>OY998255.1:8770000-10020000 GCA_963922045.1 Persicaria maculosa | reverse complement strand
GAGATGATGACCAGCTCCGGCGCCGACATCTCCACCTGACCACTAGCCGGCGCCGACATCTCCAGTACCGCCGCCGACTCTACTGCTTCGGTGGGAACTGGGAACATTGAGGTCCGAAAATTCCGAAATCGGTACCATCTCTACTTCTCTAGCTCTCTCTATATCTCTTTCTCGGGGACTCTCTATATCATTCTATGATTTCTATCTATTTGTTGCTTGTTAGTGTTAGATCCGAAATAGCAATTGCTTGTTAGAATGTTAGATTCGAAATAGCATTGCTTGTTAGTTGTGATAGTGAGAACCGAACTATCGTGCATATGTAGTCGATTTTTTATTTAGATTCGAAATATGTATGTATGAGATTATAACTACTCTTGATTATGAGAATATGAGATTCGAATTTTTTAGGTTAGGGCTGATTTTATATTTAGTTGTTGAATTTTTTAAATCTTTGAATGTAGGGAGGAGTAAGAATTGCTATCACAACGGATATGTGGACAACAAGTCACCAAACGAAGGGATACATGGCTATCACAACCCATTTTATTGATCATCAATGGGTTTTGCATAATAGAACATTGAGGTAACATTTCTAACCATTTCCTATTTGTAGTTTTTGAATTTATTTTGTTCATAGTTGCTAATTTTTTACTAGATTTGTGATGTTTGGTCAAGCTACGGTTGCTGTTTTTTGCTAAATTAGTTGATGTAAGTTGCTGTTTTTTGTTATAAGATGCTGTTTTTTTGTTTTAAGTTGCTGTATTTTGCTAAATTAGTTGTTGTAAGTTGCTGTTTTTTTTTATAAGATGCTGTTTTTTTTTTGTTTTAAGTTGCTGTATTTTGCTAAATTAGTTGCTGTAAGTTGTTGTTTTTTGTTATAAGATGCTGTTTTTTTATTTTAAGTTGCTGTATTTTGCTAAATTAGTTGCTGTAAGTTGCTGTTTTTTGTTATAAGATGATGTTTTTTGTTTTAAGCTGCTGTTTTTTTTGCTAAATTAGTTGCTGTAATTTGATATTTAGTTTATGAATGTAATTAGGTTTGCTTGAGTCAAGCTCTCTTATGTGCTTACAGAATTGGATGCATGAAGACTTTTCAGGTAATTTCATCTCACTTGATATTTCTAAGATATAATTGATATATATTTGTAAGTTTTGACTTATAGTTAGTTTGTTGTTCTTATAGGATGTTCAGTTGAAAATCCTCAAGCATGTGGTACTTGTATGGATGATGAAGATTTGGAAGATGAAATCGTCAACCATGAAGTTTTTGATGCAAGTATAATTTCTTTTTGCTTTTATACTAGACAAGCTACATATTTATTTTATGTTAAAACATATGACTATTTTATAGGATGCTTGCTTGGAAGGATCTTTCATCGGCTATTGATATGCTTTGAAGACAACATGCTTACTTAGAATGACCTCTTTTGCTTGGAGGTTATTTTGTTTCTCATTTCTCAAAGACTATATGTTATGATTTGTTTTGTTTTCAAGACTAGTAGTATGTGTGATTGTTGGAATGATATTATGATGTTAAACTTCTAAGACATTATTTTGTATGGTGGTTACAATTTAACAAGTTGTTTATTGTTAAATGAAGGTTGTTTTTTGTTCAACGAAGGGCTGCTTTTTGTTAAATTGTTAATGAAGGGCTGTTTTTGGTTCAATGAAGGATTGTTTTTCGTTAAATGAAGGGCTATTTTTTTAGTTTACAGGTTTTTTTTTCGAATATAAACGATTAGGCTTTTCACCCGAACCACCCGATAATTCGGTGGGTGACGGGTGAAATGGGTCGGGTGGATGGTCTGGCGGGTGATGGGTCGGATCGGGTGGTGGTTTTTGGGTGGTGGATCGGGTGAAAATTTGGACCATCCACCCACCACCCGACCCATTGCCATCCCTACACACATGTATTTGGAACCGACACTCCCCGAAGCGCCAATCCGGCCTTTGTAGGGACGCCAAGTTCATAGAGTTTCCACGTGAAAATTTTAATTAACCTTCTATTAAGTATCAAGCTTCCAGATCTAGTCAGTGACTTCCTCCCCTACCATTCTATTTTAAGAGATTAAATTATAGGCACTCGACGTCGTAAACCAACCATTCTTGCCAGGCCACCAGTAGAGTCTTCCCTCAAAGTAATTGATTGGAAGTGGAATTGAGATAATGTCATCAACCATAGATTTTGGAAGATTATCCTCTAGTTTCTCGACCCACCATTTTTCTCCTATTATGTATTCACTAATTGTTTCATCCCGATTAGCGATGTGAGAGCAATCGCCATGGGACGATAAAAGAACCGTATCGACCCAATTGTTCTCCCAAAATTTGATTGTCTTACCATTACCTACTAACCAAATCAGACTAGTTTTGAATTTGTTTACCAACGGGTATAACCTGGACCACTGCCAGGAGCTTCCTCCCTTCCTTTTCTAGTTAAGGATTTCTGTACCCTTTAGACACTTGTGGTTAATCAGTTTTACCCACATATTTTAGGGTTCAACTAATATTTTTCATAGCAGTTTCCTCTAAGGGACCTCATTTATTTCACATGCTTTGCGAATTCCCAATCCTCATTTTTTCTTAGGCTTACATATCCTGTCCCAGCTAATAAAGGGACGGTGTTGAAGGTCCTTATTCCAGAAAAAAAGTTCTATTTATTTGGTCAAGTTCTTTATGAATAGTAATCGGAAGCATGGAGCTTTACATTGTATATAGGGGTTTAGCTGACAAATTGGATCCAATAAGAATCGCACAAACTTGCTGAGACAAAGTGTTTGCCCTCCATTTGGTTAACCGATCTTTTGATTTATAGATGATATCATCAAATGTTTCCTGGCTAACGCGACCATTAATGATCAGACAACCAAGGTGCTTTTCAAGTGTTCTTTCGTTGGAAATGCCCAAACAGCTTCAATTTATGTTATTATATTTCTAGTTATACCTAATGTGGTTTGAAAAGTCGATTTGTGGAAGTTAACCTTTTGGCCCGAGGCTTTGCAGTATTCATCAACAACTTTTTTGACAGTCTGGCAAGCTGACATGCTCCCTTTTGTGAAGATGATGATATCATCAGCAAATGAGAGGAATGGGATACATGGTCCACCATTTTCGAATCTAAAACCAACTTGTTTCCCTATATTTGATTCGCTAGACAATTTTCTTGCTAGTACTTCAGCACCGAGAATGAATAAGAATTGTGATAACGGATCTCCCTGGCGGATACCCCGCGATGGTTTGAAGATATTTGTCGGGCCATTGTTAACAAGGACCGAAAATGATACCGTAGATATGCACTCCATAACCCACGAGACAAATGTTTGGTGGAACCCGAACTTGTTCATCACTAATTGTATGAAACTCCAGTCTACTCTATCATATGCTTTTCCCATATCGAGTTTCATTGCTACCCACCCTTTACAACCTTTCCTACTCCCGAATGAATGAAAAATCTCATGTGCAATAAGCACATTGTCTTGGATCGATCTATCTGATACAAAAACACCCTGTAAGGGGTGGATAAGTTTTCCTAGGATTTTCTTCAGTATCTCCGTCAGAATTTTCAAAATGTTCTTGTAGATTGTTGTGCAAAGACTAATTGGTCTACAGTGTGAGATTGTAGAAGGGTTTTCACATTTTGGTAGTAATGTAATGAATGTGTGGTTAACCTGTCTCAACATTTTTCTAGAGTGGAAGAAGCCTTTTACTGCTCGCATTACACTAGCCCCAACAATGTTCCAATAATGCTTATAGAACTCTGATGTCATGTCATCAGGACCAGGCGATTTGTTGGTGCCTAACGAGAAGATTGCAGCCTTAATCTCACCGTTAGATGGAATCCGGATAAGATCAAGATTTTCCTCAACGGAAATAGCTGGATTGATCAAATCTAATAACGATAGTTGTGTTTTTGAAGTAATCTGTCCACGCTAATTAAAATCGTTTTTATAATCTTTCTTAATCTCTTTTCTAATATTTTCTTCCCCCATTATTTAGGTACCTTTAGATGTGGTTATAGAGTGAATGATTTTTTGATTTCTTCTGCCCATAGCCACCTTGTGGAAGTAGGATGTATTTGTATATGTAAGTCTGAGATGTTTTGTTTTGGATATTTAGTTTCAATAGTTCCTTTGAAAAAGATGCAATTCCTTCTTCTTCTTTATTAAGCTTAATTCTCTACGGGCATTTCCAATACCGTTTGTTCCTTGGTTTGGATTACTCGACTAAATATGTAGCAACTGATTTTCCATCTCTTGAAGTTGCTTGAAGATATTACCAAATGTAGTTTTATTCCATTTTTTTTCTTTTTTTCTTTGAAAACTTAGTTTTAAACACTAGTTGGAACATTGTTGATCTTGGACAAGATGCCCTCCAAGCCTGTTTGAAAGGCGGCACTTTGTGAGTAGTCTGGCTGCATATATCAATTGTAATAAAACAGTGATCAGAAGACGAAAATGCCCCATTTCAAACACTCAGAGCTGGAAACTGTTGTAAAATTTGGTGCCGGAAATGCACCCTATCCAACTTTTCTTTGATATTACCGGGTTCATCCACCTTTTTACGCCAGGTGAAAGGGTTTCCAAACGCTAGTATATTAACTAATGAGCAGTCATCTTTAAAGCGAGTGATTTGTCTAAATCGAGTTGGATTGGTTGATGCACCCCCCAATTTATCCTCAAAGCAACAAATCTCATTGAGATCTCCCATAATGATGCACAAGTGATGACAGTTTAGAACCAAAAAGGTAATGTGGTTCCAGAAGGATTCCTTTTCACTCAGGTCTGGGGGAGCATAAACAAACCAAATCATGGCAGAGAAATTATCATTTAGATTTGTGTATTTGATTGCAATGATCCTGGGAAGATGGATTTCAACAGTAACTAATTCATGTGTTATCTGATAAGATTTCCACAAAAACCCCAATTCCCCTTGATTTACCCACAGTTGGCAACCAAATTGCATTGTCAAAACCCACACTCTTCCATTGTTTTTCTTCAAGGATTTTATCCGTTTTTGTTTCTGCTGACGCTAGTATTTGAATATGATCGTTTAGACACCATGAATGAATATATACTATTCCAAAACGTTTTCCCCTATGCCCCTACAGTTCTAGAAGCTGACTTTCATTTCAACGTTTCTTTGGAGTTAAGGAAGGAAAAACATGTAGCTCCTTAACTCAACATTTTTGTACAGACTGGATTTATCATAGAAGGAGATAAGAAGTTTATTAATGCAGAGGCGGCTGGTCACAACGGATGTGGCCACAGGTAACGGGTTTGCCGGGTCAACCCGTGATCCGTCAGGTCGGCGACCCGTCGGGTCCAGGTCAAAGGATTGGAGGGTCAGAGCGGGTTGCAGGTTAGGGTTAGGGTCGGGGAACCTGTTGACCCGGAGGGTGCGACCCGTGGCCATGTCTAGATATGGGATTGCAGCTACATATTACAATGTTAGGGATACACATGAAATGGTAGAAACCCAATGTATTCCGAGTGTAATTTTTGTGTCTTTGCACAATCCAATAACTAACTAAGGATGATTGTGCTGAAAATCATCAAGCCCATTTAGGCACTTACCTAATTTGATTGTTGCATCATATACTCATGTAACTCATGTGCATATATTGTCAAATATGACGTATCGGGGTGGGTGAGTGGGTCTATAGGAGAGAAACACCCAATTTGTAGACAATTGTACACTCATCCTAAAAATTGAATATGTAATAAAGAGAGTAGAAACCTAAATTTTAGATCCCATACCATTCTCTAAAATTCAACCCAAAAACCCCAATTACAATTATAGATTCATAATTCAACACCAATCACAATTCAAGTCGAAACCCCAATTCTTCTAAAAAAGATAACTACGATCACAACAACATCTCTGGAATCCAACTCGAAACCCACAATTGTAATTCAACAAGTGACCCCCAATTCAAAGATTGCAAGCCGAAATCCTAATTTATCAGTTGAGCAGGGAAGAAAACTTACTTAATTACCTTCACTGGTGTCACCACGGTCTACTCCGCGATGCCTTCCTCGAGAGATTGCAGTCGTCAACCTCCCCCCTCCTCCCTCGAGAGCTTGCACAATTGACCTCTTTCTTTCTCCTACCCTTGGAATCACTTCTCTTCCCTCTGACTCTCGCGACATGTACGTACATCATTTCTTTCTTTCCTTTTAATTGCTTTTTTTTTAAACCAAAGTCAATCTAAAGGAGGGGCACGAGGAAAAATCTTTTAAAACCTCAGAGGTACCATGCAAATTAAGTCAAAGTTTGGTACACTGCACGAATTAGATGTTACTTCAGGGGTACTACGCGAAATTTTCTTAAAAAGAAAGAAAGAAAGAAAGAAATGACATACAGAAAGAGAAAAGAAAGAAGCGAGACCTGATGCCTCGAGTTGAGTTTTTCAGAGCGAGACATGATGCCTCGAGTTCCCCAGGTAACAACAACGGTCATGCCGTGGAGAGATCACCTTTGGCGTTCTTCGGCGGTGGACATTGCTGCGAGTGTGAATCCTCTAATTGATCGAATCCGAAATGGGCGATTGCTTGACAGATGAATGAACACCTTTCAGCGCTACTCCATCGCAAGCTCCGGTGTCTCCATGAGAGACCTAGGACAAGGGAGCACAAGCACCAACAACGGAGGTGAAGGTGGGAAGAGAAGAAGCAGAGAGTTTGAGGTTCTGTCTATATAAATCAGAAAGTATCCAAGAGATCTGTTCCTCAGTTTCTTGTCAATGAAGCCAATCAAAGCCCTCAATTAATCGGCATCGTAGGAGCAAGAAGATGGAAAAATCGAATTGAATCTAGGATTGTCACTGGGTGGGAGATTTGGGGTTGATAAATCCAACGGAGGGCTGATTATGGCTTCTTTCATAGATGGGGCGGTGCCCACTTTCAGGGAAGTGCAGGAGCCGACAACGGTGAGCATCTCGGCGTGGGCGAGGACGGCGTCTCTCCTGGTGGAGACGGAGGAGGAGTGGAGGATGAGAAAGCCCTAAAAAACAAATGATAATAGCACATTTAACAGTTACTATTTAAGATGCTAATTTGTAAAAAAAATTTAATAAAATATGTTGGGAGGAGGGAAAGGGATGCTTGTGGGATGTCAATTTAACATCGATGCTAATTTCGTGTAATAAATGCTTGTGGGATGAAAGTTTGCAAAAGGGGGGACATGTGGTACACTCTGGCTGGTGGATGGGATTAGCGGCTAAGATCAATTGAACTCAACGACTGAGATTTAACCTCACACAATTTAATTACAATCAAATAATGTCATTTTCTCCATTTAAAATGTAATTTTAATAAAAAAATTACCATAATACTAGATTCATTTTTCTCTACACATAGACATTAATTTTGAATATGTTTCGACTTATTTTGAACAAAAATGATTTCTTTTGAAATAATTATATTGTAATTTTATAATTAAATTTTAGTAATTAAATACTATTACGGAGTATAATATTATAATCATATTACAAATTATAAACATGTTGGAAATAATTGTTATAGAGGGGTATATTCGTAAATTGAATTGGTAAAAAATGATGGATTGTGGGATGCTATTGTTAAAGTGGAAAAAGTTAGAAAAGGGTGCTATGTTGATGTGGCGGAGAGAGATAAATAAAAATATTAATTTTAGTATCTTGAATAGTAATTGATAAACATAGCCTAAGTAGTAGGGTCGGTAGTGGGGATGTGGGGTGAATATAATTGGATGATGTGACAAGCCTTAAAGTGGATGGTGTTTATTGGTTTACATGGAGATGGAAAAGTCGATGGATGAAGTGACATGCTCCATTCGATGCCATATGGAGCAGAACATTTTCGTGAAGCAACCTAGGATAGTTCTGCTTCTGGTTTTATTATAGTGTAGCTAGATAATTATGATTAAAAAACATACTCCGTAGTATTTACATATGATTTTTTTGGGATCATTTACTTATGGAGAAGTAAGTGGGTGATATTATATGTCTCAAACTCCGCTGTCTAGAGAGGCTTCTGATGATGTCACGTAGAAATAAGTGGGTGACATGATATTTTTTTTTCTCCATTATCATTTTAATTACTAGGTTTATTATTGAAAAAAATTGTAATGAGATAATAATAAAAATATAGATGCAATTAAATGCAAAGTTATATGGTTGAATGAATTATGAGAGGAATGATATATTTTTGTGTATAAGTTATCATTGAATTTGAACCATTTTTAATTTATAAATTGAAAGGATGATCACTATATGCATATGTAGGTGTTAATTGACATTTACTACACAAAAGTTCTTGTACATATGTATACAAATAGATTCAATGAAGAATTGTGTATATATGTAAATTAGGTTTGTTTTAAAAAAATCATTTAATGCAAAAAAGCTCCTATACATATGTATATAATTAGATTCTTTCAATCCATACATTTTTTTTTTCTTAATGTAACAATTTAAAGATTTACATACATAGTATTTGTCAGTAATTTTAAAAATTCAAGTTGTACATGTTTTTGGTAATAATCCTTCAAAAAAACATATTCCATAGTCCTGAAATCACTATAAAAACCGAAGTAACTTTACCCGAGTCTCCATAGATCAATACAATGGAAATGACTAGTACACTCGAACGACGATGGTCCCTCGACGGATTCACTGCTCTTGTTACCGGCGGAACCCAAGGAATCGGGTTACTATTCCTAAAAGGCCTTTCCTACATTGTCCTCATTTTCCTAATTTTAAAAATTAAATATGAATGTATTAAGCGTTTGAATGTAGGCATGCGGTGGTTGAAGAGCTGACAGGGTTAGGTGCAGCCGTCCACATTTGCTCCCGTAGCGAAGCGGACATCAACGAACGCTTGGAGGGCTGGCGTCAAAGAGGATTGAAGGTCACAGGTTCGGTTTGCGACGTGGGTTCCAAAGAACAAAGGGAGAAGCTCATCGACACCGTCTCCCGTGAGTTCGAGGGCAAGCTTAACCTTCTTGTAAGTTGAATTATTCGATTGATTGTGAATTTTAGTAGGAATCGGGAGTCATTTGGATTAGATTTTGGTAGATGCTCTATTGCTCTCATGTTGAATTTACAAATTGTGATTTTTTCATATAAAATTTTATTTTCTTTTCCCTCATTTGATTACCTAATTTTAACATAGTGTAACCATATTCCCTAAAATACTCTAACTATTACTCTCTCCCCTTCTCTAGACTCACAAAAAGGGATGATCATGCACATTTTTTAAATATAAAATTTCATTAATTTCCCTTCTATTTTCTACTTCTCAAATAAACAAGACCTAGATTTGAATATGACATAAATAAGAACAATTGTGCACAAAGCTTTGCAAATAATAGCCCCATGTTACTTTGTTCATAAATGATGAATGTTTTGTTAACCTATTATTTGAAATTCATTACCATTTTTTTACAACTTTCATAACTCTTTTTGGAATAGATAAATTATGAAATATGGCATAAAAAACATTTGGTTATAAAAGTCATCTTATTAAGAAGATCTCTATGCTAACATATTTTCTTGTATGGATTTAGGTCAATAACGCTGGCATGTTTATGCACAAAGTGACACTCGAAACCACACCAGACGATTTCTCACAAGTAATGGCTACGAACATAGAATCAGCTTATCACTTATCCCAACTTTCATATCCTCTTCTTAAGGCATCCGAGGCTGGAAGCATTGTACTCATTTCATCCATTTCTAGTCTGGTTGGGATGAATATCGGATCCCTCTATGCTTTATCCAAAGGTTATCGAATTAGTCCTCTACATTCATTTCTCGAATATTAATTGAAATGTATCGCCACCTTCGATCATATCCATACTTAAATTAGTGTATTGATCCCTCTTCCCAGGAGCTATGAATCAGCTTGCAAGGAGTCTAGCATGCGAGTGGGGAAAAGACAACATCAAAGTTAACGCTGTTGCGCCAGGGATCATTTTCACTCCTCGACTGAAAGCAGACGTAATCTTTCAAAACCAATGCGCTTTTTTTTAACCTTTCCTTGTTGTGATGTGTTTTCCATGAACTCTTCCGCCTTTTACAGACTGATAACAAGGATGTTTTAGAGGCTCTAAGCTCTCGAACATCCCTCGGAAGAGGAGGGGATCCGGCGGATGTGGCGTCCTTGGTTGCATTCCTTGGGATGCCCGCTTCTTCATACATGACTGGCCAAACATTAGTCGTCGATGGAGGGATGACTATGCATTTCCCTCTAGCATAGTTCTGCAATGTTGTTTAAAGAGGGAAATAAATCCTTCAAGCTTGTCTGCAATGATGATAAGCAGAGTTGAATAACATATCTTAAATTATGTTGTTATTACTATTAAAAAAAACATTTGCTTAATGGGTTGATGTTTCCCCAACTGCACTTTGCATTGTTATTGTTGTTATTTGAACATTTTATTTAAGGTATGATAACTGATTAAGTATTATATGAAAAGTTTATTAAAAATTTTCTATTTGAGCATTTTTTATACATTAGTAATCATGCAAATGCAAGTATCATCAATGACATTAATAACTTCTATGCCTTTTGGGTATTAATATATAGTTGAATTATTTCATAAAGGTTAGTCACGGCGAAAACCCTGCTTCGTGACCAGCGAGAGGAACCTTCTCGAGGGGGGAATTGGGGAGGATTTCGTGGCCACAACCGGCCCTCTTGCTGCCGCGAAATCCACCCAATAGCTTGGCCGAGATGCTCCTTGAATCCTTTGGGTTTCTATGTTGGTTTTTGATTCGATCCATTTCGAACAGGTTTTAGATTGAGGATGATTTCAAAAAAAGAGATTTCGGAATATTATTTCATATTTTAATATTTAAAATAAGATTTTAACGGAATTCGAGCTATCGGATTTAATACTTAGATGACGTTCTAAAATGATTTCATTTCAAGTGTCGGGATTCTTTAACTTGACTAAATGATCGATGTTGGTTTTGAAAATGAGATTTGGCTTGAGTATTGAAATGATTTAAAGTTATCGGATGACCTCTCTTCTGGACGTTTTCTCGTATCAGAAAAGGTTTGGAAATGGTTTAACTTCCGCTTGGCTTTGGAAACAATTTGAAACACGGTTTCTATATGTATGAGTGGTAGTCTGGTAGCTTATCGTACTCTATGTAATTATTATATGTTCTTGATGATTGTTGTATTACACTTTTCGATATCTTTTGTTGATCGGCATTTCAGGTAAGTTCCTTTATGGACTTAGTCAAAATGAAGAGAGAAAACCTCCTGCTTGTGGTCATATGACATACTAGGTGTTGTATAAGCATTGAAGCATGTCATGTAGTATCATGCTAGGGTTGCACATTTGAATGAGCATTCGGTTACTCTGTGCGCTTGATAAATAGAACGGTCGTTATCTGTTAGTCATAGAGTCTTTGCTAGGGTCATAGGATAGCTTAACACCATTGGGTTTTTCCTAAGTCAGTATTGTCGATATATGAGACGAGCTTGATTACTTTATGAACATGATGATGATATGATGATTGATGATGATGATGATATAATTGATTGATGCGCACATATATGATGAGATTGCTATGTTATAGCACCGTGCTGGCCAGGCTCCACCCTAACGGGAAGGGGGTGGAGGTGGGAGAAGGATATGCCACTTGGCATTCTTTGGGCGCCTTTACTGCATTTCTGCATATATATATATATATATATATATATATATATATATATATATATATATATATACACACACACACACACACTAATAAGCATGACTTGTGTGTTTAAATTCCGTACTGCACTAGAAGCATCTTTATTATAGGTATAACGTATGTGTATGCCTGCTTGTGGGACCCAGAATGCGAAATAGCCTCGGTCTAATTCCACCCCACGTATATTTTTTAGGTCTGTTTTGCATATATACTTGCTCTATGCTTATATGGTGTGGGAAACCTCCTGGGTGATTACAAAGAAAAGGTCTAACCCCGCCAATTTGGCTTAAGGATTTTTGATAATATGTTTTGAGGTTTTGGTTTTTACTCGGCCTCGCCGTGGCAGGTTGTAATTTACTTTCCGCTTTCACGATTCCTTTCAAAATGAATTTTCGCGACTTAGTCTTTAGAGAAGGTTAATGGTACCCAACGACCCTTTGATTGTTTTGGGGCTTTGAAATCCCCGCTTTAAAGTACTGATTCCTTGAGGTTTCAAACCTCGAACCATACCTGAATTGCAATATCCGAACAAAAATATCCAACCTTCGAAATGTAACCCGTATATTTATATTCGGGCCGTTACAATTGAGCCGACGATCTCCGATGCTTTGGGTCTTTGTCGTGCTTTTGATGGTGTCTCCCTCGTTCATACCTTCCGTGAGGGGAACCGTGTGGCTGATTTGCTTGTTCATATGAGTCTTTCCTCGCACTTCTTCGATGGCTATATTCATGCCCAGTTTGTTAATGCGGTTCGGCATGACGCCATTGGTCGGTGGTATGACTATGGTAAACCACCCCCAAATCCTCGTCTTGTATAAAAAAAAGGGTAATGGTAATCCAAAAAGTGACCGGATGTGATCAATAAAGAGAGTAATATTGATGGGTTTTTTAGTTTAGGTTTTCAAGAGATAACAACAAAAAGATAATAAATAAATATAAAACTAAATTGGTTAAATGATTAAAATCAAGATCAAGGAGTGAAATGGGTTAAATATATGTTGCTCGGACTGAATTGCTGAAATTCCTTTGGATGGCGTAATCCATTCGAGGATTGACTGTCAGGAAACCAGTCAGGGCATCCGTCAGCCTATCAAGGGCTCGATTGATTGTAGGGGGTAGCGATACCTTACATAACATCGATCTCATCTCTGTTTCCATTGGGAGGAACGTGCAGATCATCTTATTTGCAATTTGGAGCAGGATGGCTTGGAACGGTCTCGTCTGGTGGTCTGACAGAAGGAAGCTTGTTGAGATTTCCACCACCATCGCCTAAACTCTCGGAATTGGCTCCGTGCTCACTAAGAGGTGGTCTACTAGTGAAGATAAAGATGGTTTTGGATGAAGAGGGGAGGTTGCCCTGAGGAGAAATGTTAGGGTTGGTGTTTGATGAAGCAAGAGGGTTGCTTCTTATGTTCTTGTGGGTAGACTTATTGGATTCATTATTGCTCTTTTTGGTTGGGTCGGATTTCGGGTCGTTTCTAGTGGCGTTAGAGGTCTTGGCTAGGGCGATTTTCTTGGCGGGGAAGTTGTTTACCCTAGAATCCTCCCCTTCCTTGTTAGTTGACTCGGTAGAAAAGGATCCTCCAGCTTTATCTTTGGAGATAAGAGTAGAGTTGATATTGCTTTGCATTTCCTTATTAGATACATCTCATTGCCCTTCATTTTGACAATCACCCTCCAAATCCAGGATCTCCTTATCTATTTCCAATGCAGCATATCTCTTCAAGATCTCAACATTAGTTGTCCTAGTCTCCCCGTTTGGTTTGCTAGCAACAGCCTCCGTCCCTTAAGATTATTCAGCACCACCAATCCTCATTGGTGTCGGTTGGGTTGCTTTCCTACTAGTACCTGAACCATCTCCCTTGGCTTGGTTCGAGCGTCTCCTTGTTTGCCTTTAAACCTACATCCACCCAACGTACGTGTGGGCATTTGAATTGATTTTCGACAAACCCTTGATGTCTTCGAGCGGCCAGTCGATGTCTTTGGGGACTCGCCAGTAACAGCCTGACCTCTAGGGAACATGTCTGGGTTTTCCATCGCATGACCAACATTCGATGTCCCTAATCCATCATCGACCCATTCAAAAAATGTGCAAGCTTGACCAACCTGCATTGGATATGGATAAATGGGATAAGTGGATAAACGGGAGTCCAAATAATTCAATTCCAATCGGCACCAAATCTTACCTTTCACAAGGAACAACTGTAAAACTGTCTACCAGCATTTACTAATTTCTTGCAAGTTTGAAGTGTGGAGGGCGGTGATGTAAGCACATCTTGGAGGCCGCATACTGCAATCCTCTTCTCCGAGAATTCGCACTCCATGTTGAATCCCCAGTGCTAGGCTGCACAAACATCTCAACTCTCTCGCTTTTTTTTCTCACTTGATATTCGAATTTCAAAGAGGTGGAGTGCTTGTGTTGTGTGTGAAAGCACAATAGGAGGAGGAGGGAGATAATTGTTATGCAAAAAAATAAACTCCCTTCATCTGAACAAGAGGCACGACATGAATAAGTTACAAAACTCCCTCCCTTTGAACAAGAGGTGGGAAGAGATAAAATGGAGGAAAAAAAGAAATCCCTCCCTTTGAACAAGAGGTGGGAAGAGATAAAATGGAGAAAAAAAAGAGGGGTTTCAACACCTCTGGAAGGATTCAAACCCAGGTTGCTATAAGTGCGACAAGAGTGTGACCAAGGGGGCGTCTAATCCCCGTGGTTACTAACCAAACAAAAATATATACATTACACGGAAAAAAGAGACTTAATTCACATTTTAGTGTTTTATACACTTGATATATAATATTTAAACAATGAAATATTTTATAACGTATAATCTCATGATATACAAATAGAAAAATAAGATCTAAACCCTCAATCGCGATTAAGGAGGCTTTCTCGAGGAAAAAAACTCGAATAATTTTCTTGATGAATCGAGAAAATATATTTATTACAAATCTCACAAAACAATTGAAAACGAGATCTAAAATTGATAATTGCAACTAGACATATGTATAAGATTCACATTTTAATTAGTTTACACAAGTGAAACAAACTATCTTGATAGACTATAATACTTTAAGGTTTAGGGTTTAGGGTGTAAACTACCTCGATCGGTCAAAGTACTATTTCGATGAATCTTATAGACTTATACACATATGTGTAAGATTCACATTTTATTTTAAAGAAGCGAAACAAACTATCTCGATAGACTATAATACTATAGGGTACGGTTTAGGGTTAAGGGTTTAAACTACTTCGATCGATCAAAGTATTATTTTGATTAATCTTATAGACTTATACACATATGTTTAAGATTCACATTTTAGTTTAAACAAGTGAAACAAACTATCTCGATAGACTATAATACTATAGGGTTTAGGGTTTAGGGTTAAGGGTTTAAACTACCTCGATCGATCAACGTACTATATCGATGAATCTTATAGACTTATACACATATGTGTAAGATTCACATTTTAGTTTAAACAAGCGAAACAAACTATCTTGATAGTTTGTTTCGCTGCTAATCGTCGTCGTAGCCCGTAGGATTGCTACCAACCCGATTGCTACAAACCTGATTAGCAGCGGCCGCCTCCGTCTCCTACGGGCTACGACGACAATTGCTACCAACCTTCCTCCTCGGTGTGAGATAGAAGCAAAAGGACGACGATGCTCATGAATTCAAGAGAAAGAATAGGCACCATTAGAGAAGTTATAATTGAGATTTCATAGATATCGATGGAGACTAGAGAGAGCAAATGAGTTTAACAGACTAGAGAGTTTTGTGACAGAGTTTTGTGAGGATTCAGGGTTAATTAAAAGGATGTAATCTTAGCCATTGACTTAATCTAATGGTTGAAAATGCTTTATTAGGTAAATATTAGGAGCCTCTCATTATGAGAGGATCCGGATCCGGGGGCCATGAGACCGGGTGAGACGTGAAAGAATAGATAGCAGAGTGTTTTGTTCTTTATAAAAAAAAGGGGATCATATGTATTTTTTTTCATCTTTCGTTATTTTTTTTATTAATTTAATTTTTTAAATTAAAAAAATAGTAACTCGCTGTTTCAATCAGCGATTTACACATTATATATATATTTTTTAAATTCGGAGTAAAGTCGCTGTTTGAAACAGCGACTTTACCCTACTTTGACTATTTTTTTTGGGTGGGAAAAGATGAGGGGCGATCTCTCAAATAAAAACCAAAAGCGGGCTACACAGGAACTAATCAGGGATTATTGACTAATTGTCAAAATACTTTCAAATTTTGGCTATTCTCCTTTTTTTTTTGGCCAATTTGAAAAAAAATTCTAATAATTGCAACCCTTTCTCCCGAAAACTCACGCTGACGGATTAATGGCAACCCTTCGTCTTCCCCAAAAAATTCATGCTTCACCCTTCTCAAGAATCTCAACCTCTTAGTATGTATTTCTTTGAAAGTCCACCGGCCCGGCTCATCCTTCCTTCACACTTCCTCGCCAGTGTCGCAAACTCCCTCCTTGACCTCCCCTCCGCCTTCGTGTGCCTCCTCATCTTCATCATCGATAATTTCCGATCTCCGATTTCCGAGCTTCAATCTGCAGATCTACTCTAGTCCTTTCACTGTTTCAATTCCCTGTTTTCGTAAGTGGCTAATTTGCTAATTTTATTGTATTGAGTACGTTGTCATGCCTCTCCGAGCTTCAATTTGCTAATTTGCTAATTTCATTTCATTGTATTTCTGAGCTTCAATTTGCTAATTTGAAAAACCGTGGGTAAGACACCCTTAATTTCTTCGTTTGTGTTCTTAGGGTACAAATTCCAGTAGATTGATGAATGAATTTTTAGTTCGTGTGTTATCTGGGTGCAATGAAATGTTGCGGCGTCATTCGAACCTGGAATAAATGATTTTGTGGTTAAAATGCTCAATCCTGTTTTTGAGTTTAGATTTTTGGTATTGTGTTTATCATCTACCGATGTTCCTTTTTCAAATAGACCTCAATTTTGTTGTTCATTGATAAGGATGCAATTTTGGACTGGTTTCCTGACCAAAAATGAGTATTAGGAAAACCCTTACCAAGATGTACAAAAGAGACTGACCAACGATCACCCTTGGTCTTGGACAATCCACCGGCCATACAAAAACAAAAGAGGTGGATCTAGCTTCTCTAACCCAAGCTCCTCCCCGTCTCTTCTACTCTACTTCTCTACTTCATACCTACTTTGTAATGTGTCGTATCCACGCCCGCTCTGCATGTGTTTTGCCTTTACACCTGACGGAGATGCGAGCTTTACATGTCTCAATCACCCTAACCGACCATTGCAATGGCTTGCCTACCACATTCTCAAAAACAATTTCATTACGATCTATCCAATTAAAGTAAATAAACACAAGAAATACCAGGAGTTTGGATTCATACTGTGCCCCTTTCTTCACTACCTTCGGTTCACTCTCAAACCATCGAAGCCAAGCCACAATATCCCCTCTTCTGTCCGGGAGACCAATCCATCTCCACACTCGGGCTCTAGCCTCTTGAATCACTTCACAATCAAACCACAAGTGCTCTTCTGTCTCCTCTGCCCTTCTGCAAAGGGGGCAAAGGCTAGCTTCGATACCCTTCCAATGCTTGACAACCCTACCAGTGTGTAGTCTTCTGCGAGCAGCTAGCCAGATGACAAATGACCATTTCTTCAACTGCGGTCCATGCCAAATGGTCTCACCCCAATCAACAAGGGGAGAACGGATCCTCAAGGCGTGATATATCTCTTTGCAAGTGAACCATCTCATACCATCCGTGCCTGAATTGCTCGGACTACTCAATCTCCCTGCTATGATGCACTCGCAAATCTCATCCCGCACTCGTAGTACTCCCTTCCAAAGCCAAGAACCGTGAGGTTTCGGCTCAACCTCCCACGGGTCACTCCCTTGAAGGTGATTCGCCTCCACCCATCTACACCAAACATTGGACTTCTGCTGCACTATATCGCTGATTAGCAAAACCCTTTCTTATGGCAACAAAACCCTTCTTATTTGGCTTATGCTGCAATTGTTTTTTTTTCCCAATGGCAACAAAACCCTTTCCTATTAGGGTCCCATTTTGATATATGTCCAGGGCCTTCCAAAATCATTGGACGGCCCTCGCTTTGCTACCTTACATCTATATAAGAAACTAGATCACATTCATATCACACACATGACATGTACATCCAAACCTTTTCCAACAACAAAAAAAATGTCATTTTACATCCATTTGCATACAACAAATTGGGCTATAAATTACTTGTGCAAATTAACAACAATACAACATGAATCAACTATGGTAAATTGAAAATCATAAAAAGCTTAATTAGAAAACATATGGGATCAAAGCCTTGACATGCCGAGGGAAGTCTTCAAATTTGGAAGCATACCATTGCCTTGTGACATGACTCCTGCACAGCAAGTACACCGTCGTGCCCACCGTGAACCCAACAGCATACATCGTCTGAGCCATGAAGGCGAATCCCCAGAACTCGAGCACCTCAAACAGGTAGTGTGGGCATATCACTAGACCAAACAGACCGCCCTTGGGTATCTTGTACTCCTTCTCACCTTTCTTCCTCAGCGTCGAGAGGAGGTAATGGTGGTAGAAATTTCCGCTTACTCCAACAAGAAACAGGACCAAACCGAGATACTTCAAGTCGATAGACGGCTCTGGGAGTCCAATCGACAGATACTGGGCGTAGATCATTGTGAGAGTACCCGTGAAGTAGCTAGAGGAAATGGTAAGAGCAGCTTCTACTGTCATTACTCCACTGAATTTGTGGAGAAACCATGCCTGCAGGATCGAATGAGACACAAAAGGTATATAAGTTTCAAAATTTTAAAGAGAAGGAAAAGGAATAGCACAGTGATTTCTAGTTTCATTTTACAATCATGTTTCAAGATCTTTCAAAAAGCTCACTAGCTAGTTATGGTAGATGTTGGGAAAATACCAAAAAAAATTAGGAAAAGGCTACAACACTTGGTGTCTTGGTGTATGTATACACCATATTTTTTTTTTAAATTTGTTTTTTCTAGGGTTCACCATTTAAAATTTAGGGTACCATTAGTGGTTATTGAAAATTTTAGGGTTTATTCTTTATAATATGGGTATAATAGAGTTTTAAAGAAAAAATTTAGGGTTAATTTTTACAATTTTAAAAGTAGTGGATAAATTTTACAAAATTTTACACATGGAAAAAAGATACACCAACCTATACTTGGTGTATGTGTATCATCCTCCCAAAAATTACCCTTGAAATTAACACAATTGGATATATAAGATCACATGTAAATTACCAAAACATAATTGTAATGATTGTGTTCTCGAAATAGGTTTTTTTTTTTTTTTTTTTTTTTTTTGCGGATAAAAACTCTATAAAATATTAACTTTTTAAAAATAATTTCATATGAATATGAATATATTAAAAATATTTTAAAACTTGATATTTTATTTTAGTTTCTTAACAAAAATATGTCAAAAAGTCAAACGACCTCTATTTAATTTGTTAATTTTACATTATTAAGTTTAGTTTTTATTATCCCAGAACATTTTCTTTAATATATATAGCTAAATATGTAAAATAGAAATTTTTGGAGTAACTATTTACTAATTCCGATGTAAATTATATTTTGAATAGAAAGTATTTACGATCTTTCTAACCTATGACATAGTTTAAGAAGTCTAATTGAAAAAAACGAAGTTTTTATAGTTTTATAATTAAACTGACTTTAAATAGAAAATATTTATAGTATATAATTAAATTGACTTTAAATAGAAAATATTTATAGTATATATTAAAATTGACTTTAAGTGTAGAAATTTTTAAAATGGATAATCTATTAAAATTAGAGAATATATATATATATATATAAAATTCTTTTTTATTTTTTGAGATTTTGATATTTAATTTAAAGATATTTTTATAAGAGTTGTTGAAGATGTTTTTTTTTTAAAAAAAAATTGCTAACCATTTTTTGTTGAAGATGCTTTCATAAATAATAACTCCGATAATACAATATTGATTGAAAAACTAATTATAACTCCAAAATTTGAGGAGGGAGTATTGCTAAAAACAAAAAAAAAAAAAAAAAAAAAAACAGAGAGAAGGGAATAGTAAAGGTTGAATGGAGAACCTCGAGAAGGCGCTTGAGGAAATGGAGGGCGAGAGCCGATCGGATGAGCAAGAATCGGATCTCCTGCGGGAACACCGGGAAGAGGAAGAAAGAGACTGCACCGAAGACGAAGGCAGGCAGGTAGAGGACGGTCATCCCGGCCTTGCTACCGATTTTGGGGCCGGAATTGGATCCCACCATCTTGGAGTACTGCAGGTGCTTCCCCTTGATCTCGTTGATTCCGATGTTGATTATCGACAATGTGCTAACCGCAGTCATCACCGTCACGAAAACCGAAGACGGAGATGAGAAAAGAAGGGTCTGTAACATCGCCATTGAAGCCATCTCCTTCCAATTTGGATGCTCCGTGTGTAGGGGAGGGGTTCATATTTTATAGGAAGAGAACGGTGGAATTGATCCAAACTGGTCGGTAGGAAGGAGTACTCCTGCTGGACGCAACACTGCTCAAGGAATTTAAAATTAGTGGCTATTCACATTAATCGATCTATTGAAATTTTGGAAAGCTTACCGTTAACGCGTTATGCTAAGCATTGTTGAGTACTCTATGATTGGTCAACGCTGTCGATTATTTCATGTTAGGTAATAGGTACGTATATCTCATCATTCTGATTATTATCAATATATAATACCGAGTAATATTTTTTTCTATAAGTAGTTAAGATAAGAAAAACTATGTAAAAAATATTTTTTTAAATAATTTCATTTTTATTACTTAAAATTATTTTTTTAAAAATTAATTAAAAATTAAATATTTGATATAATTTTTATCAGTATAAGAAACGTGCGTAAATAATAAACGACTTATAAAAGTAAATGGAGAGAGTATTATTTATACACGTTTTTTTTTAAATAATTATAAAATGAATATTACTTTTTATTTATATATGTTTTTAAAAAATAATCATAAAATATTCATTTTTAAAGCAAACTAAGAAGTCATTTGCATGTGAATCAAATCAAATGCCGATTGCCCTGGCCGGCTACCATTTGTCATCGCCGGTATTTTGAAGATCTGTTCCCGCATTTTTTTAAATCGGGAAATAGAGGACAGAACTATCTCAGGATTTTTTTAAAAGATATTCACTAAAAAATATTTATTTATAAGTTCAAAATATTTGCACAAATATTTATTAATTGTCAGATTTCACAGAGGAACTCGCGATCGGTTTAAAACCACGTTTCTAACGTAAATTACCAATGTGTTCCCTATATACATCGCGAATATTTTATCGGATCCAACGTTGTAGCAACGTTGGATTAGACGTTACTACAACGTCCAATCCGACGTTGTTAATTGTGTGCTAATCTCACTTATTGGATGTTACAACCTCAAATTCAACGTTGCTAATACGGGTCAGATCGGACCTAATATAAGATATTAAAAAAACAAAAAAAAAATTGATTTACAACGTCCTAAAGGACGTTTTTTTTTTTGAGTGTGGCTGGGTGGGTGTGATTTTTTTTTTACCCTAGCAACGTTGGATCCGACGTCAACGTTGTTAGCACGGTTTGACCCGATCCGATCATTCAATTCACATATTACAACGTCGAATTCGACATTGATTAGCAGCTTTAATCCACAGGTTTGTGGTGTATATAGGGTCGACACCCATTATCAATTTCAAGCCGACACGAAAAAAATTATATTTTATTATTAAAACGCGGTTGAAACCACGTTTTATTCAGAGGGTTTTTATTTCATTTTGTTAGGATCGGGTATATGATAGCAGACCATGTAAATGGGCTGGTTTACCATACAGTTGGGCTAAAGCCCATAAGAGAGAGACTTATGAAGCGGCTGAATGCATAAGGGAGGTGCACGTTTGTGAGACCTTAGTCAGGATGATCCTAGCTCAGTGAGCCCTTTCTTTCGTGATGAACTGTTGGCACTAGTCCTACATTTTGTCTCTGTGGACCGAGGGGCAGGGGGCTCGTCGGGAAGAGGAGTGTACGATGAGAGAAGCAAGGAGGTCAATCTCTTTCAAATATACAACATGGATTCTGGCAATGCAACGTAGTTCTCATGTCGATCCGAATGAATCATCATTTCCACGTAGGTAAATCTTTGCCTGCTAGTCAACTTAAATACCAAAATGTATGAAGGGATGATTGAGGAATGAAAATATCAAACACTTCTCTCTCTCATTCTCGTTATTTCTCTCTCTCAAAATCTCATTAGGTCAGGGCCTAACAGATTGGTATCGGAGCTTCGAAGGTCTTTAGACATGGCGGACGGTACACGATCCAAATCTGCCGATGAAAGCCTACTTAAGACGGAATTACAACTGCATCAATTGTAGAAGTTCACGGCCGCGACACACGACTCCCTTGCCGAAGCGATTCAAAGGCAAGAGGACCAGCAACGAATCTTGGAAGAAATTAGGCGGAGCACGGACGAATTTCGAGCTCAGGTGAACCAGATGCAAGCGATGACAGATCATAAAATCGAATTGTTGACGGAATGGGTCAAGAATCAGACTCCGCGTGGGAGTCGAGCACCGTTAATGGCGGATCTGAGTTCTCCGATGCAGGGCGAATTGGGAGGCGGTCAGTGGACAGCCGTCGAGAGAGTCAAGGATGCGGGGAAAAGCGAGGTGGAAGATCACAACAATCAAGATCGCCGGTTCATCAATTTCGGATCGATCAGATTGACGGGAAGAAACCGCGAAGCTGGGTTCATAAA
This sequence comes from Persicaria maculosa, assembly GCA_963922045.1. NCBI lineage: Eukaryota > Viridiplantae > Streptophyta > Magnoliopsida > Caryophyllales > Polygonaceae > Persicaria > Persicaria maculosa. Next base: position 9,997,496 of record OY998255.1, on the reverse strand, counting down.
TGCGATAAGTACTTCTCTATTTTCAGTATCCCAGAAAATCAAAAGGTAGAATGGACAGCGATGTACACGTTCGACAGGGCGGATATTTGGGTTCAAGGCTACTTGATTCAGAGGAAACGGGTGAGGCTACTTGATTCAATAAATTGTGTCAAGTTGATGATCTCGAGGAATACAATGAGCAGTTCAAAGAGCTCATGGCTGGCATGTTGTAGTACAATCCTCATTTCCCTGAGTCTTACTTTGTGTCGAGCTATATTTCCGGGCTCAAGCCGGAGATCAAATCGTTGGTGAAATTTGGACGAGCCAAGGACCTAGCGGAGGCATTGAAATTAGCTAGATTGCACCACGAGTCGGTATAGGCGATTGTCAAGATTAGCAAGAATCCGTGGAGGACAGGGTCCACCAAGGTGTTGATTGAAAATCAGTTTGTCTGATCAAGATCGAGCAGTTCGAATGTGAAGGGTGACATTTCGATCACACCTTACAAGACAGATACAAACTAACCGTCCTAATTTAACAAGAAAAAGTATAAAAATATTTTTTACATTTGTTTTTATAAATCCATACTAAATTGTAATAAGTATAAAATTATCAAAAAAAACATTTTATATAATTTTTATTAATATTTATTAAAATGCTACGTAACACGCGGACAATAAGACTAGTTTAATCAAAATAGAAAATCAATTATTATATTTATATGCTGGAGTGATAAAAAAAAAACACAGTACAGTACAACACTACAGCTTGACACATGCACATTATTAATAAGATGATATCAAGAGAGTACCAAAAATCAAATACAAGTACATAAATTGATGGAGACCTGCGATCGCTACAGGTCGACCTCGACTAGTCTGGTTTGGAAATTAAATTCGTTGGAGCCGACGAACATACCATCTGCCTTGGTATAGGCCCTTATGGTCCCGTCACTCAATGTGTCGCGCACTCGACACCTAAACGTAACGTCGCATTCAGCCCTGCTGGCTATCACCGAGATCGTTATCTTCTTCCCCGGTGGTATAGTCACGTTCTGCTCATACTCCACCGCGTCCTCTTCTATTATCTCTTCACCCCATTCCACAGTTTGAGTCCGCTCGTCGGAGTACTCCACCCCGAATTCACCCACGAATGGGATTTTAGAAGACCAAGAAGCCGCGACGGTTCGGGTGACCGAAACGCTGTCGTTCCAGCTCCGAGATTGCGTCCTCTTGTAGCCTACCCTAAACGCCCCGGTTTGGTCCACGCTCGTCGAGTTGCTCCGCTCGTCGACGAACTTCTCGACTTGGCCGACGTTGTAGACCCTCGAATCCAGGAACACGACATTGCTTACTTCCCTCATTAAAACGGGCTCCACTACCCTAAGTACGGCCGAGGTGTCGATGCTGGTGGCGGTGGCGCCGAGGACTTGGTCCATGGTGACGATACCGTTGGGGCCGGGGGCGGTTGCCTTGATGGAATTGGCGAAGAGGCGTGTGTAGTCGTAGAGGCGGAGGGCGAGGCTGTTGCCGCCGCGATGTATCGGGACGAAGAGCTCGACGAACGTCGACGTGTCGACGTCCATTGTGATGTATCTGTTTCCTTGCCTCGACCTCCAGAACCCGGCCCAGAAGTTGTTCGAGACGGCTAACGACGTGTTCTTCACCATCACGAAGGGCGGGTGGTTGAGAGGGGACTGATCCAGCAAGTGGATCACTCCGTCGTGACCGATGTCCGTGGTTTTGAACTCCAGGTAATTGACTAATTTCATTGGGAGGCCGGGGTTCGCTGAGAGGGCGACGGTGGGAGCTCCGTATTTGTCATTCGGAGCCATGAATGCAACGTAGTCTGGGAGGACGAACACTGAGACGGCATCATAAGCTATGAAAATGTCGTCGTTGGGAGCTCTCGATGTCGTTCCCGAGTCCTCGATGACTAGATCGGTCGTTTCCGATGACTGGACGCACGCCTGCTCGCCAAGCCCATCCGTGTGCACCAACCGAATCTTCTGAGGTGTGGGGTAGAAATCGTCGGGATGAACTCTTGGGTGCTCATCGGAATCGTCCTCTATGACGACGGCCTTGAAGAGAGTGCAAGACCATTTGGATTGGTCTTCTTCTGGCTCATTCGCTTCGGCCACTATCGACTTGCTATCAGCTGACTTTCTGTACTCGAATTGAAACAAAAAAGATATAAAAGAATTATGATTTAGTAAATGAGGATCTATAAAAAGTTATAATATATATCGGGTAAAATCCACTTATAGTCCCTAAACTTTGATTAAATGTTCAAACGGGTCCCTGAACTTTATTTTTGTTCATTGAAGTCCCTGAACTTTGATACTTTGTACACATTTGGTCCCTCTGTTAGTAAATTTGTTAAATATGTGTTAAGTAATGATAGAGAATCAATGTATTTTTGTATTAATTACATGAGTTAGGTTATACAATTGTAATTGCCCGATATTTGTTTTACTAAAGTAAAAAATTAAGCTTTTTTCTTCTCAAAAGTCATCATACATAATAGAGTTTTCTTAAACAAAGCATATTTTAAAATATATTTTTATCAAATACACTTTCTATTTTTTTACCAAATGCTATAATTTTCCAATAATAGTTTATTTTAAAGTATTTTAATGACTAAAATTTTCTTATTTAATTAAAAATAGAGTTTATTTTGTTAACACAAATAGAATTTATTTTTTATAGAAAAAGTAGAGCTTATTTTTTTTAACAAAACACATTTTAATTTTTTTAATTAAATAAGAAATTTTCGGTCATCAAAATACTTTAAAATAAAATATCATCGGAAAATTATAACATTTAGTTGGAAAATAGAAAGTTTTTTTATTATAAAAAATATTTTTTTAAAACATATATTTTTAATATAATATACTTTTTTTTACTTTAGTAAAACAAATACCAAACAATTACATGTGTATAACCTAACTTATTCTATTAATATACCAAATTACATTGTTTTTATATCATTATTTAACACATATTTAACAAATTGACTAACAGAGGGACCAAATGTGTACAAAATATCAAAGTTCAAGGACTTCAATGAACAAAAATAAAGTTCAGGGACCCGTTTGAACATTTGATCAAAGTTCAGGGACCATAGGTGGATTTTACCCAATATATATCAAATCAAATCTAAAAGAGAGGAATATACATAAGAATCTGCATCTAACAGAATGAGATTTTACCTGACCAAGTACTTGTGGTTATAACAACTCCTTATATGAACAAAACCAACAATGTTTTCGGATTTTTGGACCTCGAATTTGGAGTACTGAACCTCAGGATTGTTGGCCTTCTCATCTTGAGAAAATTGAAGGTAGGAGTGATGGGAATCGTCTTCCTTGCTGTAGCAAAGAAGTTTGTTATTTTTGATGGACTTCAAAAGGATGAAGTCAGGCAAGGCCATCTACCTTTTAAACACAAGAGTAATTTTAGCAATGTGGGTGTTTGAATTAATTGGGATTGGGCTCTTCATTCATCCATGGTTGAATGATTGATCTCTATTTATAAGGGAAATATATTAACAAGACATTAGTTATTACACATGTGGGTGGGTTTTATTTGCCCATACTTTAATAGCCACGTGTTTTCTATTATACTCCAATATCTTGCTTTTGGGTCCATCTAACATTATTTTTGGTTTCACTATATAATGATTGAGCTTCTTCAGAATTTCCATCATCGATCTACCATTTAAATCAAAATCAACGAGGTCGGTTGGAAATAATGGCAATTTGAATTATAATATATAGAGATTATATTTTTTACAATCATTCATAAAAATGTGCTTTATATAGAGATTTTTTTTGTGTACGTCAGACATTAATCTAGTTTAAAATTATAAACTAGTTTAATATTAAATTTTAGATGAAATTTTCGATCAAATTTTAGTGTTTGTATATAGATTAAAAGAGTAAATTATTATTTGGCATGGCAAATTACATACAGTTTTATAAAACTATTTTTTCGAATACCGCGAAAATTTTGACACAACTCTTTGAAAAACTCCAATAAGCCAAACAAGCCCTTCACATGGACTTTTTAATAAATATATTAATTATTTCCTACTTAAAAAAAATCAACGATGTGAATAAAAAATGAATATTCATAATGAATTGAACGGAAAGAAATTTTTATCTAATATCAACATTTCAAGAAAAAATTTGCGAAATAGACACTTTTTTTTTGGACAAATTAGTTAATTGTCTATCGTTTTGGATAAATTAGCAAACTGTCCCCAATAAATAACCTAATCCCCGACTTTTGGTGCGCGATTCCTCTCTCTCTTGTTCATCATCGACCGTCTTCCTCCCTCCCCCGCTCATATCGCTCCTCAGATCGCTCTTCCTCCCGGCCACCAGATCCACCATCGCGCTCTCGCCGAAGATGTTGCTGTTGCAGACGGAGGAGCCACATCTGTGGCGAGGTGGTGAAGACGAGGGATGTGATGCGTAATTTCGCTCTTCTAGGTATAAATCATAGCGTTTTTTTTTTGTTTTCGAAATTGTTCATTGATATTTGCTTGACTGCTTCTGCTTTGGTTGAATTTCTATGAAATTGGTGGTTGCTTCTCCCCGTTCCGCCCACTGGACAGCCGCGAAACCGGTGGCTCCGCCTCCCTCCGTTTTCCAGATCTGGATTCTGAAATCGAGGTATCTACTTCTTTCTTGATTGCTGAATTTTTATTTGTATATGCTGAAATGTTTTGCTGTTTGCTTGATGATCGATTTTGGGCTTGTCTGGTTTCGTTTTTATCGATTTTTAGCTTGTCTGGTATTGAGCTTGAGTGCTAGGTGAGTATGAATGCATGCTCTAGACAAACACTCAAAGACAACATCGAATTATTCAGAAGCCCTAGCTTAACTCAGTGGTGGCAGGTCAAACATTGAATTCAGAAGCCCTAGTTGATTTGAATGAAATAACTCAGATCTGTTTTCTTTGTTTTACTGTCTAGTTTTTTCATATTTGAGTTGTGTGCAAATTTTGTTCTGCGCTTATATCTGATTTTTAGGTTTTATTGATCTTGTTTTGTGCTTAACTGAACCAAATTCAATTCAAGAAGATGGTGATGGATCTTTTGGGAGGGACGCAGGCCTTCTTTTTGTGCTGATTTTAGGCGTTGTTCATCGAAGGATGCCCTTGTTTTGTACTGATTTTGCTATTGTTGATCTATTTGTTTTAGGGCTGATGTTCCTTCTTATTTTAGCTTCAATTTATTCTTATTTTGTTTGGAATTTGCCTTCAATTTTGATATCCCTTGAACTGCCAACTGCTGACAGTAGGTGTGTGGGTTCATTATGTGCGTGTTGTTTGTATCCGCATGAAGCATTAGGCAATATGGAGTTGTTTTCGCTCTTGAGTTCTAATATCAAGTTCTGAATTAGGCAATATCAAGTAGCTTTTACATTTTCCGTTGGCTCATATGAAAACTTGCATGTTCTTTGGTTTCCAGACGGTTGGTTTTGATTAGTCTACCAAAAGTTTCTCCCCTTCAACCTGGGGCCTCACCTTTTATTTCCCGACTTTTCCCTTCCATGATAATTGCTAAGTCGACAAATACATGTAAGATTCAAGTAAGAGGAATCTGTACCTTAACCCAAAATCTTGGTGCGCTTGTGCCAAATGAAAAAAGGAGATGGCTTCATTTCCTTGAAAGTGGAGACCATCTTTTTATTCTTTAGTTGTAGCATTCGTTTTTGCCGATTTTGTTCTTTGTGCTTTTGTTTACATAATAGACTCACTTCTCTTCTTTCTCTTGCAGAATACTGCTAGCATCCCAGGCTTAATGGCACATTTGATCATTCAAGAAAGGAGGTGTACCTTAGTCGAATTTATTTGGGGTATTATGAAATTCTTATATAGATGCAATGCAACTGTGCAGTACTGTAGTTTACTCCTGCTTGTGTTACAACAGTAGCTGCTGGCTACTATTTGTTTCATTAACGACAAAATGATGTATGTCCCTTTGCTCTAGTCAAATGTAAAGCTATGTTAGATGTCTTTTTTTTTTCTTGCCCAACAAAAGTGATGTGATTTAAAGCCTATTAGCTCAAAATGGTAGAGCAATGTGCCTACGCACAATGATGCGGGTTCAAATCCCGCATAGGCTATCTATGTGGTATCTCTTAAAGTGCATTTTTTTTTATCCAAACATCAACTGAAGCAAATACTCTTTGTCACAAAAGAGTCACAAAGAGTCACAAAGAGATGACAGTGGCAAACCTCATATTCATACAACAAGTAAATTCAGTGTGTAAAATTACTTTGATTTGATGATACAACAAGTAAATTCAGTGTCAGCACTAATCAACACCTAAACAGCAAAAGTAGTAGAACTAATCACATTCACAAAGGATAGTTAAAGATGTAAGATTTCAACCGATATAGGATAGTTAAAGCCCATCTTAAGAGTTGATATATGAAGGTATATATTTTTTATGTTTCTTCAAAATTTATCAGAATATCATATTGATAAAAAGATACTCCATAGATAATTAGAGCATCCCCAACTGTCATTGCTGGGAGCTTTTTAAGGGCTGCAATTTTGTTAGTTGTTTCTTTTCTGGGTCTGTGTTCGTTGGCAGCTTGATTTTTGGACTGAATTTGTTGAGCTGCTGAACTTAACCACACATGGGCTGATTCTATATGTACATTTTGCATCAGTTAGATCTATGAAATCTGTTATAAATTTCAAATCAAACAACCACACATGGGGCTTATTTAAATCTTGTTATTTCAAATAACAAGAAACGAGTTATGCATTTGATTAACTTTTCAGCACCTAAACGACAGAAGTAGTATAACTTAATAGAAGGGGTGAAGGGGGGAAGGGGTTAAAAGAAGAAAGTAAAGCACATTTGGTTAAAATGCAACACAGAGAACTCTCGTATTACGTTCATTCACTCCTTTGAGTTACAGATGAAAAGGGATAGATATTGCTGCCTCCTAGAGGAGAATTGTGAAATTGTTCTCAACATTATTTTATTTTCTCAACATGATTTTATTTTCTCTCATTATGTTTTCATACTTTCTCAATAGATTATTGCACAACATGCTCTTATTTTTGCTCAACAATTCTTTATTTTTGCACAACAATCGAGACTTGTGAAATTGTGTCTCCACATAATCTTATTTTTTGTAAATATAATTTTATACTTTTTTAATAAATTATTGCACAAACGGTCTTATTTTTGCTCATCAATAGAGTAAAATTGTACAACATGGGGGATTGGTGAAATTTTGCTCAACATCATCTTATTTTTGCTCAACAATAGGTTATTTTTGCACAACAATCGAGACTTGTGAAATTGTTCTCAACATTATTTTATTTTCTCTCAATATAATTTCATACTTTCTCAATAAATTATTGCACAACATCATCTTATTTTTGCTCAACAATAGGTTATTTTTGCACAACAATTGAGACTTGTGAATTTGTTCTCAACATGATTTTATTTTCTCTCACATAATTTCATACTTTCTCAATAAATTACTGCACAACATGTTCTTATTTTTGCTCATCAATACTTTATTTTTGCACAAAATTTGAGACTTGTGAAATTGTGTCTCAAGATGATCTTACTTTTTGTAAATATAATTTTATACTGTTTTTATAGATTATTGCACAACATGATCTTATTTTTGCTCATCAATAGACAATAATTGCACAATATGGGGGATTGGTGAAATTTTGCTCAACGTCATTTTATTTTTGCTCAACTATAGGTTATTTTTGCACACCAATTGAGACTTGTGAATTTGTTCTCAACATGATCTTATTTTCTCTCAATATAATTTCATACTTTCTCAATAAATTATTGCACAACATGCTGTTATTTCTGCTCATCAATACTTTATTTTTGCACAACTAGTGGTGAAAATTAGTGCTGACACTGATATTAGTTACAGTTAGTGCTGACACTGATATTAGTTACAATTAGTGTTGACACTGATATTAGTTACAATTAGTGTTGACACTGATATTAGTTACAATCGAGTCATCTTCCTAAGTAATAACTTTGTAGTTCGATATATATTTTTTCCGTGTCAGCACTTTTTTTTTTCTTCATGTCAGCACATTTTTTAGAGTTGCACAACCGTATTTTAGAGTTGCACAACTTTAGTTTAGAGTTGCACAACTTTAGTTTAGATTTGCACAACTGTATTTTAGATTTGCACAACTGTATTTTATTTGTGTCAGCACCTCCAAGAAACACTTTTCATTCTATTTGTCTCCAATTCAAGTGGCTTAGTGCTTCAACCAAAGTTTACACAACCAACAACACGATAGCCTATACGGGATTTGAACCCGTATCTTTGTGTTTGTACACAAAGCTCTACCGATTTGAGCTAATAGGCGTCACGACGCTCTACATGATATCTAAACAAAGCAAGATTTACATTAAACGAGAAATCTTTGTCGCTGGGTAATTGCCTGAAAAGAATCTTTATCACCCCATTTGATGAGAAATCTCACACACCCAAGTTTCATCTACCTGGTCATGCCACCAGGCATGAACTGTATCGTATATCCGAGCCTCCCTAGAACTATGCAATTTCAAGCTACCCTCCTTGTACAACCTGATACCCCAAGATGGTAAAGTAAGCACTAAAGCTACCAAAAGAATATCTGAGCCTGTAACTATGCAATTTCAAGCTCCATGAAGCATGAACTGTATCGTATATAAACTTCGTCAACTATTTCAAAAAGAAAAGACAAAAGTGCATAGAAAGCATTTTTGGATCCAAGTCAAACAACTAACCTCAAGTCTAGCCTTTTTAAAAAGCTCTCGAACCTCATGGTTTCTACCTTCATGAACCTGAAACACCCAATTCAGATTATTGTTCATGATATAATTCACTCATGGCCAATTGCAACCATAACAAAAACACAATTTATAAATCAAAAGAGCTGGAGAAACATACTATAAGAAGAATCAGAATAATGCAAAACCTGGAACAGGTTGATCACCATTCACTGAATCGAGATCAACCTTGCAGAGATAAGCTTACCCATTTCATTTTCTCCGCTCAACATTCAGGGATAAATAAGAATTGAAGTATTAAATAGTTAGGGATATCATATATACATTACAATGATAACATCAAAAACCCAAAACAGATACTTGAGCAGGAAAAAAAAAAGAAAAACGGATGATATATGAGGAAAAAGGTATTCAAGAACGAGGAAATCTTGAAACTGTAAGTCTATAACACATGACACATCCCTGAATGAAATGATCCTCCATAAATTTCACAACTGTCAATTCTTTCTTTAAAGGTACACGAAGAAGCCTAATGACATATGTACTCGAAATAAGAATGTATGGAAGCATAGAAAGAAATGCACGAGCAGGTTAACCTCCCTTGCTGGTGTTGGCAGGCAGAATTCATGCTCATGCACAGATCAGAACACATCACAGATCAGAGAAACTACTTGGATGTAAAGTAAAGGAGTACAAACAGATTTTGTGGAACTCCTAATGCACACACTGAGCACTTTCTTCTTGTCCTCTGTCGTTACATCCTTCTACTCACAAAAAGATATAGCAATTTTGATGCAGTCTACATCAAATTTGGCTAGGCATACCGTTTGAGTTGCTGTCCACACCAGCAAAATATGAAATTTGGAGCTTTACTTGCTTCCACATCAGCAAGATCAGCCCACAAGAACAACCCCAAGCTGCATTAAGACAACCTGCAGCTCATAATTCCTTTAGTATATTAATTAGGAAGTAATCTATTAGCAAATCAACATTGGCTTGAATGACATATATGAACACATAAAAAGTAGGAGCATGAATGATTTCAAGGGGGACAAAAAGAAAAGAAAAGAGAAAGAAACCAGCTTTGGTGCTAGTTTCATTATAAGCACTCCTAACATCAATTATTGCAATGTTTTTACGCACAAATTCCATCTTCACATCACACTTATTCAACCTCTTTTGAAACACTACAAATCCTTATTGGCCTTTACTGTAGGAAGCTAAGAGATGATATATAAAAGAAATTAATATAATGATATTTACAACTAAAAAACATATCTTATTTAACTCCATAATCTGAACAAAATGAGTTGCACACTTACACCCCACGGTGGATCATAGTTAGGCACATGATCTCAAGCCTCAACCTGTCCAAGATTCCGAACTGTCAACGATTGAATGCAGGGTTGACAGTGGATTCACAACAATGGCCAATTCTCCAATATAGGGTGTGAGCTGCATTTAAGAAACATACAGAGACAATGTCAATTGGAACCTCTCATCTTGCACAACAAAAATCAAAGAAAATACAGTCACTCGACCTATTGGGGCATTTCATCAAACAGGTTATGTGCAAAACATAAACAACATATCAATCACAAACATAAAACAAAAAGGACAAGATTTTAGATTTCGTTCAGCAATTGCAGCCATCAAAAACAAAATCGAGTTTCTTATCAATTGATCTTCGATCGATTGATAAGGAAAACAGTCGAAAGCAAAGATCAATTGATAAGTAAAACATAAAAGCTCATCCACAAACTAGCAATGGCAAATTGAGTATACCACAAGGAAGGTAAATTAAAGCAACAATCAACCGATTGATTTTAGCATAAGATTGTCGATCTAATCTTAAAATTCAGATAAGAGAAATGAAAATCAAACGGACGCCAGGAGGGAAGCAATCGATCTTCGATCGATTGATAAGGAAATTAATCGGTCGAAGATCGATTGATAAAGAAGCCCGAGGGAGCCGGGAGGAAAGAAATCTATTTTCGATCGATGGATAAGGAAATCAATAAATCTTCGATCTTCGATCGATTGATAAGGAAGCCGGAGGGAAGCAGGTGGATTCAATCAATAAGAAGGGAGCAAGGAGAAGATTACCAAAATTAGGACGACACAAGGGGCGACGGAAGGATGCCGAGGGCGAGCCAGATCTGAGGAGGCGAGGGCTGCGAGCTGGTGGACAGATCTGATCGAGACGTACGAGATAGTCTGAGCGAGGAGATCGTCGGTGAGTAGTGCGAGAGAGAGAGCATGCGGAGAGGGAGAGCCGGAGGAGAGAGAAACGCACGTGGGAGAGAGGGAGGAGGTTTATATTTAGGACATTTTATAAAATTGTCCCAAAACGTGGACATTTCGCAAATTAGGCCTATTTCGTGGCTATTTTGCAAATTGCCACACATTTCAATAGATGACTCTTTACGGGAAATGTTATAAAATGTTTAATGGATTTTTAATTGTTTTTTATCTAATATCTAGTATAGTAAGCAATAAGTTGCATGCACTACCGACATCCATGATTATCTCGTAAGATGATGTTTTGGAACTCACAACAACATGTACTCAAAATAAAATTACAATTTAACTGAGATTTAATGGATGTTTAATTGTTGGGATCTTTTATAAGGTCGTGTTAATGTTACGAACCAAGTTAAGTGCAATAAATAGAGCAGAACAAAAACTAGCACCTTCGTAGTTGTTTTGAAGACGATTTTTAATAGGTATAGTTATTCTGGAAAACCTAAGACACTCTGGTACAACCTGTATCACTAGTTGTTGACTATTATCCACTAATAAAACCACAAGTACATCTATACACAATCTTCATCAGTCGAAACAAACACAAAAACAAAGAACTTCGAGGTTGTTGATGTCAGCATTTTTAGTCTTATTTTGCATTATGTTTTCATTCTATTTAAGTCTTTTTATTAGCTTTTGTGTTGGAAAAGTGTGTTGTTTGTGTTAGTTTTTAGGGGTGGGCGCGGGACGGGACGGGATGGGACGGGGGTCGTCCCGCGTCCCGTCCCGCGTAATTTTTGCGGGACGGGACCGGGACGGGACGGGATTCACTATTTTGTTTTCAATCCCGCGCGGGCCTTGTGCCTCACGAGACGGGACGGGACCGGGACGGGACGGGCATTGTCCCTCAAATAAAAAACATTATAAAAAATTCTAAAATTCTTATATATTTTGCGGTTTTCAAAGGCATAAGTGCATAACATATATAAATTTATAATATTTTTATATAATTTTACAACTTTTCTTATATATATATATATATATATATATATATATACGTACACATGGAACACATTATACATATAATTACACAATTTATATAGATATATAAGATCGAAAAATTGATTAACTATATATACGAAATATATAAACACACTTGAACAATACAGTATATACACTCACTTTTACAGTGTTATATACACTAGTGTATATATACACTTTCCTTGCCAAAAAAAACAGTGTATGTATACACTGTAAGACTATAATAGTATAATATATATATATATATATATATATATATATATATATATATATAATATTGTTATATGTAATATGTAATATAATACAACATATTATTATTATTATTATTATTATTATTATTATTATTATTATTATTATTATTATTATTATTATTATTATTATTATTATTATTATTATTATTATATATGCGGGACGGGACGGGATTCACTATTTTTTTTTCAAATCCCACCGGGATCGGGACGGGTCCGGGACGGGACCGGGACGGGTCCGGGATTTGCGGGATTTGTGCCCACCCCTATTAGTTTTCGTATTATTCGAGATATTGATGTCTACGCAAGCTTTGGTGGTGTTTTTATAGGTTTTGGAGCTGATTGGGAAGAGTTTAGACGCACTTTAGAACTTAATGGAAAACCATAAAGGCAATGGAGAAGCTAAGGAAGAGCGCAAGATGATGCAGCTGGAGAAAATCTCACTTTTTACCATTCATCATTTCGAATCGTGTTCTGACTCCTTCATTAGAGTTGTATTCCTCGAAAAGAGCTTTAGTGTTTTTAGATATATTAAAAGAGTAAATTCTTGTTTGGCATGACAAATTACATACAGTTTTGTAAAACTATTTTTTCGAATACAGTAAAAATTTTGACACAACTCTTTGAAAAACTCCAATAAACCAAACAAGCCCTTAACATGGACTTCTTAATAGATATATTAATTATTTCCTACTTAAAAAAATCAATGATGTGAATAAAAAAGGAATATTCATAATGAATTGAACGGAAAGAAATCTTTTATCTAATATCAACATTTCAATAGATGGTTCAAAAAAAAAAAAAACGTTTAATGGATGTTGTTATGAGATTATCTTTTATTATTATATTAGGTGTGGATAAACACTAGTAAACCCTAGTTCCCGTGTAAACTCCTATATAAAGGGTCCTGCAGACCCCCAATAACACATCAATTCATTCTCTACTTCACCTCCCTACTCTCTCTATTATCATATGTTATCAGCACGAGTTGCTCCAAGGAGGAAAAATGTATAATAAAGATCGAATCGATCTCGATCCCTTCTCTTCTTCTAAACCCTTCTAACCTACCTAGTTGATTCAACATGTTCCCTATACATGTATGATGATGACTTCGGTAGCATATATCTTTTTATACACTTATTCGTTTCGTTGTTTTATTTATTTTTTCGTTATCCCCTGAAGTGGATATAAACCAATTTCGACCCTGAAGTGTTAAATTAATCAAAATTTTCATATCCCCTGAAGTGGATATAAACCAATTTCGACCCTGAAGTGTTGAATTAATCAAAATTTTCATATCCCCTGAAGTGGATATAAACCAATTTCGACCCTGAAGTGTTGAATTAATCAAAATTTTCATATCCCCTGAAGTGGATATAAACTAATTTCGATCCCGAAGTGTCGAATTAATCAAAATTTTCATATCCCCTAAAGTGGATATAAACTAATTTCGATCCCGAAGTGTCGAATTAATCTACCGTATCCCCTGAAGTGGATGTTATTATTATTATTTTTTCACTTTGTAACTCGGCAATTAAAAAAAAAATTATATATGATTATGTACGGCATTCGACATTCCAGTAGAAACTTTGCATTTGATTTTTCAATCAAATTGAATATGTGCATTGACTGCATTCTACCGCTTTCCACATTCCAATTCTACTGTGCATACGGTGTATATATATATATATATATATATATTTTAACACGGCATATATTTTATAAACTTGGCATATATATTTATTTACTGCGGCATATACATATATTTTTGGATGGAATTATACACGTACATATATACGGCATTCATACCTGCATCTTGTAATTATATTTTATTTTTTTATTATAGATGTCGAATCTCACAAGATTGGAGTTTATCGCACTTGATGTTTATGGAAGAAACTATCTAACATGGGTGTTAGATGCGGAACTCCACCTGGATATCCAGAATTTGAAAAATACGATCATTGAAAAATCGGACTCATTCCCGCAGGATAAGGCCAAGGCGATGATCATGCTCCGTCACCATCTTCATGAGAGCCTGAAAGCTTAATACTTGACTGTGAAGGATCCCTCCGAGCTCTGGAAGAGTTTGAAGGATCACTTCAATCATCAGAAAACGGTAATTCTACTCAAGGCGAGGTATGAATGGTCTCAATTGAGACTTCAGGATTTCAAGAGTGTCTCTGATTACAACTCTGCAATGTATCGAATTACTTCCACATTGGAACTATGTGGAGAAACTATAGCTGATGATCAAATGCTAGAGAAAACATACTCCACTTTTCATGCAACTAACTTGGTACTCCAGCAGCAGTACAGGGAGAAAGGGTACAAGACTTATCCAGCACTCATATCTTGCTTACTTTTAGCTGAAGAGAACAATCAGCTGCTCATGAATAACCACCAGAGCCGACCCACTGGTTCAGCACCACCTCCTGACAAATCTCAAATGCCTGAAGCAAATGCTACCTCCTCCAGAAGAGGTGGTGGCCGAGGTCGAGGTCGTGGGCGAGGTCGCGGTCGTGGACGTGGTCATGGTCATGGTCGTCATGGACAAGACCAAGGAAACCACCATACATGGGTCAATCCTGATATCCAGAAGAATGTCGGGAACAAACCCAAGAAGCAAGAGAAAGTTGCACCGAAAGGAGATAATCCATGCCATAGATGTGGAGCCCCTGGCCATTGGTCTCGTACCTGTCGTACGCCCAACCATCTCGTGACATTATATCAAAACTCCTTGAAGGCCAAGGGAAAAGGCGTAGAGACAAACTTTGCTGATGCTGATTTCTTTGAGGGACTTCATAATACTCATCTCGATGTCACCGATTTCTTACAGCAAAGTGAAGATGGCAATTTTTTGCCTGACGTTAACTCAAATGCGCTTGCTCCCCAGGAAGATGACGACTATTTCATCAATTGAATTTATATCTTTTTCAGTTTAGCATTCAATTTCTTTCAGGATTGTTTTTGAACTATTTTCGGATTGGGTTTGCTTGTTTTGCTAGGTTTTTTGAACTATTTCGGACTGTTTTTGGTTGTTTGGTTAAGTCTTTGAACTTTTGCATTCTTATTTATTATATTTAGTATTGTCTTATTTATATATGCTTATTTGTCTTTATATAGAATGGCTCAATCAAATGGAATCTTCAATGGTGGAGAACTATGCCTCATTGACAGTGCCACTACTCACACTATTTTGAAAAACCCGAAGTTTTTCTCAAGCCTGCAAATGACAAAAACCAGTGTGAATACTATCTCTGGAACGAGCAACCTCATAGAAGGCTCCGGAAGAGCCTCTATCTTGTTACCTGAAGGAACAATGATACAAATCAAGCATGCCCTATACTCAAGCAAATCACAGAGAAATTTATTGAGTTTCAAAGATATTCAAGAAAATGGTTATCATATAGAAACCAACAATGAACATGGAATCGAATACTTGTGTTTTTCGTCTCATGAGACTGGCCAGAAGCAAGTCTTAGAAAAGATGAGAATGCATACATCTGGTTTATATGGCACAATAATTTGCCCCATTGAATCATATAATGTTTCTAACCAGAAGTTAGCCAACAATGCCAAATTTTCTTTGTGGCATGATAGACTCGGTCACCCAGGTGAAACAATGATGCGCAGGATCATTGCAAATTCACATGGACACCCACTTAAGGACCTGAAGATCCTATCAAAGGGTGACTTGACATGCACGGCTTGTTCACTTGGCAAATTCATAACAAGACCGTCAATAACAAAGGTGAACGCAGAATCTCCAATGTTCCTTGACCGAATTCAAGGAGACATATGTGGACCTATTACACCGCCTTGTGGACCATTTCGATATTTTATGGTGTTGATTGACGCATCAACAAGATGGTCCCATGTAAGCTTGCTATCAACACGGAATGTTGCATTTGCAAGACTTTTAGCCCAAATTATCAAATTAAGGGCCCACTTTCCTGATTACTCTATAAAAAGAATCAGGTTAGATAATGCGGGAGAATTCACTTCAAAGTCATTTTATGACTACTGCCAATCGATTGGCATTGTGGTTGAGCATCCGGTAGCTCACCAACATACACAAAACGGCCTGGCAGAGTCGTTAATTAAGCGGTTACAAATGATAGCAAGGCCGATGCTAATGAGGTCCAAGTTACCTCCCTCGGCTTGGGGATATGCAATTTTGCACGCCGAGGCTTTAATTCGCCTAAGACCAACTGCTTATAACCAATTCTCCCCATTGCAACTTATCTCCGGAAGAGAGCCGAATCTTTCATACTTGAAAATTTTTGGATGCGCGGTGTATGTCCGTATCTCTCCCCCACAACGAACAAAAATGGGACCACAAAGAAGATTGGGAATATATGTGGGGTTTGAGTCCCCATCGATCATTAAGTACCTAGAGCTTATGACCGGTGATTCATTTGTAGCTCGGTATTTAGATTGTCATTTTGATGAATCAAAATTTCAAATTCTAGGGGGAGAAGGAAAAGAGATAATTAAAAGAGAGATTGCATGGAACACACCATCATCATCTCATTTGGATCCGAGAACAAATGAAAGCGAACTTGATGTTCGACGGATCATACATTTGCAAAACATAGCAAATAGATTGCCTGATGCGCTCACAGATGCCAAGAGAGTGACCAAGTCACATATACCAGCTGAAAATGCACCAGCTCGTTTGGAGATTCCTGCAGTAACTCCTAACCAACAAATAGCTAGTGACTCTCAGATACGCCGGAAGCGCGGGAGACCACTAGGCTCTAAAGATGCTATTCCCCGGAAGAGGAAAGAATCAATCCTAAATCAAGCAGGAATTGAAATGTTGACTAATAACATCCATGAAGATAAAACTCCCGAAGAGAACTTATCTAAGGACTTTAAAGATAACGACAATCACATTGAGGATAATGTTGAAATGTCTATCAATTATGCAAACATTGGGTTAGTGTGGCATCGAAATGATGTGGTCCTAAATGATATATTTGCATACGCGGTTGCATTAGAAGTCATGGATGAGGATGATAATGATCCCCAAACAATGGAAGAATGTCAACATCGAAATGATTGGGAGAGCTGAAAAGAAGCAATCCAGGCAGAGCTAGACTCTCTAAACAAATGTGGTGTATTTGGACCAGTAGCTCCAACACCCAAAGGTGTAAAACCAGTCGGCTATAAGTGGGTGTTCGTACGAAAGAGAAATGAGAAAAATGAAGTCGTAAGATACAAAGCCAGACTAGTTGCACAAGGTTTTACACAAAAGCCTGGAATTGACTATATGGAGACGTATTCACCTGTAGTGGATGCGATAACACTTAGATTCCTAGTGGCTCTGACAGTCGTTGAACGACTTAAAATGCAACTAATGGACGTGGTAACTGCATACCTCTATGGATCTTTAGATACCAACATACACATGAGAATCCCTGAAGGATTCCAAATACCTGAAGTATTCAAATCGGAACCCTGTCATATGTACTCCATTCAACTAAAGAGATCCCTTTATGGATTAAAACAATCGGGGCATATGTGGTATAACCGTCTTCGTGAATATCTACTGAGACAAGATTTCATAAACAATGAAATAAGCCCATGTGTGTTTATAAAGAAGACAAAGTCGGGTTATGTGATCATCGCTGTTTATGTTGATGACTTGAACATGATCGGGACTCCAGAAGAGATCCAACAAACAGCTGATTATCTTAAAAAGGAGTTTGAGATGAAAGATCTTGGAACGACCAAGTATTGTCTCGGCCTGCAGTTCGAACATAAAGAGAACGGAATCTTCATCCATCAATCAAACTACATTGAAAAGGTCCTAAAGCGATTTAGTATGGACAAGGCATATCCAATGACTACACCAATGGTTGTTAGATCGCTTGATGTGAAAAAGGACCCTTTTCGTCCTCGAGCTAATAATGAAGAGATATTAGGTCCTGAAGTACCATATCTTAGTGTAATTGGTGCACTTATGTATCTCGCTAACAATACCCGAGCGGACATAGCTTTTGCAGTTAACTTGTTAGCGAGGTATAGCTCAACGCCGATAAAATGTCATTGGAATGGTGTCAAACACGTTCTACGTTATCTACGTGGAACAAGTGACATGGGACTATATTTCAAAAGATCCGAGGGAGTACACAATGCAGAATTGGTTGGTTATTCTGATGCAGGTTACCTGTCCGATCCACATAAAGCCAAGTCACAAACAGGGCATGTGTTCATGTATGGTGGAACGGCTATTTCATGGCGTTCAACAAAGCAGACTCTGGTTGCTACATCATCAAACCATGCAGAGCTTATCGCATTATATGAAACCGGAAGAGAATGTGTATGGCTCAGATCATTCATACACCATGTCCAAGCATCATGTGGATTGGAATCAAGTGTACAAAAGCCAACGGTGATATACGAAGATAATGCAGCTTGCATCGCCCAAATCAAGGAAGGATATATCAAAGGCGACAAGACCAAGCACATTTCCCCCAAGTTTTTCTCCACCCACGAGCTCCAAGCAGAAGGCAAGATCGACGTGCAACAAGTTCGATCGAGTGAGAACTTAGCAGACGTATTTACCAAGGCCTTACCTACTACAACATTTACACAGCTTATACGCAATATTGGTATGCGGCGCTTGAAGGATGTAAGCTAAGTTGAGGGGGAGAATAACGACTGCACTCTTTTTCCCTTAATCTTGGTTTTTGGTCCCACTGGGTTTTTCCAAGATAAGGTTTTTAATGAGGCAGTTTGTAAGGATGTTTATCCAAGGGGGAGTGTTATGAGATTACCTTTTATTATTATATTAGGTGTGGATAAACACTAGTAAACCCTAGTTCCCGTGTAAACTCCTATATAAAGGGTCCTGCAGACCCCCAATAACACATCAATTCATTCTTTACTTCTCCTCCCTACTCTCTCTATTATCATAGATGTTTAATTGTTGGCATCTTTTATAAGGTTTTGTTAACGTTACTAACCAAGTTAAGTGCAATAAATAGAGCAGAACAAAAACTACCACCTTCGTATTTGTTTTGATGAGGATTTTTAATAGGTATAATTATTTTATTGATCAGCTGGAAAACCTAAGACACCCTAGTACAACCTGTATTACTAGTTGTTGACTGTTAACCACTAATAAAACCACAAGTACACCACCTATACACAATCTTGATCATTCGAAACAAACACAATGACAAAGACTTCGAGGCTATTGATGTCGGGTGTAAATCCTCTGTCCCCAATCACGTCCCCCTCTCCTGTCCCCTCTCACATAAATTCTTTATTTTTAATTCTTTTAATAATTCTTTTAATTAATTAATTTTTTATTTTTTCTTTTAAGTCGGGTTTTGTGAGGGGGAGGTGGTTGGGGGATAGGGGGGGGGGGGGACATATTGAAAGGACAGGGGATTTGAAGTCATTGATGTTTTCATTCCATTTTAGTCTTTTTATTAGCTTTTGTGTTGGAAAAGTGTGTCGTTTGTGTTAGTTTTCGTATTATTCGAGATATGGATGTTTACACAAGCTTTGGTGGTGTTTTTATAGGTTTTGGAGCCGATTTGAAGGAGTTTGGACGCACTTTGGAGCTTAATGAAAAACCATCAAGGCAATGGAGACGCTAAGGAAGAGCGCATGATGGTGCAGTCGGAGAAAAATCCACTTTTTTGTCATTCATCATTTCGAATCAAGTTCTGGCGCCTTCATTAGAGTTGTATTCCTTGAAAAGAGATTTCCAACGCATATTCATATGCATCAATCGGACGAACGAGGACTCCAGAAATTTCATTTGAAGATAGAGTCGAAAAGTTGGAAAAACTGGAAGCTGCGTCGACCCTGACAACCTCGACGTCGACCCCCCTGAGGGTCGATGCGAACCTTCTGCGAGAGCAGCTTATGGGCTTTTTACTTCTAATTCTTTTAAGACACTCATGGGTATGGCTAGAAATTAGATAGACTTAGATTTATTATATCTTTCTTTAGATAGAATTATATTTTCCTAATAAAATATCTTTCCTTGGGGAGTAAGTCTTAGTTTTATCTATTAAATAAAGCCTATTAGGGACTGTTTTTGGAGGAGAACACACACAACGCAGGGCTTCACGCAGCAGCTGTAGGAGACGGTTTTAGGGTTTTTGTTTTGCGTTTGGGCGAAAGCTTGGATGTGTTTGTTGCAATTAAACGTTGGATTTCCAGGTTTTGTTTAGTTTAATTTTAGTTTATGTTTTCTTTTATCAAATTCATGTTTTTCATTGCAATGTTTGAGTAATTCTTTTATCTTCTAGGGTTGGGGTGAGTCCAACAATAAGCATGTGTTTGAATGAATGAATCTATACTTATATGATGTTTTTATCTATTTCTACCCATGTGCTTAACCCATGATGAAAGTCTAGGGAATTCATTGTTGCAATTGAATCTACAAAAGGAGATTGTTAACATTGATAGTAATTAGGGATCTTTAACGAAAGTAAAAGGAACCTAATTAAGAGAAGGTAGAAACAAATAAGTCTTTTATGCGAAAGTGAATTGATTTGTTTGTTGAAGTTAAAAGCATGATCTTTTCTATGATTTATTGATTCATACATATGTTAATTGTTGTGGTAAGCCCTTGCCTTAGAAGTTTGTCCTATTATTAATTAAAATTCAGATTTTATGCTCTTATCACCGCCCATCTCTCTTCCATCTCTTTTGTTACCTTCAACCCAATAAAGCAATAAAACAAGAAGCGCTGACTCTCTCCCGTGGACGATCCTGACTCCCTATACTATAGAGGGGTCTTGACTACAAATTGATTTGATCGAGAAACCCTCTCATCAACTATATGATGTCAATCCTCTCCTTGATATGTTGTCGTCTTCGATAGACGCTTTTTTTCCTCAGCCTATCCACATATATCCTTGGATCACGCATTCATCAAAGCAACAAATCATCTATACAAGAAAATAAATCTCATTCTTAGGATCAAGACTTTCTCTCTCTCCAAAAATCCACTTTTCATGTGAGAAAATCTTTAATATTCAATACTCTGCTCCATAATTAGATCTTAACTTTTTCGAGCATGATAACTGAATATTCCATGGTCCAACAGAATAAACTCAATTTGGTCAACTCAATATCCAGCACACTAGTAATCTGTAAGGGTCGTCACGACTCTCAATTCTGTCTCTACATGAGGTCTTCATGACCGTCACTTCACTAGTTCACTTACCAAAACTTCAAAGATACAAGACACAGAGAATAAATCATAGAATGTTTTTGCAAGCAACAAAACACATAGGTCTTTGGCGACTGATGAGGTATTTTAGTCGTGTCTAACTACCTATTAAATAAACCGACCTAAACTAACTAATGTACTTAGTAAGTACAGGTCAGTCCCATAGAGACTTGTGTATTTATGTGTTTATGTGTATGCCAAATAGGAGAACAGAAGGAGGAGATTTGTTTATATGAAATAATATAGTTGACAAAATATGATAGAAGTTATGACTAATTAATATAAATATGAATGTGAAAGACGTTTGATTAACCAATATCCACTTGAAACTCAGTTCCTGATCATTAAAATAGCCTATATCTATTCTTCTCTATTAATTTATCATGGAATTCAATATTCCAATTCCTTCAATCAGTAGTGGATCCAGGATTTTTGTCCGAGGGAGGCTGAAAACTACAAAGAAGGATAATAAAATTCATCTTGCGAGACGATAGAGAAGATAAATTTATCTTGCGAGTTTTCATGTTCTTCTTTTTCTTTTCTTCAGTCATTTTACTCCAATTTTTCAATTGAGCGAATTTAATGATTCTTTTGATAAAAAAAAAACTATGTCTTCTAATTTGAATTCTTTCATAGCATATACAGTTTTATATGAAATGTGTGCACTTGACTTGCTAAACCAAGATGTTTTACAAGGTGAATACATACTTATAAACTTCTACATCAACTATTAGGTAATGCATGAACTTCTTCAAGTAAGTTGGTTATGGATTTGTATGCCACCATCTTGTTGCTCATGACTTTTTTTAGGGCAAATTGTTTTTTTTTTAATATTTTATTTTGGTAGAACATTGTTTTCCCTGGCAAGAACTTTATCTTCACAAATTGCATCTTTTTTACAATACAATCCATCTTCTCTATTTACTATCCACTTTCTAGTTTCGAACATTGAGATTATTTTTTTTGTGTTTGATGTTACATCACAAATTCAATTACATACAATAATAAAATGAAAAGATTGGTTCTCAAAATCACGAACCTTAATCCGAATTTCATAAATTTGATTCCCAAAATCACAAACCCTAATTTCACAAATTGATTCCTAAAATCAAAACCCAAAACGAATTCTCATATCCTATACAAATTGTATTTTCAAATCAAAAGTTATAGCCTAGAGGACAAATTCATAAAATATAAGGTATAAAAAACTAACCTTTTCAATTTAGCGAATTCAAATCTGGGATCGGAAGGGGAAAAAGAACATGTTGTTTGCTATAGTGCTGCCTTCGGTACATGTACATAAGCCAAGAGGGCACAGGCCGGAGGCAGTTTGATGGAGGAGAAGGCCAGGAGCCGGAAGCAGGGTATGGTGGAGGAGGAGCTGATAAGGTCGGTCGGAGGTGGAGGTAGCAGCCACGGGCTCGGGGACTTAGGGTTTCGCCTTCGCTGGGCGTCAGAAAAGTGAAAGCGAGTTTGTTGTTCTCAAGTTTGTATAAAAAAAATTTAGGGATTTTGTTGTTTAAAAAAAACAAATGAAAAAGGTGAGAGTTGAACCCTGGGGCTAGGGCCTCCGAATTAAATTTACCCCGCACCCTTACCATTGAGCTAACATGTCTTTATGTTCTCATTCCATTTATTTTTATATATTACAAAAATAACAGATATATATAAATATACATATACTTTTTTTTAGGTTAGGGGGCTTCAGCCACCCCGAGCCCCCTATATCCACCACTGCCTTCAATCAATTAGCGATTACGTCAACCAAAGTCTAAAAACCCTTATTGTTGTTGTTGTTGTTGTTGTTGTTGTTATTTTAAAAGGAAATAATTCGAAATTTCAAAAATCAAGGCCGACAGAGAACCGTCGATAGGGGAGCTTGACGGAGGGGAAACCTATCGTTGATTCCGCCAAAGAAAACTCAAACCTATAGCAAGTATAGCAATAAGCAAGAGGTCGATCCACAGGGAAATTTGTAACTCAAGTATGATTCAAGTGTCGATTAAAGTAACCAAAGGGGGGTTTTGAGAGTGTAAAAGTTCCGCCTTTTATCAAAGCGGAGTAAAGAAAGCAAAGTAATTGGATTTGGTTTTAGACAAATTTGAGAAGTAATTCTACCTACAATTTTCCACTTTATTGGATTGAAGCGATCCTTGTAACTTCTTCTCGTCCTATTAAGTTTCCTATGAATGCCCTTGTCCCGACCTAATATAGTTACTAGTCCAATCAGTCCTAGAAACCCTTATCAATCGAACAGTCCCTAAAGAAGGATTTAACCCAATTGATAGCTTTAAGTTCAGAGATTAGCCAAGGTATTTGCAGTCCCTAAAGAAGGATTTAACAACACATTCAACTTCCTACTCATTCAATTAGTTCAATCAGCCCTAAAGGAACAAGTTTGCTACTTAGGTTAAGGTTCACAATCAGGAATCTACAAAACCTTAGCAATTGAATTGATTCTAACTAGTTGCGCGGGCTAGATAGAATAAAACAATAGACAATCAAGCACAAGGAAGTCGAAGCATTCAAATATAGGAAATAAGAACGAGAATTAGAAACTCACAATCAATCCGAATAAAGCTTCAAATTGCAGGCAGAATAGACGAGTTTAGTTCCTCATGGAAGACATCGCTCAAATTTTCTAAAGTGTCTCATGGATAGAATGGAATAGAAGTCATTCAAAAATAACTAAAAAGTGGCCTTTTGTATCATCCCAAAGTCGGCCATCAACAAAAACCAAAAAGGCATCTAGGGTTTTTAATCAAAACGGTGCGTTTCCGCGCTGGCGGCAGATGCGGCGGCCGCCGCATGTATGCTGCGGCCGCAGCATCAACATTGTTTTTGCAACGGTCCTGGCGGCGGCCGCTGCACACCATGCGGCGGCCGCTGCATTGGTCTTTCACGGAAAATCCGTCTTGAATCAGCCCTCGACGTCAACGTGAAAGTTGTAGCTCTCTGAAAGAGCTTTCCAACGCATGGTCATAATAGTCGATCGGACAATTGAGGCCTCCAGAAAGTGCAAAACAAGTTCAGCGTGTCTGGCGACAACTTCTGCATACTTGTTCTTCGTTTAGGTTCGCTTCTTCTTCTCAGGACCTCTTGAGATTTTCATGTAAGCTCATTCGATCAACTAGACATTCTCATCCAATGCGTTATCAACTCATGTCTCCTCCTCGAATCCACCATTACCTGAAATAATCAATAAAAGCGTGTAGATTCCGACTCCGACAACATAGAGAACTAATATGCAAATCATACTTAAACCATGCATGATATGCATCATAACTAAGCTAAATGCAACCTATTATGCCTACCTAAATGGATGCTATCAGAGCTCACATCAGAAATCAAGGCTGACGAGCAAAGGCAGTTGACATCTAGTGACGCACTGAGATAAGAAAGACTCTCCAGCCAAAGAAGAGGTTGTGGGAAGTCAAGCACCTCAAGAAGCATGGCCAACCCAGGACCTGATCTCATGTAGGAAGTGAAGAAGAAACTCTAGGGAAACGCTGCCCTTAATCAGAGCTATCTAAAACACATCACCAAGACCCCGAACATGTTAGAAGATGCACATTGGTCAATTTTCAAATTGGGAGGAATAAGAATATTGCAATTGTTCAGAGGAGCACAACACAAATATGATTTCGATCAGAAAATGCTTCATTTCAAGTCATTGATCGGATCACCCCATACATACACCTTTCAATTGATTAATTGCTTGATAAAGAAAACTACCAATACCCCTATTATCACACTACTTAGAACATGGATAATAAAAGAAATAACTTCTACGATAAACCGAATTTCAGAAGCTTAAATAACAAGTTTAAAACTAACTACCAACTAACTTCAAGTTTGGCAACTAGAGTTTTAATCAAGTCACATTTCAACTCCTCTCGATGATTCAAACTCCCTCATTCCAATTCTCTCTCGAAAGAACTGGTGTTTTGCTTAATTCAGTGCCATTTTAAATAGATATGCATTTTGTTCATTTGTGCCACAAAATCTGAGCACAACTTTCTCCTTTTCCACAAGCTCTCTGATGAAATGATGTTGCACATCAATATGCTTTATTTTGGCATGAAAATTTTGGTTCTTTGTCATGACTATAGCTGACTTGTTGTCACACCAAACCTCTGTAGCTTCATTCTATGTGCATCCTAACTCAGTCAATAATTTTCTTAACCATAGAGCTTGTCTTCCTGCTTCTTCTACAACTACATACTCAGCTTCAGATGAGGATAAAGCCGTAGTCTCTTGCTTCTTTGAACTCCAAGTATTCACTCCTAAACCAAGACTGAACACATACCCTAAGATGCTCTTCCTATCATCAATACACAC
The DNA here is from genome assembly GCA_963922045.1 of Persicaria maculosa. Taxonomy (NCBI): domain Eukaryota; kingdom Viridiplantae; phylum Streptophyta; class Magnoliopsida; order Caryophyllales; family Polygonaceae; genus Persicaria; species Persicaria maculosa. The sequence goes on along the minus strand of OY998255.1, from coordinate 9,971,644 downwards.
AGTCCAATCACTGTTTGTGTGGCCCTGCAACCCAAAGTTCTCAACACTTTCATACTACAAGCCATGCTATAATGTCCCAACAACATATCTTATGATTCTCTTTGCAGCTCCAAAGTGTTGCTTTGTTGGATTGTGCATGTACCTTGACACCACACTAACACAATAGGAAATGTCAGGCCTTGTGTGTGTGAGGTAATTTAAGCCTCCAACAAGGCTCTTGTATAACTTCTCATCAGCTCTCCCTGTGCCATCGTCTCTTTGCAGCTTCTCATTTGTATTCATAGGAGTTGGAGCTACTTCAAACTTCTCCATCTAAAACTTCTATAACAAATCTCGAGCATACTTCTCCTGGCACATAAAAATTCCTTCCTTCTTTTGCTTAACTTCCAAGCCTAGAAAGTATTACAACTGATTGAGATCTGTCATCACAAACTCATTCATCATTCCTGACTTAAACTCTTTTAACATTCTCTTTGAAGAGCTGAAATAAATGATATCATCAACATATAGACATACCAAGATGAACTCTTCTTTGCTCTTTCTTCTGACATACACAGTAGCCTGATTTTCATTTCTTTGAAACTCATTGTCTAGAAAGAATGCATCAATCTTGCTATACCAATCTGCTTGCTTCAACCCATAAAGTGCCTTCTGTAGCTTGTAAACTTTATCCTCCTCGCCACTTTTGACAAATCATTGAGGTTTCTCAACAAAAACTTCCTCTTGCAATTCTCCATTCAAAAATGTTGATTTAACATCAAGCTGAAACACAGACAACTTCCACTGAGCAGCCAAAGCGAGAATAACTCTCATAGTTTCAAGCCTTGCTACTGGAGAAAATGTTTCTTCAAAATCAATCCCCTCCTGGCTCCTGCTGAGCATAGCCTTTAGCTACCATCCTTGCTTTGTACTTTTGTACATTTCCATCAGTATTGTATTTGGTTCTGAAAACCTTTTTCAAACCAATTACATTCTTGCCTTGAGGAAGTTCAACTAACTCCCAAGTTTCATTCTTCCTAATCGATTTCATTTCTTCCTCCATATATAGCAGCTTGCCAATGACCTTCTCCCTTGGCATCATCAAAATGGCTGGATCTGAAGCAATAGGTTCAAATTCATAGCTTTCATATAACTCTGCTAGAGATGTAAACCTCCTTGGAGGTGACTCGCTAGATGAACTTGAAGGAGATAAGCTATGACTTGATACATTCTACTAACTTGATGGAGTTGATGAAGGGTTATGATGCCTTTGATTGATCCCTGGCACATCATTTTCCTCCATTGATCCATCAAAAATAACATTTCTCTGAGCATTCACATTCTTCTCTTTATCTTTTCTAATTCCACTCATCATCTTCATTGAAAATCACATTCTTGCTCACAACAATCCTACCACTTTGAGGATTGTACAATATGTAACGGCCGGAGTTTCTAAACCCGAGTGACGTTTCGAAGGTCGGATACCTTCGTTGGGATCTTATGCACCAAGTACGAGTTGGAAGTTTGAAAACAACTATCAGAGTTTGAAAGGGGGATTCGCACCCAAAATCATGTGAGGCCTGTTGGAGACTCAGTATTAACACACCTGTACGTGTCCTAAGTCGTTGAAAACATTTTAGTTTAGTTACGCAGTCAACATAATTTCAATACAAGGTTCCACAGCTTGAGCCGGGTCAAAACAAAAATCCAAAGCATTTCAAATATTGTCAAGTGTCAAGTCAACCTCTAATCATACGTCCGAAGTACCCATCGCTAAACAACACCCATCACAATGTCAAAGCATGCATATATGTATATATATATATATATATATATATATATATATATATATATATATATATATATATATATATATATATATATATACACACCTAAAAATAAGAACGGGGAAAATAGTCAAGTCGAGCCACGCATGCAGGACCGGAAGTCCTCGCTGAGGCCACATAATATGCTCAAATCCTAATAAAGATGCTTCTAATGCATTACATGAATCTTAAGCAATCAAGCATGCTTGCTGACGGAGGGAAAGTCATTGATTTCCCTTATCAAAATAATTCCGAAACAAACAAACTAGTATAGCATGAAAGTAAGGGGTTGATCCCACAGAGAAACAAGTATTTTTCAAGAATTGCCCAATTATTGATTGAAAGGCAAAATCTGGGATAAAAGTAAATAAAAGAAACTAATCCAAACAAATGCAATTGATAGATAAAAGAGATGTTTCCATCCATAAATTCTCGACATTGGTTGGCTTTATTAGTCGTTGAATCCAATTAAAGTTGTTCTCTGCGAATTCCTCCCATCTTAGTTTGAATAGATTAAAGCACAAAGAGCACAATTAATCCCTTACACCTTTATGTAACCAAAGCGCGACAGAGATTTAACATAAAGATAGCACAATTTCCTAAGAATCTAGGCATATGAATAACACCAAGTAACCATGGTAACCGATGTTTAAGACACATGTCGAAATCCCTACTTAGTCATGATCAAACAAAGTTCTCACAATCCTAAGCATGCTACAATGGAATTCATTCAATGACGAGAGAACAAATACCTAGCATGATACTATCATGGTAGCTACTCACAATAATATCAACAATAAACGCAAGGGAAAACGAAAGATATTAAAGAGAGAAATAATACTTCATTAGAAACTCACAAACAACCAACCAAGTCTCAAAAGGGTAGATGAAAACAATGGAGAATTAGCCAAGCATGACTTACCTAATTTCCTTCTCTTGAATGCACAAAAAAACCTAAAAACCTATTGAATGAAATGAGAAAAGGTGCCTGAATGTATGAGTGTTAGTTCATCGTCGGAATGTCTTCAAACGGCCGAGAAAAGAATCTTATAAAATCTAAAGACGTCGGCCAAACCATAGAATAGAGTTTCCATAAAGATAGAATTGGGCCGCGTTGCGCAGATCCGGAAACAGCGATATCGGCGGGCACCGCTTTGACAACTTTGACAGACTGAACTTGTAATGCATGTTCTGAAGTCGTCATTCATCCGATTGATGCATATGAATATGTGTTGAAAAGCTCTTTTCAAGGATTACAACTCTCATGAAGACCTTAAAAGCTGATTCAAAGTCTTCAAAAGCTCAATTATGAGATTCCTCCATTTCCTTTGTTTCTGCTCTTTGTTCTTGTGCTCCTTAGCTTCCCAATTCGCCTTCTAACCTTTCTTTGGCTTGTTCCATGCTCTTCGGGCATCATCTTTGGTTTCTTCCCAAGCTCTTCACCATGTCGGCACTATGAATCTGCATAAATGCAATAAAATAGCGTAGTTTCCGAAGTTTACCACTAAAAGAGCATAATTGACGAGAGGGTTTCTCGACCAAATACATTGATAGTCAAGACCCTGCTATAGGATAGTGGAGTCAAGTTCATCCTCAGGATAGAAGTTAGCGATTCTAGGTTTAGTTGGTTTCGGGGTTCGGGATAGTGGGAAAAGTTGATGAGGGTTGATGTCGGCGTCGACTAAGACTTGGTCGATGTCGAGGGGATGGAGAGGGAATAGTGGTTTGATGTCGAGCGGCTGCGCAAAAACATTAAAATAACAAAAATAGAATAATAAAAAGAGCAAACTTTCAAGGTACTTAGGGATCACCGCAACAATAAACATATGTGTAGATTATAAATCACATAAAGATACATGCTTTATAATCAAAGAATCAACTCTCGCAAATTCCAACAATTTAGGTAATAGAGGCTTTCGCATAAAAACCTAATTTGTTTCTACCTTTTCTTAATTAGGATCAACCAGCTTTCGCAAGCAAAGCCTAATTACTATCCAAATTCATAATTAATTCACTTTCGCTTCATAATTGCAAATAAGGAATTATCCTCGACTGTCGCAAAGGATTAAGCACATAGGTAGATGATAATAAAGACATACAAAATCATGAATTCATAAATCAAACACACAAATCTATGTTGGGATCACCCCAACCCTAGAAGAAGGGATTTAAAAGGAAGACATAACTAAAACTAACAACTTTAACATAAAACAAACCAAAGGAGTACACCGATCTTCACGAATCTCTTCTTCTCTCTCCTCACTCTCGGCCTCCTCTTCTCTTCCTACCTACCTTGCGCCCGAAGACGAATTTGCTTGAATGAATGAAATAACTAGCCCATAGGGATTTATTTAGAGGATTCAATCCTTTCTACACAAGGAGAGCAAATATCTATCATCTATCTAATTCCCTATTTTAAAAGTTCCCTATTTTAAATGAATAAAAGAAATAAAAATCCCCTAGGTAAAATAGGATTTAATCCATGAGGATAAATGTTCATAAGGTGATAAAAGATCTTTGACTTCGGCCTTAAGAAACTTCTCTCAAATCCGGATCCCCAAAACGCGTCTGCAACAATTTGACATTTCCAGTCGACGTCGAGTAGAGTGGTCGACGTCGAGTAGATTGTACTCGATCTCAGGATATCTTGTGGTTTTCAAGTGCTCTTTCTAGTTGGACTTGAGTGTGGTTTTCATCTCCAGTCGACGTCGAGTAGGTTGGTCAATGTCGAGTAACTTAGTCGATTTCGAGTCCTCGGTCAGCTTTCAGCATTCTGCTCCATTTTGAAATGCACTTTCCTGAATCCTCGTTTGTCTGATTGACGCATATGATTATGCATTGGAAAGCTCTTTTCGAGGGATACAATTCTCATCAAGACATCAGAACTTGATTCAAAATTATGAATGGTGAAAAGTGGCGTTTTCTCTAGCTGCACCATCCTGTGCTCTTCCTTAGCTTCTCCGATGTCTTCATGACTTATGTTTAAGCTCCAAAGTGCACCCGATTTCTGCGAAATTAGACAGAAATTTGTGTAGACCTCCATATATTGCAAATAAGCATAAAATACACAAATCTCATGCTTTTCCAATATAAAAGTATAAAATATGGACAGAAATCGAAGTAAAAGTAGGCATAAAACATGGTGAAATGAGCGCACATCAACACCCCATACTTAAGCTTGTTTGTCCTCAAGCAATACTTTTAATGGTCATACATGGGAAGAAATTAAACTCTCAACATCTTAGATTCATTCTCATATGTCCCTGCAATCAATTACCATCCTCGAAAAGATACTTATGTCATAAATTCATGCATGTGAATAAAAGCAACATCGCACACAAAAGGAGGGTTATGCAAAAACAATTCATACGTGACAAAGCATTTGATAATCAAGAGGACTTTTATGCGCATGATGAAGAAAAGGTAAAGGCAAAGTGATGAGCTATTTTTGGGCAATGTGGTGCTAAATCCGGGGAGAATTATTCAAACCTTGCTTTCTTCACTTTGATGCACTTTCTCCCTTCCTATAATATTCCACATCACTCATCCTCTCATAATTCACTCTTTGTTTTTTTCACTTATATGCTTTTACCTCTTTAACCTCAGCACTACATTCTCGCGAGTCGCAAACATGGGTGTCATGAATGGCCCCGGATACTTAGTGCTTCGGACTCCTCAGCTTGGTGTCCCATCCTGCGGAACTAACATCTCGACGCAGGCAGGGTCGATCTACCTTTATCTCCTAAGGTGGCCGGATTTTTTTTTTCTCTCATTAAATTTTCCATAATAAATGATTATCCTTCCAAACTCCAAATATAATGATACAACACAACAACCATATAATAACCTCCATAATATGACATTAATTTCTCAACCTACTCCACGGATGGGTAATAAGGTAAAGAAATAGGCAATATTTAGAACATGTGGAACAAAATATGAAATAAGGCACAATATGGCTTGTGATGCATATAAGCATAGGTAAGGATAGGATATGGTAAGAATGTATGGAAAATAAAGTCCTCCGTCATCTTATCATGCATGTGTGAAAAGCAACTTCAAATTTTACCTCCTTTCATGGTTTTCATAAAAATATGCACTTCATTGTGACTTCCCTTTACTAGGTAATTTCATGTTATATCTCTAATGAATCCAATTTGGCATCGTCGAGTTCAACTAATCTTCCATGACACTAATAAAAAAATTTCAATGGGGGTGATAAAAATAGACTTTTGAAAATAACATGTAAGCATATAGATAAATAGACAAATCCAAAGTAACCATGCATGAGCAATTCGAGAAAGATGCACAAATATCACATAAGTAAGCCTTTCCCCCAACCTATACTTAAATATTACAGTGCCCTCACTATATAAAAACAAAAGTAAAGGCATAAACTCATAGGATTAAATGCAGAAGCTCGAAAATAGGTGTTGTAAAGTGCTGCAAGGAGTCGACGTCGAGTAACCTTCAGTCGATGTCGACTGAACATGAGTTGATGTCGACTGCAGCTCTGTGTTCCAAGGGTTTCGAGTGGACGGATGATTTAGGCTGTAGCTATCAAAAAGAAAGAGAAAACCTTGCACGAAGTAAAGGAAAGAAAAATAAATTTTACTAAATAAGAAATAAGAAATAGCGGGTTGCCTCCCATAAGAGCTAAAGTTTAAGTCGCTAGCTCGACCTACTTCCCTTTAAGCCCTAGCCCGGCTCATCCTTGTCTGGAGGTATAGGTGGATCTGGTGGTTCCTCCGATGGTGGAAAGCGTGGCATGCCATCCGGGGGCATCGTATGAAGAAGCTTGAATCTCCCCGAGTGAAGGCTCCATGGCTCCACCCATTCATCTTCCCTGGCTCCAGCTAGCATGCATAAAGGAAGACATAAAGAAAAGATACATAACTCATCATCATACCTCTTCCGCTTCATTGGTTGTTTTGGTCGCGCATCCCCACCACAGCAAAACGGTGGAGTGAGAAGAGATATGGTTGTTTGGTTATGTTTTAGAGTTAATTGCGTATTATGCTCTTTTAGTGGTAAAGATCGGAAACTATGCTATTTATTGGATTTATGCAGATTTGTAGTACCGACATGGTGAGGAGCTTGGGAAGAGACCAAAAAAGATGTCCAAAGAGCATGGAACGAGCTAAGGAAGGATTAAGAGTGGGACCAAAAAAGATGTCCAAAATTTCGTTGTAATTCTCATGTAATAGCTAGGCCGCTTGGAATCGGAATGGTCTATCATCACTAGGAACGGGAGGCAACCCATCAACTCAAATCAAGAGTGGGACGTGGAAGAGTTAGGGTGTGGTAAGGTGGTGCACACTTGCATCCGAGAACATGGAGCTCCACTCAGCAATACACATAACTCTGTCCAGGCGCACAACTTTTCGTGTGTTATGAGACTTGCCGTAGTTCCAAGTGAAAGGTATACCACTGAATCCGAGGTCCATCAGTTGTAGTTCACCGATGTGTTGCTGGTATCAGTGGGACTCCCTGTTAGAACCCACCGACGATTCCATCCGTTCATGTGGCCCCAAAGTTGCGTTAAAATCTCCCGCTAGAACATACGGCCTGTTGTTTGCCTCCACAAACTCCTTCAAGTGCTGCCATAGTTCTAGACGACAAGCCGAATTGGGAGAGGCGTAAATTGCCGAGAGGATCCAAGGATCTTCTCCTACCCGGCGAACCTCAACCGTGATATGTTGTTCCCTCAGGTCGATGGGAACAACAGCCACCTCTGACGTTCTCTAGAGGAGCTAGATTCCCCATGCAAACCCCTGTGCTTCGACTCGTCTTCTGCCGTCAAACCCAATTCTGTTGTAGACGTCGTCTGCAGACGACCCACTTATTCGAGGTTCAACTAGAGCAATAACCTTAGGATCAAAGATGCGAATTAGCTCCTTCAGAGCGTGCAGGAAACCGCTGCTTGCAGTGCCCCTGACATTCCAAACAAGAAGGTTTAATTTATTCATATCAGACACCAATTTTCTGACGTTTCCTTGAACTTCGTGGTGATGCTGAGGATGGGCCCCTACGAAAGCTTCAACAGCCTCCGCTAAGCGATCAAGAGCTTTGTCCGTTGCTAGGTGCAACGAAACTTTGCATAACATTGGTCGTGTCTCGGTTAGCATTGGGCGGAAATCGCAGATCATCTTGTCCGCTAGGCTTGGCACATTCACTATGAAAGGTCCCGTACGGAGGTCGGATAGGAGGAAACTTGCTCTGTTCTCGGTGTGGATTACTTGCACTCTTGGGATTGGCTCCGTCGTGTGGAGGTTGCTGAACGGTTGAGGGTTGTGGACTTTTGTCGGAGGGTGGTATGGTGGATGAAGGAATGATGTTGGGATTGACGTTTTGTGTGAATTTAGGGTTCTCTGGGGGTGGCGTCGGGTTTGTCGTGTGAGAGGTCGATGCAGGCTTGCTTTGTGGGACAGTTGTCTAGGTTATTTTTGTGTTCATAGTGGGTGTCGTGGACTTGGGCTTATAATTAGCTTTCTTCCCTGTTTGGTTGGCCTTGGTAAATTTTTTTGAACTACCAGAATCAGGAAAGGATTTATCTTTTCTTTGATCTATCTTCTCCTTAGAGATATCCAAATCTTTAGTTTGGGATTCGGTAGTTGTAGCTGATTTGTTCAAATCTTTAGGTTGCCCATCTTCCTCAATCGTAGCTTATTTGGTTGGCCTTGCTAATCTACTCATTCTTTCTGGAAATTCCTTAATAGACATGTCAATTTACAGCCCCCAAAAGCAACCGAAAACCCAGAAATTAAAAATTGGTACAAAAAGAGCTTAGGGTTTTAATTGAAAAGCCATGGTTCTATACACCCAAAATTTTACTATCTACACCACACATCTCATTTTTTTTAATTTTTTTTAAATAGACCCTGCCCCTTGTGACTCAAGAGGCGCAGGGTATTTTATATACAAAATACCATGTGCCTCTTGAGTCACACGTCTGTGACTCAAGAGAGGCAGGGTGTGGTGTATATAGTAAATTTTTGGATGTAAATATTATCACCCAATTGAAAACAGGGAAATGGGAAGAAACAGGAGGAGTTGGCAAAGAAAAAGAAGAAATGGTAGACTTTTTTATGATTGGAGGAAGAAGCTTCTAAAATCAATTTGTACTGTAGTTAGTTATGATCGGATGATGAATGGATTGGAATATTCTCTTTTCGCCCAAAAGGGTTGTTTGTATTTACTTAACTAAGAGCACCCACAAGGGTTTTTTTTTTTAATTAGGAAATAATTCGAGAGTCGGAAAGACCCGACATCTCGAGAGACCGACAAAGTCGGAAGACGACGAACCGTCTAGGCATACAATGAAAAACACAAGCAAAAGGTGCAGTACAAAGGGAGGAAACAAAACACAGATGCAGTCAAACAAGCGAACCAATCCAAGAAAAGCTGGGGATAACATAGACAAAGAGCCGATGCCAAGCACCACAAACAGCGAGATCGCTGGCCAGCGGTACATCAGGAGTCCCTGTGGGCAGTGAAGACGATCCTCCAAGGAAATTTCCGTATCGGGGAGTCGCCTCGATACACACCACCTCGACCCTCGCCAGGCCCGACACCGGACGCCAAAGCATCAGCTCAGAAGCGGAACGCCAAGAACCACCAGATCTGCGGACCAGAACCACCCACGTACGAAGCACCAAAAAGCTCTTTCGGAATTTCATTATAACCCTTTCGGGATTTAATCAAGCACTTACAGGATTTAGTTCCACCCTAATCGGGTGGGATTACTCAAAGAATGGAACAAACTATATAAATCCAACCAAATGAAATCGGATTCATATAGGACATCCATACTTAAGCTTGCTTGTCCTCGAGCAATACTTAAATGGTCATTCAGGGGAAGAAATCAAAGCTCTCAACATATTAGATTCATTGCCATATGTCCCTACAATCAATTACCATCCTCGAAAAGGTACTAATGTCACAAATCCATACATATGCAATTTAAAGGCAACATCTACTCACAAAAGGATGGTTATGCAAAACATTCATTTGTGACAAAGCATTAATAATCAAGAGGACTTTAATTTAAGCTCATTAAGAAGTACATTGGTAAAAGGCTAATGGTGAGAAATTTTTGGCCATGTGGTGCTAATGATCCGGGGAAATTGAGTACTTTCCAAACTTTCATACCACATTCCTTCTTCCTTTGATTTCTCACATTTTGCTCATTCGCTCAATGCTTTTTTTCAATATTCACTACTAGAATACTGTCAATAGACAACACCACATCTAAGTCTGTCAAAAAACAACAGATGTGAAAATTATTCTTTTACATCAATAGTTTTTTTTGTGATGTATTAAAGAGTTTATAAATCTGTCAAAGTTTTGGACAGATGTAAAATTGTTGGTTCTAAAAAAAAATTAAAACCGGCGCGGGTTTAAATTTTCTAAGTCCAAAAGAAGCGGGATTGGAACATTTAGAAATTAAGCGGTACTTCAAAATTCGAAGGAAATTATAACACTTGAAAAATTTACCATCTCCACACTTCTTTACACTTAAAAATTCTCTCTCTCTCTCTCTCTCTCTCTCTCTCTCTCTCTCTCTCTCTCTCTCCTGTTTCTTCTTCTCTTTGTTACCCGACTCTCTCTTCTCAGGTAAACATCTCTACCAACCACTGCCATGTCGCCGTCGCCGCCGCTGCTCCCCCAACCAGCACGCCGCCGCTACTCTCTGGTAAACATCTCCCTCTCTCCATCATACAAGTGACTACAATTCGAAGATGGTGGCCCTCTCTTTCAAAACCCTAGCAGGTAAGCTCTTTCTCACCTTTTGCAGATCTAGCCGCCCTCTTTCCTCTCATCTGATCTATAGTTTCCTAGATCTAAATTATTTCTGTAGATCTGTTAGTTTCGACTCATTTCTCTCCCATCTTCTTTCAGTTTTAATTTGGGGTTTTTTTGTTAGGGTTTTCGAGAGCGAAGGAGGAATGGAAAAGGTGGCGAGAGATAGTTGTTTGGCTAGAGTCACCGCCTGCAGCGTCGCTATTGGTCGCGCCTTCGTCTCTCTGCTGCTCGTATCCTCACAGGTATGCCCTTCCTCTCCTATCCTCTTCTTGTCTCCTGTTATTGTAATTTAGGGTTGAGAGATTTCGATTTTGGGATTAGGGCAGTTTATAGATCTAGGGTTTATAGATATAAATCTGATATGTTGTGTTAAGAGAGCAAAGTGGGATAATTTGTGTTTTTGAAGAATTCAGTTTGATTTTCGAGAAAATTTATTTTAGAAAAATGGTTTAATTCCAATGAAGTAACAGATTCACACCTAACAATAAATGAAATGGGGCAAATTGTTGTGTACAAGAATAGCATTCCAATTTACAAGAATCAGTAAGCAATTCATGGAGGGGGCATGGACATATATGAGTGCAAAAATGTCCTTGTATCTAAACTATCTATACATGTGGTGTTCTTACTGGAAACCTACTGATTTAATGTTGTATGTCATACTTTCAGCTGCTATCTTTTATCATGAATGATTGATTCATTTTCTATTTCCATGTATTCTGATCTTTATCCTACTTCAATAGGTATAGACTTGGAAAGCCATCCACGCTTATAGATATTTTTTGCTTAATTGGTCATTTACAAGATCATAAAGTCTCATTCTCATCTCTATGCAACTGAATTATAACTTTCATACTCCAATATGTTTATGCTTTACCATATATGTTTCAAAATAAACATTTATGCCTTACCATTTTAACATCTGAACTTGAAATTTTAGCTTGAGTTAGGAGTCATAGCTATCATTCCTATCAAGGCTTACATGCTAAGTTAGGAATCATTGGGTTTGAGTTAGGAATCGTTGCACCTTTTTGTCCTCTACTCTAACTGATCTAATGGTGTTGCGAGTTCAAACCAGCTCGATCATCTAGGCTCAAAGTGTCAAATGGATTTTTCAGGTGGTGATGGACAATGGGATTATCCAAGTCACTGTGGCAATTCCATAGGGTTACATCACCTCCATAAGTTTCAATGGCGTCGATAACTTGCTAGAAACGGAAAATAAAAGAAATCAATTTGGGCACATATCTAGTTGGAATAGAATTTATATCGTTTGTGGTGGCTCCTTGTAAAGTTGCATGCTTGTCCAAAAAAGCTGCTTTCTTTATCCATCTATATGCTCGATTTCTCACTGATATCGATTGACTTCTGAACTGCTTCAGTTGTATACGCGATACGGAAATTTGAGGAATTGGTTGGTTTTGATGTGCCAAATTTTTTCTACTGAGGAATTGATTTAATGAGGGTTTTGTCTTTTGTTAAGTGCTTATGGATTTTCGTGTTCTTTGATTAACTAGGAATAGTTTTAGATTCAAATAATACATACTGATTAGTGCTATGGATTTTTTAGGGAAAATGGTTGTCGAAGGATCCAGGGAAGAGAATGTGTATTTGGCCAAATTCGCCTAGCAGACCGAAAGGTATCAGGAGATGGTTGATTTCATGGAGAAGGTCGCCAAGATGGTTCATGTCAAGGAGTTGACCATTGAGGAAAGGAACCTACTCTGAGTCGCTTACAAGAATGTGATCAGAGCAAGGAGGGCCGCCTGTAGGATCATTTCGTCGATTGAACAGAAAGAGTAGAACTGTGGGAATGAGGATTATGTCTCTACCATTAGAGACTACATGAAGAAGATTGAGGACGAGCTCACCAAGATCTGTGAGGGGATACTAAAGCTTCCGGATTTGCACCTCGTCCCCACTTGCCACCGCTGCTGAGTCGAAGGTTTTTTATATGAAGATGAAAGGCGACTACCATCGATATTTGGCACTCACCGTATGTTCAGGAGAAAGGTAGGATTTTCTTCCTGTTATCTCAGTTTCTTAAAGTCTCTCTTCAGTCCATGGTTTATTGTTTTTTCGCTATTATTGTCTGTATCTTTTTCATCAAAGTGACTGGCTTTGTTTCATCATCTGTTCTGTGACAGTTTGCATGAAAATGTGAACTTAAACTGTATTTTAGGATTATATATGTAGTGCTCACTTCAAACTAGCGTACGCCACTTGGGAATGGGACATGTTCTGCATCTTTTTCCTCATATCATGCATCTCTATAATGAGGGAAAGAAAACAATGAAATTGTAATCCATGTTCACGTTCTCATTCTTTTCATGCTTCTCCAAATCTTCCCTTCACTCTGTTGTTCGATGTGTCTGTCAATCTATTTTCTTCTGATGTTGCTCACACGTCACAGTGCTTCTTCTTGACTTTTCTAGGTACTTGAAAAACCAATTGACGAGATCGAATCTGATTACTGTGCTGTCAAACAAGGTTATGTATGCAACTCATTTGATAATGCAGTGATTCATATCCGTAGGCAATTGGAGCATGATTAAGCGACCAACAGCTGACAAGCTAATCTTTTATAATATTTACTGCCTAAGGGCTATTGTTGCTATTGAAGGACTGTGAGGTCTTCAGCTGAATCTACATAGTATCTTCTTTGCTCTCTTTAGTTGAATATGTATGTTACCTAAATCTCTAAAACTTTTGCAGGTTCAAATGGTTTTGCTTCTGCAGCTGGATCACCCTTGGTTGGTAGAGTTTTTGCAGTCTTTGGAGCTGGTGGAGCAAGAAGGGAACCTGCCTATGGTGGCAGAGCCAAAGGAGTTTGAGTAGTAGTAGCAAACCGTTGGCTTATAAGCCTTAATCTTCTTAATTATAGTGTGTTTTAGTATGAAATGTTGCTTTAAAATCTTTGCAGTGACAAATTTTATACTTACTTGTTGTTTATGCTCTTGTTTCCTATTCTAGGATTCCACTTCATTCTTATTTCCCAACCCAATTCCTAAACTAGATACCCTCGTACCAAATGAGCCCTAAAGAGTTTGAATGTGTTATTTTCCTTTCGAGTTCCGAAAATCATCTCCCTTATTTTACTATTTCATGCACTGTATTTTGTTGTCTTTCAAGAGTATCTCATACATACTGTATTGCTTTTTAGTTAGCCTAATTATCAACATTTTATTTGTCCTACTTGATAAGCTGAATGGCTTTTTTTTTCTGTTTGCAGCACATGAATGAGGAGAAGATTTTGAATGCTGTGAACATCGAAAAGGATGTGGATGGCTTTCACCCACTAAACATTGGTCGTCTTGCAATGAGAGGAAGAGAGCCCATGTTCGTACCTTGTACGCCTAAAGGATGCATTGAGCTGTTGGATAGATATGGAATCAAAATAAAGGGGAAAAGGGTTGTCGTCAGAGGGAGGAGTAACATTGTCGGGATGCCTGCTGCACTTTTATTGCAAGTTAGTGCTTATATGTTAACTACTCTATTTTTCGCAAATCTTACTACATGTTGTTAGCTGATCTTTTCTTTTTTGCCGAAATTCAAGAAGTATGGGACTAGCCATTATTCTTCTTTAGAATCTGTACAAACATCTTATCTCTGGCTAAAATAGTATTTTGAGTGTTCTGTTTGTTTAATGTCCATGAAAAATGTTAAACAAAAGAAACCTAAGAGCAAGGAAATGATTTCTTGAAGTGGTAAATGTTTTCTTTTATGCTTTCTTTCATCACACTTAAAAAAATGATTTTCTGCCAGATACGAGAATTTAGAAACCAGCGAGGTTCCTTTTAGCTTATAAGGATTTAGAACTTGTGTATTTTATGGTCATTCACAGCTTTATAGTTAGGGTGAATTTATAAATCATGTTGGGGATTTGGTGGGTTCATGTGTTGTGTACTGTGTCCTATGGTGTTGTTGTTCAGAATGAAAGCCATTTGCAGTTAGGATCCTCCTCTTACCCCTGTGTGTTCATAAGAGTAAAGTAAAATAAGCTTTCCAATTTCTATGGGGTAGAGTAAAACTAGCCTTTCCCAAATGTTTATTTGTTTTTTTTTTTCAAACCCATTTGCTATTTGGCATTACTTTTAGCATTGGTTCTGTGCCAGTGCCAATTGGTCAATAGTTATGTTATATGGTATATTATTGTCTGCTTCTGCAGTACTGTTTTTGGCTGATCCTCTTATATTATTTACTGGAAAAAGTTTTATCATATTTTTTTAAACTAAATGTGATTCGATATACTAGACATGCCTTTTAGATCGAGAGTACCGACATAAAGACATTAACCGGCCAAACCAGTAAAACAAGCACAAATTTTATACTATTGGAACTCATTATAGTATGTGTGTGTGTGTGTTTCTTTATTTTTTAATCTTATATTTGAAATCAGGGTCAAGCCTTCCTGACTTTTCCACATTAACACTTTCTAATTCATGAATTTTATCACATGTTATCTCTTGCATATAATAATCCAAATACTCTTTCTTCGTGATGGCTATCCAATACTTCCACACCTTCTTGTTTAAGTTCACTTAGCTGCTTGCATTTACTTCTTTGTATGTGTTTATTTAGATAGTTACTGCCACACAAAAGGCTCATAAATTTCTATTTAATGTATGAATTTAGTAAATTTACCATAAGTAGTGAAATGAAGAGTGCCCACAAAAGAGTATGATAGTAATCTGATTTTTTTGGCCATATAAGATGAATTTTAAGCAGCTCAAACCTTGAACAAATTTTTTCTCAACTTGTTATAGTTAATATCACACAAATTTGGAAACTTGATGAATTAAATTTGGAAACACCATATGTTGTTTACTAAATTACTAGTGCTATGTTGTTGCAAGTAGTGCAATGCGCAGATCTCCATCGATAGTCTAGTGACCTGTTTCTATTTAGATATAAATATTCAAGTTACTGGAGCCTCTTGATTTTGTTTCCTTGATTGAATGTTTTAAAATTGTTTTTACATTCTATGCAAGTTTTGCTTGGATATTGAGAAGCTTGATATGTACATTAAAAAGGATGTTGTATCTCGTTAGGTGATACTGAAGTTGCTCGTGCGGGTCTCGAGTCTTCGAATCGCACCTTTGGGGTTGATTTTACAAAGAGCAATGGCTGCACAGTTGGTGATTGTATCATTTTTGTTGTGTTTTTATGGGAGCAACTGAGAGATAGGGAATACTTATTTACACATTGAAGCATAGTGTCGTTGTCTAGCATATTTTATTGATGTTGGTTTTATGTTAATGTACATATATTGTATGTTTTATAAGTTAATTAAAATATCGATCTTTTCGTTTCGATCATAAAAATTGTCTTTTATCGAGGAAATGGTGTAGCAACGAGCAAATGATGTTTTTACATTAAGATGACAATATAAACTGATATATATTTGATAACAATAACATCATTATCAAAATATTAAATGATGTTTAATAATAAAAAAACATCTGTTTTCCATAAATAAATTGATGTTAATAATAATAATAGCATCGTTTATATACACAATCTATATAGTGTATTACTTTAAAACGATGTAATATCACGTATTATAAACAAAAAAATAATATATACTTAATGAATAATCTAAGAATGATGTCTATATGATATTAATACATCGGTTATGTATATATTTTATGTCGTATATTATTTTAAAACCATATAAAATCAAACTTTATATATATGAAATTAATATACACACAATCAATATAATAAAAAAGATGTCTATTTGATTTTAATACATTGATTTTTTTTTTAAATAGTGATGTAAATGTCAAATTTTGGCTTGGTGTGGACATCTTTAAAACATTATAAATGAAAAATAACAAGGGTTTAACAACAAGTGAACATATCAAAAACAAATTTGAGAGATTGATTTAAATCTATATTCAAAATAAAACCAATGTCTTAACTCAGGAAAGACATCTGCTTAAAACCGATGTGAAAAGTTTGGATCTTTTACTACACGCACAAAGAGATCGGAAATTTTTTTGAAAGACATCTGTTGACAACAGATGTCTAATTGCTATTTTCTAGTAGTGATTATGCTTTTACCTCTCTAACCTCAGCACTACCTTCTCACGAGTCGCAAACATGGGTGTCATGAATGGCCCCGGATACTTAGTGCTTCGGACTCCTCATATTCTGTCCCATTCCGTGGAACTATTATCTCAACACAGGCAGGGTCGATCTACCTTTATCTCCTGAGGTGATCGGATTTTCTTTCACTCATTAAATTTTCCATATTTTTGAAACATTCCTGGCAAACTTCATATATGATATATAACAACACAACAACCATATAATAATCTCCATAATGTAACATCATTCTCAACATAATGCCGGATGGAAATAAGGTAAAGAATGGGCAATATTTAGATCATGTGGAGCAAAATATGAAATCAGGCTCAATATGGCTTTTGTGATGCATAAGCATAGGTAAAGACTAGGATATAACAATATATGAGCATGTATGGAAATATAAAGTCCTCCTTCCTTTTATCATGCAACATGTCAAAAGCAACATCAAATTTTAACTCCTTTCATGGTTTTCAAGAAAATAATGCACTTCATTGTGACTTCCCTTTACTAGGCAATTTCATGCTATAACTCTAATGAATTAATTTTGCATCGTCGAGTTCAATTAAAGCCTCCATGACACTTATAAAAAAAAATTAATGGGGGTCATTTTTCAAACTTTGGAAAACATGCATATAAGCACATAAACAAAATATGAATTCCAAAGTAGCTATGTATAAGCAATTCAAGAAGTAAACTCGAAATATGCACACATAATGTCAAATAAAATCAAATATGCATGAAGTAAGCCCTTCCCCCACCCCATACTTAAATATTACAGTGTCCTCACTGTATAAAAACAAGGGGTAAAGAAAGAAACTTACTAGACAGGCGTGCTAATCGTTAGAATCGAGTGCAGATGCTGCTGTAGGCCCTGGTCAATTTCGAGTGTTATGGTCGATATCGACCTAGTTTGGTCGAAATAGAGTTAGCTGCTGCTTCCTTCTTTGTACCTGCAAAAATTGTTAGAAAAGAAATACCCAAAATAGAAAAACTTAAATATAATGTCCAAAACTAAAAACCAAAAACCAAAAGCAACAATGTCCAAAAATTCCAAAAACTAATTGTCTATTTACAAGCTCTAGACGTTATAGTCCCTGGGCCGACTTCTCCATTGGGCTCAAGGTGGCATCTGCTGGGCCCATGTAGCTTGGGCTTCAAACAGGACTCCATTCTTGTCCATCAGTTGTAGTCCTCCTGAATGGATCTTGTTCACCGTGAAGGCCCCCATCTTCTTCTTTTTGAACTTGTTAGGGAACCAATGATCATTTGATTTGGAGACATAGACCTTGTCTCCTACTTCATATTCTTTGGGCTCATCAATGGAAACCCTGCATAAGCGCACATACCAAGGCAAACATCTCCCATGTATAGATAGATCTTTAATTGAAATAGGAGAAGAAAGATCCATACCCTGGTGTACCTTTGCAAAATCGAAATTTGGGACCTCTTGAGGGTCTGGTCGATTTCGACCTATGTCAGTCGATATCGACTGCTGCTGTTCTGGTGGAGATTCGATCGATTCTGACGAAGACAGGTCGATTTGGACTGGTCGATATCGAGCTATGCTGCTCGATTTTGGGTGGCTTCATCTCGGGACAAATCGAGTCGACATGATCAGGTTGATATCGACCAAGGGTGGTCGATATCGAGTTGTTTTGTGGCTCGGTCGATTTTTCCTTGTCGATTTCGACCCCATACTTAAGACCTGGAAAAGCATCTGAAAAATAGTTAGTCCATATCGACTTACCTTGGGAGATGTCGAGTGGATCCTCTGTTTCTTCATTCAGGAGGGCCATGATTTCCTCCACCTAGGCTTCCATATCCCTCTTTTCTAGCTCCTCGGGGGTCATGTTTCTTGCCTTTGGCTCTTGTTGTAAGGAGCAAAATCGAGTTTAAAATATAATGAAATATAAATCAAACCAGATTCGTGCCCACGCAAATAATTACAAGACCTCCTCCTGATTTAGCAACGGGAAGTCAGGATCGTTCCTCGAGGAAGCACGTCAGCGGATCTCAGGTAGCTGTAAATCTCACAGACAGAAAGAAAGAAAAAAATAACAAAGAAAAGCAGAAAAGAAAGCAAAGCACAAAACTTAGTCGATATCGAGTACAGTTCCTCGATATCGAGTACAATATCAATGAACAGAACTCGAATTCGACAATCAGAAACCAAAAATCAGCAAAGTAACCTGAAGTCGAGTAAACCTTCCTCGATATCGAGTAAAACTACTCGATGTCAACAAAAATTGCTCGAAATCGACAAGGGACAGAAACTTAAAATTGCAACTTTTCGCACGCAGAACACGAATTTCAACGAAATAAATTCAATACACTAAAATACTTCCAAGGCCAGGGTATCAACACCACAACGATAACCATGCAAAGTAACACATAAAGGCATAAAAGATCATGCTTTTCATCAAATAACTTTCGTTATTAACAAATAGGAAGATAGAGGCTTTCGTATAAACCCTAATTGCTAACCCTTTTCACATAATTAACCCAAGTTGTATTAAGATCACTTTTGCTTCAATAACACAAACAAGGATCACCTTCAACTTTCACAAAAGAATCATGCTTGCAGGGATAGAAGATGAATTGCATAAAAAGATCAAACCTTTACCGCATCATCTCACATGGCTACCGTCGGGCTCACCCCAACCCTAGAAGTGGGTGGACTACTCGCTCTTCATCATGAATAAACTTATCAAAGATTTCAGGAAATAAATAAATTGCATCAAATAAACTAAAGAGAACTTACAACCAATCGAAGCCAAATCCGCTTTCGCCTTTCCAACTTCTCTCGCCACAAACTCTCTCCTCTACTCTCTCTCTATGTAACTAATTGTAACTGAAATTGAATGAATGGAAATCAGCCCCTAAGGCCTTATTTATAGGCTTCTTTCCCTCTCTAATTAGGAAAGAATATCCTGTCTATATCTATATCTATCTATCTAATTACTTAAGATAAAATAATGGAAATAAATAATTAAATCACTAGGACTATATCTAAAGTGGATAAAATATCTTCTCTCTTGACTTGATGGCACTTGATAGATCTTGATAGAATTTCATCTCGAAAATATCACCATTGGAATTTGGATAGAAACTTAACAAGATCTTGAATAGCTCGACGTCGGCCACTGGGGTTTTCCTCGATATCGAGTAGGATTCCTCGATATCGAGTAGCATTTTCTCGTCTTGTGCTCAGCAACTCGATGTTGGCTCCCAGGATGCATGTCGACTCAGGTTTTCCTCGACATCGAGAAGATTTCCTCGATATCGACCAAGTCTTGGTCCATCCCCGGTTTCAGCTCAGCTTCGTCGACCTCGGCTCCAGAAATGGAAATCGACTTGGGTGTTCCTCGATATCGAGTAATTTCCTATCGAGTAAGCTGTGCTCCTTCTCTCCTAGCCTTGCTCGATTCTGGTCAATCCTTGCTGGAAATCGACTTGGATTTACTCGATATCGACAAGGTGAAGTTGATATCGACCAAAGTTTTGTCGAATAGATTTCCATGTTTCCAGCTCGATTTGCCCTGGTTCCGCTGCTCATTGACCTTGGACTTCTGTAGTTGAATTTCGAGCTTTTCTTCCTTTCTCAGAACTGCTGTAAATTGCCTTAAATTCTGCGAATTTAAACAGAAACTAGTGTAGATTCCATAATTTGGCAGATAAGCATAAACTACATAGATTCTGTACTATTCTAGCCCAAATGCAAGAAATGTATGCAGAAAACGATATAAAAGTAACTATAAAACATGGTAGATTCGGCTCACAACAAACACCCCATACTTAAGCTTGCTTGTCCTCAAGCAATACTTTTATTTGTCATTCAGGGGAAGAAATCAAAACTCTCAACATCTTATATTCATTCTCATATGTCCCTGCAATCAATTACCATCCTCAAAAAGGTACTAGTGTCACAAATCCATGCATGTGCAATAAAAAAGCAACATCTACTCACAAAAGGAGGGTTATGCAAAACAATTCATAAGTGACAAAGTATTAATAATCAAGAGGACTTTAATTTAAGCTCAATAAGGAGTAGATTGGTAAAAGGCTAAAAGGTGGGCAATTTTTGGCAATGTGGTGCTAATAATCCGGAGAAATGGAGTATTTTCAAACTGAGTTTCCACATTCTTTCTCCATAAGATTCATCACCTTTCATAATGCTTTTATCAACAATAATGCTTTTACCTCTCTAACCTCAGCACTGCCTTCTCGCGAGTCGCAAACATGGGTGTCATGAATGGCCCCGGATACTTAGTGCTTTGGACTCCTCACCTGGTGTCCTATCTCGCCAAACTATTATCTAAGCGAGAAGGGTCGATCTTTGATCGGATTTTCTTTCACTCGTTAAATTTTCCATATTTTTAAAACATTCTTGCCGAACTCCAATAATGATAACAACAACACAACAACCATATAACAATCTCCATAATCTAACATCATTCTCAATATAATCACCGGATAGGAAATAAGGTAAAGAATGGAAAATATTTAGATCATGTGGAGCAATATTTGAAATAAACCATAATATGGCTTTTATGATGCATAAGCATAGGTAAGGCTAGGATATAACAATATGAGCATTATATGGAAATATAAAGTCCTCCATCCTCTTATCATGCAACATGTCAAAAGCAACTTTAAATTTTACCTCCTTTCATGGTTTTCAAGAAAATAATGCACTTCATTGTGACTTCCCTTTACTAGGCAATTTCATGCTATATCTCTAATGAATCCAATTTTGCATCGTCGAGTTCAATAACTTCCATGACATTAATAAAAAAAAAATTCAATGGGAGTCATTTTTCAAACTTTGGAAAACATGCATATAAGCACATAAATTTCAATAATGAATTCCAAAATAGCCATGTATAAGCAATTCAAGAAATAATGCACAAATAATGTCAAATATATCAAATATGCATAAAGTAAGCCCTTCACCCACCCCATACTTAAACATTACAGTGTCCTCACTGTATAAAAAATTAAGGGTAAAGAAAGAAACTCACTAGACAGATGTGCAGGACGTTGAAAATCGAGTGTAATGCCTGGGCCGAGTCCGATTTAGCTTGCTTCTATCCCCATGGACCTGAAAAATGTAGAAGACATATACCCACAATAGAAAAACTAAAAGTTCAAAACCAAAAACAAAAGAAACAATGTCCAAAAGTCCCAAAAAATAAATGTCTATTTACAAGCTCTAGATTTTATAGTCGCTAGACCGACTTTCTCCATTAAGCTCAAGGTGGCATTTGCAGGGCCCATGTAGCTTGGGCTTCAAATAAGACTCCATTCTTGTCCATCAGCTGCAACCCGCTTGAATAGATCTTGTTCACAGTGAAGGTTCCCATCTTTTTCTTGGTGAATTTGTTAGGAAACCAATGATCCTTTGATTTGGAAACATAGAGCTTGTCTCCAACTTCATACTCCTTAGGCTCATCATTGGAAATACTACATAATCGCACATACCAAGGCAAACCTCTCCCATGTATAGATAAATCTTTAATGGAAATAGGAGAGGAAAGATCCATACCTTGGCTTACCTTTGCAGAATCGGATTCGGGGACCTTTGATTTTGGTCGATTTCGAGTAAGGGTACTCGATATCGAGGAGTTTTCTGCTTCTGGTGGGATTCTGCTTGAGGATGGCGAAGTTGAGGAAGGCAGTATTTGGTCGACATCGACCAATTTGGTCGATATCGAGGAGTTTAGCTTGTCTGGTGGAATCAGCGTCGAGGAAGGCGAACGCGAGGGAAGATATTTTTGGTCGATATCGACTAATCTCCTCGACATCGAGGAATTCTTAGCTTCCAGTGGGTTGCTCTTCGAGGGAGGAGAAGTCGAGGATGGAGATTTTTGCTCGATGTCGACCAAGTTGGTCAATGTCGAGGAATTATCGGCTTCGGGTTGGCTGCTTGATGAAGCTGCTGCTGGTGGAGTGCTCTGCTTTTGGTCGATGTTGACCAAATTCCTCGATGTCAAAGAATTCTGGGTTACTTCGACCCCATACTTGCATCCTGTCAAGGCATCCGAAAAATAGTTAGTCGACATCGACTTACCTTGGTCGATGTCGAGCAGATCCTCTGTGTCGTCGTTCAGGATGGCCATGATCTTCTCCACCTGGGTCTCCATATCCCTCTTTTCCAGCTCTTCAGGAGTCATATTTCTTACCTTAGGCTCCCCGCATGTAATGTAACCAGCTGATATAGACTTTACCTCTTCGATGGGACCTGTTTGCCTTCCAGTTTTATTAAAAGAATACTCAATTACCTCATCGTTGATGTTGAAAGTGAGTACTCCCTTCCTTACGCTTATGTTGGCATCCACCGTCACCAAGAAGGGCCTTCCTAGAATAATTGGACAAGCAGGGTCCTCCGCCATATCAATAACTAGAAAATTAGCAGGGGCAAAGAACTTACCTACTTGCACTGGCACAGAACTTAGTCGATATCGAGTACAGTTCCTCGATATCGAGTACAATATCGACGAACAGAACTCAAATTCGACAATCAGAAACCAAAACTCAGCAAAGTAACCTGAAGTCGAGTAAACCTTCCTCGATATCGAGTAAAACTACTCGATGTCGACAACAATTGCTCGAAATCGACAAGGGACAGAAACTTAAAATTGTAACTTTTCGCAAGCAGAACACGAATTTCAACGAAATAAATTCAATAAACTAAAATACTTCCAAGGCCAGGGTATCAACACCACAACGATAACCATGCAAAGTAACAGATAAAGGCATAAAAGATCATGCTTTTCATCAAATAACTTTCGTTATTAACAAATAGGAAGATAGAGGCTTTCGCATAAACCCTAATTGTTACTAACCTTTTTCACATAATTAACCCAAGTTGTATTAAGATCACTTTCGCTTCGATAACACAAACAAGGATCACCTTCAACTTTCGCAAAAGAATCATGCTTGCAGGGATAGAAGATTAATTGCATAAAAAGATCAAACCTTTGCCGCATCATCTCACATGGCTACCGTCGGGCTCACCCCGACCCTAGAAGTGGGTGGACTACTCGCTCTTCATCATGAATAAACTCATCAAAGATTTCAGGAAATAACTAAATTGCATTAAATAAACTAAAGAGAACTTACAAACAATTGAAGCCAAATCCGCTTTCGCCTTTCCAACTTCTCTCGCCACAAGCTCTCTCCTCTACTCTCTCTCTATGTAACTAATTGTAACTGAAATTGAATGAATGGAAATCAGCCCCTATAGCCTTATTTATAGGCTTCCTTCCCTCTCTAATTAGGAAAGAATATCCTATCTATATCTATATCTATCTATCTAATTACTTAAGATAAAATAATGGAAATAAATAATTAAATCACTAGGACTATATCTAAAGTGGATAAAATATCTTCTCTCTTGATTTGATGGCACTTGATAGATCTTGATAGAATTTCATCTCGAAAATATCACCATTGGACTTTGGATAGAAACTTAACAAGATCGATCTCGGATAGCTCGACCTCGGCCACTGGGGTTTTCCTCGATATCGAGTAGGATTCCTTGATATCGAGTAGCATTTTCTCGTCTTGTGCTCGGCAACTCGATGTTGGCTCCCAGGATGCATGTCGACTCAGGTTTTCCTCGACATCGAGAAGATTTCCTCGATATCGACCAAGGCTTGGTCCATCCTCGGTTTCAGCTCAGCTTAATCGATCTCGGCTCCAGACATGGAAATCGACTTGGGTGTTCCTCGATATCGAGTAATTTCCTATCGAGTAAGTTGTGCTTCTTCTCTCCTAGCCTTGCTCGATTTCGGTCAATCCTTGCTGGAAATCGACTTGGATTTACTCGATATCGACAAGGCGTAGTCGATATCGACCAAAGTGTTGTCGAGCAGATTTTCTTGTTTCTAGCTCGATTTGCCCTGGTTCCGCTGTTCCTTGACCTTGGACTTTTGTAGTTGACTTTCGAGCTTTTCTTCCTTTCTCAGAACTGCTGTAAATTGCCTCGAATTCTGCGAATTTAAACAGAAACTAGTGTAGATTCCATAATTTGGCAAATAAGCATAAACTACATAGATTTTGTACTATTCTAGCCCAAATGCATGAAATGTATGTAGAAAACGATATAAAAGTAACTATAAAACATGGCAGATTCGGCTCACAACAGCTCCCCACAAGTGATGTACCTAGCTGATATGGACTTGACCTCTTCCATGGGACTTGTATGCCTTTCAGTTTTATTAAAGGAATACTCAATTACCTCATCGCTGATGTTGAAAGTGAGCACTCCCTTCCGTACGCTTATGTTGGCATCCACCGTCGCCAAGAAAGGCCTTCCTAGAATGATTGGACAAGCTGGGTCCTCTACCATATCAATAACTAAGAAATCAGCAGGGACAAAGAACTTACCTACTTGCACTGGTACATTGTCCACCATGCCTGTTGGGATGACCACCGTGTTGTTTGCCATGTATAGTTTTGCATCCACAGGCTCTAAGGCACCTATCTTAATCTTGGACCAGATTGATAAAGGCATTATACTCACACTGGCTCCCAAATCACATAAAGCATTGAATTTATATTGACCAAATCCAATAGTTATAGCAAACTTACCTGGATCTAGCCTTTTTTCTAGAACGTCCATCTAGCTGCACTCCTCTGCGATCTCAGCCATTGACCGCTTTTTGCTCAGAATCTCCTTTAGGAAC
Organism: Persicaria maculosa; assembly: GCA_963922045.1. Taxonomy (NCBI): domain Eukaryota; kingdom Viridiplantae; phylum Streptophyta; class Magnoliopsida; order Caryophyllales; family Polygonaceae; genus Persicaria; species Persicaria maculosa. The sequence goes on along the minus strand of OY998255.1, from coordinate 9,946,251 downwards.
TTGACGTAGGATGGCATCTCATTAAGAGCTTCTGTGAAGGAAATGGTGACGTTGAGCCTTTGAAGCATCTCGATAAAACGCTGAAACTTCTTCTTTGTAGGGTCCTTTGGAGATTTCGTCGGGAAAGGCAGCTTTTTCTTCGACGGAGGTGCTGATGTTGAGTGGAGGGGGTCGATATTGACTTGTGTCTGGTAGATATCGACTGTTATCTGGTCGATATCGACCGGACTTGCTGGCCTCAGGTTCTGTCGAGGAGTTGGGTCGATTTCGACCATAGAGGGGTCAATATCGACTGGGACTGGGCTCTAGTGCCCTCTTCCTCCGTTGTTTGCTCGGGAGTTTGCATCTGTCGCCCAATCCTTAGGTTCATAGCTGCCACCTGTCCTGTAGATTTACCCTTAGGGTTAGGTTCTGAGGATCCAGGGAGTGTACCTGATTGTTTGGGGATGGATGTTGCCAGCTGGCCAATCTGCATGTCAATCGATTTCCGTCGGATATCGATTTCTCCAAGCCTAGAATTGACACCATGCATCTGAGTGTAGATGGAATTGATAGACTGCTTGGTGTCTGAATGATTCCTCCACATCTCCTCAAGAATGGTCTGCAGGTCATCCTTCTTACCTTCTCTGTCAGGTTGACCAGAAACTATGTAGGGAGGGGGATTCTGATGCCGGGGCTGGCGATAATAGCTCTAGTTCTGGTTGTGATGTGGCCCTGAGTAGTGTCCCCCCGCATACTTTACCTCTTTGTGGGTTTCTGCTTGTTGTACTTGATCGACGTGTGGGCACGCAGTGGTGTTGTGCCTCACATACCCACATTCCAAACAAGGCTGATTTTTAGAGAGGAATTAAACTTGTTTGGTTAGACGGTGTACCTGGTCATTCTGGAATTGGTCCCTGACGTATGGATCAACCTCCTTTGGTGGCACCTACAATGGCATAGACGGGGCAGGCCTTTCATACCTTTCGTCAGAAGAGGCCGCAGAAGTCCTCTATGTGTTGTCGTAGTTGGCCAGCATCTCAAACACCTCCCAAGCACGGCGTGGAGTGTATTCGAGATACTCATAGACGGTGTAGTTGTTGATCCTATCCTTAGTAGATGCATCCAGGCAATTGAAGATGATCTCATGGATAACGTAGGGTGGCTATCCGTGCATAGGACAGGATTTCAGAAGCCTCTTGTAGCGCTCCCAGACCTGTGCAAGTGTTTCCCTTTGCTTCTGTCTGAAAGCCGTGATCTGTTGTCTGAGAGCAGCTGTCTTTGCAGGAGGAAAGAACTTGTTGAGGAACAAGTCCTGTAGTTCGTTCCAAGTGCGAATTGATTGTGCTGGCAATCCTTCCAGCCACTGCTGTGCTATTCCTGCAAGGGACCAACGAAAAGCCTTTAGTTTTAGATATTCTAGATTAGCACCATCAGCAACTGTTTCACATAAATCTAGAAAAGTAGTAACATGCTCTAAAGGACATTCATTGATTCTTCCCCTAAACTGACTCCTTCTAATTTCAGTAAAAAAAGAAGGACGAATTTCAAAATTAATAGCGGGAAGAACGATCGGCGATTCCGGAACTTCCAGAGTAGGATGCAGATATTCCTTTGTGTTGGCTGGGACATGCCCAATCCACTCCTCAAGTTCCCTTCTTGCGTTGATCTTGCAATCTACCCTTGCCCCCCACCGTTGCTGATTCTATGCATATTCTGCCTCTGGTCGGGCGTGTTCTGCTTCTCTGGTGGTGAATTCCTCTATCCGTAGTCGGAGTTGCTCAAGCTCCTGTGCTGGTGTGAGCGGGTTCAAATTCTCATTGTTGGATGTCGACATAAGTCTCCTCCTAAGCCTTTGCTGAAGATGGAAGAAACGTTTTGGTTCGAGAAGAGGGTCTATGAGTGTGCGATCAGTTCTTCGCATGCACCTGAAAAACAAGAACAAAAAGAAAAAAGTAAAATAGAACTAAAAAGCAAAAAGAAGAGTAAAAGGAACTAAAAAGAGCGCGATTGATTGCTTCCCCGGCAACGACGCCAAATTTGTTAGGAGGAAAATCAACCAGATCTCAGCACCCGCCTTTTCAGTTCCAGATCTCAACACAAAATCGACCAGAAGAGCGCTCGATATCGACCACTTACCTCGATATCGACCACACTATCGACAGAAATTGTAAAACATAGAAACAAGCAAAAACAGACGGAAAACCCAAACTAGTGGATATCGACCTACCTACTCAATATCGACCTATAAAAATCGACCAACGGTGCTCGAATTCGACCTATCATAGAAACTAAAAATCGCAACTTTTCGCAAGAGAGAACTTAAAACTGATGAAATAAATCAAATAAACTAAAGACTTCAAAGATTAGGGTTTCAACACCACAACAATAACCATGTAAAATAACACGTAAAGGCATAAAAGATCATGCTTTTCTTCAAATAACTCTCGTTAATAACAAATAGGAATAAAGAGGCTTTCGCATAAACCCTAATTGTTACTAACCCTTTTTCACATAATTAATCCAAGTTACATTAAGATCACTTTCGCTTCAATAACACAAACAAGAATCACCTTCAACTTTTGCAAAAGAATCATGCTCGTAGGGATAGAAGATGAATTGCATCAAAAGATTGTACTGTTACCGCATCACCTTACATGGCTACCGTCGGGCTCACCCCGACTCTAGAAGTTGGGTGACTACTCGCTCTTCATCATCAGGAAACACATTAATAATAAAAAAGGAACTAAATTGCATTAAATAAACTAAAAGAAAGCTTACAACCAATCGAAGTCAAATCATCTCTCAACTTCTCACCTTCTCTCGCCACAAGCTCTCTTTCTCTCTCTATGTAACTAATTGGAACTATAATTGAATGAATAAAACTCAGCCCCTAAGACCTTATTTATAGGTTTCATTCCCTAGCTAATTTAGGAAATAAGTATATATCTATATCTAAATTTATCTATCTAATAACATTAAGATGAAATTTGGAAATAAAACAAATATATCTAAAAGAAAACTAGGATTAGTGTGGATAGATCCCTCTTCTCTTGATAAAACTTGATAAATCTCCTCTTGAGTTGATAGAATATCTCTTGCTTAATGTGGAAGAAAGCCAGCTCAGCACTCGGAATCGGACTCACTCGAAATCGGCCTCTGGGGACTGGTCGATATCGACTAAATGTGGTCGATATTGACTGTCTTCTCAGCTCCGTCTTCTGACACTCGATATTGGCCTCTGACAGGAATTTCGACCAAAGTTGACTCGATATCGACCAGTGTAGGTCGATATCGACCTTCCCTTTTCTGCTCCATTTTCTGGTCGATTTCTGCATCTCGACTTGGTTTGATCAACTCGATATCGACCTAGTGCAGTCGATATCGATCTCTTGTGTCGAGTGCTTCTTTCCTCGTTTCCAGCTCGATTTGTCCTGGTTCAGCTACTCCTTGAGCTCGGACTTTCTGTAGTTGGCTTCGAGCTTTTCCTCCTTTATCTGAATTGTTGTATAAATGCCTCGATTTCTGTGAAATTAAATAAAAACTTGTGTAGATTCCATAATTTGCCAAATAAGTATAAACTACATAGAATCTGTACTATTATAACCCAAATGTATGAAATGTAGACAGAAATCGATATAAAAGATGGTATAAAACATGACAAATTATGCTCACAACAAACATCCATCTTGGTTTTTATATATTTATATAAAAAACTATATAAATATATAGAATTATAAACCATCCAGGTTTTTTTTCCAAACATGGCGTGCAAGGCCGAAATTTAGCCTTGCATGCCAAGGATCAGCCTAGCACCACACCGGCGGCGACAAAGTGGCCGGAACTGGACGACGGCAATAGCAACCGGTGCCCAGCACCACACCGCACCCAACCGGGAATCGAGGGTCAGCGGTGCCGAACGGCGGAAGCCAGGCCACGTTGAAGACGAACTTGCACCGAACCAAAGCGGGGGAGACGAAATTAGTAGAAAAGAGATTGGGATTCGAAGGTGAAGACCCAATTAATCAAAGCCCCAAATTGATTGAACAATAAAGGGACTTATGGTTGATATAAGGGGAATCTAGATTTCTAGGGTTTGTGGGTGGCCAAAAATGTTGAAGGTTTTTCCGCATCTAAAGGGAGAGGAGGGTTGAGAAGATGGTTGGACGTCAGGGTGGCGGTGGTGGGCGGCGATGATGGCAGTGGTGGCGGGGTTGTGTGGGTAACGGTGTTGATGAGGTTAAATAGATTGAGGTTTTTATAGAAAGGCAAGAGCCTCTCTCTCATCTTTAGGTTGAATTGCCCCTTTTTAGAGCACCCACAAAGGTGACACCTATGTGAGTGTCTTTACTTAGAATTTTTTTTTATGTCTCAGTGAATTAAATAGAAAGTTTCTTTATCTAGAGAAAAGTTTCTTCTTCTAGAAACTTTGTTTTGACTTAAAACATCCACACTTAATATCTTTTAATTTTTTTTTGAATCTATATAAACTCTTAATTTAGAAGAGTTTATGATGATGTGTCAATCTTAAACATATTTTAGGAGTCTTGACCAATCTTTTTTTTTTTGCCAATTTTCTTTAATTCTCCTTTTTTTCTTCTTTTTCCTTTAATTCTCTATTTTCTTTAATTTTACTAACTATTGGGCTTAATTCAAAACATTGAATTCAATTTAATACAACCATAGGGCTTAATTTAAATTTATTTATGAACTATTGGACTTAATTCAAAACATTGAATATAACTATTGATTATGACACATCACATTTAAACAATGTTATAATGATATTGATATTATTATTACTGGGTAATTTAAAATATCTATATTTATGTATTATACTTTATATAAGATTTTTAAAATATAATTTTCTGAGATAATTATAAGATACATTTGTTGTAAAGTTTTTTTTAATGATTTTTCTCTTAATATTTATTACTTTTATAATATTTTTATATATAATATTTTAGTTTTAAAAAAACGCGCCATGGCGCGGGAATCGTACTAGTTCTTTTTATAACGGAAAAAAAACCAAAAGTCATTTTATCATAAACTGACAACGTTTTATCCCAAAATAACATTATTTGTTGTTATATTATATAGAGTTTTTTTTTTACCGTTATAATTCAAAATGACACCGCACATATATAATTGTAATCCCTAGTTGAATTTTTTTTAGCTCCACCACGGATGATAAACCCTTCCATGTAAACGATAAACTATGTATACTTGTAAGTTGTAAGATCACCTAATTTATATTGTATATTCACGAACTCTATTGAAATTACATTTCTCATACTTTGGCAATTGCATTTATCAACCTCACGAAACTTATGACTCGCTTCATGTACATACAAAAATAAATACGCAACAGGAGCGATCATGATCATGATCCCTTCACTATAACACATGTTAGAAAAACCGAAAAAAACAAACAAAGAAACCCACACAGTTGAGATCAGTTTTGTCCGTCTCTCGTCGGGCTCTCAGCTCGATCCACCACCAGCTTCTCGAATTCCTCAATTCGCTTCTTCGCCTTGTCCAGTTCGGCTTCGGCCGATGTCCTCAGACTCCACTCCTTATAGTACATGGCTTCAAACTTGTTGGCCTACATTCCATCATTTTGCGAGATTAAAGCTTAACTTGTACAATCCTCACAATTCGCAAATATGCGATAGAGATCGACCTTTTGAATCTGAAACCCCAAATCCTCCTCAGCTTGGAACCGTTCGTCCCTTTGCTGTTCGACCACGGCCAGCCTCTGCTCTTTCATTGCTAGGCGATCGAAGAGTTCCTCAAACAGTAAATCGTAACCTGCTTTCGTTTCCTTGATTTGCAACACGTCGGATTAAGTAAAACAAGCAACCAAACACACAAAGGCGATGAATTTATGCATAGTCGCTTTAGAGTAGATGCCAAGAGTATGAAATTATATTGAAACTGACCTCCGGGGTCGTGCCAATCATTTTGAGGGCCCTGTGCAAGATTAAAATTGATTGTATCGATAAATAATTATATACTTTTAATTTACTAAATTTATAATTATATCTATATATTAAATTAAAATACTACTATATTTATCCAAGTTTAGATTAAGTTTATCAAAAATTTTAGAATAAGTTAGTCATTATCTATTTATCTGTTCTTAAACACTTTTTTACTTCAAAAGGATTTGAGTGGTTCTTAAAAATAATATATACATATATTTTTCTTTGTTTTGTTTTTACATTTTTTAAATTTAACTAATTTCATTTATACCGTATAAATGTACCTAGTATAAAATAAAATAAAATAAAAATTCTTGTAAAGTAAGTTGCAATGGCCCTCGATACCTTTTTTTATTTTATTTTTTCCGGTTTAGCCCTTTATTTCTGGTTTGGGTTTCGGGTTCAGCTTTGGAGGTGTGGGCCTGGGTTTTGAGCTGGGTCGAGTCGAGTGGGAATGGCTCTGAGTTTGGGGGTGGGCATTGGGACCGGTTTTGTGTTTTGTGTGGAGTTTTTTTTTTTTTTTTTTTTACAGTAGGCAAACAATAGGAGCTCTAATCTAAAGCGAGAAGGTTGCTCCATGATCATCCGAGAGAATGATGGTACAAAGATCCCTGTTGTAGGGAATTGCAGTTATATCAATAATGGCGCCTTTCGTAGCAATGTAGTCTCCTCTATTTGCTTCTCTGTAGCAATGCTGAAAAGTAATTGAATCGAACTCAACCCTTGCCTTGGTTATCTCCTCTATTTCCCGCAGGACTTCCCATCTCATGTGGTCCTTCTGATTGATGGCCTTGATCACCTCCATGTTATTGCCTTCTATGGTGACTCTTCGAAAACCTCTCCTCTGGGCAAGTTGTAAACCAATAACAACCGTTCTAGCCTCAGTTTGTAAAATCGAGCATCTGTCAATCTCATAATGAAAGATATCCATAATCCTGCCTACAGAATCACGGACAATCCCACCCACACGGCACCCGCCCGTGGGTCTAACTGAACCATCACTACAAAAAAAAATTGCTTATGCTACCCAAGGTTAGAAACGGCAAGGATTTCCCGTCACAAATGTGGATTTTTTACAACGGCTGTGCAACGGGGTTATAGCCGTCTCACAAATTTAGGACAAATGGGCGTTGCTCCCTTTTTTAACTCATTGAAACCCTAAATTTCTTACCTCTCTCTTCCGCCACTTCTCTCTCGTTCCTTTCTTCTTCCAGATCTACTAGGGAGGATTCATCATCCGAGTCAGAGTCCCAGTCCGAGTGCCTCGAGGTTGGATTCAGGCGAGTCCGAGTCGCCCTTGCCCGGATCCCAGCCCGCAGCTCCACCACCGGTGCTTGGAGATTCCGAGTCGCACCTCTCCTTGCCTGGGCGGATCTGCTGAACCATTGAGCCCGATGACCAGCCATGAACCCGATGTCGAGCAAGGCGGGCCTCTTCCTCCTCCTCTCTTGCTGCTAAGCTCGGGGAACCGGCGACGTCCTCCTCATCTCTCTCATATCTCGACATCTCTCTCATCTCAGTTCCAATATAGGGCTTCCTCGTCGCCGATTCGATTTCTATTTCAAATTAATCGGTGAGTCATTAATCTCCTTCTCGCTCTTGTTGATTTCAAAATACTTGAAGGGATTCAAGCATCTCAGCCTCCCTATTTTCTTTATCAGTGCTACTATGTTTGGGCTTTGTCGCCAACACCTTGTCGTCGCCTAATTCAAGCCATCTCGGAGCTGCAGTGAACCATGAACTTCTAAAACCTTACAAGGGCTCTTAATCAAAGGCTGGTATATCTTCTATAAATTCTACATGGTCTCTCTGTGAATTATTGTTCTTTATACTAACTTTGCACATACTTTGTACATATCTCTTAATGCAAATATCAAACAAAAGTGTGATATATTAGCTTAAAAACTATCTAATTCGGTAACAGATTGTTTTAGGGACATGAACTTTTATAGATTTCACAAGCTGTCGTAATGAAGGAAACAAAGCAATACAGTTGGGGAGACTTAGACATTCATGGATTTGGTAATTTGTTTAGTGTGTGGCTTGCATTATTTGTTGGGTTTACATGGTATAATAAATGACTAATCTTGTTTACTTGCTTTTCATGTGCGCAAAATCTTGTTTGTTATATTATCATATCTCAGAGCTATTTATTAAAATAGCTCATTCTTTAAGGAAAATCTTATGCTATTTTCCCTCTTTGATCATAACTTTTAGATATTAACAACTGAAGTTGAGAATGTTGGCTGGCCACATTTAAGCAATTAGCAACTGGACTGCCATTTGATTGTTAGTGATAGAGAGTATTTATCCTGAATGTGTATGTTGTAGGATAGTGAATGGTGTTATATGGATGGGGATTTCAGAGAGTTAATCAAATGGATTTTTAGTAAGGTTCTCATGGATCATGGTTTAAGGTATCAATATTTATTCAAATAGATAGTTATCTTTGAGAATCATATATAATTTGTTAAAATCTGAATATGGTCCTTGTTTATACCATCTGAAATTTTCTTTGGTCGTTCTTTTGATCCCCCATAACAATAAATAAGTGGGACCCATGGCAGTTATATATTTCTTTATTTCTTTAGTATGATTCTCTGACATAGTGTCTTTGGAATTACTCTAAGATGGGAAAAATGCTTTTGGTTTGTGTTTACCTTGCATAGTTGCATGTTGCCATAGGGTGGTATTCTTGTGGTGTTTTATTCTATTTTTTGTTTTCTTTTGTCCCTTGGGATCATAATACTTGGCCATGGCCCATGATTGATTTTTTATTCTCTTTTTGCTTTTGATGGTAAATTACTTTCCAGTAAATTATTGGTTTGGTTAATGTAGCTGTTGATATCTTGGATTAAGGTATTCGATTAGTAAAACGGGTTGGGGTGGGAGAATCTATTTAGTTAGAAAGTATCTAGTCCATATAAGATACTGAGTAAATTAATTGAAAAATGTATGTATCTTAAAAAAAATTCAGAATTCGGAATTTCTGTAAATTTTCATGAAATGATAATGGACAGGACTTGGACTTAAATTGGGAAGATCTTAGGTAAGAGGGATGCAAGTTGTATTTAACTGGTGCATAGTTTAATCTCTGTTTCACAGCTTTGTTGCGCATATTTGTGAGGCATTGGCTAGATTATATGTTTTTCTTTTGTTGTCATTCTTTAATATGGGTTTTAACCGTGCTTCTGACACTATAGTCACAGTTTTGTGTGTCTGTTTTGTGGTAATTTATATCTTTGTGATTCTGATTCATAATGTCTTGCTTTCATTCTAAGCACCTAATCCTTTTTTTGTATTGTAAATAGTGACTGGTACCTTGAAGGGATATGATGAGTTGATGAACCTTGTTTTGGATGAAGTTGTCGAATATTTAAGGGGTAAGTGGACTATATTCACAGTTTTGTGTGTCTGTTTTGTGGTAATTTATATCTTTGTGATTCTGATTCATAATGTCTTGCTTTCATTCTAAGCACCTAATCCTTTTTTTGTATTGTAAATAGTGACTGGTACCTTGATGGGATATGATCAGTTGATGAACCTTGTTTTGAATGAAGGTGTCGAATATTTAAGGGGTAAGTGGACTGTTTTTTCATTTATGAAGATTGACTCTGCTTATGTATACGCATATCTGCGGAAAATTACGATCAAGAGAGACTGTAAATGCAAAAGCAAACTAGTAAGTTTATTGACGAAGAGTCTTAAAAGCTCTAGCCTTCAAGACTTAAATAGCCATCAAGTAGTAAATTTATATTTATGCTTCCTAGGTGATGCAGGTTTACTAAAATGGTTTTACAAGCTCTATAGGTGCATTCATGTACAGTTTAACGGTTGGAATTTCATAAAAATATTAATCAAAATAGGTGGAAATGAATGTCTTAATATAGTTATTGTAGCTGATTTTATCCTTTTTAATCATTTTCTTTTGATCTAATGATTTTCTTTGATTTGCTTCATGTTCTCATATATTGCCCTATATATTGGGTGTATGACTTTATTTTACATGTTTTCTTAAAATCATTTGGTTTTCTGTTATAGCCTGCGTGAAGTGTTCATCGAAAAGAGTTTATTGGAGCCGAAGCCTGAAGTTCAACTCCTCTATCAGATTGCTCAGAGGATTCACGAGGATAAGATGGTTAAGTTTGGAACTTATATACTTGGTTTTGTTGATCTGAAATGTAAATCTTAAGATATCTTCTTTCGGTCATGTATGTTCTTGAAACGACTGAATTTGCATAATACTCTTTTGATGTATAAAAGTTGTTGATTTGAAATTTTTGGTTATTGGATTTGGTATTCAATTAGATCTTTGAATATTGTTAGACAAATGTGGCAATAATGGCATCACAATAAAGAAGCAGTTGGAAAATTAACTTTAGCAACGGCAGAATTGCCGTCGCAAAAAAGAAGCAAAAATAACAAAAAATTGGGATTGAAATTTGCGACGGTCTCAGCCGTCGCAAAAGATTATTTGCTACCCCATTGTTAGCGACCGATGATTTGCCGTGGCATAACCGTCGCAAATACTTTTTTGCGACGACAATCTTACTTTTGGCGACGGAATTGGGCCGTTTCTAAAGCAATTTTTTTTGTAGTGCATCTACATTGATTTTGTAGACAGTTCCTTGTGGTCTTTTCCATTTGGCTCTGGTCCTTTTTTTGTTTATTTTGGTTTCGGCTTCTCCTTCTTTCATATGAGCCCAGTTTTTAATATTATTCCTAATTCTAGTGACAATGTCGTCTTTATTCCCAGGTTTCTTGTTCCTAAAAATGTTGTCATTTCTAATTTCCTAAATAGCTTGCCAAATGAAAACAAGGAGGCTAAAATGTTTATTGTCAGTTTTAATGTTGTCGATCTTTTCCCTCAGAGGGCCTGTAGCAGACAGATCTAGAAAGTAAATTTTCATGGTTTGTTCAAATCTAGTAATGAGTTCTTTGGCAAAGAAGCACTTTAAAAAGAGGTGATCCTCATCTTCGTCCTCCTGATTACAAAGGGAGCACGAATTCGGAACTTTGTTAATGTATCTATTTAGTCTTTTCGCAGTCGGTAAACCATCCACTCTGAGTTTCCAAACCAGGTTTTTGAGCCTAGGGGGGAGGTTCAGCTTCCAAATCCAATTGTGGCTATCACTGTTATTTGAGTTCCTGTCAAGAATGGTTTTAACCGATTTAATGGTGAAGGAGCCCGACTTCTCTAGATACTGATGCCGCTCAATTATCGATGACTCCTGGTGATATTGAGGACAACATGAAGGTTCCATTTGATGGCCCTGTCACTCGTGCAAGGGCCAAGAAGATTCAAAAGGCAACCAAGGCCTTTCTTGTCCGTCACCATGGAACTTTAGAGCAAGGGTTCGGGCCACCCTGGATCACTTGGCTCAAGGTTACACCGCCAGCACAAGAAGTGAGCTTGCGTCCACACTCGGAGCTCATGAAGACTCGGCTACACCCACCTTGATCAAGACATGGCCGAATGGGCCTTGGCCGAGTGGGCTTAAGGGATGGGTCGAGTTCCATGTTAGTTATTAGTTTGTTATTTTATGCAAATTAGATAAATAAGGTGGAAATTAATTATATCTCTTCTAGATATAATACTTGGCCACCAAGTTATTATATTTCTATCTTCTTAGGATTTATTTATCTTTAAGTTATTTCATTTATCTTAGATAGAATTAATCTATCCAAACCCCTTTCCTTTGCAAGGAAGGATTGGTTAGATTTCTCATTAGTTTACTATAAATTCATGTTATGCACTTTGAAATTAATCAGATTGAAATAGAATTGAAGAAACCCTTAACGGATCAAGGGTTCTTCGATTATCAATCCCAAAAGCTCTTGTGTTCTTAAGACTTTCGGCAATCACAAATCATCACCTCACCTTGATCCTATTCGGCAACCCTAAAAACCAGCCCTAGCCTGTTCTCGTCGAGATCGAGGACAACAAGCTCAGGCCTGCTCGACCTAGACCAACAGCGCTCCCGAGAACCCAGGCCTTGGCGTCGTCCGCGAGGAGATCCGCTCCCAGCGAGCGCGGCACCCGCGTCCTCGCTCCGCGTCTCCAGCGCCAAGCTCCCAGGCGCGCTCGCTCCCGCTCGCCATCACCTTCGCTCCCGCGTTCTCCCTCGCCAGCACTCCCGCTCCAGCGAGTGCTCCTGTTTCCGCGAGTCCGGCCCCCGCGCACACCCTGAGGCGAGAAGCCTGTGTGCCCAGCGACGTCGGGCGCAACTTCCCTCGCTGTTCTTCGTTCTCTCTTTCTGTCGCTATTAGCTGTTCTCAAGTTGCTGAAAATTCTAAGTATAATTCTGTCGCTAAATCAGAATTCTAATCACTTGTTTGAATTGTTCCAAATCAGGAGATATCAAAGAGCATTGCAAGATCGGAGCAAATATACGGCGTGGTTCTTGATCTGAAGCCCACAGGCGAAGGATCGGGTATCCCAAACGTATCAAGTGGTATCGGATTTCAGGTTAATGCAAGTTCTTTACTCTCTTGATTTCTATTTGAGTGATTTATTTTTCGTGCCTTATTTTTCACCATAGCCGCTGCATAAAAGTTGAATCTTTATTATTCACCCAACAAAATTGGCACTTTATTTTTGTTATTCTTTGTTTGGATCTATAATTTGGAAGATATTGAGTTCTTGATTGCAAGTTGTGATCTTTTATTCCTAGTTGCTACATATCATGCCTATGACTGTGATTCTTGGATTAAAGCATTATATAAACTTGCACCACTAAAGAACCCTACTTTTCCCAGTTTCTAGCCAATTTTCCCTATTTTCTTTATTTTTGCTTACTTTTAGATCATCGTAGCTTTTATTTTTAATTTTTTTGCTCTTTATTTTCGGTTGCTACTCCATATTACAGCAACTTTTTCCCTTATATAAAAAAAAAAACCGAGAGCATATATTCAAAAAAAAAAAAAAAAGAAGAGAACATTCCGTCATTACATTGTTGAGTTAGTAACTCTTCCTTGTTAGTTCTTTGATTGCTACATGTTAGATGATCTAAACGGTTTAAAGCGCGCATTACAAAAGAACCCTACTTGTGTGATTTTGTGCTGTGCTGACACTGGAGCCTTGGTCACACCCCTCTTTCTCTGAACCGTGTTGCAACCGTCAGATAATAGTTGACAGAGTGTGTGCACTTGATTGCCCTTGTGATTGCTATTGTCGATTATTACACATTCATATTATTCAAGCATCACATTGTAGCTCTTTTTCTATACACATTCAGCCGCTTGTTTATACTTGCTATCCTTGATATCCGACTGTGTGGCTGATTTAAATTGCAATTTGGATTATTACTTGCTGTCTTCAATATTGCAAAATTCTGTGTCCAGGGGAATTGCTTGAATATTGTGCCTTGTTTTCTCGCTCTTTGATTTCTAAAACTTGAATCACTCTTAGGAATCACTAGAGCTTGCATTACTTGGTTTCTGGTCTTTGCTTCGTTTACTTGTTGCTCTTCTGATATTGTAGGAACATGGCAAATGATAGCGACCCCAACCCTTCCCCTACCCCACCTGCTGGCATTACTGCTGAGGCTATGCAGTTTATTATTGACTCTGCTGTCCAAAAGTCTACTCTGGTGATGCGACAGGAACTGGCAGAGGCTGAAAATCGTCGAGCTATCGAACGCAAAGAGGACCTCCTACGGTTATCTGACATCATCAAACAGGCAGTTGCTCAGCAATGGGAGGAGTCCAAACGGGCGGAGGCTTCTGGATCTACACCTCCTTCTGGAGGAAAACCGCCTCCACCACCCCCAGTTACTACACCACCCTCGGGTACTGTGCCCCCTACAGGTAATCAGCAACCTGCAGGTAACACCTTTTATTCAGGTCACCCTCCTCCTTCTGGTCAATTACATTATCAGCTGAGATCTGCTACTACTAATCCTTTCCCTGGAGAGCATGACAACGATCCTTTAGCGGGCTTCAATGGGCACCAGGATCGCCTTGAGCACCATCACCCACGGCAGCAGCAGGGCCGACCCAATCAGCGTCCACAGCAGCCGTTCTATACTCGTGCTAACTGGGATGATAGCCTTAGCAATGCTGATTTGAATGAGACACCACATTTGGAGGATGCTTACCATGAGGTAAATCCTAACTTTGATGATTTACCCCCTCCTAATTTTGGTCATCCTAGATTTGATAATGCTCAAGCTATTCAGAGACGAGATGTTAAGCTTAAATTAGAAACTTTTGATGGTAATACTGATCCTGAAGCTTATCTTGTCTGGGAAAATCATACTGACTATCTGCTTGAACATTTACGCTATGAGGAAACGGAGAAATTGGAAGTTGTTATATTGCATTTAGTAGGTAAAGCTCGCAACTGGTGGTTCCGCACTCGTGAGATGCGCCGCCGTCAGGACAAGCAACCTGTTGAAACTTGGCCACAACTTCGCTATCTCCTAAAGAAGAGACATGTGCCTGAGGAATACACGGAGTCTATGAGGATACAGCTCGCTTCCTGCCGGCAAGGAACTCGCTCGCCGAATGACTTCAGGGATGAACTTGAACGACTCTCCCATCAGGCTAATGTTTATCTTACTGAACGTGCTTTGTGTACTCAATTTCTTGCTGGTCTTAATATTTCTATTAAAAATCCATTAGCTATCCATTCCATTAGAGATATTAACACTTTGACTCATAAAGCACAGCTTCTGTATGAACAACAGCAGGAGCAGCTACGGCAGCAGAGGGGCCGATTTGACCAGACCTCTCAAGGTCGCAGGTTTGTTCCCTTTAACCCTTCTAGTCAATCTAAACCTTCTGCTTCTAACCCTTCTATGCAGCAAAAGGGAGTTTCCAACTCACCTCAACAGGGTTATCAGGTTGAAACTAGACGAGTTGCTGCCCCCTCTACAGATCGCAACAAAGACATCCGCTGTTTCACTTGTGGTGGTTCTGGGCATGTCTCTCGCAATTGCCCTCAGAAAAAGAAGGTTCTTCTCAATGATTTGGGAGACCATTACTATGAGGAGGAGACTGTTGAGGACCATATAATTTCGAGTGAAGTGGAGGAGGACCAGCCGTCTGAACTTATTGAGGAGATCGACACATCAGAATATGACAACGTCCTCTGTCTTGTCAACCGGCGGGTCCTACACATTCAGGAGTCTCCCATGGCTGATCAAAGGGAGAACATCTTCCACACCAGATGTGTGGTTCGTGAGGCTACCTTAACCCTTATCATCGACGGTGGGAGTTGCTGTAATCTCATCAATGAAAAGGTAGTAGATTTCCTCCATTTACCTACTACTCCTCGTGCTACTCACTATGGATTGAATGGTATCACTGATGATGGATCTGATATAATGGTCACCAAACAATGCTTAGTTTCTATTTCTATTGGATCATATCATGATAAAATATTATGTGATGTTGCACGCATGGATTGTAGTCATATATTGTTAGGGCGTCCTTGGTTATATGATCGTAATGTCCTTCATGATGGTCGTGCAAATACATATGCTTTCACCTATGACGGGAGGAGAGTTACTCTCCTACCCTTATCACCACAAATTATTCTGAAGGATCAGGTTCGCAAGCAGCAACAAAGGAACGCCGACAGAGAAGCTGAACGGTTGGAGAAGCTCAAAGAGAGCTCGGCTGCACAAGCCGCACCCGCGGCCCAGCATGCCGCGCCCGCGGCCTCAGCAGCAGCGGCCGCAGCCGCACCTGCAGCCCCCGTGGCGCCCTCTCCTCCCATTCCGACGTCGACTAAGCCCCCTTCTGCTTCAATTAAGGGCTCTGTGGAACGTCGATCGTTGGTCTCTCAACCTCAGAAAGGGACCATCACCTGGAATGCTCATCGACCTCACATTCTTCTGGTCATGAAACAGGTATTACTTAATGTTGAATTGAGTCATATTCCTGCACCTATTGCTGCTCTTCTGCAGGATTACTTGGATGTGCTTCCAGCTGAACTTCCCCAAGGCTTGCCTCCTATTAGAGGTATTGAGCACCAGATTGACTTTGTGCCTGGAGCAGCCTTGCCTAATCGCGCCGCTTATAGAGCTAGTCCTGAGGAGACAAAGGAGCTGCAACGCCAAGTCACGGAGTTGATGGATAAAGGCTTTGTTCGAGAAAGCCTGTCTCCCTGTGTCGTGCCTGTCATTTTGGTTCCAAAGAAGGATGGCTCCTGGCGCATGTGTGTTGATTGCCGTGCAATCAACCAAATAACGGTTAAGTATCGCCACCCTATTCCTCGTTTAGATGATATGCTTGATGAACTTCATGGTGCTGCTATTTTTTCTAAAATTGACCTTAGAAGTGGATATCATCAAATTAGGATGAAACAGGGTGATGAATGGAAAACGGCTTTTAAAACTAAGTATGGCTTATATGAATGGTTAGTAATGCCTTTTGGTTTGACAAATGCACCTTCTACATTTATGAGGCTTATGAACCATGTCCTTAGAAGACACTTAGGAAAATTTGTCGTTGTCTATTTTGACGATATCTTAATCTACGGTAAGAATATGCATGATCACTTAAGTCACTTAAAATTGGTTTTTGATTGTCTAAGAAAAGAGAAATTATATGCCAATTTAAAGAAGTGTTCTTTTGCATCCGAGTCTACCATTTTTCTTGGTTTTGTAGTGACTGCATCTGGATTAAAGGTGGATGAGGAGAAGATTCGTGCTATTCAGGAGTGGGCTAGGCCGACTACACCCACCCATGTCCGCTCATTCTTGGGCCTTGCTGGCTTCTATCGACGTTTTGTCAAGGACTTCAGCTTGATTGCCGCCCCCCTACATGAGCTGACAAAGAAGGATGTGACATTTCGCTGGTCTGACTCACATCAAAAGGCTTTCGACGCTCTCAAGGACCGCCTGACACACGCCCCAGTGCTGCAGTTACCTGACTTTGCTCAACCCTTTGAGCTAGAGTGTGACGCTTCTGGCACTGGTATTGGAGGGGTCCTGCTGCAGAACAAGCGTCCGATCGCCTACTTCAGCGAAAAGTTGGGCACCGTTGAGCTCAACTACTCTACCTACGACAAGGAGCTATTTGCACTGGTTCGCTGCTTACAGACTTGGCAACACTATCTTTGGCCTAAGAAGTTTGTGATTCATTCGGATCATGAAGCTCTCAAGTATCTCAAAGGACAAGCAGTGCTCAGCAGGCGACTTGCTCGTTGGGTGGAGTTCATAGAGACCTTTTCCTATGTGGTTCACCACAAAAAGGGAAAGGATAATGTGGTAGCTGACGCGCTATCACGAAGGTATGTCCTCTTAAACCATATGGATGCACATGTTTTGGGTTTTGCATTAATAAAGGAACTGTATGCTTCTGATAGTTTCTTTAAAACTATATATGCTCAATGTGTGTCCAAAGGTGAAGTAGATTCATTTTTTGTTGATAATGGGTATTTGTTCAAGATGGGCAAGCTTTGTATCCCATCTTCTTCTATTCGCCGATTGTTAACCCAAGAAATACATGAATCTAGGGGACATGGGGGTTTCGAAAAAACACTAGCTGGACTAAAGGAACATTACTTTTGGCCTAAAATGTCTAATTATGTGCTGAGATTTGTCAAAAGTTTTGTTACATGTGCTAAAGCCAAATCGAAATCCAATGCTAATGGTCTATACCAACCTTTGCCAATTGCTAATGCACCCTGGGAAGATGTTTCTATGGATTTTATTGTAGGATTGCCTAGAACTTCTAAGGGTCATGATTCCATATTCGTTGTTGTAGACAGATTTTCCAAAATGGCTCACTTTATACCTTGTCATAAAACTGATGATGCTATTCATGTTGCTCATTTATTCTTCAAAGATGTTGTTCGCTTACATGGATTGCCATTATCTATAGTTTCTGACCGTGATCCTAAATTCTTAAGCTCTTTTTGGAAAACTTTATGGTCTAAATTGGGTACAAAATTGCTATTTTCTACTTCTTGTCACCCACAAACTGATGGCCAAACTGAGGTCACAAATAGAACTCTTGGGGCTCTCCTTAGAGTCATGCTGCGAACTAACCTCCGGAGATGGGAAGACTGTCTACCATTTGTAGAGTTTGCATATAACAGGTCTAGGCACTCTGCAACAAAGATGACCCCCTTCGAGGTAGTGTATGGCCGAAATCCATTAACTCCAGTGGACATGATGCCTCGGCCATATAAGGACAAGGAGAGCGTGGATGCCGCTAAGCAAGTGGACTTCATCAAAAGCTTGCATGGGCGTACCAAAGCGCAGCTGGAAAGGAAGACTGCGCAATACAAGGCCGCGAAGGACAAGCATCGCAAGGATGTGCAGTTCAACGTTGGTGATCTGGTCTGGCTGCATCTCAGGAAGGAAAGGTTTCCGCAACAACGGAAATCTAAGCTGGACCCCAGGGGAGATGGACCATTCAGAGTGGTTCAGAAGATGGGTCCTAATGCCTACAAGCTGGATCTCCTTGCCGATAAGTACAACGTCCATTCTACATTCAACGTCACCGATCTATCCTTGTTCGTGCCTGACGAGGACTCTGACGACGATTTGAGGACAAATCGAAGTCAAGTGGAGGAGAATGATGCCGCTCAATTATCGATGACTCCTGGTGACATTGAGGACAACATGAAGGTTCCATTTGATGGCCCTGTCACTCGTGCAAGGGCCAAGAAGATTCAAAAGGCGACCAAGGCCTTTCTTGTCCGTCACCATGGAACTTTAGAGCAGGGGTTCAGGCCACCCTAGATCACTTGGCTCAAGGTTACATCGCCAGCACAAGAAGTGAGCTTGCGTCCACACTCGGAGCTCATGAAGACTCGGCTACACCCGCCTTGATCAAGACATGGCCGAATGGGCCTTGGCCGAGTGGGCTTAAGGGATGGGCCGAGTTCCATGTTAGTTATTAGTTTGTTATTTTATGCAAATTAGATAAATAAGGTGGAAATTAATTATATCTCTTCTAGATATAATACTTGGCCACCAAGTTATTATATTTCTATCTTCTTAGGATTTATTTATCTTTATGTTATTTCATTTATCTTAGATAGAATTAATCTATCCAAACCCCTTTCCTTTGCAAGGAAGGATTGGTTAGATTTCTCATTAGTTTACTATAAATTCATGTTATGCACTTTGAAATTAATCAGATTGAAATAGAATTGAAGAAACCCTTAACGGATCAAGGGTTCTTCGATTATCAATCCCAAAAGCTCTTGTGTTCTTAAGACTTTCGGCAATCACAAATCATCACCTCACCTTGATCCTATTCGGCAACCCTAAAAACCAGCCCTAGCCTGTTCTCGTCGAGATCGAGGACAACAAGCTCAGGCCTGCTCGACCTAGACCAACAGCGCTCCCGAGAACCCAGGCCTTGGCGTCGTCCGCGAGGAGATCCGCTCCCAGCGAGCGCGGCACCCGCGTCCTCGCTCCGCGTCTCCAGCGCCAAGCTCCCAGGCGCGCTCGCTCCCGCTCGCCATCACCTTCGCTCCCGCGTTCTCTCTCGCCAGCACTCCCGCTCCAGCGAGTGCTCCTGTTTCCGCGAGTCCGGCCCCCGCGCACACCCTGAGGCGAGAAGCCTGTGTGCCCAGCGACGCCGCGCGCAACTTCCCTCGCTGTTCTTCGTTCTCTCTTTCTGTCGCTATTAGCTGTTCTCAAGTTGCTGAAAATTCTAAGTATAATTCTGTCGCTAAATCAGAATTCTAATCACTTGTTTGAATTGTTCCAAATCAGGAGATATCAAAGAGCATTGCAAGATCGGAGCAAATATACGGCGTGGTTCTTGATCTGAAGCCCACAGGCGAAGGATCGGGTATCCCAAACGTATCAGATACCAGATGAGCTTGTCCTGCGGGCTCCAGCTAGGAATGCGGATCTTAAGAATGAGATTAACTATATGAGTAGGGAAGAGGCTATTAATCAGAGATATAGGTTCCATTGTTTACCTGGGGTGATCGGGTGGCTTACTCTCATCTTTGGGTCGTTAGTCCCTTTATACTGCGTAAGCTTTTCATCAGGGATCCAGGGGTCATCCCAGACATTGATCGAATCACCGTTGCCAAGGATCCAGAGGAGGCCGCCTTCAAATTTATTTTTGAGAGACAAGAGTCTTCCAAACTGCCAAGAAGTAGCTTGGTTCGATCTATCTCTAATAGAGCACTGATTTAGGTATTTTTCCTTGATTAACTTAACCCAAACATTATCTTCGTTGGAGTAGAGTTTCCAAAGAAGTTTCATCTGGAGAGCTGTATTAAGCTCTTCAACACTTTTTGATTCCAAGGCCACCATGATCTTTACTTCTACAAATTTTGTCGCAACTCACCATAGGGGTATATCTTTCAGAGTGTAACTTGTTCCAGAAGAAGTTTTTATTAATCTGGTCGATCTGGTCAAGAATTCCTTTTGGAAGAAGAAAATTTTGCATAAGGTAGTTTGTTTTGGAACTAAGATTCGCTTGGATAAGGACAGTCCTACCAGCTTGGGACAGAGTAGAAGCTTTCCATTTAGAGAGAAGTTTCTTTAGGTTTTGGATACCTTCATCAAAAACACAGCTCTTGACTCTGCCATTTAGTATAGGAATACCGAGATATTTCTCTAGAGATGTATGGAGTTGTTATATTTACTTAACTTATAATGTATTATATATCTGTTATTTCGTTGTTTATATAATGTTTATTTATTTAGCATTAAATGATTCTGATTTATTTTGATTTATTATTATTTAATTAATTATTTTAGAAATTATTTATTTAATATGTATTTAGTACTTATTTGTGAATTGACCATTTTCCCATATGTTAAACTTTTCTTTTTGGTGAACATTCTCATATGTTAAACTATTTTAATACTTGTGTGATTATTTCGGATATTAAATGATTAGTTTATAATATGTCATTTTGAAATATTTCTTGAAGTATGGGAAATTGTTAAAACCTTTGGCTAATGATTTTAAAATAAAACAAGATATGCCGAAATTGTGTTAATAAGATTATATTATGAGATTGGTTGAGGTTTTGGGAATAAGACTAACTTATGCCGGATTATTTTGATAACATAATATTGAGAAGTTAGTTTTAAAGGTTTAAATGCTTAATATTAATGGAATTTGTCCAAGCATTATTTTAAGAGCTAAGTGTTTTGGCTAATGAATTGTCTTAGTTGAGATCAAATGATTTTATTAGAAACTTTGGAACCAATTTGCTTGGATTTGACTAGGTGAAATGATTGATGAATCTTACTTGTGAAATTATGAGAGTTATGAGTTTCAAGCATGATTTGATATGTGAAATCTTGAATTGAGTAATGGATTGGTTATGGAAAATGATGAGATGGTATATGAGATGTTATATGATTATACGTGATGCTATATGATGATGTATGATGGCTTGAGAAAATATGTTATGAGATGAGATAAGATGTTGAGTTGAGATGATGTTGATGATGATGAGATCGAGAAGCCTAAGTTGTAGAATGAGATATTTGACTTTTGTGACTTATGTGAATGGTCATTCTGTGAGTAGACTTATGCATATATGAGGGGATTGGATGATTAAGACCACATTCAATAATTTTAATAGTTTATAGACCTTATAATAATTTTTTAATCAAATAAACCTTTTCAAGTGTATTATTACGCATCTACCCTTAAAAAGATTTTTTTTTTAAAACCTAATAAAATAAACAATAATAGAAATTGTTTAAGAAAATCATTATAGATAAAAATAATAGAATGGCTTCAATCATTCCTTAATTACGGGCTTTCAATATACGTACATGTTAACGTTATTGCATAGTCCGTATATAAGAACTTGATATAAAAGATAACTGCATTTAATTAACATAATAATCAAGCTAAATTAAAAAATACCAGGAGGTCTCGGTTAAAAGAAAAAAAAACATTCGTATTTACAAAAATAAAAATTTATTTAGTACGAGGAGGATCCAATCAAGCTACATATCAATGTTGTTGCATTTATAAGAACTTGATATAAAAGATATGAATTAAAATTTGTGAACCAAGATTATACAGAGTTCACATTCGGAAACGAGTTTACAATAAACCACTACATTGTATTACCCACCAACAATAATTTCACTGTAAGATATTACCCACCAACAATAATTTCACAAGATCAAGGATGATGTTGTGTAAAGATATTCTAATGTTTGCCTACTGTAAAAAAAAAAATTAACATTCCTTAAACCCATTTTTTTATTGTATTACATTACATAATTGAAATATTTCTTTTAAGTTATATGTATAATAGCTTATTTATTGGACGATATTAAATAATTACAAATTTACAATAGATTAGTTATTGTACCCCACTACGGAATTACAATTAGTCGCTACGGAATAACAATATTTTATTTATTAATGTACATTGTATTCCCCGAGTTGATTATATATTATACTAAAGTGGTCATAATCATCTAATTCTCTTTAACCTTTATAATTATATTACACGATTAACTTAGCGTAACATGATTCATATATATTGTAATAAATATTACAATAAATATACGTGTTTTAATGTTCGATGTAATCTTATTGCATATATATATATATAGGGTTGCGCTCCGTTGAAAACCAAAATTACCGTAGAAACCCGTGAGGACCGGCTTTTTAGCCCGGTTCACTTGCTTTATAGCCCGGTTATGAATAGAACCGATCTATAAAGGCATAAATTTTAGCCCGGTTTTGAATAAAACTGAGCTATAAAGTCACAATGTAATTTTAAAACATGAGTTTTTTAGCACGATTTTTAGGCTTGACCGAGCTATAAATTCATGTGTTATTTTAAAATTTAAGTTTTTAGCACGGTTTTTAGGTTGAATTGAGTTGTAAAGTCATCGTGTGATTGAGGTTTTTAACACGGGTTTCAAATAAACCAAGATATAAAGCAGTCCTCACGGGTTTTTACCACAATTTGAGGTTTTCACCGGAGTCAATCCCTATATATATATATTGTAATGTAATGATTGTTGTATTCCACTATTCATGCATTGTAATGATTATATTATTTTATTGTAAAGGAAGAGTTTGTACGTGATATCCTATAATATATACTAGATCTTTTAAAAAAATATAAAAAAAGAAAGAAAGAATGAAGGTAAAAAGTGAAAGGAGAATTTAAGAATATTTGGTAATTTATTATTAATTTTTGTAAATATAAAATAGGAAAGAAAATGAATTGAAGGATAAAGCTTAAAAGGGCAATTTAGCCATTAAAACATTACAAGGTCTATTTAATAAAAAAAATTATTAATGAGATCTATTTACTTAACCATATATTGAAAGGAGTCTATGTAACCAATTGGCTCTATAAGTGGTACCATGGTATATCACGGTATATCATGGTACCATCATAGGTGGTAATGATGGTTACTGTTGGTTACCATGTTTTCCCATCAAAAATACCGAAAATAAGATATCTCAATGATATTTTGGTAAATCTGGTACCAAACTGATCGTAAACGAAATTTTGATTACTCGTAAATTCGTTGGTTATTACGACTATCGGTAAAGTACATGGTACAAAAAATTGCTTGACGGGGGTGGTCGGTATAGTATGTGGTAATTCCCAATTTCTAGGGTTACCGTACTGACCCAACCCTATACACCATAATAAGTGTTCTGTTAGGCTTGGTAGTTGTGGAAATAGAAGTATAAATATAAAGGGGAAGCACATTGTGGAATTCATTCATATCATAATACACACATACAGAGCAGTTGTTCATGTCTCTCTCTCTCTCTGCTAACTAACTCAGCTAGGGATCTAACAATTTGGTATCAGAGCTTGTTCGTTCATCAATGGCGAACGGGACTCGCTTCAAAGGTTCGGAGAAAGTGGAGGCATCAACAACAGAGATTCAGTCCTTAATGGAGGCAAAGATGGATCAGTTACAGGCCACCACGGAATTGAGCATGGCAAAGATGGCGGAGCAACTTCAATCACAGATCGAGTAGAGCTTCGCAAGATTGATAGAGATCTTCAAGAATCAGCTACCACGAGGATCTCCGACGCCAAATGTCGATCAACCAGAGAAATCTCCAAGCATCAATACGGGTGAAGATCACGGGATATACAAGATTCCGCCATTGCGAAACGAGAATCACACAAGCGCTCCGTGGATAGGTAATCGAACACCGAAATTGGATTTTCCTCAATTCGATGGCAGAAAATCAAGAAGCTGGGTGAGGAAGTGTGAAAAATATTTCACTATCTTTGGAATTCCGGAAAATCAGAAGATAGAGATTGCAGCCATGTATGTACAGGATCGAGCGGACGTATGGTTACAGGGCTATTTGATGCAACGCAGGGGAGTGCGCTGGAAAGAGATGAGTGAAGCCTTGTGCAATCTATTCGGGGAGAAACAAGGAGTAGAGATAGTGGAAGAATTCAACAAGCTCTCGCAAGAAGATTGATTAGAAGAGTATAACGAGCAATTTGAGGAAGTTCGCACCAGGATGCTGACTTACAATCCCCACCTACCTGAGTCTTACTTTGTGTCTAGCTACATCAGTGGCCTTAAGCCAGAGATTAAGTCCATAGTGAAACTGGGAAGGCCGAGGGAAATAGCAGAAGCACTGGATCTGGCAAGATTGCACGACGATGCAGTCTCGGCGATCATGAAAGCGAGCAAGAACTCTTGGAAGGGTAGCGCGGGAAGCTCCAATTGGCAAAGCAATCCTAGATCGGGGACTTGGAACCCTAAACCTGTGAGCACCCAGAAAGGGGGAGAAAACACAGGTCACGAATTCAAGCGAACACCAGGTCTGTGTTATCGTTGTGGTGATAAGTATTTTGTTGGCCATAAATGCAAGATTTCCACAGTCAAATTCATCACGGCGGAGGAGGAGAGTAACGAAGAATCAGATCGCTTGGAGGAAAACTTCCAGGAATGCTTCATTCACGCCATGTCCGGCAAGAGGTATGATACTTCAATCTTAATCAAAGGCTATGTAGGGAAGCGCTTAGTCACCATTATGATAGACAGTGGGAGCACGGATAGCTTCGTGGATCCTCAATTAGCCAGGGAGGCTGGGTTTAAGCTTCAGCAATCCAACTTGATGGTGGTTGAAGGCATTAATAAGGAAAGGCTGTGGTGCAGGCAAGAATGCAAGGGATTCAAGTGGTCTATGCAAAGAGAAAAGTATGTTTTTGATATTAAGGCTCTAAGAATAGGTGAATTCGAGTTGCTCCTTGGTGTGAATTGGATGAAGAAGTACAACCCTATGGAATTTGACTACAATAGAATTCAGATTGCATTTGTCAAAGATGGTAAGAAAGTGCAGTTGCAAGGGAATGTTGACAGTAAAAGTGAGGCATTAGTGAAGCACATCTCGGCTAAGGAATTGTATGCCTTGGTTGGGTCACAAAGCCATGAGTGTTTGGTGCAAGTGGCCCAGGTTTTCCAGTTGAAAGGTTCAGAGAAAAAACCAGCTCCAGAGATACAAGCTGTGTTGTCTCAGTTTGAGGATGTGTTTACTATTCCTAAGGAGCTGCCACTAGAAAGAGGGTTTGAGCACACCATTCCACTACAACAAGGGGCTCATCCCGTGTGCTCTAGACCCTATAGATACTCGTTTGGACAGAAAGATGAGATAGAAAACCAAGTTAAAGAGATGTTGAGTGCAGGGTTGATCAGGCGGATTCAGAGCCCGTTTGCAACTCCTACACTTCTTGTCAAGAAGAAGGACGAAACTTGGAGGTTTTGCATCGACTACAAACGCCTAGCTCAATGACATTACTGTCAAAGATAAGTTCTCGATTCCACAAATTGAAGAGCTCCTTGATGAGCTAAAAGGAGCAGTTGTGTTCTTTAAACTTGATCTGAGAGCTGGATACCACCAGGTCAGGGTGAAGGAGGAGGACGTGTACAAGACGGCCTTCAGAACCCACAATGGGCATTTCGAATTTAAGGTCATGCCATTTGGGTTGACGAATGCTCCGGCCACGTTTCAAGCACTAATGAATCGAGTTTTTGCTGAGTTCTTGAGGAAATTTGTTTTGGTTTTTTTCGATGACATTCTCCTTTACAGTCAGAATACTCTTCAACATGTTGCTCACATGGAGACGGTATTACTGGCATTAAGGAAACACCAGCTGTTTGCTAAATTGTCAAAATGCAGCTTTGCAGTTCCTCAGATAGAATACCTGGGGCACATTATATCTATTGAGGGTGTAGCTACAGACTCGGCTAAGACTGAGGCGATTGCTAAGTGGCCCCAACCCATGAATCTCAAAGAGCTGAGGAGTTTCTTAGGGTTGGCTGGGTACTACAGGCGATTCATCGAAAATTATGGAGTGATTTGCTGACCCTTGACTGAATTACTCAGGAAAGATGGGTTTAGCTGGTTAGAGGACAGTGACAGGGCGTTTACCCTTATCAAATCTCTTTTGTCATCACCTCCCATTTTAGCCCTGCCAGACTTTGCATTACCCTTTCAATTGGAGACAGACGCATGTGATGAAGGTATAGGAGTTGTGCTAATGCAGCAACATAGGCCCATTGCTTTCCTCAGTAAGGCTCTTCACGGGTCACATTTGTTGATGTCAACATATGAGAAAGAGTTGTTAGCAGTTCTGTTGGCAGTAGAAAAATGGAGGCACTATCTTGAGCCAAACCATTTTGTGATTCTCACTGATCACCAGAGTTACGCCATTTGCTGGACCAGAAGGTGTCCACTCATCTCCAAAAGAAAGCTATTCGTAAGCTGTTGGGGCGATCTTACTCCATTCAGTACAGAAAAGGTCAATCTAATGTGGTTGCTGATGCATTGTCGAGGAGAAGACCAGTGAAAGGGCATTGCCATGCCTTGGTGATGGTTCAACCTCTATGGATGCAGGAGATTATCCAAAGTTACAAGGATGATCCAATCATAGATAAATGGAAAGCTGAAGCAGCAGTGGATAGTGCATCTCTATTCAAGCTCCAGGGTGAGTTGTTGAGATACAAAGGAAGGCTGGTGGTAGGCCTGAAGCAGGAACTCCGCCACCAGATTGTGTTAGCCTTCCATTCAGAAACCGTTGCAGGACACTCAGGCATGAGGGCGACATATGAGAGAGTCAAAGGACTGTTTTATTGGGAAGGATTGAAGGCTTATGTGGAGCAGTTTGTGAGAGAATGTGACACTTGCCAGCGTCACAAACATCAGACAGTTGCTTACCCAAGGTTGTTGCAGCCTTTACCCACCCCTACCTTGCCTTGGCATTCAATTGGAATGGACTTTGTAGAAGGGTTGCCTAAGTCTAATGGGGTTGATGTAGTTTTAGTGGTGGTGGATAGGCTTACAAAGTACAGCCACTTCTTGCTGCTATCCCACCCTTTTACTGCAAGTCAGGTGGCAAAGGTTTTCTTGGAAACCATCTATAGGCTTCATGGCCTGCCCCAAGACAT
The DNA here is from genome assembly GCA_963922045.1 of Persicaria maculosa. NCBI lineage: Eukaryota > Viridiplantae > Streptophyta > Magnoliopsida > Caryophyllales > Polygonaceae > Persicaria > Persicaria maculosa. Next base: position 9,918,932 of record OY998255.1, on the reverse strand, counting down.
AATCTCATACAGGGATAAAGTCTTCACTAGCCATTTTTGGAAGGAATTGTTTGCAGCATTGGGCACCATACTCAAGCTCTCAACTGCCTATCCCCCTCAGACTGATGGGCAAACCGAGAGAGTTAACCATTGTCTGGAAATGTACCTGAGGTGCATGACATCGAATTTACCCAAACAATGGTCAAAATGGGTTCCATTGGCAGAGTTTTGGTACAACACTTCATATCACACTGCTCTCAAGATGTCACATTTTCAGGCCTTATATGGGTATGCACCCCCTATGATGGGAGCTGTGTCTAGTACCGTTACAACTGCAGCTATTGAAGACTGGTTCCAGGACAGGGATCAAATGCTATCAATAGCTAAGAGTGGGCTTGAAATAGCTAAGGAGCGGATGAAATTTTTTGCTGATAAGCATCGCACTGATCGTCAATTACAGGTGGGAGAACTGGTTTACTTAAAACTTCAACCATACAGGCAGACTACTGTGGCTCTGAGAAAGTGCTTGAAACTCAGTGCCAAGTACTATGGCCCATTTGAAGTGGTGGAGAAGATAGGAGCCACTGCTTACAGGATGCCGCTACCAGCTAGTTCCCGGCTGCACCCTGTCTTCCATGTGTCTCAACTCAAAAGGAAAGTGGGAGATGGCACAGTGGTGATGCAAGAACCACATGCAACTACTGAGGAAGGAGTAATCATCACAGCTCCGGAAGCAATCTTGGACACCAGAGTTCAGCATCTCACCAATGGCGAACCAGTGGTGGAGTGGCTCATCAAATGGGTCAACTTACCTGCGGAAGAAGCAACTTGGGAAGTAGCAGGGCACATTCTTCATCAATTTCTAGATTTTGCTTGAATTGTCTTAGATCACCTTGAGGACAAGGTGTCTTGAGAAGGGGGGTATTGTTAGGCTTGGTAGTTGTGGAAATAGAAGTATAAATGTGAAGGGGAAGCACATCGTGGAATTCATTCATATCATAATACACACATACAGAGCAGTTGTTCATGTCTTTCTCTCTCGGCTAACTAACTCAGCTAGGGATCTAACATGTTCACACCTAATTAAAATAACACATAACAGGTCAGGCAACCCAATCTTTAGATGCGTGGTAAAAAAAAAATCGAAGCCTTTCAACTCTAAGAAAAATAACACTATCTTTGGGAAAGGGTAAGAAAGTTTCCAATATATATTATCATTGGAATTAAAATCATAGTGTATTTTGAATGATATTGAATTAATTTCATAAAAATATTACCATTTGATCAAATTCTATTTTAATGTTTTTGGTCCGATTTATGGTTCAAAAATGAATTGAGATACTTTATTAATGTTTTTCCAAAAGATATACGGAGTATTTTTTTAACACCCCTAAAAAACAGAATTATTTTAACTAGTTTAGCCTTTAACAAACTCTACAGTAATTATATACGTACCGATTTAGTTGCAGGTGGTTCTTGGTTAGACCGGATGAGTGCTTGGATTTCGCCAGGCAACCAGGTTGATTTTGAACGTAAACGATTTTCAACTTCTTCAAACTGGGAAGAGTATAAAGGAATAGTGCCGGGGTGCTTCAATGCAAGTTCTTGGAGCAGATCCAGCGACTCAGATTGTGACAAGGGTTTGACCTCGAAGTTGATCTCAGTATTCATCATCTCGCACACACTTAAACTTCTCGACACCACTACAATCCTGCTATTAATAATGCATAAATTATTGACAGATATCTTTAAAGTACGCTGCAACTTACAAGTATAAATTAAGAACTGATCGAAGGTATGCAGTTGGAAGTGTGAAATTGGTTATTGGTTAATTACTTGCCTGCAACTGTTGTTGTGGTCAGGCATTGGAATGCCGATCTCTTTCAAGTCAATCATATTCTCAACGCCGTCGATTACGTACACCGCCCATTTCAGATAAGCGAGCATACCAGGAAGCCACGTCGCAGTCTTTTGGGTGTCCCAAAGAAGCGGCAGCTGGAGTCCAAACCTCTCTGCAATCTCTTGTTGGATTTCCTTTGTGGTTCGATCGTTGATCCTTATTTTGACAATGGTCCACTTCCTGAATTCTCCCTCGGTTGGAAACATCTCGAACAGGGTGCTCTTCCCTACTCCTTTACGTCCATACACCCCGATCACTGACGCCTTGTTTAATTCAGATATTATCCGAATACGCTGCGCGTCCCAATAACGTATCGGTAATACCCAAGGAGGCGGAGGCGCCGATTCGATGGGATCCAAGGTAAGGCCACTTGAAAACTCGCCCCTCTCATAAGCCGTATTGATGCTTCTCGAAAGGATCTCAGTCTTCTCTTTTCTTTGGCAGCGACGGAGGCAACTGTTTGCAATATTGCTGCAACAGCTACAGACACAGTTGCAGATTCTCCCATGGCTTCTGCAGCAACACATGCAGCTGCATCTGTCAAAAAACACCAAACATTCCGAACAACATTCGATGGGGAGCTCATCGGGTGGATTAATAAAACCACGTGTTAATGTCACTAAATTGCTGCTGCTCTGAATCCAATATTCAACTTCACCACGGATAATTTTACGCTTAAGCTTTAGAGTATTAACCCTAATTTCCACATCAATTATTCGGTGATGAAGGAGATTGCAATCCCTTTCGAGAACAATTTCTGAAAGACTTTGGGGATGTGAAAGCCGTTCTAGACACCAGCCGCAAAGGACTTCGATCAATGGGGACAAACAATACTCTGCCAATGACACCATCGATCACTCCGTTAATTAATTTGGGTTGAAGTTGTGGATATGATGGTAATCGATGCATCAAGAAGAAAGTAACTGATCTGTTAGCTGTAATCAAGCTTTCACTCTAAGCTTTGATTACATGAAATTGAGAGACTTTTTGATTGAATGATGAAAAGATGAATGAATGTACGGTTCTGTTTTATGATTTTTTTTTTTTCAAAATGGTGAAAGAGGAAGAAAAAAAAGGGAAGTAGTCATGTACTGTATTAATTTGGGATTTAGCTAAGACGGGCTAAGTTGTTACAAATAACGACTCTAAGAGTTTTATATGTTTATAAGTAAGATTGAAGAAGAAAGTCAATCAAAAATAAAAGAGAAAATTTGCCCAGCGGCTTTTTTTTTTGGAATAATTACTCAAAATAATACGAAGTATCAACTATTAACTAAAAATAATATGAATTTTAAAATTAACTAACTCATGTACAAACTATACCAATATTAACCGAAAACAATACGACTTCAAATTCCAATCAGTTTTCAAACCAAAATGCCGATGGGAAAAGTTTTTGGGCTAAAAATGAAATAAACACACAAGTACATGAAATATTGTAAATAATTTTGCAAGCTCAGCCTATCTTCTGCAAGCTCAGCCTATCTTCTTTCTCCTCACCCCGGCCACTTTAGCAAGGACAGTACATGGTGGCGAAGAGTCTGGTAACTTTCACCAAGGACAGTACGTGGTGGTAAGTGGCAACAAAAGGGTGGCGAGGAGTCCGGTGACTGGAAATTCGACGACAACCGCTGGTCTAATGACGACGCAAGTTTGGGAAGGTTAAAAAATGTCGAGAATCTTATGCATAAGGTCTAGGGGTAAAGAATATGAAACATCAAATTGAATAAGTTTTTGTCTTCCGTTTGATTTTAAGAAGCTCACTGTGTGCTTAATTTACGATAAGAACATCTTTTGTCATCCCAATTCGACAAAGGTAATTTTTTAGGGTTTTCGAATTTTGATGAAATTGGGGGTAAATTGGATTCGAAATCAATCAGTAGAGATTCCATCACGCTGGAAATCGAATTTCCGACCATTTTAGTGTTGAGTACATGTGATTTGGAGTTGAATCGGAAAAACCGCCATGGGAGACTGATTGCTTGTGCAGACCAGGTTCGAGGAAGGGGACGAAGTTGACTCTTGTCGCCCCCGGACTCGCCCCACCACATTGAATCCGATGCCAGCAACTGTTGTTTGCTCGACAACCTCTTCACTGTGTGTACTCCCCCTTGCCGCCGGTGACCCACCGTGAGGAAGAAGAAGAAGTGTTAGTGTGTTTGTAAATTAATTTACAATAATACACCTAACTTATTTGTTTATTTTATTTTGAGCCCAGAAATATTTCCAATGATCGGAATTGGAAGTCGTAATGTTTTCGGTTAATATTGGTATAGTTTGTATATGAGTTAGTAAATTTTAAAGTTCGTATTATTTTTGGTTAAAAGTTGATAGTTCATATTATTTTGAGTAATTTTTTCTTTTTTTTTTGCCTATATTGAGTGTACCTCACCACTGTGAAATTAGGTTTTTGTCCATCTCTATTTTTTTGGACAAAATTACCCTCCTGACATCAAACCTAATCTAATCCTCTCGCTCTCTTTCTCTTTTCTTCTTCTATGGCGGCAACCCAAATCTCCCGATCCTCCCTCAGTCGCCAGATCTCATCTTCCACCTTCCCTCTCCTCCCAAATCCACCAAGCGCGGCGCCCCTCACCTCCTGATTGCCGCGCTCCATCTTCCTCCTGGTTGCCGCCTCCGAGGCGATGAAGACGATGACGATGAAGGCGAAGACGATGGCGATCCGAGGCGAAAAGGATGCCGCCTCCATCTTCCTCCTGGTTGCCGCCTCTCACGTCCTGGTTTCTGTCTCCATCTTCCTCCTAGTTGCCGCCTCCGAGGCGATGAAGAAGATTTCAGCAGGATCCGATTAATCCGATTGATCGAAGGCGAGGATCCTTCTGAAATCTCGATCGAGATTCCAGCAGATCGAGATCAATCGACGACCTCTCCCTCTCGCTATCCCCTAGATCCTGCTGAAATCTCGATCGAAGGCGAGGATCCTGCCGAAATCAATCGACGTTGTTCAAACTGTGAGCGAGGTCGAGGTTCCAGCAGATCGAGATTTTAGTCGGTGATGGCGAGGAGCGATGGAGATTCCAGAAGATCGAGATCAATCGACGACGTCTCCCTCTCGCTATCCCCTGGATCCTGCTGAAATATCGATCGAAGGCGAGGATCCTTCCGAGATTGAGTCCATGGCGAAGGAGAACTGGTGTCCGCACTTCCGATGGTTGTTGCTGCTGGTAAGTGCTATTGCAGTTGGTGTCCGCACTTCGTTGTCTTCTTCTTCTTCTCCTCTTCCACTCATAGAGACTTGCTCTTCTCCTGCAGGTCATTCAATTCATTTGCCAATGTGTTGATATGATGCAGCTTGCGAGTTTCTTTCTCCCAACTCCATCAGTCTTGAATGAATTTCAATAACCAAATTAAACAGATGCCACATGCATGTTTTTCTGCTTTTGCTAAATTCTTAATGTCAAATCACAAATGTATTTGTGTTGCTTTGTTCTATTTTTCATATGCATTCTTGATTTAGATATTTATAAGCTTCTTTCTCTGGCCATCAAATTATATAGTTGCTGACATGACTCGTTCCATTTGAAGGAATAGGACATATTAGACTTGATCCCTTTTTCGGTGCTGTAGTAAATGATAGGTACTTTATGAATGTGTGTTTGTTAGTTTTGTGATTATATAGTTGCTGACTTGACTCATATGTATGGTTTATCTCTTGCCCTCTCTTCTTGTAGTGTATTGTAAGTACATTGTCTGGATTTTAGTGGTAGATGTATACCATCTTCCTAGTTTCAGCAATTGCTGAAATACGGATTGTAGTTTCAGCAATCGCTGAAATACGGACTGCAATGAATTTTGATGTTCATTTGCTTTAAATCTCCTTTAAAAGCCTCTTAGCTCAATGGTAGAGCAATGTGCTTATGCGCAAATACGTGTGTTCGAATCCCGCATTGGCTAAAATTAATATCCCGCAACACGGTTTCAGAAACCCCGGTGTCAACAATAACCATTTTAGCATCAGCAATGTTGCTGAAATCGGGGTTTCAGCATCAACAACGTTGCTGAAATCGGGGTTTTCAGCATCAACAACGTTGCTGAAATTGAGGTTTCAACATCAGAAACGTTGCTGAAATCGGGGTTTCAGCATCAGCAACTTCAGCAACTTCGGTTTCAGCAGTTTCGACAACGCGAAAAAAAAAGTCAATCTCGCGGAAAAAAAAAACTGAATTTCAGCAACTTCGGTTTCAGCAGTTTCAGCAACGCGAAAAAAAAAACTCAATTTCGCGAAAAAAAACTCAATTTCAGCAACTTCGTTTCAGAAGTGGGTGGACATTTTGCTAATATGGAGAGGGTGGTGGACATTTTCCTAATAAAGCCCAAAATTTTGGACACCCTAGTAATCACCCCAAAATAAAATTAATAAAATCAAAAGTGAATATCATATACTGAATCTAGTTTTTTAGACTTAGTTTTGTATATGATTATAAAATCAAGCCCAACCGCTTTGGTAAAAAAATCTCTAAAATAGATATCAAAATGTCAAAATCTCTAAAAAATATTCACCCCAACTCCAATAACTTCTCTATTTTACAGATTTTTACATTTACTATACATTACAATAAATAAATGCATTTATTAATTGTAATGTTACTAACATTTAAACTTAATTTCTAACATTTCTAACATTTTTACCTAATTATAACATTACTTAACACTTTATACCATAGGCTTAAAATAATGTAAATATTACATACTATGTAAAATACATTGTAAATTGTGTTGATAGAATATTTATTATGACATAAAATTTATAATATGATTATAAATTTAATAATTAATTAATACAATTTATATATAACCCTAGTCATAATTATTTTAATTTTTACTTTTTTGAAATTACAACGAACATGACACTGAAGGAGTAGTTTTATGATTTTATCATGGGCAATTTAATATTACAAATAATTGATGAACATAAATAACATAATCCCTCATTCTCTTGATTCATAAAATCTAACAAATTTCTCAAAAATAAAATCTAGTTGATTTTTTTATTGTACATGTAAGTAATCAGTATACATATGATGTCGAAGGACCCAGAAACTACATTTTTCCATCAGTATAGTTTCAAGTAGAACTATCTTATATAGTCGGAAATCGCAAACAATGAATTGGATTGGTGGTGGAAAGTGTGGCAAGTTGAAGGCTGCATCATTAAATTTTTTATAGGGATGAGTGAACATTAAATTATAGATATCAAATTCTCTTCCTCCAAATTTAGAGATTTTTTCCATTTCTCCATTCATTTCTCTATTTTGTAGGTAGAAGCTGTTGGGGAGAAAAAATTGCTTTTTTCTCTAAAATCTCTCATTTTCTCTATTTTACCAAAGTTGCTGGGCTTGCTCTAATAAACTTACTTTATGTTTCCTACCAATATAGGTAGTATATATCGATATATTGATATTAAAGTAAAATTTAAATGTGAAAATTTTAATTTTACTACCATAATCTTACTAACATTTTTTAAAATAAAGTATCTCAAAATTGTACTTTAATATATAGAATGTAATTTTAATTTTTTATAAGGTTACTTTATGTTTTCTACTAATGTATTAAACTAATATTAAAATAAAAAATATATATAAATATAAACAATTTACTTTACCACCCTGTTCTTGCTAATATTTTTTTTATAATTTTTATTTATAAGATGAATTAAAGTTTAAGAACTTAAAATTAATAAATGACCTAGACACCTTATTTCACTATATAGAAGATTAAATTCATTTAACTTACATTTATTAGTTGAATTTCTTTAATAATTTTGTATTATAAATTAAGCTTTGAAAATAATTAAAAATATATCTTTGTAAATATTAATCTTTTTATAATTTGTGATCAATTGAAACTTTATGTATAATAAAAATTGTATACTAAATTTTTTTTTTTAAGAAATAGCATTAATATTTTTTAATATTTCGTTGTTTTCATTATTTAGACTTTTTATCTTGTAAATGTACATTAATATCCTAAAAACTAACCTTCTAAAGAGAAAGAAGATATATTCAATCATTAATTACATCATCGATATTTTCTACTCGATCGATCAGTTGACCTAGCTATTTTCTAAAGTAGTTGCAAACAAAAATACTACGGAGTAGGTATTGTTTATTGCTTCGTGAATATATCTATATATTTTTTAATACAAGGACAATTATAACACCCACGTCTTGGATCTATATATTTTTTTAATACAAGGACAATTACAACACCCACGTCTTGTATATGTTGACTATTTTTTATATCCTATTGCCATACAATAACAAATTAAGAAATTAAAAAAGCTTTCTTTTCCATGGGGAAAGACAAGTCTCCCAGACCCGACGGAATAAAGACAGAATTCTACCAACAATACTGGGATATCGTTGGACCGTCAATTACAAAGGCAATCAAAGACTTCTTTCACTCGGGGAAAATCCTAAGACAAATAAACCAAACATTTATATCTCTAATCCCCAAATGCGATAATCCGAAGACAACAAACAACTATAGACCTATTGGCCTCTGTACAACGCTATATAAGGCAAGCGCAAAAATTCTCGCCGAGAGACTGAAAATGGTATTACAGAAACTGATCCATCCGCTGCAAGGAGCTTTTATCAAAGACAGAGCAATCCAAGACAATGTGCTAATTCCACACGAAATCTTTCATTCTTTCCGTACCAAAAAGGGTCGCGACGGATGGATAGCGATCAAACTTGACATGAAAAAGCATACAACAGAGTAAATTGGGAATTCTTATTTGATGTAATGACTAAATTTGAATTCTATCAGAAATTCAGGAACTGGATTAGAGAATGTATTCAGACCGTAACTTTTTTCGTATTGGTAAATGACGAACCTACTGACACCATTCAACCAACAAGGGGACTAAGACAAGGAGACCCACTTCCCCCTACCTCTTTATCCTAGGGGCAGAAATCCTGGCACGAAGACTACAACGACAAAGCGATCTTCAAAGCAATGCCATCGGTTTCAAAACATCGCAAAGTGGGCCAACGATTCCTTTCCTCTCCTTTGCTGATGACAAAATGATATTTTATAAAGCAACAACAGAAGCCTGTAGAACGGTAAAAACCATCATAGACGAATATTGCGGAATATCAGGCCAAAAAGTTAATTTCCAAAAATCAGCATTCCAACCCACAAGGGGAATTCCAAACGACAAAATACAACGACTACAGGCCTGTCTACAAATAACCAACCAACCCGTATTAGAAAAATATCTAGGTGCCCCATAATCAATGGCAGAGTAAACAAAGATACATTCCAGGAAGTCAGAGGAAAAACAGAGAACCAAATGTCAAAATGGAGAGCAAATGAACTCACCCAGCAAGGGCGAACGATATTAGTACAAGCAAACCTAGCGGGCAAACCCAGTTACATAATGCAAAATTTTATGCTTCCCATGAGCATCCAAAATGACTTGGACCGAATAAATAGAATTTTTTTTTGGAACAAAGGACCACAACATAAGCCAATGATAGGATGGGATAAAGTGTGTAGACCGAAGAAAGATGGTGGAATTGGAATCCACAAGACAAAAGACATGAACAAAGCTCTACAAATGAAGCTGCTGTGGAAAATATTAGCAGAACCAGAAAATGAGTGGGTCAAAACAATCCAACATAAGTACCTCAAAAGTGAGAAAACCTAGAATTATAAAAGGAAAAGAAATTCCTCCTAGTAATGGACAAAGCTAATGGAAATTAAAGACGAATTCTGTGAAGGGCTTATATGGCAAGTGGGAAACGGCAAGACCATTAGATTTTGGAAGGATCTGTGGATCCAAAATGAAGGAAGCCTGAAACAAAAAAGCCTTATTGACCAAATAGATGAAAACGAATATGTTGATAACTACATAAGACCAGATAAAACCTGGGAGAGAGGCAAACTAAATATCTATCTCCCGCCGGAAAATGTTGATAAAATTCTACAGGTATACATACCTTCCAACAAAATTGAAGACAGATTATACTAGAAAACAAGCAAAAATGGATGGTTCTCTACGGCAAGTGCATTAGATAATGTGACTAGGAGTAGAAGAGTCAATACAGACCAAATGGATTGGATATGGAAAATTGATTGCCCCCCAAAAGTAAAAAACTTCTTATGGAAAAATTTATTAAATGGAACACCAACAAAGGTTAGACTACAAAGTAAAGGAATCCATGTGCCACTGCAGTGTCCCTTATAGGAGGCCTCGATAGGAGGATTGAACAAACGATTCGACATACGGACAAAGAGAACAAACCATATAAGGATATTATAACGAAAGTGTTCCAAAAACTAACCCCCGAACAAAAACCAATCCTTGCCTTTGGATTATGGGGTATATGTTCGATGAGGAACAGAATAGCTTTTAACAGCAACAACATCAATTCTATGGCAGTTTGGATACAAAATATAAAGCAATTTAGAAAAACGTGGAAAAAAGTAGAAATAGACGATCAACCTGATCAAACTACCGAACAAAAACCTCCAACCCCAAAAAGAAAACTTCAAAAGCAAAAATAGTCAGATGGAAAAAACATGCTGCGGATTTTGTCAAACTAAACTTCCATAGTGCTCGAACGGACTAGAACAGAGCGGCGTCTGGATTTGTTATCCGTGACTGTCAGGGTAGGGTGCTGTCCTGTGGCGCTCGTGGACATGGTTCGATTTCGGCCGTGCAAGCGGAGTACTTCGGTCTTATCTCGGGTCTTCTTGAAGCCTCCAAGCGGGGTTTTGCCCATCTTGAGATCGAAGGTGATTGCCTTACGATCATAAACGCTCTTAAGGGTGTTTGGCGCTGTCCGTGGGAGATCGAGATGTCGATTTCGGATGACCTGGGTCTCTGTCGCTCCATCCAGCGTGTCACTTTCGGTCATATCTTCAGGCAACCAGGTGGCTGATCGTCTTGCGCATCTTGGTCTCTCGTCTCACTTCGTAGCGAACTACGTTCCCACTGAGATCTGTGAGCTCGTTCATGGGGACGCCATCGGGTGGGGGGCTAGTCGTAGTTAGCTCTCCCCGAATCCTTGCCTTGTATCAAAAAAAAAATTATGGATTATTTTAAAATATGTTGACATATTTTTTCTTGTAAAGGGCAATGATTTGGGTTGGCTTTATCGGCCAGCCTCTATTGTTCTACCCTCCCATCACATTCTTACGGATAAGATTGATGGTTTTCTACGTCTAGTGTCATGGTGCATATTACAAAATCACAAAATCAACAACCAAATGTCAATGATTGAATTCGGAATATGGACACGTTCCCAAAATCAAACCTACGCACCCTTAATCTCATAAAGAAGATTGACACTAACACATTGTTGGGTCAAGGGCCCATGAAGAGTCCAGCCCAAGTTTGTTTTAGTAATTACTATGTTATATAGTAATTGTCTAACAAAATGAAGATAAGAAGCAAAAGGGTTTTGCTTGAGAGATCTGCCGCCAGCAACTAGGGGACAAGGAGAGAGAAAGAAAAGAGAGAGGAGGGAGAAAGGAGAGGAAAGGTAGGAGATTCGAGCGGGTGTTTCGTCTCTTGATCTGGTGATCCGTCTTCTTCCTCCGGCAAGACAACAACAGGTGTTTGTTGATAGGTATTTTCTCCTCCAGGAAATCTAATCTGATTACAAGTGTTTAGCTAGGTGTTTGGTGCTAGGAGGAAAATCAAGTATGAAATATAAATCTCAAATTCGACTCCCTGTTGTCCGCAAATTAATTACAAGACTTCCTCCCGCTGTAGTAGAAGGTAGTCAGGATTGATCCACGAGGAAGCTTGTCAGCGCCCGCTTTTTCAGTTCCAAACTTAGCAGAAACAGTAAAACACAAAAGAAAGCAGATTAATAGAGAAAAGCAGAAAATAACACAAAGACATAAACTTTGGTCGATATCGGCTTAAGCTACTCGATATCGACTTGAAAAATCGACCAACAGTAACTCGAAATCGACTTGACTCAGAAACCAAAACTCGCAACTTTTTGCAGACAGAATTCAAAACTTGTGAAATAAATCAATAAAATAAAGACTTCCAAGATCAGGGTTTCAACACCACAACAATAACCATGTAAAATAACATACAAAGGCATAAAAGATCATGCTTTTCACCAAATAACTCTCGTTATTAACAAATAGGAATATAGAGGCTCTCGCATAAACCCTAATTGTTACTAACCCTTTTCACATAATTAATCCAAGTTGTATTAAGATCACCTTCGCTTCAATAACACAAACAAGGATCACCTTCAACTTTCGCAAAAGAATCATGCTCATAGGGATAGAAGAAGAATTGCATAAAAAGCTTGTACCTTTACCGCATCACCTTACATGGCTACCGTCGGGCTCTCCCCGACCCTAGAAGTTGGGTGAATACTTGCTCTTCATCATCAAGAAAGACATCAATAATAAAACGGAACTAAATTGCATTAAAATAAAATAAAATAAAGCTTACAACCAATCGAAGCCAAATAGTCTCTCACTCTCTTGCTCCTCGTCGCCACAAGCTCTCTCTCTCTCTCTCTCTCTCTTACTTACTCGATAAAACTAATTGTATCTAGAATTGAATTAATAAAAATTAGCCCCTAAGGCTTTATTTATAGGCTTCATTCCAAGCTAATCTAGGAAAGAAACTCTATCTATATCTATATCTATATCTATCTATCTAAATACTTAAAGATTAAATTGTGGAAATAAAAGAAATAAATCTAAAAGGTAATTATATCTAAAGTAGATAAATATCTCTTCCATCTTGATAGAACTTGATAGAATCTCCTCTTGTGGATATCTCCATTGGATTTTGGATAGAACTCTTACTAGCTCGAAATCGGCCACTGTCACTCCACTCGATATCGACCTCGGCTAGTCGATATCGACCTGCAACTTCTTCACTTCACTTCAACTACTCGATTTCGGCCCCCAGGAGACAGATCGACTTGATTCAACTCGATATCGACTAGGATAACTCGATATCGACCTACATTTTTCCTTTGCTCCAGCTTTGGTTGATTCCTGGGTCTCTGCTCGATTTTGGGTCAACTCAATATCGACTTGGCATGCTCGATATCGACCAACTCTGTCCTTAGTCGATTCTGGCTTCTCCAGGTGAAAATCGACTGGACTCCTCGAAATCGACCAAGTGTGGTCGATATCGACCAGATGGTGTCAACTCAATTTTCTTGTTCTTTGCTCGATTTGTCGTGGTTCCGTTACTCCTTGACCTCGGACTTTTTTGTATTTGACTTCGAGCTTTTCCTCCTTTCTCTGAACTGCTGTAAATTGCCTCGATTTCTGCAATATTAAATAGAAACTTGTGTAGATTCCATAATTGGCAAATAAACATAAACTACATAGAATCTGAACTATTCTAGCCCGAATGTATGAAAATGCCTGCAGAAAACGATATAAAAGTAAGTATAAAACATGGCGAATTAGGCTCACAACAAACACCCCATACTTAAGCTTGCTTGTCCTCAAGCAATACTTTTAATTGTCATACAGGGGAGAAAACAAAACTCTCAACATCTTAGATTCATTCTTACATAATCTTGCAATTAATTACCATCCTCGAAAAGGTACTAGCGTCACAAAACCATGCATGTGCAATAAAAAGCAACATTTACTCACAAAAGGAGGGTTATGCAAAAACAATTCATGTGACAAAACATTAATAATCAAGAGGACTTTAATTTAAGCTCAATAAGGAGTAGATTGGTAAAAGGCTAAAGGTGGGCTATGTTTGGCAATGTGGTGCTAATAATCCGGGGAAATGGAGTACTTTCCAAACTTTCATACCACATTCCTTCTTCCTTTGATTTCTCACCTTTCGCTCATTCGCTCAATGCTTTTTTCAATATTATGCTTTTACCTCTCTAACCTTAGTGCTGCCTTCTCCCGAGTCGCAAACATGAGTGTCATGAATGGACCCGGATACTTAATGCTTCGGACTCCTCACCTTGGTGTCCCATCCTGCGGAACTATTATCTCGACGCAGGCAGGGTCGATCTACCTTTATCTCCTGAGGTGACCGGATTTTCTTTCACTCATTAAATTTTCCATATATTTTTTAAACTTTCATGCCAAACTCCAATAATGATAATAACAACAACACAAAACCATATAATAATCTCCATAATGTAACATCATTCTCAACATAATCCCCGGATGGAAATAAGGTAAAGAATGGACAATATTTAGATCATGTGGAGCAAAATATGAAATAAGGCTCAATATGGCTTTTGTGATGCATAAGCATAGGTATGGCTAAGGATTAAACATATGAGCATTATATGGAAATATAAAGTCCTCCATCCTCTTATTATGCAACATGTCAAAAGCAATATCAATTATTAACTCCTTTCATGGTTTTCATAAAAATATGCAATTCATTGTGACTTCCCTTTACTAAGCAATTTCATCCTATATCTCTAATGAATCCAATTTTGCATCGTTGAGTTCAAAAACTTCCATGACGCTTATCAAATTTTTTTCAATGGGGGTCATTTTTCTCAACTTTGGAAAACATGCATATAGGCACATAAATAAAATATGAAATCCAAAGTAGCCATGTATAAGCAATTCAAGAAATAATGTCAAATATATCAAATATGCATAAAGTAAGCTCTTCCCCCCATCCCATACTTAAACATTACAGTGTCCTCACTGTATAAAAAAAGGTGTAAAGAAAGAAAACTCACTAGACAGGTGTGTGCTAGACGTCAGAAATCGAGTGCAATGCTGCTGTAGGACTGGTCAATTTCAAGTGCTTCTTTCTTCCTTGTACCTGAAAAATGTAGAAGAGATATACCCACAATAGAAAATAATGTCCAAAACCAAAAACAAAGCAACAATGTCCAAAAATCCCAAAAATAGATGTCTATTTACAAGCTCTAGACTTTATAGTCGCTAGGCCGACTTCTCCATTAAGCTCAAGGTGACATCTGCAAGGCCCATGTAGCTTGGGCTTCACTACAAAAAACACAGGAAATAGCCACGGTCAAATAGCCACGAATTGGCCACGAATTTCCGTGGCTAAACGGTTTAGCCACGGGCATAGCCATGAATTTGACGTTCGTCGCCATTCGAGGCTATATGCCTCAACGCTAACAGCCACAAACCCAATATCCGAGGCTAATAGCCACGATCTGACAAGCCCGTGGCTATGTCCGTGGTTGGTTCAGGATCGTGTCATCCGTGGCTGTAGCGACAAAATTAGCCACGGTGTATGTCGTAGCTGATTTCGTGGCTTGACACGTGCGGGATGCCTATCATCTTTCGTGGCTGATTTCGTGGCCAATTAGGTGACTAAATTCGTTGCTTTATTATTGGTTATGGCCATGGCTATTCCCGTGGCGATATTTGTGGCTAAGTTCGTGGCTTTATTGTTGGCTATGCCCGTGGGCCGTGGCCTTATTCCTCATTTTGGACGCATTATATATATATAGACACACACGATATCATATAGAAAATATATATATATATATATATATATATATATATATATATATATATATATATATATATATATATATATATATATATATATATATATATATATCTATATAAACACATCAATAATAATAAACTAGTATAAGATCGACCAAATCCAACCATACATAAATAGAGTAAAAAAATAAAGAACAAAATTTAGATACAAAATAAAAATAAAAATTGGAGAACATATATTCTGTCCTCATGAATTTCCTTATCTCCACAACATCCTCTGTATGATTACTCCTGCAACAAAATGCAATAAATCTTTAATAATTTGACCAACAAGGCAAGAAAGTCATTACAATTACTAAAAAGCACATGGACTATTGTAATTAAGCAGAGTTAACACTGTTAAATAAAAAACTCAAGGAAAATAACACTTCCACTTGAATAACCAACAAGGGCTGAATTGGTGATGAATATGATGCATCATTATAGTTTCTTTATACAATTTCACATCTTCCTTGATTCTTTACCAAAATTTTAATTGTTTTAGCCTGTGAACCATTACTTGATATGCGTTCCCTTTTCATTGTGTAAACGTGGTGTGTCTTACAAGTTGAGGTTTGCAGGATGGGGGAACATCCCACGGGGAACAAGAAATCCCAAGGCAATGTTCAGATTAAGGGGCAGCCAATTCAGAACTCAAGCACTTGTTGTAATTAGTGGTATTTTACCTGACATGTTGCAAACTCCTGTATTGCAATGCTGATCCAGGCAATACATAACTCTTCTCTTTGCTGGACTAGGTAGTATGCAACTGTTGGTTACTCATTATGAATGTCGACGAGTTGATCAGTGTGCATCTAGTTCGACGAGTTGGCCTTCAATGTATCTTTAAGAATAAAAAACTCAAGGAAAATAACACTTCCACTTGAATAGGATGTCATGAGCATGAGGTTTTCACTGTATCTGCACCTACCTTAGTTATCAATGGTAGCACCAAACACTCAAAATGATAAATTTTATCAACAATCGCCTAGTATATGACATGATTTTGAACTGCAGATAAGTTGTGCCCGAAATTTTCCATAAAACATGGTCATCAACATTAAACCTCAAGTTTGCATGAGATATTAAAAAGAGGATTTGAGGGATTTCAAAAGCAAAGGCTTAAAAACATCAGTACAAGGAAGAGCCTTTGAGGGATTTTTCAGACTTAGTTATTCCATTTTTCAGACTTTTTCAAAACATCAGCACAAGGAGGAGCCTTTGAGGGATTTCAAAAGCAAAGGCTTAAAAAGAGGATTTTAGAACATTCAAATACCTAATAGGTTGAGCACAAACCGGGACCAAATCCAAGCGGGTGAGAGCCATGGCCAATTGAAAGAGAGATTGATGCGAAGCTGAAGCAGCAAACAACGAAGATCTTCCTCAATTGGCGCTCTCTCTCGTGTTTCCTCTTCTCAAATGCGATTAATTAAAAAACCATATTTCACATCAGTAGCAAAATATAGAAAGAGAAGGACGGGGAAAGCGAGAGTAGAGGAGGAGAAGAGGGAACGAGCTCACCTTCGGCCTTCAATGGAGGGAGATCCGGGACCAAGTAACGTGTCTGAACATCAAGGACGAAGGTCGTTGGGTTCGAGATCTGAAGACAAAGGTCGTTGGGTGGTGACGGTACTTCGCATATCCGAGGAGACGACGGCAACACAAGAAGCAAGAGGATGCGGCGGGGATATGAGACCAACAGGAAGGAGGAAGGAGGAAGGAGAAACACCATGGACAGAAGAGGTGAAACTTGAGAGAGGAGGCAGGAGAGGCGCCTCTGCCTTTGTGAAGCGGTCGATTGAAAAAATTAGGGTTACAGCCCTATTTGAGCCCGCTTTAAATTTTGACCAAAATTTTGGGGGGAAATTTCCCGCTCAAGATTACAATAGGCGGTAAAATAATTTCAGGAGTGTGAATTTTTTTTTTCTTCACAATTCATATATAGAAAATAAATATCAGTATCCTTATCTTATGCGAATGATTTTACCCAACATCATTAAACTAGTTCAGTATCCGTATTTTTTGAAAATTTTTTAAATATCGGTTTTAATATTTTTAGGTTTGGTATAAAAAATTCATATGAAAAGAATGTATAAGTTAGTATAATGTTTCATTAAACATTTATTAGTCAATTATATGATTTTTCCTCTAAACACACTCTTATATTATTCAAATAAGAATTTACTAGTTAATATAAGATTTTATTCAACATTAGTCAGTCACTTATATGAGTTTTCCTCAAAACATACTCTTATTTTATTCTAATAAGAATTTAGTAATTAATATAAGGTTTTATTAAACCTTTGTTAGTTACTTATATGAGTTTTTCTCAAAATATACTTTTATAGTATTCTAATAAGAATTTAGTAGTTAATATAAGGTTTTATTAAACCTTTGTTAGTTACTTATATGAGTTTTTCTCAAAACATACTTTTATAGTATTCTAATAAGAATTTAATAGTTAATATAAGGTTTTATTAAACCTTTGTTAGTTACATATGTGAGTTTTTCTCAAAACATACTTTTATAGATTCTAATAAGAATTTAGTAGTTAATATAAGGTTTTATTTAACCTTTGTTAGTTACTTATATGAGTTTTTTCTCAAAACATACTCTTATAGTATTTTAATAAGAATTTAGTAATCAATATAATGTTTTATTAAACATTTGTTCATTAGTTATACGAGTTTTCTTAAAAAAACTACTCTTATAGTATTCTAATAAGAATTTAGTAGTCAAAATAAGGTTTTATTAAACATTTATTCGTTACTTATATTAGTTTTCCTCAACACATACTCTTATATAGTATTATAATAAGAATTTATTAGTCAACATAAGGTTTTATTAAACATTTGTTCATTCCTTATATGAGATTTCCTCAAAACATACTCTTATTGTACTCGAATAAGAATTTATTAGTTAATATAAGGTTATATTAAGCATTTGTTCATTACTTTTATGAGTTTTTCTCAAAACATACTCTTATAGTATTCTATTAAGAATTTAGTAGTTAATATAAGGTTTTATTAAACATTTGTTAGTTACTTATATGAGTTTTTCTCAAAACATATTCTTATAGTATTCTAATAAGAATATAATAGTTAATACAAGGTTTTATTGAACATTTGTTAGTTACTAAAATGAGTTTTCCTCAAAACATACTCTTATAGTATTTTAATAAGAATTTAGTAATCAATATAATGTTTTATTAAACATTTGTTCATTAGTTATACGAGTTTTCTGGAAAAAAACTACTCTTATAGTATTATAATAAGAATTTAGTAGTCAAAATAAGGTTTTATTAAACATTTATTCGTTACTTATATTAGTTTTCCTCAAAACATACTCTTATATAGTATTATAATAAGAATTTATTAGTCAACATAAGGTTTTATTAAACATTTGTTCATTCCTTATATGAGATTTCCTCAAAACATACTCTTATTATACTCGAATAAGAATTTATTAGTTAATATAAGGTTATATTAAGCATTTGTTCATTACTTTTATGAGTTTTCCTCAAAACATACTCTTATAGTATTATATTAAGAATTTAGTAGTTAATATAAGGTTTTATTAAACATTTTTTAGTTACTTATAGGAGTTTTTCTCAAAGCATATTCTTATAGTATTCTAATAAGAATATAATAGTTAATACAAGGTGTTATGGAACATTTGTTAGTTACTTAAATGAGTTTTCCTCAAAACATACTCTTATAGTATTTTAATAAGAATTTAATAATCAATATAACGTTTTATTAAACATTTGTTCATTAGTTATACGAGTTTTCTTTAAAAACTACTCTTATAGTATTCTAATAAGAATTTAGTAGTCAAAATAAGGTTTTATAAACATTTATTCGTTACTTATATTAGTTTTCCTCAAAACATACTCTTATATAGTATTATAATAAGAATTTATTAGTCAACATAAGGTTTTATTAAAAAATTTTCATTCCTTATATGAGATTTCCTCAAAACATACTCTTATTGTACTCGAATAAGAATTTATTAGTTAATATAAGGTTATATTAAGCATTTGTTCATTACTTTTATGAGTTTTCCTCAAAACATACTCTTATAGTATTATATTAAGAATTTAGTAGTTAATATAAGGTTTTATTAAACATTTGTTAGTTACTTATATGAGTTTTTCTCAAAGCATATTCTTATAGTATTCTAATAAGAATATAATAGTTAATACAAGGTTTTATTGAACATTTGTTAGTTACTTAAATGAGTTTTCCTCAAAACATACTCTTATAGTATTTTAATAAGAATTTAGTAATCAATATAATGTTTTATTAAACATTTGTTCATTAGTTATATGAGTTTTCTTTAAAAAAACTACTCTTATAGTATTCTAATAAGAATTTAGTAGTCAAAATAAGGTTTTATTAAACATTTTTTCGTTACTTATATTAGTTTTCCTCAAAACATACTCTTATAGTATTATAATAAGAATGTAGTAGTTAAAATAAGATTTTATTAAACATTTGTTCCTTAATTATACGATTTTCCCTCAAAACACTCACTTAGATTATTCGAATAAGAATTTATTGCATAATATAAAGTTCTATTCCACAATTATTAGCTACTTATATGATTTGTTTCTCAAGATAAACTCTCATAATATTCTCATATGAATTTATTAGTTAATATAAGGTTTTATTTAACGATTATTAGTTACTTATATGATTTTTTCCCTCAAAACACATTTTATTTAACAATTATTAGTTTTGTTTATATTCTAGTATTTATTTAGATATAAATACATATACCATTAATGGGCCTATTGGCGAGAATTATAGCCGTATTTGGGTCCATGATAAATTAAAGCTCATTAAAAATTAAAGTGTATCATTTGAGGTTAACTGTAAATAGCCACGGCATTAGCCACAGATATGACCGTGGCTATTAATTGGGCTTCTTAATACGTCGAGAGTTATTAATTGGGCTTACATATTCATTGGGCTTTGACTAATATTAATGGGCTTGACCCTTTTTGGGCTTTGACTCTCTAAAATTAGGTTTGACCATCTATAGGCCCTACCTTTTTTTTGGGTCAGATTTTGGGCTTAAAAATTGATTTTTTCTTTCAAATTAATTTGCTTTAATTTTTGAATTTGCTCAATTCGGATACACCAAAGTGATAATGGGCGTCTCCATGTTAGCGTCGAATACATCCACGGATAATCCAACAGTGGCTAAATTCGTGGCTGTTCACCTCCAACTCGGGTCATATATTGCTAATTGCCTCCCATTCTTAGCCATGAGTACAACAACGGATATTATTCGTGGCTAAATTCGTGGCTACACTGACATGTCGGGCAAGACTCGCCAAAAATGGAGTCGAAATTGGCCACGAAAAAGGTCGTGGCTAAATTCGTGGCCGTGGCCAAAGTCGTGGCTAATAGCCATGATACCAGCCACGTCTCTTATATTCGTGGCTAAAAACCCCAAATTTCGGACACGAAATTATTTCTTCATCCCTAGCCACGGGCTTTGCCACGAATATTTTCATTCGACGCTATTATAGCTACGGCTTCTCAGGTCGTAGCTATAGTCGTAGCTATCAGCTATGGATTTAGCAACGACTGTACGACGTGGCTAAAATTCCGTGGCTATTTCCTGTGTTTTTGGTAGTGCTTCAAACAGGACTCCATTCTTGTCCATCAGCTGTAGTCTTCCGGAATGAATCTTGTTCACCGTGAAGGGGCCTATCTTCTTCTTTTTGAACTTGTTAGGGAACCAATGATCGTTTGACTTGGAAACATAGACCTTGTCTCCAACTTCATATTCCTTGGGCTCATCATTGGCAACTCTGCATAAGCGCACATACCAAGGCAAACCTCTCCCATGTATAGATAAATCTTTAATTGATATAGGAGAAGAAAGATCCATACCTTGGCTTACCTTTGCAGAATCGGACTCGGGAGTCGTCTGAGGGTCTAGTCGATATCGAGTAAGGTCACTCGATATCGAGCTCTGCTGCTCTGGTGGAGTCTCAGTCGATTCTGAAGAAGATTTATCGATTTGGGTAGGTCAATATCGACCAAGGTTGGTCGATATCGAGTGCTGCTGTTCGAAATCGGGTTGCTTCATCTCGACAGGTGGAGTCGGGTCGATTTGCTCCGGTCGATATCGAGTAGGGTCACTCGATATCGAGTGGTCATGGTCGATTTTGCCTAGCTCGATTCCTGGTGATCTGGTTGGCTTGATATGATCTGGTCGATATCGACCAAGAGTGGTCGATATCGACTGCCTTTGTGCTCCAATCGATTTCTCCAGGTCGATTTTGACCCCATACTTAAGACCTGGCAAAGCATCCGAAAAATAGTTAGTCCATATCGACGTACCTTGGTCTATGTCGAGTGGATTCTCTGCTTCTTCGTTCAGGATGGCCATGATCTCCTCTACCTGGGCCTCCATATCCCTCTTTTCTAGCTTTTCGGGGGTCATGTTTCTTACCTTAGGCTCCCCGCAAGTGATGTAACCAGCTGATATGGACTTTACCTCTTCCATGGGACTTGTATGGCTTTTAGTTTTATTAAAGGAATACTCAATTACCTCATCGCTGATGTTGAAAGTGAGCACTCCCTTCCTTACGCTTATGTTGGCATCCACCGTCGCCAAGAAGGGCATTCCTAGAATAATTGGACAAGTAGGGCCCTCCGCCATATCAATAACTAATAAATCAGCAAGGACGAAGAACTTACCTACCTGTACTGGCACATTGTCCACCATGCCTGTTGGGATGACCACCGTGTTGTTTTCCATATAAAGCTTAGCATCCACAGGCTCTAAAGCACCTATCTTAATCTTGGACCAGATTGATAAAGGCATTATACTCACACTAGCTCACAAGTCACACAAAGCATTAAATCTATATTGACCAAATCCAATGGTTATAGCAAACTTACCTGGATCTGGTCTTTTCTCAAGAACGTCCATTTGACTGCACTCATCTGCGATCTCAGCCATTGATCGCTTTTTGCTTAGAATCTCCTTGAGGAACTTGACGTGCGATGGCATCTCATTAAGAGCTTCTGTGAAGGGTATACTGACGTTTAGCCTTTGAAGCATCTTAATGAAATGATGGAACTTCTTCTCTGCCAGATTCTTTGGAGATTTTGTCGGGAAAGGCAGCTTTTTCTTTGGCGGCGGTGCTGATGTCGAGTGGTGCCTGGTCGATATCGACCTGTGTCTAGTCGATATCGAGTGGATTGGCTGGCCTTGGGATGTGGGGAGGAATTGGGTCGATTTCGACCAGGGGTGGGTCGATATCGACTGGGGACTGGTCGATATCGACTGGGTTGGTCGATATCGACTGGTCTCCAGTGCCCTTCTCCTCCGTCGTTTGCTCGAGCTTTTGCATCTGTCACCCACTCCTTAGGTTCATGGCAGCCACCTGTCCTGTAGATTTACCTTTAGGGTTAGGTTCAGAGGTTCCAGAGAGCGTACCTGATTGTCTGGGGACGGATGCTGCTAGCTGGCCAATCTGTGTGTCAATCGATTTCTTCCAGATATCGATTTCTCCAAGCCTAGAGTTGACACCGTGCATCTGAGTATAGATGGAATTGATGGACTGCTTGGTGTCTGAATGATTCCTCCGCATCTCCTCAAGGATGATCTGCAGGTCATCCTTCTTACCTTCTCTGTCAGGGTGACCAGGGGCTCTGTAGGGAGGGGGATTCTGATGGTGGGGTTGGCGATAATAGCTCCAGTTCTGGTTCTGATGTGGCCCTGAGTAGTGTCCCCCAGCGTACCTTACCTCCTCGTGGGTCTTTGTTGTTCGTACTTGATCGACGTGTGGGCACACGGTGGTGTTGTGCCTCACAGACGCACATTCTAAACAAGGCTGATTTTTAAAGAGGAATTTAACTTGTTTGGTAAGACAGCGTACCTGGTCATTCTGGAATTGCTCCCTGACGTCTGGATCAACCTTCTTTGATGGCACATACGATGACATGGATGGGGCAGGCCTTTCATACCTTTCGTCAGAAGCGGTCGCAGAAGTCCCATAGGTGTTGTCGTAGTTGGCCAGTGTCTCAAATACCTCCCATGCTCGGCGTGGAGTGTATCCAAGGTACTCATAGTTGGTGTAGTTGTTGATCCGATCCTTAGTAGGCGCATCCAGGCAATTGAATATGATCTCCTGGATGATGTAGGGTGGTTGTCCATGTGTAGGACATGATTTCAGAAGCCTTTTGTAGCGCTCCCAGACTTGTGCTAATGGTTCCCCTGGCTTTTGTCTGAAAGCCGTGATTTGTTGTCTGAGGGAAGCTGTCTTTGCAGGAGGAAAGAACTTGTTGAGGAACAGGTCCTGTAGTTCGTTCCAAGTGCGAATTGATCGCGCAGGCAATCCTTCCAGCCACGGTTGTGCTATTCCTGCAAGGGACCAACGAAAAGCCTTTAGTTTTAGATATTCCAAATTAGCACCATCAGTTATAGCTTCACATAAGTCTATAAAAGTGGTGACATGCTCTAAAGGACATTCATTGATTCTTCCCCTAAATTGACTTCTTCTAATTTCATTCATAAAAGAAGGACGAATTTCAAAATTAATAGCGGGAAGAACGATCGCTAATTCTGGAACTTCCAGAGTAGGATGCAGATATTCCTTTGCATTGGCTGGGATATGTCCCATCCGCTCCTCGAGTTCCCTTCTCGTGTTGACCTCGCGATCTACCCTTGCCTCCCTCCGTTGCTGATTTTGTGCGTATTCCGCCTCTCGTCGGGCGTGTTCAGCTTCTCTGGTGGTGAGTGCCTCAATCTGTTGACGGAGTTGCTCAAGCTCCTGTGCAGGTGTGAGCGGGACCGCATTCTCATCATTGATTTGCGACATCCTCCTGAACCTTTGTCGAAGGTGGAAGTATCGTTCTGCTTCTAGAAGCGGATCGATAGGCGTGCAATCAGTTCTTCGCATGCACCTGAAAAACAAAAACAAAAAGAAACAAGTCAAAAGAAACTAAAAAGCAAAAACAAATATAAAGAAGAGAAAAAGAACTAAAAAGGGCGCGATTGATGGCTTCCCCGGTAACTGCGCCAAATTTGTTAGGAGAAAAATCAAGTATGAAATATAAATCTCAAATTCGACTCCCTGTTGTCCGCAAATTAATTACAAGACTTCCTCCCGCTGTAGTAGAAGGTAGTCAGGATCGATCCACGAGTAAGCGTGTCAGCGCCCGCCTTTTCAGTTACAAACTCAGCAGAAACAGTAAAATACAGAAGAAAGCAGAAATAACAAAGAAAAGCATAAAATAACACAAAGGCAGAAACTTTGGTCGATATCGAGTTAAGCTAATCGATATCGACTTGAAAAATCGACCAACAGTAACTCGAAATCGACTTGACTCAGAAACCAAAACTTACAACTTTTCGCAGACAGAATTCGAAACTTGTGAAATAAATCAATAAAATACAGACTTCCAAGATCAGGGTTTCAACACCACAACGATATTAACAAAGGCATAAAAGACCATGCTTTTCATCAAATAACTCTCGTTATTAACAAATATGAATATAGAGGCTCTCGCATAAACCCTAATTGTTACTAACCCTTTTCACATAATTAACCCAAGTTGTATTAAGATCACCTTCGCTTCAATAACACAAACAAGGATCACCTTCAACTTTCGCAAAAGAATCATGCTCATAAGGATAGAAAACGAATTGCATAAAAAGCTTGTACCTTTACCACATCACCTTACATGGCTACCGTCGGGCTCTCCTCGACCCTAGAAGTTGGGTGACTACTCGCTCTTCATCATCAAGAAAGACATCAATAATAAAAGGGAACCATATTGCATTAAAATAAAATAAAAGAAAGCTTACAACCAATCGAAGTCAAATCGTCTCTCAACACTCTTGCTCCTCCTCACCACAAGCTCTCTCTCTCTCTCCTACTTACTCGATATAACTAATTTTATCTAGAATTGAATTAATAAAAATCAGCCCCTAAGGCTTTATTTATAGGCTTCATTCCAAGCTAATCTAGGAAAGAAACTCTATCTATATCTATATCTATCTATCTAAATACTTAAAGATTAAATTGTGGAAATAAAAGAAATAAATCTAAAAGGGAATTATATCTAAAGAAGATAAATATCTCTTCCATCTTGATAGAACTTGATAGAATCTCCTCTTGTGGATATCTCCATTGGATTTTGGATAGAACTTTGATTAGAACTCGGACTAGCTCGAAATCGGCCACCGTGACTCCACTCGATATCGACCTCGGCTAGTCGATATCGACCTGCAACTTCTTCAGTTCACTTCAGCTACTCGATTTCGGCCTCCAGGAGACAGATCGACTTGATTCAACTCGATATCGATTAGGCTAACTCGATATCGACCTATATTTTTCCTTTGCTCCAACTTTGGTCGATTCCTGAGTCTCTGCTCGATTTTGGGTCAACTCGATATCGACTTGGCATGCTCGATATCGACCAACTCTGTCCTTAGTCGATTCTGGCTTCTTCATGTGAAAATCGACTGGACTCCTCGAAATCGACCATGTGTGGTCGATATCGACCAGATGGTGTCGACTCGATTTTCTTGTTCTTTCCTCGATTTGTCCTGGTTCCGCTACTCCTTGACCTCGGACTTTTTTGTAGTTGACTTCGAGCTTTTCCTCCTTTTTCTGAACTACTGTAAATTGCCTCGATTTCTGTGAAATTAAACAGAAACTGGTGTAGATTCCATAATTAGCAAATAAGCATAAACTGCATAGAATCTGAACTATTCTAGCCCGAATGTATGAAAATGCATGCAAAAAACGATATAAAAGTAAGTATAAAACATGGCGAATTAGGCTCACAACATTTGGCGAGGAATCCATTCTAGATCCAGGTTGTATTTAGATTGGTGTTTGAGATCTCCATATTTATTTGTCTCGGGTTGAGACTGGATTGTTAAACACTTGTATTGACCTGTTGATTAATGGATTGGTTGTTCTGGCGAGCGGAATGTGGGTTTTTTATCCTCTGGTTAGAGAGGTTTTTTCCCACGGTAAATCTTGTGTCAATATCTGTGCTTTTATCTGTGTTTGCGGTTGCTTGGTGCTTTGGTTTCTGGATTGGATATTATCGGTTGGTCATTGGGTTTGCTGGCTGATTGTTGTCGGTTCTCTTATTACCCGAATTCGCTTCCGGGTGCGGCTGGAAAGTGGTTTCTAGCCCCAACAAGTGGTATCAGAGCATTTGGTTGATCTTTGGCTGTGTTGTTTCTGGGTAATAGGAGTAGAGATGACGACAAATACATAGGAATTTGTGGGTACAATGATAAAGCTAACGGCTTCAAATTTCTCTATCTGGAAGACGAAGATGGAGGATGTTTTGTATTGCAAAGACCTGTTTGATCCGGTTGAGTTGGGATCGAGGAAGCCAACTGAGACATTCGATAATGATTGGAAGAAACTGCACTGGAAGGCAGTTGGAACCATCAGAATGTGGGTGGATAATAGTGTTTATCACCACATAAGCAACGAGACAGATGCACAGGTATTGTGGAAATAATTGGAGGATATGTATGAAAGGAAGTTAGCCCAGATTAAAGCTTTTGTGATAAGAAAGCTGGTGAAAATCTAGTATAGAGATGGAAAGCCTATTGCAGAGCATCTGAGTGAGTTTCAGGAATTGGTGAATCAGTTGAAGACCATGAAGTTAGTCCTTGATGATGAGTTGCAAGCGTTGTTGCTCTTGAGCTCTTTGCCTGATAGTTGGGAGACTCTAGTGGTGTCGATTAACAACTCTGTCGTGGGTGGGGTTGTGTCCTTATCTGCAGTGAAGGATAGTCTCTACAACGAGGAGACTAGGAGGAAAGATATGGGCAAGGATTCGTCACATGCTCTCGTGACAGTTTCAGGGAGCAGGTCTAGAGCGAGATCTCATACTAGGGGGAGCTTTGTTTGCTATCATTGTGGCAAGGAAGGGCACATGAAGAGGGATTGCAATGTGTGGAAGAAGAAAAGAGAGGAAGAGGAAGATCAGAAGGGTACAACGTCAGTTCTGCAGGACAGTGATGATGAGCAGGTTGTTCTCACATGCTTGGAGGAGCCTGATTCTTGTGTAGATGGATTGCTGATGGAGCTGTATCCTTCCATGCTACATCAAGGAGGAAAGCGTTTACTTCATACCGAGTGGGACGCTTTGGCAACGCAAAGATGGGGAACGGAAGCTTGTCTGATATAGTTGGTATGGGAGATGTTTGTGTGCTGACAAACACAGGTTGCAGGATGACATTGACAGATGTGCGACACATACCAGATTTGCAGAAGAATCTGATCTCTCTTCAAGTCTTAGATAAAAAGGGCTATGATAACTTCTTTGGAAGTAGGAAGTGGAAACTCAGCAAAGGGTCAATGGTGATCGCTAGAGGTGTTTTGAGCGGCACATTTTACAGGACTCAGATGGAAGAAATCAAAGAAGTTGTGACAGAGGTTCATGGTGATGCTTCACTTGATTTGGTGCAAGGGCTTATAGGATGCTTGAGTGGAAAGGGGCTGTAGAATCAGAAGAGAAAGTCTCTCGTTTCTTTTGTTGATAAGGAGACTTGAGCACTTGTGATTTGCCTGGATTGCAGACAAGATTTAGCGGAACTTCTGAGACGTTAGAAGAGGATAGCACAAGTGTGAAGTTTGCTTCAGATGATTATGCTGATGGGATAGCCGTGTCAGAGGGGAGTTAATCAGGTACTATGACTGGTGGCAGATCTGAGCACGTCGAGCCAGCTTGGATAGAAGAAACTGTCAGCTGATCAGAGAGAGGAGGTCATGCATTCACCGGGAGTTCTACCTCGGAGTACCAGAGAGTTACGGAGGAGGGGGAGCTAGTGGGTGATGGTGACATCTGGCGAGCATTAGTTCCGCCTCTCGGGGATGAGACGGGACTTGGATGCGGGTGAGACCAGGACGAGCAGGAACGTCTTCCCCTTGGGCTGGAGGGGGAGATTGTTGGGCCAAGGGCCCATGAAGAGTCCAACCCAAGTTTATTTTGGTAATTACTATGTTATATAGTAATTGTCTAACAAAATGAAGATAAGAAGCAAAAGGGTTTTGCTTGAGAGATCTGCCTCCAGCAACTAGGGGACAAGGAGAGAGAAAGAAAAGAGAGAGGAGGGAGAAAGGAGAGGAAAGGTAGGAGATTCGAGCGGGTGTTTCGTCTCTTGATCTGGTAATCCGTCTTCTTCCTCCGGCAAGACAACAACGGGTGTTTGTTAATAGGTATTTTCTCCTCCTGAAAATCTAATCTGATTACAAGTGTTTAGCTAGGTTTTTGGAGAGGAATCCATTCTAGTGGATTGGTTGCTCTGACGGGCGGAATATGGGTTTGAGATCTCCATGTTTATTTGTCTCGGGTTGAGACTGGATTGTTAAACACTTGTATTGGCCTGTTAATTAGTGGATTGGTTGCTCTGACGGGCGGAATGTGGGTTTTTTTATCCTCTGGTTAGAGAGGGTTTTTCCCACGTAAATCTTGTGTCAATATCTGTGCTTTTATCTGTGTTTGTGGTTTCTTGGTTGTTTGGTTTCTGGATTGGATATTATCGGTTGGTCATTGGGTTTGCTGGCTGATTGTTGTCGGTTCTCTTATTACCCGAATTCGCTTCCGGGTGCGACTAGAAAGTGATTTCTAGTTAGCCCCAACACACACATGATAAAATAAAAGATGCAAAGTACGATGCTACATACATGACACACCAAATTCATAATATACTCAAGGTTTTGGATAAAAAAAAAGACGGCCACATTGGCGACCATATAGTGGGGAATTCACACAATAAAGAATAAAGTAATATTCAATGACCCCAATACGGTGGAGGAGAGAGATTAGGAGAAATATATACGATAAAAGCTACTAAACAGGGAAAGCACTAAGATTATCTTCGAAGAGGATTAGGTACCCCAAATATCTGTAGTACATGCAGACAAGATCGAGAAAAAAGAATAACGCTAAGTGGGAAGCCCCGACCAAAGGAGCCTACAAAATAAATTTCGGTGCGGATCAAAACTTGATTCTAGAGATGCTGTAGTTGAATTTGTCATCCGTGACCATTGCGGTAAGGTTGTGGCTTGCAATACCTCTTCATGCAGGTCAGTGTCGACGATTTATGCCGAAGCTGTTCACGCAGGTGTAGTTGTTGCCAAGGCGATTGGTGTTTTGGAAAGAGATAACTCGACAATCATCAATGCTATTATAGGACAATTTGGAGATGTCCATGGGAGATTGAAATTTTCATCTCTGACATCCTGCTCCAGCTCTAGTCTTTCGAGACAGTAGGCTTCAGTCACGTATTCTGGGTGATCAACACAATATATGGCAGACTGCATGCGTTGCTCGACTTCGCCATATGGTGGACTCCGGTCCGGACTACTGACGACGCATTCAGAGTTTCAAACTCTCGTCCTCCAGGATGCTATTGGGTGACGTACTAGCCGGCGCTAATATCATCCAAATTCTCGATCGCTTTGTCAAAAAAAAATTGTAATTATTTTTAAAAAAATTTAAAATAATATTTTATATATTTTTTATTTTTTTTTGTCAAAAAGTAAAAAGACGTATATTGCCGGACAGATGTAGTATGTTTTATGTATTCCTTTCTTTGTAATCATGGGACTAATTTCTTAATTATGGGATGTAATTGATGATTGAACAGCGTTCTAACAATTTTATAGTGTATTATATTTAATCATTAATTACATCATCGATATTTTTCCATGCGTTATTAGTCAGCACTTTTTTTTTCCTCTCGTGTCAACATCTTTTGTCGTACAAATATAATTTTATATTGTGCACATATAACATTATTTTGTGCAAATATATGTTGTTCAAATATAATAATTTTTTTTGTCAACATATTTTTTTTGTGTCAGCATTTTTTTTCCCGCATTAGTTAGCACTTTTTTTTTCTTTCGTGTCAACACTTTTTGTTGTGCAAATATAACAATTTTTTTTTCATGTCAGCACTTTTTGTCGTGCAAATATAACTTGATGTTGTGTACATATAACATTGTGTTGTGCAAATATAACTTTATGTTGTATATTTGCTTAAACTCAATACTGTATGTACAAAGAACCAGGCTTTTGTTCATCAAAATCATGAAATTGAACGAAATTGCTAGTAGCAAAAGGATACATGACAAACTACAACTTGTAAGTGATATGGAGGAAAACAAAAGATGCGAGGAAAGGTATATAAAAATATATAGAAAGTCAAGGTTTCAAGCTCATTAATATGTCAAGCCAACCATAATCTTGAGACATTGCAAAATTGCAATCATTAGCCAACACTGAATCCGAGCTTTATAGTTCATCTTCAAATTTCGAAATATTGTGAGGTTGTACTGCTTCTAATCTATGATCCACAAACCAAGGAAATCATCTTCCATTCTCGTGTCTACAATTTTATCATTTCACATGAAGCAAATTCACCATCACACACTACCACATATTTTTTAATATCAAATGAAGCATCTATCAAAGCAGAGAGGAGAAGAGAAGAGAAGAACCAGTGTGAGAACCATCTTCAACTCGGTGCCATAATCCTTGGCGACTTTCAGAACTTTCGTAAGCTCTACTGGATCGACCGTCGCTGCAACCAGTCGGAGGAATTATGGACAATCTGCGAGAATTATGAGCTCTAATTTCTTTTCACTCTCTATTATGTACTGCTCTGTTGCTGCAAATTCAAGCTCTCAAACATTCAAATATCTGTATATTAAATCAAATTCGATATGAAAAGAAATTAGAGTTTTATATATAATTAAGCTATATTAACAAAACCTCACCAAACAGAGACAACAACTACTAATCATCATCAGAAAGCCAAAAAAATTATTCTGCTTTATTAGCCCGTTTTTCACTGTAGTAACAATGCAGAAGGGATCCGTAAATAAATGCATTGCTATTTTATTTTTTCGCTTCGAGTTTCCTCAGGATCGTCTCAGCTTTCTCCAAATCATCAGCTATGATGTACATATCCGCTAATTCACTGTAAATGCTCCAGTGGCAATCTCCTCCATATTTCTCAATCTCCTCAACAAATCTTTCTACACCTGCGATATTATACACGTTCTTGTAGCTTTGCATCGAATACTTGTACGTGTAGGAGTCCAAAGAAACACTGGGGGCTGAAATGTCATTACGTTTCACATCGCCAAAATAATAATATCTCAAACTAGAGTATAGTGAGCAAGTAAGGAGTCGAACCCACAGATAAGACTATTCGTGTATATATTTCTATTGATGATTTCTTATGATAATAACAAATAGGTTGTAGCAAACTAATGAAATAGCAAGATAAACTAAATAGAGTAAGATTGCAAAGTAGTGATAATATGATATAGAAGCACTCCACCTGTAATTCTTGACAATGGTTAGGGTTTATGATTCTTGGGTTGATTTCAACATTATTTATAGGCTTATGTCGACTTACCTAATGTCGATTGTTCTGCAAAGATACAATCTCTTATATTCAATTTGGCATCACTAAAGAATAGCATAACAAATCGAGTACTTAAGACCAATTGGCAAATCAATTCAATGCAATTAGAAATCAAAGGAACAACCCATTCGACCCTAATAACATCTACCCGACATAGATCAATTGTTATCATTCACTACAAAGGCAATAGAAACATCACTAATCAAAGACTTTGTTTGCTATCGAGAAACCAACAACATAGATGCAATTTCTATCATGGTGATCAAGTATAGAGAGGAACACAAATATATACCAATAAGAACAAGATCATAAATAAACTCATAAATAACTAATTGAAATCAAATCTTCACTATTCATCCAACTATGTCTTCGAATCATGAGCGAAACTATGAGTTTAGCAACTCATAGCCAAAGTAATGCTCATCTCTCTCTTTCTA
The DNA here is from genome assembly GCA_963922045.1 of Persicaria maculosa. Lineage (NCBI taxonomy): Eukaryota > Viridiplantae > Streptophyta > Magnoliopsida > Caryophyllales > Polygonaceae > Persicaria > Persicaria maculosa. The sequence continues at coordinate 9,886,688 of OY998255.1, read as the reverse complement.
TAAACTCCCCGCCTCCAATGTTACACATGGATGAATAGAATGAAAATAATCTAAATAGAGTCGTGCAAAACCCTAAGGGAAATAATAATAATATAATAAAACAGAATCTTCGGACGAAATCGTCGTTTGCTGAACATAGGGCACCGGCGGGCACCGCTATTCAGGCTCCGCGATTCTTCCTTTGCTTCGATATTGTGATGTCATGCTCCCTTGATGCTCCTTCCTTGGCATTCCTTATGCTCCAAAATCAGTCTTTAAGCTCTCCCAAGATCCTCTTCAAGCTCAACTTGTAAAACTGCGGAATAAACACTAAAAAGGCTTAGATTCCGAACTCGAATACTCCACATGAAAGATATGGAAATAGACCAAAACATATGCAATAAGACCACTTAAATGTAATAAGATCTACCTATAATGCCTATCTAAAACATGCATTATCAAATCCCCCCACACTTAAACTTTTCTTGTCCTCAAGCAACCATCAACCATGAAACATAAACACAATCAATGCATCCCACAAGAGATTCCTTCATAATTCTTCCTCATCAAAAGCAACATCAATCCATAGTGAAAATATGAACAAGGCATAAAAACGTCATAACATGTATATGGGTGATAAAGTAGCCTACATGCTTATCAATCCAACCTCACAAGGGAAAATATGTGTTTCTCTCACTCTCATGTGTTTAGGCTTTAAGCATACACTCAACTCAATTCCATATGCAAACATCAAATTAAATATTGACACTTATATCACAAAATCCACACCGGATACATCAAAGCAAAAATAAGAACATCAAGAGAACTTTGGCTCAATGGAAACCATCAAAGAAGACTCCATTCAGCGGGGTTGTAATGGGGCTTGGTAAAAACATAAGGGCAAGGAATTGTATTTGGCATGTGGTGCTATCAATTCCGGGAAAATAAGATTCCTAAAAACTCCCATCATAACACAAACCAACTCAAAAATACATCAAGCTCACATAAGAACACAAACTCTCAACAAATGTCCAATAACTCTAAAAAATATAGCAATAAGCTCAAAAACTCTCAAATATAATCTCATATATCTCAAATATGCTCAAATACTCATCCCAATCAAATAACTCTCAACCAAGCATCTATCCAACTCCTCATATGCCAAAACAGATAACAAGGCTATTTTATTTTATTTTTTTCTTCTTATTTTTTCGCATTTTCTATTTTTTTAGCCAAATAAAATGCAATACAATATGAAGGAAAATATAAGCACATAACATTACATCTCCTCAAAACCATAATCGATAATACTCACTTTAGCTTATTTCTTACAACTCCAAATAGACATCCATAACCAAATCTAAATCTTAATTCTCGTAGGGGATAAGGCTTATCATTGTCTAGGAATCATGAATTTTGTGGAGCTGCAAATATAATAGGTTAAAGGCTCAAATTGGCTCAAAGCAAGATATAACATAGGGTAGACATATATAAGATGTGGCTAAAATGTGTCTCTATCATTTGAAACTTATCTAGCAATGATCATGTATATAATCAACCTCGAAAATAGATAACCATGACAATACTCATAGATAAATGCATAGGAAGAGTAAATCACACAACAAAAGCAAAAGGGAGTATAGATGCAATCCCTTATAAGGCTAACAATTCTCACTAGGACATGTATTTGTTGGATATCAATCATTCATATGAACTTAGATCATACATGCTCAATTACCTATGCCAACTCATATTTTACATAAAAACATTTTTAAGACAAGGTCAAATCATCCAGAATTCCAAGGGATTTATATGATCATGCTAGAATAGTAGAGGACAAACTCAAACTAGATGGGTATTTTTAATAACACATATATATGCAATGCAAGATATTTTTTTTATTTTTTTGACATTTATCAATTTTTTTTCGGTTTTTGTAATTTTAAATAATAAATAAAACATAAACATGATGCATGAATTAAACTAAAAGCTAAAAACTTAAACATAGATAAACTTCACATAAATAAACTTCAAATAAATAAATATGAAGATAAAACATAAACATGAGCTAAACAAAATGAACTAAACTACATAAACCACTCCCCCCACACTTAAATGTTGCATTGTCCTCAATGCATAGACAAAAAGAACAATGAAATAAAACCGAGGGTGAAGGAAGGGGATAACTAACCTATCAATGTGAAGGTGGAGTCAGGAATCCAGACTGCTGACGAAGATCATGAATCATGCGCAACAAAAATGTTTGAATACAAGTGATCTTAGCAGAAATAGTCATGAGCTTTTCTTCATTCCTTCTTTCTAATTCCACAAATTGACGCTCAAGATCATCCAAAGCAGCATAGACAGGGTCAGCTTCTGCAATAGCAAGATCTTCCTCTTCTTCGTTATCAATCTACTCCTCTCCTACTGCTGAATCAGTTTCCTCAAGACCATGTATCTCAGAAGCATCTTCAAGTGGCTCAAGTGGTAAGGGAAAACTATTATGGCGCACTCTGAAATCAGCAAGCCCAAAACAGAACGGTAACTCTGCTGGAAGGTATAGACGACGCTCTCCGTAATCTCCTGGCATCCATCTCAAACACTCCACTCCTCTAGGACGCCGAATCGCTATAATAATGCCAGTCCAGTTCAGAGCGGCAATGTTGTAGACAGTGTCACCAAGCAAAGGTTGGAATCCATCAAGACGAACACCTAAGTGATGAGCAATCAACGATATCAAACCTCCAAAAGCAATAATGCGATCTGCCCTCACATGATTAGCCCTAATCATCTCAGCACAACTCCTAAAAAATAATTGAACCCAATCAGGAATGAGCATAGCATTAGGGGTCAAACAGTAGGTATAACTTCAACCTCTCATATTCACCAATTCAAGATTAACCACACCAGCGAAAGCACGACTCAACACCCTATAGTATAAAGATTGTTAGATCAAACAGTGAGTCAAGCTTTAATACCAATTGAAAAGTCTAATAGGTAATGAAGAATACTCTAGAAGGGGGGATGAATAGAGTATGCACGATTTTCACAAAACAAAAAAACCTTTTCACAGTTTTTCCAAAACGGTTTGTCAAGGCCTTGATATGACTATCAAAACTTGACAAAGTGAAAACCGAGAGAACAAAATAAATACGGAATAAATAAATGAATACACGAATTGATAATGAGGTTCGACACGAACTTGGCCTACGTCCCCGACTAGGGCTATCCAACTCGTATGATTCAAATGCTTCTTATTTCCCTTTCCTTAGAGCCCTAGAATATCCTCGAAGAACTTCCCTTCTTCTATACAAAGCCTCACTGCTTCTATTATAGCAACACAACCTTACAAGTGAAATAAAAGCCCTCACCACACACCGAGGTGTGTTTTGCTTGACTATGGTATACTCTTAGTCTAAGACAAATGAATCGTACAATACACTCAAGTGTTTCCCTCCACTCTAAAAAAATAGACTAGCTAAGATCTATGAGAACTTTAAGAGAGAAACTATGATGTTGAATGCTATGAAGAATTTGACCGCTTTAAACTTGCACTACAGTGTTGTATGGATCTTCTCTTGCATTCAAATATATATTGTCGTTCCCAACTTCAAAGAGATATGAGAGCCGTTTGAATTTGAACTTCTCCAAATCTTTTCTTTCCAAATCACCAACCCGCAATCTTCACCATATCTCCAATATAGCCAACCATGCACACCTCTAGAAGATTTGATGGAGTGATTTGTTGGAGCCAATATTATTAAATAGATTTTGAGCCCAATCTTGAAAATATCTCAATATCCAAACTTTCTACAAAATAAGTTAGGAAAGATGCATATATATAGATATTTCAATCAAACTGATTCGATAATCCTTAAGGCCCAATATTGAGGGCCATATGCGTAAACTTATGTGGCCCAAACTATTGGCCTTATAAAATTTCATGCACTAAAGATAATCATATAAACCAAACAATACAGAATATACGAGACCAAACATTTTGGCCTTGGTTTTAAGACCTTGAAACCAAGTTCAGTTTTGCCGTTCACCATCCTTCAGTATTGACCTGCGGGTTAACATCTCAAGGTCTTACAATCAAGGTGGAGTCTTCACCTGCAATGGGAACTTTTCTCTTTCTTCCTACTCATGGAAAGACCACTTTCATGGAGCATTCTCTCTCCATTCTTCACTAGGATCGAACCCGAAATAGGAAATCGAATCTAAACTCAGATATCATGCTGAAAAAGAGGAGTTTCTCAATTCTAGCTTCTCAATTCAATTGATCTGATGAACTTGGATTACAATTTATAGAAAACCTATCAATACTAAAACTAACGACAGTTTTATGCCCACTAGGCCACTTATTAACCTAATAACTAATTCACCCTAAAATCTCTCTTAATTGATCATGCCACTAACATGAATCCTATCTAGCCACTAACCCTAAAATCCAACATACTTCTAATACATTAATTTCAATTCATAATTAATTTTGAATCACTAGTATTCTAACACTAGGGGCAATTTCATAAATTCTTGAGCTTTTGGAGATCGGTTCAAGCTCGAATTGAGCTTAAAACCATCTTCAATGTGGCTTGTTTTAGAGACTTAATCCATTTCGATTCGAGTTTTTTCGAGCCGATCTCGAGTTGAGGTTGAACTGATCAACTCATATAATAACCTTAGTTAATGTTTTATCCATTTGCAAGGCCTCTCAATCTCAAGTCTTGTCTATAATGCCGAATTATTTTTCTTGAATAAAAATAAAAATAAATAAATGATGATAATCGACGATGATTATGGAAGAGTACCCTAGCCAATTGAACCATTGTTGGTCGGGCATATATATACGGGTAACTGAGGGACACCCGCGTGCGCATCCAGGATGTGCACAAGGGTGGCACGCCCGCCAGCATATCCCCGCGTGTGTAAATACGTGTGGAGTAAAAAAATAAAATAAAAATAAAACAAATAAAAATATAAAACAATAAATACTAAATAAAATAAATTTATTTAATTATGAAAAAACAAATAAAATTATAAAACAATAAATATTAAATATAATAAAATAATGTATTTATATAAATGAAAGTATTGCCTTAATAAAATAATTTACTTTCAATTAATTATATTTATTAATAAATATAATTAATTGAAAGTAATCTATATAATAGTTTTAAAAATATTTAGTGTGTTTATTTATTCTCCTTACATTTTAAAAGAAATCACATGTTCTTTACGTTTGGAAATAGTTCTGTATAAAGAAAATGCCCCCCTTAGAGAAAACGCTTCTAGGATGCGTATGAACCTTGTGCGCAATCAGGATTTGCACGCTCTAGCTTGAAATTTTCTACACACAGAACTATTTAAAAACGTCAACGAGACGATGGTGGTGGATAGAGGAGGAGGTAGAAAGAAGGCCGGAATTCAGGGGCGTCGGGGTTGAGATGTTGCCCACCGCCCATCCTCCAGCTGCTCCTACTAGCCATAACCAACCATATTAAATAATATAACCGATAAGAATAGGTCGATCAATGACATATCTAAGTATATAACCATACTCAATGAGTGTGTTCATTTTTTTTCAATTACATTTTCAACGAAATCGCATATTCTTTAAGTTTTGAAATAATTTTGTATACAGAACATGACAACTCCCTTGGGCACGAGCCTGTCCACGGGCAGAGAACCAGTTTTATATTAGAGGAGACGAAAAACAGATTAGGGTTACAAGGGGTCGGCGTTTCATGAGTATATGAAGAGACTCATGAAACCCTAAACAGACAATGGACTGAAAGCCCAAAATAGACAGACGATAGACCCGTTTACAATAAGCGAGACCACCGTCGGGGGGCTTCGCCCCCAGATGCATCGCTGGTCAACGATCATTCAAGACACATTAACAGTTTTACAATTTTTTAACACGATCCTCCCAAAATCTGAGATTTTAGCTATTGATGATGGTGCCAAAGGCATGACATCTCAAAAACAAGACAGAGTGGCATAACCAGGAAGGGGAATGGAGGATACTATCCTTATCCTTGATGCAGAATATAAAAAAGATGAGCTGAAATTTGCAAATCCAGTTGGTGAGGATGAGCAAGATGCAAAGATGGAAAAAAATCACATGCGGAAACATAACGACAAAAGGGTATGATTGAAATGCCATGAGAGGGGTCATGATTCATTTTTTCATCATGGAGGCCTATTTATATTTCTCGTCTACAAAGACTTTACAAGATACACATGATGATGTTAGATGAAGATGATCTTATTGACAAAGTAATGGAAGAATTCGGCGTAGAGTACGCAGATTCTAGAATTAGTCTGAACGAGTTAAACTATTGTTGTGATGTCTTGGGATTGTCCCACATCAAAAAACACGATAACTCGAGTCTTGTATATAAGTCAGTGGACCACTCCTCCTATTGCCAATTGGTTTTAGGATGGAACCCCGCTGCTCTTGTGTGCTCGGCTTGGGTGCGCATATGCGCTCGGGCGTGTGGACCCCCCACGTCATATGACCCGCCGGAATTCATCATGGTATCAGAGCAGGTGCGGTCTGGGACCCTGGTCGATCTATTGGGCTAGCCAGCCTTAAGGCTCAAGACGTCAAGTGCAATTGGCTTAATTGCGAGGCCAGGCAGTTGCACTTGAGGGGCCGTGTTGTGATGTCTTGGGATTGTCCCACATCGAAAAACACGATAACCCGAGCCTTGCATATAAGTCAGTGGGTCACTCCTCCTATTGCCAATTGGTTTTAGGATGGAACCCCGTTGGTCTTGTGTGCTCGACTTGGGTGCGCATATGCGCTCGGGCGTATGGACCCCCACGTCATATGACCCGCCGGAATTCATCAACTATAGCAGCATTAATATAAACTCGAACCAGTAAAACCATCTAAAATATCAAAATTTTCTAATTAATTTTTAAAATGACTTTCTTGTTATTAAGTAGGAAATTTTATGTGTATGTGAAAATTGATATTTTATACTATTTTTTAACCTTTTTACTATTTTTTTCGGCCATCTATGCAATGCGTCTCCAATTACGTTTCTTCCTCTGTATTTCCCAAATCAACTTCCTCTCTAGGCCTCTCTTCAACATTTCTCGTGGGTATATTCACTTGTTTACCTCCTCTAAGGGTCATGGCGCTGACATTCTCCTTCGGATTCACTACCACTTGCGATGGCAACTTACCCGAATCTTTCTCTTTCAATTCACCAATCTTCTTAGCAATTTGACTCATCAACTTTTCTTGAACACTCATCTTGTCCAACAACAACCTCAACTTGTTGAGTGTTTCTAGGATGATTCTCGAATTGTCCTCTCTGAAAAGGAACTTGTTGCTGCTGGCCTCTTCCGTTGAATCCACTTTGGTAGTTTGAATGCCCTGATTGTAATTGTTACCAAAGTTGCGGCGAGGTCCATAATCCATAGCATTCACTTCAACGGTGCCCTCCTGAATCAAAGGACACTTATCATTCGGATGAGTTGGATCTCCACATATTTCACAAGGTCTAAGCTGATGGGGTTAATTCATTTGCATAGCCATCTTGTTCACTACCTCCATAAGCCTATCGATATCATCCTTGTGTCCATCTCTCGAACTATCCAACTTGTGAACTCCCCTAACTTATTGGTGTCTCCTATATTGTTGCGATGCATTAGCCAACCCTTCAAAAATCTGCATTGCTTCCCGACGTGTTTTATCCAAAATATCTCCTCCGCTAGTAGCATTGATGAAACTCTTGTCGGTGGCAAGCAAGCCTTCATAAAGATACAACACTAGATCATCCTCGGGTATATCGTGTTGCAGACAACTATCCTTAAGCTTCTTGAACCGCTCAACATACTCATAAAAGCTCTCCGTAAGTGATTGCTCAATACTGGGCAGCTCCTTCTTAAGTTTGTTAAGGCGAGTCACAGGAAAGTACTTTTGCTGGAAAGCTTTCTTCAATTGCACCCAAGTAGTAATGCTTTCTGGGGTAGGTAGTAAAGACAATCTCTTGCAACATCTTTCAAAGTAAAGGGGAACACTCTCAACATCAATTGGCCGTCAAACAGCCCTTGGGGTCTAAGTCTATCACACACGGTCACAAAAGTAGCAAGGTGCTTGTTTGGTTTCTCCCCATGCAATCCATGAATGTAGGGAATAATAGATGACCAATTCGACTTGTACTCAAATCTTGAACCCTCAGGGAGATCAGGAAGACCAATTGCAAGTGGTTGAACACTGAAATCAGGTGCCTTAAGGTTTCTCAGGGTCCTTCTTGGCGGATTAACAACAACGTTCGCTGCCATCTTATCGTCTGCCTCAAACATGAGCTTCCTCTTCAACCTAAGAGATCTTTTAATCTTGGGATCAAAAGACAAAGGCGGTGAATTAGAAGATCTAGTTTGAACCATACAAGGACACAAAAGACTCAAAGTAAAGTGTAATTGAAAAATTTAAAGAAAAGCAAACTCCTTTCTTCTCCCCGGCAACGGCGCCAAGAATTTGGTGCGGGACGAACGTCGTTGGCACTTTCGTCCTTTGCCAAATAGTAATAATATCTAAACTTAAACACACAACCAATAGATTAGGCAACCAATCACTTGATAAACCAAATAACTACTAGTATAGCAATGAAGCCCGGTGTCGAACCCATAGGGAGAAGCGATTTCCTATTCAATAACTCTAAACAAACACTCTTATAACAAAGCAATGATTCTTCACAAATAGAAAATACGTAAAAGTAACCAGATTACAAATCACAAAGCAAATAGATATCAAAATAGAAAGAACATTCCACCTGTAATTCTCTGACAATTGTTGGAATTCATGGTCCTCGGATTGATCTATCAATTATTCATATTCCTAGGTCTACTTGACTAAAGTTGAGAGATCCGCAGAGATTCACTCATCTTATTCAACATCACTAAAGAATAGCATTAAGAACTCAAGTAATCAGGACCAATTGGCACATTGACTCTACACAATAAAGACTAATAGGCACATACCGAACTCAGCCCTAATCGAATATCCTCAACATAGATCAATTGAAATCACCCACTACAAAGACAAAGAGACATCACTATCATCAATACCTTTGTTTGCTATCGAGAAAACAACAACGAATTCATAGCTAAAGATGCAATTCCTAACAGGTTGATCAGGCATAGAAAGGAACACAGATATAAATTAAGCACAAGATGATAACTAAAAACATGAATAATCAAATAGAATCAAATCCTCACAATCCAAACAACCATGTCTTCGAATCATAGGCGAAACTATGAGTTTAGTAACTCATAGGCCAATTCTCTCTCTCTCTCTCTCTCTCTCTCTCTCTCCCTCTCTCTCTCTCTCTCTCTCTCTCTAATTGAGTTCATAATCTCGATCTCGACACAACCATCTCTCTCCTCAAAAGAACTGAAAAAACAACTAATAAAGTCTCCCAAAGGTCGGCCAAACCCTAGTAGGAAATAATATAAAATAGTGGTCTTCGGATCCAAAACCGCGTATCCGATATCTGGGGTCACGGCGGGCACCGTGCAAGGGGCGACGGGCGTCGTCTCTGCAGTGTCCGACGTTCTTCAATTTCCTTCAACGGATTCAAATGTCGTGCTTCATTGCTCTTCCTTAGCTCCTCCTAAACCTCAATATGCTCCAAGACATGCTTCTTAAGCTCTTCCCAAAGTCCATCCAAGGTCGGAATGTAATTCTGTAGAATAAACACTACAAATGCATAGATTCCGAACTCGAATACTTCACAAGCAATATACGAAACTAGACTCAAAATATAACAAAACCATTCCCTAATAGCAATAAGAAACACCTATAATGCATATATGAAATATGCATTATCAGAGCCCATTTCTTCCTCTCTCTTTGTTTTTTGGCAAGGTAAGTTGTCCCTCTTCAAATCCTCTCGTTTTGGATCTAAATCTTTGCAAAGGTCTTCTTTTAAGCTAGATCTATCTTTCATAGGTCCTGTCATAGCAAGGGATTGTCGAATCGAAGCCAAAAGACACCCTTCCTTTAAGATTTCGAAGAGCCTCAAAGAGGCTAGGTAATCCCTCTTCTGCTCTCCCCTCTAGTCCTTGTTTGAGGTCTTTTGTGTGTCCATTGGAGTTGTTTTTGTGTTATTTGGTTGTGTTTTTAGTTAGAAATGTTTTAAAACAAGTTTGAACGAAAACGGATTTAGAACAAGCAAAAATGAACAAGGTTGGGTTCGAGTCTCGCTGCGGCGAAACCATGGTCGCCGCGGCGAGGTTGAACCCGGATTCTAGAGGTTGAAGATGACCTTTCACGACCGCGAGATCCTTGTGTCACGGCCAACGAAGACCATCCTCTCGCGATGAGAAATTAGGAGCATCTCGCGGCTGCGACCGACCCACTCGCGACCGCGAGATGTCCCCAGTGACTTGGCCGAGTCACTCCTTGCCTTCTTTGGGTTCCTTGTTGGTAGGGGTGGGCGTGGGACAGGACGGAGGTTGTCCCGTGTAATTTTTGCGGGATAGGACCGGGACCGGGACGGGACGGGCCTTATCCCTCAAATAAAAAAAATTATAAAAAAAACTCAAAATTTTCATGTATATATTGCGATTCTCAAAGGCGTAATAAATATATATGTATAATTTTTTTTTATTTTGCAGGTTCTCATATATGCGTACGCATATATACGTGTGTACATGTATATAAACACCGATGCAGTGTGTATATATATGGCCTTACATAGAGCTCGGCAAACGCGGGCGCGGGCCGAGCTTGGACAGGGCTTTACCCAGGATTTTGTCCCGCTGTTGCGGGCGCGGGCCGGACTAAGCACGCTTAACGGGTTGGAAGTCGTGTCCAAGCCCGTCCGCGAATGCGGGTGCGGGTAGCCCGTGGGTACCCGCAAACTACACAATGTTTTTATTAAAATTATACGCCTATACATACATACTGTTTTTATTAAAGATATATACATAATGTTTTTATTAGCTATACATATATACATATAATCAATTTTAATATATATAATATGAATACATATATAGTTACTGTTTTAATTTTTTTAAATGAATAATTTATATTACATGTATAGCTACTTTTTTAAAATGAATAATTAATACTATAGTATATATTAAAATGAATACATACATATATATTACATATACAGTTATTTTTTTTAAATGAATAATTATTATTATATATTACAATGTGTACGTATGTAATTTATATACACTATATATATTATTATTATTATTATTATTATTATTATTATTATTATTATTATATGTGTTTGCGAGACGGGACGGGATTTGCGGGATCCCGACGGGTCGTCCCGCGTCCCGTCCAGCATTATGTAATTTATATACACTATATATATTATTATTATTATATTACATATACTTGTTGGTTTTTGACCCGGTTCCTCTCGAATATGTTTTAGATGACGGATGATTCCAGAAGCGGGATCTTGGAAATATTATTTTAATATTAAATATTCAAAAAGGGGATTTTCACGGAACTTCAAATATCGGATTTTAGGCTTGGAAAACATGTTAAAGGATGTCATTTCAAATGTCGGGATTCCTTGTCCTGGTTTGATGATCGAAGTTGTTTTGGGAAAGGAGTTTGGAAATATTGTTAGTGAGATTTATCGATGGTTTTGATTGGAATTGAAATGGTCACATGGTTTTGTTGATGTTTATCGTATCGGAAAGGCTTTGAAATGGTTTTACTCTTGATTGGTTTTGGAAGCGCTTGAGAACTAGGGTTCTGTATGCGTGGTTGTTAGCTCGGTAGCTTATGGCATTTATATGATTATAGGTGTTTATTGCTGGTTGGAATTTGCTTGCGTTATCTTTTTCTATTCGGCACTTCCAGGTAAGTGTCCTACGGGACTTACTCAGTAACCTGGACCTCCTGCCTGATGCGTCATATGATGTGTAGGTGTTGAATATGATAAAGCATGCCATGTAGTATCATGCTAGGATTGCACTTGTGAATGAGCATTTGGATACTTGGTGTGTTTGAAAACAGAACGGATGTTATCTGTCTGTCCTAGAGTCTTTGCTAGGGTCATAGGGTAGCCCATCCTCATTGGATTTGCCCTGAGTCATTCGCGTCGATATGAGCATGATATGATAATCCAGCACCACCGGGCAAGAGATGAGATGATGATGCTATAATATGATGATGAGACGATGATGCTATGTTATGATGATGATATGATGATGCTATGATATGATGATGAGATATGATGATGAGCATGCTATGATGATTATGTGCACACATGAATGATGGAATGGGGTACTGTACTGGCCAGGTCCGCTCATGAAATAGGGGGTGGAGTAGGAGAGGGATATGCCACTTGGCATTGTCGGGGGCCCTTTACAGCTTTTCCGCATATTATTATACCTGATGAATGCATGGTTGTGTGTTTAAATCCTGTACTGCATTAGACCATCCTTTATTTAGGTATATGCATGTTATATGGCCTCAGCGCGGTCTATAGGGCCCGCAGGTGAATACTGGGTCTGACTTCGTGGATAGTGTTAGGTACTTCCTTCTTGCTTGCTCCATGCTTCTATGATGGGAAACCTTGTTGGGCGAAATCGAAGAACCGGCCTAACCCGCTAATTTTGCTAGGTGGTATTTAATTATGCTTGGTTTTGGTGTTGACTCGGCTCTGCCGTGGCACGTTGTATCTTATTTTCGTTTTCCGTTTTGCTTCCTTAAATGAATTTCCACGACTTAGTCACTAGGACAGGTTAAGGGTATCCAATGACCCTACGATGGTTTTGGGGTTCGAAATCCCCGCTTTCACACTGATGTTTAAAGAGGTTTTAAGCCTCGACCCGTACCTGGATGCAAGATCTGAACGAAGGTATTTGACCTTCGAAATGTAACCCGAGTATTTATACTTGGGCCGTTACATAAAGTAAAGAGAAATTAATATGATTGCAAAGAATTGATAATAAGATAGAGGAAATATTTCACCTATAATTCTCTGACAATGGTTGAGGTTCATGGTTCTAGGATTAATTCATTAATTATTTATAAGCATTTGTCGATTTGACTAAAGTTGAAGGATCTGCATGGATACAATCACCTTATTCAATATTACTAAAGAATAGCATTAAGTACTCAAGTTCTTAGACCAATTGGCGTATCGATTCAATGCAATTAAGACACAATTGGAACAACCCTAAATTGGCCATAATCAACATCTAACGACATAGATCAATCGAAATCATCCACCAAAAAGACAAAGAAATATCACTACTTCAATACCTTCGTTTGCTATCAAGAAAACAATAACGAATTCATAGCTAAGATGCAATCCCTAACATGGTGATCAATCATAGAAAGTAACACAAATATAATCAATAGACAAAGAGCAATAGAAACAGAAAGCAAATTCAGAATCGATGACAGAAGCAGAAACTCAAGTCGACCTAGACTAAAGCCAACTCGATCTCGACCAGTGCCTACTCGAGATCGACAAGACACTGCTCTATCTCGACTAGAAACTCATAAACTCGTAAATTGCAGATTCGAACACAGAATTCAGAATTCGACAGAAATAAATCAATATATAAAGAACTTCCAAAGCCAGGGTATCAACACCACAACGATAACCATGCAAAGTAACACATAAAGGCATAAAAGATCATGCTTTCCATCAAAATAACTTTCGTTACTGACAAATATGCATATAGAGGCTTTCGCATAAACCCTAATTGTTACTAACCCTTTTCACATAATTAATCCAAGTTGCATTAAGATCACTTTCGCTTCAATAATACAAACAAGGATCACCTTCAACTCTCGCAAAAGAATCATGCTCATGGGGATAGAAGACGAATTGCATAACAAGATTGTACCTTTACCGCATCGCCTTACATGGCCACCGTTGGGCTCACCCCAGCCCCAGAAGTGGGTGGACTACTCGCTCTTCATCATCAAGAAAGACATCAAATAACAAATGAAACTAACTTGCATTGAATTAAATAAAAGAAAGCTTACAACCAAACAAGACAAATCCGCTTTCGCCTTTCCACCTTGCTCGCCACAAACTCTCTCTCTCTCTACTACTACTTACTTGTTCTCCCTGAAATTGAATTGGAATAAGATGCCTAATGCTCAGCCCCTAAGGCTTTATTTATAGCCTTCTATTCCTTGCTAATCAAAGATAGAAGATATCTATCTATATCTAAAACGCTTAAAAGATAAATAAATGTATTTTAGGAATTAAATATGTAAAGGGGAAATTAAATCTAAATAGGTAAGTCTTCTCTCCATGTGTGGTAAATCTTCTCCATAGATAGAATTTGATAGATGTTGGCCAGCTCGGACTCCTTCGGCTCCAAGGACTCCCACAGCGCGTAGGACTGCTCAAACCGCGTAACGCGGCTTCGGACGCGGCTTCTCGATGTCGACCAGAGTTACTCGAGATAGAGTAGGATTCGTCGTCGACTATGGTTGGTTGGACGTCTCGGGTAGCTCTGCTCGATCAAGCTCGGATCTTGGCTCCTGGCTCCTCGAGATTGAGTAAACAACTCGAGATCGAGTTGGGTGTAGTCGAGGATGGCTGGCCTGATGTTGTCGAGGAACTGGTGCTTGTCATGGCTCGGACTGGCGCCGTGGTGGTCCTCGATCTCGACAAGGCTCCTCGAGATCGAGTAAGGTTAGCTCGGCGTCTCCGTCCTCGGCTTCTCAACTTGTCACAACTCGTCGACTCCGGGCATGGCATCACATTGTTGTCGATCTCGACTAGGTAACTCGAGATCGAGTAGGGTTTCGGGAGTCGGGTTGTCTATGACTCAGTTTCTCGATCAATGCTTAGTCGACAAGGTCTGTGCTCGGACACTTTCATCGAGATTGAGTAGGTTTACTCTAGATCGAGTAACTCTGGGCTCCTAGCTTGATTCCACTGGTTCCGCTGCTTCTTGGCCTTGGACTTCTGTAGTTGATTTCCGAGCTTTTCCGACCTTTCTCAGAACTGCTGTAATTTGCCTCGAATTCTGCGAAATTAAACAAAAACTGGTGTAGATTCCATAATTTGGCAAATAAACATAAACTACATAGATTCTGTACTATCTTAGCCCAAATGCATGAAATGTATGCAGAAAACGATATAAAAAGTTACTGTAAAACATGGTAGATTCAGCTCACAACAAACACCCCATACTTAAGCTTGCTTGTCCTCAAGCAATACTTTTATTTGTCATTCAGGGGAAGAAATCAAAACTCTCAACATATCAGATTCATTCTCATATAACCCTGCAATCAATTACCATCCTCGAAAAGGTACTTGTGTCACAGATCCATGCATGTGAAAATATACAAAAGCAACATCTACTCACAAAAGGAGGGTTATGCAAAAACAATTTATGTGACAAAGCAACAATAATCAAGAGGACTTTAATTTAAGCTCAATAAGGAGTAGATTGGTAAAAGGCTAAAGGTGGGCAATTGTTTTGGCAATGTGGTGCTTATGATCCGAGGAAATGGAGTATTTCCAAACTTGAATTTCCACACTCCTTTTTCATATGATTCATCACTTTTCATAATGCTTTTTCTCTATAATAATGCTTTTACCTCTCTAACCTCAACACTGCCTTCTCGCGAGTCGCAAACATGGGTGTCATGAATGGCTCCGGATACTTAGTGCTTTGGACTCCTCACATGGTGTCCCATCTCGCCAAACTATTATCTCAGCGAGCAGGGTTGATCTTTGATCGGATTTTCTTTCACTCATTAAATTTTCCATATATTTCAAACAATTCCGCCAAACTCCAATAATGATAACAACAACACAATCACCATATAACATCTCCATAATGTAAAATCATTCTCAACATAATCCCCGGATAGGGTAAAGAATGGCAATATTTAGATCATGTGGAGCAATAATTGAAATAAGGCATATATATGGCTTTTGTGATGCATAAGCATAGGTAAGGCTAGGATATAACAATATGAGCATTATATGGAAATATAAAGTCCTCCATCCTCTTATCATGCAACATGTCAAAAGAAACTTCAAATTTTACCTCCTTTCATGGTTTTCATCAAAATATGCACTTCATTGTGACTTCCCTTTACTAGGCAATTTCATGCTATATCTCTAATGAATCTAATTTTGCATCGTCGAGTTCAATATAAGCTTCCATGACATTATTCAAAAAAATTTCAATGGGGGTCATTTTTCTCAAATTTTGGAAAACATGCATATAAGCACATAAATCAATAATGCATTCCAAAATAGCCATGTAGCAATTCAAAGCAATAAATTCTAAATATGCACAAATAATCTCAAATATGGCAAATATGCACAAAGCAAGCCCTTTCCCCACCCCATACTTAAACATTACAGTGTCCTCACTGTATAAAAACAAGGGTAAAGAAAGAAACTCACTAGACAGGTGTACAGGATTTCATAATATGCTTTTGCCGAGTCCGAATATAGCTTGCTTCTATCCATGGACCTGAAAAATGTAGAAGACATATACCTAAAACAAAAATGCTCAAAAACAAAAAACAAACAAAACAATGTCTAAAAAAAAAAGTCCCAAAAAATAAATGTCTATGTACAAGCTCTAGATTTTATAGTCGCTAGGCCGACTTCTCCATTTTAGCTCAAGGTGGCATTTGCAGGGCCCATGTAGCTTGGGCTTCAAATAGGACTCCATTCTTGTCCATCAGCTGCAATCCTCCAGAATGGATCTTGCTCACCACAAAAGGTCCCATCCTCTTCTTGTTGAATTTGTAAGGGAACCAATGATCCTTTGATTTGGAAACATAGAGCTTGTCTCCAACTTCATACTCATTGGGCTCATCATTGGATATCCTACATAAGCGCACATACCAAGGCAAACCTCTCCTATGTATAGATAGATCTTTAATGAAAATAGGAGAAGAAAGATCCATACCTTGGCTTACCTTCGCAGAGACGGAATCGGGGACCACAGTGTTTGGTCGATCTCGAGTAGGGGTACTCGATCTCGACGAGTTTTCAGGTTCTGGTGGTGAGCTGCTCGAGGATGCAGGAGCTGGGGAAGCTTGGTCGATCTCGACTAAGGTGGTCGATCTCGAGGACGGTTCAGCTTCTGGTGGCTTCAGCGTCGAGGAAGCAGGAGCTGGGCCAGCAAGGTGGTGGTCGACATCCACAAGCCTGGTCGATCTCGAGTAATCTTGGTCGTCTGGTCGAGTCAGCATCAAGGAAGGCGAAGCCGAGGCAGCGAGGTTCTGGTCGATCTCGAGTAGGTTACTCGATCTCGAGGAGCCTGGTGCTTCATTCTGGCTGCTCGATGATGCTGGTGCTGGTGGAGGTTTCTGGTTTTGGTCGAGATCAACCACAGTCCTCGATATCGAGGAATCTTGGTCGACTTTGACCCCATACTTGGTTCCTGTCAAGGCATCCGAAAAGTAGTTAGTCCATAACGACGTACCTTGGTCTGTGTCGAGTGGATTTTCTGTGTCTTCCTTTAGGATTGCCATGATCTCCTCCACCTGGGCCTCCATGTTCCTCTTTTCCAGCTCATCAGGGGTCATATTTCTTACCTTGGGTTCCCCGCAGGTGATGTAACCAGCTGAGATAGATTTTACCTCTTCCATTGGACCTGTATGCCTTTCAGTTTTATTAAAGGAATACTCAATTACCTCATCCCTGATGTTGAAAGTGACCACTCCTTTCCTCATGCTTATGTTGGCATCTACCATCGCCAAGAAGGGTCTTCCTAGAATAATTGGACAAGCAGGGTCTTCTTGCATATCAACAACTAAGAAATCAGTAGGGACAAAGAATTTACCTACTTGTACTGGCACATTGTTCACCATGCCTGTTGGGATGACCACTGTGTTGTTGGCCATGTAAAGTCTAGCATCCACAGGCTCTAGGGCACCTATCTTAATCTTGGACCAAATTGTTAAAGGCATTATACTCACACTAGCTCCAAGATCACATAAGGCATTAATTTTGTATGGACCAAATCCAATGGATATAGCAAACTTACCTGGATCTGGCCTCTTCTGTAGTATGTCCAAATGGATGCACTCCTCTGTAATCTCAGCCATTGACCTCTTTTTGCTCAGAATCTCCTTCAGGAACTTGACATAGGATGGCATTTCATTTAGAGCTTCTGTGAAAGGGGATGGTGACGTTGAGTTTCTGAAGCATCTTGATGAAGCGCTGAAATTTCTTTTCTGCTGGGTCCTTTGGAGATTTTGTGGGGAAAGGCAGCTTCTTTTTCTGATTCGGAGCCAGAACAGATGTCGGACTTGTTGCAGTTTTCTCGATCTCATCCTACCCTTCCTCGATCTCGATCACGCCTTCCTCGATCTCGACCACCGTAGTCGACTTCGAGTTGCTGTGTAGTGCAGACGAGGGTTTCTGTATTTTCTCCTCGAGATCGAGATGGCCCTTCTCGAGATCGACCAAGTTCTTGTCGACGTCGACTAGCTGCTGGTCGACTTGCTGGTCTCCTTCGTTCTGCTGCTTTCCGACCTCTGGCTCTTGCAGTTGATGGCCGCTTCTGAGTGTTACAGCAGCGATGTGTCCAGTCTTTCCCTTTGGATTTGGTTCTAAAGATCCAAGGAGCGATCCTGACTGTCTGGGGATTCCTGCTGCTAGCTGACCAATTTGTGTATCAACTGATTTCCGCCATATATCAATTTCCCCAAGCCTAGAGTTGACACCTTTCATCTGAGTGTAGACGGAGTTGAAGGACTGCTTAGTTTCTGAATGATTCCTCCGTATTTCCTCTAGGACTGTCTGTAGATCATCCCTTTTCTGGTCCCTTTTCGGATGTCCTGGAGCTCTGTAGGGTGGGGGGTTCCTAGGGGCACCTTGGTTCCATTGTGGTTGCTGAAACCTTTGGTCCCCCATGTAGCGATTGGGACCCCCTGCATAAGCTGCCTCTTCGTGGTGCTCTGCCAGCCTGACTTGCTCTGTGTGGGGGCACTCAGTAGTGGTGTGCCGCCGTGATCCGCATTCAATGCAAGGCTGGTTGACAGAAAGATACTTTACTTGCTTAAGGAGCTTCTTGTTCTGATCTCTATAGTACTGCTCCCTTACATCAGGATCAATCTCTTTAGGGGGCTCATAGAGGGGCATGGATGGTGTTGGCCTGGCGTAGGGGTTCTCTTCATAGTTTGCAGTAGACCCATACTTGTTGTCATAGTTAGTGAGCTTGTCGAGCACACCCCATGCGTCTATTGGTGGCATCGTCAGATACTCATAGCGAGTATACTGGTTGATCCTGTCCTTAGTGACTTGATCAAGAGAGTTGAAGAAGATCTCCTGAATGACGTAGGGTGGCTGTCCATGAGTAGGGCAAGATCGTAGCAGTTCCTTGTATCTTTCCCATGCTCTTGCTAGCGGCTCCCCAGGCTTCTGTTGGAAAGCTTTGATCTTCTGGCGGAGGAGTGCTGTCTTTGCAGGAGGGAAGAATTTGTTCAGAAACTCTTGCTCTACTTGGGCCCATGTTGTGAGTGATCTTGGTTTCAGCCCTTCAAGCCACTTTAGTGCAGGTCCAGCGAGAGACCAGCGAAAAGCCTTCATCTTGACATATTCCAAAGTTGTAACTTCAGCAAGAGTACGGCACATGTCAGAAAAATTTGTAATATGTTCAAGAGGACACTCATTAAACCTACCAAAAAAGGCATTATTTTTAAGCTCTATAAGAAATTGAGTGCGAATTTCAAAAGAGTTTTCAGGGATAAGAATCGCCGATTCAGGCACGACGAGAGTTGGGAGCATATAATCCTCTACCGTGGTTGGGTACTGGGCAAGCTCAGCCTCCGCTTGTTCCCTTGCTGCTTTCTCAGTGGCGATAGCAGCATCTTTAGCGGCCAATTCCCTTGTAAGCCTCGCAATCAGCTGCTCCTGTGTTTCAGCAGCTGCCATGGCTCTTTCTAGTTTAGCTCGGATATGTAGGAGGCGTTCCGGTTCGTCTAAGCCGTCAAACTCAGGTGGTTGACCAGAACGGCGCATACACCTGTAAAGTAACTCAAAGAAAAAAGTGAGATCTGACTACCTAAGGCGCGAATGATAGCTTCCCCGGCAACGGCGCCAATTTGTAGTGAGGAGGAAATCAAGTATGAAATATAACAAAATAGATGAAACCAGATTTAGGCCCACGCAAATAATTACAAGACTCCTCCAATGCATTAATGGGAAAGTCAGGATCGATCCACGAGGAAGCATGTCAGCGGATCCTAGGCAGTTGTAAATCTCACAGAAAAGCAAACGGAAGACAGAAACAAAGAAACAAGGAAAGAAAGACAGAAATAACAAGTGAAAGCAAGAAATAAGGCAAAGACAACAACTTTACTCGATCTCGACAACAGGTAACTCGAGATCGACAAAGAGCAACAGAAACAGAAAGAAAATTCGGAATCGACGACAGAAGCAGAAACTCAACTCGACCTAGACTAAAGCCAACTCGATCTCGACAAGTGCCTACTCGAGATCGACAAGACACTGCTCTATCTCGACTAGAAACTCAGAAACTCGTAAATTGCAGATTCGAACACAGAATTCAGAATTCGACAGAAATAAATCAATATATAAAGAACTTCCAAAGTCAGGGTATCAACACCACAACGATAACCATGCAAAGTAACACATAAAGGCATAAAAGATCATGCTTTCCATCAAAATAACTTTCGTTACTAACAAATATGCATATAGAGGCTTTCGCATAAACCCTAATTGTTACTAACCCTTTTCATATAATTAATCCAAGTTGCATTAAGATCACTTTTGCTTCAATAATACAAACAAGGATCACCTTTAACTCTCGCAAAAGAATCATGCTCATGGGGATAGAAGACGAATTGTATAACAAGATTGTACCTTTACCGCATCGCCTTACATGGCCACCGTTGGGCTCACCCCAGCCCCAGAAGTGGGTGGACTACTCGCTCTTCATCATCAAGAAAGACATCAAATAACAAATGAAACTAACTTGCATTGAATTAAATAAAAGAAAGCTTACAACCAAACAAGACAAATCCGCTTTCGCCTTTCCACCTTGCTCGCCACAAACTCTCTCTCTCTCTCTACTACTACTTACTTGTTCTCCCTGAAATTGAATTGGAATAAGATGCCTAATGCTCAGCCCCTAAGGCTTTATTTATAGCCTTCTATTCCTTGCTAATCAAGGATAGAAGATATCTATCTATATCTAAAACGCTTAAAAGATAAATAAATGTATTTTAGGAATTAAATCTATAAAGGGGAAATTAAATCTAAATAGGTAAGTCTTCTCTCCATGTGTGGTAAATCTTCTTCATAGATAGAATTTGATAGATGTCTGCCAGCTCGGACTCCTTCGGCTCCAAGGACTCCCACAGCGCGTAGGACTGCTCAAACCACGTACCGCGGCTTCGGACGCGGCTCCTTGATCTCGACCAGAGTTACTTGAGATAGAGTAGGATTCGTCGTCGACCATGGATGGCTGGACGTTGATGAAGGGTTTATTTTCAAACAAATAAATTTATAAGATCGAAACCCCGCTATAGTATAGTAGGGTCAAGCTCGTCCGCAGGGAGAAAGTCAGTGACTCAATTCTAGTTACCAAAGAGCAAGAAATAGCAAGAAAAGATGACAAATATAGAGATTTTAGAGATTTAATGTTGCTGAATTTTTATGAAAAATCAATAATAATAAAAGATCTAGGGCATAGAGATCACCACAACGATAATCATACAAGCATTGCAATGATTCAAGTAAAAATCATGTTTTTATCTATTAAATAGGTCAACTTGCATCAACCCTAGCAAAGCAATCAATTTATTTTCACAAATTAATAAACTTTACTAACAATCTTAATTAGGTTATCAAACTTTCGTTTCAAAACCCTAATTACTATCTAATTCACAATTCAATCTTTCAATTTAATTGCAAAAGGGAATTTCCCCAATTTTCATTGAGTACTTAAGCACATAAGATAGATAAAACCAATCAATTCATCAATTCATAGCAAAATTGCAAGCATAACTATCGTTGGGATCACCCTAACCCTAGAAAAAGCGACTACTCACGCATAAACATGGTAGACATTGCAAAATTCATGAAATAAATAAAAATCAGAAAATTAAATTGCATAAAAACCTGAGAATAATGTCAACAAAGCGTCACAAAAGCCTCACAAAACGTTCTCCAACTTTCGCCGAAGAAATCGCTTCAAAAAGCTCTCAAATCCGCTCACAAACGCTCTCTAAACGTGTGTTCCAAATTCTCAAAGTGCTGAAAAAGTGGTGGAAGGAAGAAGAAGAATCCTCCAAACCCTAAAAATCCTATTTATACTTAATATCCCATAAACTAAATTAGGAAATAACAAATATATGAATTTTATCTAAAGTCTATCTAAGGAAAAAGGGTAAAAATAATTAAATCCGGGTAAATAAGCTTCGCTGGAGCCCATACCGAGGCGGGTGACCTCGGTACCGACCCTAAGGTCGGTATGACCACTGTAAGCTTATCTCGTCTCGCACTTCCAGATTGAGCCTCGGTACCGACCCCCCTGAGGGTCGTTATGGGGTCGGTATGACGGTAGTCCATCTCGGACTTAGAGAAACGCCCGTATCTCCTTCGTTATAACTCCGATTGCTTCCGTTCTTTTTCCTATGCGCTCTAAATTCTCTTCCGCATCTTTTCTCTCTTGAAAATTTCTTCAAAAACAGCTTCCAAAAATCTGTAAAACACACAAAAGCTAGTGAAGACATCTATTTCTCATGAAATATGAAAAGTTATACAAAAGACACTAAACCGAATGCAAAACCTATGAAAATGACTCAAATTGACATTAAAACATATGGGAAAATATAACTAAAAACATGCACATCAGACGTCTCGGGTAGCTCTGCTCGATCAAGCTCGGATCTTGGCTCCTGGCTCCTCGAGATCGAGTAAACAACTCGAGATCGTGTTGGGTGTAGTCGAGGATGGCTGGCCTGATGTTGTCGAGGAACTGGTGCTCGTCATGGCTCGGACTGGCGCCGTGGTGGTCCTCGATCTCGGCAAGGCTCCTCGAGATCGAGTAAGGTTGGCTCGGCGTCTCCGTCCTCGGCTTCTCAACTTGTCACAACTCGTCGACTCCGGGCATGGCATCACATTGTTGTCGATCTCGACTAGGTAACTCGAGATCGAGTAGGGTTCCGGGAGTCGGGTTGTCTCTGACTCAGTTCCTCGATCAATGCTTAGTCGACAAGGTCTGTGCTCGGACACTTTCATCGAGATCGAGTAGGTTTACTCTAGATCGAGTAACTCTGGGCTCCTAGCTTGATTCCACTGGTTCCGCTGCTTCTTGGCCTTGGACTTCTGTAGTTGATTTCCGAGCTTTTCCGACCTTTCTCAGAACTGCTGTAATTTG
The DNA here is from genome assembly GCA_963922045.1 of Persicaria maculosa. Lineage (NCBI taxonomy): Eukaryota > Viridiplantae > Streptophyta > Magnoliopsida > Caryophyllales > Polygonaceae > Persicaria > Persicaria maculosa. The sequence goes on along the minus strand of OY998255.1, from coordinate 9,863,351 downwards.
CCTCGAATTCTGCGAAATTAAACAGAAACAGGTGTAGATTCCATAATTTGGCAAATAAACATAAGCTACATAGATTCTGTACTATCTTAGCCCAAATGCATGAAATGTATGCAGAAAACAATATAAAAAGTTACTGTAAAACATGGCAGATTCAGCTCACAACAACTCATAAATAACTAATAGAAATCAAATCCTCACAATCTGTTCAACCATGTCTTCGAATCACAGGCGAAACTATGAGTTTAGCAACTGAGGCCAAAAACCTATCTTCTCTCTCAAACCTCTCTTCTCTATTTCTATTAATTCATATTTATAGATGAAACTATATTCTTAATTGTTATCTCCATTAATTTGTTTATAGTTTATTTTATTTTCTTTCTAATTTCACAACTCAAAAAAAACCCTGTTTTCTACTAATTGGTAAATAGACACTACTTAGAAATAACTTGATTCTCTGTGGGATCGACTCGTACTTACCACACTAAATTAGTTAGGCTGGTTCGAATTTATTTTGATACGGTTTACACGACTAAAAACCGTTCATCAAATTGGCGTCGTTGTCGGGGAATCAAAGTTTATTTATTTGTTTTGTGTGTTTATCAATTTTTGTATACATCTAATTTGTTGTGAACCTATCTTACGGTTCATAACACCCTTGCTACTAACTTTTAGGATGTTGAGGTTATTGCAGTTTGAAGGTGAGAAGTTTCACCAATATCTTACCAGATTTCAGAGATATGTTGACATTCGTAATTCACGGGGTTATCAAGACAGCATCTGAGATATGATTCTTTGCATAATTGATGGGATGACTGCTGAGACACGAGCGCTTGCTGAGTACATGAGTAACTGATGCCTAACACGGTTAGGTTTGTCGGGGTTGTGGGATTTTTTTTCTGTTACATGGGTTACCATGTTGCACATGAAGAGTTGCTCACCACGTCTTATCCACCACCAATGGAGGACTCTGTCACACACTTGGATGATGTGATCCAGGCCCTTACACAAGTGGTGCAGGAGAATTCTAAGAGGATCAAAAACATGGGGGAACAAATTAGCCAACTTACTTAAACATCAAGCGAGATAATAGCAGAGCAGATGGCCACCCTACAAGTTGATAAAGAAAGCCAACCGATCCTGCCATCCCCTGAGATATTGAAAGATGGAAGAATGGAAGATCCTGTCGAAGTCATTGTTCTTAATTCATTCCCTCCTATTTGGTTTCAACATGATAATGATGTTCAGAACGAGGATGAATTGTTCGCAGATAACGATAGTTTCTGTGACGATGGAGAAAAGGGTCTAGTGCTTCTTGACATAGAATCTCATGAGTCGACGCATGAGGTTTCATGTGTTGTGTCTACTACTTCATCCGATATATTTATTCTGAGCTCCCCCATTGATGAACTATATCTAGAGCCACCTGCTGAGGCTCGAGAAGTAATAAAGATGAACTTTTGCAATTTGGAAGATAATGGTGGTTATGTTAATCCTTTTAATTGTTACTTTGAAAAGCCACCAATGGAACTGAATTGGTGGTATTATATACCCTCTACAAAAAGTCATACTCGCTTGTTCTATAAATTGAAAAAATTCTTAAATTCTTCATTATTTAGTTTCAATTTATTTTTATGTAGTGCATGTTTGCCTCGTAGTTGTGCACAAGTTTGATAGGTTGAAGAGGGCTTTCACTATGTCTGATTAGTGTCTTGAGTTGAACCACAACGTTGAGTATATGACGTTAACCAACGACGCTCTTGGGAGGGAACCTAAGGTTAGTAGTTTTTAGAGTTTTATTTTAGTGTTATAGATTACCTTTTATAGTATTTTTACTAAGCTGCAGGTTTATTAAAATAAAATATGCCGAGAGTATTGACCAAAAAAAATGTCGAGAGTACCTATCTCCCTTCTTCCTCATCCCACCACATCTTCTCTCTCTCCTGCTCGCCTCCACTTTCGATGCACGCGGGGCCGTCGTCGGGCAAGCCACCATCTCCGGTAGCCAGCAACCACCATTTCATCACCTCTCCTCTCTTCGCTGGGACCTCGCTATCCTTTCGCCCGAACCCTAGCCGGCGCCACACCGCACGCCCCTCCACCAGACTATCTCTCATTCAATCGCCATATCTTCTCTTTGACAGCCTTCAACCACTTCGCAGCAGCCTCTCCACCCCGCCTACATCCCGATTCGTACTTACGACACTATATTAGTTAGGTAGGTTCAAATTTATTTTGATGCGGTTTACGCGACTAAAAACCGTTCATCAATAGCCCTAATTATTCTTACGGTTGAATATGAAAGACTAATAACTTAAATATAACGTGCAAACCCTAGAAAATATAATAATAATATAATAGGAAATAAGAATCTTCGGATCCAAATCGCAATCGCTGAACACGGATGAACGACGGGCGCCGATATAAAACCGCCGAGCGCCGCTATACGCAGTGGCCAACTTTCTTCTTCTTTTCGATGTTGCGCTTCCTTGCTTCTTTTTTTATCTCCCTTCTAATCTTCCATATACTCCAAAACATGTCTCCTAAGCTCTTCCACGATCTCATTCAAGGTCGAAATGTAAAACTGCAGAATAAACACTAAAAAGGCGTAGATTCCGAACTTAAATACTTCACAAACAAGATATGAAACTAGAATAAAACACATGCAAAACTCCTATCTAAATGCAATAAGAAATACCTATAATGCCTATATGAAATATGCATTATGAGGGAGTTCTTCGCTCGTTCCCTTAAGCTGATGGCGAAAGGTAATTAAGTAAGTGTCCATATTTTAATCTTAATACCCAAATTACCCATATTCTAATATATTGTAAAACCTTTCCTTTCTCTCTTGTTTCTAACTTTCTCCCCCTCAAATCTCGCTCCCCATTCACCAGTGATGCCCAATAGAAGAAGAGCAGAGCTTCTATGCTGAATCGAAGCAACGTCGGATCTATTTCAGTTGGAGATCACCGATTTCAATTGGAGGTAATTGAGGATGACCTCTTCAACCTTGATGGTGATGGAGCCACCATCAGCAACGTAGGGCCTCCCCTGGATGGTGATGGAGCGGACATCTATGAAGCATCGACTCAATATCAGAGGGCTGATGACATAGCAGTTTCCGATGAAGACGTGGTGTCGGCGTCGCCATTCGATTTCGGATCAGAACTTGCAATCCAATGAGACGGACGACAATTGTGGTCGGAGTGGGAGGAGATGAAGGAGAACACCACCTCGAGTGCCTCCTTTGGTACGTCGAGCGACTCCATTGCATTCGCTTCTCCATCTTCATTGAACTCTCTGAATCTCCCACTCCGACCACACTATAGAATTTTTAAAGGTTCCATTTTTTTTTAATTAAATACCATGTTCTTGATAGAATTTGAAACAATTCAATTGATGAGTGGATTCTTATTGGATTGAACTAGCCAATTGTTTGGTAAATTTTGAGTGTTGAAATTCTTGCTGTGAGTATTGAAATTTTCTAGTACTTTAGATTGCCGAGTAGTGGTTTTGTTCAATTTGTGGTTTTGTTCAATTTGTGGAATTGCAGGCCCATTGTGGTAAGAGAAATTGCAGGAAAACAAGGTTATCATTGCTTGTTTAAGTTATAAATTTATGTAGCTAAAGGCTACGGAATCTCAATGACAGTTTGAATCTAGATCAGTTTTTGTTGAATGATTGAGGATGGAGTTTCAGTTTGGTGACAATATTTTGTGATTGGTGACAATAGATTATTTTTTGCTTAGTTTTAGTCTCTCTAGGGTATAATGTTTTGTCATTGGTGACAATAGATTACTATCTTGGTGATATTTAGTATGGTGATGACAGTTATTTGTGATTACATGGTTTTGGTAACAAGTATTTATTGAAACAATATTTTGATGACAATAAGTTGATGACACTATTTTATTGTTGGTGACAATATATTACTAAAGTAGGTTGGTGACAATAAGGGGTGATGATAATGTTCTCTGTTTAGGGATAATAGATTAGTGACAATGTTTTTTAGTTGGTGACAATTGGTTTGTGACAATGTTTGGTGATAGTATTCACTTGTTGGTGAAAATAATTTGATGACAGTGTTTCATAGTTGTTGACAATAAGTTGGTGATAATATGTAGTTAGTAAAAAATGGTGGTGACAATGTTTTATAGTAGGTGACAAAAAGTTGGTGACAATGTTCTATAGTTGATGACAATATTTTGTAATTGATGACAATAGATTGGTGACAGTGTTCACTAGTACCAGAAAAAAATTCCGTTAGATGTCACTAGAAAAAAATAAAATGTCACCAAAAAGGGCAACTGTCACCAAAATAATTATCACAAATAACTATCATCGGAAAAATATACACAACTGTCACCAAAAAAACTTTCACCAAATACAGGTGTTGACCAAAATGGTCAATGTTGACTAGTCAATGTTAAAATTAAAAATTGTCAATGGGGGAAGGAGGAAGGGTTGGGGATGGAGAAGGAGGGATATTTTTGGAAAAAATGGACATTTACTTAATTATGTAAAAAAAAATGGACATTTATTTAATTTTCACATCTAAAATGGATATTCACCGAATTTAACCATTTTTATAAGCCTTTCCCTTTTCGTTTAGTTTTTATTCTCAATTGACCCATCTTAACATTTACTCTCTCTACCGAGTCGGACCACCTCCACCACCACCTCTAGAGAGAGGTGAGAGCTTCTCTCTCTAAAATCAAACCCATAACCTATTACCACCTCCACCACCTCACCATCCCCACCCCTAGCACCACCGCCACCCCACCACCGCCTCTTATCAATCTTAACGCCTAACCACCACCATCCCCTCGTCATCGCTACCACAACTAGCCTCCGCCGCCTCCATACCGAAACAAAATCAGTCTGCCATTATCGCGGGTCCACCGACTAATCCTCGGCTTCCGCCTCTCTCCGGTGGCCGCCTTCGCCGCCGTTTCGATGGGCATCCAAGGCTGAGATCCTCCCGCTCCTCCTTGGTCCTTGGGGCCCAAGCTTCGGGTCCTCCGGGCCCAAGCTTCAGGTCCTTCGAGCCCAAGGTTTAGGGAAAAAAAACCCCGAAAGGGTTAAAACCTTTCTTTGAGTATACCCTGAAAGGGCCTAAATCCCGTTAGGGTTTGAATAAATTCTCTTTCGTCTGAAAGGGATTCAAGGTGCGTCTTCAAGGGTGGTTCTTGGTTGTGATCCTTGTTGTTCTTGGCGTTCCTCTTCCGTGCTGGGTGTCGGGATTGGCTGGGGTCGTGGTGGTGTGTATCGTGGCGACTCCGCATGTAGGAAATTCCTTGGAGGATCGTCTTCACTGCCCACAGGACCAGACTCCTGATTTATCGTTGGCCAACGGTGTCACCGCTTGGTGATGCTTGGCATCGGATCTTGGCTCGGTTGGCCAACGGTGTCGCCGCTTGGTGATGCTTGGCATCGGATCTTGGCTCGGTTGGCCAATGGTGTCGCCGCCTGGAGACAACGTATACTATAGTATATGTTGTCTCCAGCGTGTACGGGTTTGGCTCGGTTGCTCTTCCGGGGGTTACGCCTCCCACTTTGTTGTTGTTGCACCTTTTTATATGTAGTGACAGTTTCACCGTCTGCCGACTTCGTCAGCTTCTCGAGTTGTCAGGTATACCTGGCTCTCGAATTATTTCCTAATAAAAAAAAATTACTCTCTCTACCACTTTCAATTATATTTATTTATGTAAATATGTATTCTTTAGTTTTATAATAATACTAAAAAAATATTTCTAATGATGTGGAATTATGTCTTCTATATTTGTATAATAGTATTAAAAATATTTATAATAATATGGATTGTCTCCTTATTTATATGGCTAGTTTAATTTATCGTAAAAAGATATGTTCTTTTATAAATAAAATATAAATTTAGTATCAATATATAATTCTATGTGGCGGGCTCTGGTGCAATTGGCTTACGTGTCGTTCTCCGGTGCATTATGGGCTAATTTTTTTGACACGTCAATTAATGAATATCAATAATTTTAAGCCACGTTAGACGATAACCCCATCTATTTATATATATGTGGCATTCCATGTGTCTATTTTAATTAATGATTAAATTAATTTTTATTATAAATATTCAATCTCATATCTTACAAATCTTATCATTTTACCTTAAGTTATTTTATAAATATTTTATTTAGAAAAAAAATCTAGATTATATTAATTTATATGAAAAAAGGTTAGAATAGTTTTATCACCAATAAAAATTGATTAAATTATATAGAGAATCAATTTTAAAAAAACCGTCTCAGTTTGTTAAAAAAAAACAAATATACTCAACAATACTCCATGATATATTGTTTTTAAAAAAATCAAAACGGAATTTGATCTTCATAATAATTTTTTTTCAACAACAACCGACTCAATTTTTTTTTTAAAATAACAAATAGCCATAATCAACCATGAATGCTACACGATATATTTATTTTTAAAAAATCAAACCATAATTTGATCTTCATGATAATTTTTTTGTGCTCTAATTAATATATGAGGTTCATATTTTGATTAAAAATGAAAATAATATATATCTAGACACATGGAATGACACATGGATAAATAAATTAGGTCGTTATATGATGTGACTTAAATATATTTGATGATCATTAATTATCGTGTTTAAAAACTCGAGTCGGATTGCATTAGAGAACGACACATAAGCGAATTTGACCAGAGCCGACCACATAAGAATTCATGTCTCTGTTTGATTAATTTGTAAACCAAATTTAAGCAAATATTGCTCACGTACAAATTAATTTATAAACCAAATTTATACAAATATAATAAAAGTCATATAAAAAAAACCGCGAAGATCGCGGGGAACAAAACTAGTTTTTAAGTATAGGAGGATGTATGAGTGTTTTTTTTTTCAAAAAAAAATATAATTATGTGCCATTTTTCAATTTCCTAGTTTATGAATAATTTTAACATTTAACACATGAAAATCATGTAAATGTAAGATAAATTGTTCATTTTTTTAATGATATCATTCATGCACAATATATAAATATAATTAATTACGACCATACAAAACATAAAATAAAATAAATATAATAGGGCCTAATTCTAATTACCGCATCGGCCAGTGTAAACATGGACAGCCCTGCGCAAGAGTAGCTACTGATTGATTTTATTGCTGGGTTGGATACATGGATTGTATGGCTGATGGATATATATATATATTATACTACTATGGAGAAAACTTTCGGTAACTGGACATCAGATTATGTTAATAGCTCATTTACTCGTAAGTTGCATGTAGTGTATAAAATCAGTCGGGTCTAGATTCGGGTGAATCGGGTCAGTTTTCTAGCCGTATCTGATTTTGTCAACTCTACAACCAATAATTAATCATCTCTATGGTAGATGTAAGACGTCCAAATTCTTGGGCAGGAGTACTAGGAGTAATTAATGGAGATCGACATGGTGTCGGAGCCGATCGACCTCCTAAGTCGCCAAAAAAAGTGTCATAGCAGAATCCTTGAGACGGTAGTGTTGGTGCTGGTCAATCTGCAAGCTCTGCGACCTATCCTGTCGAAGTGATCAGACGGTGGCGACTTCCTAGGTCGATAGTTTGAAAAGCTGCAAGATTCCCGCAAACGCTGAAAGATTCATGAGATGTTGTATTATATTGCATATCGATCTTGAACTGCATGCCGACCTATGAATTAGTAGGCATATGCACTATGCATGTCGACCCAGTAATTCGATGCTGATAATGTGCGATTGGCGAGATTTTACCGTGCAAATAGCATAATCGAAAGTTAACTGACAATCACTAAACAATGGATCGAGTCCATTAAGACAGAATGTTACACACTTCACCGATTATTTAAAAAAAAAAAGGTTTAAATTATTAAGTGACAACTTAAGACCGCTTTTTAGGGGAACTTAGAGACATGGCCGGTAACATGAGCAGCACTTAGAAAACGTATGGAATGACAGCCTTGACATGGGTCGGAAAATCATCAAACTTGGAAGCATACCATTTCCGAGTGCCATGGCTCCTCCCCATCAAGTAGGAGGTTACGCCGACGGTGAGCCCAACAGCACACCACGTTTGGGCGATGAAGGCCAACCCCCAGAAATCCACCACCTCAAACAGGTAATGTGGGCATATCACGAGACCGAACAGGCCGCCCTTGGGTATCTTGTACCCCTTCTCGCCCTCCCTCCTCAGCGTCGAGAGGAGGTAGTGGTGGTAGAAATTCCCGCTTATTCCGACCAGAAACAACATCAATCCGACGTACTTCAAGTCGATGGATGGCTCCGGGAGTTGTCGCGACTTATATTGAAAGTAGATCATGTTGAATGCGACCATGAAATACAGAACGCCGCATATAATCATAGTGCCACCGCTCATTTCTCCGCTGTATTTGTGGATAAACCGATTCTGCATTATTCCGACCAAAAATATAATAAGGCTTTCTATCGATTCTCATCCATTTTAATTATAATACAGAAATTTTATATAAAATACTATCATAGTTAATTATATAAAGTTTATAATTAACTTTATACAATAGTAAAATAGATTGAGTTTTGCAAATTGGTATCACATTTAAAAATGTTTTTTTTTAAACTAAAAATTCTGTAAAATATTTTTTGTTAATGATTTCATAATTAATTATTTATGAAATTTTATAAAAAAATATTAATATTTTATAGAGCGCTAGCTTAACTTTATTAGTAAATATAAAAATTAAAAAAAATGATAGGGAGAGGGAGTATTTTTCCATCAAGCATCATGCATTCATGCCTTATTCACAAGCCTTTTGATTTACACCCGCGCAAATTGGAACAAATTAGGCAAAACTAAGTAAAATAACTTAATATTTAAGGGGGTTAAAAAAATATTCTCAATTTTCAACTATAAGAAAAATAATTCAATATTTGGGGTGACAACGAAGCATCTCTATTATTTTTTCTGACCATATATAAATCTGGGCAAAAACAATGCTATATAACTAACGAAATTAAGATTTTGGTGAATTTTTCATGATATTGACTTGTTTTAATGAGAATCAGTATAATTCCCGCATCGTTACGTGCTTGCATAAAAAAAATAGAAAAATAACTTATTATCCATTCTAGTAAATACATTATAATTGACAAACTAACAAGTGAAATAGAGAAAATTTGCGCCTAAGGCGCAAATTTTCGACCAAATTAGGGAAATATACATGTTTTGGTAAAAATTGCAAAACTATACATTTTATATCTTTTAACTCTAATCTCTCTCCACTTCCGTATCCATTTGTGTCTAATTCCTCTTTCCCTCGTTCCTCATCGATCGCTCTTCCTCCCCCGCTCTTCCTCCCGGCCACCGGATCCGCCACCGCCTCTGGCCGGAGATGTTGCTGCTGCAGACAGAGGGGGCCAGATCTGTGGCGAGGCGGTGAAGACGAAGGATGCAAGAGGAAGCGGCGAGAGGAAACGGTGCCTGTCTCCTCCGGATCTGTCTTCCGTGCTTCATATCCGGCGAGAATAAGCGCTCCCGATCTGTCTCTCATGCTTCATCTCCGGCAAGAGGAAGCGGCGACCTTCCTCCGGCCTCGATCTGCCAGTTGTGCCTTTGTCCTCCGCCAGCGGTAGCGACCTTCCTCCCTCCCTCTCCGTTGGATCTGCTCTTGCTCGATTGATGTCGGCGCCTCCTCCGGTGGCGATATGGCCTCGTCAGCAGTTGAGGAGCACTACCGAACTGCCTCTAGATCGAACTGGATGAGGGAAGGAATCCATGGCGTCTAACAGTCCGCCCCCTCTAATCAATATCGGTGCCTTTCCGGTGCCGATGTGAGCTTGTCCTCCAGGTAGGGTTGCCGGTGTCTGATAACTCCCTCCCTTGATGGAAAATGGAATAAATGTTTCAAGGGCTTTGACAGGATATTTGTGTCAAAGGCCTTGACGCATTAACAGTTGATGAAATACAAAACCTATATTATTTGTCCGAATATTACTTTATATTATTATATACTTCCGTTATATTATATATATGTGTTGAACTAACCTTTTCAGGAAGTATAGTTGAGATTATATCCTTCCTTATACATATTGAGGAGATCAGTTCAAAATAGATCATGGCGTTCGAAGTGTCCATATATAGAAGATCCAAGATCAAAACCTTATTCAAAGGAGCCGTTGGAGATCTGGTGTTGAAGATCCTCACGCAATTCTGTCTTCCAAAGTGTCTCTCTGCTAAGCGCTCAAGAGTTTGTTGTTTATTTCAAAGCCTTTGAGAGTCACTGTGAGCTTATAGGATATATTCATTTCAAGTGTTACTCGAGAGTTTATAACTCGGAAAGTTGCACTAGGCTATTGATTTGCGAGAGTTAGAGGATTGTACTAGATAGCTGAGAGAGGTGGGGCTCTTCTAGATTGGTCTAGGAATCCAAGGGAACGTGAGTTGACTAGATTGCAATTGTATAGGAGAGAGGCTTCTCGGTGAGCTATTAGGATCCTAAGCTAAGCAATCAATAAAGCCTTTGAATCCTAGGGTTGTGGAAGAACCCTAGGCGGGGACGTAGGCCAAGTTGTGCTGAACCTCGTAAACAATTACTCGTGTCCTTTACTTATTGCTTTACCTTATTTCCGCACTTGGTTCGAATTGTTTAACTTTGTGATTCAGGTTTATCTCAAAGGTTTTGGTACAAGCTCCAAAAGTCTTGAGACTTTCTGCGAAAAACGGGCATACTCTATTCAACCCCCCTTCTAGAGTATTTCTTATTACATTGTTTTTACATTTTCGAACCTTCAATTGGTATCAGAGCTTTACTCACTGTTTTTGATCTAACAATCTTGTGAGTTTTCGATCATGTCTCGTGAAGCAAGCGGAGGATTTGCACAGGGAAGGTCCACAAGCAGACCGCCACTCTTTGTAGGAAACAACTTTGTCCACTGGAGATCTTTGATGAAGATGTTCATCATAGACCAAGATCTAGAGCTTTGGAACATTATAGAGAATGGTCCGAAGATTCCAGAGAAGGATGGACCAAATGACACCAAAGTTGCAAAGAAGGAGTCTGAATACAACCAAGCAGATCTTGAAACCATCTCCAAGAACTACAGGGCTATTAACTTACTTTATTGTGGTCTTAGCACTGATGAGTTTAACCGTATCTCTTCTTGTAGGTCAGCTAAAGAGATTTGGGACAAGTTGGTCGTCACCTATGAAGGAACGAGCCAAGTGAAAGACACCAAGATCAGCATCTTCCTTCGAAAGTATGAGCTCTTTAAGATGAAGTCTGATGAGTCAATCAAGGCCATGTTCACACGATTCACAGAAATCACCAACAACCTTGACTCTCTCGGCAAGAGCTTTACCAACGTTGAGAAAGTAAGGAAGATACTAAGGTGCCTTCCAAAGGAGAAATGGGGTCCAAAAGTAACAGCTATAGAGGAAGCCCAGGACCTCACCACTCTACCCCTTGATGACCTTCTTGGAAAGCTGATCACGCATGAGATGATTCTTAATGAAGACGATGGAGAACTTCCAGCTAGCACTAAGAACTTGGCACTCAAGTCTAAGAAGGATGAGCCCAAGGATGGATCTGATTCCGAAGATGAGGATGACGATGAGGATGATCCTTTTGCTCTTATCACAAGAGGCCTTGCTAGAATTCTCAAAATGAAGAAGCAATTCAACAATAAGGATGGATCAGAGTCTTCAAAATTTCGAGGTAAGCCTCAATACAACAAGTATGAAAAGAAGACTAAACCGTTGTCTTGTTTTGAATGTGGTGAAACAGATCATCTTGTGAAGGACTGCCCTCAAAAGACAAAGAGCCAGCCCAAGAAAGGCGACAAATGGAAGAAGAAAGCCATGGTGGCTACTTGGAGTGATTCCGACTCTGACTCCGACGATGAGAAGGCCAACATTTGTCTTATGGCCTCCGGAGATGAATCTCACGATGAAAAGCTTGAAGCTACTGTAAGAGAACTTATAGAAAGTCCAAAAGAGGTATTATCGGAATTCCTTTCCAATATGATTGCCAATGAAGAAAAGCTTATTGCCCAAACTAACATTCTTATTAAGAGAACTGCGGACCAGGAAAGAACTATTGAGGATCTGTCTATGAGGGTCAAAGGTCTTGAAGCTTCTTATTCAGGTCTTGACATTAAAGTCAAGACGGTTGACTCGGAGAAATCTGAACTCAGGCAAGATCTCTCCTCTCTAAGAAATGAGCATCATGACTTAGAGAACGAGAAGATCTCCCTGAATAATAAGATTCTAGACCAACAGACAGCCCTCATAAGTTTTACCAAATCCAAAGGCACTCTTGATAAGATGTTGGGTGAGCAACAAAGCTCTCTAAACAAAAGTGGTATTGGTTACAATCCAAAGTTTTTAAAGAAGCAACACATTACCACTTTTGTAAAGGCAAAAGGAAGCAGAACCTCTCCTATATGTCACCATTGTGCTAGAAAGGGACATGTAAAAGAGACCTGCCCCTATAGAAGAAAGGATCCTTATATTATTCGCAATACATTTCCTGTTCATTTGAGAAAAGAACGGATAACACAAGTTTGGGTCCCAAAAGGCACTATTTTACCAAATATGGTTTACCCCAACAATGGATCCAAATTTGCTTATTGGTCTAGCCACAAAGGTTGATGTTTGTTTTGCAGGAGATCACCAAGGTGAAAGAACACAAATGGATTATTGATAGTGGATGCTCGAGGCATATGAGTGGGAAGAGTTCTCTCTTTCATGATCTAAAGGAGCAATCCACGAGAACAATCACTCTTGGTGACAAAGGAAAATGCGACATCGTTGGTATTGGTAGTGTTGGAAGTGATTCCAGCCATAGTATTAAAAATGTCTATCTTGTTAATGGTTTGAAGTATAATCTGCTTAGTGTCTCTCAATTATGTGATAGTGGTAACAATGTCAGATTTAACAAGAAAAGATGTATAGTGTGCAGAGATGATACAGGTGAAGTTATATTGACTACATACCATTACAACAATATATACGCCGTAAATGCTGATCAAGTGGCACAAGGGAGCTTAACTTGTCTAAAGGCTTTGACGGACGATCCAAAGCTTTGGCACAGGAGACTCAGTCATGTGAGTCCACATACACTACAGAAGCTTGTGTCCAAAGGGCTTGTAAGAGGGCTACCTGAGATGAACTTCAAAGGTATTGACATGTGCAATGCATGCACACGAGGTAAACAAACACGTAGCTCTTTCAAACCCAAAAAGGTTTGTTGCAGATATAGATCTTAACATCCATGAAGAGAACGAGGAAGGTGATGGTGCTGCTACCAAGAAAACAGAGAAGAGGAACATGCAGGAACCGATTCTTAACACTGAAGAATTGGCCCAAGGTGTTGAAGATTCGTCCAAAGCCCTTGGTGTCCAATCCAACAGTGTTGAGACGTCAGAAACTGCTGTAATTGAACCTAACAGGACCACGGAGTCAGATGTACTACAAGTCAATCCTACAAGTGTGACGAATCAAGGAGCTGAGACTAGCAAAAGGAAATTCAAATACTCCTCATCACACTCTTTAAAGGATATCATCTCTGACCCTACTTCTAGTGTTCAAACTCATTCTAAACTTAAAGATCTTTGTGCTTTTCACGCGTTTGTTTCTCTTATTGAGCCAAAGAAGGTAGATGAGGCACTTCAGGAGCCAGACTGGATCATTGCTATGCAAAGTGAGCTTAACGAATTTGAAAGGAACAAAGTCTGGACCTTGAAGCCTAGGCCAAAGCATCAATCAGTCATTGGCACTCGATGGGTGTTTCGAAACAAGCTAGATGAGAATGGCAAGGTTGTGAGGAACAAGGCACGACTTGTTGCTCAAGGCTACAATCAAGAGGAAGGTATTGACTACGAGGAGACCTTTGCTCCCGTAGCCAGGCTTGAAGCCATTCGCATTTTATTAGCATTTGCATCTTTTATGAGCATAAAGTTATATCAAATGGATGTCAAGTGTGCTTTTCTCAATGGTTTCTTAGAAAAAGAAGTATATGTAGCTCAACCCCCAGGTTTTGAAAGTTCAGAATTTCCCAATCATGTTTATAAACTTGACAAAGCGCTTTACGGTTTGAAACAAGCCCCAAGAGCTTGGTACGAGCGCTTGTCAAAATACCTTTTAGAAAATGATTTTAAAAGGGGGTTGATCGAAAAGACTCTTTTTATCAAGACCAAAGGAAAGGACATTTTGGTTATTCAAATTTATGTTGATGATATATTATTTGGTGCCACTAACACATCTTTGTGCAAGGAATTTTCTGACATCATGTGCAGTGAATTTGAGATGAGCTTGATGGGTGAACTCAACTTCTTTTTGGGATTACAAGTTCATCAATCCAAGAAAGGGATCTTTGTCAACCAAAGCAAGTACACTAAGGATCTCTTGAAGAAGTTCAAGATGGATCAATCCAAGGCAGCCAAGACTCCCATGAGCTCAACATTGTCTCTAGATCAAGACAAGACTGGAACAAGTGTCAATCAAAAGGAGTATCGAGGAATGATTGGATCATTATTATATCTCAACGCTAGTAGACCTGACATCATGTTTAGTGTTTGCATGTGTGCTAGGTTTCAAGCTGATCCTAAAGAATCTCACCTCGTGGCTGTGAAAAGAATCTTTCGATATCTCAATGGCACTAAGGAACTTGGACTATGGTACCCAAAGCAAAAGGATTTCACTTTAATTGGATATTCTGATGCAGATTTTGCAGGCTACAAGGTGGATAGGAAGAGCACATCAGGATGTTGCCAATTCTTAGGAGCATCTTTGATCAGTTAGCACTCAAAGAAGCAAAATTCTGTTGCTCTATCCACTGCAGAAGCCGAATACATTGCAGCTGGAGCCTGTTGCTCCCAAATCCTTTGGATAGCTCAACAAATGCGAGATCTTGGCATTAACCTCAAAGGTATTCCAATTAAGTGTGATAATACAAGTGCCATATCCATCACTAAGAATCCTGTTCAGCATTCAAGGACCAAGCATATTGATGTAAGGCATCATTTCATTAGAGATCATGTTGAAAAAGGTGATGTGTCCATATCTTTTATTTCTACTGATTATCAATGGGCTGGCATTTTTACTAAGCCTTTGGCAGAGGATAGGTTCACCTTCATAAGACGAGAGATTGGGATGCTTAACAAGGATGCACTTTCGTAGGGGGAGCTTTCCCTTTACGAAAGATAAACTCCACTCAGTATCAAGACCTTTGAGAGTTATGTCAAGGTCTGCAAACTATAAACAGTGGAGTACATATATCGGATCACACATTTTTGGTTAATATCTTCCTAGATATTTAATCAATTATTTTTATTATTTTTTCAAAAATCCGTTTTTATCCTTGAACCGTTGGAGATATTTTATTTTGGAGCAAAATCTTTTCAGTTATCTCCCTCCTAAATATTTGGATTATTTGAAATTTGAATTTGGAAGGTTTTAAATTGAGCAAGTATCATTACCTCCCCCCATTGGAACTCTCAACCGTCCCATCAATCCGTCACCCTCTCTCTCTACTTAAACCAAATCCTGTACCCGATTACTCCTCACCTCAGAAATTATCCAAACCCTTTTCACTTCTTCATCTTCAACCTCTCAATCGCCTCTCAAGAAACCCTAACCGACTACTTCCATGGCACCCAAAACCAAGAAAGCTGTCACTCCCAAAAGACTTGGCGCCACCCCCAAGGGACGCCAGGCCACTGCTACCTCTCCCACACCCGAACCTGCTACTCAAGCCATCATCCCAGCCGTTATCCAGAGCACCATTACGGCGAGCACGACCACGGTTCCCAAGGGCTCTCAGAAGTGCGCTGCTAAGAAACCCCTGAGTGCTAAACAAAAGGGGAAGAGAAAGATCTTGGTTGAGGAAGAGGAAGAGGAAGAGGAAGAAGACGACCTTGATGCCGCCCTGGAAAGAGATGCTGCCAGGGAAGCCGAGGAGGAGGCCTTGAGGCAGAAAAAGGCCGATGAGGAGGCCGAACTTGCTAAGAAACAGGCCGAGGAAGAAGCTGAGCGGATTCGGAAGGAAGCCGAAGCCGAAGAGGTTCCATCCGAGGTGGAGCCTGAGGAAAAGAAGAAGAAGAAGAGGAGCAAGAGGGATCTGGAGAGGACGAGGAACCAGAAGGAGATGACGCGGGGTCCGCTGAGGACTCGGGGTCTGAGGAAGAGGAGGAAGAATCTCCCTCTCCTTCTCCTCCTCCCCCGTCTCCGAAGAAGCGGAAAGCCCCTGCTCCTGTCAAGCCTCCATCCCCCAAGCGCACCAGGAAGGGCACTGTCAAGAGTCTTGTAGCGCCTGTCAAGAGAGCTGCTCCAACAGTTGCGCGCAGAAAGAATGCAGACCCCCCGGCCTATATCCAGGTAAATCAATCCTTGCCCTCCTCTTGGTTTCAAGATGCTGAGACTGCTGGTAAGTGGGTAGACGAGTTTAGAACTCGTAAGATTAGTTGTTCTGATTTTTTAGATGTTGAGTTCTTTGAAGCTTTGAAGTTACCTTGCATTGAGCTCCTCAAAAAATCCCCAGCCTGGACCCTTCTTAACCTTGAAACTGTTTACTACCCCCAGCTTACTCGACTTTTCTACATTAACCTAAAAGCCAAAAACGACACCGATGGTTGGTCTTTGGAGTCTGTTGTCAAAGGGGTTAGAATCTCTCTCAACTCCAATGACTTCGCAGTTTTCCTTGGCTTACCTACCCCTGTTCCACCTGCTCAAGTCCATCCCTCAAAAGAAAATTGCATCATCCTAGCCCGAGGCAAATATCTCCTACCCGAAGCATCCAACAGCACCTCAAAGCAACTCACCCACTCATCCCTAACCCTTGAGGCAAAAATAATCTTTAACATCATTGTTAGATGCCTCCTACCCCGTCTTAACTCTGGCTCACTCCTTACCGACAATGCCATGGTCCTGCTCTACCGCATCCTAAATGGCCTTGATCTTGATCTGGCCAACACTATCCTTGGAACCATGGCTCATGCCAGAAAAGCTAGAAAAGGCTCTCCCCTCCCCTTTGCTACCCTTTTGACCCCTATCTTCAAAGCTACTGGAATTGATGTCAAAAATGAAGAACAGCTGCGTCATACGGGTAAGTTCGACTCTAAAGGCCTTGAAAAGATTGGCATCACTCGGTCTCCCCAAGGGACCTTGAGTCTTGCCACTCCTTCAAAAGCCTTTCCCACTGCTCCAGCTTTCGATGAACGCATGGACAACCTAGAGTTGGGCTTGGAGAAGGTTCGCCTGGATATTAAGGAGCTGCAGAAGGAGATGATGACGGAGATGAGCGGGATTTCAAAGATGCTGGAAGGACTGTGGACGAGGCTCACTGATGATGCTCCGGATGACTAAGCCTAAACCTTAACCCACCCTATCCCACCCCTGAAACTTGATACTTTGCTGGTTTGTTGGATACATTTTCAAAACTTTTGGTGAATTTCTTGTGACTGTTTTTACCTCCTCCCTTTGTTGAAAGACAAAAAGGGGGAGATGATCGTTAGACTTTGAAAACCTCTGCTTAAAGGTCTTGGAAGACCTTGGTTTTTGATTTATGGTTTTCGGTTGGATGGTTTTTGCATGCTTTAAAAATTTGATCCAACATTTGTCTAACCCTTGCAGGTACTTAGTCCGATTTTACTTATGATATATCTGTTTGACTAAGTTGCAGGGATGCACAGGTTTTGTCTTTCATCAAGGGGGAGATTGATAACTCCCTCCCTTGATGGAAAATGGAATAAATGTTTCAAGGGCTTTGACAGGATATTTGTGTCAAAGGCCTTGACGCATTAACAGTTGATGAAATACAAAACCTATATTATTTGTCCGAATATTACTTTATATTATTATATACTTCTGTTATATTATATATATGTGTTGAACTAACCTTTTCAGGAAGTATAGTTGAGATTATATCCTTCCTTATACATATTGAGGAGATCAGTTCAAAATAGATCATGGCGTTCGAAGTGTCCATATATAGAAGATCCAAGATCAAAACCTGATTCAAAGGAGCCGTTGGAGATCTGGTGTTGAAGATCCTCACGCTCCATGCTCTCATATAAAGGAAAGGAAGGAGAAGACAGACATAACAAGTGCTACACACGAGTTTCATTCATTCAAGCAATTCTGTCTTCCAAAGTGTCTCTCTGCTAAGCGCTCAAGAGTTTGTTGTTTATTTCAAAGCCTTTGAGAGTCACTGTGAGCTTATAGGATATATTCATTTCAAGTGTTACTCGAGAGTTTATAACTCGGGAAGTTGCACTAGGCTATTGATTTGCGAGAGTTAGAGGATTGTACTAGATAGCTGAGAGAGGTGGGGCTCTTCTAGATTGGTCTAGGACTCCAAGGGAACGTGAGTTGACTAGATTGCAATTGTATAGGAGAGAGGCTTCTCGGTGAGCTATTAGGATCCTAAGCTAAGCAATCAATAAAGCCTTTGAATCCTAGGGTTGTGGAAGAACCCTAGGCGGGGACGTAGGCCAAGTTGTGCTGAACCTCGTAAACAATTACTCGTGTCCTTTACTTATTGCTTTACCTTATTTCCGCACTTGGTTCGAATTGTTTAACTTTGTGATTCAGGTTTATCTCAAAGGTTTTGGTACAAGCTCCAAAAGTCTTGAGACTTTCTGCGAAAAACGGGCATACTCTATTCAACCCCCCTTCTAGAGTATTTCTTATTACATTGTTTTTACATTTTCGAACCTTCAGTGTCGATGTGCGCTTGTCCTCCAGTTCGCTTCAATTTGGAAACCGCTCAATTGATTTGTGTTGAAAATTGTAACTCTAGTTTACTTCTAGGCTTTTATATGAATAAGCTTTAGGGATTTAGGTTGGGCTTGTATAAGCCCAAGCCCATGCCTTACCAAGCTATACCCTTTATAAGCCTTCATCAGCAAAAACCCTAATTGAGTTTGGGCACTGTAGTGCCGCTCCACAAGAGAGCCTGGGAGCTCATCTCCCATGGCTGAGCATATGTGAGGTTTGGCTGGGGTTTTAGGGTCCATTGAAGACAGCAAGCCGAGAGAAGAAGATAGAGGCAAGCTCGGGTGAGCGTTCATCAGAGAGAGAGGCTTGTTGAGCAATCTCCATGTGAACCGTGCTCGAGAGATGAAATAGACGGGATCCATGGGCTGTCGGAGACTCGAAATGGAGAGAAGAAGAACCAGCAAGGGCGCAATCGATGTTTGGAGGACTCGGTGCTCCCTAAAGCGATGGCCAGCGATAGCCGGTTGTCTCGACGAGCCTTACCGAGTGGACGAAGCCTAACACCAGGGGGTTTCCATTCCTTAGCTTATCATTGCTATTATGTCCTTAGCATTTATCTTCCATGTATTTCCATTTCAGTTTAGATATTGCCCTTCTTGGATCCATGTATGTCTTTCTCTTGTTTGCCTTTAGAGCATATTGGATATCTTCTAGAGCCGGGGACGTAGGGATTAGCCCGAACCTCGTTAACATATCGCGTGTGTCTTTGCTATATTTGTTCTTGTTTTCAGTTTAGGATCGATCTAGATCCTAGCTTGCTTAAACCGGACTATTTTGACCACTTCGACCTTAATCGATCCATGATCGAGTGCAACCTTAATCTTTACAATTGGTACCAGAGCCTATGCTCGATTTGCATCTTTCGCTGCTTACTTTGTTGGCTTTGAACAGCTTTCCATTGTTCTATTTTTGCTTGGATTCGATCTTATGCATTTTCATATGTATTATTGCTGAAATCTGGGCTATATGGACTGATTGGAGGCTGTTTTCATGGCCTATGGATTCTGGATTGTTGTGCTTCTGTTAAGGGTCTTATTTGTGAATTCTTGCTGAATTTTCATGTCTAAAATGTTCTTGATGATCCTCTATATGCCATATATGAGTTTCTTGAACTTTAGACTTGGTTTTGTGGTCTTTTAGCATGATATATGCAATGATATGCTGCTGTCCTGAAACTTTGAGACTTTGAACACTTATTTGCTGAATTTTGCTTCCATGTTTAATGCTTTAAAATTCAGCCCTATATAAGTGTTTCATGGTTTGTCATGTTTTTTCCCTTTATATAAGAAATTTGAGATGAAGTTTCTTATGACCTTAGGAATCTTCTTGGCCTTGAATACTTGATTGCTGAAATATTCATGAGTGTATCTTTTATTTTTCAGCCTTTAGAAGTGTTTATCATAAGGCCTATGTGTTTCTTTTGAGTGGAAATCATGAACTCTCTTAAAGTTTCTATATTGATATCCATATGCTCCTATGTGCTCTATTCTCTCATATCTCTCATGCTTTGTTATCCCCATGCTTTCTCCCTTATTACCCTTCATGTGGCTGTTACATTATCATTACTTGGGACTCTTGCCTATTTATGTGGTTAAGTTATGGAGTTAAACTTTTTCCATTGAAATTGGTGCTAGAACATATAGCTATTTATTACTCTTGATCACGGTAATATTAATGCTTGTTTTTCCTTGCAATTTCTTATGGTTGAGGTTCCTGAACTTGTAAATCCACATTCAGACTTGTGTGCAACAACTTTAGCTCTTATCTTTAGTCTTATGTGACATGGATTTAGATAGCTTATCATGCTTGCCTTAGTTTATTTTAATAATGTGTTGTTTCTGATCCTTTATCATGAGATACTTGGTTCAGTTTTCCGTCACATATTTGGGGGTGTATGTTGTCAAATTCCTTTGCCTTAAAACTGGTTCATTCTTGTCAATACTACCTATCATATGAGCTGTTTTGTACTGCTGCATTTTACACTCATTTATGATGTACTCCTATGCAGAATCATGGTGCTCTTTAATGGTAGTTATATGTGTTTGATAGGCATTAATTCAGATCTGATGTTTCCCTTCTCTTTTTAGTATAATTTGAGATGAAATATTTGTTCTGAATGTGTGGAATTTCTCTGTTTTTTCTGATCCAGTTTATTGAAAACTATATAATCTTTACTTGGCTTATTACATGAGAACTAACTCTTTGTTTCCTTTTTTGCAAGGAAATCTTAAAAGGGGATGTGAAGACCTTAGAAGAATTGAAAGAGGATGGTGTTCAAATCTGGAATCAGCCAAGTGATGGCATTCCTTCAAGCTTGAAGCTGCATCAAATTATCCCGGGAGATGCTTACTTCATTTAAGGATTTGTTAAAGAAGACCAAAG
Source organism: Persicaria maculosa (assembly GCA_963922045.1). Lineage (NCBI taxonomy): Eukaryota > Viridiplantae > Streptophyta > Magnoliopsida > Caryophyllales > Polygonaceae > Persicaria > Persicaria maculosa. The sequence goes on along the minus strand of OY998255.1, from coordinate 9,842,206 downwards.
GGAGTTTTTTCTTGCACCTCTTTACCTCTTATTTCAGTTCGTTTGGTCTCCTACATTTGTCCTCTTATGAGTGTTTGTGTTCTCTATTAAGCCTAAATGATAAAGATTGTGTTTTCTTTATTAATTTGGTTTAGATGTTGGTCAAGTAATTCTTAGCATGCTATAAATTCTGAAGTTACCTTTGTGTAATTTGAATTTTGTCTCATGTCTGAATTATTTGTCCTTGATCAGTTTGCTTGATCTCAACTAGGGTGTTTTGTCATAAACTTTGATTTTGATCGTTGCTGAATTCTAAGGTTAAACTTGTTGTTTTTCCCTTTATTCTAAAATTCAAAATCAGCTTGTTTATGTTGTGGTTATATGAACCCTTTGCTTGGTGTTTTCTGGGCTGACATGGCATGTTATCCTATTTGCTCCTTCTAGAAACTGGGTTAGGCTTTATGAGGTTATGTATTAATCCTACTTGTCAATGATTTTGTGCATACTGGCTGATTATCTTTGAGATTCTTATGCCTAGCTCCAACTCCTTGCTAGTTGTAGAAATCATGACCATAGGAATATACTTGGTTGTTTCTACTGTTTTTTGAGTAAATCTGATTGCCTTGAGTGATTGCTCTACTCTGTTTAGTAGCACTTATGACACCCTGCAGCTTCTCTATGTTCTTTTATAGATTAATCTCTCATCTATGAGCTATAAATCTATCTTAAGTTCATAGCTAAGCTTCTCCAACAATTTGGTATTTTTTCTTGATGCACTAAGCTTGTGTGTTGTTTGTGTTTTTCAGGAAATTCTCGTCAGAAAGGAAGACAGGTAACTCCAAATCTAGCAGCTGCGAAGTGATGGTCATCTCATGGAGTGTACCCAAGATTGCTGAAGATGGAGATTCTTCCTTATTATCAAAGTTGGAAGAACGAAGGGATGGGCAAACCAACTTGCAAACTCACCAAATTTGGTGGGGAGTCATTATTTCCTACCCTAAATCTCCATGCTTGCTTATTTTAAAATTTGCTTGCTAGATGTGGTGTATCTCTATATGTGCATTTATTGTTATGCATGTGTTTTCAGAATGCTTTTACTAGCTAAGCTCATATTCATAACTTGCATGATTTAGGTAGATTTTACTTGCCCTTAATTTTGATGGTGTTTGCTTTGTAGTTGGTGATTAACAGCCTCGCATAGCATACTTAAATGGATTGTTTGAACATGTTCTTTCTTGCAAATTACATGCTCTTATATGATCTCATCTTCCTATATGCTGTTTTCTTTGTGTCCTAAATCCTTGCTGCTTTCTGTGTTTATATACAGCATGCTTGGTTCAAGTTAAAATGCTTGGTACGCTTGTTCTTATCTTGCTTAGATCTTATCAGTTTAAAGTGATGGTTCATGTGTGGTTTACATGTCTTGATTGCTTGTACTGATATAGCTGGAGAGCATGATTAACTTGTGTTACCTGCTCACACTTGAGAACTTTTGTTGCTGTTTCCTCAGTTGTCATGCTTCAGTTTTGAGTTAGGATATTTTGTATTCATGCCTGTCTTTCCCTAAATGTCTACATGTTATTCATGTTTAAGCCTTTCTTTTGGGTACCTTTCTTTTATCATGCTATTCATGATTATCCTTGGGTTCCCTTGCTGTTTATGACTTCACATGATGACTTGGCATGATATTTAAGCTCTTGCTATCAATTTCTATGATATGGTGCTTATTTTTCATGTTAGTCATGGCTGCCCTTTTAGGCTCTTGCATGCTATTCACGTGTGTTTGGGTGGCTGATACATGTTATTCATGTTTGTCCTTCACTTCTACTCTTACATGTTATTCGAGTTAATTTCTTAGGAAAAGTTATGCTATTCATGCTTGTTTATTGGCTGACACATGATACCCATGCTTGTCTTTCATGCCTACCCCTTAAATGTTATTCATGTTAACTTCTTATGTCAAGTTATTTTATTCATGCTTGATCCTTGGGATGTCTACTCTTTATTCTTGAACTTAAAGTATGTAGAATCTTTGTGCTTGAGCACCCCTATATTTTCTTGCTATACTTGTCTAGGATTTCTTGAGTAGTGGTTCCGGCCTCCGGGTATTGTCATGTTCTTACTTCAGTTTGTTACTCACTGATTTTTGTGCATGATGGGTTGCCTTTTAAGAGGGCATTGCTTGCTCTATGTTGCCTTTGAGAAGCGAATTGCTTGCTTTGCCTTGATCGACTAAGAGACTAGAGGGATCCTTCCCTTGTCTTTATGTCTTGGGTTCTTATGACCCTAATGTCATGGTAATCGAGCTTCAAATCAGTCTTGCATGATGTATGTTTGCAATTACTTTGCTAGATGTGCTATGATAGTTTCCTGCTGGATTCATTCCTTTGATTTCCTATATTTGGTTGATGTCACTAACCAAGTTTATAAAGGAAGCGCAGGTACTGCTATGACGGATTTATCCAATATGTTCTAGGCTTTCTTCTTTCTATCTTGATGTAAACTAGATTTAAGAGGGCAATTGTTGAAAATTCTAACTCTAGTTTACTTCTAGGCTTTTATATGTATAAGCTTTAGGGATTTAGGTTGGGCTTGTATAAGCCCAAGCCCATGCCTTACCAAGCTATACCCTTTATAAGCCTTCATCAGCAAAAACCATAATTGAGTATGGGCACTGTAGTGCCGCTCCACAAGAGAGCCTGGGAGCTCATCTCCCATGGCTGAGCATATGTGAGGTTTGGCTGGGGTTTTAGGGTCCATTAGAGACAGCAAGCCGAGAGAAGAAGATAGAGGCAAGCTCGGGTGAGCGTTCATCAGAGAGAGAGGCTTGTTGAGCAATCTCCATGTGAACCGTGCTCGAGAGATGAAATAGACGGGATCCATGGGCTGTTGGAGACTCGAAATGGAGAGAAGAAGAACCAGCAAGGGCGTAATCGACGTTTGGAGGACTCGGTGCTCCCTGAAGCGATGGCCAGCGATAGCCGGTTGTCTCGACGAGCCTTACCGAGTGGACGAAGCCTCACACCAGGGGGTTTCCATTCCTTAGCTTATCATTGCTATTATGCCCTTACCATTTATCTTCCATGTATTTCCATTTCAGTTTAGATATTGCCCTTCTTGGATCCATGTATGTCTTTCTCTTGTTTGCCTTTATAGCATATTGGATATCTTCTAGAGCCGGGGACGTAGGGATTAGCCCGAACCTCGTCAACATATCGAGTGTGTCTTTGCTATATTTGTTCTTGTTTTCAGTTTAGGATCGATCTAGATCCTAGCTTGCTTAAACCGGACTATTTTGACCACTTCGACCTTAATCGATCCATGATCGAGTGCAACCTTAATCTTTACAATTTGAAATTGTATTCAAGCTTCCATACCTAGAGTTGATTCATTTGTATCAATTTGGATTTGCAGATGCTCCAAATACAGATGAAAATGGTTGGTGCAGTAGTGTTGGAGTTGGATTTGCATGATGACAAGGCCAAGAAGAAAGCACTGGATACAATTTTGGCCCTTCCATGTGCAGGTACTGTTCTTAATTTTATTTATTTTATTATTTCTCTTTTATTATGTGGAAATGGCTTGTTTGAATAATGACTACTCTTGGATGGGCATATATTACGTGGAATGAGCTTGCAGTGTATCTTGGATGGGCCTATATTATTATTATTATTATGTGGTTTTTTAAGTTGAATGTTTTTATGCGTATTTTTATCATGCTGACATGGTTTTTAGTTAGATAATATATATGTAGGTATATATGTATGTCTAGGTCCTTAAAAATTGATTTGTTTTTTAATGGTGACATAGTTTTTATGCGTATTTTTAGTGTTGACACCATTTTTAATTTGATATTATATATGTAAGTATATATGTATGCTTGAGTCCTTAAAAATTGTTTTATTTCTTAGTGCTGACATCATTTTTATTCGTATTTTTTAGTGCTGACATCGTTTTTATGCATATTTTTGTGTAGGTATATATTTGCTGACATCGTTTTTGCAATATAAGAGATGGATGAGGAAAGAGGTCAGCATCGTCGGCATCGAAAAATTCTTTGTTTTAATTGTTTACCGTTATTCTTTGTTTCTCACTACAAAAAAAATAAAATATTCATTTTTTTTGTAGACCATTCCTTTGTCTCTTTGTTCTCCCCCTTTTAGATTTTATATAAAAAATTTAATGTTATTTGATTTAATCCAAATAATTGGTAATGACTTAATACGTCAAATATATTGATCTTCGATGTCATCACCGTCGGCGTCAACATCCTCGTAGAGGGCGTCAGCAATGCTGACGTCAGCATTCCCGACGTCATCGTCGGCGGCGTCAGCATCCTCATAGACGGCGTCAGCATTCCCGATGTCGGTGTCAGCATCCCTCAAACGATGTCAGCATCGTCGACATCCCCGGTGTTAGCATCATCGACGTCCTCCGCGTCAGCGTTATCGGAGTCTACAGTGTCAGCTATGCGGACGTCAACACTCTCAACGTTGGCGTCAGCACCGACGCGCGGGAAAAAAGAAAAAAAAAGTTGGCGTCAGCATCCCTGTAAACGGTGTCAGCCATGCTGACGTCAACTTCCTGACGTCGGCGTCATCATTGACGCACGAAAAAAAAAACTTCCTTGTAAACGGTGTCAGCATTGCTGACGTCAACATTCCCGACGTCGGTGTCAGCATTGACGCGCGGGAAAAAAAAAACTTCCTTGTAAACGGTGTCAGCATTGCTGACGTCAACATTTCCGACGTCAGCGTCAGCATTGACGCGCGGGAAAAAAAATAAAAAATAAAAAATCAGCTGCTGCGGAGGGGGGGCACAGGGGGCACGCAGGAGGGGCACAAGGTTTGTATACTATGCTAATTTTTCACAAACTTTGTATATTTTGCTAATTTGGCCACCTTATTTGTATAGTTTGCAAACCATCCCAGTGAAATAAGTATGAAAAAAACTACATGGTTTTTTAAGTTGACCGCAATTTGACTTGAAACAAAATGAACAAAACCATTGTCTTAATTCACCATACGTATTATTCAATATTGGTGTTGTGAAAGAAACCAAAAAATAAGATAACAAAATATATGACATAAGATAAATTTTCCTCGGATGTCTACTTTGCTTCGACATCCCTGTAATAGAGAACAAATAGAATTATATCAAATAAAGAAAACATAATGGCATTATAAAATTGAATTGAATAAATAAATTAAGTGCAATGAGATCAATTGGTCGTGATGTGATATGAGATGAGAGTAAATAAGGAAAAAAAAAAGAATATTTTAAACAACAACAAAAAAAACCTAATTGATTGAAATCCCTAAATTAAAAGTACCTCATCATAAATTCTTATGTTATTAGAGTTTATATAGATATAGAAGATAAATAATACCATTTGATCAATTTATGTCATTGTTTTGACTTAATTTATGGTTGAAAAGATAAATCAAGCTACTTTGTTATCATTAATTTCTGGTAAAGGGTAAGTTTTTTTTAATGCTATTTGTATAAGTGAATTATTTTAGAGTAAATACTACTCAATATACCAAAAAGGTAGAGTGTTGGCAAAAGTAACCCCACTCTACTCAGATTTGCAAAAGTAGCATATTGGTTCAATTTTTTTGCAAAAACAACCGGTGACAATAACCTAAGATTGGGAGTGAAAGGACAGAGCATTAAATGAAATCAAAATGAATAGAGTGAGAGGGAACAACTTTTCAGAGGAGAGGGGGAGAGGATTAGCAGCTTTTTAGAGAAGAGATGGAGCGGGGTGCTGACAGCTTTTCAGAGGGAGGGGAAAAGACTAAGGAGAGAGGGGAAAGAGAGACGGGAAACCAACTTTTCGAATTACAAACGACTCGTGATCGGTTACATGCTAAACAATGCGAAATACGTGACAGCAAATCAATATTCCGTGACAGCCAAATGTTAGACCGTGCCATCATCATACAATATATAATAACGAATATGGGTAAGTTTGCTTACGATTTTAGTTTTACGCCCTTAACTATTATCCACCCTCTTCATATATTCCCAATCGAAAGTGATAAGACCATCTTCTTCTCTTTCATTCGCAAGGGAGAGAGTTGCTCTTTGTTATATTCGGACTTGGGTTTATCTGTCGGAGTTAAAAAAAAGTTGGCATGAAGTTTACCTATACCGGCACATAAATAGACGTTAGTGGCATGAAGAACGAATTGACTGGCACGTAAGAAACTGTCAGGAACTTTGGCTCCCTGATAGGTCTCCTCTGGGTGACTTTTTTGTTGCAGACAAATCCACCACCATCGACCGGGCCCAATTTGTGTTCCAATTTCGTTCACCGAAACGTACAACGGAAAGAACCATGCTAAATCTCACTTCAGAATATTTTTTTCCATAAACATATATAAAATGGATGTCTATAGATAGATAAAATTAAATTAAGTTCAAAAATAAATTTATTTTTTAATTTTAACAAATGAAAATGGCTTAAAATTAGTTTAAGATAATTAAAGTGTGTGTTTATCTCTCCCTCCTAACTTGTAACCGGCGCATAGTGTAACAAATTTTTTTGCAAAAATTGCCATCTTGCAAATTTTCACATGGCAATGCCATTTTTGCCAATCCATTTTAGTTTTGGTATATCCTTGCAAATCTATATAAACTCTTAATTTAGAAGAGTTTAAGATGATGTGTCAATCTTAGAGGCATTTTAGGAGTTTTACCCAATTGTATTTTTTTCCATTTTTCTTTAATTCTCTTTTTTTCTTCCTTTTTCTTTAATTTTACCAACTATCTATATAAACTCTTAATTTAGAATAGTTTAAGATGATGTGTCAATCTTAGAGGCATTTTAGGAGTTTTACCCAATCATATTTTTTTTCCATTTTTCTTTAATTCTCTTTTTTTCTTCCTTTTTCTTTAATTTTACCAACTATTGGGCTTAATTCAAAACATTGAATTCAATATAATATAACTATTGGGTTTAAATCAAATTTATTTACTAACTATCTATATCTATATCTATATAAACTCTTAATTTAGAAGAGTTTAGGAAGATATGTCAATCTTAGAAGCATTTTACCCAATCATATTTTTTTTGTCCTTTTTCTTTGATTTTCTTTAATTCTCCTTTTTTTCCTTTAATTATCTTTTTTTTTTCCTTTAATTTTACCAACAATCTATCTATATAAACTCTTAATTTAGAAGAGTTTAGGAAGATGTGTCAATCTTAGAAGCATTTTAGGAGTTTTGCCCAATCAATTTTTTTTTGTCCTTTTTCTTTGATTTTCTTTAATTCTCATTTTTTTCCTTTAATTATCTTTTTTTTTCTTTAATTTTACCAACAATTGGGCTTAATTCAAAATACTGAATTCAATCTAATATAATAACTATTGGGCTTAACTCAAATTTATTTACTAACTATTGGGGTTAATTCAAAACATTGAGTATAACTATTGATTATGAGACATCACATTTAAACAATGTTATAATGATATTGATATTATTGTTACTGAGCAATTGAAAGTATCTATATTTATGTACTCCGTTATACTTTACATAAGATTTAAAAAAAAAAATTTTATGTGATAACTATAAGATACATTTGCTGTAAAGTTTTTTTTTACGATTTTTATCTTAACATTTATAAATATTTTATATATAATGTTTTAATTTTAAAAAAACGCGCAATGGCGCGGGAATAGTACTAATTTTCCATTATTTTAATTAATTTGGCAGAGAAATTATAGCTGTGCTTCTTAATGAAAGCACTGATCTCCCCAATTAACTTATTAAATCTATATATAGTAACTAAGAATTGGAGAAAGCCAATTACTAAGGAAGAGATAAATACCTCGAGAAGCCGCTTGAGGAAATGGAGAGTGATAGCAGCTCGTAGGAGCAAGAATCTAGTCTCCTGGAAGTCGGTGGGGAAGAGGAAGAAGGAGGCAGCTCCGAACACGAACGCCGGCAAGTAGAAGAAGGTCATTCCCGTCTTGCTACCGATTTTCCAGCCAGAAAGGGCTCCGGCCAGCTTCGAGTACTGGCCGTGGACCCCCCTCATCTCGCTCACACCGCCGTTGAGCATCGACAACATGGTTAACGTCACCATTACAGTCACAAACGTCGGAACTGGTGGCCAAAAAAGCAGGCTGTATTCCGTCGCCATTGCTCTCGGTTTATGATTTCTGGGCAGTGGACAAAGCGATTTCAGAGAGGAAAGCTAGGGAGATAATTAGGTGAAATATAGTACATAGGAGGGGAGAAGATCGATCACCAAACAAACCACTTTAGGTATGGCCGTGGATCCCCCTACTGTCCGGAGGTTACAGTGTTACGTACCTAAAGTTGCATATCAGATGTTATTTTAGCAGATCGATGCGCTGGATTCCACTAGCTGGGGCCTAATGTTGGATTCCACTGAAATATAGTACAAAGTAGAAACAGTTCCAGATTGTATATCTTCGTATATATGATTAATAGCAAAACGTATTCCCCTCCTATTTTTGGTTGTGGATGAGAATGAACCAAAATTTCTGTTATTTTTGTGAGGAAAATGACTCCTCTTACTAGTTCTACCGATCTGTGATGCTGCTTATGACGAATCCAAGCAACGACCAGACATCATCTATGTTGAAAACTGAAGAAGATGATGGACTCAGAGAAACTATGAATCCAGAAACTGAATTATCATCTATTGGTGTCGAACTAAACTCTGATTGCAAGAATCCTTATCGCTGCTTATTGACCACTTGCTTTGATTTGTTGTGTGGTTTTTTGGATGGCTTGTGCTTTTGGTGTTCCTGTGATTCTTGTGTGTGGTGTGCTCTTTCTAGGTGGTATGGATTGATGCACCATGCCCTTTCGAGGGGAGCTACTGACACCGTTATACCTCTGCGATCCCTTAAACAAAGACACCACCAAAGCCAACTGAATAAAAGAAGACCAAATCAAGATCTGTTGAACCCAATTGAAAACTCGACAACTCTACTCATGTCGGACCAATGGACTGCACTGTGCTCCTTCTTTATTCTGGTTTTTTTGAGGGTGGTGTTGTTTTTATATAATAGTACCAACTGGTTTCTTCACAAACACTTGTGTTGCACCCAATTGATCATGAACTCAAAATTTCCTATTAATGACACTTATTGTGAATTTGTGATAATTTGTTGCTTCTGCCGATTTGTTCTTATGGATGAAATGCTTGATGCGTTCTCTGACTCTAGAATCTTTGTACCCATTTTGAACAAAATTGAACAAGTGAAGAAAAACGAACAGGGAAACAAGAGCACCTATACGAAAATCAGGAAAAACCCGTCCAGAAGAAATAAGTGCCAACTTTTTTCGATATTATCCCTTCTCATGCTCCTTGCTCTTCGGTTAGCCCTCAACTCCTTGGGTTTGGGCTGCTGTTGGGTTAAAGGATGGCAAAGACTCGGATCCAAGGATCATAGAACAATCAAAGATGTCCCAAAAAATCAAAATCAAACTTGGACTGACCACCAATTGCATGCCAAACAAAAAGAAGGAAATGAAGAAAATTGGAAACTAGCAACCATGACCACATATTTTTTTCTTTGTCCAGGATGAAAATATGCACATGGAATTGTTGTGGAATTGGACATAGAAATAGATGGACAGACATTGAAACCTTATGTAAAATTGAGAACATCCAAATTCTAGCTCTAATGGAAATGAAGTCGGAAGTCCAGCCCCTTGATGTAATGTGGAAAAAAGCCGGTTTTGACTCTATCTGTTTTGCTCCGGCTAGGTCGGGGGGGATTTGCGTGTTGTGGAAAAACTTCCAACTGCCAGACTCTGTTGTCTCTGTCATGACAAAAGAAGAACGCTTTATCACTTTAAAAATTGAAAATAAAGAAAGTGGAATAACTTTCGCAGTATGCTTTGTCTACGCACCTCCCCACGAGCAAGCCAAAGTTTATTTCTTGCCTTTTTTGACAGACTACATTCAGAATCTGACGATTCCCATCATTCTGATGGGTGATCTCAATGAGATTCAAAGCTCTAGCGAAAAGGTTGGCGGCAATGAACCACACCCTATACGCTTTGAAAGATTACTTTCCTTTAAAGATCAATGTAACGTGTTAGATATTCCTTCCTTTGGAAATCAATTCACATGGAGAAAAAACAAGACAGATGTGAAGAATATTTATGAAAAGTTGGACAGAACCTTGGTCCAAGACCAAATTCTCCAATGGTATCCAAATATAGCAACAAGAAACCATGCCTTTTTTACCTCAGCCAATTGCCCAATTTCTGTTCAACTTCAAACAGATGACAGAAGAAAGGCTAGACCTTTTAAATTCGAGAAAATGTGGCTTACTAGGAAAGATTATAAAAACTTATTCGCTCAAGCGTGGAGAACACAATATGAAGGGTCCCATATGTTTAACGTTATGAAAAAAACACAACTTCTGAAACGACTAACTAAAGAATGGAATAAGAAAACTTTTGGCAATATCTTTAGACAACTAAGGGAGATAGAAGAAAGATTACTTGAATTACAAAAGGACAATAGCCAAGGCCAGCAGAGTGATAACAACAAACGACAACTACAATTGATAAAGAAAACAGACCAACTTCTGAACTATCATAAGTTATACTGGAGCCAAAGGGCAAAGACAAAACATCTGAAACTTTCCGATTCAAACACTGGATACCACCATAGAGTAGCGTCGGGTAGACGAAATAGAAAAATCATTAAAGAAATTAGAACACATGAAGGTATAGAAATAACTGGTGATGAAAACATTAGGAAAGAAATTAAAGACGACTTTGAAAAAAGATTTAAAAAAAACATCAATGATAGATTACTGCAAGAGTATCTACTCCTAATAAATAATGAGATAACGACGGATGACAACAAAGAACTCACCAGAGCAGTCTCCAATTCCGAAATTAAATCAGCTTTCTTTTCTATTGGAAAAGATAAATCCCCGGGTCCGGACGGGATGACAGCAGAATTCTACAGAAAATATTGGGACATTGTTGGACCATCAATCACTAAGGCCATTAAAGGATTTTTCAGATCCGGGAAAATGTTATGCCAAATAAACCAAACCTTTATCACCTTAATCCCAAAATGCGAGAACCCGTCCACAACGAATAACTACAGACCAATCAGCCCGTCCTCCACTGCTTACAAAGCAATTGCAAAAATACTCGCGGAAAGAATGAAAAAGATAATCAGGAAAATCATTCACCCACTTCAAGGAGCATTCGTTGCTGATCGAGCTATTCAAGATAATGTTCTTATAGCTCACGAAATCCTTCATTCCTTTAGAACAAGGACATGGAGAAATGGATGGATTGCAATAAAACTTGACATGGAAAAAGCGTATGATAGAGTGGAGTGGCGCTTTCTGCTAGCGGTCATGGAAAAATTCGGCTTCTCTGCAAAATTCTTGGAGTGGATTAGGGAATGTATCCAAACCGTGTCTTTCTCTGTATTAGTGAACGGTGAACCCACAGAGACTTTCCGACCACAAAGAGGACTAAGACAAGGCGACCCGATCTCCCCCTATCTTTTCATCATAGGTGCGGAAATCCTCGCCAGAAAATTACAACAACAGTGCAACGAAACAACAGACTCAATTGGCTTCAAGATGACCCCAAATGGATCACGAATCCCGTTCCTATCCTTCGCGGACGATATTATGATCTTTGCCAAAGCATCTCATGAATCATGTGCAAAAGTGAAGAAAATAATTGACGAATATTGCCAGATATCGGGACAAAAGTTAAATTTTCACAAGTCAGCGTTCCAAGTAACTAAAGGAGTCTCTTCCAACCAAAAGCATTAGATCCAAAGTACTCTTCTTATAATGAACCAAGTAACCTAGATTGCCCAATCATCAATGGCAGGGTCAACAAAAAAACATTTGAAGATGTAATTGGAAAAACGAAAATGCAACTGACAAAATGGAAAGCGAACACGTTGTCCCAACAAGGAAGGATAGTTCTCATAAAAGCAAACCTCGCGGCTAAACCTAACTATGTCATGCAAAACTTTATGCTCCCGAAAAATGTACACAACAAACTAGATAGACTAAACAGATGTTTTTTCTGGAACAAGGACCAAAAATACAAACCATTGTTAAGCTGGGACAAAATATGTAAATCAAAAAAACAAGGAGGTCTGGGAATCCATAAAACAAAGGACATGAACAAAGCCTTGCAAATGAAACTATTGTGGAAAATTCTTGCGGAACCCCACAACCAATGGGTTAGAATAATACGAGAAAAATACTTAAAAATGACAAAATCTGGGAATATAGGAAAAAGAAAAACTTGTCATGAAAATGGACCAAATTAATCGACCTTAAGGACGACTTCTGTGCTGGGCTCATCTGGCAAATTGGAAATGGAAAAACGATAAAGTTTTGGAAGGACAAATGGATAAACGATGATAGAAAACTTGAGGATTACCGACTAATTCATCAGATTGAAGATCAAGAAAAAGTTGCTAACTACATTCTACCAAACAAGACATGGAATGAGGATAAGCTTCGAGAAGTCTTGCCTATAGATATCGTAGAATCAATTATAAATATCCCTCTTCCTTTGCAGGAATTCGAGGATAGATTATACTAGAAACCAAGCTCAGATGGTTGGTTCTCAACATCTAGCGCTCTGGAATTTATCACGAATTCCAATGGCAATGAAATAGAGCTCTTCAATGGGATATGGAAAATTGATTGCCCACCCAAGGTGAGAAATTTCATATGGAAAATGGTGTTGGATGGACTACCAACCAAAGAAAGACTACGAAACAAACGAATACATACGCCCATGGGTTGCGCCCTTTGTAGCTCCATGGAAGAAGACGCTATCCATCTCCTGATGGAATGCTCGACAACCTTAAGAATCATTGGATCAATGGACAAGGCTATTGAGTGACAAATTACAAATATTGACAAAAGTAATCAAAGTATAAAGACCATTACCAACGAAGTCTTTCGACACCTAAATTCTGAACAAAAAGCCACTCTGGCTTTCTCTTGGTGGTGTATTTGGACTAAGAGAAACAAGATTATATTTAAAAACCAAAGCTTAAGAACAATAGATGAATTGACAGCAATAATAAAAAACCATATGAAAAATTGGAAAAAAACTAAACAGGATGAACTAGATGAAGATGACGACATAACAAGAATAATCAAACCCAGGAGCAACCCTCGCCAAAGGAATATCATTAGATGGAGAAAACCTGAGGAAGGTGTTTTCAAGCTCAATTTTGATGGTGCTAAATCTTCGTCTGGTTGTGCTTCTGCAGGTTTCGTGATTAGAGACAATGACGGAGGGCTAATCGCTTGCGATGCCAGACGTTGTGGGAAGTTGTCGGCGCTTCAGGCTGAGGCTGTTGGTTTGCAGCTTGGGCTGGTGGAAGCTCAGAAGAGAGGGATTCAGAAACTTGCCGTGGAAGGCGATTGTCTCGCTATCATCAACGCGATCAAAGGAGTCTAGACGATTCCCTGGGAGATCGAAATTCTTATTTCAGATTCTATCCTTCTGCTTGGTGCTTTTGAGTTCGCCTCCGTTTCCCATATCTTTAGGGAGGCCAACAGGGCGGCTGACCGTCTTACACATTTGGCCTTGGCTTCTGATTGGTCTGCTTGGAGGTCCGATCTAGAGTTTTAAACTCTCGTCCGGAAGGACGCGCTTGGGTGGTGGTACAACCGTAGTTGACACACCCCAAACTTTTGCCTTGTATCAAAAAAAATAATAGAAAAACGTATGCATATGAAAAACTCCCTAGGAAGAAGCCTCTCTCAGAGCATGAACAATAGAGGGATCGGAGGCCCTTAATATCCGGACCCTTAACTTACTTTTTCTCTGCCACATCAGCTTAAGGGCCCCGTCCCAGCTTTTAATTATTTGCACCCACATTCGAGGGCCCGGACCCGGGCCCTTAACTTACTTTTTACTATTTACCTTTTTCAATTATTCAATCATTGTTATTATCATTATTATTATTATTATTGTTGTTGTTGTTGTTGTTGTTATTATTATTTTTTTTTTTTTGGTTGTTTATTATTATTATTATTATTTATAAGAAATTAGTGGGTAGCCGAGATACTATCTGGGCACCCACTCCCTTAGCGATAATAAAACTGAGTCTAGTGAAAATATAAGCGGCAACACGAGCCCCAGCATCATGAGATACGGAGAATTTCTGAACCCGCTTCAGCAAAGCAACCGCATTCGTATCTAACTCTCCCAACGAAGAGAAGGAGAAGGGTATGAAACCATACCCAGCTGCCGTGCACAAATCTCGATACTTGGCACACTTACGCCGAGCAGCATCAACAACATCACGACAAGGTACAAAGTCAGACATGCCAGACTGAGTCAAAGGGGAGGATCCCGTCGGATCGACACAAACATCCCGCCCCCTATCCCAGGAATAAAGTAGCAAATCCGCCGGAGGAAGAGGCTTATCATGCCCATCAATCAAACCAATATCAACCTCCTTACCGGCAGAAATCCCAGACCTGTAGCAGATATCCAATAAGGTGTCGCGAACGAGTTTATGTCGATGTTTAATGCCCACGGAACCAGCGCAAGACACAGCATGGTCACCGTAAACATCACCAATAAAGACCCGAGAACAAGCAGAACATGGTCTGGACACCGCGAACAATGGAACTCCCAATCGATAGCTAAGCACACTACGATAGGTCCTTCCATTCATAGTCTGCCCCAACCCAGAAATAGGAACTGCACGCAACCAATCAGATGAGTGAGCACCCTGCTGAGACTTCCATAATGCCACCTGTCGCGGAGTCAATGAGAAAACAGAGTCTGATGTAGCAGCAACCTTCGCGAAATATATATCTGCCAGTTTCTTCATAAGCTTGGGGGCAGCGATTTCACTAAGATCGCGTAGAAGATCAAAACCCGTGACCTCATTAAAAGAGCGACAAGCATCATCAAAAGTAGGCCCAACAGCAATGATACCAGAAGAACGCAAGATCTTAGCCTGCAACTCAGCAGACTGCAAACGGGACGCCAAAAAAACATGATGTAAGACATCACTAGCAGCGTACACTCCAAGCCCAGCAAAATGAAAAGGGAATGTGGCGAGCCTCCACTGCCAATCTCCAAACCCAGGCCCAGACGCAGTGACAATACGTTCCAAACTAGAACGGAGTGCCTCGTCAAAGGAAAGTTGGGCCGGCCCAAATACACGCGGAGAGCAAGTACGCAAGGAAAAGTAAAGCTTAGAAATACCCGTACAAGCCTGAAGCAGAACAATGATCTTGAATCAAGTGTTACACGATAAAATGATAATCAAAATAAAACCGAAAATACAATAAAACAAGCGTTACCATATAACGATAGATGCAAATGAAACGAAAATGCAATTGTTGAAATGATAACTTGAACACTTCCACCTAATTCTCATCTCCTTGTGTTCAAATTTATGCCAAATATGTTCAACCAAGTCTGCCTTGAGTTGATGGTGCGAGCCCCTTTCTCGAATACGAGTTCGATTTTTAATGATGTCGGACATCGCACACGGTAATTCCATCTGGGTGATTCCATCATCTACGACTTGATCAAATTCTGTTGTGTGGAATTGTAGTTGATAGTCGTCATGTTCATCTTCAACAATCATGTTATGGATAAGGATGCACGCCTTCATTATTTTCCCAATCAATGCAATTTCCCACGAACGTGCTGGACGGCGAATAATAGCAAAACGAGCTTGTAGCACTCCAAATGCTCGTTCGACATCTTTGTGAGTCGACTCTTGGACTTGGGAAAACAATAAATCCTTTGCACCGAAGGGATTCTTGATTGTTGGGATAAATGTTGCCCATTTAAGGTAAATACTATCCGCCAAGTAGTAAGTCATGTTGTACTCATGTCCGTTTATAACATATGTTGCCTTTGGAGCTGTACCATGTAATACATCATCAAATACAGGAAAACGATCTAGAACGTTGATATCATTACATGTACCTGGTGTTCCAAAAAAAGCATGCCATATCCAAAGATCGTAGGAGGCAACTGCTTCGAGGACAACTGTCGGTTTCTTCTTGTGGCCACTAACATATTGACCTTGCCATGCGACCGGACAATTTTTCCATTCCCAATGCATGCAATCAATACTCCCGTTCATTCCAGGCCACCCACGTTGCTCGCCCACGTACAAGAGCCGTTGCATATCCGATGTGGTTGGCTTCCGTAAATACTCGACACCAAATAGCGATATGACCCCATCAACGAAGTTGGACATATATTCTCTTGCTGTTGATGCACAAATGCGAACGTAGTCGTCCACTGCATCGGCCGCCTCTCCATACGCCAACATTCTCATCACTGCGGTGCATTTCTGTAGGGGAGAAAGACCTAGCCTCCCAGTCGCATCTCGACGTTGTCGAAAGTACTCAAACGCATTACATAGTGAATTTGTAATACGAAGGAATACATGTCGCCTCATTCGAAAACGACGTCGGAAGAGGGATCATTGTATGTCGGGATCTGGGTAAAGTAGTCATTGAACAAACGTTCATGACCACCCTCACGATCTCTTTGTATGTAGGATCTTCACGCTCGAGGTGTTGAGCTAGACCTCTCCTCGGCCGTGATAGCCGGATGATGTAATCATCCATAATCTCGGAGATCTTATCTTCTGCTTCGGTGTCTACGACCTCGGGAGGTGGGAACATGAGTTCATCAAGCGATGAACTCGAAGATGAAGAAGAGTTCAAATATTACATCTTGTGTGTGGTTTAAGTGGTGTTTTTTTTTGTAGTGAGATGTTTTGAGAAAATAATGTGATGATTTGTGGTGAGAGTATAGATTATATATACTAGTGGGTTGATGGAAGTTGTTTGGAAGGGTGAGTATGGTTGGGAAGAAGAATATATTGATGGAAAGGTGTTGGGAAGAGGGAAATGTGTTGGGAAGAGGGAGTATGGTTGGGAAGAGGGAAAGGTGTTGGGAAGAGAGAGTATGGTTGGGAAGAGGTATTAATGTATTATGGTTGGGAATTAAAGAGGGATTGATGTAAATGTGTTGGGAAGGAGGAATAGTGTTGGGAAGAGGGAGTATAGTTGGGAAGAGGGATTGAGGGAAATGTGTTGGGAAGAGGGAGTATGGTTGGGAAGAGGGATTGATTGAAATGTGTTGGGAAGATTGAAGTGTGTTGGGAAGAGAGAAACAAATATATTAATCGAAAACAACTAGACATCATTATCATTTATCATATAGAAATGGTACATTACGTTCGGAAAAAATGAATGACAACGACCTACCGAATTAGAATGCTACTAAGACAAAATACGAAAACAAGAATGAAAATGAGCTACCGAACGGAAATTTAAGAAAGATAACAAACGACAATACGAATGAAAACGATAAACGTACACCGACAGAGCCATCTAGTTCTCGAATAATTCCATCGAGAGCTGGTCAAACTGAACCTCCTCTTCAAAAGATAACGTACCAAATCGAGACTTCAAGTCTTTCCAAATGGTTAACTTATGAACCCTCTCTTCCTTTTGGATCTTCTTTTCCTCTGCCCTTGATTTCCTAGCCTCAGCCGACGCAGCTTTCATCTAAAGGAAAGTCTGCCTCTGCTCCCACTCAAGTTTTTTCATAGCTAATTCCTCCTTCTTCAGCTCCCGATCCAGCTTCCTTGACTCAATGAGCTCAGCAATAATCTTCTGATGGCCATCGAAGTTGATGTCATGCTTGTCATCAGGAGACATTTGGGTCGAAACACGCTTCCCGGCCGTCTTGGAGGCCCTAGCGCCGGGAGGACGAAGGGAGGAACCGGCTGAGAATCCATCACTAGTAGGAGTTTCTGGGTTTGGGCTTAAGGTGTATGCAGACGTCTCGTTCACCTTTGTTCTCTTCGGCCCGGAGCTTCCTCCTGCAGTAGGTGAAGGTTCAATAGAACTAAGCCATTTCTGCTCATTTCGGAGGAGATGCCATGCATGTTCATTCCTGAACTCCTTCTTGTCTTTGCTATCCTCCACATACATGCGACGAGCAGCATTGATGACATCGTCTTCAGATTGACCACTAGCTCTAGCCCTTTGTGCGGCTAGGTAACAACCTACAAACTTTGAAACAGTAGCGCTAATCTTCCCAAAATGCGACTTGCATTGCTTTGCCGTCCGAATGGCGAGACTCCCCCTCCTCTCGTTGTAGTAATCTGAAATTCTTTCCTAGAATCTGGACATGGTTTGCCCTTGTCCCGTGGCCACATCCTTACTTGTGTTGAGCCAGGCACTGATTAGCAAGTGGTCTTCTTGGTCACTCCATGCTCGTCGTGAGTTGACGTTCTGAGTGTGAGCCTCGTCAGCCTCTTCTTCTTCCCCATCTTCCTCCACACCAGTTTGAGAAGGGACGATATTTGGATTGAGAATCACATTTGGCGTTGGATGAACATTTTGATTTGGATCAACAACCCCATATGGGTTAAAGTTAAAATAAGCTTGAGGAGGGTAGTAGAAATTTTGATTGGAATCCATCTTTGAAAAGGGGGAAGAGGAGAGATATGGATGTGTGAAAAGTAGAGGGGGTATCACTTTATTTATAGGAGAAATGGGTGAAAAAAATTAGTTTTTTATGTGTTAAAAATAATAGTATATGGGTATTGTTGAGGTAATTTTTTTTTTCAAAAATAACATATACAAAATGGGTGTATATGGGTAGATAAAATTAATTTACACTTAAATATAATTTTTTTTAATTACATAATAGGTAGAAAATTCAATTATATAATCTGAATTTTACGCCATGACACGTGGCGCCACATGAATGGGCCACATGTCACGCGTCAGCCTTCCCTCTTATTTTCCTGGGCAAGAATTGGATGATGCGCATGCACCCGGCACGTGCCCTGGGCTTGCGTACATTGGAGCCTCCCTTTTTCGGGCTCTTGCAGGTGGGACTCGTCCCCGGGCCCTTACATATTTTGCTTTTTTTTTTTGTTTTAAATGCTGATTTGGCATCTTTTATAGCCCTTCGGCTCTCCATTGCTGATGGCCTCAAAAGCCAAAAGTTCTTTCGTGGTTAATTTTGTGAAAACACATAAGCCGAAAGTCCATTGGTATGGACTAGTAGCCGAGCACATAAGTCGAATGGGGTTTCATCCTAAAACCAATTGGCTATATGAGAAGTAACCCACTAGCTTATATACTAAGGCTTTATCTTTCATATTTTCAATGTAGGACTCTTGATCTCTTTGCATTCTTAACAATCACCAACAACAAGATTTTAAATCTAAAACAACAGCATCGTTAACAATATGTATCATCTTCAACTCCATGAGATCTGATTTGGCATGGGCTTTATTATTCTGGCTCATCACTCTCGCTTCTGGCCTCTCTTCGAAGAGTTGTGAGGGCGAGATGACGGTTTTTGTAGGAGATCGGAGGATGATGGGGCTTTGTGAAGAAAATCCTTGTGGAAGGGGCATTAGTCCATCCACTCCATACCTCTCAATTCTCATAAGGGTTTGTCAAACAATGGCACAAGGAACAAAAGTAAAGGAGATTCATCTCCTCTGGATGTAAAACCAAACTTGAATCCGTCTTTCGCGAGAAGATTCCTTTCATAAATATTTCTATTAACTCCACCTTGATTATAAGACCAGCCTAATGGAGATTAAGGTCTTGGTTGATGAAAGCCAAAACTCGGGTTTCCAGAGTTTGGTAAGATCTTACCAAAGGACTCAAAGGATTGCGTGCACAAACGGACTCGGACTCTGAAATAGGTTGAATGGGCCTATTTGTTAAATAGGCCTATTTAACCTTACAGATCCGAGATCCAATTTTAAAGGACTAGTAGTTATTGGGCCTATGTTTGAGCTTATGTTTGATTGGGCCTAAATGTGTTGTTTCGGACCTTGTAGTGGATAGAGTTTTTAAACTCTCCATCTTATCTCTATTATTTGTTAGTCTAGTTTGTTGAGATTTTGCAGGATTCATTTGAACTTAGACCAAGGCTCCTCCAACGTATCTTTCCTCTCAAGATCTCAAATCCAAAGTGAAGGTTCTGGATTCTTGTCAAAGGTCCAAAGATCTCTCTCTCCAAGAAGATATGGTGCAACGTCTTTTAACAAACCCGGAGAAGATTCAGATGTTTGTTTTTCAAATCAAACGTACTGGCCTATATAAAGGTGAAGAGGAATATTGCAGAAGATACAACTCCACAGCGCTCAACGTCTACTGCAATCAAGTCTCATGCAAAGCATTCGATCACACGTCGCTCTCCTTGCTCAGTGTTGTATTTTCTTTGAGTGCGTGTGAGGTTTCTTACGAGCTTTATAGTACAATTCATCTAGGTTATACTAAGGGTTCCTTTACCCAAACGTATAGGATACCTCGGTATCCATAGAAGCTTTGTTTCACTAGTGTGATTGGGTAGCTAGATAGGAAGTTAGTCTAGAAGAGGGAAAGTCTTCTAGATGTTGTATCTAGGGCTCATAAGATAAAGTGAAATAAAGTTTGTTGAATCCTACGGGTTGGATAACCTTAGGCAGGGACGTAGGCGGTTGTGCCGAACCTCGTTAACAAGTATCATGTTCTTTACTTTCCGCTCTTTACTTTCGCATATTACTTGTTCGCCATTTATTACTAATTCGTTCTTGCTTTTCAGATAAGGTCTTACATCAGGTGGTAAAGTCTTACATTTTCAGTAATTGCGAAAAGTTTACATACTCTATCCAACCCCCCCCCCCCCCTTCTAGAGTATTTGTGTGCTTTATATCTGCCTATTCCGCACTTCAATTGGTATCAGAGCCTAACTCACGTACCTTAGATATTAATATCTGTGAGTCTAACCATGGCAGGTGAAGGTCAAGGCGGCTTCGGTCAAGGAAGATCTGTCTCTCGTCCACCTCTCTTCGTTGGGGAAAACTTCATGCATTGGAAATCCCTGATGAAAATGTTCATCATTGATCAGGATCTGGAGCTCTGACATATCATTACATGAGGGCCAAATGTACCCAAGAAGGATGGACCCAATGGAAGAAAGTTGGACAAGACAGAAGATGAATACAATCAACAAGATATTGAGAGCACGTCTAAGAACTTCAAAGTCGTCCATGCTTTGTATTGTGGACTAAGCACCGACGACTTTAATCGTATTCCTCTTGTAGAACTGCAAAGGAAATTTGGGATAAATTGGTCGTGACCTATGAAGGAACTAGCTAGGTCAAAGTGACCAAAATCAGTATCTATCTTAGACAATATGAATTGTTTAAGATGAATCCTGATGAGTCTGTGAAAGTAATGTTCACCCATTTTAGGGAGATCATTAATAATCTCGACTCATTGGGAAAGACTTTCCAGAATGATGAGAAAGTTTGAAAGATACTTAGGTGCTTACCTAAATCAAAATAGGGTCCCAAGGTGACAGATATAGAAGAAGCTCAAGACCTTAGCACGCTAGCTATTGATGACTTACTGGGAAAATTGATCACCCATGAGATGATCCTCAATGAGGACGATGAGGAGCCTTCCACAAATGTCAAAAACTTAGCGCTGAAGGTGAGGAAGATCCTTTTGCTCTTATTACAAGAGAATTGGCTCGCATTCTCAAAATCAAGAAGCAATTCTCTAATAAAGAATTTGGAGGATCATCGAGGAACCAAGGTAAGTCTTCTACCCCCTCGAAAATAAATCGAGTCCTAACTTGCTATGAATGTGGTGAAACAGACCATCTCGTTAAAGAATGTCCTCTCAAGAAGTGGAACAATTGGCTAAGAGGAAAGAGACAAACAAGAAAGGGATGCATGGAGTGACTTAGATTCTTTAAGCGACTCGGAGTCAGAAGAAGAACACGCCAATCTTTGTCTAATGGCAAAGAACGATGCAAAAGATCAACACCTAGACGGAGTGGTAAGAAACCTCCTATCCAGTTCCACTGCCGTGTTATCTGAATTTCTCAAAAACATGATTTCAAATGAAGAAAGTTGTAACAAAGAAATCAGCAGCCTACAGGAGAAGGTGTTGGATCAAGAAATCTGCATAAAGAGGCTGTCGCAGAAATTGCAAGATCTTGACAGCAAAAACTCAGATATTATCACTGAAGGTAAGACCTTACGATCGGAAATTTCCGAACTTAAGGCTAACCTTTCATCTCTTAAGGTTCAAAACATTGACCTTGAGAATGAAAAAGTGAAATTGTCTGAGAAATGTCAAGATCAACAAACAACCTTGGTGCAATTTACTAGATCCAAAACCACTCTTGACAGGATGCTTGGAGAACAACAACTTTCCTTAAACCGAAGTGGTATAGGATATAACAAGAATTTTCCTATTAAGCCTACTACCAAATTCGTCAAGGCAAAAGGAAGTTGGAGATCTCCTACTTGTTTCTTTTGTTGCAAAAATGGTCATGTAAAAGAGATGTGTCCTTATAGGAGAACGGATCCTTACATTATCCGAAACACATTTCCGGTACGCTTAAATGAACGGACAAGGCAAGTTTGGGTCCCTAAAGGAACAAGGTTGCCAAATATGGTTTACCCCCATAATGGATCCAAATCGGTCTATTGGTCAAGCCGGAAAGGTTGATTTTTTGTTTTGCATGATATCACCAAGACTAAGAATCATAAGTGGATTATGGATAGTGGTTGCTCTAGGCATATGAGTGGAAAAGAATCTCTTTTTCATCATCTAAAGAAGCAATCAAGTGGTACTATAACCCTTGGTGATAAAGGAAAGTGTGACATCGTCGGTATTGGTAACATTGGTGTTGATCCTAATATAACCTTCTTAGTGTTTCACAGCTTTGTGATAAAGACAATTGTGTAAGCTTCAATAAGGAGAAATGCATCGTACAGGATGAGGAGACATGAGATATTGTCCTTACTGCATATAGAGATTCTAACATCTATGCTCTAATTAATACAGATCGAATTCCGACCTCAAATCTAAAATGCCTCAAGGCCTTATCAGAGGATCCAAATCATCCAAGGGTGTGGCATAGGCGACTTGGACATATAAGCATGCACACTCTCGGTAAACTCCATTCAAAGGATCTTCTTCGAGGTCTTCCTAATTTGAATTTCAAGGTAGATGATCTTTGCAACGTGATAGGGTCTATTTTAGTCATGTAATTGGATATTATATTAGCTTATTTTCATGCATATTTTATCTATTTTATAGTTAATTTGTATTATTTGATTTTCGGAGTCTACACTAGTGCTTTTATACATTTCAGGTATTTTTTGGGCTAAATCGGGTAAATTTGGAGGTTGCTCATAACATATGGGATCGTTTTGCAAATTGGAAGGCAAGATGGGCTGACTCATATCGAATCGAGACATGGGCTTGATGCGTCACCTTTTAAGAAATTGGAATTCGGAAGTTGCCTATTATTACATTCCTTTATTTTATTAAATAGATTACTTAGATAGATAGAATGAATAATATTAATATTATATATATTCAGATTAGGATAGATAGATTATCTTGTGTTTTAGAAATAGCATACATTATATAATATATATACTTTCATACGGCAAAGAGTCAGAGGAATCCGTGAGCACCGAGAGCGGCCGTGAGCCGACTAACACTTTCAACCTATAACCCTAGTAATGTTTTGTCTTATTTTTTTGGAGATCTAAACTCTTCCGTTTCATCTATGGATTGAAGCTTTGGTTTGATAAATTTGTGAGATTTCTATTCTGGTTCTATTCCTATTGATTCGTATTGATTCTTTTGCGTATATTGTTGATTTATTCTAGTCCGTACAACTAGTTGAGATTATTGCTAGGATTTTGTAGATTCCTCGTAGCGAACCTTAATCCATAGTAGCAATCATGTCTTTTTAGGACTCGTAGGACTAAACTGGTGTGTAGAGAATCAATTATATGTTAAATGCTGACTCGTAGCTTGGTGTTGCATATATCCTGGTTAATCCTTAATCTTAATGCTACTATTAGGTTAAATCTTGACCATGTTAAGGTTATCTAATTAGTAAGGGTTACTAGGACTCGTAGGACTAGTAATTTACACAAGATCAGGACAGGAACAATAATAGGATGAAAAGAGAACTTGAAGAAGAATCGAGGATCAACTAGTCAAATTAAAGTGGATATTTGTAGATGAAACTAGTTCTTTAATTGTTATCTCCGTTAATTTGTTTATAGTTTATTTTATTTTCTTTCTTATTCTCATCACACCAAAACCCCCTTTTCTATTAATTGGTAAATAGACTTAACTTAGGAATAACTTGATTCTCTATGGGATCGACTCGTGCTTACCATACTACATTAGTTAGTAAGTTCGAATTTATTTTGATACGGTTTACGCGACTAAAAACCGTCCATCAAATTGGCGCCGTTGCCGGGGAATCAAAGTTTGTTTCTTTGTTTTGTGTGTTTATCAATTTTTGTATATATCTAATTTGTTGTGAACCTATCTTACGGTTCATAACACCCTTGCTACTAATTTTTAAGATGTTGAGGCTATTGCAGTTTGAAGGTGAGAACTTTCATCAATATCTTACCAGATTGCAGAGATATGTTGACATTCGTAATTCACAGGGTTATCAAGACAGCATCCAAGATATGATTCTTTGCATAATTGACGGGATGACTGCTGAGACACGAGCGCTTGTTGAGTACATGAGTAACGGAGGCCTATCACGGTTAGGTTTGTCGGGATTGTGGAATTTTTTCTGTTATATGGATTACCATATTACGCAGGAAGAATCCTTCACTTCGGTATCGCCACCAATGGGGTACTCTGTCGCACACTTGGATGATGAAATCCAAGCCCTTACTCAAGCAATACAGGAGAATGCTGAGAGGATCAAAAACTTGGGGGAACAATTGAGCCAACTTATTCAAACATCAAGCGAGATAATAGGAGAGCAGATGGCCACCCCGCAAGTTGATAAAAAAAGCCAATCCACCCTGCCATCTCCCGAGACATTGAAGGATGCAAGAATGAAAGATCATGTCGAAGTCATTGTGCTCAATTCATTCTATCCTAGTTGGTTTCAACGTGATAATGATGTTCAGAACGAGGATGAATTGTTCACAGATGACGATAGTTTCTTTGATGATGGAGGAAAGGATCTAGTGCTTCCTGACTTGGAATCTCATGAGTCAACGCATGAGGCTACATGTTATGTGTCTCCTACTCCATCCGATGCATTCATTCCGAGCACCCCCGTTGATGAACCATGTCTAGAGCCACCTACTAAGGCTCGAGAGGTAATAAAGGTAAACTTATGCAATTTGGAAGGTAACAGAGATTATGTTGATCCTTTTAATTGTTATTTTGAAAAGCCACCAGTGGAACTGACTGGTGGTATCATATTCCTTCGGTAGGGAGTCATAACTTTGATAAATTGAAAGGGTTTTTAACTTATATAGTATTATATAATTTCAATTACTAGTGTATTATGGCGTCTTGTGTAAGATGTGTGCACATGAATATGACAGACTGCTGAGGGCTTTGACAATGTCTGATAGGTAGGATTTAAGATTAAGAATAAGTCAAGCCAATGACATAAAAGAAAGGCGCTATTTGGGAGGCAACCCAAGATATTTTTATTTTTATTTTTTTATATTTCCGTTTTATTTTTTGTTAATTTTTTTTATTATTTCTTTTTTCTTTTTAGTTAGGATTAATTTTTATATATATTTTCTATTTTCGTAAAAAAAAAAAGTCGAGCCTTCCTCTTTCCTTTCTTCCCCTCACATCACCGATATTTCCCAAGTCGGTGTTTTCCTCGGCCTTTTCGCTCACCATCGCCGCGCCTCCTTCCTCATCCCACCGGCCCGCTTTTCCCCACTACCATCGCCGCCCTTTTGCTCTTGTCCCGACGGAACCCTAACCCAAGGGCTGCATTGTTTCGCCGCGTTGATCTCCTGCCGACCGCCAGCATTGCCCGTACCAGACCTGCTAGCACGCCACACCACCACTCCATCGGAGCCACCAAGGAAGCAGTAAAGGGACAGGACCGATTTCCTAGACCTTCTTCCCCGCCGGCACCCTTGCCACCTCACCACTAGCGATCTCCCAGAACCGCTGGAATTCCCCAACAAGTCTCGGCCAGCCAGAATTGCCCAGCACCAGCCCCTCTCAGAAATTCTAATACTAGTCATCATCGTTGCCTCAAACTGCCTTCAATTCAACTTCATCTAGGCGATTCGGAATTTTCCAGACCTTGATTTCTCTTGGGTAAGTGCAAAGGAGCCTTGACAGCCTTGTGGCATAAATTGTTTTACTCCCTCCTCCGAAGCTGAATTTAAGTGAACTACTTGGAATGTCTGATTTCATTGTGAGTTTCATCTACCTCTTTTATTCATTTTCTTTACTTTGAGGACAAACTAAAATTTTCAGCATAGGGTGGGGAATTCAAGTGTAGCTCCGCATTTTTCAATTTTTGCTATTTCATTGCATTTTAGGTTGCATTATAGGGTGTTTTATAATTATCCCATCTCGTAGCAAGTTATCGAGTCTTTGTTTTTGATTTGTTAGTTTTTTCTTTTAGTTGTGTTAAGAGTTATTTCTATGATTGGTATGACCTCGATGATGATATATGGTTTTTCATGGCTTAAGAGTTAATAAATTTGAATTTTAATTGAATAAAGACACTTGTGGGATTTCCATAGATAATCTGGATTATGAGCTTTAGTTATAACTTGATTATTGGTTGGATGTTCAGTTTAGAGCAATTTTAAATTATGGATCAACTTTTTATATGATTTCTATTGTATAAGTCTAAACCCCTGATGAAAAGCACTAGTAAATTCGGTTATATTTTTGTTGTGATTTGATATATATATATATAGATACATACATACATACATACATACATACATACATACATACATACATACATACATACATACATACATACATACATACATACATACATACATACATACATACATACATACATACATACATACATACATACATACATACATACATACATACATACATACATACATACATACATACATACATACATACATACATACATACATACATACATACATACATACATACATACATACATACATACATACATACATACATACATACATACATACATACATACATACATACATACATACATACATATGTGTGTGTGTGTGTGTATTGGGTTGACGAGTGTAAGGAGGATAAAATTCACTTGCACCGCTCGAGGAGGATAAAATTCACTCGAATGAAAAGAATCATCAATAAACCAAGCCGCATAGAAAAGATCGAGGAGAATAAAATTCACTCAACAATATAAGAATTGAGGGAAAAAATACGGTTAGTAACCGATCCTGTTTGTGGAGAATAAAATTCATGCAAGGAGGAAGAAAAAGTGTTTAGAGAAACAAAGAAAGAAAGAAAAATATGAGCTTGAATGAAAATCCAAAGTAGAAAAGGCCTAGTAATCTATGGGTGTTTATGACGATTTTTAATTGTGCTTAATGAATTTGATTGCTCAATACATTCTGAATGCAAGCATCCCCTGAACCTAATTAGAGTTTAAAGAAATGAGTATGAAGGGTTTGATGTGGGTCTCATAGTTTCATAATAATTTTGAGCTTAACGTAATAAATACTCCGGTAGCCATGTGAACCATACTGATGAGTGATCATTCGTAGAAATCTCTTTGAGTCTTTGTCTTTCTTTTTGTGTTCGTTTTTGTTTTGTGGTTAGTTTGCTTGGGGACAAGCAAAAGTCTAAGCATGGGGTAGTTTGATAGGGTCTATTTTAGTCATGTAATTGCATATTATATTAGCTTATTTTCATGCATATTTTACCTATTTTATAGTTATTTTGTATTATTTGATTTTCGGAGTCTACACTAGTGCTTTTATACATTTCAGGTATTTTTTGGGCTGAATCGAGTAAATTTGGAGGTTGCTCATAACATATGGGATCGTTTTGCAAATTGGAAGGCAAGACGGGCTGACTCATATCGAATCGAGACATGGGCTTGATGCGTCACCTTTTAAGAAATTGGAGCTCGGAAGTTGCCTATTATTACTTTCCTTTATTTTATTAAATAGATTACTTAGATTACTTAGATAGATAGGCTGAATAATATTAATATTATATATATTCAGATTAGAATAGATAGATTATCTTGTGTTTTAGAAATAGCATACATTATATATACTTTCATAAGGCAAAGAGCCAGAGGAATCCGTGAGCACCGAGAGCAGTCGTGATCCGACTAACACTTTCAACCTATAACCCTAGTTATGTTTTGTCTTATTTTTATGGAGATCTAAACTCTTCCGTTTTGTCTATGGATTGAAGCTTTGGTTTGATAAATTTGTGAGATTTCTATTCTGGTTCTATTCCTATTGATTCGTATTGATTCTTTTGCGTATATTGTTGATTTATTCTAGTCCGTACAACTAGTTGAGATTATTGCTAGGATTTTGTAGATTCCTCGTAGCGAACCTTAATCCATAGTAGAAATCATGCCTTTTTAGGACTCGTAAGACTAAACTGGTGTGTAGAGAATCAATTATATGTTAAATGCTGACTCGTAGCTTGATGTTGCATATATCCTGGTTAATCCTTAATCTTAATGCTACTATTA
This sequence comes from Persicaria maculosa, assembly GCA_963922045.1. Lineage (NCBI taxonomy): Eukaryota > Viridiplantae > Streptophyta > Magnoliopsida > Caryophyllales > Polygonaceae > Persicaria > Persicaria maculosa. The sequence goes on along the minus strand of OY998255.1, from coordinate 9,813,682 downwards.
GGTTAAATCTTGACCGTATTAAGGTTATCTAATTAGTAAGGGTTACTAGGACTCGTAAGACTAGTAATTTACACAAGATCAGGACAAGAGCAATAATAGGATGAAAAGAGAACTTGAAGAAGAATCGAGGATCAACTAGTCAAATTAAAGTGGATATTTGTAGATGAAACTAGTTCTTTAATTGTTATCTCCGTTAATTTGTTTATAGTTTATTTTATTTTCTTTCTTATTCTCATCACACCAAAACCCCCTTTTCTATTAATTGGTAAATAGACTTAACTTTGGAATAACTTGATTCTCTGTGGGATCGACTCGTGCTTATCATACTACATTAGTTAGTAAGTTCGAATTTATTTTGATACGGTTTACGCGATTAAAAATCGTCCATCACAACGCCTGCTCAAAAAGTAAACATAATCGTAGCTCTTTCAAGAAGAAAAAGGTCGTTAGTACTACTAGACCTTTAAAACTTCTACACATGGATCTGTGTGGACCTATGCGTGTCAAATCTCCCAAAGGTAAACAATACATACTTGTTATTGTTGATGATTATTCTCGATTTACTTGGTTTTTCTTTCTTAAAGATAAATCAGAAACTCTGTTTTATTTTTCAAAACTTTGTAAGGAGTTACAAACCTTGAAAAACCTACCTATCGTTTCTATTAGAACTGATCATGGTAGAGAATTTGATCAATTAAACTTTGATTTATTTTGTGCAAAATATGGTATTTCCCACAATTTTTCAGCACCAATGACTCCTCAACAAAATGGGGTTGTGGAACGAAAAAACCGCACCCTAGAGGAGATGTCAAGGACAATGCTATTAGAGAATAATCTACCAAAGTCATACTGGGCAGAGGCTGTGAATACAACAAATTATATTCTCAATAGATGTTTAATTCGATCAATTTTAAAGAAAACTCCTTATGAGCTTTTTAAAGTAAGAAAACCAAGCATATCGTATTTTAAACCATTTGGATGTACATGTTTCGTACATAAAAATGGTAAGGATAATTTTGGGAAATTTGATGCGCGTAGCGACAAAGGTATATTTCTTGGATATTCGACTCAAAGCAAGGCTTATCGAATATACAATAAACGTACCAAAGTAGTTGAAGAAAGCATCCATGTGTTATTTGATGAAAGCGATAATGGCACCTTGAGTGAAGGGTTTGCAGATCTCAACTTGAATACTCATGAGGAAGACGAGTCGGAAGGAGAAGCCAATGATCAAGGGAAGAGCAAATCGAGAAATATGCAGGAGCCTTTGCAAGATCTTACTGAGCTTTCACAAGGCCTTGGAACTCAGTCTCAAGGCCTTACAAATGAAGCCAGCCTTGAAGATGAAATACCTCTCGAGCCTCTGGAACCGTATCCTACAAGTCCTCCTGAACCTCAGGAGCCTTTTCCAAATGTTCCTGAAGCTTCAGCACCTAATCAAGGATCGGCAAGAAGAAAATTCAAACATTCTTCTTCTCACTCCTTGACGGATATTATTTCGGATCCTTCATCCGGTGTCCAAACTCGTTCTAAACTTAGAAACTTATGTGCGTTTCACGCATTTGTTTCTCTTGTAGAACCAAAGAAATACACCGATGCTCTAAAAGAACCAGATTGGATCATAGCTATGCAAAATGAGCTCAACGAGTTTGAGCGCAATAAAGTATGGAACCTTACGGCAGAGCCGAAGGGAAAGTCTATTGTTGGAACTCGATGGGTATTTCGAAACAAGCTAGACGAAGGAGGTAATATTATCCGAAATAAGGCACGACTGGTTGCACAAGGATATAATCAAGAAGAAGGTATTGACTACGAGGAGACTTTTGCTCCCGTAGCAAGACTCGAAACCATTCGTATGCTTCTTGCTTTCGCTTCTTTTATGAATATCAAGCTTTATCAAATGGATGTGAAGTGTGCCTTTCTTAATGGATTTCTAGATGAAGAAGTTTATGTTGCTCAACCTCCAGGTTTTGAGAACGATGAATTTCCAGAGCATGTATTTAAGCTTGACAAAGCTCTTTACAACTTAAAGCAAGCCCCAAGAGCTTGGTATGAGCGGCTTTCAAAATATCTCTTGGAAAATAACTTTAAAAGGGGGTTGATTGACAAAAATCTCTTCATCAAAACCCATGGAAAGGATATACTTGTCGTTCAAATCTATGTAGATGGTATTCTTTTCGGAGCTACTAACGATTCTTTGTGCAAAGAATTTTCTAATATTATGTGCAAGGAATTCAAGATGAGCATGATGAGAGAGCTAAATTTCTTCCTTGGACTTCACGTGCAACAAAGCTCAAAAGGTATTTTCCTTAACCAAGGGAAATATACACGAGAGCTACTCAAGAAGTACAAGATGATTGATTCCAAGGTGGCTAAAACTCCAATGAGTTCCACTCTTTCTCTAGATCAAGATCTTACCGGCAAAGAGGTAAATCAAAAAGAATATCGAGGTATGATCGGCTCCCTTCTCTGTCTTACAGCAAGCATACCTGACATCATGTTCAGTGTCTGTATGTGTGCAAGATTCCAAGCTAATCCAAAGGAATCACATCTGATTGCGGTAAAAAGGATTTTAAGATATCTTAATGGTATTAAAGAAGCTTCGATCATATCAGATACTCCGATGCTGATTTTGCAGGGTATAAAGTGGATAGAAAAAGCACCTCAGGGTGTTGTCAATTTCTTGGGGCATTCCTTATAAGTTGGCATTCCAAGAAGCAAAATTAAGTGGCGCTTTCAACGGCCGAAGTTGAATACATTGCTGCTGAAGCTTGTTGTTCGCAAGTCTTATGGATTGCACAACAACTCCAAGATCTTGGAATCAACTATAAGGGCATCCCCATAAAATGTGATAACACCAGTGCTATTTCTATCTCCAAAAACCATGTACAAAACTCAAGAACGAAGCACATTGATGTGAGACACCATTTTATCCGAGATCATGTCGAAAAGGGTGACGTATCATTGACATTCATCTCTACCGAGCTATAACTTGCAGATATCTTTACAAAACATTTACTCGAAGATAGGTTCAATTTCATCATATTAGAACTCGGAATTCTTAATAAGGAAGCATCGATGTAGGGGGGGGGGCAATCGTATCTTATGATATCAGTATTATTCCCTACATCAAGATCTTGAAATAAAATTTAAAGTCTTACTACGAAATAGTATGACGTTAAATTAAAATTAAAAAAATTAAATTATGCATCAAATCTTTTCGGTATTATCTCTTTAGATATTTACCAAAAAGAATTTTCTTTAAATCTCCAGATTTTTTTTTCGGTTAAGATTTCCTTAAAATCTGGATTTACCTCATCTAAGTTCATTGTATTTATCCTTTTATTTAAAATTTAAAAAGTGGTTGTACTTTAAGAAAGATTTGGCCGGATTTTTTGTACGGGATTTAAAGTCTTTGGAAGTTCTAAAGACTCCTCTCCCTTATTTATACCTTTCACTCCTCCCGGTCACATCACACGCCCACTTTTCTTCTCCCTCTCTTTCTCTGATTTCTCCACTTCCCAAGACCATTCGAGTACTCTCCTCGCACCATGGCTCCGAAGAAAACCTCTTCCTCTCCTCGGTTTAGATCCAAGCGGCTCTGGTCATCGGATTATAAGGGAAAGGGCAAAGCTATTGAAGAAGACTACAAGGGCAAGGCGACTCTTCGGCAATTAGAGACCTCCTCCGAGAGTGAGGATGCAGCTTCCCGTGGTTGCTGGAAAATCATCAAGAGTGAACCCCGTCCTCCTCCATGCAATCATCCTCGCCAAGTGAATCCTCGCGCTCCTAAGAAGGCTCCGCGTCAACATCGCCTTCATATTCCGGCAAATCTCGATGTATTCTCTGACGCCCCTCTTTCCTGGTTTGGTAATCACACAAAATCCGGGATGTGGAGGGATGGGTATGTTAATCGACCCATCAACTTCTATGAGCATGTGGATCTAGATTTTCTAGAATCCAGAAACCTCCCGTGTGTCAATCGTCTCAAGAACTCGCATGTCTGGTCTCTCCTGAACCCTGGCACTGTCGCCTACCCTCGCCTCACTAGACTTTTCTTTGTGAACCTTACTGCCAGTAGAGAAAAGGGAGTACTCACTCTCTCCTCTCAAGTGAAGCAGCGCCAGATTACACTTACCCGTTCCTCCTTAGCTCTCATTCTTGGCACCCTTGAAACCATTAACACTCAAGATCACCCCTACAAGGAATAATGCCTTCGCAAAGCGCAAAAAGAGCTCTTTGTGCGCCATGTTCCTCCTCCTGACGCTTTCAAGCCTAAGCCCAAACACACGCACAATATCCTTACCTTTGAGGCTAAAGTGATCTTCACTATCCTCGCTCGTTGCATCTTGCCAAGAAAGAATTCTCACGAGCTTGTCACTGACAACGTGCTTCACACTCTCTATCTGATTATGGCGAGTCATGAGGTCAATGTTCCTGATCTGATTCTCACATACATGCTTCACACCATCAATACCCCTTTGACCGCTCCTCTCCCCTATGCCAACTTCCTCCCTAAGATCTTTGATTTCTTCAACATTGACACACAAGGGGAGGAACATGTCTCACACACTGGCAGAATTGATGAGGATTGCTGGAAAAGATTGGGGATTGAACAGAATCTAGCCGGTGACTGGATTCTGAAGACATCATCCCAGGGAGACATGGTGAAGCTGGAGCAGAGGATTGAGAACCTGGAAGCTGAGGTGGATGCGCTTCGGAAGGATCTAAACGCCGTCAGAGCACACATTATGGACCGGCAAGACAATAGTCACCGACGGCTCATGATCATGGATGAAAAGCTGAATCAGCTTTTCATTCTTTGTGGCATAAACCACAGGGCCACTACTTCTATTATGCCAAGAATGTGCTCTTCAACTGTGAACACAAGTTTCTTAATCGCTACATCTTTCGCCCACTCTTCCCTGAGCCGAACTTCCTCACTGTGGAGGAGTATGGCATTGTAAATAAATGGCGGGATGTTGAAGCAAAGAAACATGCGGAGATGTGGAAGAACCACCATGTGCTGAATGCAAAGAACCGCTGGCGTGAGAAGATCTTCCGAGGACGCCCGGACGAAGACGGTGTTCCTCCCAAGTATGGTGAGTTGTATGAAGAGGTGGTCGTGCTTTCTGTTGACGAGTGATGGTGTCTGGGGCTATGTTTCTTGTTGGTCTTCAAACTGTTGATTTTGTGTTCAAAACTTTCTGTTGGTAGCTTTTGAAAACTCTCTATTCCCTTCTTGTTGAAAGACAAAAATGGGGAGATATGATGTCCACTAAAGTGACCATGTCTTTATATAAATTTTAGCTCCTTATTCTATATACTTTGCATATTTCGGGCTGGGAATATGTGCAATTTGTGTAGTATATGCTTATTTGCAAGAAATAGAGGTCTACATAAGTTTTGGTTTAATATTACAGAATTTGGAGCCATTCCGGGACAAAACCAAAAGGAGAGGACAAAGGCTGGAATCTACTCGATTCCGAGGAGCCTCCTCGACATCGACTACCAGGAGGAGCAAAGATTGATCGAGGAAAGAAGAAGAGAAGAACTCGAGTTCGATTCTCCTCGATGTCGAGTAAGTAACTCGATGTCGACCAAGCCAGAAACACACCCGAATCAGAGGAAGAGAAGGAGAAGAGGTAGAGAGTAGAGAGAGAGAGGTCGAGTGGAGCAAGGGAGCGAAAGTGATCTGGCTTTGTTCGGTTTGTACTTTCTTCAGTTTGGTTTGATGCAAGTTGTTTCTTTTCAATCAATGATATCTGCGATTATGATGAAGAGTGAGTAGTCCACCCACTTCTAGGGTCGGGGCGAGCCCGACGATATCCATGCGTGTTTGAGGTAAAGATTCGAGCTTTATTGTGTTTTGAGCATCTACTACCTTTTATATGTTTGTTACCTATTCAATAGAGATTCAGGTTAACCACTTGGATTATAAACATAAAATTGGTAAATACAATTAGGGTTTCTTGAAAGAGTTGTCTAATTCTTGGAAAAGGCGAAAGCTTAATCCTTCGATGCGATTGCATGATTATCTCTTATTCTTGCCTTATGCATGTTTGGTTATCGTTATTGCAAACCCCGATCTTGGAAGTTTTCTTTCACATAGTTTATTCCGAACCCGAAAGCTTTGTTCTTTATTTTAAGTTTCTGTTTCTGCTCGACTTCGACCACCCCTTGGTCGACGTCGACTTCTGACTTTCGATCGAGCAAAGATCGATGTTGCTTGTGTCTCTGCAGGCTTCCTCGAGATCGATTAGGTAACTCGACTACGACCAAAACTTACTCGACGTCGAGTTGGCTTCCTCGAGATCGACCAAATCCAGTGACTTTGCCTTGCTCGGATTCGAATGTACTGACCTATGTTGACTAACCCTTAGTCGAGGTCGAGTACCCCTGAAGTCGATTTTTGCCCGTGAGATTCTTCCGCTGCCTAGGATCCACTGACTCGCTTCCTCGAGGATCGATCCTGACTTCCCACTGCTGCATCAGGAGGAGTTCTTGTAATTATTTGCGTGGGCATAATCTAGTTTGATTTATTTTATTATATTTTAAACTCGATTTCCTCCTACAACAAGATATCTCTGGTTTTGGTTTCGGTTTGACTATGCTCTGCTGGGTTGTAAAGCCTTACTTTCGTTTTGCTGGCCTTACTGTTTACTGTTTTTAGGATTTCAAAACTTTGATCCAACATTCTATATAATGCTTGCACTATTATGTATTTGCTGGTTGTATAAATTTTTGACAGGAAACAGGTGCACAAGTTTTGTCTTTCATCAAGGGTGAGATTGTTAACTCCACCTTGATGATAAGACCTGCCTAATGGAGATTAAGGCCTTGGTTGATGAAAGCCAAAACTCGGGCTTCCAGAGCTTGGTAAGATCTTACCAAATGACTCAAAGGATTGCGTGCACAAATAGACTCGGACCCTGAAATAGGTTGAATGAGCCTATTTGTTAAACGGGCCTATTTAACCTTACAAATCCGAGATTCAATTTTAAAGGACCAGTAGTTATTGGGCCTATGTTTGAACTTATGTTTGATTGGGCCTAAATGTGTTGTTTCGGACCTTGTAGTGGATAGAGTTTTTAAACTCTCCATCTTATCTCTATTATTTATTAGTCTACTTTGTTGAGATTTTGCAGGATTCATTTGAACTTAGACCAAGGCTCCTCCAACGTATCTTTCCTCTCAAGATTTCAAATCCGAAGTGAAGGTTCTGGATTCTTTTCAAAGGTCCGAAGACCTCTCTCTCTCTCTAGGAAGATATGGTGCAACGTCTTTTAACAATCCCTGAGAAGATTTAGACGTTTGTTTTTCAAATCAAACGTACTGGCCTATATAAAGGAGAAGAGGAAGATTGCAAAAGATACAACTCCACATCGCTCAACGTCTACTGCAAATAAGTCTCCTGCAAAGCATTCGATCACACGTCGCTCTCCTTGCTAAGTGTTGTATTTACTTTGAGTGCGTGTGAGGTTTCTTACGAGCTTTATAGTACAATTCATCTAGGTTATACTAAGGGTTCCTTTACCCAAACGTATAGGGTACCTCAGTATTCATAGAAGCTTTGTTTCACTAGTGTGCTTGGGTTGCTAGATAGGAAGTTAATCTAGAAGAGGGCAAGTCTTCTAGAGGTTGTATCTAGGGCTCAAAAGGTAAAGTGAAATAAAGTTTGTTGAATCCTACGGGTTGGATAACCCTAGGTGGGGACGTAGGCGGTTGTGCCGAACCTCGTTAACGAGTATCGTGTTCTTTACTTTCCGCTCTTTACTTTCGCATATTACTTGTTCGCCATTTATTACTAATTCGTTCTTGCTTTTCAGATAAGGTCTTACATCAGGTGGTAAGATCTTACATTTTCAGTAATTGCGAAAAGTTTACATACTCTATCCAACCCCCCCCCCCCTTCTAGAGTATTTGCGTGCTTTATATCTGCTTATTCCGCACTTCAATTTCAATGTTGATATCGAAATGGGTGTCGGATCTTCTGCGCTTTGACAAGACGTCGCCGTTTCATTGCCGGAGTAGTCGGGGCGATGGGGCATGGGAACTCATCGTTTCACCACCAATCATAATCCTTGGCCCTAAAGGATTATCGTTGGCCCCCAAGGTTAATCCTTGGCCTCCAAGGATTAATTTAAAAAATTTTAAAAAAAATCTTGCTTAACCTTGCACGATAATCTCTCGTCTAGACCCGATCTTTCCACTGATTTGTTTGCTTGACTATTCATGGGTTGGTTTGATCTTTTTTTCTTTTTTTTGTGCCTTTAGTGTCTGGTATTTAGTTCGTTGTTTGTGTTTTGAGTGAGGTTTGGCTGGTTAGGATCATGGTTGTGTTTTCACAACAGCTCCATTGTCCTTGATGCGAATCTCACGCAAGAGGGTTGACCCGATCAATTAATAGACGGTCGAATTCGATCCCACAAGCGCCCAAATTCCGAGATTCGATGATAAAGAATTGTCAATAAACATACTACTGTATATTATATAGTAATTAATAAAAGAATAGATCACAATTCACAACCAAACTTAGCTTGGTATCAAAATAAAAAGAAATATATGGTAAATGATGAAGAATTAAAGTTTCAAGTGGATTACGCTTTGATCACATCGCCAACAGATATCAAACTTACAAGGTTTAAACTCATCTTAACATACCATTAGCAAAATAGATATAGCACTTAGAAAATGTATGGAATGACAGCCTTAACATGGCTAGGAAAGTCTTCAAACTTGGAAGCATACCATTTCCTGGTGGCATGACTCCTCCCTATCAAGTACACAGTTATGCCCACACTTATCACAAGAGTACACAACGTCTGAGCAATGAAGGCCAATCCCCAAAAATCCAGCACTTCAAAAAGGTAATGTGGGCATATCACTAGACCGAACAACCCGCCCTTCGGGATCTTGTACTCCTTCTCTCCCTTCTTTCTCAGCGTCGAGAGAAGGTAATGGTGGTAGAAATTCCCGCTTATTCCGACCAGAAACAAGACCAACCCGACATACTTCAAGTCGATAGAGGGCTCTAGGAGTTCGCACGACTTGTACTGGGAGTAGATCATGTTGAATGCTAGCAACAAGTAGGTAATGGAGCAGATAAGCATGGTTTCAACTGTCATTCCTCCGCTGTATTTGTGGATAAACAACGTCTGTAGTATGCAATAGTAAATCATTAACGACGAATCGATATATTAATTTGTATCACCTGTAGTGTCAGCTTGTTGCTTGAAGTTTGTGGTTGAATTGGTGTCACCTTTGTAAAGGATCATCAACTGTTGTTGAATTGTAAAGCTACTGTAAAATAGCTCAAAGCCTCGTCAACTTTCACCTTACATACTAGTAGTGATTTGGATTGTTCTTGGCATTAGGTATGTGTAGTGTACATTCAATCTATAAGCTTTATAAGAAGGGGCTAATGTAAATTACATTATACTTTGACACATTTTTAAGGAGTATATAAAATATTAAATTTTTAATTAATTTTTAAAAATAATATTATACTTGGTATTAATAAATATAATATTATATTATTTTGAAATTTTAATAAAAAAAATGTTAATATTTAATACTCCATCCGTCTCAAAATTTCAGTCGTTTTAGACTAATTGAGTTGTATCAGTATATGTCATTTTAGGTATGCTAGGTATGGCATTGTAATGATTGGCATTGATTTGTGTGTCGTTGACATTTTTTAAGATTTTCATGGGATAAAAAATAGGGAAAATGGCAGAAAACCCCTTAATTAATATGACTCTTTGCAGAAAATCACCCCTTAAAATTAAAATTGCAGAAAACCACCCCTTAAACCTATTTTGGCTATAAATCGCCACCCACAAGTGCACAACCTTTTTTTCCCGTTAGCTTGCCGTTAAAAATGGTGAAAAGTCATTTTTACCCCTCTCTTTTAATATTATTTTAATGAGAGGAAATATATGAATTAAAATAAATTAATAAAATCTATTTATCCATCTCTTTTAATGTTATTTTAATAGAATAACATACATTTTTCTCTCATTAAACAAGATGGATAAATAGATTTTATTAATTTATTTCAATTCGTATATTTTTCTCTCATTAAAATAATATTAAAAGGGAGGGGTAAAAATGATTTTTACCGTTTTTAACGGCAAGCTAACGGAAAAAAAGGTTGTGGGTCACGATTTATAGCCAAAATAGGTTTAAGGGTGATTTTCTGCAATTTAATTTTAAGATGTGATTTTCTGCAAAGAGTCATATTCAATGGGTGGTTATCTGCCATTTTTCCTAAAAAATATTGTGGGTATTAAAAAACAATAAAATTTATGAAATAAATTAGTGAAATGATGATGTTGATTGATGAATGAATGTTTTATTAAATCTTAAGGAATGAATGTTTTATTAAAAAAGTGCTACAAAGTCAAACGACTTAGGGTTCGTTTGGTTCAATGTGGGAATTGAATTCTCGGGAAGTCCAATTGATGGGAATTGTAAAAATGTGTTTGATTGATTTTTTAATTTAAGAGAATTAAAAGGGAAATTGGAAATTTTCAAATACAAGATGGTGAAGTTGAATTACCTAGGGTACTAGGTAAGTGAATTTCCTTCATTTTTGGGGAATTCAACTTGTGTTTTTTAATTTCAAAAATAACAACCAAACACGTAAAGTTCTCCTACTTTCTGGGTTTTTTGGTTGCCAGTCAAAAGACCTCTTGTATTTTAGAACGGAGGACAACCTCTTTTCTCCCAACCCTTTTTCTCTTCACCCTTAAACTCTTCCTAATGGCTCTAATCTTTATCCTTCTCTGTCAAATTCAAATGCTCATATACATCTTCATCTAGGTTGAGACAGGATAGGCACGGACCAAGGGGCAGACTAGTGTCCTGTCCGCTCCAATACACACCATTTTAAAAATAATATATATATATATATATATATATATATATATATATATATATATATATATATATATATATATATATATATATATATATAGATATATATATAGATAGATAGATAGATAAAAGGAAAAAATAAAAGTTAGTCTAATTAAACCTAACTTCTATCATCTACTATATGTACCTTGAATTGTTATTAATTGAAGACAAAAAAAAAATGAAAAAAGGATGAGTAATAGTTGAAGAGAAGACCTCTAGGAGAAAAACATGAGAGAGAAAACCAGAGAGAGAAACTCTCTTTTTGAGAGAATCTTCCTTGACTCCGCTTTCTTTATTGCGGTGTACATCTGCCTCATCCCCTTTGTGCAATCTTTTCAAAGGAACCCCAATCCAACAGAGATCTCGATCTCATGGCCGCTCCACCTCTTAGAGGAAACCCTTGTTGATGGCTCTATTATCCTCCGATCTCTCGTTTCCGGGCTTCGTCAATGGTCCGGAACGAATCGCAGTTTTATCCCTAATTTGGGGCTTACGTACTGGGGTAGGCTAAAATCAAATTCCCTTGTTCTGTGTCTCCTAAGATGTTGCTGGAGAGTGTTGATGGTGATGATTGATCGTGCGTGGTCTAATCGACCTCCGCCGTGGCCGAATCCGTCTCGTTCGGACTCCAGATTGGTGCTGATCTGGTTGCTTCCGGGAGGATCTTCTCTCCGTTGCTTTGGGGTGGCCGGATTAGTTTGCTGCAACAAGAAAGTGTTCGGAGGTGTTTTTCTTGGCCTCGGATGGGTCTGCTCCCTCTTTGAAATCTCTTCCTCTCTCTTGTCGGTATTTTCTCTCTATTATAGAAGCGGGTTGAGATGGTGGCTTCTTCTCATCTCCCCCTCTTCTGATTTCACAGTTTTCTTTCCAAAAATTCAACTGTCTAACAATTCTCTTGACTTCGTATTGCTCATGGTTTTGTTTGGAATTGTCAAAGGAAAAAAGATCATGGGAGTAGAAGATCCTGCTCCTCAAATGTCTAAACCCCACAAGCCGGAGGGCGTTAAACTCATTGAGGAGATCCCTCACTTCAATAAGGCTCAAGAGGCAAGCCGGATGTCCATAGCCGAGAAGAAGTTCAAAGGCCAAACCATCATGTCTGACTCTTTGCTTTTTCATGACTGCCAGGCAAGAGTTATGGTGTGTAGAAAATTTACTATTTTTCAGATTTGGCTATGTTTAGATTATATCCTTTGCTTTCTAGGTTCCTGGTTGATACCCATTGAATGTGACTTATTGGTTTTCCATCGGATGAAATGGCTAATCATTTGGTGGTATAACTATTTATTTTTGATCAAGCATCTAATATCTATAATTTGTTGGCTTTACAATCATCCATTCATGCTTTCTTACTGGCTTTCCAAGAATCGTCTGTGCAAAATCTGTTTTGTGGCGGTTGCGGGGATGAGTGTTCCTTGCGTTCTAAGGCCTTGTCATCACTCATACGGGAGGACTAGCGAATCCAATATTAACAATAACATTATTCATGTTCTCATTAGCCACATGACGTTGGTAGCAGATGATCCTGCTCCTCAAATGACTAAAACCCGAAAGGGGATGTCGAAGGGCGGTAGACTCGTTAAGGAGATCAAGGCCTCTAAGGAGGTTAAAGAAGCACGGAAAAATGCCAAATCTGTAAAGAATTTCAAGACAACATATTGGATAAGGTATGTTTTTGTGAATTCTTTCATGAAGATCCTCAATTGTGAGTATTATTGTATCTCAAATTTGAGAAACTTGCATAGGGATATACACTATCGACACCAGTTTACTAAGTACTTTTGGAATTGGATTTTATTTCCATTAAGGAAACTGGGTAACTTGGTATTTGATTCTTTCTCTTGTCTAAATGATCTTTGCCGACAAATCAAAAGGTGTTATGGTAATTTTGTGAAAGGAATCACCTGTACAAGTTTGAAACTGGTAAGAAACAGCAGAGTGCCTACAAAGCATTGTTTGATTTGGTATTTCTTGACTCAAATTAGCCTATCGTTTTTCCATGTGTGGTTACTGAATTTGATATCCCTAAATATGAAGTTATGGAAGGGTAATGGTCTTAGAGCCAAATATTGGCCAAATAGCTGTATCTGCAAGGCTGATGTTATGAGATTTAGTTGTGAGTTGAGCAATATTATAAACATCACACTTAAAAAAGAGGATTCATCTAAAGACAAGCATATGATGGCTAAGATTAACTCCCCTCAAACTAATTGTCATGCACTTGAATACCCTACCAAGCATCACCTTCGGTTGACAGTTAGAGGCGAAACCTCTTCTTTGATTAGTGAGAAAAGTTACATGATTAGACTCCCTAAAATAAGTATGATCTGTTGGCATAAATGTCCTTTGAGAAGTGCAGGTCATTATCAAATCTCGAATGATGATAATTTTGAAACAATTAATCCTAAGAAAAGTCGAAACCATCATGTCATAAATGCAAGGTGTATACAATTTTTGTGTATGAAGAAATTACCTTGTTTCTTCATACAACACAAAGTTTATTTATGAAGATTTGTTTTTGGAATATAAGGGGGATTGGTAGGCCTAATCTATGGACAGAAATCAAAGCTATGCGACTAAATGAGCACATAGCTGTAATGGCAGTGGCAGAAACTAAGACGGAGAGAATACCGAAAGAGAGAACATGGATGGAAAGTGGGTTTAACAAAGCAATTTGGTCACCGGGTAATGGAAGATCGGGTGGCATAGGAGTAATGTGGAATGAGAATTGTTTGCTAAATGAAACAATAACAGTAGAAATTCATCTGCCCAGAATCATTGGTGTAAAATATTCAAGTGTTAGTAATAATTTTAACGGAATGATATTCTTTGTCTATGGACCCCCAAACACAGCAGAAAAGGCGGAATTCTGGAATGAGTTAACTAATATTTTCTCCCAACAAACCCTACCATCCATGGTTATAGGAGATCTGAATGAGATTGGGAATAATAATGAGAAGATGGGAGGTGCCATATACAATTTTACTAGATTTCAAAGACTGAATGACTTCAAAAACCAGACTGGACTTCTAGAGATCCCTGCAGTCGGAAACCCCTTTACATGGAGAAAAATGGTGGATGGAGAGGACAGTATTAAAGAGAAACTTGATCGCGTGCTCGTACAACACCAAATTTTAGAAACTTACCCAGATATTGTAGCCACAAATGGAGCCTTCTCCACATCCGATCATTGCCCTATCACTATCATCCTGAATAATCAATCTCAATTCAAGCCACCACCATTTAAATTTGAGAATATGTGGTTAAAGAGAAGAGATTTTCGTAATGTGGTTAAGCAAGCCTAGAGAACAAGTTATAATGGGTCAGCTATGTTCCGATTAGTCTCAAAACTAAAAATAGTTAAGCAGAATGCTAAGGTATGGAATAAGCATACATTCGGGAATGTTTTTAGGCAGATCGATATTGTGGAAAAGGATCTGGTAACATTACAATCTGTAAATGCCTCTAACACATCAAATGGCAATAAAACCAAAGAAGCAATGCTCATTAAGAAAAAAGAAGCACTACTACGATATCAAAAAGAGTACTGGGGTCAAAGGGCAAAATCTAAACACATCAAAATGACGGACTGTAACTCGGCATATTTCCACAGAATAGCTACAGGAAGGAGAAATAGGAAAATCATTAGGCAAATCACAACAACAGAAGGAACACTAGTCTTTGGAGAAGAAAATATACGCAATGAGATTAGACAAGACTTTGTGACGAGGTTTTCTAAAGAACAAATAAATAAAAGAATGTTACATGATTATTTAGAATTAATTCCCTCATCTATTACTGAGGATGAGAACAACTATCTTATCGCCCAACCATCTAATAGGGAAATAAAAGATGCAGTCTTAATGTTAGGACAAAACAAATCCCCAGGCCCAGATGGTATGACAGCTGAATTTTTTAAAGAATACTAGGACATAGTTGGGATAGATGTCACTCGTGCGGTTAAGGCATTCTTCCATTCGGGCAAGCTCTTACGACAAGTTAACCACACTTTCATTACATTACTACCTAAATGTGATAACCCCGCAAAAACAAGTGATTACAGACCTATAAGTCTATGCTCAACCCTTTATAAAATAATTTCCAAAATCCTCACAGAAAGACTAAAAAGGGTAATTGGAAAACTAATCCATCCTCTGCAAGGAGCATTCGTATCGGATAGGGCAATTCAGGATAATGTATTGATTGCACATGAAATCTTTCATTCCTTCAGAAATCGAAAGGGTGCGGATGGTTGGTTAGCTATTAAACTCGATATGGAGAAAGCCTATGATCGAGTCGATTGGGATTTTACATCTGCCGTCTTACAGAAGTTTGGTTTTCATACAAAGTTTATTGACCTTATAATGGAATGTGTAACCACGGTTTCCTTCTCGGTACTTGTTAATAATGCTCCAACAGAAGTATTCAAAGCAAAGAGAGGACTCCGTCAGGGGGATCCGCTTTCCCCTTTTCTGTTTATCCTTGGTGCTGAAGTGCTAGCCAGGAAACTATCGGAGGAAGCTCTTCAGCCAAAATCGGGTATAGGATTCAAATTTAATCGTGCTACAGTGAGAATCCCGTTCCTTTCATTTGCAGATGATATCATTATATTCTCAAAAGGAAATATGGAGTCATGCAATAGGGTCAAAACGATTATGACCGAATATTGTCAAATATCAGGACAAAAGATCAATTACACAAAATCCGCATTTCAATGCTCCCCGGGAATAGCGTCTACCAGGGTCCCAAGCATCGCCAGCACCCTCAATATAACCAATCAGACAAAATTGGATAAATATCTCGGTTGTCCAATAATTAACGGGCGTGTCAACAAAACAACATTTGAAGAAATCATCAACAAGACAAATTCCCAGTTATCCAAGTGGAAAGCTAATACTTTATCACAACAGGGACGTTCGGTCCTTATTAACTCAAACCTGTCAGCAAAACCATTGTACACTATGCAAAGTTTTATGCTACCAACATCAATGCACTCCAACCTGGATAAAATAAATAGATCGTTTTTCTGGAATAAGGACTTACAGTACAAACCATTGATTAGTTGGGATAAAATCTGTAAATCTAAAAATGCAGGGGGTTTAGGTCTAAGGAAAACCAAAGACATGAATATCGCCTTACAATTAAAGTTACTATGGAAAATTATGGCGGAACCGGATAACATATGGGTCAAAATTATCACTGCAAAATATTTAAAGGACACCCATATTCTAAGTTATCAGAATAATGGAAACGCATCATGGCAATGGTCACAGTTAAGGAAATTAATCGATCCATTCCGAAAAGGTTTATGCTGGTCTGTAGGCAACGGGAAATCTATTAAGTTTTGGGAGGATAATTGGGGCCCACCTAACCCATTAAAACAACATTGTACAGATATAGATAATATTGACCTAAATAGCACAGTGGACGAATTTATAGCCAATAACGCTTGGAGCATACAGAAACTCAAACGGGTTCTACCAGATGATTTAGTACAACAGATATGTGCAATCCCTCTGCCGGTATGCCCCATTGAGGACAGGTTATATTGGTGGCCGGACAAGAAAGGTTGGTTCACAACATCTAGCGCCTACAACCTAGTCACGAATGCTTTTGAACCATTAGTTAATGACAAGGCGTGGATTTGGAAAGTAGATGCCCCGCCCAAGATAAAAAAATTTCTATGGAAAGTATGCAATGATGGATTACCCACTGCTGGGAAATTGGCTAATAGAGGATTATCAATCCCACCATACTGTGAACTATGTAATCATCATCATGAAGATGTTGTCCACATACTATTTGAATGTAAATTCTCTTCTATAATTCAGAGTCTAGATAATGCCGGGAAAACTGTAATTGAAAATGAAATTAAATCATCCAGAAACATCAAAATTATAATGGGTAAGATTGGGCAAATATTGACCAAGGAGGAGAAACAAAGATGGGTCTTCAACTGGTGGACGATATGGTTAACTAGGAACCTCCTGATTTTCCAGCAGGAGAAATTGCCTACCCAAATAGGTTTTCAACAAAAAGTGGAAGTGAACCGACAAAATTGGATTACAGCGAATATGGCTCATCAGGAAAATCATTCTGTGAGCGGGCAAGAGAAGAGCCCAAAGGGTAAGAGAAGGGTAAAGAATAGAGTAAGGTGGAAAAAGCCGCCACCAAGTTGGATGAAACCTAATTTCGATGGTTCTTCAACTCACAATCAACAAAGTTCCATTGGTTTTGTCATACGAAATGAGAATGGTACAGTGTTAGCAATTGAAGGAGATAAAATTGGAAAACAAACACCCCTTATGGCAGAAGCGCTCGCTTTGAGAAAAGGAATTGTGTGCGCAAAGCAATTAAACATTAGCAAACTCATTGTTGAAGGTGATTCCCTCATCATCATTGACTACTTCAAAAAGGGTACAAAATGTCCATGGGAAATTGAACTAGTGTTATCTGACATTAGTTCCTTACTAATTGGGATTAACGAAGTCTTGTTTACACATGTTCTTCGTGCTGGTAATTGCGTGGCTGATCGGGTTGCACACCTTGCCCATGCAACTATTAATCCCAACCTTCATAGCGATTCTGATCTTTATGATCTCATCCAACTGGATGCTATCGGGTGACGACGTTGTCGCACCCGAATTTTTACCGAATCAAAAAAAAAAAAAAAAAAAAAGAAGACCTCTAGGAAGCGCTTGAGGAAATGGAGAGTGATGGCGGTTCGGAGGAGGAAAAACCTGGAGTGCTCCTGCTCCTGCAGGTAGCTGCCGGGGAAGATGAAGAAGGAGGCGGCTCCGAAGATGAACGCAGGCAAGTAGATGATGTTCATCCCCGCCTTGCTACCAATTTTGGCGCCAGAATTTGGTCCCATTAGCTTTGAGTACTGTGCGTTGTTTCCCCTGATCTCGTTGATGCCGCCGTTAACCAACGCCAAGAAATTGGCCATCGCCATGGCTGTCACAACTGTCGGAACCGGTGGCCAGAAAACCAACAACGCCATTGATATCGAATTCGAAGCCGTAACCTCCGAATCTTCGATCCGGTTTAGTCCCACTGCTAATGTTCTCTAACTATTTTTTGTTGTGAATATATGGATTATATATATGATGTATCGGGTAACTGCGGGATACACTGAATCATTGGGTCAGTTTGACAATATAAGTAGCTTTTCGGAGCGTTTGGTTTTAATATTTTATAGTTTTAAATACGTTAAATATAAGATTTTAATTTAATTAGTTTTTAAAATTAGATTTTCAATAGCTACTCACTCCAAACTTTTCAAACTTTTATTCATTTTTTTCTATGTGATCAGCTAATTTGCATAAGCTACTATATCAGCTGCGTTATCAAACATCTTATTAGCTTCTGAAAACTCTAATTTAGCATATATTTAACACATTTAGGGTCTGTTTGGCAAAAGCAAGTAGCTTTTCGGAGCTTTTGGTTTTGATATTCTATAGTCTTAAATGAAATAAATATAAGATTTTAGTTTAATTAGCTTTTGAAAGCTTTTGAAATCTAAGCTTTTCAACAGCTATTCACCCAAGCTTTTCGGAGCTTTTGGTTTTTTATTCACAAGTTTTTAACAGCTACCCTAACAGCTAGGTTTACCAAACATTGTACTAGCTTATTAACATATATTTAACTCAAATAATCCAACAGCTTCAGCTACCCAACAGCTTCAGCTCCTCCAACAGCTACCATTTTGCCAAACACACCCTTAATCCATCAGCTTCAGCTATCCTGTCAGCTTCACCTACCTCATCAGCTCTATTTTACCAAACTGACGATTGTTGTTTTAAATGATGCATGACATGTCAAACCACTGTCCACTTATACAAAACCTCCGTAAAAGTCCAATCAAAATAAATAAATGCATTATATGGATTTTAGGGTGTGTTTGGATTCCATTGCATTTTTATTATAATGCAATTATTTTAACTCGCTTTATATGTTTGTTTAGTTGTAAAAATAAAAATCCCGTAAAAATCGAGATAAAACCGTAATTTAATCAAATAATCACATAAATCGAGATAAAAAAATTTGTATTTTAATTAATATATCGTGGAATCCAAAAATAATACTTTTTTGTTAACCAAACATCGCGTTATCATTTTGCATTATAATGATAATGCATTTGGAATCCAAACACACCCTTAGTTTTGTTTAATGCAGTATTATTAATTTTCAAAATACCGAAAAGCTAATGTCGGGTAAACTGAGAGGTTGCCTAATTAGCAGACGGATAAATCGTCATGATACAAAACAGTATATTCTTGTGTAGCACGTCTAATAATTATTACAAATTTTCAAAAAAAAACAAATGAATCTTAGATCCATTTAATTTGCCTAACAGATCAATGATCCGCTAAAATAAAAGAAAGTTACAAATAAAATAAAATAAAAAGAAGAAAAAGATTGAAGATAGATCCGTCTGTGATTTTGGTTTCTTTTAGTGCTCGTTTGGATTGGTTTGAAAAACCCAAGAAGTTTAATATCCCAAGAAGTTGGATAGAAAATCTGCGTTTGATGGAAAAAAATTCATCTCAAAAAACGTAGGAATTGAAATTTTCATAAATTTAACTTCATTTGAAATACATGAATTGGAATTACCAAGGGGTACATGGTAAGACAACTTCCCCCCTTTTCTTACTAATAAAAATCTCTTATTTATCCCACTATATACATCAAATCCACCATTATTTCATTTTTCAACCGAACATGTTTCATAAAATCCCAGAAAGTATAATTTATGAGAAGTAGACTGCACATAAATTAAATTTCCAAGAAGTAGACTTCATAGGAATTAAATTCCCAAAAGTAGACTTCCTACATTTATCCAAACGAACACTAATTACAACTTGCTTCCTTTCCCTATAATTTTTTAAGCAAAACTGAACGCATCTAGGATCCGTTTGTGTTGTTTTTAAAAATTATCGCAATGATTAGTGGATATGTGCCTCTAATAATAGAATTAAGCGAATCTTGAATTTGTCTTTTTGAGTGTACATATAACACTACAATAGATGCATATAACAACCCACTGAATTGCAAAGATGTTGATAAACAGATCAATGCAGGATCTTCCAATCATAAGGATGGCTCACCTTGTCAATGTTGTTGAGGTTCTTCGAGCCATGAAAAGGAAAGGCTCACTGGAAAAGACTTACGGGTAGTAACCAAAAGTCTCAAGTTCGAACTCCGGATATGGCCGCTCTTTATTTGCAAATTCAAGAAAAGCAAAGCGTCTATGTAGCAGTGATGCAAATCATCATAGTTATGTGAATTTTGCAAGTAACCCATGTTGTTGCCTATCTGTTGACACAACTCATGAGCATTGCAGGATAACCGGGATCATTGATTCAGGGGCATGCAACAAATCACATAGCATTTGACAAGAACATGTTCATTGGGTTTCATGTGCTTGCCAAACCTATTGTGATCGATTGGGTTTTTTTGATGGGATTACTCAAGTTGTAAGACACTTTGGAAAAGTGTATTTGATTGACAAGATTATGATTAGATAGGTCAAATCATTACCTAACCTGAAAACTCAATCCGTACTTCCGGTAATTTTACGAGTTTGAACCCAGTGTTTTAAACCCAGGACTCGAAATCGACCCAAATCCCGAATGACCCCGGGACTTTTCGTGTTAAGACCCGATGATCCGTTGGGTCAACCGGTGAGTCAGCACAATGTAGATCAACACATGCATCATATTGACCTCACACGGATTTGTCATGCAATTGTATTCGTTAATCCTTACTCATAAGTTAAATAACATATATATGTTATAATAATAGTATTATGTTTAGAACACTTATTTGTATAAATATGATTTTTTTTTATGCTTAAAATATTTATATAATATCATTATTCTAACAATATTTATAAATTTATAAATCCACACTTCCCCAGGTGTCGTCTTTGCCCTACGTGGATTGCTGCTTTCCGTCTTTCCGGCGGCGAGACATCGTGTCAGCTGTGCTGTCCCATGCGCTCGCTATCCACTTCGCCACGTCGGGTCTCTATCTTCTCGTTGCTGTGTCCGTTTGTGTGCTTAGGGTTTGGGGTTTTCCGGGTTTGTTTTATGTAGTTCTTTTGTTGTATTAGGTAGTTGTTGTATGTTGTATTTCTTTTTCTATGTTGTATATTTAGACGGCTTGCCGTCTGTCGACTTTGTCGGCCTCTCGAGGTCCGGGCCTGTCCGGCCTCGAATTATTTCCTTATCAAAAAAAATATATATAAATTTAATTATAATATTATTATTTAGTTAAATTTAACATATTTATATTACCATTTCATTTTAATAATATTTTAATATTTTTAAAAAGTCTTTAAAATTTTCAAGTTTTTTTACCCGTTGGGTCTACCCGAATCCGGAAAAAAAAAAACCCGGTTTGACTCAACACGGAACGACCAGTAACCTAATTGATCTGAAATCCAATATATAATTTACCCACGACCCAAATGACCGAACCCAAACCCGACTCGAATGACCTGAAACCCAATATATAATTTATTTCACTTCAATGATAATTCCCCTGGCATTTGATTTGCTTTTTTTTTCTTAAATAATGCTTATACATGATCAAGGATGAGGTGAATGTATGAACAAGCGAGTCAAGATATCCTACGACTCCCGATGCACCCTACGGTGCACCACTAAATTATTTCAGGTGTAATTTTACTTTAAAAATATATATTTGTACTATACATACTTGTATTTACATATTTATAAATTTTTATTGGGAAAAAAATCATGTTTAAGAAAAAACATAAAATTTATTTTTTAATATAACTGATCTTTTATTTTTTAAAACATAATTTTTTCTAATAAAAGTTTATAAATATGTGAAATGTAAATATATATTTTTTTTTAAAAAAAATCAAAGTAAAATTATACTCAAAATAAGCCCCTTTCACTCACATCCGATGTAGGATAGCCATCTATTGATCCGTGGGGATCTTTTGCATCGCATTGTGTTATCCTCACTTAATAGTATGCATATTTTATCTTTGAAAAAAATTCAAAAATTATATATTTATTATTCATGCACGTATATTTACATGTTTATAAACTTTTATTTTAAAAATTATTATTTAAAAATTACTCCCTCCGTTAATTATATTTACATTTTATACACTTATATTTACATGTTTATTGTTTATAAACTTTTATCATTAAAATTATTATTTAAAAAATAATTAAATGATGCACCCAAGTGTTACATATTGTGATACATGAGATCTTCGCTAGTTGTTACTCCGTCTGTTAATTAAAACTTATCGTTTACTATTTATACACGCTTTTTTATAATGATCAAAACTATATCAAATATCAACTTTTTAAAATTTATTTTTATAAATTCATACTTAATACTTATTAATTAACATGAAGTTATTAAAAAAAGTTAATATTTTATATACTGGTTTTTAATACCTTAAAAACATATATAAATAGAAAAACGTTGAGTTTTAATTAACAGATGGAGTCCTTGATATGATCAATCGCATCAAGAAAGGACATCAACCTCATTTGGCTATTTCTGCCAAAGAAAGGACATCAAATCACATCAAGAAGAGAAAAAACAAGGGTGTAATGACAAGGAGCAGAACAAGCACGGAGCACCTGATGTGATCAATCGAGGTCCTAGAAAGGTTTAATGCCAAATATAGCCTTAAATCTTTAGTCTCCCTGAACTGAATCCAATGCTGAAACTGTTCTCTAGAACCTTTTTAGCAGGACCAATGAGTGGATTTCCCCTTTGCATCATAGCCACGAACTCGTTGTAATCTATTCTTCCATCCTATCCAACGGCGAGAAGCAACATACGTGTAAATTATGTTCAAACCAACTAAAAGAGTACATGAGAAATAGATCACTTTGATCGATCACTTGTCTATATATTTACCTTTTCAGATAAACATAACTGTGGTGCTCTAATGCACCACTACTATGGGAAAGAGGAGCTTTTGCTCAAGTTTAAAATTGAGTTGAGATTATTGTGCAAGATCAACTCTATCCATGCAAGTTATAACCCAAGGAATCAGATTTCAGATGTAGCATCATAAGTTTATCATACATAATAAGGACCCGTTTGGTATAAAATTTGGAAAGGTAAACGGAAACGAGATGAGTGTAGTCTATTTATAATTCAAGATATATTGTTAGAAATTTTAATCATTACCCTCATCTCCCAATTTTTCATACAAAATTTTTTTATTTCCCCTCATTTCAACCACCTATTTAAACAAGGGGTAATCATATCTCATATACTTCTCTAATCATTACCCCTCATATCTTTTTTTTCATACAAAAATGAGCATTCTTCTCTAATTTAAACTCACAAAACTTCGCTAGAATATATTTTCCCATACAACATTTGTTTCCGTTTACCTTATATAATCTCATACCAAACGGGGCCTAACTGGGGGTTCAAGAAGTCAACTCATTTCCAAGTTATAATATGAGGAAACTAGAAAGCATGTTTCTTTGGGTGCAAGATATGGAAGCAATGAAAGATGAAAGGATACTTACATTATCCTGATCAACTTCTCGAATCATTTCGTCCAAGCATACATCCTCAATTCCGAATTCTTCGCATGCTTGTTGAAGCTCATCTGCAGTTATATAACCACTCTCATCCTTGTCAAAGTACGAAAATGCAGCAAATAGATGGTCTTCCTTCTCCACCTTGTTTAGATGCAAGGTTGCAGCAATGAACTCCCCATAATCAATTGTTCCACTATTATCAACATCAGCCTGTAATATCAATCGTTATAGATTATTAGGAGGAAAAAAATGCAATGATCAATGCATCCCACAAACTTATTCATATCAAAACTATGACAAATACACAATGCAAAATAGTTGTTTTAGGCTACTTTTCCACCTTTCATCATTAATATTACTCATTTATTCCTTTTACAATCAATTTCCATTGCAAAATTCAAATCTTTCATCATTGTCAATACATCTTTTCTAATTTCCAATGTAAAACCCAATTGAAAAAGTGATTAACAATTGATAAATCTTCTATCATAATGGCTTCTTAATAACTGTGTATTAGTCTAAAATATCATATCTCTATTGAGATGGAGGAAGTATGACATAACTCGGAATGGAAGAGAACAAGATATTAATGTGGAAAGCGTGTTAATAAGCGAAGAAGGAGGCAGGAGTGATACTTCGTCGTCAATACATGATCGGCATTTTATCATTCAAAGTTGGAAAAAAAAAAATAGTATCCAGACTTGATACTTACAGCTTGCATGAGATCGTAGATCTCTGAATCCTTGAGGTTAGAACCAACCTTCTGAAGTCCAACCTTGAGTTCTTCGTAAGTAATCTGTCCACTATTGTCTGTATCTATCATCTTGAACATTTCTCTAAGGCCAGCTATTTCTTCTTCTGACAAACTTTCTGCGATCACCTGCAATGGACATATGCAATTCTTATGTTAGAACATATGGCGTTACAGTCTCAGCAACAATGAAACAAGTGCTTTCTCAAGTTTTTTGATAAATTTGGGAGCAAAATGAACAAGCTAAACATTGTGTGAGCTTCATCATACAATAAACGGATACAGGAAAATTGGATCCACATTTTTGGAGGTTGTAAGCTTACTCTAAGAGCCATTTTCTTAAGTTTGTTCATAGCTCTAAATTGTTTCATGCGACTCAAGACAGCAGAGTCGAGAGGTTTGTCAGGGGCTACGCCATCTATCTGCACCCATGGATGGCCTGCAGGGAATTTTACAGGCATGTTCACAGAAATGACAGAAACTGACATGGTGGGTTCTCTACTGAACAGATTATGTTTTTAAAAAAAAAAAAAACTCACATAGAACTTCATGTGCAGTCAACCGCTTTCTAGGATCACGAAGAAGCATTTTCCTTATTAAATCTTTAGCATCTTCAGAGATATTTGGCCATGGTTCCGATGAGAAGTCCAAATCACCATGTAGGACATGTTCGAATACCCCTTGCTCATTTTCTATATTCATAAACCAGTTATAATAAGTGACAGCACAAAAAGTGTCTATCTTGGGTACATTCTAAGACATCAAACCATCCATAAAGTCTGTGAAACTTCATAGATAGCACACTAACCATCCCAGAAAGGAGGAACTCCACTTAGAAGAATGTACACTATAACTCCAGCGCTCCAAACATCTGCTTCTGGACCATATTGCTTGCGTAGAACCTCAGGTGCAACGTAGTAAGGGCTACCAACCACATCAGTAAACTTTTCATCTGAAAGCAGCAAAGAGGCAGAAAAAGGTGGTTTCTTAGAGCAATCCGTTTACATATTCAGCCAGCTAATGAGATATCTAACTGAGCCCCAATCTATCCAGAAATACTAGACGAAGAAAAGATAGTATCCAAGAACTTGCATTTAGGAATACGGCCTATGGTGATCAGGTATCAAACAAATCATGATGCAATTACAATGTGAAAGATACATGAACACGTTAGAACATCCATTGTATATGCAATTGTGAAGCTACAGAAGGTTGTTGCAAGCCGGCAATCAAATGTAACCATCGAGTTCGCCAGGAAAGAGCACTAAAAAACTACCTTGAAAGAAACATGGAATGCTATACCTGTAGTCATTATCAATACCAGACAAGCAAAAGCAAGTGAACCAATCGTGTGTAGTGATCTTCTAAAATAGGACTAGGATTAATACAAAAAAAATTCCATGATGATGACCACAAGTCATGTAGCCTATGGTTCTAGATCACAAGCCTTTGACTGTAAAAGATCAGTAAAGGTATACCTGGCTTGAAGAATATAGACAAACCAAAGTCAATTGTCTTGAGAAGAGAGTTCTCTTCATGGCTTACAAAAAGGAAATTCTCTGGTTTGAGGTCCCGGTGCATCACACCCAAGGAATGGCAAGCTTCTACAACCCCAACAATTGTCCTCGTCAGCTCAGCCGCCTTCCTTTCCGTATAATGTCCACGCTGAATTATCCTATCAAAAAGCTCGCCCCCTTTGCACAACTCCATTACAAGATGAACTGCCACCACATCCTCATAAGCTGCCTCGATTGAGATAACATTGGGATGCCCTGATAAGTGGTGCATTATCTGAATTTCCCTCCTCACATCCTCGACATCTTCATCAGTCAACAACTTTCTTTTAGCTATTGACTTACAAGCATACTCTTTCCCTGTGGCCTTCTCAATGCACAAAAATGTCGTCCCAAACTGCCCTTGTCCTAGTTTCCTCCCAAAACTGTAAAATTCCTTAATGTGTCCTGTTCTCCTTTGCAGAACTGATTCCACACGAAGCCCTGCACTCGGCACTCGCTTAAACCGAAGCGGTTTCTTGGGTTTTTCCGGCTCAACTAACTCTGCTACTGCCTTGGGTATTGTCATTTTTTCAGGGGGCTCATTTTGGGTTGGCAAAGGCAATTCAAGCCCTGTAGGGGCAGGAGCAGCCGGAGCCGGAGCTGAATCTGCTTCATGGCTAGCATTGCCATTAGGCGAAGAAGGTTCGTCCTCAGGGGCTTGAACCCCCCACATTGCAGTGGAAACAGAATGAAAAAACCCATGTTTGGAAGTGCTAGGTCCTACACAGGTGTTGCCCATAACCCTTCCTGACCCTTTTCAGTTTTCAGCACAGCTATATACCCAATCTAGAGCATAAAGATTTCCACCCCCTCAAACAAATATCCAGATTAACATAACATCTCAATGATCATTATTCATTAATATCTATCTAGTCAGCCCTTTCAGACCCAAGCTGAGCCTGACCAAGCTAAAACAGACTAAAAGCCAGATGGTAAGAGCCCTAACAATATGATACCAGATGAAGCTTCACATTAGCTTAGATGGTAAGGGGGCAAAAACCCAGATGGTAAATTAGCCAACAGATATACAGAAACCAATTGATTGAATTGAACTATCAGACAATTATTTTTTACATGGTAACCCTATTTCTAGCTTTAACAGAGATAATGAGCAGAGAATGATGAACCCAAGAACACAATAAACTGAATTATCAAGATTCAAGGCATAAATTAAGGAATTAGATGATAGAAAAAAAAAATTAGGACGAAAGGACAAATCCAAGCTTGGAAACCTAAACTGGATGGAAGCAGTCAACAAAGACAAACAACAAGAAGCAATTAAAGGCGCTACCGGAATATTGAATCCAAGGAGCAAATAACACAAACAGTCTAGTGGGATAAATATTGGAAGAAAATAATGGGAAGACTAAAGAGGTTTACCGGGTCACCCAACTGAGCTTTCTGCGTGTGGTCTCTGTCTATGTAAGACCACTGTTTACTTCTCCACTTTCTTTTCTTATTTAGTACGGAGTATTTATTTTTATTAAAAGGAGTAAATTATAGAAACCACCCTAACATATGAGACTTTTCACAGAAATATTCGTAACTTAGAAATTTTAAGAGAATCGCCCATAAATCTAGTTCATTTTAGATGAAATCGGGTATATGCCATATGAAAACTTGATTAATTGGATATATGTATGTATTATTGTAAGATTGATCAAACGCTCTGATTGTATTAATTGTATTGCTCAAGTGTACATCATTAACGAGCGGGTACATTGCCTTTTATAGGCAAGAGAGGCCTAATATGATCAAAACTAATAGAAGGCCGTAAGGGCCGTAATACAAAGGAGCCGCAACAGGTACAGTAAATGTACAGTAGTAGGAGGTGAATAATTCATCTATATCACAACACTCCCCCTTGAATATTCATCTTTAGAGCCGGGAGTAAATAATGATGTCGCCTCAATCAAACCTGGCTAAGGAAAACCCAGAGGGGAAAAAGTCAAAGCTTAGGAAAAAGAGTACGGCTTGCTTTATACGGTTCTGGGATAATGTACTGTCTCATTAAAAACCTTGTCAGGAATAACCATGTAGGATAAAAACCTGAGTCAAGGGAAAAAGAGTGCAGTGCGTACTATTTTCTCCCCCTCAATTTAATGTGCCTCTCGTAGTCGACACATCCCGATTGTACCACATTCTTCCAGATTGCTTAAGATCATATAATGATCTTTGCAATTTTATAGAGAACATTTCTCTATTCTCTGTATTCTGCATCTGAGGCATTTTTAGTCCTTCTAGGACTTTCATTTATATGTCACTATGAAGTGATCCATATAAATATGCAGTTACGACATCCATTACTCGCATATGTAGTCCTTCTGAGATAGTTAGGCTAATTAAAAATATCAATGTAGTTGCATCAATTACTGGGGAATATGTTTGCTCATAATCTATCCCGGGTATTTGAGAAAAAACTTGGGCTACAAGCCTTGCTTTGTACCTCACAATTTCATTTTTCTCATTTCGCTTTCTTACGAATACCCATTTATAGCATACTGGCTTCACACCTTTTGGTGTAAGCTTAACAGGACCAAAAACTTCACGTTTTCCTAATGACTTTAACTCAACCTTGATTGCCTCTTTCCATTTTGGCCAGTCATTTCTGTGACGACATTCGTCGACACTTTGTGGCTCAATGTCATTGTCATCAACGATTATTTTCGTGGCAACAGAGTATACAAACACCTCATTAAGGATAATATCCTTTCTATTCCATTGTATTCTGGTAGAAACATAATTTACAGAAATTTCATAATTATCAATGTTTCTATCCTCATCCAAAATACTTTTGTCATCTAATGCGCCCTCTGCATTTTCCGAGATGTCTTTATCACATTCCTCTTGTATTTTGACATTTTCTCCCCCTAAATTTATCAGTGGGACAATTTTTATGACATCCTCTTGACGTCTACTTTTCCTTGGTTTCAAATCTTTGGATCCAAGAGGTCTGCCACGTTTTCGTTGTATTGTGGACTCATTTACAGGTTGCTGCCCAACTGTCTGTCTCTCAGGAATTTCAATCCTTTCAGGGGCATTTATAGCAGGCACATGTGACTTTGTCACTTTCTTTGTAGTTGTAAACGAATCCGGCAATTGATTCGCTAGACTCTGTAAATGTATAATTTTATCCACTTCTTGTTCACACACACTACTAAAAAAACAGGAAATAGCTACGGATTTTTAGCCACGAATGCCAGTCGACGCTGTTTTGGTTGCCAATAGCAATGACATTGGCCACGACTGTTATTGACCGTGGCTATTTTCATGGCTGGTGTTCACCCAAAAATGCCACATCATCAAATTCGTTGCTAATAGCAACGAACACAATGTCCGTGGCTGATTTCGTGGCTGAAGAAGTGGATGATAGTGGTAATTAGCCACGAACTTAGCTACGAATGCTTATTTCGTGGATGTATTTGATGCTGATTTGGCAACAACATCAACCTCGTGGCTAAATCCGTGGCTATTCAGCATCAGAAATCCGACGATGGAATGGACACGAGGTGAGTGGGCTTGAATCGGTTATTGTAGGCGGGTCGGACATGGGGTGAGTGGGCTTGAATCGTAGCTGAATCCGTGGCCAACAAAGAAGAACAAATGTTATGGGCTCGACATGGATCAATAGGCCATTAGAAATGATCAGCCCAATTACCTTATTAGCCCGGCCCATGTTAATGAGCCCATCCGTAGTAGCTAGCCACGATTTTAGCTACGGCCATATCCATGGCTAAATCCGTGGCTATTTACGGTTGAGCTTAAAGGAGCTTTAATTTATTATGGGTCTAAATATGGCTATGCTTTCCTCGATTGACTCATTGACAGGCCCAAATATGACTATGAAAGTTTTTCATATAAATTAATAAGTGTTGAAAAAAACATGTATTAACTAATTAATAAATTCTTATGAGAATATTATAAGGGTATGTTACGAGAAAACTCATATAGGTGAATAATAAATGTTTAATAAAACAATATATTAAATAATAAATTCTTATTAGAATACTATAAAAGTATGTTTTGAAGAAAACTCATATAAGTGACTAATAAATGTTTAATAAAACCTTATATTAACAAATAAATTCTTCTTAAAATATTATAAGGATATGTTTTGAGAAAAACTAATATAAGTAACAAATAAGTGTTGAACAGAATCATATAGGAACTAATATATTCTTATGAAAATATTATGAGAGTATTTTTTGAGGAAAACTAATATAAGTGACTACTAAGTGTTGAATAAAACCTTATATTAAGTAATAAATTCATATTAGAATAGTACTACCTCCGTTCAAAAATAGATGTTGTTTGACTTTTTGGCACATTTTTAAGGAGCTAAAAACTATATAAAAAATTAATTTTTTTGTAATTTTTTAATATAATATAAATACTTATTAATAATAAGTATCATATTATTAAAAAAATCGTTTAAAAAGTTAATATTTTATATAGTTTTTATCTCCTTAAAAACGTGTCAAAAAGTCAAACGACATCTAATTCTGAACGGAGGAAGTATAAGGTTATATTTTGAGGAAAACACATATAAGTTACTAATAAATGTTGAATAAAATCATATATTAACTAATAAATTCTTATTAGAATATTATAAGGACGTGTTTTGGAGGAAAACTCATATAAGTAACGAATAAGTGTTGAACGTAATCATATTGTAACTAATAAATTCTTATGAAAATACTATGAGAGTATTTTTTGAGGAAAACTAATGTAAATAACTAATAAGAGTTGAATAAAACCTTATATTAAGTAATAAATTCTTATTAGAATACTATAAGGGTATGTTTTGAGAAAAACTAATATAAGTGACTAATAAGTGTTGAATAAAACCTTATATTAAGTAATAAATTCTTATTAGAAAACTATAAGGTTATATTTTGAGGAAAACTCATATAATAAGTGTTGAATAAAACCATATATTAAGTAACAAATTCTTATTAGAATACTCTAAGAGTATGTTTTGAGGAAAACTCATATAAGTAGCTAATAAAACCTTATACTAAGTAATAAATTCTTATTATAATACTATAAGGTTATGTTTTGAGGAAAACTCATATAAGTAACTAATAAAACCTTATGGGTGTTAGAGAGAGAAACCTTGAGAGAGAAACTCTCTTTGGAGTTTCTTCTCCCTTTGGTTTCTCTTCTCGTTTTGGCCCTTCCTCCATGGTTATCCCACGGATCTTCAAGTTTTGGGTTTGTTTACAACCCTAAATCCTTTGGGTGGGTTATTTGGGTGTTCTACCGAGTTTTATTTAGAGATCTGGCACTTCTTGAGGTTTTTCGGTGTAGCAGAAGGTTTTGTGTTTCAGGGTCCTTGTGGGACTGTGGGTGGTTGGCTGCTCGAATCTGGGCTCAGTCGGCCGGTTCTGGCTTCTTGCCTCGTTCTCCTTCTCCCTCTCTTTTCGATCTGGATGTATACAATGCTCGACTCTCCTTCGATTCCGTGTTTGGTCGGCTGGGTTGGCTGTGGCTCAGTGGGCGGTCCGGGGACGTGAGCCAGGGACGTTAGGACTCGCAACATCATGGGTTCCCCTGGCTTGGTCGGATTGCTGCCGTCGGCCGCCGTTGTCTTTCTGTATGCGGCTATGGTGGCTGAGGGTTGTTTTTGTTCGGATGTGGGGTGGGTGGATCTGGCTGTGCTTCGTCGGATCCGGCTCTCTTGCTAGTTCCACGGTGGAATGTGGGTGGTTGCTGGTTCGGTTTTGTCCCTGTTCGGGCGGATCTAGTTTCGCTGCTTCAGTTCTTCATCTCCTTCTCCCTTCGATCTCGTCGTGTGCTTGTCTCTCTCTCAGGTCCGTGGTGGCTAGCCTGGTGTGCTGTAGCTTGGGGTGGTCCGGAGACGTGAACTAGTGGAGACGGGACCCATGAAGCATTGGGTCCCCCCTGGTTTGGCCGGATCGCGGTTGTCGGCTGCCGGTGGCTCGGTCCTTGTGGGTGTGGGGGTGGTATGGGGTTCACCTTGTTCTGATTGAAGGGTGTGGGTGATGTGTGTTGATGGTGGTGTGTTGGTTTGATCTGCTGGGTTGGTCTCGCCCTGGGGGTGGTGGTGCTTGGATCCTCTCCCTCACTGTCCGGCTGCTGGGCTCGTTCAAATATAAGGATCGGGCTGAACGCGCAGCGGGTTCTGGTGGCGGACTAGTTGTTGTCGGGGGCTCCGGTGGTGCTGGCGGCCTTGGGTTGTGACTCCTGGCGTGCTGGTCACGTGTTAAGTGGGAAAAGGTGAGGTCAAAGTTGGTGTGGGCCCCTTTGACATGAGATAAAGCTGGAATTACAGCCTCGCTTTTTTCTTTTGTCTTCCTTGGGGCTCTCACTTGTCGTGCAAATGTGGAGAAGCAAGTAGTTTTTTTAGTGGTATTCTACTTTTGAGATATTAGTAAGGCGGTATTTCATTATCTTGTGGGGTCCGAAATTGGTGGATTAAACTTGTGATTTAATGGGGTTAAGACTTTTTTTGTAGGAGTGAAAATTGTGGTAGAACCTTGTGGGCGTGATATGTGGGTCTAATCTTTTTTCCGTAAGACCCGTGGTTTGGTCTTACGTTTTATTGTACTCCTGGCTTTGCCACCCATCTATATATTTACCTATTCAGAACTAATAAAACCTTATTTTAACTAATAAATTTTTATTAGAATACTCTAAGAGTATGTTTTGAGGAAAACTCATATAAGTAGCTAATAAAACCTTATACTAAGTAATAAATTCTTATTATAATACTATGAGGTTATGTTTTGAGGAAAACTCATATAATTAACTAATAAAACCTTATATTAACTAATAAATTCTTATTGGAATACTCTAAGAGTATGTTTTGAGTAAAACTCATATAAGTAACTAATAAAACCTTATACTAAGTAATAAATTCTTATTAGAATACTCTAAGAGTATGTTTTGAGGAAAACTCATATAAGTAGCTAATCAAACCTTATACTAAGTAATAAATTCTTATTATATAATACTATAAGGTTGTGTTTTGAGGAAAACTCATATAATTAGCTAATAAAACCTTATACTAAGTAATAAATTCTTATTATAATACTATAAGGTTATGTTTTGAGGAAAACTCATATAAGTAGCTAATAAAACCTTATACTAAGTAATAAATTCTTATTATAATACTATAAGGTTATATTTTAAGGAAAACTCATATAAATAGCTAATAAAACCTTATACTAAGTAATAAATTCTTATTATAATACTATAAGGTTATGTTTTGAGGAAAACTCATACAAGTAGCTAATAAAACCTTATACTAAGTAATAAATTCTTATTATAATACTATAAGGTTATGTTTTGAGAAAATCCTCATATAAGTAACTAATAAAACCTTAAACTAAGCTATGTTACACGGAAACGGAAACGGAAACGGGAAGGGAAACGGAAACGGAAACGGGGAAACGGCAATCCGAATTTTGTAGGAAACGGAAACGTCGAGGAAACATCAATATGAATTATATGTTCATTTAAAGGTCTAAATAATAGCAATAAACATATCAACAAGTGATACACATTGAATGCATCATTAAGGCTACAAATTAAAATGTTCAATACCGTGATAAACAGTGTCCTTACTCATTAACAGAAATCAATATAGACATGTTAAATATGTCTTGCAAACCAACAAAATAAAGTAACTTAGTTTGAAAATAACAACATAATCAATAACAACACAAAGTAATCAATCCAAAATCAATCTTCTACTTAGTTAACTCTTCATTAAGTTCTGGATTATCAAAGAAAGTTCTACAAGTGAGGGTTTACCGATAAGAGTTTAGAGGGAGTGAGTACTGAGCAAGTGAGAGGAGGGAAGACCGAAAATGGAGGAGAAGTAGACGACAAAGATAGAAGGAAACGAGAGTTTCAGACGGGAGGAAAGAGAAGTGTTGTTGCAGGAGGATGGTCAAGTATGAAAATATAAAGCAAACTGACTCCCTGTCTCAGCAAATAAATACAAGACCTCCTCCCGTTGTAGTAGAAGGCAGTCAGGATCGATCCACGAGGAAGCGTGTCAGCGCCCGCTTTTTTAGTTCTGAATCTCAGCAGAAAATCAACCAGACAAATAGAAATAACAGAGAAAAGCATAAACAAAACAAAAATAGAAACTTTGGTCGATATCGACTTAATGAACTCGATATCGAGTAGAAAAATCGACTGACAGTAACTCAATATTGACTGGGACAGAAACTTAAAACTCGAAATTTGTGAAATAAATCAATAAAATAAAAGACTTTCAAGATTAGGGTTTCAACACCACAACGATAACCATGTAAAATAACACATAAAGGCATAAAAGATCATGCTTTTTATCAAATAACTTTCTTTATTAACAAATAGGAAAATAGAGGATTTCGCATAAACCCTAATTGTTACTAATCCTTTTTCACATAATTAATCCAAGTTGCATTAAGATCACTTTTGCTTCAATAACACAAACAAAGATCACCTTTAACTTTCGCAAAAGAATCAAGCTCATAGGGATAGAAGACGAAATCGTATCAAAAGGTTGTACCTTTACCGCATCACCTCACATGGCTACCGTCGGGCTCACCCCGACCCTAGAAGTTGGGTGACTACTCGCTCTTTATCATCAAGAAAGACATCAATAATAAAAGGAAATTAATTGAATTAAATAAACTAAAAGAAAGCTTACAACCAATCAAAGCCAAATCCCGCTTTCGCCTTCTCCAACCTCAATTGGCTCCAACTCTCTCTTTAATCTCTCTATGTAACTAATTGTCTCTGGAATTGAATGACTAGAAATCAGCCCCTAAGGCCTTATTTATAGGCTTCATTCCAAGCTAATCTAGGAAAGAAACTCTATCTGTATCTATATCTATATCTATCTAAATACTTAAAGACTAAATAATGGAAATAAAGGAAACAAATCTAAAAGGAACTATATCTAAAGTAGATAAATGTCTCTTCCATTTTGATAGAACTTGATAGAATCTCCTCTTGTGGATATCTCCATTGGACTTTGGATAGAACTTGGATTAGAACTCGGATTAGCTCGAAATCGGCCACTGTTGGTCACTCGATATCGACTAGGCTAAGTCGATATCGACCTGTGTTTCCTTAGCTTCAGCTTCTTGACTCGATCTCGGCTTCCAAGGGACAGATCGACTTGATTCAACTCGATATCGACTAGGCTAAGTCGATATCAACCTGCAACTTTCCTGCTCCAGCTCCTTGTCGATTCCCGGATCTCTGCTCGATTTTGGGTCAACTCGATATCGACTTGGTATAGTTGATATCGACCAACTCCCTTCTTACTTAGTCGATTCTGGCTTCTTCAGATGAATGTCGACTTGACTCCTCGATATCGACTTGCAGAGGTCAATAGCGACCTGATGTTGTCGACTCGATTTTCTTGCTTTTAGCTCGATTTGTCCTGGTTCCGGTACTCCTTGACCTCGGACTTCTGTAGTTGACTTCGAGCTTTTCCTCTTTTCTCTGAAATGCTGTAAATTGCCTCGATTTTTGCGAAATTAAACAGAAACTAGTGTAGACTCCATAATTTGGCAGATAAGCATAAACTTCATAGATTCTGAACTATTCTAACCCAAATGTATGAAATGCATGCAGAAATCGATATAAAAGTAATTATAAAACATGGCAAATTAGGCTCACAACAAGAAGTATGATTTAGGGTTTGATTTTTTATTTTAATTTTTTAACTATAAAATTAGTGGAAACGCCATCTGGAAAGTTAGAAACTTTCTGACCAAACGAAAATGGTCAAAGTTTCTGACTTTTTTGGTCAACAAAACGGTCAAAGTTTCCGACCTTTCAGAAATGTTTCTGAGGTGTTTCCGCGGAGTTTCAGAGTTTCTTCATATGCAGAAACGCGAAACCGCTATGAAATGGAGTTTCGGGGTATCATAGATACTAAGTAATAAATTCTTATTATATAATACTATAAGGTTATGTTTTGAGGAAAACTCATATAATTAGCTAATAAAACCTTATACTAAGTAATAAATTC
Source organism: Persicaria maculosa (assembly GCA_963922045.1). Lineage (NCBI taxonomy): Eukaryota > Viridiplantae > Streptophyta > Magnoliopsida > Caryophyllales > Polygonaceae > Persicaria > Persicaria maculosa. The sequence continues at coordinate 9,777,889 of OY998255.1, read as the reverse complement.
TTATTATAATACTATAAGGTTATGTTTTGAGGAAAACTCATATAAGTAACTAATACTCCCTCCGTTAAGAAAAACATGTCGTTTTAGAAGTAAAATCTTGTTAAGAAAAACATGTCGTTTTAGGTATTTTGGTGTTCACTTTCCAAAATTACCCTTGTCATGATTAGATATTTGTTAATTGTAGTTTTCAATAAAGTGGAAAAGTAAAGTAATAATTAGGGGTATAAGTGTATTTTTGTTTGCTTTTATTTGCTTTCTTAAAAAATGTGCAAATGTCTAAAACGTCATGTTTTAATTAACGGATGGAGTAAAACCTTATATTAACTAATAAATTCTTATTAGAATACTCTAAGAGTATGTTTTGAGTAAAACTCATATAAGTAACTAATAAAACCTTATACTAAGTAATACATTCTTATTAGAATACTCTAAGAGTATGTTTTGAGGAAAACTCATATAAGTAGCTAATAAAACCTTATACTAAGTAATAAATTCTTATTATAATACAATAAGGTTATGTTTTGTGGAAAACTCATATAATTAGCTAATAAAACCTTATACTAAGTAATAAATTCTTATTATAATACTATAAGGTTATGTTTTGAGGAAAACTCATACAAGTAGCTAATAAAACCTTATACTAAGTAATAAATTCTTAGGGTGTTGATAGATACACCGCAAATCCAAATTAAGGATTTGCAAGTCCTTAAGGACGTGCAAGTGTGGGACTGTGCACGTCCACTAGCAGACCCTTTGCACGTCCTTAACAACGTGCAATATATGCACGTTGTTAAGGACGTGCAAACCCTAGTTAGGGTTTCGCGTTAGGGTTTAGGGTTTAGGGTATAGGGTTTCCGAGGGTTTTGTATTGTTAATTGAAAAAATTGAAGTGTTTAGCTAGTGGAGTTGAAGGATTTAGGGTCTAATTAAATGGAAAGCAATAATTGTTAAGGTTTTCATTCGGATAATATGCGAATAATGTTACAAGGAACGGAAAAAAGGTTTACATCCATAATTTTAATAAACTGGTGGAATAAAATCTAGGAAAATAGTAAAGGGCGACCGAACTCGACACGTAAGGCTCGAAATCTCTCAAACTGAACTTGAAACGGAGCATCCCATCCTTCGACGCTCGGTTGATGATGTGCGACCCATTCTGGCAGAGGCGACGGAATAGGAGCGTTAGGACGCAACCAGATCTGTGAGAACGGAAAATTAGAGTTAGAGTATTGACATCTATATGAAAAGCAAGAATAGGTAATAAAAAAAGACGTTTGAAGTCGTACCGCGGCAAAATGTTCTTGGTTTCCGATGCAGGCTACACCAAGGGTTGCTGATTGAGGGTTGTTAGTAGGTGTCGGCGAGGTCATGGGGAGGCATGTGAACGGATGATGCCAAGCTAGGACGACGAGAGGAATCTGATATACCGTTGCAAATACTAAACTCATGATGGGTAGCTTTATCCACCGTCTCCTATCACCATGCACAGCTCCCGCCCATCTTTGTTAGTCGACGAACTGCTGGAATGGGTACTCTCCCGTATAACAATCGGCGTAGAGATCGGCGTGATCCTCCAAGTGATTGCATAATAACGTTTTGAGTTTCGGGAAAGCAGACTCGCCGATCGGAGATGTCAATGACGCCAAAGCACGGTAGCCACAATGACCATCTCCAACAGTGTCCCTCACACCCTCAATATGACCGAGCATGAAGGGATCAACGTTGTTTCGACCCTAGTTGAACCCTCCGAGCAGCACGTGCTTCTTCTCTCTCAAATCTTGCCCTTAACTCCTCGTATGGCAACGGGTTGGTTCTGCAGGCATTCCTCGACCCCCGAGGCCTCCCCTTCCTTCGGACGCTTGCAGATGAGGGTGGGTGCAGCTCATCGTCGCATACATCGTTGGAAGTCGTGTATGAAGAAGACAGCTCATACGGGAGTGGGGTGTCGTCGATGTCAGTCCATGACAAATCCATCCAGAACAGGTGGATGTCCTCGGCGAGTATCGGAGTACCGGAGTTGACGTATGCCTGAATCTCATGGACACAAGGGATCCCGTAACAAACCCTCCAATGTCGGTCCGTGCATTCCGGAGGAACCTTTTGGTTCACGACATCCTGCCACATCTTGTACAGATAATCGAAGCACTTTTTAGAGATTAAAGTCTTTACCTCATCAAAAAGATTGACTTTATACGCCGTTGTTGGCCATTTGAAGCGGTCGATTTCCAAAGCAGTTTGCAGCTCATGCAATTGACAATCGTTGACTCTATGGATTGCATCGATCACGATGCGAAAGTCACCAGTCGATGAGTGCAGTGCCTCCTTCAGAACCTTGTGTTGACCCTCAACTCTATACACATTGAAGTGCATACCACTAAATATTCGATGTTATATCATATTATAATAGGAGATATGAAGTAAGGTTGTACCTGTTTGTCGTACGGGTGCCAAGATGGAAGACATTATCTACATAGCATCGTACGATGTTCCTGCTGTATGGAAGCCACACCGCCTCTAAATACGCCACCACACATGGGAATGGGTGCCATGCATCGTGTAGCGCCCGACGACGTCGGTTGAATGATTCCTCCGACCTCGATTCGAACAACCCCCAACAGTTGCCCTTAAAGATGCCAGCGTGGTTTAAATTCTTTGTAATCTTCAGAGCAGCTTCCTCGCATCTTCTCGTCACGTGTAACCAGCAAAGGAGATGCTGGACGTCGGGGAAGACAACATTTAGCACCGCCAAGAGACCTAGCTCCCAATCAGTCATGATAGCTTGAGGCTGAACCGTCCCAAGCAAGATCTGAAGCTGACGCAACACCCAGGCGTATGTGTCTTCGTTCTCTTGCGACATGAAGGCATAGGCGATGCAGTAAGTATTGCCTGAGAGTGTGAACCCGACCACCTCGCACAATGGAATCCCATATCTGCAAGTGTAAATGTGTTAAATGTACAATATTTTATAATTGACTATATGCATAATAATGTAATCATAAATAAGTAACTTACGCATTTGTTTTGTACGTGTTGTCCAATACGATGACGTAATGGAACCTTCGGAGAATCCGTATCCCGTCAGGATGCGCCAGGAAGAGGTCGCTCAAGACGTTGTCGTCATCCGGATGTCGTCTGAAGTCGTAGTAGTACCCTCTTTCCCGCAGATGGTGCAAGGTATCCTGGGTCATCGTCCGACTACCTCTTTCTTCGGCGACCATCATGTTGAGCGTGTTGGTAAGGGTCTTCCTTGACGTGAGACTGGCCTCATCCAACTGCCTCAATCCGTACCCAATGGATTTTGGAGGAGTGCCAATTTCCTTCATCCACCTAGCCATCTTCTTTTCCCCCTCTATCATCTGTCCGGCGATGGCGTGACCCTTCAAGCTCGTGGGAAGCCCGTGATTATGAACACTGTGGGTTACCGTCATAACCCAGTGACCCGGCGGAGCTTCGTGCCCGTGTAGAGAGAAAGGACAACCGTTTATCTTCGATTGCGTGCTTCGGAGCTTCCTCCCGCGTGGTCGGTACTCCCCATACTGCTCGGAAGCAAGGAGAACCCCGCCTGGACGGTTCGATGCCCCCGTCCAAGACCGCTTGATTACTAAAATTATGCAGTGTCTCCGACCCAAGTCCTTGAAATGCGTAACCATTTCGTCACGGTCATTCCAAACCCTTGGGTCCGAGAACTCAGAGGTGAAGTCTCGAAACTGTAATAACATTAGTGGAAATATGAACAAAACGCAAGGCCTACGAAATATATTAACTATACGAAACGTATCCGTACCTGGCAAACTTGGAGACGACGATTGCTTTGCGACTCGGCCATAACGATTCTAACGGTGAAGGAATATATCGAACGAAGTCGGACTTTGTTTTGGAGTGCGGAATCAAGCTATCCCTCTTCGCTTCAAATAGGCAGTTTTGCGATAAAGGTACGCGGAGGTGCACGTGGTCAACGATGTGCATGCACGTTGTTGACCACGTGCATTCCCTAACCCTAAACCCTGACCTAACACTAACCCTAAACCCTAACAACCCTAAACCCTAAACACTAAACCCTAACGTTTTCGTTCTTGACGTTTTCATTTTCGTTCTTTCCACGTGTTCGTTCTTGACGTTTTCGTTTTCGTTTTCGTTCTTGACGTTTTACGTTTAATATGACTCAGAAGAAATGAGAGGGGAGTCTACTCGAGATAGAAATATAGAGATAGATACAAAATCCGTAACATAAAAGTATAATATAAAGATAGATACTGCAAAAGTATAAATGTACATCACTGTCAAGGTGGATGGCGTACAGCCTCATCCAAAATCTCCGTCACCTCGTCTAACAGCTGATCAATGCGAGGGTCGGTAGCTAGGGCCCTCCAATAGCCCTCTATCTCATGCAAGCGGGCTGCTACCGCCGGAGGGATCACTGAAGGCTGAGGGAGGTCCACCCATGGATCCAAGCCGATCAGGTGGACGGGCGCCGGAGGGTCCGGATGGGGTGGCGTGGTGGGCAGCACGTATGGCCGGCTCTACGACGCGTACCAAGCCAGGTAATCTGCATTGACACCGGCCTGACAATCCTCGCCGGTGCGTCTGTGCTCGACCAGCCTGTAGAAGCGTCCCTCATCCTGCAAGTCCTGCCACTTATCGTGGCCGCAGGCAAACACGTCAACGTACTTTGCATTCTTCAAGATGGCGTCGCGGGAGACCTGATCCGGCGCGATGACGGGCAGCAGGATCCCCTGGACTCGTCCGAACTGCCGGAGGCACCTATCGGGCATATACGGCTCATCCTCCCCGCAGAATGTGATGGTGCCCCGATAGGTGGACTAACGGTACTGGCCGTCGAAGTCCAGACCACGCCCAAAGGGCATCCACTCCACCTATAATTAAAAAAATTAGGCGTAATTCACAGTTAAGAAATATATGGCATATAGTTAGAGTCTCGAATACATACATCGGCGACGGTAAGACGGTCCACCTCATCCCGCAGCTCCTGCACCTTCTTCAGCTTCGCCTCGTCCTTCATGCGCTGTGGCGCCTTCGGACCGATGAACTTCGCGTAAAAGCGAGGGTCCTCCTTCCTAGCCGGATCGCTGGAGAAATCACCTCGGAAGCGAGGGAAGTACGCCCATATCCAAGCCTTGACACAAAACAGAATATCGTTAGCATATAATATAAATATTTGTAAACTATAACTCTAATTCAACGGTCTCGTACCTGTAGAATCGGCGTGCAGCTATCGATACCCTTCGCACCTGCTCGGGTAGCCTCGCCTAGGTCCCTGTACAGACATGCAAGGGCACCTGTGGCCCATGCAAGGGTGGCCGTCCGCGGGATGTCCCAAATGAGGCCGAAGATCTTCCATGGGATCCGGCCCTGCGACTTGTTCACAAACAGAGTCGCGGCGGCAGCGATGGGTAGGTACCCAATGTGGAGAAACCGACGCTATGCAGGGTCATCCTAGGGCTGCCCCCCTCCCGTATGCGTGCGCAGCCGAATCTGCTCAGGATCATCCGCGGCCTCTGGGTCATCAACGGGAGCGGGGTTGATGAGCGGCCCGTGTCTTGCGATACACTGGGCAGTCAACCAAGTAACTGGAGGGCCGCCAGCATGTCTGTATGATCTCAGGGTCTGTGGGGTGAGCTGGTAGTAATCAGCGACGGTGGGGATCAACGCGCCCGCGGCCAGATGTGACATACATGGTATACCCTCCATCGGAAGTCCCATGAGGCAGGCAACGTCGTGCAGCGTGATCGTCATCTCGCCCCATGGAAAGTGGAAGGAGCTGGTCTCCGGGTGCCAATGCTCCAGGAAGGTTGTGCAAGTGAACTCGTCCACACACTCCTAGTGGAGGGACCTCAGCTGCGGGATGCCCGATGGGATAAGATCCTGCACCCAGGTCCCCGGGCCCTAAAAAATGTAGCGGTCGAAAGGCAGCAGGTGAGTCGCCCGGTGGTGGAACTTCAACGGCGGCAGCTCCACAGTAGGCTCCCTCCACACCTGGTACGCTCGGTGATGCCTGTAAGACACAAGCAGCTCTTCCGGCGGTAAGAAAGGGTCGACCTGCACAGCCGGTGCGGCAGCTTGCGCAGGGATGGGCGCGGGCTCCTCCTGTGGGCCCCCTGACCCTCCTGGCCCTCCTCCTGTGGGCCCCCCTGCCCCTCATCCCACCCCTCCTGCCCGTCGTCAGCCTCCTCAACGACGCCAGGGATCACGTCATCCGCAGATGCCAATGAGATCGCCGCTGGTGTAGGGGAGGTCGAAGCCTCAGCGTCCTGTGTGCTGGAAGTAGATGTCTCGTGGACGCCTGAAGTAGATGCCTCGGGGATGGTGGGGGGTACACGAGCAGGCGGTCTACCAATGTCGGCCCGTCGACCCACGACTACGCCAGTAATGCAGCTGCTCAGCACATCAGGGGTCTCCAAAGAAGGCTGCAGCCCCTCCGTCACATCGCCAGAAGGATCCCAAGATGGCAGACCCTTCCAGAAGCTGTCGTGCTCGTCGGTCGGGGGGTCCCCATCGACTACTGGTAGCCCTCTGCAGACATCAGCAGATCATCGACTGTGGCTGTCTGATCGTGGGGTACCGTCTCCTCCTGTATCTGGCTGACCGCTGCCCGGTCGCCGAACCTAACAGGCCGGAGGGTACCATCCCCCCTCAAGAGCCTCCCTGCTTGTTATTATGAAATGTTGAGAACCTAACAGGCCAGTTGGCTATTTTAATGTATTTTAATATCTTTTAATGTCTTTTAATATATTTTAATGTATTTTAATATCTTTTAATATCTGTTAATGTCTTTTAATATATTTTAATGTTTTTATTTTCTTTCAATTTTAATTTATTTCTATGTATTTTAATATATTTTAATGTTTTCATTGTCTTTCAATTTTAATTTATTTTAATTTATTTCTATGTATTTGATTATATTTGAATATATTTTAATGTTTTTATTTTAATTTATTCTAATGTCTTTTTAATATATTTTAATATATTTTATTTTAATGTAGTTTGTACTTTATGTACAAACTATAATTAAATCTATTAAATTATATTATAAAACATGAAAACTATATACTATCAAAACATACAAACTATATACTATCTATTATATTCTATCAAATTAAAACTATATTATTTTCTATCAAACTATATACTATAAACATATGACAAATCATAAATACTATATATTCTCAATTATAATCTATCAAATTAAAACTATATTATAATATATCAAATTATATCATAAAACTATATTATAATCTATCAAACAATATTATAAAACTATAAAAATAAATCAAACAAAATAAATAATTCAAATAACATACCGGTGGGGTCGGGAACGGTCCGATCGGAGACACCTCCATAGTCCGCCGCTTCCGCGGCGGTAATAGGGGATCATCCACCTCCGCCACTCCGCCGCCGCCACCACCACCACCACCGGACGCCTCCGCCGCCACCACCATCGCCACCACCTCAGCCTCCATGGCCTCCTCCGGCGCCACCACCTCCGCCACCACCTCCGCCTCCAAGGCCGCCTCCGCCACCACCTCCGCCTCCATGGGCACCACCACCTCCACCCCCATCGGCAGCGCACCTCCGCCACCGGCCTCTATGGCCGCCACCACCTCCGCCTCCACCTCTCTCTCTGGCTCCATCGCTCTCTGTGTCTCTCTCTCTCTCTCGATGTCTCTCTCTCTCTCTCTCTCTCTCTCTCCGACAGTCTCTCTCTCTCCGGCAGTCTCTCTCTCCCTCCGGCGATCTCTCTCTCTCTCTCTCTCTCTCTCTCTCTCTCTCTCTCTCTCTCTCTCTCTCGATGTCGGCGGCGCTCTCTCTCTCTCTGGATTCGGATGGAAATGGGGAAGACAAAGAAGCACGTCTGCTTCGTCTTTAGTAGACGGGCTTGCACGTCCATAAGGACGTGCAAGCACGTTTTTAAAAAAAAATAAAAACGTGCTTGCACGTCCGGGCTCGGGTGGCTGTAAACCCACCTGCACGTCCTTAAGGACGTGCATGCACGTCTTTAAGGACGTGTGGATTTGCGGTGTATATAGCCGAAACGAATTCTTATTATAATACTATATGGTTATGTTTTGAGGAAAACTCATATAAGTAACTAATAAAACCTTATATTAACTAATAAATTCTTATTAGAACACTCTAAGAGTATGTTTTGAGGAAAACTCATATAAATAACTAATAAAACCTTATATTAAGTAATAAATTCTTATTAGAATACTATAAGGTTATGTTTTGAGGGAAACTTAGATAAGTAACTAATAAATGTTGAATAACACTTTATAATAACCAATAAATTCGCATTAGAATATTATAAGAGTATCTTTTGAGAAACCTTATATAAGTAACTAATAAATGTTTAATAAAATCTTATATTGACTAATAAATGCTTGTATGAATATTATGCAATTAAAAACTTTTATATATGAATTTTTTTATACCAAACCCATAAATATCAATATTGATATTTAAAAAATTCGTATAAGATACGGGTACCGAACTAATTTAATAATGTTGGGTAAAATCTTATAAAAAAAATGTATAAATATCTAGTTAAATTTGCATAAAAACTTATCTAAAGTATATATTTAATGATAAATAGTTGTATTGATGGTTTAATTTTCTAGATTTAAATTTAAGGGAAAAAAAAAGAAGGAATTCATGCCCACAGGCCACAGCCCACTGTCGAAATTTATTTTAGCGCCCAAATAATTTTTGAGCAGTAAAATTCCCGGGCTTTGAAATTTGAGAGAGCGGTATACCCTAATTCACTATTGGGCACCGCCTCTTTTCACACATTTCATCACCTCTCGCGCCACTCCTTCATTCCAGATCTCTCAATTGTGTCTCTCTCGCGCCTGTCCTTCATTTCATTCTAGATCTTTAATCCTCCTGTCTTCCTTCATTTCATTCTCTCTCTCTCGCACCGCTTTCCTCCTGTCTTCGCCCTCCTGTCTTCTGCCCATGGAGAACGACGCCGACAGACCAACACGGATAATGACGCCGACGGAAAATCCAATCATGCAGATCCCGGAGGGAGCGCTGCCTTCAACAGATTGGATTCTCCTTCGAGAATTCAAGCCGCTGGGATTGTGGCTTGAACGAGGAGAAGGACAAGCCGCTGGGAGGGAATTCAACCCCGGAGAGAGCCGCGCCATCCAATCTGCACGCAGCACGTCACAGCGCATTCAGTTAACAATTCACTCACTGTCTCATTGTGTAATGTGTTGCCACCTCCTCGCTGCCAGAGGCTTGGTTTCGGTGGGTCAAGATCTCGAACATGGTGCCAAAATCCAAGCGAAAAAAAGCCAAAACCCTCGCTCCACCTCCGATTGTGAAGGGATCTTCTCCGGAATGAACGTATTTTTCGTCATTTCGGGCGTCCAGGCTCGTCGATTGCAGGTGCATATCTCTTACCCCGTAGATTTTTCCCTCCAGTACTTCAATTTCAATGTCTGAGTCGATATAGATTTCGGTTTCTTTAATTGGGCTAATGAACAGATATGAAAGCAGAAACTGAAGCAAATGGGTGCTCAAGTTGAAGATAATTTATCAGGAAGAGCTACCCATGTTTTTGCCCCGGGTGCTATCAAACGGAGTGTTGGTGATGACCGCTTGGCTACTTTCAACGGGGTTCGTTCTCCTCGTTCAAGCTACAATTGCTCGTCTAAATAAGCGTCCTCCATAGGTACAAATCTCTTTACCATTTCTCTTCTCCCAGGCCTCTTGAATTCCCTGTGACCCTGCTTCCTGGCCCTCTCCTTTGATTCTTTGGATATGCAGTTGCAGGGTTGTGGGTTTGATTTAGGGTTTGATTTTTTTGGATTTGCGGACGTGGTGAAGAAACAAAGGTTTGATTCCTGGCCCTCTCCTTTGATTTTTTGGATTTTTTTGGGTTTGATTTGGTCTGATTTTTTGTTTGATGTTGCTGATTGTATGAACACAAGAAATCAAATTTGTGAACATGTTTTATATTTTTGTCTAATGGTGTGGCATATTTACTTCTGCAGATTGTATGTGCTTGTGAAACTAACAAATCCTGGATTACAAAGGACAGGACTGACTAGGTAGCTTATCTCATTTTCTCTATTGCAATCGATCTAATTTTATAGTTCATTGCAAGTATGAAGCTTGTGAAATCCAAACCACAAATTTTTCTGATGACGGGGCTGACCCTTCTCATCTACGGCTAATTCCCTATAACCCAATGACAACCTAAATGGCAGATCACTTGTTCTTGTTTCAGGTTTAATGGATTTGTCTCAAAGCAAGTTTGGGTACTCATTGACTCATTCACATGGAACGGAAGTAGAGATGTCCCGAGAATGTCATCCAAGAACTCACACTCCCTTGGCTAGATCTTGTTTCTTTTGTATCTATAATATGTTCTTAATTTTTGCACTTCATTTATGTATCTTTGGATTTGTTATTGCTTTGGATGTATGTATCAAAGTTTTGCTATAAATCACGAAGCAAATGAAAATCAGCACCAGCCGCCACTTTAGACTCAAAAATAGCAATGACACGAATATTGGCATTACCAACAACCTTGGCAACAACCCTACCAATGAAACGAGTAACAATGTTAGCAACGACCATAGCAACGGATCAGCAACGGACTCGATTAGGCTCATGGCTTGTTTGCAGACATGAACTTAGCAACGAACTTAGCCACGACTTTAATTTCGACGTTGTTTTCAAACTGGGTTCATAGCCACAGCCGCGGCATATGTCTTCTACTATTAGCCACGGACGTAGCCACGACCATAAAATTTTCGTTGCTAAAATCCGTGGCTGACGATCCGTCGCTATTAGCTACGAGGCATATAGCAAGGGATGGCCCGCCCGTGGCTGATTCCTTGGCTAAACCAGTTAGCAACGGACATTTGTGGCTAAATCCATTGCTATTTTCCGTAGCTATTTCCTGCGTTTTTAGTAGTGACACTTTAGTACGTGGATCCATATGAGATAATAATGGAGCTTTCCACGTAATCTCTTTGCTCTTTTCTCCACCTAAAGTTGGGAATAGATTTTCATCAAAATGACAATCAGCAAACCTTGCTGTAAATAAATCTCCCGTTGTTGGTTCAAGGTACTTAATTATCGATGCAGATTCAAAACCAACATAAATTCCCAATCTCTTTTTTGGACCCATTTTTGTACATTGTGGTGGAGCAATGGGTACATAAACTGCCCATCCAAAAATTCTCAAATGAGAGATATTTGGCTCTTTACCAATCACAAGTTGTAATGGGGATTGTTTGTGATAAGCGGTTGGTCTCAACCTAACCAACGCCGTTGCATGTAAAATAGCATGTCCCTAGACAGATGATGACAGTTTAGACTTCATTAATAATGGTCTAGCGATTATTTGTAATCGCTTTATCAAAGATTCAGCAAGACCATTTTGTGTGTGAACATGAGCCACTGAATGCTCAATTTCAATCCCAATTGACATACAACAGTCACTAAATGTTTGGGATGTAAATTCTCCTGCATTATCAAGTCTTTATTTCTTGATTGTATAATCCGGAAATTGAGCTCGTACCCGGATAATCTGTGCAAGGAGTTTAGCAAAAGCTGTATTTCTTGTTGATAAGAGACTTACATGTGACCATCTTGTTGATGCATCTATTAGCACCATAAAATATCGAAATGGTCCACATGGTGAAACTATTGGTCCACATATATCTCCTTGTATTCTCTTTAAAAACACTGGAGACTCATTCTCAAGTTTACTCTTGGAAGGCCTGATTATTAATTTACCAAGTGAACAATCAGTACAATTGAAATCATTCGATCTGAGAATTTTCACATTCTTCAGTGAATGTCCATTTGAACTTTCAATAATTCTATGCATCATCATATTTCCTGGATGACCCAAACGGTCATGCCATAACAAGAACATCCTTTTATCATATGACTTTTCAAATGTTACATTTACTTCTATCGGACTTATATATGTATAATATAGTCCAGAAGAATAAGCTAGCAGCTTTTCTAGGATGTTCTTCTTGCCATTTCTATATCCAGTGATACATAGATATTCTTTTCCACCTTGATTCATGGTTTCCATATGAAACCCATTCAGACGCATATCTCTGAAACTTAACAAGTTTCTACGCGATTTACTTGAATATAATGCGTAATTTATAATCAGTTTTGTCCCTTCATGGAGCAAAATACAAGCTCTTCCAGAACCTTCTATCATCTTTGCCACACCGGATATTGTTCTGACATTTGCCTCAATTAATGTCAATTGTGTGAAGTATTCTCTGCTTCTTAAGATGGTGTGGGTAGTGGCACTGTCTACCAAACATTGATCTTTTCCACTTGGTTTAACTTCACTTATATCCATATCTTCAATATAAAAAGAGATATAATTAAAACTTTAATACATTTGTATTCATTAATAATATATAACAAGTACATTAAAAGTAATGTAGAAATAAACACACTGCAATATGTTACAGGAAATAAACACACTGCGATATGTTACAAAGTAAACTGCATGGAAATAAAAGTACTGATATTTAATAGTTCACAATATCACAAAGTCCAAAATCTCCATCTCCATTAGGAGTATTTGCGAAGAAACCAGAGATGTCCAGATCGGGCTCAGGTGGAGTGTTATTGACAAAATTACTCTCCACCTTCTTTCCTTTGTTCTTGGATGTCTGATACAGCTCAACCAAATGTTTAGTTGTGCGACATACCCTTGCCCAGTGGCCTGTCATGCCACATCTGTAACATGGAGATTTGGATTTCTGAGTAGATCCCGATGGATCTTTCCGGACCATCAGCTTATCATTCCCCTTTGAAGAGGATGCTCTCAGAGCTTTATGCCACTGATTAGTAGCAAAGCTTCTACCGCGACCACGACCTCGACCTCTACCACGATTATTTCCATCTCCACGGTTAGTCGTATTCCAGCCACCATCTCCCTGAGATGTATATTGTCCTGGGAACATTCCATGTGCTGCATTTGTCTCAATATATGGAGCAACACCGGTAAGCCTTAGGTTGTGGTTCTTCATCAGAAGTTCATTATTTTGCTCAGCCACAAGTAATACTGATATCAAATCAGAATACTTTGTAAAACCCCTCTCTCTATATTGTTGTTACAACAAAACATTTGATGCGTGCATTGTAGAGAAGGTTTTATCAAGCATATTTTCTTCAGAGATTTTCTGCCCACATAAACGTAACTGAGACGTGATCCTGAATAAGGCAGAGTTAAAATCACTGACAGACTTAAAATCCTGGAACCTTAGATTGCTCCAGTCATATGTGGCTTTTGGGAGTAAAACTTTCTCTTGATGCCCATATCTCTGACTTAAGTTCTCCCATAACTCTTTAGGATCTTCCCCCAGCAAGTATTCGGACTTAAGGCTATCATTCACATGATGACGGAAAAATATAATCCCCTTTGCCTTATCTTGCGGAGAAGTATCATTATTTTCAGAGATAGTTTCCAGTAGGCCATGAGCTTGGAGGTGAGACAGTGAATCAATCCTCCATTCAAGATATCTCTGACCCGATAAGTCGAGAATATCAAATTCCCGCTTTGTAAGATTTTCCATTGAATTAACTACAAATAAAATCATATAAATTAATATTGACATAATTATTCATCATATAAATTAAATTTATGGGTTAATTAAGATGACATAAATATTAAATTTCATGTATATTAATATATACATAGATGCCATAAACAAATATAATAACATTATATATACATACATGGATTATATATATTTTATACATGTGTTCATACGGTATATATATGTGATATATGTATGCATGCTATATCTTCGCATAATAAATATATATACATACATGACCTATATACGGTATACATGCTTTTTAAATTGATCAAACCATCAAGTGAATGACCTATATAACAATAGATTATAGGCTAGTCTAGTTATAGTGATAGTATTAGATCTACATGTCAAATTTATGCCCACTACAATACGGAAGCATATTCAAAAGCTATTGAAAAAAAGCTATTGAAAAAAAATGTAGTGTATATGTTGGAGGTTTTGACCATTCTACACGTATTCCATACATGCAAATATGCAATATATATCTATTGAACGAAATGTGAATCAACTGGTTAACTTTCTTTTCAAAATCAGCTATTTCCTCTATGAAAAACACTCTCTTTTTACGAAATTCAAAACCAAATTAAAAACTACAAAAAATATCGCGTTTTCTAAATACACCGCTAATTTTTACTGGATATACCGCTAAACTTCGCAACTCTCTGCGGACCGAACTCCGCAACCCCTTGCGGATCTCCCCGGACATCGTGCCAAACACGCCCTAAAAGTCCATTGACAAAAGGTCCGCAAGACATTGCGGAGAGAGGTCCGCATTAGGATGCGGAGTTCCCTAACCTATATGTTTACAAAAAAAAAAAAGTCTCAACAAAGTTACGCAGTGAGGTGCGTAATATTATTATTATTTTTTTGCTCCTTGGAAGGAGAATTGGACACAGAGTCGCAACCGGGTGCCGACTTAACTCCGCAACTCTTTGCGGAGTTAAGTTGGCGTAAAGGTTGTTTAGCACAATGTCAAAAGTATTCCGCAACAGGGTGCGAAATTAACTTCGCAAGGAGTTGCGTAGATTAGCGGTGTATCCAGTAAAAATTAGCGGTGTATCAAGTAAAAATTAGTGGTGTATCTAGTGAGAAATCTTTCTTCTCAAGTATGAGATATCTGAAGATGATCAAAGAAGTGAAGAATAAGGGTATATCAAGTGTGGATTTTCAAGTTCAAGAGGTAATTATGAGTGGAAAAACATCTTCAAAATTTTACATCTTCCACCTTTGTCTACCCCATCCTCATATTTCTCTTCTCACTTTTTTTTCTTTAAATTACCACCACTCCTTCCAATATCCCATCTCTCTACAAACCTTTTCTTGTTTAAATTACCATCACTCCTTTTACTTTTACAATTATCTCATCTTCATCATCATCAATCTCATCTCCTCCGGCCTCCTACAAACCACCATGAACTCCTCCGACCGATTCGATCTCGAGATACTTATTAGCATGGTAATAATCTATGCGATTATATTCTTTCTGTTATTTTGGTGGGGGTTTATTGGGCTCTAAGAAGAAATCAAATCCGGTGATTTTGGTGAAGATCTGACGGAGAGGTAAAAAGAAATCGGTTTTGTAGTTTAAAACTTGTATTAGTTTTCAAGTTTGGACCGATTTGGTTGTAAATCCGTTTGGATCTAATAAAATACCGGGTTTATGTATGAAATCGTCTCATATCTTGTATAAATATTTTTCTTCTTGCTTGCTACTATTTCGTAGAACATAACCGAACCATATAAATGGTGATTTATTTTCTACGAGTTGAAAACTTTGATTTTCAGAAAAAGATTCAAAGCTTTACGAGTTTCTGTTGTAGAAGATCCCTTAATTAAGGGCAACTATAGAGCATACTTCTCATAATCGGTTTCTTTACGAAAATAATTAAGCAAATCGGTAGATTTTGAATGTTCTACCTTGTATCTGTCGGCTTATTCAGTTGGATATGAAGAACACTCGTGCTTGATAACATATTGTAAGATTGATCAAACACTCTGATTGTATTAAATGTATTGCTCAAGTGTACATCATTAACGAGCGGGTACATCGTCTTTTATAGGCAAGAGAGGCCTAATATGATCAAAACTAATAGAAGGCCGTAAAGGCCGTAATATAAAGGAGCCGCAACAGGTACAGTAAATGTACAATAGTAGGAGGTGAATAATCCATCTATATCACAACATGTGTGTGTGTGTATATATATATATATATATATATATATATATTCAATTGTTCATAATATATCAAACTTATTAATATTATTAAAAAAAATTTCATAATAAATTTAATTTATATTTTATACAATTAAATGTAAACATTATTACTCCCCCCGTTCCAAAATATATTGGCTTTTGCTTTTTGGCGCGCTTTAGGAGCAAAAAACTCTATAAAATATTATTTTATTAATTTTTTTTATATAATTTGATACAACCTCCGTTCAGTAAAACATGTCGTTTACTATTCACGCACGCTTCTTTAGAATGATAAAAACTATATAAAATATTTTTTTATAATTTTTTAAACAAGTTTGTACTTGTTAATAATAACTACGAAATTGTTTTAAAAAAAATTATTTAAAAAACTAGATATTTTATGTAGTTTTTATCTCATAAAAAAGCATGCATGAATAGTAAAGTGATGTGTTTTGCCGAACGGAGGTAGGACTTATTAGTAATACGTATCAAATTATATAAAAAAATTAATTTAAAAAAATAATATTTTATAGAATTTTTCGTTCCTTAAAAAACGTGGCGAAAAGCAAAAGCTCATGTATTTTGGAATGAAGGGAGTAAAATTTAAAGAGTGAAGTTATGGTTAAGATATCAAGAGGACTATTAACAAGATCAATTTTTACTAAATTGTACCTGGGTCACTACCTAGTACCTAACAATGTGTTTTCTACTTTTCTTTCCCCTCTAATCTCTCACACTTTGGGTCTGTTTGGATTCCCATTGCATTTTATTTATAATTAAAATGCATGTATTAAATTAAAAAGTTCATTATAAGGATAATTTATGTGGTTTTTTGATAAAAAAAAATAATTTTAAAAACATAATAATTTTCTTACCTTTTGGAAAGCTCTCGGTTCTTCACTTCTTCCCCCCTCAACCCCTCTTCTCTCTCTCTCCGTTCTTCCCTCCATCTTAGTAACACTAATCAGCAATTCCAAATGATTTTTTTTCTTTTTTTTTTTGTGAAATTGGGTTGATCTTGTACTCATATCTTCAATCAAGTTCTCATTGTTATCCCTCACGACGGAGTTCGGATCCGGATTCGGTACATTCGAGTGGTTCCTCCACCGTCAATTCATCATCCCACCACCACTGCACCACCTGCTCTCTTGCTCCCCAACCAGTTATTTTTGCTGAATCCGAAACCAGGGAGACTATTTGCCGAATCCGCAATCGAAATCGTAGTAGCCTTCATCGCCACATATTTTCCCGTCGAAGAATCCACCAGATCTGAACTCGTAGTCCCCACAGCACTGCTCCTCTTCAGCGTCTAGATGGCAGTCGAAGCGGCTAACGTCTTCAAACCCTAGACAAGATCTGTGGCAGCGTGAGAAGAGCGACACCGAAGTCGGGGCGACGGAAGGTGGACATCGGGTGAAGACGTCGGCGCCGGGTAGCCTCGTTGTCTTGTGCCCATTCCCTCACTCCCAATCCCTCCATGTCAATGATGAATCAAATACAGAGTAAAACTACTTAAACACATGTATTATAATTTAATTTTTTAAATGGTCTTCCAAACGCTGCTTATTTTTTAAATGCATTATAAACTAAAACAATGTATTATAAGTATAATACAATGGAATCCAAACAGACCCTTTCTCTCCTCTGCCCTCCACTGATTATTTACAAAACTGTCCACAAATCCACCTATAAATATAAATTAACCCATAAATTTCCAAAAAAAAATTCATAAAACCATACTTTGTGTAAAACCATCCATTTTGAAAACCTTTCCCCCAATGAGATATGAGAGGGGTACCGGATGGGCAGTAACAAATAAATAAAATAAAGTGATAAAAGAGTAAATTCATTTAAAAAAGAGTAAGTTTGTTTAAAGTTCAAGTTCGGTTCGAGCCCGTAACGAGCTCAAAATTAAACTCAAACTCAACTTGTTTTCAAATTCGAACTAAGCTTCTTCTTTTTTTCTTTCTAATTGAGCTCAAAATACTCACCTTGATTATCCGACCTAGCCATTTCTATCAAATTAATACACCTACAAAACTTCAACTACCAAACACAAACAAAGTTTTCATAATATATAAACTTTCACAAACCACAACCATAACGATTAAACTATCAACCACAACAACAATCACAACCATAACCATACTTTGGCAAAAACACAAATGTTGGGCTATTATTTGCAATTTTCCAGGAAATGACTTAGGTGGGAATGTAGGATGGGATTTTGGAAAATAGAAAAAGCAAATCGGGCGCCAAACACAGTGCATTTTCTAATAGAAGCAAAGCCCGATGCTGAAGCGATTCGCCGCCGCCGCCATCACCTCCGCCTCTGCGCGCTTTTCCCGCTCATGGCGCACGGTTGCAGTCGGCCGGAGCTACAGCGTCTCCACCGCTGCTGTCAACTCCATGATTCTTCGCTCCCTCAAAGACCACTATCTCGAAGTTTCCAAGATGGCCCCTCCTCCTGTACTCTCTTCCTTCTCCTTCTGTCTAGGGTTTTACCTAATTGAGAAATTAATTTAGGGTTTTCAGTTCCTATTCCGGATTTCGACTCCTGCAGCTAACAATTAAGGATTTGATTTGATTTCCCCCCCAGAAGGTGAGCCCTCCACCGGATTTCACGGTCGTCAAGGGCGCGCTGGACTCCGACGGCCCTGTGCTCAAGCGAGCCTACAAAAATGAGGAGATAAGCATCTACGCTACGCGATTGATTAATCTAGTCCCCGGGGGTGGGGACGATGAGGATGATGGGATCAATCAGCTGTTCGTTCATGTCGATGTGTCGAAGCCTGGACAAGAGAAGGCGCTGCATTTCCTCTGCGGGTTGTATCCTGACGCTTTGGGTATTCATTCTATTTCGATGAGGCCGTCGCTCGATAAATCAGGGATCCTGGTTTTGCACAAGAGCTACGCCGGCCCGACCTTCGGGTCAGTTTTCTCTTACTACTACTTCTTGTTGAATTTCTGGTTTTGTATTTCCAATTGTCGATATCAAGAGTAATGAGTTGTGAGTTATGAAATACTATTTGTTTTACTGTGATGGCCTGTTTGGTATTGATAACTAGGAATATATCTTGTATGGAATGGTCGGGCATGGGTATCAAACTCGTATCAGCTATGGCTACCCATACCTTGACACCAATGCTTTTTGGGCGGTATGAGCCATTCCACGATGACCAATGAAGAAAAAACCCTAATATCATACCAGAATCAAACAAACACCTCCAACTATCAAAATTTCATAGCCATACCCAAACCAATATTTGATATCTTGATATGAAGATATATAAATGTGATCCATTTGAGCCTGATTGTTTGTGAATAAGGTAGTTATTTGACATTTTTGTGTTGGCTTGTCAACTGTGAATATGTGATGATAGATGGTGGTAAAAGGCTTTGTTTGTTACTTTATTTGAATGCCAAAGATTGGCTTAAGAAATCTATATGCCGATGTTGATTGAAAAAAAAAAAAACTGGTCTTCTGCCTTGTTAGTTGTCAAGGGTTGAAAGATTGATTTGAAGCAGTTCTCAACCAACTGTGTATATTTTCAAGGGTTGTTTTAGTAGACAACAGACATCTGCTGAAATTGACTTAATTGATGACCCTTATTCTTTGATGTTCTTGGAGATGTCTTATGCATTCTCTTATTAGCCATTTTGGCTCTTTGAAAGGTCTTAATATATAGATGGTTCATGGACGACTTTGGATATGTCTTATGCATTCATATGTATTATAATCTGCCAGCTCTTTAAAGTTCCCATTAAGCAGGAAGTACTTCCAAAATAAGTCGAACCTGTTATGTAGAAGTAATTTCCATCAGCTTCTATTTGTTGATCTGAGAAAGGAGAAATATCTTTATAGGTTGCGATTATATTTTCTTTTGTGAATGTCTTGATAGATGCCTTTCATTGAATAGCTATATCATACCTGCTTTTAAAAATGCTTCTGGTTGCTCTTTGTTCCTCTCTATGAATGTATGATATTTTCTGCTTTGATGTGATGATTTGATACTAAGGAAGAGAGAAAGATCAAATAGGATTATATGTGCAACATTTCCTATGTGCAATGATCTCCCAATCCAAGAGATAACGAAGTGTCTGTCTGTGTTTCCAGATGATATGTTTGACCTTGAGATGGTGTGCCAATTGTTTCTTCATCATGAATGTCTGAGTTGAGCAGAAATTATTAGTATCTTTTAGTATACTTGAGTTTACCGATGATACATTTCATTTGGCGATTAGGAGGTGATGTACTTTTATGTACATATGTACGGATATACATATTGCATATGTTAGCATGATCTCTCTTTCATTTTCTGAGTATGGATTTTATTCTTACTGCAGTGATCTTGATGAGAAAATGAGAGATGTTCTTCACAATTACATAGATGAGCGGGGTATAAATGAAAGTCTATTTCCATTTCTTCAAGCCTGGTTGTACGTCAAGGATCATCGAAATCTTATGCGCTGGTTCAAGGGTGTTGCTGCTGCAATTAGTGAACCTGAGGCAGCTAAAGTTACTTAATGCAAGTGACTGTGTTCTGTCTGAACTTTGTGTGGTCAGCTTATGTGAAGAGATTCTTCTTAGATTAGCAAAACTGAAACAAAATTTTAGCTTCTTTCTTGCACCTTCAATTGAATTTTTTGTGTGCGCACACTTTTGTGACTCAATTTTGTTTGAAGATGTACCTTTTATCACAAGATCTTGTTGCCCGGTGCTCAAAAATTTTGTCACATTTCTTTTAGCAATCAGATCATCCACAATAGTTTTGTGTAAAATGTATATATTTACACAAGATGTGTAAAGATACACATCACTTTTTGGTAATTTGCTCAATTGGTGAAATGTGTATTTTTTACACACCATTAAAATACAATATATTTAAAACAAAAAGGAAAATAAAATCATAAAAAATAAACCAATGAAATTGTCTTGCTTTTTGTAAAAGTTGTTGCACATGGGGGAGATGATGTGTTCAAATTTGCACATCAAATGTTTAAATGTATACATTTGCACACACCCAAAACCACCAATGGAGCTAGAAAATGTCTAAAAATAGACATTTTCATATTTGCGCACAATCATTGTGGATGGTCAAGACTTTCTAGTTCCTAAGATCACCCACAATCATCGGGAACCCCTCTCTTCAATTCACTTTTTCTTCCGATTTAGGGAACCGACCATTGCGGGAAGTGAAACGAATTGGAGATGGTTGAGAATAAAATTAGTTGAAAGTGACGGTTGAGAATAAAATTAGTTGAAAGTGACAGGGAGTAGGGGTGTTATTCGAGCCGAACAAGCCGAGCTTGGCATGTTCAAGCTTGTTCATTTGTTAAACGAGCTCGAGCCGAACCGGACCCAATTTTTAAACGAGCTTTCTTATTTGTTCAAGCTCGGCTTGTTTTATTAAATGAACGAGCTCAAACCGAGCTTTTTTCGAGCTTTAAGTAGTTTTACTTGGTCATAACATATTAACTTACAGAAAATTTTAGAAATTCCATATTATTCGAGCTATTCGACCTAAATCGAACAAGCTGAGCTTTCAACCGAGCTTAAAATCATGTTCAAGCTCGACTTGTTTAGGTAAGTGAACGAGCTCGAGTCGAGCTTTTTTTGAGCCGATCCCGAACCGAGCTCGAGTTGATCGGCTCATATAACAGCCAACCACTCTGGAAGCTCTCATAAAATGCATCAACTCAGCATTGCTTGCATTATTTGCTCCATCAGCATTTTTCATGTGGAATGTTCAAGGCACGGGGAGCAAAGCAAACCATTTGTAGCAGACCTAAGGCCACGTTTGGTTCAACACTAGATTTCCTTCCCCCACCAAACACTATAATGTCACACAAAATATTCAGTTTAAATCTGCTATAATCCACCCTATTTGCAATCCTAATTAAGGAGACGAAGAAGAAAAAGGAACAGATTAACAGAAATGAGCTCGTTACAAATGGATCAGATTAACAGAAATGAACTCGTTACAAATGGATTTTAAGTACTTTTTACCCAAATCATACACCAAAAACATTAGGGGCTCTTTTGGTATAAGATCGTGTAAAGTAAGGGAGGAGAGGTAATTATTTGAGGAGTATAACAAATATGATTATCCCTCGTTCA
Organism: Persicaria maculosa; assembly: GCA_963922045.1. Taxonomy (NCBI): domain Eukaryota; kingdom Viridiplantae; phylum Streptophyta; class Magnoliopsida; order Caryophyllales; family Polygonaceae; genus Persicaria; species Persicaria maculosa. The sequence goes on along the minus strand of OY998255.1, from coordinate 9,755,956 downwards.
AATAGTTGATTAAAAAGGGAGAAATAAAACCAATTTTATATGAAAAGTTGAGAGAAGAGAACAATAATTAATTTTTTTTTATCATGTATATTGAACTATAAATAGACTATATATTCATTTTGTTCCTTTTTTTTTCTTTTCAATATTTAAACAAAATGAGGCCTAAATTCCAATCAAAATAAAACATCAAATCTTGAATTCAGCTGTTGATTACAAGTGAAAAATTGGGCAGTGGTAGACTGGTAGCTGGTAATGGTTTTTTTTTTTTGACGAACAGCAACATGTCATCTCCTCCAAGCACAAGCAGAAGGTCTCATCCAAGTACGAACACAAGGTTTTCCCTATTTGTGGTTGCCAGTGGTTGGTGTTGGCAGGTCGGTCTCCGAGATCTTTTATCGATAACTTCGATTTGATAAATTATAAGCTCGAATTTGACATCCGAGCAAAAACTCATGAACGTTTAAAGATTCAGCACGCACAAATCACTTCATACGCCATTTACCAAAGTTGGATGTTTACTCTGCTAAACTCCATATCTTCATAATACATTTAAATATTTAACAATTGTGTGATAAATTATACACGATTTATGTTTTAATTCAACACGCACAAAAAAAAGTATTTTAGTGAGTATTTTCTTTTTGATTTTTTTTTTAAAAAATTGATCTTTCATAAAATTTTCCGACGGTAATATTCCACCCCTCTAGTGAAAAAGTTTCAGATCCGCCCTATAAATATATGTCATCCTAACTAAGGAGATGAACATACAAGAAGAAAAAAGAAGTGAAGTGAAGTTTGTTATAGATGGAGTTGTTCAATTTGGTGGTGGTTCTCCTCATAGCAGTTCAAGTTTGGGTGGGCATCAAGATCTTCAAGAAGCCCAAAAATCTGCCACCAGGGCCTTACCCCCTACCGATCATCGGAAACCTCCTCACATTAGGCAAAGCCCCACACAAATCTTTAGCTGAACTTGCCAAGATCTATGGTCCCTTGATGTCTCTCCGACTCGGAAGTCTTACTACGATTGTCGTATCTTCGCCTTTCGTAGCTCAACAAGTCCTCCAGAAGAACGACCTTGTCTTCTCCAGCAGATGGGTACCTGAAGCTGTCCGTGCAACTCGTCACAACGACTTCTCCATCGCTTTTCTCCCCACCAGTCTCCCATGGCGAAACCTTCGCAAGTTCTGTAACTCTCAGGTTTGTTTTGCTTTGTTTTGTTTTGTTTTTTGCGCAGATGATAATGTTATAAACCTGAAGCGATATAAATTATATATAAATTAATAAACTTCTATCATATTTATCATTTGTTAACCTTCGTAGCTTAATACTATAATTAAACCCAAAAACTTCAAATATTGATGGTTTTTTCGGAAAAAAAATTATAGTTCAATTTTCCACCCGTCAACTAACTGCTTCAGGATCTGCCACTCGCAGTTGTTTTCGAACAGATGTTTAGATGGTAGGCAGCGCCATAGACAAACGAAGGTGGAAGAGCTTATCTCATACGTCGATGGATGTTGTCGAGCTGGGGCTCCAGTCAATATTAGCCAGGCAGTGTTCTCCTCCAACCTCAGCTTACTTTCAACCACCTTCTTCTCCATGGATTTAGCAGACCCTAAGTTGCCCATCTCTAGCGAGTTCAGAGAAATCTTCTCACAACTTGTGTCTGTGGCCGGTGAAACTAACTTTGCGGATTACTTCCCCGTGCTGAAAGGTCTAGATCTACAACGGATTAGGCATCGAATGGAGGACAACTATGTGAAGATCTTAGGATTCTTTCAGAGATTAATAGACGAGCGATTGGCCAAACGAATAACTGATCAAACAACAACTGAAGAAGAAAGCAGTGATGTATTGGATGCTTTTCTCAAGATGAACCAACACAACGAGGAGGGTTTCGGAATGTCGTATATTATCCATTCACTACAGGTAGTTAAACTGTGTAATGTAATTGACTTGCATAATGTTGTTAAACATGTATCTTATTATCAGAAAATGTTGGATCAGGACTTGTTTCTAGCTGGAACTGACACCACCTCAAGTACTATAGAGTGGGCAATGACAGAACTCCTACGAGACCGAACCAAACTGGAGAAAGCGCGTGCAGAGCTTCTTGCGGTTATAGGTAGAGGAAACCCTCTTAAGGAAGGCGACATCACGAGGCTTCCATATCTGCAAGCGGTAGTAAAAGAAACCCTCAGGCTGCATCCTCCGGCGCCTTTCTTGGTCCCAAGAATAGCAACCTCCAATGTTGATCTATGTGGCTTTAAGGTGCCAAAGGGCTCACAAGTGTTAATCAATGTATGGGCGATAGGGCGAGACCCAACCGTGTGGGAGAGGCCGACCTCTTTTGAGCCTGAGAGGTTCTTGGGTTCGGAGATTGACTTCAAGGGTCAGCACTTCGAGCTCACCCCCTTTGGTGGTGGCCGTAGGATCTGCCCTGGGTTACCGCTTGCCAACAGGAGCCTTCATATGATAGTAGGATCCTTGATCCTTTCCTTCAATTGGAAGCTTGAAGACGGTGTTGAACCGGAGAAGTTGGACATGGAAGAAAAGTTTGCTATGGCCGTGCACAAGGCTAAGCCCTTGCTTGCCATTCCTGTTAGACATGGTTAAGAGTACTACAAATCTTGCTATGTAATACAATATAATTCATGAAATAAAAGGGTCTAGCTTTCAATGACTTAAGATGCTTAAGCGTAGATCCTAAATGCAGTGGAAATTTAAAGTTTGCGTATGTATGAAAATTTTGCAATGAGCTTGTTTTTTTTTTATTTGTTGTTGTTTTGTTTGGTATGGTTGTGCAATAGAGCTGGCAATTCGGGTTATCCGATCGGGTTCGGGTCGATCATATTAGGGTTAGGTCACTGATGAGTCAGGTCAACTCTGTCAAAATTTCTACGTCGGGCTTAGCCGGGTTGGGTCGGGTCGGATTCGATCAAAATGAAATTCAGATTGGTCATGTTTTGGTCTGAATCGGGTTGGATCTATCGGGTTTTCGATCAAATCGGGTCGGTCTCGTTTGGGTTTCGACCTTTCAGGTTGGTATTCGGGTCGGTCTCATTAAGGTTTCAAGTAGAAGCAGGCCTATGTTTGTTTCAAACTTTCAATTGTTTGGGTTGAAATTGTTGAATCATGTTTATTCGGGACTTTCGGGTAATCAATTTTATTAAATTGAATATGTAATTCATGTTATTTGTGTATTTCAAAAAATATTTTTCAAGTAAATTTTAAATATGATTCAATATATAATCTACTCATTGGTTTGGAAGCTCGCTCTATTCATCATTAATTTCATTGAAATTTGACAATATATTGTTATCAAAATCATACTTGATTCTCTATCTAAACAATAATTCACGTTATTTGAGTGATTGTGTATTTGTGTCTTTCAAAAAGTAGTTTCCAAATAAAATTATATATGATTCAGGTTAATTATAATATCCTCATTGTACTTATCTTTTATTAGTGATAAATGAAAATTTTGTATTCAAATTGATCCTTCATAATTCATTACATGAGTAACGAGTAATGATTTAAACAATCAATTTGTAATCAGAAATGGTAACTGTTCCTTTTTTTTTATGTGGAAAATACAGTTTTTAAGGAAAAGAAACTAATTAATTGTAACAATGAGAGAAAATATAGTAACATTGGAATTATATGGAATTCTTTCAACCTCTTTTAATTAAAAAATACTTGTTTAATTCAAGGATATTCGGGTTGGGTTGGGAGTCGGGTCGGATATGGGTTGAGTCGGGTTTGTCTGTATTCGGGTCACTTCGGGTTTCGGGTCAATATCGGTCGGGCTCGGCTTCGGGTTCGGGTTATGCACAACGCTAAATTTTTGGGTTCGGTCAGGTTTCTCGGGTCGGGTCAGATCTTACCAGCTCTAGTTATGCACAAGACTAATACGTAGCTAGTTAAAGTTGACATGGTTACTTCGAAACTGATAGATTAAATATGCTAAGTATATGCTAAATTATAGTGTTTATAAGCTAGTAAGGTGTTCGACAACCTAGTTTATATGGTAAGTGATGCAAACTAGGTGATGATTGAGATAGGAGAAAATTAATAGATTTGTGAATATAAAAAGAAAAATTGTGAAAAAACTTGAGGTGATTAGCTATTGAAAATCCAATTTCAAAAGCTAATTAAATTAAAATCTTAAACTTCGTTTTTAATTTATTTAAAACTATTGAATATATATTTAAAACAACTCTATGAAAAGTTACTTGCATTACTAAACGGAGCTTAAAAGCGCCATTGTTGGGTTGTTTTGTTTTGTTTGCCATTTCAATAAAGAAATTCAGAAAAATATTTGATCTTCCTTTTGATCTTTATTACTGTTTTTACATATGATATGGGGGTCCACACGGTCGAATTCACTATACACTAACAAGCCGAGCACACAAGATCAGTGGTATTCCATACTGAAATCAATTATCAATAGGAGAAGTAGTCCACCAACTTATATACAATTTTTTTTTATAAGCTAAAAATTCGAGGCCAAACAAACATGGACCTCGATGGCCGACAAGTCGGCAGACGGAAAACCGTCGAGAAAACAAACCAAAAATACAAAGATGGTGCAACATACAGGCAAACGCGCTCTGCAAAGCGAAACAAAACACACCTAATCTGAAACAAGACGAGGATGTAGATGAAGAACGAAGCCAAGCACTACCTTGGAGCAGTACCGTAGGCCAGTGGCACATCAGGAGTCACATGTGGGCAGTGAAGACGAACCTCCAAGGGACCATTCTTCCGGAAAAAGGAGATGCCTCGATACACACTACCACGACCCTAGCCTATCCCGACTCCGACTGCTAGAATCCCGTCAAACGGAAAAGAAAGTACAGTCACACTAAACGAAGATCCACACAACGCCTGAATCGAAATGCACCAGAAACCCAATCAGTATTTACGCAAACCCCACATGCACATAGCCCATGGAATACGGAAGGGGGAACTGGCAAACGGCCACACCAAACCGGCGCCGGTGCCACCACATGAGCGGATGTCGAGCAACAGCCGGCCGACACCGCCAAGGGCTGAAACCGGGAGGAACAGGAAAAACCCCTTGAGAAAAGGCCATTCCGCCGAGGAGGAGGTCGGACACAACATCACTGAGACAGACTCAAAAAGAGGGAGGGAGGGGGGGGTCGGAGGGAGGTCAGGAGGACCTCGGTGGCAGGGCCAGAGGCGGGGATGGGGACGGCCAAAATGACTGTTATGGTGGAAATCGACGGCGAGACCGACTCAATTGGGGGAAGAGGACACCGAGGAGAGGAACCATAGCCGGAGGAAAAGGAGGAAGAAGGCCAAGACGAGAAATCGAGCTCCCGAAGGAGGTATTCGAACCAAGAAGAAGAAGGTCGGGGCAGCACGCAAACACCCCGGAAACCGAGGGATCGAGAAGCGAGCTGCGATTCAAGCTCCGATAAGGGGCACCTCAGTCGAGAGGGAGACCCGACCTCCGAAGAGGGGTTTATTGCCTCCGAAGAGGGGTTTTTAGGCCTCCAAAGAGGGATTTTTGGGACCGGCGAAGGTCGGAGCTCCGGAAGAACTAAAGAAAGGCAATTCTACCTTTTGTCTTATGGAGCATGAGAGAGTTGAAGGCTCCAAGGATTGTGCCGCCAGAAACCAAAGGAAAAAGGAGAGAGAAAGAAAAGAGAGAGGAGGGAGAAAGGAGAAGAAAGGTAGGAGATTCGAGCATGTGTTTCGTCTCTTGGTCTGGTGATCCGTCTCTTTCCTCCGGCAAGTCAACAACGGGTGTTTAATGATAGGTATTTTCTCCTCCTGGAAATCTAATCTCATTACAAGTGTTTAGCTAGGTTTTGAAGAGGAATCATTTCTAGATCGAGTTGTATTTAGATTGGTGTTTGAGATCTCTATGTTTATTTGTCTCGAGTTGAGACTGGATTGTTAAACACTTGTATTGACCTATTGATTAGTGGATTGGTAGCTCTGACGGGCGGAAGGTGGGTTTTTTTATCCTCTCGTTAGAGAGGGTTTTTCCCACGTAAATCTTGTGTCAATATTTGTGCTTTTATCTGTGTTTATGGTTGCTTGGTTGTTTGGTTTCCAGATTGGATATTATAGATTGGTCATGATTTGCTGGTTGATTATTGTTGGTTCTCTTATTACCCGAATTCGCTTCCATGTGTGGCTGGAAAGTGGTTTCTAGCCCAAAAAGTGGCATCGGAGCCTTTAGTTGATTTTTGGTTGTGTTGTTTTTTTGGGTAATAGGAGTAGAGATGACGACAAAGACCGAGGAATTCGCGAGTACAATGATAAAGCTAATGGCTTCGAATTTCTCTATTTGGAAGACAAGGATGGAGGATGTTTTGTATTGCAAAGACCTGTTTGATCCGGTTGAGTTGGGATCGGGGAAGCCAGTTGAGACATCCGATAATGATTGGAAGAAACTGCACAGAAAGGCGGTTGGAACCATCAGAATGTGGATGGATAATAGTGTTTATCACCACATAAGCAACGAGATAGATGCACAGGTATTGTGGAAAAAATTGGAGGATATGTATGAAAGGAAGTCAGCCCAGAGTAAAGCTTTTGTGATAAGAAAGTTGGTGAATCTCAAGTACAGAGATGGAAAGCCTATTGCAGAGCATCTGAGTGAGTTTCAGGAATTGGTGAATCAGTTGAACACCATGAAGTTTGTCCTTGATGATGAGTTGTGAAGGTTCGATAAAGTAAAACAAAGTAATATAGAAATACTCTAGAAGGGGGGGGGGGGGTTGAATAGAGTATGCCGGTTTTTCGCAGATAGTCTCAAGACTTTTGAAGCTCGTGCAAAACCCTTTGAGATTAGACTTAGTCTTTTCTCTGAAAACCTGAATCACAAAGTTAAACAATCGAACCAAGTGCGGAAATAAGGTAAAGCAGTAAATAAAGGACTCGATGAATTGTTTACGAGGTTCAACACGAACTTGGCCTACGTCCCCGCCTAGGGTTCTTCCACAACCCTAGGATTCAACCGGCTTTTATTGATTCACAAGACTTAGGATCCTAGTAGCTCCCCGAGAAGCCTCTTTCCTATACAATTGCAATCTAGTCAACTCACGTTCGCTTGGAGTCCTAGACCAATCTAGAAGAGCCCCACCTCTCTATGCTATCTAGTACAATCCTCTTACACTTAGTGAATCAATCGCCTAGTGTCCACTTCCTGAGTTACAAACTCTCGAGTATAACACTCTCTCTGAATATATCCTATAAGCTCACTGTGTAACTCTCAAATGCTTTGAAATGAAATAACAGACTCTTAAGGACTTAGCAGAGAGCACACGAAGACAGATCTTGCTTGAAGGCTTGAGTGAATGAAAGCTTGTATTCAACAGATGTGTGCTATGTCTTCATCTTCCTTTTCTTTATATTGAGACAAATCGGCGCCTAAGGATCTTCACCAACGGCTAGTCTAGATCATGGCTTGAACTGGATCTTCTATCTTTGGAAACTTCGAAGGCCATAATCTTTCCGATTTGAATCTTCTCAAATGGCATCATAAGGAAGGAAATAATATTCGAAAATACTTCCTGAAAGGTTAGTTATATATAATAATATAATGGAAACATATAATAACATAAAATAATATTTCGAACATAATATCATATAGAACAGGTTTTGTGTTTCATCAACACTGTTAAAGCTCCAAGACCTTTGACACAGACAAACTGTCAAGACCTTTGAAACTTATTCCGATTTTCATCAAGGGAGGGAGTTATCAATCTCCCCCTTGATGAAAGACAAAACCTGTGCATCCCTGCAACTTAGTCAAGCATATATAATATAAGTAGAATCGGACTAAGTACCTACAAGGGTTAGACAAATGTTAGATCAAATTTTTAAAGCATGAAAACCATCCAACTGGAAACAAAACCAAGGTCTTCCAAGACCTTCACAGCAAAAAGTTTTCAAGTCTAAACCACAGATCATCTCCCCCTTTTTGTCTTTCAACAAAGGGAGGAGGTAAAATAGTCACCAAAAGTTTTGAAACAGTTTCCAAAAACCAGCAATGTATCAAGTTTGGGATAGGGATGGGGTAGGATAGGGTTAAGCTTCGTTGTTCGGAGCATCATCGGTGAGCCTCGTCCACAGACCTTGCAGCAGCTTAGTTATCCCGCTCATCTCCGTCATAACCTCCTTGTGCAGCTCCTTGAGATCCAGGCGAACTTCCTCCAAGCCCAACTCCAGGTTGTCCATGCGTTCATCAACAGCTGAGGCAGTGGGAAGAGCTTTTGAAGGAGAGGCAAAACTCAAAGTCCCTTGGGGAGACCGAGTGATGCCTATCTTTTCAAGGCTCTTGGAGTTGAACTTACCCATATGACGCTGATGTTCTTCATTTTTGAAATCGATTCCAGAAGCTTTGAAGATTTGGGTCAAAAGGGTGGCAAAGGGGAGGGGAGTTCCTTTCCTGGCTTTTCTTGTGTGAGCCATGGATCCAAAAATGGTGTTGGCCAGATCAAGATCAAGGCCATTGAGGATTCGGTAAAGTAGGACCATGACATTGTCGGTAAGGAGCGAGCCAGAGTTAAGACGGGGTAAGAGGCAACGAACAATGATGTTAAATATAATTTTTGCCTCTAGGGTAAGGGATGAGTGGGTGAGCTGCTTTGAGGTGTTGGTGGATGCTTCGGATAGGAGATATTTGGATCGGGCAAGGATAATACAGTTTTCTTTAGAGGGGTGTACTTCAGAGGGTGGGCAAGGGCTAGGTAGGCCAAGGAAATCTGCAAAGTCAATGGAGTTGAAAGAGATTCTAACTCCTTTGACAACAGATTCCAAAGACCAACCATCGGCATCGTGTTTGGCTTTTAGGTTTATGTAGAACAGGCGGGTGAGTTGGGGATAATAGACGGTTTCAAGATTGAGAAGGGTCCAGGCTGGGGATTTTTTGAGAAGAGCAATGCAAGGTAACTTCAAGGCTTCAAAGAACTCGATATCCAAAAAATCAGAACAGCAGATCCTACGAGTTCGAAACTCATCTACCCACTTTCCAACCGTTTCAGCATTTTTAAACCATGAAGAGGGTAAGGATATATTGGTTTACCTGGATGTAGGCGGGTGGATCAGCATTCTTCCTTCGAGCCTGTGCTGGAGCAGTCCTCTTGACAAGCGCCTCAAGACCTCTGAGGGTGCCCTTCCTGGTGCGCTTGGGAGATGGAGGCTTGACAGCAGCTGGGGCTTTCCGCTTCTTTGGAGACGGGGGAGGAGGAGAAGGAGAAGGAGAGGCAACCGGTTCTGGCTCCTCTTCCTCCTCGTCCTCAGATCCCGAGTCCTCAACGGACCCTGCGTCGTCTCCACCAGCTTCCTCGTCCTCTCCAAATTCGTCTTGCTCCTCATCCTCTTCCTCAGGCTCCTCTTCAGAAGGAACCTCCTTGAGAGCCTCCGCCTCGGCTTCCTTTCGGATTCTCTCAGCCTCCTCCTCGACAAGCTTCCTTGCCTGCTCGACCTCTTCTTTGGCCTTCTTCTTCCTTAAAGCTTCCTCTTCGGCTTCCTTGGCTGCATCCCTTTCTAGAATGGCGTCGAGATCCTCCTCTTCCTCTTCCTCATCCACCTCCTCAGCGATAACCTTCTTTTTCCCTTTCTGCTTCGCACTGAGTGGCTTCTTAGCAGAGCGTTTTTGAGAGCCCTTGGTAACAGTAGACGTGCTCTCAGTGATGGTGCTCTGGGCAACAGCAAGGACGAGGGCTTGAGGAGTGGGTCCAGGTGTGGGGGAGGTAGCAGTGACCTGACGTCCCTTGGGGGTGGCGCCATGTCTTTTGGGTGTGGAAGCTTTCTTTGATTTGGGAGCCATGGAGGTAATCGGCTAGGGTTTTTAGAATAGTTTGAGAGGTTGAAGAAAGAGAATTTGGAGGGGTTTGGATAAGTCTGAGTTTGTGAGGGAATCGGGTACAGGATTGGGTTTAAGTAGAGTGAGATGATGGATTGATTTGACGGGTTTAGAGTTCCAAGGATAGTAATCATAACATTGCCAATTTGAAAATATTCCAATTCAAAATTCAAATCCTTTTCTTAACCAAAAATAAGAGGGAAAAATATCCGAAATAATTTTGTTCCAAAAATATCCCAACGGGTAAAAATATGTGATAAATAGAATTTTTTAAAAAATCGTTAAAAATATACTTGATTAAATATCTAAAAAGATATTAACCAAATATATGTGATCCGATATATGTAATCTACCATTTAGTTCACAAGCATTGACATAATTCTCAAAGGTCTTGACACTGAGTAGAGTTTATCTTTCGTAAAGGGAAAGCTCCCCCTACGAAAGTGCATCCTTGTTAAGCATCCCAATCTCTCGTCTAATGAAGGTGAACCTGTCCTCTGCCAAAGGCTTAGTAAAAATGTCAGCCCATTGATAATCAGTTGAAATAAAGAAAATGGACACAACACCTTTTTCGACATGGTCTCTAATGAAATGATGCCTTACATCAATATGTTTGGTTCTTGAATGCTGAACAGGATTCTTTGTAATGGAGATGACACTTGTATTGTCACACTTAATGGGAATGCCTTTGAGATTGATGCCAAGATCTCGCATTTGTTGAGCTATCCAAAGGATTTGGGAGCAACAGGCTCCAGCTGCAATGTATTCGGCTTCTGCAGTGGATAGAGCGACTGAGTTTTGTTTCTTTGAGTGCCAACTGATCAAGGATGCTCCTAAGAATTGGCAACATCCTGATGTTCTCTTCCTATCCACATTATAGCCTGCAAAATCTGCATCAGAATACCCAATTAATGTGAAATCCTTTTGCTTTGGGTACCATAGTCCAAGCTCCTTAGTGCCATTGAGATATCGAAAAATCCTCTTCACAGCCACTAGGTGAGATTCTTTAGGATCAGCTTAAAACCTAGCGCACATGCAAACACTAAACATGATGTCAGGTCTACTAGCTGTGAGATATAGTAAAGATCCAATCATTCCTCGATACTCCTTCTGATTGACACTTTTCCCAGTCTTGTCTTGATCTAGAAATAATGTTGAGCTCATGGGATTTTTGGCTGCTTTGGATTGATCCATCTTGAACTTCTTTAAGAGATCCTTAGTGTACTTGCTTTGGTTGACAAAGATCCCTTTCTTGGATTAATGAACTTGTATTCCCAAAAAGAAGTTGAGTTCACCCATCAAGCTCATCTCAAATTCACTGCACATAATGTCAGAAAATTCCTTGCACAAAGATGTGTTAGTAACACCAAATAATATATCATCAACATAAGTTTGAATAACCAAAATGTCCTTTCCTCTGGTCTTGATAAAAGAGTCTTGTCGATCAACCCCCTTTTAAAATCATTTTCTAAAAGATATTTTGACAGGCGCTCATACCAAGCTCTTGGGGCTTGTTTCAAACCATAAAGCGCTTTGTCAAGTTTATAAACATGATTAGAAAATTCCAAACTTTCAAAACCTGGGGGTTGAGCCACATATACTTCTTCCTCTAAGAAACCATTAAGAAAAGCACACTTGACATCCATTTGATATAACTTTATGCCCATGAAAGATGCAAATGATAATAAAATGTGAATGGCTTCAAGCCTGGCTACGGGAGAAAAGGTCTCCTCGTAGTCAATACCTTCCTCTTGATTGTAGCCTTGAGCAACAAGCCTTGCTTTGTTCCTCATGATCTTACCATTCTCATCTAGCTTGTTTCGAAATACCCATCGTGTGGCAATGATTGATTGATGCTTTGGCCTAGGCTTCAAGGTCTAGACTTTGTTCCTTTCAAATTCGTTAAGCTCACTTTGCATAGCAATGATACAGTCTAGCTCTTGAAGGGCCTCATCTACCTTCTTTGGTTCAATAAGAGAAACAAATGTGAAAAGCACAAAGATCTTTAAGTTTAGAACGAGTTTGAACACTAGAGGTAGGGTCAGAAATGATATCCTTTAATGAGTGTGATGAGGAGTATTTGAATTTCCTTTTGCTAGTCTCAGCTCCTTGATTCGTCACACCAGTAGGATTTATTTGTGATACATCTGACTCCATGGTCCTGTTAGATTCAATTACAGCAGTTTCTGACGTTTCAACACTGTTGGATTGGACACCAAGGGCTTTGGACGAATCTTCAACACCTTGGGCCAATTCTTCAGTGTTGAGAATCTGTTCCTGCATGTTCCTCTTCTCTGTGTTCTTGGTAGCAGCATCATCACCTTCCTCGTTCTCTGCATGGATGTTAAGATCTATATCTGCAACACTTTCACTCAAAGAACCGTCATTACATTCATCAAATATAACATGTATACTTTCTTCAACTAACTGGGTCCTTTTATTGAAGATTCTATAAGCTTTGCTACTTGTAGAGTAGCCAAGAAATATACCTTCATCACTACGCGCATCAAATTTCCCAAGGTTATCTTTTCCATTGTTATGAACAAAACAAGTACAGCCAAAGGGTTTAAAATAAGATATAAGTGGTTTGCGGCCTTTGAAAAGTTCATAAGGAGTTTTCTTTAAGATAGAACGAATAAGACAACGATTCAAAATATAGTTAGCTGTGTTAACAGCTTCAGCCCAATAGGTTTTAGGTAATGCATTTTCTAAAAGCATAGTCCTGGCCATATCCTCTAAAGTGCGGTTCTTTCGTTCCACAACCCCGTTTTGTTTAGGTGTCCTAGGAGCAGAAAAGTTATGGGAGATGCCATATTTAGCACAAAATAAATCAAACTGAAGTTGATCAAACTCCCTACCATGATCACTTCGAATTGACACTATGGGCTCGTTTCTTAAAGTTTGCAACTCCTTACAAAGTTTTGAAAACTCAAATAAGGCCTCTGATTTTTCTTTTAAAAATGCAACCCAAGTATATCTTTAAAAATCATCAACAACGACAAGCATGTACTTTTTACCATTGAAAGATTTGACTCGCATAGGACCACATAAATCCATATGTAAAAGTTCAAGGGGTCTAGAAGAACTTACAACCTTTTTGGGTTTGAAAGAGCTACGTGTTTGTTTACCTCGTGTGCCTGCATTGCACATATCAATACCTTTGAAGTCCATCTCAGGTAGCCCACTTACAAGCCCTTTGGACACAAGCTTCTGTAGTGTATGTGGACTCACATGACCGAGTCTCCTGTGCCAGAGCTTTGGATCGTCCGTCAAAGCCTTTAGACAGGTTAAGCTTCCTTGTGCCACTTGCTCAGCATTCACAGCATAGATGTTGTTATAACGATAGACAGTTAGAACTATTTCACCTGTATCTTCTCTGCAAACTAGACATCTTTTCTTGTTAAATCTGACATCATTGCCACTATCACATAATTGAGAAACGCTAAGCAAATTATACTTCAAACCATTAACAAGATAGACATTTTTAATACTATGGTTGGAATCACTTCCAACGCTACCAATATCAACGATGTTACATTTTCCTTTGTCACCAAGAGTGATTGTTCCTGTGGATTGCTCCTTTAGATCATGAAAGAGAGAACTCTTCCCACTCATATGCCTTGAGCATCCACTATCAATAATCCATTTGTGCTCCTTCACCTTGGTGATCTCCTGCAAAACAAACATCAACCTTTGTGGCTAGACCAATAAGCAAATTTGGATCCATTATTGGGATAAACCATATTTGGTAAAATAGTGCATTTTGGGACCCAAACTTGTGTTATCCGTTCTTTTCTCAAATGAACAGGAAATGTATTGCGAATGATATATGGATTCTTTCTTCTATAGGGGCAGGTCCATCTTGTGTTATCTGTTCTTTTCCCTTTCTAGCACAATGGTGACATATATGAGAGGTTCTACTTCCTTTTGCCTTCACAAAGGTGGTAATGTGCTGCTTCTTTAAAAACCTTGGATTGTAACCAATACCACTTTTGTTTAGAGAATTTTGTTGCTCACCCAACATCCTATCAAGAGTGCCTTTGGATTTGGTAAAACTTATGAGGGCTGTCTGTTGGTCTTGAATCTTATTATTCAGGGAGATCTTCTCGTTCTCTAAGTCATGATGCTCATTTCTTAGAGAGAGATCTTGCTTGAGTTCAGATTTCTCTGAGTCAAGCGTCTTGACTTTAATGTCAAGACTTGAATAAGAAGCTTCAAGACTTTTGCCCCTCATAGACATATCCTCAATAGTTCTTTCCTGGTCCACAGTTCTCTTAATAAGAGTGTTAGTCTGGGCAATAAGTTTCTCTTCATTGGCAATCATATTAGAAAGGAATTCCGATAATACCTCTTTTGGACTTGCCATAAGTTCTCTTACAGTTGCTTCAAGCTTATCATCGTGGGATTCATCTTTTGAGGCCATAAGATAAATATTGCCCTTCTCATCATCGGAGTTAGAGTCAGAATCGCTCCAAGTTGCCACCATGGCTTTCTTTTTCCATTTGTCACCCTTGTTGGACTGGCTCTTTGTCTTTTAAGGGCAATCCTTCACAAGATGATCTGTTTCACCACATTCAAAACAAGACAAAGGTTTAGTCTTCTTATCATACTTGTTGTATTGAGACTTACCTCGAAATTTAGAAGACTCTGATCCTTCCTTGTTGTTGAATTGTTTCTTCATTTTGAGGATTCGAGCAAGGCCTCTTGTGATAAGAGCAAAAGGATCATCCTCATCGTCGTCCTCATCTTCGGAATCAGATCCATCTTTGGGCTCATCCTTCTTAGACTTGAGCGCCAAGTTCTTAGTGCTTGCTGGAAGTTCTCTATCGTCTTCATTAAGGATCATCTCATGCGTGATCAGTTTCCCAAGCAGGTCATCAAGGGGCAGAGTAGTGAGGTCTTGGGCTTCCTCTATAGCTGTTACTTTAGGACCCCACTTTTCTTTTGGGAGACACCTCAGTATCTTCCTTACTTTCTCAACGTTTGTAAAGCTCTTGCCGAGAGAGTCAAGGTTGTTGGTGATTTCTGTGAATCGTGTGAACATGGCCTTGATTGACTCATCACACTTCATTTTGAAGAGCTCATACTTTCTAAGGAAGATGCTGATCTTGGTGTCTTTCACTTGGCTAGTTCCCTTATAGGTGACGACCAGCTTGTCCCAAATCTCTTTAGCTGACCTACAAGATGAAATACGGTTAAACTCACCAGTGCCAAGACCACAATAAAGTAAGTTAATAGCCCTGTAGTTTTTGGAGACAAGTTCAAGATCCGCTTGGATGTATTCAGACTCCTTCTTTGCGACTTTGGTTCCATTTGGTCCGTCTTTCTCTGGAATCTTCGGACCATTCTCTATAATGTTTCAAAGTTCCAGATCTTGATCTATAATGAACATCTTCATCAAAGATCTCCAGTGGACAAAGTTGTTTCCTACAAAGAGTGGTGGTCTGCTGGTAGACCTTCCTTGTGCAAATCCTCCGCTTGCTTCACCAGACATGATCGAAAACTCACAAGATTGTTAGATCAAAAGCAGTGAGTAAAGCTCTGATACCAATTGAAGGTTCGATAAAGTAAGACAAAGTAATATAGAAATACTCTAGAAGGGGGAGGGGGTTGAATAGAGTATGCCGGTTTTTCGCAAATAGTCTCAAGACTTTTGAAGCTCGTGCAAAACCCTTTGAGATTAGACTTAGTCTTTTCTCTGAAAACCTGAATCACAAAGTTAAACAATCGAACCAAGTGCAGAAATAAGGTAAAGCAGTAACTGAAGGACTCGATGAATTGTTTACGAGGTTCGACAAGAACTTGGCCTACGTCCCCGCCTAGGGTTCTTCCACAACCCTAGGATTCAACCGACTTTTATTGATTCACAAGACTTAGGATCCTAATAGCTCCCCGAGAAGCCTCTCTCCTATACAATTGCAATATAGTCAACTCACGTTCCCTTGGAGTCCTAGACCAATCTAGAAGAGCCCCACCTCTCTATGCTATCTAGTACAATCCTCTTACACTTAGTGAATCAATCGTCTAGTGTCCACTTCCCGAGTTACAAACTCTCGAGTATAACACTCTCTCTGAATATACCCTATAAGCTCACTGTGTAACTCTCAAATGCTTTGAAATGAAATAACAAACTCTTAAGGACTTAGCAGAGAGCACACGAAGACAGATCTTGCTTGAAGGCTTGAGTGAATGAAAGCTTGTATTCAACAGATGTGTGCTCTGTCTTCATCTTCCTTTTCTTTATATTGACACAAATCGGCGCCTAAGGATCTTCACCAACGGCTAGTCTAGATCATGGCTTGAACTGGATCTTCTATCTTTGGAAATTTCGAAGGCCATAATCTTTCCGATTTGAATTTTCTCAAATGGCACCATAAGGAAGGAAATAATATTCGAAAATACTTCCTGAAAGGTTAGTTATATATAATAATATAATGGAAGCATATAATAACATAAAATAATATTTCGAACATAATATCATATAGAACAGGTTTTGTGTTTCATCAACATTGTTAAAGCTCCAAGACTTTTGACACAGACAAACTGTCAAGGCCTTTGAAACTTATTCCGATTTTCATCAAGGGAGGGAGTTATCAAGTTGCAAGCGTTGTTGCTTTTGAGCTCTTTGCCTGATAGTTGGGAGACTCTAGTGGTGTCGATTAACAACTCTGCGGTGGGTGTGGTTGTGTCCTTATATGCAGTGATGGATAGTCTCTACAACGAGGAGACTAGGAGAAAGGATATGGGCACGGATTTGTCACATGCTCTCGTGACAGTTTCAGGGAGTAGGTCTAGAGGGAGATCTCAGACTAGAAGGAGCTTTGTTTGCTATCATTGTGGCAAGGAAGGGCACATGAAGAGGAATTGCAATGTGTGGAAGAAGAAAAGAGAAAAAGAGGAAAATCAGAAGGGTACAACGCCAGTTCTGCAGGACAGTGATGATGAGCAGGTTGTTCTCACATGCTTGGAGGAGCCTGATTCTTGTGTAGAGTAGATTATTGATGGAGCTGCATCCTTCCATGCTACATCAAGGAGGAAAGCGTTTACTTCGTACCGAGTGGGACACTTTGGCAAAGCAAAGATGGGAAATGGAAGCTTGTCTGATATTGTTGGTATGGGAGATGTTTGTGTGATGACAAACACAGGTTGCAGGATGACATTGACAGATGTGCGACACATACCGGATTTGCAGAAAAATATGATCTCTCTTCAAGTCTTGCATAAAAAGGGTTATGATAACTTCTGATAACTCCCTCCCTTGATGAAAATCGGAATAAATGTTTCAAAGGCCTTGACAGGATATTTGTGTCAAAGGTCTTGGAGCATTAACAGTTGATGAAATACAAAACCTGTTTTATAAGTCCGAATATTATTTAATCTTATTATATACTTCCTTTATATTATATATATATATATATATATATATATATATATATATATATATATATGTATGTATGTATGTATGTATGACTAATCTTTCAGGAAGTATTTCGAGTTTATATCTTTCCTTATGGTGCATATTGAGGAGATCCAATTCAAAGAAGATCATGTCTTCGAAGTGTCCAAAAATAGAAGATCCGGACGCGCCATGATCCATACTAGCCTTTGTTGAAGATCCGGTGTTGAAGAACCTCATGCTCCATATTACTTCTATAAAGGAAAGGAAGAAGAAGACAGAAAATACAAGCATTACACGAGCTTTCATTCATTCAAGCAAGATCTGTCTTCCAAAGTGTCTCTCTACTAGCGCTCAAGAGTTTGTTGTTTATTTCAAAGCCTTTGAGAGTCACTGTGAGCTTATAGGATATATTCATTTATAGTGTTACTCCAGAGTTTGTAACTCGGGAAGTTGCACTAGGCTATTGATTTGTGAGAGTAAGAGGGTTGTACTAGATAGCTGAGAGAGGTGGGGCTCTTCTAGATTGGTCTAGGACTCCAAGGGAACGTGAGTTGACTAGATTGCAATTGTATAGGAGAGAGGCTTCTCGGTGAGCTATTAGGATCCTAAGCTAACCAAATCAATAAAGCCTTTTGAATCCTAGGGTTGTGGAAGAACCCTAGGCGGGGACGTAGGCCAAGTTCGTGCTGAATCTCGTAAACAATTACTCGTGTCCTTTATTTATTGCTTTACCTTATTTCCGCACTTGGTTCGATTGTCTAACTTTGTGATTCAGGTTTAATCTCAAAGGGTTTTATACGAGCTCCAAGAGTCTTCAGACTTTCTGCGAAAAACGGGTATACTCTATTCAACCCCCCTTCTAGAGTATTTCTATATTACATTGTTTTACATTATCGAACCTTCAACTTCTTTGGAAGTAGGAAGTGGAAACTCAAGAAAGGGTCAATGGTGATAGCTAGAGGTGTTTTGAGTGGCACATTGTACAGGACTCAGATGGAAGAAATCAGAGAAGCTGTGACAGAGGTTCATGGTGATGCTTCACTTGATTTAGTGCAAGGGCTTACAAAATTCTTCAGTGGGAAGAGGCTACAGAATCAGAAGAGAAAGTATCTCGTTTCTTTTGCTAATAAGGAGACCTTGAGCACTTGTGATTTGTCTGGATTGCAGACGAGATTTAGCGGAACTTCTGAGACGTCAGAAGAGGATGGCACAAGTGTGGAGTTTGCTTCAGAAGATTGTGCTGATGAGATAGCCGTGTCAGAGGGGAGTTCATTAGGTGTTATGACTGGTGGCAGATCTGAGCACGACGAGCCAGCACGGATAGAAGAAACTGTCAGAGGGTCAGAGAGAGGACGTCATGCATTCACCGGGAGTTCTACCTCGGAGTACCAGAGAGCTACAAAGGAGGGGGAGCTAAAGGGTGATGGTGACATCTGACAAGCATCAGTTCTGCGTCTCGGAGGTGACACGGGACTTGGATGCAGGTGAGGTCAGGACGAGCAGGAACGTCTTCCCTTTGGGCTGGAGGGGGAGATTGTTGGGCCTAGGGCCCATTTGGTCCAGCCCAAGTGAATGCCATTTCTTGGCTTTTGTTGGAAGAATTAAAGAAAGGCAATTCTGCCTTTTGTCTTGTGGAGCACGAGAGAGTTGAGGGCTCCAAGGATTGTGCCGCCAGAAACCAAAGGAAAAGGGAGAGAGAAAGAAAAGAGAGGGGAGGGAGAAAGGAGAAGAAAGGTAGGAGATTCGAGCAGGTGTTTCGTCTCTTAGTCTGGTGATCCGTCTCTTTCCTCCGGCAAGTCAACAACGGGTGTTTGTTGATAGGTATTTTCTCCTCCTGGAAATCTAATCTGATTGCAAGTGTTTAGCTAGGTTTTGGAGAGGAATCCTTTCAAGATCGAGTTGTATTTAGATTGGTATTTGAGATCTCCATGTTTATTTGTCTCGAGTTGAGACTGGATTGTTAAACACTTGTATTGACCTATTGATTAGTGGATTGGTAGCTCTGGCGGGCGGAAGGTGGGTTTTTGGATCATCTGGTTAGAGTGGGTTTTTCCCATGTAAATCTTGTGTCAATATTTGTGCTTTATCTGTGTTTGTGGATGCTTGGTTGTTTGGTTTCCAGATTGGATATTATCGGTTGGTCGTGATTTGCTGGTTGATTATTGTCGGTTCTCTTATTACCCGAATTCACTTCCGTGTGTGGTTGGAAAGTGGTTTCTAGCCCAACAGAAAACACCCACCGGCGATAGTGGCGTCTCGTGACTTTTGAATGTTCTTTAACTCATACTCTCTCAAGAAGGGAGAGAGGAGAGAGCTCTTCAGCGGGAACAAGTGGGATTTTTATATACAATGTTTTAATTTTACCTAATTCCAATGTAGGATCTTTTTATTATTATTATTATATTCCATAGTTGTATATATATATATATATATATATATATATATATATATATATATATATATATATATATATATATATATATACACACACACACACGAGTTTGTAAAATAATTGGCTATTTTTTCGAACCTTCATTGCAATTTTTTTTTTGTTTTGGAGAAGTTATTTCAATGTTTCAGTTCAAGTTAAACAAATTGACAAGTATGCTATGCCGTTGGACTTAGCTCCAAAATCAAATTTATGTTGGAATATATTGTTATAAGAGGTAACCGAGAGAGAAATGGAGGAGAAATGAAATTGTGTTTATTAAACTGAATTGATTGATTACAAATGTACAATGGCAATCTGTATTTATAGGTAAACATCACTTCCACTAGATCACTTAGTGGTTACTAAACAAACAACACTTTCTAACAACTTTATAACCGAATCTGACAATATGAAATTAGCGTCAATTACTCCTTCTTCTTCATCTTGATATCATCAGAAGGAGTATCCAATAGGCCCCCGCAAGCTGGAGGGTGAAACAGTCCAAGCTTGGAGAGTAAAAGGTTTTGTTGAGCTGAAGGAAGAACCTTTGTGAACACATCTGCAAGTTGAGCATTTGTAGGAATGTAGGACAATTCTACGAGGCATTCCATGATTTTATCCCTTGTAAAATGACAATCCACCTCAATGTGTTTTGTCCTTTCATGAAAAATGGGGTTCTTAGCAATTTGGAGCGCAGAACTGTTGTCACAGTGAAGGGTGACTGGTTGAAGGGACTGAATACCCATGTCTGAGAGCAAACGCACTAACTAAGTGGTCTCAGCAGCTGCCTGAGCCATGGCGCTATACTCTGCTTCAGCTGAGCTTCTGGAGATTAATTGCTTCTTCGATTTCCAACTGATAGGAAAAGCACCCGGCAATAAAATGTAGCCTGTGACTAATCGCCTAATGAAAGGGCAAGATGCCCAGTCAGAATATGAATAGGCATTGAGCTTAGGATGATCAGATCCATTTAGGAGAATGCCATTGCCAGCAGTGCCTTGCACATACTGAAGAGTGTGAAGGAGAGCGTCATAATGAGAATGACAAGGAGATGCCATGAATTGACTGAGAGGCTGGACTGCAAAACTCAAATCTGGACGAGTGTGAGTGAGAAAATTAAGTTTGCCAACCAGTCGTCTGTAAAGAGAAGGATCTGCTACAGGAGCATCCATATTAGGTGATAACTTGCAGTACAGAGGGAGAGGAGTGCACACAGATTTGAAGCCTGATAAATCAACATCTATAAGCATCTCTTGGGTGAATTTATACTGAGTTAAAGCAATGCCATTGACAAGATAAGAAGCTTCAATACCCAAGAAAAAATGCAATAACCCAAGATCTTTGATGTTGAACTCACTATCAAGAAACTTCTTCAACTGAGAAATCATAGTAGGATCAGACCCTGTGATGAGTAAATCATCAACATAAATTGCAACAAGGGTAAGATGACCATTAGCAGACCGAGTGAAAAGGGAATAATCATTCCTGGAATGAACAAAGCCAAGAGAATCCAATGCAACAGTTAATCTCTGAAACCATTGCCGTGATGCTTGCTTAAAGCCATAGAGGGACTTTTTTGGTTTTCCAACCAGATTATCTGGATTTGGAATCCCCTCAGGCATCTTCATATAGACATCTTCATGAAGAAACCCATGCAAAAATGCATTATTCACATCAAGTTGGTGAATAGACCACTTCCTAGAGGCTGCAACTGAAATTAAACTTCTCACAGTGGCCATTTTAACAACTGGAGAGAAGGTTTCATGGTAGTCTATACCATGTTTTTGAGTGAATCCTTTAGCCACCAACCGAGCTTTGTACCTTTCTAGAGTGCCATTAGCCTTGAGCTTGACTTTGTAAACCCATTTACATCCTATAGGTTTTGAAGGTTCGATAATGTAAAACAAAGTAATATAGAAATACTCTAGAAGGGGGTTGAATAGAGTATGCCCGTTTTTCGCAGATATTCTCAAGACTTTTGAAGCACGTGCCAAACCCTTTGAGAAAACCTGAATCACAAAGTTAAACAATTCGAACCAAGTGCGGAAATAAGGTAAAGCAGTAAATAAAGGACGCAACGAATTGTTAACGAGGTTCGGCACGAACTTGGCCTACGTCCCCGCCTAGGGTTCTTCCACAACCCTAGGATTCAACAGGCTTTATTGATTCACAAAGCTTAGGATCCTAATAGCTCACCGAGAAGCCTCTCTCCTATACAATTGCAATCTAGTCAACTCACGTTCCCTTGGAGTCCTAGACCAATCTAGAAGAGCCCCACCTCTCTCAGCTATCTAGTACAATCCTCTTACTCTCGAGAATCAATAGCCTACTGCACACTTCCTGAGTTATAAACTCTCGAGTATAACACTCTCTCAGAATATATCCTATAAGCTCACTGTGTATCTCTCAAATGCTTTGAAACAAAATATAAGACTCTTAAGAACAAGTAGAGAGAACACGCTGAAGAGAGAACGTAAACTTGAGGGCTGATTGTGCAATGATATTCTTGAAGTGCGTCCCTCTCTCTCTTCTTCATCTCCTTTATATAGTGAAGATCATCGGAGCCACTTGAGGAAGGAATCTTCTCCAACGGCTAAGAGAGGATCATGGCTTGAGCGCAATCTTCTATCTTTGGAAACTTCGGAAGCCATGATCTCGATTTGATCTTTCTCAGCTTTGAACGCTTAAGGAAGGAGATATAATTCAAATAGCTTCCTGAAAAGTTAGTGAATATATAATAATAATATGGAAGCATATAATAACATAATATAATATTCGGACATAATATAATAAAGTACAGGTTTTGTGTTTCATCAACACAGCTGTCGCTTCAAGACCTTCGACACACACTGTCTGTCAAAGCCTTTGAAACTAATTCCGATTTTCATCAAAGGGAGTGGAGTTATCAGGTTTCTTTCCTAGTGGGAGAGCAACTAGATCCCAAGTGCCATTATAAAGCAAAGCATCAATCTCCTTCTTCATTGCTAAAATCCAATTAGGATCAGAAGAGGCTTGTATATAAGAGGTAGGTTCATGATAAGAAGAGACAGTGGAGAGAAAAACAAAATGAGAAGAGGGTAAAGTAGAAAAAGTCACAATATTGATTAATGCTGAAGACGAGGGAATGTATGTGCAAGAGTAATCACTCAGGTAAGGAGGAGGTTTATGTTGCCTGTTGGATCTTCTTAAGGGGACAACAGGGGGAGGTAGTATGGAAGGAGGTGGTGAGGGAGATAGGCTATTCATCTCATGGTTGCTTTCATGACTTGAAGGGGATGCAGGTGGTGATGGAGAGACTGGAGGTGCCTCAGGAAGAGGTGTCTCAATAGGACAAAATATGTGATCACGGTAATCAGCAATTGGAGTAGGTAAGGTATTGTTGGTAATGTGTTTGATGTAATGAAATGGGATATGCTGTTCATGAAAAACCATATCCCTGGAATGAAAAACTTTCTTTGTGTGAAGGTCTAGGGCAATATAAGACTTCTTGCCATAAGAGTAGCCTATGAACACACATGGACTGGCACGAGGTTGCAGTTTATCTATTAAACGTTTAAGAGTGCAGCCAAAAGCTAAGCAGCCAAAAGCTCTTAGAAAAGAGTAATCAGGGGGTTTATAAAATAGCAATTCATGGGGAGTTTTGTGTTTAAGAGATGGAAAAGGGGTCCGGTTGATCAAATATGTGGCTGTAAGAACACAATGACCCCAATACTCAGTAGGCAAATTTGACTGAAAAAGCAAGGCACGATCAACCTCTAAGAGGTGTTTATGCTTGCGTTCAACCCGACCATTTTGTTGGGGAGAATCCACACAAGAATTTTGGTGAGAAATACCATGATTAGTATAGAATTTTTGTGCAGAAGCATCAGAAAACTCAAGAGCATTGTCAGATCTAATAGATTTAATGGAGATATTGAACTGAGTAAGCATAGAAGAATGAAAAGATTTTATTATGCTCATGGCATTGCTCTTATGAGACATGAGAAAGAGCCAAGTACAACGAGTAAAATCGTCTACAATGGTAAGAAAAAATCTAAAGCCATTGTAAGTGGTGGTCTTATATGGACCCCAAGTGTCAATGTGGACAAGTTCAAATGGAGAAGAAGCAACATTGTTTGATCTAAAGGAAGGTTTCCTATGCTGCTTAGCCAAAGGATAAACTTTACAAATGTAATGAGATTTGGAAGTAGGGGAAAGAACTGGAATGTGCCTGAGTTGTTCATAAGCTACGTGGCCAAGTATGCAATGCCAAATATTAGAGCTCGTGGAGAAGGAAGCAGAGGCAGTTGAAGATCCAACAGTTGAAGTAGAGGTGGTCATGACAGACTTGTCAAGCACATACATACCCTTGTCTTCTTTACCAATCAAAATTGGCTTCTTCCTCAAAGGGTCCTGTAGATAGCAAGCAGAAGGTGTGATAATGACATTAGAATGTAAAGCTTTCGTGAGCTTGGAAATAGAAAGTAAATTGAAACAAAACTCAGGTACATGAAGGACATTGGAAATGGATAAATCATTATTAAAGGAAATGGAACCAGTGTTGGCCACATAAGATTTATGACCATTAGGCATGGTAATACTCACTGGTTTAGAAATGGAATCAAAAGTAGTCAAAGAAGAGAGATGAGGTGTGATATGGTCTGTAGCTCCACTGTCAATGATTCAGGATGGAGAATTGCAAGAAGAAAGTAGACAAGATGCTTTACCTGCTAGAAAGGCACAAGAATCAGATGCCTCAGACGGACGATGTCTTACCAAGAAGAGTCATCAATTGACTGTACTGATCAGCAGTGAGGGAGAAGGGTACAGAAGTATGTGCACTCTATGTGGAGGAGAAATCTAATGATGTGGAAGAAGCATTTGCAGCGGAATGACCTCCTTGAGATTGATGTGAGGAGGGATAGCCATGAAGTTTCCAACATCGGTCAATAGAGTGATTTGTCTGCTTATAGGGCTCACAGAAAAGCTGATTCCTCTTGCCAGAACCTTTTCCATTTGCAGGCTTATCTGGATTCTTGGAATGCTTAGATCCAGAATTCTTGGAAGAACTTGCAGCTAAAGCAGTAGAATCAGAGTTGAGAGAATTGTCAAGAGAGCGAATGGATCGTTGATCTTCATCTTGGAAAACCATCTAAAAAGCCTCTTCTAATGAAGGAGGAGGTATAACGAGCAAGATATTTCCACGAACAGTAGAATAAGATTCGTTAAGCCCCATTAAAAACTGAACAACCTGCTGATCAGTGAGAATTTTCGTGGCAAGTGCAGAAGATCCACAAGAACGCACTTGATCTTCAACAAGCATCAAGTATTCATCCCAGAGAGACTTCATTCTAGTGAAATACTCGGTAACAGACATAGAACCTTGGGAGAGAGATGTGAGATCTCGTTGAACTTGAAAAATACGAGTGCGACTGGGCTTACCAAAACGTTCAGTGAGATCCTTCCAGATTTGCGAAGCAGATCTGCAATAAAGAATGGATTCGGCAATGGTCTTTTTGCTAGAATGAATGAGCCAGGACATCAACATATTGTTGCACCTCTCCCACTGCATCAGAAGAAGCTGATTGTCGGCATGAGGATGACACGAACTAGTGACGAATCCCATCTTATTCTTCGCTCGCAGTGAAACTTCAACCGATCGCTTACAATGATAAAAATTTCGGCCATCAAGCTAATTCATTGAGAGAATATAGCTTGGATGATCAGAATTATTGGGGAAAAGCTCACTGAGAGGATCAATCGGATTGGGAGAAGGAAAACGAGGATCTTGCACTTGCTCAAACGCCATGGATCAAGAAGAAAAATTCCCGACTGATACCATGTTATAAGATGCAACCGAGAGAGAAATGGAGGAGAAATGAAAATATGTTTATTGAACTGAATTGATTGATTACAAATGTACAATGGCAATCTGTATTTTGTTGTTTGAGACAATTAATTATCTAGTTCTATCTTTAGAAAGTCTATCTATAGATGATATTTATCTATAGAAGGATTATTGTGTATGGTTTATCTACAATAGGTTTTAGATAAGATAGGTTTATGTATATCTAGGTTTATTTAGATATAATAGGTTTATCTATATCTAGGTTTATCTATAGGGTTATCTATAAGAGATCCTCTATTATAAATAGAGGCATGTAGGGTTGGAATTATGTATCCATCAAAGCATCACAATAATAAGAAACCCTAGCTGCAGAGAGGTTTTTCTCTACAGGGTGTCCTGCGCGGTTCTTGCCAGAACATAGAAATCCTTTGTGTCCTATTGATCATTCTCCTTCTCTTTAACGGTATTCACTCGGGGAAATTCACAGCAATTGATATCAGAGCAAGGTTAGACGATGACATCTGGTGCGAAATTCGAGGTTCCGCGTTTCGATGGCACTGGAAATTTCGGTCTTTGGCAACAATGAGTGAAGGATCTGCTGACTCAGCAGGGAATGTTAAAGGCTTTGAAGAAGACAAAGCCTGAGGCGGTGAAAGATGAAGACTGGGAAGAGATGCAGGAAAATGCGGCGTCAATCATTCGACTCTGTCTGGCGGACGAGGTGATATACCATGTAATTGATCTCAAATCCTCGCAGGAGATTTGGGTGAAATTGGAGAACAGGTATATGTCTAAATCCTTGTCCAGCAAGTTGTATCTAAAGCAAAGATTGTACAGGTTGAAGATGACAGAAGGCTCTGACTTGGTAAAGCACATCAACACTTTTAACCAAGTTATCGGAGATTTGGCACGACTGGATGTAAAGCTTAAGGATGAAGACAAAGCCATGATCTTGCTATGTTCTTTACCCTCTTCGTTTGAGAATTTGGTGACGGCGTTGTCAGTAGGGAAGGAGACGATATCCCTGGATACGGTGAATACGACGCTGCTTGCTCATCATAAGCGACGTCAAAATTCTAATGGCGAAGGTTCCCAAAGCGAAGGGTTGTATGTCAAAGGCAACCAGGGAAGAGGGAGGAAGAAAGAGAAGCAAGATGGGGGTGACAGACCGTCCATATCGAAATCCAGAGGGAAAAAGGCAATTACTTGTTACCACTACAAGGAAGAAGGTCACTTTAAGCGTGATTGTCCAGTAAGAAAGAAGAAGTATGAGGGAAAGACGGATGATTCGACTTCGAAATCAGCAAATGTAGTGCAGAAAGAAGATTCAGACAGTACAGACTCAAATATGCTTTCAGTAACGTCGGAAAGATGTTCAGATTTATGGATCTTGGATTCTGGTTGCTCATTCCATATGACTTCGAACAAAGGCTGGTTCGAGGTGTACAAGTCAGGAAGTTTTGGTTCTGTTCGATTGGGAGACGACAAGCCATGCAATGTTGTAGGAATCGGGCAGATCAAACTCAGGATGCATGATGGTGTAGTCTGGACATTGACTTATGTACGCTATGTTCCAGATCTCAAGAAGAATATTATTTCCTTGGGTACATACATGCAAATGGGTTCCGTTACAAGACAGTCGATGACGGTCTGAAAGTGAGCAAAGGAGACATGACAGTAATGAGGGCAAGACGAACCTCTGGAAATATCTATCTCTTGTTAAGGAGTACAATTGTAGGTGGGGCTGCAATTGTAGAGTCTAAGTCTGATAGTACAACTTTGTGGCACATGCGCCTTGGCCACATCGGCGAGCATGGCATGACTGAGCTTCACAAGCGAGGTCTTCTGACTGGTGTAAAGAGTTGTAAGATGGATTTCTACAAGTTCTGCGTGATGGGAAAACAATCCAAAGTATCGTTCAAGATAGGCAAACACAATACAAGCGGCCTGCTTGACTACATACATTCTGATGTGTGGGGGGCAACTCAAGTAGAGTCATTAGGAAGATCTAGGTACTTTGACACCTTTATCGATGACTATTCGAGAAAAGTCTGGGTGTTTTTCATGAAACACAAATCTGAGGTCTTCAGCAAGTTCAAGATGTGGAAGGCAGAGGTAGAGAACCAGACATGGAGGAAGGTGAAGTATCTGAGATCAGATAATGGTACAGAATATACTAACACAAAGTTTCAACAGTTCTGTGAAGAGCATGGCATTCAGAGGCACTTTATAGTCCGAAAGACACCACAACAGAACGGTGTTTCAGAGAGGGTGAACCGTTCAATTACAGAGAAGGCTCGTTGCATAAGGTTTCAAGCAGGGCTTGCAAAGAGCTTTAGGTCAAAAGCAGTGAGCATGGCGGTCTATCTGATCAATAGATCACCACGGATTTGTCTAGACGGGAAGGTCTCTGAGGAGGTATGGACTTATTCAGATTTAGATTTGTCAAATCTAAAGATCTTTGGTACTCCTGCATATGTGCTAATACCAAGTGATGAGAGAACGAAACTGGATGCAAAGTATAAGAAGTGCATCTTCTTGGGCTATGAGAAAGGTGTAAAGGGTTTAAAGTTTTGGGACCCTGTTGCTAAGAAACGAGTGATCGGTCGAGATGTTGTATTTGATGAGCAGTATATGCTTCAACAGGCCAAAGAAGTTGAGAGGTCTGTGGTTACAGAGACTGATCCTAAGACGGTGGAGGTGGAGCTTGGTGAAGAGATTGACACTAATGCTCCTATATTAGCAGAAAGTGAGCAATAACAACGGCAGGTGGAGAGTTTTGTTTCTGGAAGACCTAAGCGCGTGACACGACCTCCAGTCAGATTTGATTTTGATGAGATGGTTAACTATGCTCTTGTTATTGGCGAAGATGATCCATCTAACTTTCAAGAGGCTATTCAAAGTAAGGAGAAAGAAAGATGGGTAGGTGCTATGGTAGAAGAGATGGAGTCTCTCAATAAAAATCAGACATGGAAGTTAGTTAGTCTTCCGGCAGGGAAGAAGGCTATAGGGTGCAAATGGGTGTTCAAGAAGAAACAAGGAGACTCACACAGAGAAGGGGTGAGGTTCAAGGCACGCTTAGTAGCAAAGGGCTACTCACAGAAGAAGGGGACTGATTATGATGAGATATTTTCCCCTGTGGTCCGACACACTTCTATCATATTGGTGTTGGCACTGGTAGTTAGTTGGGATTTACATCTTAAGCAAATGGATGTCAAGACGGCTTTCCTTTATGGTGATTTGGAGGAAAAAATTTACATGGAGCAACCAGAGGGTTTTGTTGAACCTGGAAAGGAGCAGCTTGTATGCAGTTTGAGAAAGTCAATGTATGGGTTGGAGCAGGCTCCTAGGAAATGGGAGCAGGCTCCTAGAAAATGGTACAAGAAGTTTGACTCTTA
Source organism: Persicaria maculosa (assembly GCA_963922045.1). Taxonomy (NCBI): domain Eukaryota; kingdom Viridiplantae; phylum Streptophyta; class Magnoliopsida; order Caryophyllales; family Polygonaceae; genus Persicaria; species Persicaria maculosa. The sequence goes on along the minus strand of OY998255.1, from coordinate 9,727,051 downwards.
TATGCTTCGAATAGACTACCAGAGATGTGAGTATGATTGATGCGTTTATGTGAAATATCTTGATGATGGCTCCCATTTGCTTTTGCTGCTATATGTTGATGATATGCTCATTGCTGGGAAGAACATTGATGATATTGTTGAGCTGAAAGCTTTGCTGGGAAAGGAGTTTGATATGAAGGATCTTGGCGCAGCAAAGAAGATCCTTGGTATGGAAATTCGCAGAGATAGAAGTTCTGGGAGATTGTGGCTATCTCAACAGAATTATATTGAGAACGTGCTTGATAGATTTGACATGGCAAAATGCAAATTTGTTAGCACCCCTTTGGTGAATCACTTCAAACTCTTTTCCACTCAGTGTTCGAAGTCTGGTGAAGAAATCAGAGATATATCGAAAGTTCCGTATGCTAGTGCAGTTGGTTGTTTGATGTATGCTATGGTGTGCACAAGACCTGATCGATCTGGCCCAAGCTGTTAGCCAAGTCAGCAAGTACACGTCTAAACCTGTGAGGGAACACTGGAATGCATGCAAGTGGATTCTCATGTATTTGAGGGGTACTGCTGACCATGGGATCATGTTTGGTGGTGAAAAAAACGGTCTTTCGGTCAAAGGGTACGTTGATTCAGACTATGGGGGTGATCTTAACAATCGGAGGTCCACTACTGGGTATGTCTTTACTCTTGCTAAGGGACCTATTTGTTGAAGATCTGTTTTACAGTCTATGGTAGCCCTTTCTACTACCGAGGCAGAATACATGACTTTAGCAGAGGCAACCAAGGAGGCACTATGGCTCAAAGGAATTGTGAAGGAACTGAGTGTTGAGCAAGGTGGAGTTGAGATATACTGTGATAGTCAGAGTGTTATATATCTGGCTAAGAACCAAGTATATCATGCTCGGACGAAGCACATTGATGTGAAATTTCACAAGATCAGAGAGCTTATAACGTCCGAAGAAATCATCTTAGAAAAAGTTCACACCTCTCAAAATGCTGCTGATATGTTAACCAAACCAGTCACCGCAGACAAGTTCAAGCATTGCTTGAATTTGGTTCATATTACTCGATGTTAGTTGAGTGAGAAGCCCTAGGGAACGGAGCATAGGAAGACATAGGGCAGACAAGATCCTAGAGATGTTTCTGTTTGTTGATGTAGATATAGATTATTTGTCTAGGTGAAGATTGTTGTTTGAGACAAATAATTATCTAGTTCTATCTTTAGAAAGTCTATCTATAAATGATATTTATCTATAGAAGGATTATTGTGGATGGTTTATCTACAATAGGTTTTAGATAAGATAGGTTTATCTATATTTAGGTTTATTTAGATATAATAGGTTTATCTAGCTATATCTAGGTTTATCTATAGGGTTATCCTATAGGAGATCCTCTATTATAAATAGAGGCATGTAGGCGCCAATTACTCCTTCTTCTTCAGCTTAATATCATCAGTCCAACATATATTATGTCCTCTTGCAGTTCCAACAGCCAAAGAGATAGATGACATGCCAAATTGACACGTATGCCGATCGTCGGCATTGACCCGGCCAGTATCAAATCAATATGTCTACTTTATGCAAGCTGGCTAGTGCCGTTGGGAATGGTCATATCTTATGATTAATACTTGTCTAATTACATATATTTGCACAAACTTTGACTTCAATAAGGTTGTGATAGTATATATTAAAATGATCGGGTCAACTATTTCAATTGTGATTGGTGAGGACGATGATAAAAGGTTAATTATGCATATTTCCTACCAGTATATATAATCTTCTGTAGTCATACATCTACCCTAAAGACATAACTGTCTTCTCATTTTGAAAAACTTCTCAATGAAATCTCTCAATTTAGAGATAGTTAATTTGATAAACCACGATAAAATTGTGTGTGGATCTTATTGTATCCGATCTTTCGTAACAACAAGTGGAGTAACTAATGGATAAATTCGATATGATCGATGACTTTTAAATTAAACTTGTGTTTCACAATTCAACATTAATAATAATAATAAAGAGTCTGGTAGATATTACTCATGAAAAGAGTACATCTTTGATAATACTCACGAAGACACCTGAGTCGGGTGAACAAAAGTTAACACTTTTCTTATTAATCTCAAAACTTAATTTTAAATCATCAAACCAATGAATTTCTTAAAATATTAAATGGCATGGTAATGGGCTAACAAAACTAATAAATTATGCAAAACTAATGTTATGATCAAAAGGTCGGATAGGGGAAACCCTAGCTTCCATGTATTGTTGATTGAGAAAGGTAGGGGAAGATTGAGATTAGAGATGAAGAAGGAGTTTTGAAGGGAGAAGGTAAAGGGTTTCATTATCATGCATGACCTGCACAAGGGCTAATAGCTTATTTAAGTTATTTTCCAATTTACACAATTAACCCTAAATCCCTAAATGTCCGATAATCCCATTCATTACAACTAAGTAATCCAAAATAACTAATTGAAATAATCCTAATAACAATAAAAAAACATTAAACATAATATCCTAAATCAACTTTTTTTTTTGTTGTTGTTGTTGAAACATCTTTCTAATAGAATCTTGCACATGCATTATTCTCATCCATATCTATTCGAATTAATTACGGTATATTTTGGATAAAATTGAAAAATGTTGAAAATATGAAAGTTATAGCTATTTGAATCCTCTTTTAATAAGTACATCTAATCTAACTTTGAGCAACTCATTTTATTTAAAGGTCGCAAAGCTGAATATTCATGTAGAGAACTTCTAATAAAGCTCATTAGCCTTTCATCATTTTCCTCCAAATTGGATTCGATTCATTCTCAATTCTAGATCATAGAGAGGACAATGTCTTTCAATTTAGTATCTTCAACACGCCTGCACGCCTCTCATGGGGTGTGTGTGATTACATTTTTATGTCTTATAATTGAAGAAATTTTAGGCATTTTATTTGCTCAAAAAAAATTATGAAGATATATCCGGACAAAATTAAACAACTTACATACCATGTGATAAGATGACTTTGACTTAGCATATTGCAATTTGTATAATGGAAAAGACACCCTTTTGGACTTAGCACCCATTTAAAATAAAAATGACCCCTTTTGGACCAACTCTTCTTTTTTAGATTTGTAGGTAGGGAAGCCCTATATGGCTATATATTATATATATTATTCCTAAAGCAAAACTACACCTTAGAATGTTTGTTGGCTTTTAATTTGTACAAAATATTCAAGTATAGATACTAGTTTTTAAAGTAAATGAGTATTTTTTTAAAAAGAAAAAAATTCAAGTTACCTCTCCTAGAAGAAGTATATTAGTTAATATTTTTTTAGAAGTAATTTGGTCCAAAGGCCGAACCTACACCTTAGAATGTTTGTTGGCTTTTAATTTGTACAAAATATTCAAGTATAGATACTAGTTTTTAAAGTAAACGAGTATTTTTTAAAAAAGAAAAAAATTCAAGTTACCTCTCCTAGAAGAAGTATATTAGTTAATATTTTTTTAGAAGTAATTTGGTCCAAAGGCCGAACCTACACCTTAGAATGTTTGTTGGCTTTTAATTTGTACAAAATATTCAAGTATAGATACTAGTTTTTAAAGTAAACGAGTATTTTTTTAAAAAGAAAAAAATTCAAGTTACCTCTCCTAGAAGAAGTATATTAGTTAATATTTTTTTTAGAAGTAATTTGGTCCAAAGGCCTTCGGCCTTTGGACCAAATACTAAATGTCCTAAAAAATTTCCTTTGCTAGTAAATGTCCATTATATTTTTATAATACCAACATTACCGTTGTTTTAATTAAAACCCCTCTTCCCCGTCTGAACCTCTCGCTCTCTGCTTTCCCCATCAGCCCCTCACGAAGATCTCCAACTGACGATGAAGATCTGGGTCGATGGCCTCCCGTCGCCGTCGGTGGCGGTTAAGAGATCCGCCACCGCGAAGATTTGCCTACTCACAAAGAACCGTTCGGATAATCGCTCGTTGATTGTTGAATCTGGAGCGATTTCGGTGCAGCGATCCGTGTCGGCGTACTACGATTCCAGTTCTCCGGACGGCGGAGAGTTAGCGTCGTCTTCCACGGCGGCGAAGAACATCCTCTCCGAGAGGAGCCACCGGAAGATGCTCAATGACAGGCTCTTCGATATCTGATCTGTCGTCCCAATATCACCAAGGTTAGGTCACTTGGAATCCTATGCTAAATTCTCGATCATCTGTTGCTAAATGGTTCAATTGAATGATCAATTTGATGCTCCAATTCCCTAATTTGAGAAAGAAAAAGAAATCCCTAGCTAGCTGCTTCGTCGATTGCTTCATTTTCTGTGAAATTGCGTAGCTCTGACGATGATATATGCTCTTGTTTCTAGATGGACAAAGCGGAATGGTTTCAGATTTGAAATTGAGGATGAGAATTAGAAATTGTAATCAAGTGGAATGGTTTCTGTGATGACAGCTTCCCCTGCTCAGCCAAATGGTGGCCCACTCCTTCACCGCTGATCCTCCCTATCCTCGACCAACGACAATCTTCTGAATCCGCCGGCGGAAAGTCATGCTCGGAGACCGTTGTTTATTTCGCCGGTGATTGGTCACTCTGTCGCCGCCTTGCCTCTTCCCATCAGATTTGTCGATACCTCCATCCTTGATCAGATTAGCCATGACTGACGCCAAATTTGTCTTCGATTTCAAGGACGCGTTCCTGTTGCTGTAGAAAGCTTAAGGCCAAGGCAGTTACGTAAGAGAAGTCTCTTTAAAAAATGGAGTAGAAAGCTTTGTTATAGAAAGCTATAAAATTTTTTGGTCAAATCATTTGCTATGAGTTACAGTATACTCCATGTATGATTTATTTCATACTTTTTGTTTGTTGAGTTTAATTACTCTTTCCTGTCAAATCATTTGCTAATTTCAAGACTTGGTATTTTAGTTTCGTGAGTTTAATTTATCTATACTATCAAATCATTTGCTAATTTATCTTTCCTATGGTTTTCCTTTGATTACAGTGTCTATGACCCTTTTTTCATAGTGGTGACAATGTCTATAAAGCTATTTTTATTTTGGTTACAACGTCTATAGAGTTTTTCTTACAGCGTCTATAGAGTTTTCCTTTTGATTACAATGTCTATGACCATGTTTTTATAGTGGTGACAGTGTCTATAACCCTATTTTTATTTTGCTTACAGCATCTATGACCATCTTACCGATTCATATATTAGAGGAGAACTGTCACCACATTTATTTTGGCTTCTCATTAGCCCCTATAGGATTTGTGCTTCCTTTATCATATGATTTCCCTTTTGATTACAGTGTTTATGACCTTGTTTTTATAGTGGTGACATTGTCTATGACCCTGTTTTTATCTTGATTACACCGTCTATGATCCCCTTACCCATTCATTTATTAGAGGAGAACTGTCACAACATGTATTTTGTCTTCTCCTTAGCCCCTATAGGGTTTGTACCTCCCTTGTCGTAGGGTTTTCCTTTGATTACAGTGTCTTTGAGCCTTTTTTCATAGTGGTGACAGTGTCTATGACCGTGTTTTTATTTTGATTCCAACGTCTATAGGGTTTTCCTTTGATTACAGTGTCTATTACCTTTTTTTCATAGTGGTGACAGTGTCTATGACCCGGTTTTTATAGTGGTGACAATGTCTATTATCCCGTTTTCATAGTGGTGACAGTGTCTATGACTCTCTTACCCATTCATATATTGAAGGAGAACTATCCACCTAATGTCTTTTGCTTCTCATTAGCCCATTTAGGGTTTGTGCTTACCTTGTCTTAGGGTTTTCTATTTGGTGACAGCAATCATCTCTTAACGACATACTGTACTTAATATTTTAGGGTTTAGGGTTTAGAATTTAGGGTTTAGGGCCTTGGCCCTAAACCCTAAAGACTTAACCCTAAACCCTAAACCATACTATACATCATATGTTCTTTTGGCTTCTCATTAGCCCTTTAGGGTTTGGGCTTCGCTAATTATAGGGTTTTCCTTTTGGTTACAAGTGTCTATGAACTTATTTTAATAGTGGTTACAATGTTTTTGTCACTTTTTTTTATAGTGATTACAGGGTCTATGAACCTTTTTTAATAGTGGTTACAATGTCTATGTCCATCTTACCAATTCATATATTAGATGAGAACTGTCACCACATGAATATCGGCTTCTCATTAGCCCCTATAGGGTTTGTGCTTCCCTTTTCCTAGGGTTTTCCTTTGATTACAGTGTCTAGGACCCTTTTTTCATAGTGGTGACAGTGTCTATAAAGCTGTTTTTATTTTGGTTATAACGTCTATAGGGTTTTCCTTTTGGTTATAGTGTATATGACCTTGTTTTTTATAGTGGTGACAGTGTCTATAGGGTTTTCCTTTTGATTACAGTGTCTATGACTTTGTTTTTATAGTGGTGACAGTGGTTATGACACTGTTTTTATTTTGATTACAGTGTCTATGACCCTCTTACCCATTCATGTATTAGAGGAGAACTGTCATCACATTTATTTTAGCTTCTCATTAGTCCGTATAGGATTTGTTCTTCCTTTATCATATGATTTCCCTTTGATTACAGTGTCTATGACCATGTTTTTATAGTGGTGACAGTATCTATGACTTTATTTTTTTTATAGTGGTTACAATAGTAGTTACATTTTTAATTTTTTTTATTGTGGTGACACTAATTTAAAAAAATCTAAAAAACTAGAAATTAGAAATTAGAGAAGAACTGTCACCACATGTATTTTGGCTTCTCATTAGCCCCTATAGAGTTTGTGCTTCCCTTTTCCTAGGATTTTCTTTTGATTATAGTGTCTATGAACCTTTTTTCATAGTGGAGACAATGTCTATAAAGCTGTTTTTATTTTGGTTACATCATCTATAGGGTTTTCCTTTTGATTACAGTGTATTTGACCGTGTTTTTATAGTGATTACAGTGTCTATGATCCTATTTTTATTTTGTTTACAGCATCTATGACCCTCTTAACCATTCATATGTTATAGGAGAACTGTCACCACATGTATTTTGGTTTCTCATTAGCCCCTGTAAGGTTTATACTTCCCTTATCCTAGGGTTTTCCTTTGGTTACAGTGTCTATGACCCTATTATTATAGTGGTGACAATGTCTATGACCCTGTTTTTATTTTGGTGACAGCGTCAATGACCCTCTTACCCAATCATATACTAGAGGAGAACTGTTATCACATGTCTATACTTTGTTTTTATAGTGGTGACAGTGGATATGACACTATTTTTATTTTGATTACAGTACGTGTCTATGACCCTATTTTTATTTTGGTTACAGTGTCTATGACCCTCTTACTCATTTATATATTAAAGGAGAATTTGTCTTAGGCATATAGCGGTTACCATTGGGATAAGGAACAAAATTAATTTTGATAAGGAACAAACGAAATTAGATGCAATATGGCCATGATTACTGTGTCTACTTCCTAGAAGAAAAGGAATGCCCGAAATTAGATGCAATATGGCCTCAATCAAGTGGAAATGAGAAACAAACGAAAACAAAGACATATAGGCATATAGTGGTTTGTTTTACTCCATGTCAAAGTAGCATGTAATCAAATGGGAGCATGATTCAAACAACAATGGTGATTTGCAGTCACTGCAAATTCAGGCTCCGTGTCAAATTATGTCAAAGTAGCATGTAATCAAATGAGGAGCATGAATTCACCGAATAATAAAGAATGAACAATTCCATAGCCTATCCCAGCTCAACATAAGAAACCTTGGTATAATTCAAGCAAGAAACCCCAATTCAATTCCCTGCATTACACTGCCTCCAGATCTAATCTCAGTATCCCCAACACAAGAAATCTCAATCTGTGCTGCGTATTTGGAAAAAATTAAAGCAATTTAGTCTTCATCCATCAAAATTGATAGATCTCAATGATGGAGTATGGAGACGAGCAAGACGAGACGAGGAGGGAGCAAACAACGACGCCACCGGAGACGGCGAGGGAGAGCCCTGCTGCGTCGGTCTGGATCGACGGAGCCGGAGCGCTGGCGGGGGAGGCATCCTGGGCGGAGGTGACGACCATGACTGTTGCGGCCAAGACAACGGCGATGAATGTGGCTGCTGATTGCCTCGCCATCAGACCGGCGGAGAGTCGGTATCCATATTCAAAGGAGGACGCCGGCGGCAGTTGCGTGGTCGGGCGGCGGCGGCGAGAAGGAGGACGCCGGCGGCAGTTCTGTGATCGGTCGGCGGCGGCGAGAAGGAGGACGCCTACTCCGCTCTGTAATCGCCTCCCTCTGTTTGATTTTAGGGTTATCAAATTAATTAACAACGTCTCTCGATCTCCGATTTCACAGTCTTCGCTGAAGAATCCGCCGTCGCCGGTGCTGGCCATGGAGGTTGTTGCCGGAGAGGAAGAGGCTTGGAGGGAGGCGGCATTGAAGAGCTCGGCAGGGATGGAACTGGATCTGGATTTGTTCAATTCGGGGGCAGGTGAAAACAAAAAAAAAAAAAAAAAGAGAATTATAACAGAGGTAAAAGTGTCAATTGTGGACACTCACCTAATATTTCAACCCTTTTGTCCTAAGGCTTAAATTTTGGGCACCAAAAGACCACTTACCAAAAAACCCCTTTTTTTATTGTTATGACCACCGTCATTTTTTTAAAAAAAAAGAACTTATTATGTTTAAACTAAATACAACACTGCAAGTTATTTAATTAAGTTAACTATTATTAGGTAATTATAAAATTTATTACGTACACTACAAAATGATTTTTTTTAAAAAAATTATGTCTTTAAAGACGCATGCATATGCCTCATGAGGCACATATCTGCACCTCAAGAGTCAAGGATATGTGCCTCTAAAACCACACAACAACTCTTTTTTTAACTTTAAAGTGACCTAACATATATCCAAAAGTAGGATCGTATTTCAAATTTAACGTAGATCTACAAGTTTGCACCTCTAAATTAGCACTTTTTTTTTTATAAGTATTTTGTGATACATCTAATAATGTTTCGTGGTGCATTTAACAACCTACCAACAAAAAATGAACTTTTTTTTTAATACAGAATGGTCTTATATAAGAATAAAAATAATGACTATATCATAGTAAAGAGGTTGTATGCGTTGTGTGATAGTTATGGTGATCGTTATGGTAATGACCAGAAAAAGCTTCTTTATTCTTTTATTCCTATGAATTTTAATTTAATTTATAATATTGGACGAATATTCCAACATAATTTCAATTGACCAACTATATTCTGCAATTTAACTTCAAAAACTATTCATGTTGAATTATTTTCAGGACTGCAAAGACCACATTGCTAATTGGCAATGATTGATGTGTTTTGCTATTTCAATAGTCGACCTTAAACTATTTTTGCAACATATATTAATCCCAAATTTATTCATAGATTTTCATTTTAATTTTTATTGAAAAAAATACAGAGTAATGGTTAGAGATGAAACTAAATCGAATTACAAAAATACTAAAATAACATTGTTAACTTGTAAGCAAAAACAATCTGAATTTTAGACTTGCAAACAACAAAACAAAATAATTTGCTAAATGATTAAGTAATCCAAACTTTACATATTATCAAAAAAAAAAAAAAGTTCACCATAATTAAGGTGGGTTTCCTCCATGTCCAACAAAGCAATGAGGATTTACTGTTCCTTTTCTCTCCTGACTCTTCTCACAAAAACCCACCCTTTACTGTTTAATTTTTTTCCTTTTAAATTTTAATCATTCTTATTTTTCTTTTTATTTTTTAAATTCAGGGGAGGAGAGAGCACAGCAGGGGCTGTCCCTTAGGGGACAGGAAACATTTTAAGCTAACCTCTTATTTGTCCACCTTTACACAAAACTATCCCTTATTTAAGAAGTTTACACAAATTATTTGTTATTTGCCCACTTTGCTCAAAACCACGTCTCATTACTTTGAAAATCACAGTAAATCACTTATCATTTACTCACTATTGCTCAAAACCATCCATTGTATGTGAAATATTATTAAGAAGATTTGTCATATGAAGAAAAATTTCAGCAACATTACGTTCAGACACTATAAGAAATCAAATTCTACTGCTGATTATATTGCTAGAAATAGAGAAACATGTAATATATTGGATCTTTCTTTGAATAGGGAGCTATGTAACATTATTCGTATGGATGATTAAGGCTGATATTTGTTTAGAAAAGACATTCTACTATTTGTCTATTTGCCTGTTGTATAAAAAAACATGTTTTGAAAAATACTACTATATTCATTACTTTTACCCTTTTGAAAAAGGATAAATTATAATAAAATTATTCATCTTCGGCTAATTTGTCAAATGATATGTATAAGCTTAGCTTATTTTTTAAATGATATTGTTTGTAATTTAATATACGAGCTAATTTACCTTTCTTTTAAAGCAATAATCTTGTTTTATTTTAGAGTTTATCCCTATCTTTTTCAACATTTGAATGAGGAGAGTGTTAGAAGCTATTGCAAGTCTCGACTCTTCACATTGCAAATCCAATTTAAATATATATTGGTTGGGATATTTAGGGTGGGTTTGAATTCCGTTCCATTTTAATTATAATTCAATTATTTATCTCGATTTATGTGAACGGTTGCTTGTATAACTTAAAATCTCATAAAAACTGAGGTAAATAGTAATTTAACCAAATAATCACATACATCGAGATAAAACTATTACATTATATTTAATTAATAAATTATGGAATCCAAACACACCCTTAATTTACCTTAAATTTTTTGTTTACCAAAGACGACCTTGTCTATTTTGCATTATAAACATGATACAATTGGAATCTAAACACTTATATATACATGCAACATCTTTCATTTACAACGTACAAACAAATAAGCTTGAATTAGGGGTATTTTAGTCGTTTTAAACAAAACAAATAAAGGTTTAATGTGTGGGTGGTCTTATGAAAACAAGTCAAATTTATTGGTGATTTATTGTAATTTAAGTTTTTATGGGTGGTTATGTGAAAAGATTATGGTGGTTATGTGTAATTTATCCAAATAACATAGAAGAAATGTAAAAACGACAATAGAAAAAGAGACGTTATAAATCTTCTCCCTTTTGGGGTTGTATTTCAGCTCTGAAATTTTCTATTGCCGGCCCCTCTCTCTCTGGAAATCCATTCTCCCTGTTCTTTCTTGGTGCTGTTTGCCTCTCTGTTTTCGGTTTACCATCAACCCAAACAATCTGACATTCCTGCACACCTCAAACCCCCACTAACCCCCCAAAATCCTTTCTTTCTCTCTCCTGATACACAATTTCAAACAACCAACCTCCCCAATCTCTCTCACCGCCAATTCACGCACACAAAGCACCCAAAAGGCCAAAAGTCAACTCCCACCCACTACAAAACCCCCAATTTCATCTCAATTTAGACCAATTCCCACCCCGACTCACACCCCCAATTCAGTCTTTGATGGTTGTCAACTTGATCAAGTGGAGGCCACGGCCGCCGCTCAACTCCAGGAAGTACCAAGCTTCGATCACGGTTCGGTGTCTTGAAGGGGTGACCGGAATCGGACAAAGTCCCGGCCTTTCGCCGTCTCCAGAGGGTGGGTTGACCGGGTGGACGGTGGAGATTCGATGGAAGGGCCCAAAGGGTAATGGATTGAGGGCTTTGAGTCGGAGGGTGAAGAGGAACTGCACCAGGGGAGAAGCGGTGGGCCAAAACGGCGTCGTTCGGTGGGACGAGGAGTTCAGGAATGCGTGTAGCTTTTCTGGGTTCAATAACAAGGACGGCTGTCTCAATCCATGGGAAGTTGCATTCATCGTCTACAATGTGAGTTTTTTTCTTTCTGACTTCTTGATTTGAATTCATTTATCTCTTGCTCTTTTTTTTCTTAATTTTCTCCCTTGAGAAATTTTTTAGGGGATAAGGTAAACAGGAAAGTAGTTGGAATTTTGTCAAAATTAGAATTTTGCATTGGGGTTGATCTCCGATGGAAACAGGAGATTCTGGGTGTTGATTTTTCTTTGTTTGGCATCTATAATTTAATGTAAAATAGTCAGTGTGTTGATGTTGTTCAATGTACCTAATCATGGCCTTTCCTTTTTCTTTTTTTCCCCCCTCTTTTGAGTGCCAATCTAAATTATGTGTTGTAATATCCTCAAAAGGTTCTGACTTTTTATGGCTGATGATTTATTTCAGACGTGGGTGAGTTTAATTTTGTATTGATGCAGATGGTTTTATGCATCCACATTTGGAAATAGTTTTCTAGGTTTTGATGTTTTATGTTGGGTTTATCCATTTGAATTGAATGTTTAGTATCCCAATCAAGCATTCTTATCCTATCTTAGACACGGATTAGAAAAACCGAATTAACTTCTTTTTATGATTATCATCAAGATGGAGCAAGTACTGTTGATGAACTAGTTGTGTTTGATCTTTTTCTGTTTTTGTTCGATATGGAGGTACTTAGGCGATTACAATTAGAACTACAATTTACAATGGGGAGAATGATTCAAACTCGTTCCATCACGGTCCTCGAGTGCCATTCATTAGAATAGGTTTTAAATGTTTATGCAAAATTTAACATCTAGTTTGCTGAAATTTAAAGTAGGAGATTACACAAGTTCATTCCTCTTTTGCTCAAGTATTTCTGTTGGTTACCATTCGAATTTGAGTTCGCGGTTGAAATATGGATTTGATTCTAAGTAAGTTTATAACAGCATCATACTACACATTCTTCCTTTAGATTCTTGTGAGTTGCCTCTCTTACATCTCTTCTTCAAAATTCAGGCATCAGATCGGCAACAGAAGAAAAAAAGCGCTGTTTCTGGGCCAACAGTTTTGAACCTTGCGGAGTTTGCTTCTATAGATGATGAGCAAGAGCTAGAAATCGACATTCCTTTAGCACTCTCCAGTGGGGCTCAGTGTAACACCTCACTTTGTGTAAGTTATTTTCGTTGTTCATTCAGAATAATCTCTACACTAGATTATCAATTGGTAAATGAATTTGCCATACATATTTTCCTGCCTGCCACAGTTAACTCTTCGTTTAACCGAAGTGAGAACTAACCGAGAACCCAAGGAGGCAATCCAGAGATCGGTGACTATGCCATTAAGTGCTCCTTTGTCACCTTGTTTCGGAGTCAGTGCCACAACTCATAAGGATGAACCTTCGACCCTCAAAAAAAGTCTAAGAAAAGTAAGAAGCTTGAGTGAGTATGTGTCATACAAAAGAAAATCAAAGAAGGCTTATCATGGTGAGATAAGCAGCGACAGTAAATTCTCAACAGGCAGCGAACATTCGGAGTCCAATTACCCGTTTGACACCGACTCCTTAGATTGTAGTGATGAGGTGTTAGAGGAAAACAAGGATGATTCTGACATTACAGTCCAAAATTCATTCGGTTATGGAACTCTAATCTCAGCAAACTTGGCCGGGGGAGTGTTTGATTTGAAAAAGAGTTGCGAGTATGAAGATTTGGTGTATTACAGCAACCGCAAACCAGAGACAGATTCATCATACACTGATGGTTCACCTGAAGTGCCTGAGCAGGCACTGAAACAAAGCCCGAAGCTCCCAATATTGTCATGGAAGAAGAGGAAGTTGAGCTTCAGGTCCCCCAAAGTCAAGGGAGAACCGTTGTTAAAGAAAGAGTATGGAGACAGTGGAGGCGATGATATTGATTTTGATCGGCGACAGCTGAGATCCTCTGATGACTTGTCAGCAGGGGTAAGCAGTTCAGTTATCTTGTATTTCTGTTGTAAAAATTGTTAGTTAATGTGCTGATTGAACCGTTTCTTGTTTAATGTGGCAGCGGCGCAAGGTAGAAGATGAATCACTTTCTATCGCGGAATTTGGGGATGACAGATTTGCGGTTGGTAGCTGGGAGTGCAAGGAAGTAGTGAGCCGAGATGGGTCCATGAAGCTTCAAACTCATGTATTCTTCGCCACGATTGATCAAAGGAATGAAAAGGCTGCTGGTGAGAGCGCGTGCACTGCTCTGGTCGCTGTCATTGCTGACTGGCTCCAGTCAAACCCAGGTGCAATGCCTACGAGATCTGAGTTTGACGCCCTCATCAGAGAAGGTTCTCTCCAGTGGAGGAACCTCTGTGAGGTTGAGTCCTACAAGGCTCGGTTCCTGGACAAGCACTTTGATCTTGAAACTGTTATCCAAGCGAAAATCCGCCCCATCTCTGTTGTTGCTGACAAATCCTTCATTGGATTCTTCCATCCGGAAGGGATGGAGGACGAGGAGGGATTGGGGTTTCTCCTTGAGGCCATGTCCTTTGACAACATATGGGATGAGATCAGTCACATTGCATCCGATTGTGCCACCAGAGGCGCTGAGCCGTTGATCTATATTGTGAGCTGGAACGATCATTTCTTCGTCCTGAAGGTAGACGCGGATGCTTACTATATCATTGACACCTTGGGAGAAAGGCTGTTTGAGGGCTGCAACCAAGCCTATGTCTTAAAATTCGACAAGGACACGACAATTCAGAGCATTCCTGTTCAACCATCTAAACAAAACGAGAAACCCACCAGCGGGTCTCAATCGGATAAAACACCATCACCCGAACGAGGAACTAGTAAGACAGCGAAACCTGCCAAGTCGGAGCCCGTACCAGCTAATGAAGGGGCAGAAAAGGTCGGTTCTGATGGTTCTGTAGAGCAAACTACGGTTTTGTGCAAAGGGAAGGAGACATGCAAAGAGTACATAAAGAGTTTCTTGGCCGCGATTCCTATCAGGGAATTGCAAGCTGATATAAGGAAAGGAAGGATTGGTTCGGTGCCTCTTCATCACCGGCTACAGATCGACTTCCACCACGCTGTATTCTCACCACCATCAGTACAGATCCCACAGATGCTGAACCAGAAGCTGACATTGTCTGAGTTAAAGTAACAGCTCTCGGAAGGTTATACATATCTCTCTAATTGCTCACATTTTGTGTTTCCCTCTTCTTATTTTTTCGAAATCAAGGGTGTTGTCCATTTCGCATTGGGTGACCCTTTTGTGTTAAGAGTATGGGCAAACAAGTGTACATTATTCTATAGCAAGATGGGGTACAAATAAAGCCATTTAGGAAGGAGGCATGGGAAAGGAACTGACAACTCATTCAACCTTCAAAAACAGGAGGGTTGATTTTTTTGTCCAAAGTTGTAAAAACTAAAAAAGCATGTTAATGAAAGCAAATATGGAGTACTGTCACAGCACAGAAGGTCAAACTTGATCAAGTGTGAATTTCAATTGCTTTTGCTTTTTTCTTGGTCATGTTTATCAGTTCATGTGATCACTCTTTTTCTTGAACATTACAGTGGAAGCTTGGCTCTGAAAGATACTGTTGGTTGTTTCTGCCTTGGTTTCCTCTTATGCACAGTTGCTACTTGCTACTCAAATGAGTTAGTGGGCAATCATATCTTGTGGAAAAAATTTCATCTTGTAGGAAGAAAATAAGAACTGTGAGTCCAATAGTTTAAGGCATGTGAAAAGAGAGAAATTCGTAGAATAAGGTAATGGTAGTAGTTGGCAAGCTAGAAGTTTTCAATGCTGAATGTGAATCCAACTATACCAAATTACCAATTTTTGGTTGTTAGATTCTATTTTGATTTGAAAAACCTACGTACGCTGACCACATATGTTATATACATTCAAACTCAAAGAATCTGTTTGATCCTTATGTTAACATGTCTCATTATCATTACATCTTTTTTTTTTTTAAAAGACGCAAATGAATTATGGATCAATTCTAAAACGAGTAGCCGAAACGCACCCTTATGGCGCACCCTGGGTTCATAGAACTACTTACGCACACCTTGTGCACCCAGGGTGCGTATACAATCATCCACCTACATAAAGTTGCAAAAAAGCTGAATTTATGGTTTATACGAAACAAAATAAACCCATTTGAATTTTAAAAATATCGTTGGGTATATGCGCACTTTGAGTGCATACAGGGATTGTTTTTTTAAAAAAAAAAATACCATTTGATGTTTCAAACGATGAAAATGACTAGTTTTATCCACCCTGAGTCATCGGAGTGCGTTTCAGAGTGCATAACTTACCATCCTTCTAATATATATATATAGATTATGGATCGGATCTAGCCCATTTATTATGGGACATCGTGTGCATACCCTTCATCCTAAAACCAACTAATAAAAAGAGAAGTGACCCACCAAACATATACTCCCTCCGTTCGTATATAAATGACGTTTTGAGGTTTTATTAGTTTATCTAATTAATTGACGTTTTGCCCTTCCAAGCTCTTCTTTCTAATTAAGCGGAGTACTCCCTAATTTTGAGTTGAAAGCTGGAGAGAGGGTTGTACATTAATTAACTGTAATAATGAAAATGTGCAGACGTTTGGGCCAATCTTGGACCAGGATTTTCTCCAATTTGGAGTTAAAAGCTGATGATGGGGTTTGTAGCATTAATTACATGTAATCATGTCTCTCCAGTCGTACCAATCTTGAATCGGAATTTTCATTTCTTAATTTGTGTGTATAATGTTACAACGTCATTTATATATGAACGGAGGGAGTATGTTGTTGAAAACATTCCAATATTTTCAACAGGGAACAACCTATACCCAACATGTCATCATAAGAATTAAACAGACCCTTGATCCCACGTATCAGTGTATATAACACTGCCTACCTAGCAGTGAATCAAAGGAAAAAACCACAACAACTTTGCCCAAATATCAGTTTGATGCAATACAAAATTGCAGACATAAAAGCAGCACATTTGAATCTTCCATCGGCAAAATAACGATTGGTATACTTATCAACATGTGTCTATACTTATCAACAACATAAAAATCAATCAATCAATAAATTAATGAAATCTGAGATTCCCAGTGAAAACAGTAAATCAATTTTACTACCTTTCACTCAAAATCAATCCTCAACAGCAATAAGGGCAAACAATCAATCCATTCTCATTACACTCTGTGCATCTGCTTCTTGACAGCAGCAACCCGCTGTCATCGTCTTCGTCGGCGTCGCAATCGAAAACCTTAGTGCTGCCATTGCAGTTGAAACAGACCACAAACCGAAAACCAGCACAGCCCTCACAGGGGGTATCCCTATGGTTTCGGGGGACCCCTAAAAACAGGGGCTTCAACCTCCCCTGTTCATGTAAGGTGAGGACTTGGTCGGCCCCACCAATGTACCTCCCCATCACAAACAGCCTCGGCGGGAGGCACCTCTCCCCGAGAGTCCTCCACAGCTCCTCCCTGAACTCCGAGTGCACCGAGATGTCCCTCTCTTGGAACATCACCCGGAAGCTCTCGAGCAAGAATCGCACGCTCTGGCAATCCTCGAACGTCTTCCGGATCCCCCTCAGGCTCGTGCTGTAGAGGATCACCGAGTAGATCCCTCCCGGCGGGCACTTCTCTTCGAAATTCAAAAGGGGAAACCCCTCTTCTTCCTCCTCGTTCTCTGTTTTTCTACTATGATGCTTCATCTGATCTTCTTGTGCTGTTATTTGTTGTATCAGAGCCTCTCGGAAGGCGGCTAGAAGATTCGGATCGAAGAGCGTGGCGGAGTCCATGTCTGGTCTGCGGAAAGAGGAGATGTCGATCTCCGATAGGGGCGCGGGCGGTTCGGGATTGGAGTGAGTACTCTGTTTCGGATCTGAGCTCTCTGGAGGCATCAATGGCTCGAGGTTGGAGATTGAAGGTCTGATGTTTTCTTTGTCTTCTTCTTCTTCTTCGACGGACTCATCTTTGGAAGTGAATTTCCCCTCTTTTTGTTCTTCTTTCACTTCAGCTTCAGCGGCCGATTGTCCATGAGGAACTTCCGACTTGCTCCAAGCACGCCTCTTTGAATCAAGGTCTTTGAAATTGGGGAATCTGAGATTGGGTTTAATCGGGAAATTTCCGACGAATTCATCGAAATTGCTCGCCTGAAGAATCCTCTCCGCCTTGAGATATTCAATCGGCTTGATCGATTTCAGTTTCTTCATCATCTTCCCTTTCATCATCCCCTTCATCCTCCCCAAATCCGAATTTTCTTCTTAAAATGTTGATTGAATTGAATTGGATCGTTTGAGACTTGACGAGGGATAGAAATTGAAACGGATTCTAAGGTGAGACACTTCAATTTTTTTTTTTTGTTTTTATCGAAAGTGGGTTTTCTCATATTTTGCCAACGGCTAGTAAGTGGAAAGAGGGGTTTAAAAGTGGGGGAGCAAGATCCATTGATGGGTGGACACGTGGCACACAGCCATCGTGCAACAGATGGGGCAGAGTGCTACAATTACAACGGTCACAATATTGATAGAGTTGGAGTTAAAAATATACTCCGTACCAAAAAATTATAATTTCTCTAAATATTAACAAAAAAAAGTCTTATTTTATAACGAATGGAGTATTATTGTATTAACAAAAAATTTCAATCCATCTATCTAGAGCATCAACAATAGTGAGCTCACATACTCTTATCCATTCCAACATCGAAAAAAAATGAGTGTAAAAAATAATTAAATCTAGGCTTTGAGCTCGCTTAATTTTTTATAAATATAGACCGATTATCCGGGTTCGAATTAGGACCTTTAAATACTACTCATAAGTCGTTTACGAATAAACCATTCCGGAATAGTTAAATTAGGTTATTACACACAAACCAATAGCACGTGAGGGACGTATGTGTTTCCCTCGTTCAGCCGGACTTCTACTTGTTTTATAGATTTTTTTTAGGGTTATTTTTGTAAGTATTGGTGTAAATGAACACACATTCTATTGATTTACCAAAGAGAATATATAGAGTATTACAATGGTCAATGATGATGGAGATGGTGGAGATAGAGGTGGAGTGAATTACTCTAACCGCTTGACTAATTTTTAACCATAAATAATGGAAATAATTAAACTAATTAAATCCTAATAATAATAATATAAATAACTATTATTTTCCTAATATAACCCCACAGTTAAAGCGAGAGATATCGAGACTGAAAACTGGGTAAATATGCTAATCGGAAGGATCTCCCGGTGGGGTT
Source organism: Persicaria maculosa (assembly GCA_963922045.1). Taxonomy (NCBI): domain Eukaryota; kingdom Viridiplantae; phylum Streptophyta; class Magnoliopsida; order Caryophyllales; family Polygonaceae; genus Persicaria; species Persicaria maculosa. The sequence continues at coordinate 9,708,106 of OY998255.1, read as the reverse complement.
GTGTGAGATCTTCGTGGAAAAGTTGTAGTGGGACCCTTCCAATTCCAAACCGGTGAGTGCCAAGGTTCAGGGAGGTCGCGCCGTGGCTTAGTCCTGGCTGAGGAGGGAAAGTGAAGGCGACTGGCCCCTAGTGTCGCTGCCCCGGGGTGGTTGTCGGAGCCTGCAGGCGTCGTCGGTCAGACCACACTCAACATCAGGCGACCGTTCCTACCTCCAGGACATCGACTACGTCGATCGTGACGACTTCAAGTCCGAGAGAGTGAGTGTCAGGAGAGGCGAACCCGGCGATTCAGCGGTCGGAGATGGTGGCTAGGGTTAGGTCTGTGCCTTCTAGTGGCTGCGGCAGTCGTTGTGGCTCGGTGGTTGATAGGGATGTGTGAAAGTGGTGGTAGGACGCCATGAAAGAGGCATCAAGGAGTTTTCGAGGGGTAGGATTTAAGCAATGGTGGGACAATGGCCGGAGCCAAATTTGGATTGCTCATAGGCGGTTTGGTGGTGGCCTAAGCCGTGGGATTGGTTTCGTGGCAACATGCCGAAGCATTGGTTTGTGCCGAAATTTGGATAGTTGTCCGGAGGCGGAAATTGGAGAGGATCAAAGTCATTATGCGAAAGGCTCAGATACCATGTTAAGTATTGGTGTAAATGAACACACATTCTATTGATTTACCAAAGAGAATATATAAAGCATTACAATGGTGATGGAGATGGTGGAGATAGAGGTGGAGTGAATTACTGTAACCGCTTGACTAATTCTTAACCATAAATAATGGAAATAATTAAACTAATTAAATTCTAATAATAATAATAATAAGGGCAAATTGCAAAAAAAAAAAAAAACAGCACGAACTTTAGGGGTGGTTGCGTTCGGTGGCACCAACTTTCAAAAATTTTATAATAATCACCAACTTTGAAAGGTGGTTGTGGTTAACAGCACAACCATTTTATTTTAAAAGTGCATCCCTTATTAACATTTTGTTTACAAAAAAAATCACATTTTTCCATTGTTTTTTTTAAACCCACTCACAATTTTCTTCTTTTTTTTATATAAAAAAACATTTTCATGTTTATAAACTCAATTTCAATTTTTCAAAAAAACATTATTTTTAAAAAAACATAATTGTGATATTAATTGGTATCTTTTTAAGACACTCATTTTTCATTTTAATGACATTATTTATTATTTAATTTTTTTGAAAAAAAAACCGAGTGTATGGAGAAAATAAAATTAGTTCTTTTTTTAACCGACTGTAAATAATGAGTGTATTTTTTTAAGAAAAAAAGGGGGAAAAGTAGTGTTTTATAAAATAAATTATATATTTTTTTAAATCAAAAATGAAAATGGATTATTTTTAAAAATGAAATATGGGCATTTTAAAAAAAAATGAAAATTGGATGATTTTTTTTCTACAAAGACTGTTAATAAGAGTAGAGCTGGCGATTCCCAATCTGACCCGAGAAAACCGATCCGATTGATCCGACCCGAACCCGTCCGACACCCGAATAATTGAAAAAAAAGTTTGGATCCGAGGCCGACCGACCCGATTCGAGTTAAGCCCGAACCCGAAAGCAATTTGAACCCAGTAAGAACCCGAACTCGATTATATCCGAATGGATCGACCCGAAATCAACCCGAAACCCGAAATTGCCCGACCCGAGCATATTCGTAACCCGAAATTACCCGAACCCGATTATACCCGACACCCGAAATAACCCAAACCCGATTATATCCGAAATCAACAAAAATCTTTGCATTTTCTCTAAAATACTCTAAACAACCTAAGTATTTGATTACTTAATAATGGATGGTATAATATTATCATGCATATAGTATAATTAAATATAATTTTGTACTCCCTCCATTATAAAAAGTAACTTTTTAGCATTTTTTAAGACGTCCAAACTATATAAATATCAATTTTTTGTTATTTTTATAATTTCGTAGTTATGAGTAATAAATATGAAATTAATATTAAAAATAATAATATTTTATATGATTTTGACTTTTTAAAAAAATATTATAAAAAGTGAAAAGACTTACATTATTTTAACGAATGTAGTATTGATTAAGAATTGATAAACATTAGCTTAATCTATATAGAAGGATAAATATCTCATAGGTAAAAAAAATTGATTTGTTTTATCTAATATATATGATTCTTGCGAGTTCGATTTGATTGAACATAATTCAACCAAAACCGTTGTGACCAAAACCCGATTCACCCGAACCCGCTTAGACTGAAACCCGATTCACAAGAACCCGTTTAGACCGACACTCGATTCACCTAAACTCGTTTAGACCGAAACCCGATTCGCCCGAATCGAATAGGACCCAAATACCCGATTGTATCCGATAAACTAATGGCCGAATAAACCCAACCCGAATCCAATCAGACCCGAATTGTCATCACACCCGATATCAACCCGAGTCTGATATGACCTGAAACCGAATAACCCGACCCGACTCGCCCGATTGCCACCTCTAAATAAGAGGTGATATTCCAAAAACAAAAAACAATAGATGTGTCACTTATTGCAACTAGAACAATTTGCCCTAATTATAATATAAATAAGAAAAAATGATCAAGAATAATACCAACTATCACCCGCGAACCAAAAATAATACGAACTTTTAAAATTACTAATTGGTATACAAACTATATCTAATTAAACCGATTTTGATACATGGATAAAATTTACAAATGAAAAAGTAATTTAAACTAAACATATAATTAATAAGAAGTTTGGGAAAATTTGTAAAATTGAGAGAAATTAGATGAACAGTTCATCGTCTTCTTCCTGCTATTCATCTCCATTGTCGGGGTTGGGGCTGTGCCTGGAGGAGGTGTGGCGGGAGCCAGCGGAGGAGTTGCTGGAGCGGGAGTATGCGGGGGAGCGGCCGGAGAAGGCGGGGGGATGGTCGCCGATGGCGGAGAGGGAGGTGGGGTGGCCGGCGCCGGAGGGGGAACGGCAGGAGGAGGAGAAGTTGCCGGCGGAAGGGCCGAAGGGGGAGGAGCAGCGGTCACCGGTGGATGGGAGGATGTAGGCGGAAGAGTAGAAGGAGGGGGAGCGGAAGTGGGAGGAGATTGGGTGGCCGGCGTGAGGAGGACGGGGAGCTGGCCGGGGTCTCTGGGCACTGGGCAAAGACGCCGAGGAGGTAACGGCGTAAGGCGATGAAGATGAACATTGAACCGTGACTATTTTTCTTGATTTTACAAAATTTTCCCAAACTTATTGTTAAATATATTTTGAGTTCAAATTGTTTTTTCGTTTAAAAATTTTAGCCATGATATCAAAATCGGTTTAATTGGTCCATTGACTTTTTGACACACTCTTTAAAGAGTTAAAAACTATATAAAATAATAATTTTTATTTTTTTACATAGTCTTATATATATTACTAATAAGTATATAATTATTTAAACAAATTAATAAAAAAAATATTATTGTCTATAGTTTTTAACTGCTTAAAAAACGTGTCAAAAAGTCAATGGACTTATATTTTGAAGCGGAGGTAGTATTAAATAGTCAATAATATTATTTTATAATTAAAGAAACAACTAATATTATTACTACTTTTCTTTTAAAAAAAATTATTATCACTACTAAGAGTCATTAGTATTAAAGATAGGCAAATTTGCTAAAATGACCTCCATATCCGGAAGGTTTGCAAGAGTAACCCAATCCGGAAAAAATTTGCATAAAAGCGGATATCCGCTTGACAAGGGGAGCCGGTGGCCGGTCACCCTGTGGGGTACAGCTGGACTCCACTCTCGGTGGGAGGGAGGCATCTTTACTCCTGCAAAAGCAAGGACCAATGAGAGAGGAGGGAAGAAGTAGCTGCTGCAGTGGCAGATGATAGAAGAGAGAGACAGAGAGACGGAGAGAGAGGGAGAGAGAGAGAGAGGGGGGGGTTAAATATAAAAGTGCAGGTTGAGAGGACAGATAGATCAGTGAGAGTGTCAGTGAGGGGGAAAAATATTCTTTCAACTAAATGACATATTGTTTAAGATAAAACTAATTGAAGAAGGAAGGGTCTCGGATCACGTGTAAGCAGTAAGGTGTAACTGGACATCCATATTCGATAAACATGTCAGCTATTGTCTTTCACTGGACACGATTGTAACTACGAAAAACACAGGTCATTAACTACCATAATCGAATGGAGAAGATTTATGGGATAAGCATATTCTCTATAATGACATATTGTTTTATGTGTGGCCAATTATAATATTTACCCATACTTGGATGCCATGATCTCGTTATCTGCGGCCGTCACTAGCATGCTTGACCCATATTGGAATCGAATGGATAAGATTGACAGTGAGGGGGCATAAACATACTTATAATGACATGGTAAGGTGAAGAGAAAAACCATAGAATAACAATAAAGTGGGTGGAGGTAAATTCGTGGGCCGACTGGTAATCCCATAGTTTTTACTGGACGCGAATTAAATACGACATGACAGACCCATTACAATATACTGGACACAAATGGCGGAGACAGAATCACTTGCATTAATCAAATACGACACAGGAGCAAACATTTAAAAGATAGTAGGAGAGCTCCTCAACATAGAAGACAGTGAAAACCAAATTTACGGTAACAAGCCGCGAAATTGTGGCTGCGTGGTGAATCTGTATCCATCACAATCGAAGTGTGGGCGCATATTGCGGGCACGATGGTCAGACGTCTCGTCGCTGAGTGGGAAGTAGACCGTGAAAGTTCGGTCACTCCCATAACCGGACACACCAAGGACCCTCCCGGCCCAAAACCCATCGTTGTCGCGGCAGTCGACACGGTCTTCGGGCATGTAGGCGTCGTAAGAAATACGAGGCGGCCGTGGACGAATTCGTTGAACCGGGAGGACCTCCCTCAGCAGCTCTCTTCTGTTGTTGCGTAGGAGGGTCACATATTCGACCTCCCAGTGGTTAGGGTCCAGTTTGCGCACAAGGGTCGCCTTGTAGAACGACCCGAGCATCCCAGACTCACCGCCGACAATCTCTACTCTTTGATTTCGTCGGTATGACGGCGGCGACATTGGTCCTGCATAACATGAAAAAAATAAGGTAGTATAATGATACAAGTAGCACAACTGAAATCTACACAAATGAAGTGATCGACAAACCTCCATCGTCTGATTCGTCGGATGATATAACGATGGGGACAGGTCGGGGAGGGAGGCCAGATGAGGAGCTGGGGTGGTGTGAAGAGGATGCCATTTCGTTGAAGGGTTGTTGGAGAGGTTGTTAAATGGAAATGGGGAGTTAACTTCACCGATTTGTGGGGAGTATGGATGGTGAATGGCTATCATATAAGTGGGGTGTTTGTGGGAAATAGCAACATTGTTCAGCATGTGACCGTTGAGGAAGGAAAAAAAGAAACAAAAAGCAAATGGGATTGAATGGCAGTGTTTTGTTGTTGTCTACAATGAACATGGCAGTGGACTCATCTACACATGACACGTGTCAATTCTGACATGACAAACGATAAAGTGGGTTTACTTCTTGTCGTTAGACGCTACATGACACCCCTTTAAAACAACTAGCCGGTTAATTAATAGCTACTGGATAACAAACAGTTTTCCACTATACAACTTTAGCAGTGGTTTTAGTAAAATTTTGACCTTTGTATAAAATTTGGTTTCCCACTCACCATTAATACTAAAAAAATGCAAAACCATAGAGAGAGGAGTACACCCATATTAATTTAAAACCACGAAATACATTTTCAAACAATATATTATGTTGAAAGAAATGAATAAAATTTTGACCCAACAATAACTTCAGAGAGACCAAGGGGGGGAATCTCGCAGAGGGTAGGTAAAGACATTTGATAAGACAGGAGAGAGAGAGAGAGAGAGAGAGAGAGAGAGAGAGAGCGGGACAGAGAGAAGGCGGGAGTGAGATTAAATCTCCCGCCCTGTCATTTACCCCTTAAGAGAATAAGAGGGAGAGGAAGGAGGAGGGGGAGTCCATAAACCCATTCACGCGCTTGACACCTACTGGGGTTAACTGGACAGACAGCGGCTTCTTGGCGGAAATGAGTAAGTCATCCTTCCATTTAGGTTATGCGATACATCTCTCCTCACAATATGTTCTTCTCCCTGTAAAACTGAATGTCCCCCCCCCCCCACTAACTAATGGAACAGGGGAGAACTCGTCCGTGTGTATCATTGTATTGTTTGGCGGATGGTGGGATTGTGAAGAGGGCATTTGGGTCGTGAAGTCGTCGAGGAGTCAAAAGGCCGTACTGGTAGACGAAAGTATTGACTACGTCTCGCTGAAGAAACAACTGATGGCCAAGTTTAATGTCGATGGGAGGAGGCATGACGTTGAGCTCACATATGTAAAGCCGAAGAAGGAAGGGTGCAGACCTTTTTCCATTGGGGATGATGAAGACTTGCAGGCCTACAAGTTCGTAAATGGTCTTTCCGATGAACGATTCTGGCCTATCGACCTCCATGTCTCCCTGATACGCAAGGTTGGCGGCGATTTCACCACTACGGAAGGATCCACAACGGCCCATCCACTCGGGGGTGGGCCACACTTGACCCTAGAAGATCACCCACGGTTACAAACTAAAACCCTCTTGGCAGGGGATGAGGAATTGGAAGTTGTGGTAGCACAAGGTGTCGATCGAGCAAGAAGAGTTGTCCAGTTAGAAACTAAGAGTGTCCAGTTAGAAAGCTCACTTGTCCAGTTAGATAATCCACGTGTCCAGTTAGAACCAAGTGATGCGATGTACAACGCAGTTGCTTATGACCGTGGGAAGCAGGTCATTTCTGTGAGCAGTGACGTCGAGGATGTAGTCAGCCTGTGGGATCACGACGCGGAGCGAGCGGTAAGGGAAGTACAGGAAGCATACCAACGCGGAAAAGGGAAGACCGGAGCGTTTCCGACGACTGTGAAACTTGAACCAATAGAGTGGGCGCGTCCCGCTAATGGGAAATTTAAATTGCAGAAGCGCCGCCGCACGTAGCGGGGGCATAGGAACTTCCCTCTGCGGGGCCTTTCGGAATGAAGTAGATAGTACGCCCATTTTGGTTAGACGCCTTTCGCAAAGAATTATGTTGCCTTTCTGCAACTTCGTATGGGGGGTTTTGTTCTAGTTTGTTCTAGTTCTAGTTTGTTCTAGTTCTAGTTTGTTCTATTATGTTAACGGGATGCCATATGACATTACCACCTTTTGACATGACACTATCGGATTTTGGCATGACAATAGTTTCATATTTACATGACAGTTGCTTCATATTGACATGACATGTCATAATTAAAAAAACCAACGAATACAACAATCCAACAATAAGTACATATCCAAATGTCTAAAACCAACAAACATAAGTGCATAACCAAATGTCTAAACCAACTAACAAGTCTACACAAACCAACAATGTTTATAAAACCAATGGGGGAGTTTTTTTTAAGGATCGGATGGGGTTGTAAGACGTCCGTGAAACATGGCAACACAAAGGGATTGGCGGTACGCCGCAATGAATGAATCGTCCAGGCCACGGAACTTGGTGTCACCGGTCGCGAGGAGCTGCAGGAAACGGATGGCATATGGACCGCAATCGCCCCTAAATCAAAATAACGAAAATTGCTCACACAACCTGTGCCAATGTTTTCTAAATGAAGAGCCGATAATGACTTACGATTGTTTGTTTTGGGGAATCCCCTTCACCCTTTTGTACGCCAAGGGTTCCGGGACTTTGCCGACCCATTTGACTCGAAGTTCAGGGTGGCCGTTCATCAAAATGGGGAGGAGGTGGGTAACCGGCTTCAGGAGGCCCGGCATATGGCGGTCAGCGACGTGGCTTGTGTCGGAATCGTACACGTCCAATGTCCACTCCGCAAAGTTGATGTCAAGGGCCACCTAGTGCTCGTTCTTCAGATTCCAAGGTGCCAACACGCGGTCGACATCGGCCCAACCCGTCGGAAACTTCTCCGGCAACTTGCCGTCGAAGTATTGGGTCATCGTGTCGTCCCCCTTCACCACCTCAAGGTCCCCCTTCGCGTCCGCCAGTTTCTTCTGCAGGAGATACCCCTAGAAGAAATCCAGAACGGCGATCCCTTCGTACTTGTCACCGGCGTTGATGTCCTTCCGCAGTAGGGCGCAAGCTTGCTCAATATGCTGGACGCAAGGAAAATCTTTATTTTGGAAGACCATATGAGGAAAAAGGTGATGACTCGAACCACAATGTGGGAACGTAACTAACCTCGGATGACACCCAGTTGGTCGGTGATTGAAGTGTCCCAAAGAACTGCTTCGCCAGTAGGGTGCCTTCCACCGACCGGACGGGGTCACTTCCGTCCTTCATCCACGCAGCGAACGCATCAGCATCTGCCCTGGTCGCCATGCCTAGCTCGACGGCATCCATTGGCTTCTTGCCCACACGCGGCTTCTTCGCTGGCTGCGTTTCCTCCGCCTGGGACAACGTATCAGGATGTTGACGGGTGCTTCTTCTCGGCCGTATGAGGGGCACCTCAACCTCAGCCTCAACATCAGAACCGGGTGCCACCAACCCCTCCTGCAACTTGAAGCCCATTGCGCATGACATGACATTAAACACAAATAACATGACATCAGTTATATATTCACATGACAGTCTCATGCGCAAACCTTGTCCTTGTCCTTCAACTTGTCCTCCTTCAACTTGGCCTTGGCCTTCAACTTGTCCTCCTTTCTCTTGTCCTTGCCCTCGTCCTTGTCCTTGTCCTTGCTCTTATCCTTGTCCTTCCCTGATCCATGAACCTCAGCACATGACCTCTGCGTAAATTAACATGACATATATAATGATAAACATGACATCCATATGAATTGACATGACGATTATGATCTGATACCGGGAGAACCTTACCTCCTTTCCCAGAACTTCCTTGTCCTTGTCCTCCTCCTCCTTGCCGTTATCCTTGTCCTTCACTGATCCTTAAACCTAACCACAGAACCTCTTATTAACATGACATATACTGGAATTGGCATGACATGTATTGAGACTAACAGGACATACATTACTAACAACATGACATTAACAGGAGATGACATGACGATTGTGATCTAATACCAGGAGAACCTTACCTCCTTTCCCAGAACTTTCTCTCGCTCCTCCGACTCCCTAGTCCCCTTCCACCGCAGTTCCCTCCTCATGTTTTCAATCGCCTCCTCAAGCGTCGCCATCTTCGAGGTTACCTCCGCGGATATACTCCTCAGCATGTCGTCCATCTTTGTCACTAACCGTGACTCGATCTCTAATAGGGTAGCTTGTGTCTGCGTGCCCGAGCCCGATTCTTGCGTTGATCCACTTGCTCCCTTTGGTTGTTTCGGGGGTTTAACATTTGCTGATAAGAACGCCCGGACTATGTCGTCGAAGAAGTTGTCCCGCTTGTCGTGAGTGTTTCGGGCATCGCGGTATAAACCGGTTGCTTTCTCCACATCACCGGGGAGCAGAAGAGGCCTCACGGCTGCAGGGTCATTGAAGTGCCCCAGCTCCTTCGCCTCTTGCAGTCGGGTTTCGATTGAGGCATACTCGAGGTTCAGGTCTCTAAACTCGTATCGCAAACACCTGGGGTACAGCTTCTCGTCTATGACATTCGCGAATTGGTCGGCCATTGGAGTGAGGGCTTCGTACACCCATAGCTGCAATTACATATTGTCCAGTAAATAATCAGTTCATGTTCAGTCAATAAATGTAAGAAGCCTAGTAAACCTGTATAGGGCGTCCAGTCATATCTGTGTACGAACCTGGAAGGCGAGAGGGAAACCCATCAGGCAATAGGCCGGGCGTGCATTGGAGCTGCCCTCATCCCGTTGGAGCTTCCTCTCGATTGCACGGTTTAGGAACTCGTTCGTTCGCTCGTAGCAAAGCCGACCCCACGGAAACGCCAGGAACCTGTCAACGTCGCCGACAAGGTCGACCACCCACCCATGAATGTAGTTTTTGGGTTCCTTCCCGAACAATACTCCCTCGACCAGCATCAGCAGGACAAATTTCAACTTTCTGGTGGACGATTTCTCAGATGCCATCGCCACACGGAACTGTACCTCGAACTCAGACATCCTCATCTTTGAAACTCCAAAGAAATCATACACTGCCTTCTCGAACCCGTCGGCGTCCTCGGGCTCTTCGCCATAGCCACAGTTGAGACCGGTGACAATGGCGAACTCAGCTATTGAGAACCTGACGACCGCTTCATGGATCTTGTACCATGTTTCATTCTCCTTCTTCGACTTCAATTGTCGTTGGAGAACATAGTGTACAAGCTGTCCCGAGAACTGGACCCTTGTGCCCAGTCTTGCAATGCCCCCCAACGGGCTGTCGGTCAGGCGCTTCCAATGGGACTCGCTCAACCGGTTGTCAATGTTAACCAGGTGCGCCATCCGGGAGTGTTGGTTAATTTTTGCTTTGAAGTGTCTTTCTTCCTCTACGGCGTACACAGCCTGCACAGACTTCAACATGTCAGCCACACTGCAGCACAACAATCACAACTTACATTACTCGAACGAAAGCCATATTACCGCGCCGGATGTTTGAGCTGTACGGTCTACAATCTTCTTCATACTTCGCTGCGACATTTTTAATATTCACCAGATATCCTGCACAGTGGAAGACCCAAATTCAGTATTCTACACATCAATTCTTCTCCCCCAACCCACGGTTCCCTTCATATCAATATCAAATGTAACATGACAAAATCACAATTACACATGACACATACACATATACACATGACACATGGTTGTGAAAACATGACAGCATACTTATTCAATCTGTCCATCTCCATTTGCACACAAGTAATCCTATTCCAGATAATTTCGATTCCACATAAACTTTTCACCCTTTCTACAATTTTCTCTAACCCTAATGCGCCGCATTTCATCCAATTTCCCCCAAATTCCCCCCTAATGCGCCGCATCTACAGTCATAAGCCCCATTTCGACCAATTCCCACCTAAACTGAACGGATCTACACTCCCCTTCTCCTGATAAGTTGGATTCAACAACACAGTTGCCCAATTTCCCCATTCCCAAAAATCCCCTTCTCTCCCAGACGCGCAAACCCCAGTACCCAAACTTTCCACCAATTGTTTTTAACTTGACGCCGATTACTTCCTACATGACAGTGATACGGGGTTAGCCGTTTGGTGGTCCGATCTTCGACAACAAGCAAGAACTAAACAAGAACAAGAACGCAGCAATGTAAGACTCCAAGAATTCGATCAAGAATTGATCAAGAACTCAAGAAAGACACGAAAACAGTAAGAACAAAAGAGAAAGACTCGAAATTGAATGCAAGAATGGAAAGACACGACCTGATATGGACTGAGTCGATCTATGCAGCGCAAGATAAAGACCCCAGGCCTCCTCAGAGGGTAGGAACCAATACCAATGCCTACACAACCCGCCTCTACAATCCGACACAATCAAGCGGACAACTTGAAGCACCAGAAGGGGGCTTGTGGATACTAGATTCACCAAGTCTTGCGAAGTTGATGAACGGCAAAGCAAACCAAGCTGAGATATGTATCAATCGATTGATCAATGAGCACAGCTCTAATTGAATCAACAAACACTCGAAGGTGTAAACACTCTTAATGAGAGAATTGTAATTATCAAAGTTCCAATCTGATTCAATGAAAGGTGCGGCCATATATAGGCCTTACAAGGCTGTTCTGGCCGGTTTTAGGAGATAGAAGATAGAATAAGATAGATCTAAATACTAATGGGCCTAATTAAATAAACCTAAGAACATAAGTAAATAAGGTTTTAAAACGAATAAATAATAAAAGCCCAATTCAGCCCAATAATGTTCATAAGCTGAAAATAAGCTCAACACTTAGTGAAATTTCGACCAAGCTGATGTTAGGGTGGCTCGGCCTCCATTTGTGCTCCAATGCACATATATGTCTTCAATGTAGGCTCGGGGAGTTGAACCTTGCTCGAGAACAAAGCATGACTCACAAAGTTGAATGAGTCTCTCTGAAGCTTCTTAGCTCTAGCTCGAGTCATTGGTCCTTCTCCAAGTATGATGGGTGTGTCTGGAGTTGTAGAAGATGGTCCCGCATCAACCTCCCCTTCTTGAAAAGGATTCGACCACGAATCCAAGTCTTCATCCACAGCGAAGTAAGGGATTAGATCCGCGACGTTGAATGTAGCGCTCACGCCCATGTCTCCAGGAAGCTCCAATTGGTAGGCATTGTCGCCCACTCTCTTCTTGATCCGAAATGGCCCATCACCACGCGGCGACAGCTTGTTCTTCCGAGCTTCTGGAAACCGCTCCTTCCTCAAGTGCACCCATACAAGATCTCCAGGCTGAAATGTGACCAAGCGACGTCCCTTGTTGGCCTTGTTAGCATTGTATTCAGCCTTTAGCTTCAGCTTCTCTCGAGTTCGTTCATGCAGCTCCTTAATGAACTCGACATGCTTACCTGCCTCAAATGATTCTTTGTCTCTCATAGGATATGGAGTAAGATCAAAAGGGGTTAGTGGATTAACACCATACACACATTCAAATGGACTGATTTTAGTAGCCGAATGCATGGTTCTATTATAAGCAAATTCCACATGAGGTAAGGCTTCTTCCCAAAGTTTCAAATTCTTCCTAATAATAGCTCTTAGGACAGTAGCAAGGGTTCTATTAGTCACCTCAGTTTGGCCATCAGTTTGGGGGTGGCTAGAAGTAGAGAATAGCAATCTAGTTCCCAATTTATTCCATAAAGTGCGCCAAAAATGACTTAAGAATTTCACATCCCTATCACTAACAATGGTTTTAGGCACGCCATGCAACCTAACTACTTCTTTAAAGAATAGATTAGCAACATTGGTAGCATCATCAGTTTTGTGGCATGCAATGAAATGAGCCATTTTAGAGAACCTATCCACTACCACAAATATAGAATCTCTCCCCTTCTTAGTTCTAGGCAACCCAACTATAAAATCCATAGAAATGTCTTCCCAAGGGGCTGAGGGGGTCGGTAGTGGTGTATAAAGGCCATGAGGCATAAGCTTAGCTTTGGCTTTAATGCAATCTATGCATCTCTTAAGGCAATGTTCTACATCCCTAAGCATATGTGGCCAATAAAAGTGTGATTTCAGGGTGTTATAGGTCTTATCTCTCCCAAAATGTCCCATTAATCCACCACTATGGGCTTCACTAACAAGTAATAATCGTAGAGAACATCTAGGAATACACACTTGATCTTTTCGAAATAAGAATCCTTCATGTATATAAAAGCTGTCATTAGGACCCTTTTCTAAGCATTTTCGAAAGATATCACCAAAATCCAAATCAGATTCATACAATTCCTTTATGTAAACAAAGCCTAAGACTCTAGAATCCAAAGTGGTTAAAAGAACATGTCTTCTAGATAATGCATCAGCTACCACATTGTCTTTGCCTTTCTTATACTTAATTACATAAGGAAATGTTTCAATAAACTCCATCCATCTACCATGTCTCCTATCAAGTTTATCTTGGCTCTTAAAGTGTTTTAAAGACTCATGATCAGTCCTAAGAATAAACTCACTAGGCCATAGATAGTGAGACCATGTCTTAAGTACTCTAAACAATGCATACAATTCCTTATCATAGGTAGAGTAATTAAGACAAGCACCTTTCAATTTCTCAGAAAAGAAAGCAATAGGCTTACCTCCCTGCATAAGGACTCCACCAATTCCGACTCCGCTAGCATCACACTCTACTTCAAAAGGCTGAGTAAAGTCCGGCAACGCTAATAGGGGTGCGTGAGTGAGCTTGTCCTTAAGTGTGTTGAATGCTTCCTCCTGAGCTGCTCCCCATGTAAACTCACTTCTCTTCTTAGTAAGCTCGGTCAGTGGGGCTGAGATTGTACTAAAGTCTCGCACAAATCGTCGGTAGAAGCTAGCAAGTCCTTGGAAGCTGCGTACATGTCCTATGTTAGTGGGTGTCGGCCACTCTTGGATGGCTTTAATCTTTGATTCATCAACACGCAGTCCATTAGAGCTCACTACAAATCCAAGAAAAGACACTTGTTCATTACATAATTCACACTTCTTTAAATTAGCATACAAGTGTTCAATTCTCAGCGTTTTAAGCACTTCTCTAAGATGTGATTCATGTTCATTAAGAGATTTGCTATAAATCAGAATATCATCAAAATAAACAACAACAAATCTTCCAATGAAATCTCGAAGCACATGATTCATTAAACGCATAAAAGTGCTAGGAGCATTAGTTAAACCAAAAGGCATAACCAACCACTCATATAAACCAAGCTTAGTCTTAAAGGCTGTTTTCCATTCATCCCCCTTTTTCATTCTAATCTGATGATAACCACTTCTAAGATCAATTTTAGAAAATATAGAAGCTCCATGTAACTCATCTAACATATCATCTAATCTAGGAATAGGGTGACGATATTTAATAGTAATGTTGTTAATAGCCCTACAATCTACACACATTCTCCATGATCCATCTTTCTTAGGGACTAATAACACAGGTACAGCACTAGGACTTAAGCTTTCTCTAATATAACCCTTATCCAACAGTTCCTGGACTTGGGTTTGGACCTCTTGGGTCTCAGTGGGATTCATACGATACGCAGGCCTATTAGGTAATGCAGCCCCTGGAATAAGATCAATTTGATGCTCAATTCCACGAATAGGGGGTAGACCTGGTGGTATGTCATCGGGAAACACATCCTTAAACTCCTCAAGAAGAGCGAGAATGTTTGATGGAAGAGAAGCTTTAAGCTCTTCACTCAACATGCTCAAGCTCTTGCAAAGGCGCATAAGCATAGTTCCACCATCCGCAAATTCGTCCAGGAATGTGCTTTTGGAAACCAAGAACACACTCTTAGCTCGAGTTTGAGGATCCACTTGGCTCGATTGAGCCTCCTGATCTAACTCACCTTTACTTACCTTCCGCTTCTCAATCTCATCAGCTACTTGTGTAGGTGTCATGGGTTTGAGAATGACATTCTTTCCCTGAAAAGTAAAGGTATAGCGATTAGTAAACCCATCATGAATAACCTTACGATCAGATTGCCAAGGACGGCCTAATAGAATATGACAAGCTTGCATAGGCACAATATCACATAAAACATCATCTTCATAATGTCCTAGTTTAATATGCACTTTAACTTGTCTATGAACTTTTAATAAGCCACAATCATTCATCCAATGCAATTTGTAAGGTCTAGGGTGTTGGACAGTAGGTAAATGCAATTTGTCAACCATTTCTTGACTAGCTAAATTACAGCAACTACCTCCATCAATGATCACATTTACAACCTTTCCTTTAACAAGACAACGAGTATGAAATAAGTTTTCTCTTTGATTATCTTCACATGGTGTAGGAACAACACTTAACACTCTCCTAACAATCAAAGATTCTCCATGTTCATATTCAACCTCATCATCATCATTTTCATAACAAACAAGGTTTAAGTTCTGATCATTGTCATTATTAGCATTCTCATCATGTTCATCACAAGAGTTTTCAGATTCATATTCTCCAAATTGATTAACCATGAGAGTTTTCTTATTAGGGCAATCCTTCATATAATGTCCTCTACCTTGGCATTTAAAGCATACAATATCTCTAGAACGAATGGTAGAAGAGTTAGGATTACTCCCTTTGGGACCAGTAGATGTCCCAGACGATTCTCGTCCATTCCATGGACCTTTACCCTTGTCGAGGGGCTGTTGGGGCTGTCGGCCCTCACTCCTCCATTGGGGCTGCTGAGCTCGCTCCCTAGAGCCCATCTCCGAGCGCCCTTGGGGCTGTTGGGGCCTGTTGGAACGCCACCCTTGTTGCTGGCCACTCGACACTCTATTAGCTTGGCTCTTGTAACGTTGTCCCTTTTCTACTTTCATAGCTAGATGTAATAATTCAGTAGGGGTAGTGTAGGGAAAATAATCAATTTCATGAGCTAAAGCGGGATGCAAGATCCTAAGGTATCTAACATTAGTTTTATCGTGAGTTTCTACCACATTAGCTCGAGCCATAGCTTCTTGCATAACATTAAATGTTTCCTCAACAGTTTTACTACCTTGTTTAAGGTTTTCTAATCTGTTTAATAGCTCTCTATCATAATGTTGAGGTACAAACCTATTTCTCATTACCACTTTTAATTGTTCCCAAGAAGCAATAGGTGCATCAAGGGATCTTCTTCTTTCCTTAACAAGATTATCCCACCAGATTAATGCAAAACCTTGAAACTCTAGGGAAGCTAGTTGTACTTTCTTAGGTTCTGAGAAATTATGACAATTCCAGATTTGCTCCATTTTAATCTCCCAATCAATATAAGCATCTGGATCAGTCTTACCATCAAAAGGAGGAATCTTTACCTTAACCTTACCTATACCGTCGTCGTCATTGAACCTAGGTGGTCGGTTCTGATTTCCCCTTTGATTCCGTCTCGGGCGTCGCTCCCAATACTCCTCTTCTTGGAAGTCGTTATCTTGCTCCGAGTAATAGAATTGCTCTTGATAGCCACGACCTCTTCCCCTTCCCTGTCCTTGACCTTGCACATTAACAAACCCATTATTCCGATCATTTCTCCCACCCCGTGGAGAGTTGTTTTCATTGAATAAAGGATTATCTAAATTAATATTGACATGAGGATTAGGATTAGGAATAGGGTTAGGATTTACGACCTCTCTTTCGTCTTGATGTATCTCCACTCGGTCTTGCTGACCTCCTATGGTGTTTGAACCACTCGGCCTAGAGTTCTCCAAAGCTGTCACCTTGGCGGCTAGTTCAGCTACGGACTCCTTGTTAGCCATGGTGTTCATGATGGTAGTGATGTTGTTCATCATGATGGCGAACTGTTCGGGGGTTACAGTAGCACTTGAATTAGTGGTATTGTTACCACCATTGTTTCCCTGGTTATTAGACATTATAACAAAAGAAAAAGAAACAAAGAACTATGTTAAGGTTAGTAAAACTTATAAACAGCTCACAATTGTGTTTCGCTCACACTCCCTCTCTGATTGATATATCACGCTTGCTAGGGCAATCCACTTTGGGCAAATCAACTACCAAGCAAAAACAAGGCAATCAAGGTATGTAATGAATGAAACAACACAGAAGAGTACTCAACAAGGGCTGTAGAGCACTCGATGTAAGCAAACAACTCAATTCAAGCAAAACAGATGGGAATTTGCAAGAATTCAATTCGACACAACAAGGAGAGCACTTGATCAATCAAAATCAGTACTCGACACAACAAGGATCAACTCGAAATAGACTAATGAGTACTCGACAGTAGCAAGGGAGCACTCGACACCAACAAACAACACACAGCAGCACTCGATCAAGGAGTGAAAGAGCACTCGACACAAAAGAAGATAAGAAAGCAAAAGAAAATTTGGAAATTTACCTCTTTTGATTGAAAACCTTTAAGTTAGGACGTTGTAGTTGCAGGGTAGGGTTTCAATTTTTGTGGAGGTGTATGTGTTTGGGATAGGGTATGTCGACTAGGGCTGAGAAAAAGGGTTCACCAATTGTCCTTGGGAGCTTTCTTGCACTAGATCAAACAAACACTTTCCTCTTCTTTTTTTTTTTGACTTACTTTTGCCCCTAGTGAATTTTATCCTCCTAGGTCCAAGTTTTAAAATAAATTTCGAAACTGATTTTTTTTTTTTTTTTTTTTTTTTTTAACTTATGAAACTAATGCAAGAAAGAACTCTAATAATAATATAGGACTCGAAAATTCTGAGAATTGTGGTGAAAAGATAAAAAAGTTCAGCCCTAATGCAAATTTATAGATAGAATGGCTATTTAAGGTAATAGGATCTATCTTATGCCTTAATTAGATATTTGATAGATATAATGATTTTATCCACCAAAAATCAGAATTTAAAATAGGCAAGAGATAAAGGAAATAGATAAAAGATAGATAAAAGTTCCAAAGATAGAACAAGGGATAGAAAAGATAACAAACTAGGGTTCCTTGTGGTTTGATGGATTCGGCCAAAGCAAGGCTATGGGGACAGATTCTGCCGTCGGCTATGGGTGTTCACAATGGGATTGTGTGCACCTTTGGTCGACTCCACGGTCTCGGCTAGGCTTTGTGTTTAGGCTATGCAACCACAAACAATCACAAACTCAAGATTAGTAAAATAATCAAAAGAATGCAAGAAGTAAATAACCAAAACAAGAAAAGGACTCTTTTTTTTTGGATTTTTGTGTTTAGGAAAAGAAAAGACTCAATCTTGATGTCGGAAACCAAAGCTCTGATGCCAATTTGATACGGGGTTAGCCGTTTGGTGGTCCGATCTTCGACAACAAGCAAGAACTAAACAAGAACAAGAACGCAGCAATGTAAGACTCCAAGAATTCGATCAAGAATTGATCAAGAACTCAAGAAAGACACGAAAACAGTAAGAACAAAAGAGAAAGACTCGAAATTGAATGCAAGAATGGAAAGACACGACCTGATATGGACTGAGTCGATCTATGCAGCGCAAGATAAAGACCCCAGGCCTCCTCAGAGGGTAGGAACCAATACCAATGCCTACACAACCCGCCTCTACAATCCGACACAATCAAGCGGACAACTTGAAGCACCAGAAGGGGGCTTGTGGATACTAGATTCACCAAGTCTTGCGAAGTTGATGAACGGCAAAGCAAACCAAGCTGAGATATGTATCAATCGATTGATCAATGAGCACAGCTCTAATTGAATCAACAAACACTCGAAGGTGTAAACACTCTTAATGAGAGAATTGTAATTATCAAAGTTCCAATCTGATTCAATGAAAGGTGCGGCCATATATAGGCCTTACAAGGCTGTTCTGGCCGGTTTTAGGAGATAGAAGATAGAATAAGATAGATCTAAATACTAATGGGCCTAATTAAATAAACCTAAGAACATAAGTAAATAAGGTTTTAAAACGAATAAATAATAAAAGCCCAATTCAGCCCAATAATGTTCATAAGCTGAAAATAAGCTCAACACTTAGTGAAATTTCGACCAAGCTGATGTTAGGGTGGCTCGGCCTCCATTTGTGCTCCAATGCACATATATGTCTTCAATGTAGGCTCGGGGAGTTGAACCTTGCTCGAGAACAAAGCATGACTCACAAAGTTGAATGAGTCTCTCTGAAGCTTCTTAGCTCTAGCTCGAGTCATTGGTCCTTCTCCAAGTATGATGGGTGTGTCTGGAGTTGTAGAAGATGGTCCCGCATCAGACAGGGCGATATTGCGTACTGTCAACCCATTCGACCCCTTCTTCCCATTTTCACACAATCCAAACCAGTTTTGGTTCTTCAAATCGGTTCCTCCCCTACGAATCGAAGCAAAACGTATTTAATCGGCATTGTGAGGGTTTACTTACTTCAAAGTCGGCGTCTTCGTCTCCTCTTCTGCACTGTCGTCCTCTTCCTCGCCTTTGCTTCTTCTTTTCCTCTCTCGCTCTGTCGTCTCCTTCCTCTTCTTCTTCCTTCTCTTCTTCTTTTCTTCAGCCTTGCATGTGGAACTGTTGCCCTCTCTCTCTCTCTTCCTCTTTTGTAAGCCGTGAGAGGCAGTTGGGGTCGTCAGTTTTCAATTCAAACTGCCTCCTCTCTCACTCATCCACTCTCTCTCCCACAATAACTTCCCCCACTTCCACTCTCTCTCTCCACAATAACTTCCCCTTGCCTCTCTCTCTCCACCCCGCTTCCTCTCTCTCTCCTCCTTTACCTTCTCTCTCCTCTGTCCCGGTTAAATCCAACCGGCAAATATGCCCTTTTTTGGTGGGGGGGGGGGGGGGGGGGGGTTTAACCTTTGCAAATGTTGTGGATAGGGGGTTAGTCTAGCAAACCATTTCGGGGCAAGGGTCATTTAATTTAATTCCCTCTTAAAGATATGGTAAAATATTAACTTTTTTATCAAAATTTTTTAATAATTTGATACTTATTAGTAAAAAGTATGAAATTATTAAAAATTGATAATAAAAAAAAATAATATTTTATTGTAATTTTTAGGTTCTTAAAAAACGTGCCAAATCTAAAAGGAATTATATTAAATGAGGGAATATGACATTTTCTAATAGTCTAGCATTACATATTCCAAGGTTTAGTGTATTTGGCAGTGGGTTGTGTTGGGGTTTTTAAGGTTAAAAAAACAATGCGAAATTGTATAAAATAAAGGGGCATTTGCAAAAATAATCCACACATTCGGTCCCCTTTGGGGGAGGGGGGGGCCAAAATCAGGGGGTTGTTCCTTTTGGGACAGTTGATCCCAACCCCCCCTTTGCACCCCCTATCCACTATTCATAAAAATTGCAAAATTTAACCTCCCCCCTCAAAACCTCCCGGTTACCTCACCTACTGCACCCAGTGGAGAGAGAGAGAGAGAGAAGCAACAATGCATTAATTGTCCATCACTGTCACCCATTCAAAGCCATTTCTCTCTATGTCTCTCTCCACTTTCTCCATTGAAGAGCTCCATTGAAGAGCTTATTTATTCTTTGATTTATCTGTCTTCTATCTCTCTGCCTTCGAGGGTGATAGGAGCTCGAATTCAGCCTACGCCGCTGGTATGAATCGCCGCCGAAGCACCGCTTTGATGCCTTCATTCTTTACCTTCGTTCTGATGGCTTTTCCAGGTCAATTCGAGGCGAGTGGAGGCCGGATTTAGAGTAGAGGAGGTGGAATCGAAGTGGAGGAGCCCTCGCAGAGGCTTGGTGAAACACTTTGTTTTTTTATTGATGAATGAACAATATATCAACTTTTCACTCTATGGTTTCTTACTGAACACCCTTTGGTACTCTACTGGACACCTAATGATTTCCTATTGGACACCCTATGGTTGTTTCCTGTCTTGCGTGTTGTTCAATGTTTCCTTGGTTCTAGTGTCGCCCTCCCCCCTAAGCCCAGGCGGTAAAAAGAGAGAGGATAGAGGGGATAAGACAGAGACAGAGATAGAGGGGAGAAGAGTGACGGTAAGGGGGCATTAATATAATTTGAATTAAATCTTAAGTTTCAAAGAAAAATCATCGAAACATTAATATAATTTGAATTAAATCTTAAGTTTCAGAGAAAAAACATCGAAGAAGAAGCAAGTGGGTTGGGGTTTATTTGCAGATTGACGTGTAAGTTATTAGTTTTAACTGGACACCAAAAGCAAAATGACATGCCACTTATTGGAAACGACTGGACAAGAGTTATCATAGAAACAGGTTCACCAACTTCGGATAGAAAATAGGTAAGTTTGATTTCAATAAAAAAAAATCAGAGAGAGAGAGGAAAGCAAGAGAAAGTTTGCAGAGGAGAGAGAGAGAGAGAGAGAGAGGGGGGAAGAAGAAGTAAAGTTGCAGAGGAGAGAGAGAGAGAGATTAGTGAGGATATGACAGAGAGAGATGAAAGAGTGACAGTGAGGGGGTATTAATATAATTTGAATTAAATATTAAGTTTCAGATAAAAACCATCGAAGAAGAAGCAATTGGGCGGAGGTTTATTTGCAGGCTGACGCGTAAGCACTTAGTTTTAACTGGACATCCAAAGTCAAACGACATGACACATATTGGAATCGACTGGACAAGAGTTATCGGAGAAACAGATTCACCATCGACTTCAGATAGAAAATGGGTAAATTTGCTTCAGATTTGAGGGAGACACCTATCGCATAACCTTTATCGAAAGCAAACTTGCCCATTTTCTATTCGAAGTCGATGATGAATCTGTGTCTCCGATAACTCTTGTCCAGTCAATTCCAATATGTGCTATGTCGTTTTGGTTTGGGTTCCAGTTAAAACTAACTGTTTACACATCAACCTGCAAATAAACTCCCACCCAATTGCTTCTTCTTCGATGTGAAAAAGCAACAATAAAGTCGCAGAGGAGAGATGACTCTTCCATCTCTCTATCTTATCCTCACTGATCTCTCTCTCTCCTCTACAACTTTCCTTTACTTTTTTCACTCATCTCTTTCTCTAAATTGCTTTTTATCCCTCTCTCTCTTCTGTCCTCTCTAAATTGTTTTTTCTCTCTCTCTGCCACTCTCCTCTGCAGATGAGACTTGCTCTCTCTCTCTCTCTCTAAACCCCCCTCACTTACCTGCTATCGGGGGAACCTTTTGCCCCTATATTCGGTTTGGCCCAATTTCAAACCGGATTGGGTTAACCTTGCAAAAAAAAAACCGGTTTTTTGGGTCATTTTGTGCTATTCCCTCTAAAATAAAGAGGGATATGCACAAAGTAACCCAACTATCCGGACGGTTTGCAGGACTTACCCCCCCCCCCCCCCCCCAAAAAAAAAATTGCAAAGCATTAACCCTGTACCCGGTTTATCACAGGTTGCAGCCAGTTGGAGGGAGAAGAGCAACAGTGTGAGAGGAAGGGAAGGACGAGGGGTTCGTTGAAGCAGGGCAAACGCCATCGTCGGTCTGTGATTCCCTCACTATCAGTCCAATAGGTTGGGCAGACGCCGTCGTTGGTTTCGACGAACCCAACAAACCCCAATCCGGCAAAGTCCCAAATCGAAATCAACCAATAGAGAAGCGATGTTGATTCTGAGATTCAGAACCTTCGTGTGGTCTGAGAAGGTTGGGGTGGGACGACGGCTGATACGGGGTTAGCCGTAGGATGACCCAATTTTCGACAATCAAACAAGAAATAACAAGAACGAAAGCAAAAGACTCAAGAACACCAAGATCCTTCTCGATGTCGACCAAGAAGAACGAAAGAAAGACGCAGCAACCTTGACTCGACAAACTGAACTCGATATCGACAAGATGAACAAGACTCGAATTGAAAGAAACAATGCAGAATCGAAATAAACAATAAAGAGACTGATAGATTGGTGATTCGAACTAAAATAGAACGAGATAAAGATCCAAGGCCTCCTTAGAGGGTAGGAACCAAATACCAACGACTATAAAGCCCGCCTCTACAACATTACACAACCAAGCGGACAACTTGGAGGCACAAGGAGGGACTTGTGATTACCAGGATCACCAAGCTCTCGCGAGGTTGATGAACTCAAAGCAAACCAAGAAAGATCAATACCAATTGTGCAATCGATGAGCAACGCTTCGAATCGATTGACTTGCACTCTTGTGTTTCACACAAAAAGAGAGAATTTTCAAAAAAAATTGTACGTGAATGTTCAACAATGGTGATCGGCCTTCTTATAACCCTAAAAGGCTGAATTCTAATAAAAATAATAAATAAAAGGAATTAATTAAAATAACCCTAAATTGCCTAAAATAACTTAAGTAAAAGAGATACTAAAAATAACAATGAAAATTAGGGTTCCGAGACTTAATAATTTCGGCCCATGTAGAAACTAGGCTCCAGGGTCTGGTGTCGGCGTCGATACCAACAGTAAGCAAATATCATCTTCAGGTCTCGGCGTTGATGCTCCTGGTGACGGCGCCGAGGCCATCAACAAGTGAATAACATAGAGAAGACTTCAAGGTCTCTTCTTGAAGTTGAACCACACTTGAGAATAGATATGTCCGGAGGTTCCGGAGGTATCCTTGATGGTCCCGCATCAGTCTCCCTTTCTTGAAAAGGATTCGACCTTGAATCCAAGGTCGCACAAGATTCCGCAAACGCATCCACACGAGCTCCTGGATCGAAAACCTCATGCCCATGGAAACTCCTCTCAAGGCCGATTGTTGTAGGGGTTGACCACTCCTGGATGGGTTTGACCTTGGTTTCGCCATCTTGTAGACCATTAGAGCTTTCTACAAAACCAAGAAAAGAAACTTGATAAGTGCATAATTCATATTTCATATCAACTTCATAATGTTTTAAACTCAATATGCACTTTAGCTTGTTCGTTTATCTTTAAGTTTCCTTCAAAGGCTAGCAAGTTTTCTTCCTTATTCAAGGATGGATTTTTAATCATGTCAAGGCTAGCACTATTAGAACAATTTTCATCATCAATGATCATATTACAAATTTTGCCTTTTTCTAAGCATTTAGTATGACACAAATCTTCTCTTTGATTATCATCGCAAGGTGTAAGTTGAACACTTAAAACTTTACTAACAATCAAAGAATCATCATGCTCATATTCAATGCAATCATTATCATCACATGCAAGTAAATTAAGAACTTGATCAATTTCAACATGCTCTTCAATTTTATCAACAAACTGATTATTTACACTAGAAGGAACATGATGTTAATTAGCATTATTAGGAGGAATATGATGAGTTTCTTCCCTTTCAATTGGTGGCACTTCATCTTTAGGTGGTACTCCTTGTCCGGTCACCGTGTTAGAGCAAAAACAAGAACTAAACACGGGGTAAGAAAATTCAATACACTACTACATATATAGTTATTGATGATATTTAAAAGATGGCGTTTTTAATAAAATGTCATTAAAAATACTTTTTATGGCGTTTAAATACTAAAACGCTATAATTTTTTAGAATACAATTTATTTATGGCGTTTTACAAACGCCGTTAAATTTATGGCGTTTATAAAACGCAATGGTTTTCAATTACAAAAATTTTAAAGTAATTTATGGCGTTTTAAAAATGCCGTAAATTTTATGGCCTTTATAAAACGTCACGAAATTGGGGGTAATTTTTTCATTCCGAAATTTTGGGCATCCATTCAAGCGGCAAATAAAACCCTAATCGCTCCCGTACCTCGCGCCTCACCTCTTTCTCTCAGAGATCTGTTACCCCTCTCTCTCGTCGGCAAGCTCTTCCATGGCGACCTCCTCGCCCATACTCAAGCCTTCATAGCCGTTTGTCGCCTCATCAAGTCCTGCTCCTCATCTGCCTTCTCCGCCAGGACTCGCTCCTCATCTGCCTTCCCCTATTTCAGCTCCGACGCTCGCGAGGCCTCCTTCCTCGCCGTCCTTAATCTCCCTGTTCGCAGCGAACGGTTAGCTCTCTCTCTCTCTCTCTATGTTTGTCCCTCCCTCTAATTGCTTTCGATGGTGCTCCATCTTCGTTGAATTTAGGGCTCGATTCGTTGTTACAGTCACAGAATTGGAGGGTATCACTCGGTGTTGCCCGCATAATAGGTGGTACAAGTTCTTTTCTGACATCTCACCCCCTCACCTCTTCCTCATCTTTCCAAGATGGGTCTCTAATTTTTGCCCCAAATTCATTCATTTTCTAGGATTTTAATTCTATTGTCTGTTGTGTTTATATTTTGATGTTACAATGTTTAGGGTTTTTAAAAAAAAACAAAATTGAAGTTTGATTTTGGGTGAGGTTGGAATTGCAGGTGAAATGGCCACTTCCCAGCTCACATCTTCAACAATTTGAACAAGGAGTTTGACCATATTTGTACTAGTGGCAGATGAACTGGTGTCATGAGGTGCAAAGGTTGAAGGCTAAGTATGAATCTTTGAAGGAAACTCAGAGGTATATATATAATTTATCAACTTCAATTCTACTTGAAGGCTTAATTATAATTAGGACTTTGTTCAAGTACAAATTTTGGTCTCTTTGACTACTGATCGATCTTAATTAAAGGCATTTGCTTGGAGAAGATCTGGGGCCCTTGAATGTGAAAGAACTTGAGAATCTGGAGAAGCAGCTCGAATCCGCCCTTGTTCAAGCCAGGCACAGAAAGGTAGCTAACAAATTTGTGTATTAATATATTGTTGATGAAAATGTTATGATAAATTAAATGGTTGTTGCATATTGATGCAGATGCAACTGATGGCTGAGCAGATGGAGAGCCATCGTAGAAAGGTATGTGTTTGCTAAATTAGACATAATGTAAAACAATGCAAAAATTGACAAAAGATATACTATTGTTCATTGTGTGTCTTGTAATGTCGAATGACAATAGGAGCGAGAGCTCGGTGACATAAACAAGGAACTCAAGCTCAAGGTTTTCTATATATGCTTTTTTTTTTCTTGCTTGACAAATACATATAACACATCGTAACTATTGATTTTGCTAAACCACTTGATATGATGAATGCATATATATTCTCAGATTGAGGAAGGAGTGGTGGCAGGGCAATTCAGAATGATGAATCCGCAGTTTCCAGGTTGGGGATTCGGTGCTACACCTGTAGCCAGCAGCTCTTTCTCGGTTCATCATCCCTCTCACTCGGCAACCACTGCCCTTGACTGTGACCCTGCAGCTCTACAAATCGGCTATAAGCCTGAGCCTATCCTTGAAATCGGGTTCGTCTTATTTGTATCGATGTCATCAAATGCATATTAATACATATCACACTTGCTAGCTGATCCATCAGAAATGTCTTCAATTAAATTAAGACCATATTCGATCGATGAATATGTGTACGTTGCAGGTACCAGTGCTATGCAGCTCAGGAAGAGGCTGGGCCGTCTAACCCCAGAAACATGGCAACTGACTTCCATGGATGGTTTCATTAACTGATTGATCCCTTCCTTTCGCTGGCTACTTGATTTCTGGTTGCTTCCCTTCTAGTAGAGAGTGTGACCTATCAGTATAACTATATTGTATGTTGATTGGGGTTTTATGTTATTGTAATAATGTAGCGCGACACCAGAGCTTGTATGGACTCCAGCGCGTAATAGTCACTTGTTTGTCTGCACAAGTTGCTATCATGGCAGCAGATCAATTTGTACAGGGAACAGAGATCAAGGGTCGTGTTGTTGATTGGGATGGGATGTTCCAGAACAGGCATCTGGTCAGCAAGCAGGATCTGAGAGATGAACCACACCACAGGTAACTTGATCTAGATATTCTAACATGTATTGTGATTTTGTTTTTATGAACATTTATACTCCTAAAGGGAAGGGTAAAAACATTCAATTTTGTTGTGAATTGATAAATTTGAGTTATTAGGAAATTCTTTTAGTGCATAATGAGTCCGCTCTTTGGCTTGCAGGTAATGCATTTGGGCTTTTGATATACCGAAGATATTACTTTGATGTCGATATCCCTTCGAGCACAATGGTAAAATTATACATTTAGCAGCTTGGATGAACAGGATTTGTGATCTCTTTGACATATTTGTTGATGGATTATTCTGATTGCCCTTCACTTTCTCATGAATATTTTTTCTGTCCAATTTTTACGGTGGAGGGAGCTCTATTTACTTCTCATATCAACTTATACTTCATGTTTAATGGTACCAGGAGCTTGATGATGAATGCGGCTGCACAAGTGAGAAAATTGTATCATGGGGTATGCTTTCTCTTATCTTTCAACTCTTATAATGTGGCATGTTGGCTGACAATTCAGGAAAGATGAGAAAATCTCCATAACCCTTGTAACTCCAAAAATTCATTATAGATGAAAAAAATGTTATACTTTGTGTTTTCTACATTTGGTTAAGTGCTTTCTACTTGATTTAGTTCATTCGCAAGAAGGTTTATTTATAAGTTTTCCAACTCCATGAGACTTAGATTAAAAAAAATATAGCACTTCTAGAGTGAATCCTTCCTTTTCTCTTTGTGGTGTGGCTTGTGTAATTTTTCATTGTAATTATCCGTATAGTCTTGTGATTATGTTACAGGTGTATGAACAACCGAAGGAGTTGAAGCTGATCGACATACGTTCGAGTTGTCACAATTCACAAGCACATACGGAGTATTTGGCTAGTTTTTACAACCTTTTTTTTAGTTCTGTATATGTTTTAGTATAAGAAATTGTGCTTTGAAGAGATGCTCATGATGCAATGTAATTGATGTGGAGGCACTAAGCAGACTCGTATTGTATTGTTATTGCTTTTTTTTTTAAAATAAATAAACTTCCATGGCGTTTGAAAAATGCCATGGAATGTTCACTTAAAAAAAAAACAAGAATCCATGGCGTTTAAAAAACGTCATGGAATGTACAGTATAAAAAAATAAAAATCCATGGCGTTTTTTAAACGCCATGGATTACATTTTCTATGGCGTTTAGCAAACGTCATAAATTAGTGGACAAAAGCACGGCGTCGGCTTCGACGTCGTTTGGGCATGGCGTTTAAAAACGCCATGGTTTCTCTTCTATGGCGTTTTTCAAACGCTGTGGAAAGGTGTATTTGTACTAGTGATACTTTGTACCGGTAAGCCTTATCGAAGCTCTTGTACCTTCAATCTTCCATCTATCTCAGCCAGGGTCTCCATTATGGCTTTCAACGATTTCATCATCTCAACATCAGTAATCGTGTTGTTCCCCTGGTGAGACATCACAAAGCAACAAACAAAGAACTATGTGAAGGTTAGTAAAATATAAACAAACTCACAAGTGTTTCGCTCACACTCCCTCTCTAATTGATATGTCACGCTTGTTATTTCAATCCGCCTTGAGAAAATCAACACTCAAGCTAAAACCTAGCAATTCAAGGTAAGAGATCAAGAGAATGGCCAAGAAACAAGACAACGAAATTTCACAACAGTCGCAAAGTATCGACTCGATACAAGGAAGTATCGACTCGGTAGTTGGAGGTTCCGACTCGGTATGTGTGAAACTGACTCGATATAGACTCAAGGAGCACTCGACAAAACAATGTAGGCACTCGACAATGACACTGCAGTACTCGACAATGGAGGGAAATAAAAGAAAAATAAGGAAAAGAAAAGAAAACTTGGAACTTTTACCTCTTTTGATTCAAACCCTTAGTAAAGATGTTGTAGTTGCAAGGTGGGGTTTCAAAATTTTGTGTTTGGGAGGTATGTATGTAACAAGGGCTGGCGATCAAAGTGTTGGAGGAATTCACCAAATTTAGTCCTTTGTGAACTTTCTTGCACTAGATCTTACAAACTCTCTTGTTTTTTCTTTTTTTTAAAACTTACTTTTGCCCCTAGTGAATTTTATCCTCCTAGGTCAAAGTTTGAGTATCTCTCTTTCTTTTTTTTTTTTGAAGAATTTCGGATCTGTTTTTTTTTCTAATGCAAGAAAGAACTAAAAATAATGAGAAGGACTCGAAAATTATAGGTTAATGGTGAAAGAAAAATAAAATTCAACCCTTTATGAAATATATATAGGTGAGGTATGGCTATCTTTGGTAAGTAGATCTATTAAAGCCTTTTATAATCTATGATAGATAAAAGAACTATATCTACCACAAAAAAAATCAGAAATTAAATAAGGCAATAAAATAGATAGATCTAGGATAGATAAAAGATAGCAATTAAGGTTAAGGTTTGTTCTTTCCGATTTGGGATTGCAACAAAGGGGAGTGCAACCACTGCAGTAGCGTCGGCAAGGCTGTTGGTCTTGGCTAGACTGCGTGTTTAGGGCCAGGAGCAACCAACAACAATCACAAACAAAGGTTAGTAATAATCAATTCAAGAAACGTACAAGAAGTAAAGACCAAGAAACAAAGAAAAGACTCTATTTTTGTAGGGTTTTGTGTTTATGAATAATAAAAGACACAATTGATGTCGGAAACCAAAGCTCTGATGCCAATTTGATAAGGGATTAGCCGTAGGATGGCCCAATCTTCGACAATCAAACAAGAAATAACAAGAACGGTAGCAAAAGACTCAAGAACACCAAGATCCTTCTCGATGTCGACCAAGAAGAACGAAAGAAAGACGCAGCAACCTTGACTCGACAAACTGAACTCGATATCGACAAGATGAACAAGACTCAAATTGAAAGAAACAATGCAGAATCGAAATAAACAATAAAGAGACCGATAGATTGGTGATTCGAACTAAAATAGAACGAGATAAAGACCCCAGGCCTCCTTAGAGGGTAGGAACCAAATACCGACGACTATAAAGCCCGCCTCTACAAACTTACACAACCAAGCGGACAACTTGGAGGCACAAGGAAGGGACTTGTGATTACCAGGATCACCAAGCTCTCGCGAGGTTGATGAACTCAAAGCAAACCAAGCAAGATCAATACCAATTGTGCAATCGATGAGCAACGCTTCGAATCGATTGACTTGCACTCTTGTGTTTCACACAAATTTCATAAAAATTGTACGTGAATGTTCAACAATGGTGATCGGCCTTCTTATAACCCTAAAAGGCTGATTTCTAATAAAAATAATAAATAAAAGAAATTAATTAAAATACCCCTAAATTACCTAAAATAACTTAAGTAAAAGAGATACTAAAAATAACAATGAAAATTAGGGTTCCAAAACTTAATAATTTCGGCCCATGTAGAACACTTAATTTCGGCCCATGTAGAAACTAGGCTCCAGGGTCTCGGCGCCGAGGGTCTGGTGTCGGCGTCGATACCAACAGTAACCAAATATCATCTTCATGTCTCGGCGTCGATGCTCCTGGTGTCGGCGCCGAGGCCATCAGCAAGTGAAGAACATAGAGAAGACTTCAAGGGCTCTTCTTGAAGTTGAACCACACTTGAGAATAGGTATGTCCGGAGGTTCCGGAGGTATCCTTGATGGTCCTGCATCAACGGCACCAGATATGGAGAGCTCAGTGTGGGGAGGAGGGCCTCCGCCGCCGCCGGACGGCGCAACCATAGAGAAATTGTAAGAGGATTGTCGCCAATTCGAAGAGGAATGGCGGTTTCGGTAGAAGTAACACTAGTGTTGTGAGCAATTCCTCCGGTGGGTATGTTAAGATGGAAAATCTGAAGCCTTTTAGTGACCCTAACAGCAAATCCAGGAGATCAATTCGGTCTCCGTCAATGAGGAAGGACTCCGAGATATGCAGCCTCAACAGGGTTGTTTTGCGGGTTGACGAAATCACAATTGGAGAAAAGAGGGGCCACCCGAGTGGCCTACAAGATGTGGAGATGCTCCCTTTGGAGGACTTGAATAACCCTCTTATTGCATTGGACTGTTTCATTTTTCTGTGAAACACCATTTAACAATGTGTTTTTGTGTGCAATTTTAGTGTTGTATTAGATTGTTGTGTGCATATAAACTATTGTACTGATTTGTTCAGATTATGTAGCAGTTTTATAGGCACGAGCTCATTGGGTATGAGCTTGTGTGATTGGATTTTGTTCTAGCCATGAACCGACCCTCTCGGTTGACATGATCATGGTGGCTAATGTCGATTTTGAATGACAACTTTGTTTATTACGAGCTGATGAATTCAATGTCAGTTTCTAAAGAATAATCGATTTGTTTGTTTCATGATGCAAAGATTGTTCATATCTCGTATGTGTATGCGTGATGATTTTCGATTGGATTTTTGAGATTGGGCTATATCCTGAAGTTTTAAATTACTGCAGAACTTTTCAACTCCATATGTATTTTACATGACACATATTGTATTTTACATGACGCTTAGATGATTTTACATGCCACGTAAATTGTTTTATAATATAATCACTTAATTATTATTATTATACCACACTTTTTCATTGGAGACGAATGGGAGGAAGAAGGACCAAGATGAATGGGATGGAGCAACATATCATTCATTACCTATGGCATATCGAATTGGCCCACCAATCAACTGTCCAGTAGGGAATTACAGACTGGGCAGTTGATTTTTACTTCTATCATATATATATATAATGATAGGTATTAATGCGACTTCATTACTAATTGGACTTGTTCCGAAACAAGTGCCTTCTTACAGGACTATAACAAGGGCAAACACTTACTACCACAATCAGACTATAGACTAGGAAAAACCAAATTGTGTCATCCATTATACATGACATGTAATAGGTTTGACATGTCACCTACGTCACTTGACATGACAGTCGGAATGAGCGGACTTACCCCAACAGTACGTTGTCTAGGTCGGTGCATCTGGCTCAGCACCCTTAAACGCCATGGAATTAAGGTTGGAGATTTTCAACTTGAAATTAGGTGAAGATCTGTAGTTATTTCTTGAATCATCCTTGAGAGACTTGATATTATGTAATCAGAAGTTCTGAACTCAGAATCAATTGATTGATTCTATATTTTTATTGTTGTCAGATGGAGCAAATTGCTCATATATAGGATTTGTTTGGTTTGTTCTTTTTTTTTTTGCTTTCCTAATGAGGAATTTTTGAATTCTGTAGAGCGATTTTCTACTTAAGCATTGGATGACGATCTTTCTTGATTCTTTTTCTTAAGCTCAACTGAACAATTTGCTGACCGAATTTCTTGATTCTTTTCTCGTGTCATGTACATCGTATTTGAATGACATGTTAATAGCAGTTCATGTCATGTACATCGTCTTTCAACGACATGTACATCGTCTTTGAACGACATGTTCGAATTTCCCATAATTACAAAGTGTGCGACCCACATACTCAATTACTCGTTATGTAGCATAAGCGTTTCTAAGTGCAACATAAGTGACACAAAAAAGCACCGGTCAGTCGACCAATGTTGGTAGGAGGAAATCGAGTATGCAAAATTAAATATAAATAATCACAGCAAACCAGATTCCGTCCCTTGCAAATAATTACAAGACCTCCTCTTGATGTAGCAGCGGGAAGTCAGGATCGATCCACGAGGAAGCGTGTCAGCGGATCCTAGGCAACGGAGAAATCTCACGGAAGTCGACAACAGGGTCCTCGATCTCGACTAGGATAGTCGACAGAAGATCGGACAGTCGAACACAGCGCAGCAGCACAGGCACTGGGGCTCGTCGATATCGACCAAGGCTACTCGATATCGAGTAAGGTCCTTGTCGACTTCGAGTTGGGCTTTGTCGAGTACCTACACACAGAAGCTACAGCGATGCTAGATCGAGAATCAGTAACTCGAGGTCGACCAGGCTTGGTCGAGATCGAGTAAACAGAGAATAAAACGAAACAAAATAAAGTAAAGGCAAATGCTTTGGGATTTCGAACTAAACTTAATGTAAAAGGCTTCCAAGATTGGGGTTTGCAACAACGATAACCAAGCATGCATAAGGCAGAGATAAACAGATAATCATGTGAATTGCATCAAAGGACAAGCTTTCGCCTCTTCCAACAATTAGACAACTCTTTCAAGAAACCCTAATTGTCTCTACTGATTTTATGTTTACAATCCAAGTTGTTAACATGGATCTCCATTAGATGGGTAATAAACACATAAACAAGCAGGAGATGCTCAAAACATGATAAAAGTCGGATCTTTACCTCAATTATGCAGGGCTATCGTCGGGCTCGCCCCAACCCTAGAAGTGGGTTGACTACTCGCGCTTCATCGCAAACTCAGACATTGATTGATGAAAGGAAACTAATTGCATTAAACCAAACTCAAGAAAGTACAAACCAAACAAAGCTGGATCACTCTCGCTCTCCTACTACTTCTGCTACTGAAATTGAATGACTAGAAATCAGCCTCATGGGCTTTATTTATAGGCTTCTAAACCTTGCTACTCAAGGATAGAATATCTATATCTATATCTAAAACTATATCTAAGACTTTAAAGATAAATAAAAGCTATAATGAAATTAAATCTAAAATAGGGAAATATATCTAAAAGTCTTAAAGTGGATAGATCTTCTCCTTCCATGATGTATCTTGATAAATCGGATAGAATTCGGCAAACTTCGAGCCCAAGGAATCCCAATCCGAGTAGAACTGCCCAAAAACGCGTCACGCGGTTTCTGGAATCTTCGTCGATCTCGAGTAGGAGTGTTGTCGACTGGTGTGGCTCGGCTAGCTGGTCCTCGATGTGACTCAGACTTGGCTCACGGGTCTAGTCGATCTCGAGGACCCCTTGTCGATCTCGACTAGACTGGCCTTGTCGACTAGGTCTTCCCGGGTGACTCTGCTCGACATGCTCGGACACGGCTTCCGGGCTCCTCGATCTCGAGTAGGGTGTAACCCGGTCTGTCCTCGTCTTCGTTTTCTCGATCAGCTCTTCCTCGACCAGGCCCTCCTCGAACACTTTTGGTCGATCTCGAGTAGAGTGTACTCGATCTCGAGTAAAGTTTTCTCAGCTTTCTGCTCTGTTCTTAAAACGCACTTTCCCGAGTCCTCGTTTGTCGGATTGACGCATATGACCTTGCGTTGAAAAGCTCTTTCCGAGGGCTACAACTCTCATGAAGACATCAAAGCTTGATTCAGAACGAAGAATGGTGAAAAATGGCCTTTTCTCCAGCTGCACCATTCTTAGCCTCTCCATGAGTTTCCTTTAAGCTCCAAAGTGCGTCCGATCTCAGCCAAATATAACAAAAACTTGTGTAGACCTCCATATATTGCAAATAAACATAACTACACAGATTCTGTATTAATCTAACCCAAAATGCATGAAATGTATGCAGAAATTGATATAAAATTAAGTGTAAAACATGGCAAATTAGGCTCACAACAACCAAGACGCACATAGCGCACTGTCATATCAAAACTATCAACTATCATGTGAAAGGTATTACCTGACATGTTAATAGCATTACATGTCAAGTACATCGTCATTGGCTGACATGTTCGAATTTCCCAGAAGTACAAAATGCACTAACTACATAATGAATTACAAAAGCTGGAGCATAAGCATCTCCAGGTGCATCATACTTGACACCAAGAAGCACTTTTTGAAACTCTAAATATATAGATAGAGTAACGAAGTTACAAGGAAAGATGGAACCATATGATGAGTCCCATGTAAAATAAATATGATATGCACCTATTTTTGAACTACCCATACCAATCTTATATGCACCCAATTAAACAACTAACCTAGTCAGTTGCACTAAACAAACACAGTTCTTGAGGGGATGCCTCATCTTCAGTTACCAAGTCTTCAACAAAAAGTTTTTCCCAGTTGATGTTGTCATCAATATTACCCACATCGGTATCATTGCTTGAGGGGATGCACCCTTCTATCGGCTCTTAATCTCACAGGTCGATTCATTATCCAATGCAGCAGAGAAGAAATACCATCTTATGTTGTTGTCATCAATATTAACCTGGAATTAAACCATAATATAAATATCAACTTATGATATGAAAATGAAGGAACATACGAATCATAAAAAAAAAGCAAAACATTGACAAAAATTAGGATATACAAATTGACTAATGGAGGTAACAGCTTTGGGATGGGAACACAGCTTGAAAGCACAAGCTCGGGAAATTCAGAATCTAATCCAATCAAAGCTTCTCAAAGAGAGACAATTCACATACAAATTGACTAATGGAGGTAATTTACAAATCCAAACACTTGTATAAGTTCAAGAAAAAGACCCTTTACGAAATTTTCTTTCCTTAAAACCAATAAGAAGGCATATAAAGCGATAATAAAAACAATCCACAATCCAGTATACACAGTGAAAAGGAACCAGTTTGAAGCAGCTAATCATGAGAAATGTAGAGCGTGATATATCCAGAGAATGAGAGAACCGTGATACCTGAAAAACCCTGAGTGGTGGAGCACGTTTCTTCTTCCTCTTGGTCATCCAATACGTATATACGCAGCTTCAACGGCTTCTCTATTAGCCAGGTCTGAACACAGGTCTGCAGGTGCTTTTTCGGTTAAATCATCTAGGCTGCAAAAGGCAGCCTTCTCAAATGCATCAATCATCAATTCGAAAGTGTAGTCTGTAACAAAGATAGAGAGATCATTCTCTAGATCCAATTCACTTTTAAATGTATTCAGCCATTCTTCATCTTCAGAATCCATGTCGTAACTTGCACTTCTCTTGAACATGGTTCTAGAGTTAGTGTTGAGCAGAATTCATCTTCCTCATACGGTGTCAGACCTCGAGCATCGAATGCCTTTGACTCATCTTCCTCCTTAAATTCCAAAATAAAAATCCCTAATTTACACTATAGAAATCAAAATCCCAAATCAACAATTTCTATCTATGTATCCCTAAATTAGGTTTAATAGATAGAAAATCAGGAAGATGTCAAATCCTTAACCCTAGAATTTTCGCTTACAATCGATCAGCAACTGCTTTCGACTCATAGCTGCCTCTATCAACCTTAGCAATTGCCTTCAATTTCGTCGGAGTCGTGTACCACTGGCCTCGAAATCTGCCAGATCTGGAGGAATTTCCTAGCGACAGGATCGACTACAGCAATGGCATCCGGATTTGGGGCCACCATTGGAGACAAATGGGAGGAAGAAGGACCAAGATGACTGCGCTCGAGCCCTCCCGTCGAGCCCGGAGGCCTGTCGCCTAGAGCCGCACACCTCGCCTCCGATTCCCTTCCTTCTCCCTCCTTTTTTGCCTGTCTCCCTTCCACCCTCTCTCCCTCCTCTGCAATGGGCTAAAAGTAAAGACTACTGACCTTAAACCGTTAACGAGGATCAATCCTTAACCCGTGAAGTCGGGAGCACAGGTTACTGGTTACTACAAGGTGGACCCTGATCCAATTTTGTGCAAATAAAAATCGGATCGGGTTAGCCCTGCAAAGGTAGTGGGGTTTTTGGGTTAGTTTTGCAAACGCCCCTAAAATAAACTCTTAAATATGGGTTTTATCCACAAGTAAACAGTTTCTTGTTAATAGGACATTACTTTCGTTTTTTAAGGGAGTACAGATTTTGAATGCCAAATAGCAATTCAATGAGCCAAAATAAATACAACTCACTGTCTAAAGGTAACTAGACAGATTAGATATCACAAACTCTGTCAAAAGCAACTGAGAGGGGTTAGTGAAGGCAAATCCAGGTTCCTTTACTCATTTGTTCAGAACAAGAAACATGACAGTTTGTTGCCGCATGCACACGTCTCAAGTTCAATGTGAAAATGTAAATGCTGTCATTTTTTCTCATGACTTGCTATTTGGTTCATTTTCAGAGAGCTTCTTCCTCAGATCCTTCAAAGCATCAACGACTTCCGAATCAAGATTGTGCTTTAAGAGTTTGCCTTGCATAGAGGAAGACCTGAAACGCGGAAAAAGTATGTTGTATGAAATTGTGAAAAGGTCATATATGATGTGATAGTTATGAGAAAATCCACCACCTATAAAATCAAAAAGATCATCTCAAACAATCAACCATTTTTTTTGTCAGAGGAAGTATAATTGATGATTTTCACAACATTACCAGCTATAACACAAGTCATAACTAATGAAACCATTGCCCCTCCCTTCCTTCCCACACCTGTTCCAACCCACTATTTTAACTATGCCAACACATGAGCATGGAAACAACTGAAAACAACAATGAAATCAAAGTTCTCTGAAAGAATATGTTGAAATGAAAGCAAAATTAATATTCAACTTCAACCCATCGCATATTTAGGTTCACAGTGACCGTTTTGATATGCACACTAGACCAATGATTAATAATACCTTTGTTCTTGAAGCAGCCTCTCCATTTCCTTCTTTGATGCTTTAATCTAAGTATTAACATGAAACTAATTAGTTGAGTAACCAAGAATAGAACACTTCAAAATTACCATGGGTTTATAGTGTAGTAATTCATAGTAGATCAATCACAGGCATATAGTGACCTCATTTATGTCTTAATGGAGCTTTGAAACTTAATAACATTATCCTTTCCCTTATCCTAGGTGACAAATTTCCTATTCTCAAATTTTACATTTGACCATGAGAATACTGATATAAGGGTCTTACTTCAGTAACCAGCGCCTTGCTACTCCAAACATATGCTCCCTGCAAAAGTTCATCCTCAAAATAATCAACAATGTCAGTTACTCTTCTAATGACGAAAACGAAGTGCCTCGTATGACGCAAACTAAGGATCATAAATAAGGGTACATTGGACATTTATTTGCTGACAAAATGAATGTGAAAAGGAAGGGAGAGAGTCTTACATTACTTGGAAACAAGGCGGAAATGCATTTGAAGAAATCAAATCAAAGCATTAAGCCAAGTAAAAGAAGAGGTTAAAAATATTTGGAACAAAATAAGATTTGAAGACTAAATAGATAAACAACTGTGGTCTTAAGATTTTTCTAATAAAGTACATGTTAGGATAAGTAATAAAAATGTTTTTTCTAGATTGGTAAGCATAACAAGGACCAGCCAATTTCTCTGCAACACAAAGAGGAAGGGGTTGGCTTTATTTAACAATATACAATGAAAAGTTGTTGCTCATGTTGATAGAAATGCATACCGCTCCATGCGCTGCATGCTGCTGACAGCGATCAGATGTCACCACCCAAACTTTTGGGCATCCATCTTCTTTTAATGCCGCAACCTAGTTTTATTTGAAAAAGCAGTTACGCAATCAACATTATGGACACCATACATAAAGAACTGAACAGGTTATTGAAGTAGCCATAGAGACCCTAAACAATTCTACAAACACCAAAAGTTGATCTAAAAATATGTCCACTATCCTTAATGCACTGTTATTGGTTAAATCAGCAAAAGAACAATTATATTCCATGAATAAGATATCAACCACTTTAGATGGTTTTGAACTCCCTTGTGCTAAAGAAACATAATAACTTAATACCAATACTCACCTCTTTTTCTATCCAAGCATCTGCACACGTTTCTGTGGAGTAAACAACATCCACACTGCAATGCTTAAATGGTATTCAGAACATACACAAGACAAAGGAGATGTAAAAATAACATAATGGCAAGAGGTCGCCATATGATACCCCATTAACCACAACTGGAACAAGGGTATTAGTGAAATGATTCTCAATCCAATCCAGTCCAGCAATCTAGGACCAAGTTCTCTCCTATTCATGATCCAATCCTAAAACTCTAGCTGAGCAAGTCATAAGCTTTCAAGAATTCTAGAATGACCATGCCCCCACAAACCCACACCCCCCGGATTAGGGCCAGAAGCCCTCCTCATCCCCTTATTTATCATCACACTGATTTCTTTGATAAATGCAATGTGCAAAAAGCCTCAGTTAATGGCAATTTGATCCAATGTCACTATTGATCTCAGATGCCCTATTACTGACTTTCAACTAGGTAAGCGTAGCACACCCAGTCAAACTACTATCACCACCTACCCATTCACATAATTCATCTCATTTGTAAAAGATACTTTGACATCACTATCAACATTATGTTAAAGATATATAATAGTAATCTTTAGCATGTACTGTATAATTTATTTTAATCCAGGACCACTTTTCCAAAAAAAAAAAAAAAACCCTTCTGTTACAGAAAGAATTTTTTTAAATTTTGTGTACAAAACATGCTCAAAATACTCCTTCAGCTATTTTATTTTTCATAATTTCAAAACAATGTTTGCACACAAGTCAGTAGTTCATATTTGTTAGCTTATTTTTCATAAAACATAGAGCTCAGCAATTGATGGAAGTGATAAT
The DNA here is from genome assembly GCA_963922045.1 of Persicaria maculosa. NCBI lineage: Eukaryota > Viridiplantae > Streptophyta > Magnoliopsida > Caryophyllales > Polygonaceae > Persicaria > Persicaria maculosa. Next base: position 9,669,163 of record OY998255.1, on the reverse strand, counting down.
TGGCCCAGTCATATCCAGTTCATACACCTGTTCAGTTCTTATTATATGGAAAAAAAAAACGTGTATGAAATTTTGAGTAACAGTCCAACACCCTGCTTTTTACACAAGTTGGTAGATTTAGCTGAAACATAAACTTGAGTGCATTCCGACATACCCAACAAAAGTTTCCTTGTGCATAGGTAATCCAGACATCATTGCATCAAAAACAGTCACCACCTTGACATCTGCAAATATTTTGAAATGAAAATGACAAAATATAGACTGTACCATATGATAAGTTAACGCTAATATAATAGAAAAAGAATGTAGATTTACAATAAGAAATCATGGGGAATGGCATCAGGAATGTGAGAAAGAGTTGGGATTAATAAATAATATTTTTTTACCAAAAACTACCCGGGTAGTTTAACACTGTACAACATTGGCCTTTCAAATTTCTACGGTTAATGCATTCTAAGATGAAGCAAACATCGTAGATAATGATAAACTTGTATTAATAGTAAGTAACCATGCAATAAGTGTGGGTAATAAAACATGTTTTAAAATTTTTACTCATTTTTTCAATATAGTGATATTTATACAAAATTGATTTCCTCGTATTGGCAACATAAGGTTGATCTATTAAACCTTTGTTGTAGCAAACTTTTTGTAACTCTCTCCTAACTGAATTTCCTGTGGCATCCATGCAGGGAGTGTGAGCATAAGTGGGTGAGTGTCTCTGTGAGGAATGGAGGACGCCTAAAAGGCTATGGACCAAAACTAAGTCAATTAACAAGGAAAACTATTTTCAAAAGAAAAAAAATCAGGAAGCAGACCTCTCACCATACTGAAGGATACGAGTTCATCAATCAACTTTTGTCGGGCTATGTCAAGCCGCCCATTTGTGAAATGTTTCTTGAGCTTTGGCCAATAGCCACATACATTGTACCCATCAACTAGCAAGACAGGTACTGCAGTATCAAGGCCCTGGTTCGTACTGCATTGACGTTTTACAAACAAAACATAAAGTCTTAATAAAGAGAAAATACAGAAATTTCAAAGGTCCAACTTTTAGATAAGAAAATAAGACCTGGATGGAATATTACTAGTAAAGGGTCAGAGTTGGATCCTGATAGTGTTCTGTGTCTTCTGGAAGATCCTCCTTCAAAACCTTTTTTCTTCTATAGCTAGTAGCGGGCTTAGGTGTAGAAGAATTTCTTTTCTGGAGCTCCTACAACAATAAATATCGCCAATGAATTACGTTTCTCTATTGACTTCACAGATGCCAGATGAACACTTTCCCCTGAAATACCTTCCAATACTTCAGGAACTGCAAATTCTGCTTCACGTTGGTTGTAATCCTTGGAGGAGTTGGCTAAATACCCTACCAGCAAAAGCTTCACAATAAACAAACAATACTGCAGATAAAACGACAACCAAAATCTAGCTAGAAATAACAAAAGAAATACACATGATTTTTCCTACCAGAAAACAGTTGAAAAGATTACATAAGTTTTCTCCAAAGCTTCGAACTAACCTGACGTATAAGCTGGATATTGTTAATAAACCACATATTAAAAAACTTAATTTAAAAAAAAACCCGTTATAATTCAACTTGAAATTACTGGCCAATTTTTCAAGTTACAGTAAAAGTTTAGTATTGTACAATTATAGAAGGCTAATGAGTTATAGAGTACTGGCCAGATTTTGAAGTGAATTCACCTTGCTAAAATGATTCATCAAATATATTCTCTAGTTCAAAAGATGACAATATGACCAACATACTCTTGACACATGACTGGCCAATTTTTCAAGTTAAATTTCAGTATTACAGAATGCTAATGAATAAGGGATAATTAGTAAGTTTTGTGCTCAATGCCATCCAATACAACCAAGATCCCCTACAACACAAATATACTCCCCTCCCTACATCACAAAAATATTTTAACATTTAATTTATCTTAAAAAAAATTATAAAAATTATATTTATATTACTATCATCTATTTTTATATATTTAGAAAATTTTGTTTTAAAAAATCATGTTTTAAAATTTGTAATAATTGTATTTTGTTAAATATCGCCTTTTTAATTTTTAAAAATGGTAAAACATGATTTTTCAAAATAAAATTTTATAAATATATAAAAATAGATGTTACTGATATAGATATAATTTTTATAATTTTTTTAAGATAAATTAAATGTTAAAATATTTTTGTGATGTAGGGAGGGGAGTAGGAGGTGGTGTAGAAGATCTACACTGCATCCAATAGGGGTGTTCAACAAGAACAATTGCATAGGGCCAACAGGAAAAGGGCCCATTTAATGCACACAGTCAAATTAAGCCACCTGGGTTAAACAACCAAAGAAATGTTGTGATCCAACATCCAAGTATCACAACTATACGGAGCCAAATAACTTTCCTGCATAACAAGACTCGTTGATACAAACCATGTCAAGGGACCGATGCAGATCCAAGCCAAATATCATCCAGTTTTCCAAACTTTCCAAAAAAAAAAATATCCATGTGCGATTGGAGGGAGGGGAGGATTGTTAATTCAAACATTCTCTATAGTTGCCATAGGAAGATTGAATTGAGAATATTCAGCTTTCAAGTTTACCTAGATAGTTGGTCCTACCAGTTCATTTTGCAAAAATGGGAGCACGATTTTTTGCTTATCCTTTGAATAGTACTGTCCTGCTTAATGAATAGAATTTGCTACCCATAACCCATTGGAACTTGCTTCTCAACTTAATTCAAATTGTTTGGGGTTAGACCAAGGGAAACCATAAGTTTCCTGAACCAAAGATCAATATGATAGATTTTTTTATGCTAATAGCCATACTTCTTCCAATCTATCCGATTCAATGTAACAATCACTGATACACGAACATTGACTTCTCTTGTCAGTTGAGCTCATAATCTAAACAAGTTGAACATAAACCCTGCTAAGAACACCCCTGAAGAGTGGAAGATTTTTGACATTTCGGATTGGTTGTCTTGTGTTTCTGCTAAAGTACCAAGTTATTTGGCATGCTGAAACATAAATTGCTTCTACATTACAAGCTCATAAAATGGAAAAAGTAACAAATAATTCTTTCCTTTTGGGGGCTAGAGAGAGAAAGAGAAAGGATTTAGACCTCGGGAGGTTGCGATTGAGGCTGCTTTGACTTCCCAGCCACAATACTAACACGAACTGGTGTTTGAACTGTTGATGCAGATGACGCGAATTTCATGTGGAATTTCCCCTTTGTGGATGGGGAGAGATCCAAAAAATCTTTGCAAGACAGTGCCATTAATAAGAAGAAATAACAATAAATTGTTCATGAAAGAGAATAAACTTGCCAAGGAACATCATACATTGTGCCCATTCAGTTGTCACTTGCTTAAGTCAATTACCGACTGCAACCTAGAATAACTGTTATTATTTTTCTTGCAAGTAATGTTTATTTTAATGAATCTTTAGACTTCAAATATGTTTTTTTACAAGAAAAAAATAATTCGTACCCAGGAAAAAATTATATACTCCAAATTTTCAACATATTAGAACCTAGATACCATGATCCATATCCACTCAAGTGACTCAACATCAACTGGTTAAAAGCATAAATTCATAATAGCAATGAGTGGAGAAACAAGAATTGACCCTTAGAAATTTTCTACAGATTAGAATCACACATTCTCAGTATCTTTCCAGCGGGCTCATTTGGCGTGATGTGTTGATTGTTTATAAGGAGCTGATGAGAGATTTATTTGTGCTACTAAGGAGTTTTTAATATATAATATGTGCCAATAAGGAGCTTATAATGAATAATGAGTGAGCGCTAAACAAACTCAACAAATACAAAGCATAATTCAGATGCAAAATTCTACCAACATTAAACAACATCATCACCATCAACCAGAAAAGATAGATATCTAGATAGACAGAGAGAAATTACCAGATCAAGAAGTACAAAGAGTAAGACTGGCTACAGGAGTGCTAGCGAGTCATGTTGGCACAAAAGTGAGTCGGCAGCAAACTTTGGTACAACAGAGAGGTCAAGAGTGAGAGTGAAGATGAAACAAGAGGAATGAAGAGAGCACCGTGTGTGAGGACAAGGGCAAGGCACGAGGGTTGGGGCAGCACCAGGTCTGTGGTGCCTTAGAGGAAGAGATTGATGGAATCACGATGGGTTCGGTAAGGGAGTGCAGTGCACCTGATTGGTCGCATTATCATCAATCTGTGGAAACAGAACCTGATGATAAACCAAAACTACGAAGTTGGGGTCAATTGATCAATCAAACAAAAACAATCACTACCTCTGAATGCTAAATTTACCCCCAAAAATAAATCCAACATCGCACACCACCATCAAACAACATAAGCCAAGAAAAAAAGAAGTCATAAGCACAAATTAGCCACAAAAGGTCACAATTTCTAATAAATCAAACTACTAAAGGCAAAAGTGGTCAAGTGCAGCCCTGCTCAATGAACACGGTTATGTTCTTGGCTTAAGCTATGGTAGAAGCTTGAGAGCGCGCGAATATGGAAAGATAATGATTATCAAAAGAAAAAGAAAACAAAACTCCGACATAAAGGGGGAAATTGAAAGGAATAACTGCTTGAGATCAGTTGACAGACCTTTCAAAGTGCTTCGGCTTACAGTTCACTAAAGATTTGAAATTGATCTCGGAGAGCCATGAACTACTGCAACAAGAAGCGGAAAACCACCAAGACCTGCTGCAGTGAGTTATGGCGGTGCTGAGCTGTCAGAGAGAGATCAAAGTGAACGAAAGCCAGAGAGAGAGAGAGAAGGTTCGTTTCAGCCTCTCAGTTTCAACTTTCAATTGTGGAAGATAGGAAACAGACGTGGCCATAGCCTAACGGAATTTGTGGGCTGGAGTCGAGGCCAGCCCAGGTCTCGGCCCAACCCCACAATGTGACGCTGTCGAAGCCAGGAGCAGTGTTCTAAAAAAGGCCCACAACGTCTTGAATTTGGCATTGGCAGGAATGGAACGACACCTTGGCGGCTTTGGCGGGTGCAAGACGGATACTTGACGGCCTTGACGGGTGCAAATTGAGCTTGGCAGACGGGTGCAAATTGGGCTTGGCAGGGAAGTGTTTTGGCAAGCGCTGAACGGAGGCTTAGCGGTCTTGACGGTTTTAAATTTAGACTAGTACAGTCCCCGCGCCATGGCACGCAATTTTTTATTTTAAATAAATATAAAATTTTGTAAGTATGGGAAATTACTACAATATTATAAAATTAAATAAACTATTACCAAACGTTAATATAAAATAGAAAAAATATATTTGATAAAGTAAGTAAAAATAATAATAATATTTATGAAAAAATGTGTAAAAATTACACGAGTTTAAGATTTTTAAGTAGAATAGATTGATTGGGTGAAAAGCGATCCCAAAATAAAAGTGGTTATAACACCTAATAAAAAATTCTTATGGTTTACGTATTAGTTAGATATAGCTAGATTAATTAAAGAACTTGTACAAATGTCGTTAGTTGGATTTTTTCCTAGGTTAAGTTGATTGGGAGGAAATCGTAAAATTAAGGTGATTATGACATCTAAGCAAAAATATTTCTCATTATATAAGTATTGTATAGTTAATATTAACATTTTTTTTTTTTAAGTTTTGAATTAATCTCAATTGCTAAATAAAAATGAATTGTCTTAAATAATTTGTAATGGACGCTTGTATATATATTTTCAAAATCGACAAAATGAAATCCGTGCATCAGAATAGATGGTTGGTCAATCTGAGTGATAGAAGCATTATTAAGTAGTAAAATACAATGTATGAATAGATTGCATCCTACTCTAACGTAATATTCATACAGACTCCAAAATCCTTGATGAAATATGTAAGCTCTTCTTTCATGTGCTTGACTTTGTTTAAATAGTAATTTGTAATGGACGCTTGTATATATCTTCAAACCCTGTACATAAGTTGTAAATTCAAATGTTTACGCATGCAAATAAATTTACAGTGTAAATATATCAATCGAATGAACTTTTCAGGATCATTGTAGCTTGGTGATCTTGATATTCTCAATGCACCAACAATAATATTCCATCGGATTAGTGTGGTGTTTAGGTTTTATGGTATCCAGGTAGTGGAATTTTTGGTTGCTGACATCAATGTTTTCATCGCCTGAAAAAAATAAAACAAAAAGATGAATCCTTATAATTCGATCTCGATAACAAAAAGATCATATATGTAAAACATACGCATAAATTAAAGATCTAACATACCTCACTTTTGAAGCTTTCTATTTCTCTATGATCGTCTTACCTTTATTATTTATCATCGTGGGCGATTTAGCTCGGCTGAAAAAACAATGATTATACGACATACTACAATCATCAATCGTCAACTCAATATGTAGATCTGTAAGGGGACTCGGTTGATTGCAAATCCAAACAATATAAGATTTATAATTAATGGGATCTGGTTAGTTATGTATCCAAACAACTAAGATACGACATAACTTAATTAATTAATTAATCCAAATAAATCAAATAAGACATATCTTAACATATCTTAATTAATTAATTAATAGAATTTTTTTTTTTGAAATGAGTATGTTAGTTATATACTCCCTCCGTCCAAGAATACATGGCATTTTAGGCTCATGCAAGCTAATTAAGGAACCTATTTTGCATCTTAAATCTTATCATTGTTATTAAAGGTTAAAATAGTAATTGAAAGTTCAAGGGTTTTCTTTAATTTTTCCAAGAGTTTTATTTAATTTTAACAAGTAAAAAAGTAGTAATTTTAGAGGTAATAATTACTTATACATCTAAAAGACCATGTATTTTTGACAAAGTTTCAAGGCCTAAAAGGACATGTATTCTTGGACGGAGGGAGTATCAAATATCTATACTATATATATAAAGTTGGGTGAAGCCCAATTAATTGCAAATATTAAACGCTTAAAAATCTATCTAATATATATTTAAAATTAGCATTAAATATTACAAAGTTGTTGTAGCTTAATGGTTTGTGGTGTAGTTCATATCTTTTAGATCTAGGGTTCAAATCCCCCTAACTACACCCTTTTTAAAAAAATTCATGTCTTTAATCTACTCCTTTTGTCCCATTTTTTTTTTTTAACAATTTCTTATATAAGTGCAATAGATAAAAATAATAGAGAACATGAAAGCATGTATTTCTTATATTTAATGTTATTTAATGATTTCTTATATAAGTGCAATTAAATACTCCCTCCATTCCTTAATATTTGTCATTTTTAAAGTTGCACGTTTTTCTAAAAATGTCAAAATTATATAAAATATTAATTTTTTATTTGATTTTTTTAATAAGATTATACTTATTACTAATAAGTATGAAATTATTTAAAAAATTATTAAAATAAATAAATATTTTATACTGTTTTTAGTATCTTAAAAAATGTGCCTGAATAGTGAAATGTCAAATATAAAAGAATGGGGGGAGTAAATAAAAATGATTAGATGTAGCTCACTGCTTTTAGGTATTAGCTCTAACCCTTTATGTCAAGTGATCAAATCTCCTTAACGAAATCATTTAAACTTTTGTTATTTTTCATACATTCCATCTACTCCCTTCATCACATTTTATTTATTGTTACATTAAAAATTTAATGGTGGTGCAATTAAAGAAAAATATTTTTAAAAAACAAAAAACATATTTTTTGTGTTTAATATTATTTTACGGTTTCTTATATAAGTGAAATTAAAAAAAATAGATATAACTTCAGTTAAATAAAAAGATCAAAGAGCACAAAAACATGTATATTATTTATGTTTAATATTATTGGATGAATACAAATACTCAGTACCTAACATTTTATATTCGTCTAAAACATTCATCTAATGGGACATAAATTTTACTCTTCTTATATTTCTTTTCTCCTTTTTGTAGGCAGATTTTGTTTCAATTGATTTAAGCTTTAATATAAGGAATATTCCAATAGAATCTATACTTATATGTTACCTTTCTTTTTCATTATTTACAAAATAAAAATTATTTACATATTTTTTATGTTTAATATTATTTAACGGTTTCTTATATAAGTGAAATAAAAAATAGATATAAGTGCAATTAAATAAAAATATTAGAGAGCACAAAAAAATGTATTATTTATGTTTAATATTATTGGATGATTACAAATATTATGTACCTAACTTTGTAGTCATCTAAAAACATTCATCTAATGGGACATAAATTTTACCTTTTTTATATTTCTTTTCTCCTTTTCACAGGTATGTTTTGTTTCAATTCATCAAAGCTTTAATATAAGGAACATGCTAATAGAATCTATAGTTATATGTTACTTTTCCTTTTTCATATATTATTTTAAAAAATACATGTCGTTGTGATTAGATTAATGTTGTTAGAAGTAAAATATATATATATATATATATACACACACACACACACACAGAGAGAGAGAGAGAGAGAGAGAGAGAGAATGGGTAACTTGTGCACACCCTTTAGGGTGTACTTTGTGCACAATTCTCAACCGTTGATCGGGTGTGGATGGATGGCGGAGATTAAAGGGGTTTTTCTTTTTTTTTTATAATTAAAAGCAGGTGGGACCAACTCACAATTGATGAAAAACGTCACTACTCTCCTCTTTAAGCGCGTGTGAATGGGTGAGGGCGTGAAATCTGGGAAATAAATCCCTACCTCCCTCATCTTCTTCATCGTGTAGATCTAGGAGGCAAAGCGAAGGCGAAGAGCTCGGAACTCGGATCCGGCGAAGGGCGAGGAAGGTGGCCACTGTGGTTGAGTCCGGCGACTGCGCTTGGCTTCCGGCAACGACAAGTCCGGAGGGGGGATTGCGAGGCTTCGACCGATGACTGTGGACATGGAGAGGAGCGATTCATCCAACGGCGGTGGCGATTGCGAGGCTACCGGCCGGGAGGCGAAGAGGAAGGCGACTTCGATGGGAAGGCCGGCATCGGCGATTAGGAGGCAGAGTTGGGTAGGCGGTGGCGATTCTGCTGCGAGAGCCCAGCGACGGTGAATCGATGGCAGCGGCGATTGCGAGATTGCGAGGAGGAGATCCAACAATCGCTGAATTCGAGGAGGCGGTTATGGAGATCCAACAATCGATGAATCCGGGGAGGAGATTGCGAGGCTGCGGGGTTGCGGTGGCGACGTCGGCAAAAGATGCGAGCAGGAGAACCGATGATGAAGGCGTGGTCGAGCAACGGTGGTGGCAATGTCGATCGGGCGATCGGCACTCAGCGCGATGGTCAAGTAAGAGAAGCATCATCTTTTTTTTGGTGGGGGCGGGGGTGGGTGGGTGGGTGGGTGGGGGTAGGGGGTGGGGGTGGTGGTAACGAATGTTGATCGATCATCGCAGGCGATGTGTAGGGGGGGGGCGGGGGGTTGGGTTAGCGTTTTCTAGACGCATAATGTTGATTAATTATTCGTTAATTATTCAGTGTTATGTGTCGAATTTTGGTTAATAGTGGTAAAAATTTGTAAATTATTTGGTGAAATCTGATTCATTATTCGTCAGAATACGGAGTCTTCGGTTTGGTAAACAATATAAAATAAAGCAATATTCGGTGAAATGTGAGACATTATTTAGTGAAATGTGAAACATTATTCGGTGAAATATGAAGCATTATTCGTATCAATTGTAAGTATTGTTTAGGGATTTGAGGTTTCTTTTATCTGAAATTGATTTACAAAAAAAAACATTATTTGGTATCATGTGACAAATTATTCAATGGAATCGGTAATTTTTTATATGAACTAAATGAAAAAGATAAAAGAACATTATTCGGTAGCAACTGAAATATTATTCGGTGAAATTGTCAATCTTTAAAACGAAATAAAATCAGGTGGATTTAAAAAAAAACATTTATTCTCCACACACACAAAAAAGGATTTTGTTCACAAATATTTTATATATTAAAAAAAACAAAAAAAAAGGAAGGGGGAGGGTTTGAATCACACGCACTAATTGAATGGGGGTGAGTTTTTTTTGGCATGTGGGTCCCACTATATTAAAAAGAAAAATGTAAAAATTCTTTTTAATCCTAACCTTCCATCTTCTTTAAATCAATTGCCCGGATTTGTGCACAAGGTATATCTTAAGGGGTGTGCACAAGGGAACCACTCCCTATATATATATATATATATATATATATATATATATATATATATCTTTATGCATATTAATTTAGTGGTCATCAATTCAATTAATTTAAGTTTTCATATAAGCAACACGCTAATAGAATCTATAATTATATCTTACTTTTCTTTTTCATTATTTAAAATTTATTTTTAAAATAAATACATGTCATTGTGACTATATTAATGTCGTTACAATTAAGAAAAATATATAATTCTATGCACATTAATTTAGTGATCATCAATTGCCAAAATAAAATTTATATTTTTCAGAAGATTACAAAATATTTGAAATTTTCATAAATTTATTAATTCTTTTAAATAAAGTATAAAAATAAATTTAGGTAATATTAAACATTATAAATCATTGATTAGTTAACTTACCTATTAAAACTAATATTGGTATATCAAATATTATAAAATAGGTCTAATAAAATGAATCAGTATAAAAAACAATGTCCCGCGCATAACGCGGGATTGGCCATCTAGTGTAGATTTGCATTTATCCGTTTGTTAATTAATTCTTATCCTTAACTTCGTTTGTGCGGAAGTTTGTTATTAATTGTTATCATAAATTAACTGCATGTATTTTAATTGGATTTATATCTTATTAGCCTTAATTAATTACTAATTTAAAACTAAAATCCCTACATCAAAGGAGAAGCCGCCACATGGCGTAGGCGACTTCTCCTTTAGTATTATAACATTGATATAGATATAGATATAGATTTTATTATTAAGTTGTGATACTTATTTGAACATATATATGTGATTTTATATTCGAACAACTTTAAACTAACCTTGATAATTTTTTATTTGATACTCCGTATGTTATAGACTTGAAATTAATGCATACGCAAGTAATTTATTCTCATGTGTTTTAGACATAGGATAAACATAAGAAAATTATAAAAACCGTTTTGTCTTCCAAAAACCTGCTAATAAGGCCATGTTTATCAAGGGATACTAGGGATACTAAAAATATTAATATTTTATTCTTCTCTCTCCGCCACATCATCCTAACATTTTATTCTCATTTTTCCCACTTTATCAGTAGCATCCCTAGTATCCCAAAACACATCTTTCCTACCAACTCAATTTATAAATATACCCCTCTCTAATAATTATTTCCATTCTCGATTATATTATTATATTCATTTATTATTATTAAAATATTAATATTAAATTAATATTATTTATAAACTAAATAGTACGAACTATATATAACCAACAAAAAAAAAGCGTCATTAATTAAAGAAACAAAATGACGTTACAAAAAAGACAATGTATAAACTTCGGAATTGTTTCAATAACATAATTTACACTTACAAAATCTTTTATAATTATAATTCAATTTTTTGCATATTAATGATCAAAGATAAATATTTTTTTTATAAATATAGTCAAACATATTCAAAATTGATGTCTATATATAGATAAAAATGAATCTAGTATTGTGGTAAAAAAAATATTTTTTTTATTTACATTTTTTATACCAAAATATGATTTTAAACATGTTAAACATATTCAAACAAGAGGCAATCTCAGCCGTCCAACTCCATCCACGTGGCAAGCATGCAGCATGGTGCTCCGCAGGCCAATCGCTACTGGACATGTGTCCTGCCATTTGAGTTTTCCAGCTTTGCACAGCGGCTGCGTTTTGTGCTTCAATTGAAAAATCCGACGTCGTTTCACCTGCCTTCATCCGAAAATTTCAACTGGTCTGAACACCACCTGACACACAAGTAATCCTACCAAGTTCACGGAGTTCAACTCCACGGGATCCTAATCGATAAATTACTTTTGTCCAAGCATCGATACTATACTAGTATCATTGTAGTATCGAATACACCCCTTTTTCAATTTTATAATAATTTTTTCCCTAGTATCCCCCTATACAGGAAATGCCCGATAAACTTGCTCTAAGACAGCCAAATCGTCTACCCTGCCGCCAAACGTTTTTTAGAACATCGAAGAAAATCGTTTAGTGTCAGTAGGTACGTTGCGGATCACCCATGACTGCAACAAGGTTTGTTTCTCTTTTCGAGGGGGCTTCGGAACAACCAACATTGCAAACTGAATAAATAAAAAGGGACTGACGAGTTCAATCGAAATCAAACAGTAAAACAATTGAAGTCTGCTTCAACGAATAAATAGAAAATGAAAAGTAAAAAACCCAGATAGTGAAGAATTCATCTTGCTAAACCCTCAAAAGCCTAACAAGAGTTCCTGCAAACACTATCGAACCTCTAGATTCTAAATGTTACCTCACAAGATGTCCACCAGCCCAACTTATTTCCCATATTAGATCTTTCAAGCCAACAACATTCCTCCGAACCAATCTGGGTCTTATTGTTGGCTTTGGATGTCAACGCCATAGTCAATTTGACACAGTTCACAGCCACCTATGTCTGCCTCATTGCTGAGCACACTGAACCCTTTGAGCACCTCCATGCATGTCATCATCCTCTTCATATGCCTCCTGTTGTGCTTGTGCTTGCTTCCTACGCATTTCCTCTTCAATATTGACATCATGCAGGGTGGTCTCTTCACACTCATCCAACTCCATATCAGTCAGCTGGCTTGATGTTCTAGGTGGCAGAACTGCCTCCAACGCCTTGCATTGGTCCAGGGTCAGCGAGTCAGGAAATTCAACTGTGAAGTGGACGTACAACTTCCCCTTCATGAAGGGCCTCTGGTACATTGGCATGCCTTCATCATTTATCGCCTTAAATTGATCTGCAAATGAACAAGAAGGTCATAAGATTTTTTTTTTAAAAAAAAAAAAGAAAAAGAAGAAATGCTTCACTCCACAAAGTAACCGAAAGGATTAAACAAAAGGAGCACAAGTAATCAAAGGAGTAAACAAACTAACAGAACTGTGCGAGACAGATTACTGTGGGAGACAGGCACACAAAATAAAGAAACACCTAGCATTCTGATTTAGTGCAAGTGTAAACAACACACCGCATTTGTAGAGACAGCTATGGTACAGAAGAATATTCAACCACATCCACTTGCAGATCATAATGACAAGTAATACAAATATAATCCTCATCTAAATCACCTTAGGAGAATATGTAAAAAAAACTTTACAAAAAGAAAGTACCTGGCTTGATGACTTCTCCGGGCTGAGACTTGATGAGCAGTTGTCTATTATCCAAGTGGGTTAATGCAAATTGGAAACCACAAAGTGCCTCAGTGAGAGACAATGTATGCTCATAGAACAGATCATCGCCCTTTCGCTTGAATTTTGGATGTTCTTTTTGTTGTAGAACGAACACTATATCTCCTGTAAGTGTGTCAGGCTGTAAAGACAAGAAAAAAGTTTAACAAAACAATGACCTTATCACCCCATATTAATCCTTTGCTTAAAGTAGTCAAATATTACCGCCTCATCTGATGCTCCAGGGAAAGTGATCTTCTGTCCATTTTGCATCCCTTTCTCAACTACAACTTCCAAAACTTTCTTCTCCTGTGCCACCTTATCACCCTTACACTGTGGGCAGCGATCTTTATCATTGATGGTCTCACCAGTACCCTTACAATCATTACAAGGATGCTGCATCTGTTGAATCATGGAAGGGCCTAAATGTCTGATAGAAATCTTCATACCAGATCCTTGGCAGCCAGGGCATTTCATTGATGCCCCCGATTTTGATCCCTTTCTACAATTGGCAACATTAAACGACAATAAAACAACAAGAAGCTCACAACTAAGATAGAAACAAAAATTTCATGGTGAAAAAAAAAAAAACTTACCCTTTGCACTTTGAGCACAACACATTGCGGGAAAGGGACAATTTCTTACTGGTTCCATTGTAAAGATCATCCAAAGACACCTTCAGAGGATGGACGACATCTTCTCCCCTTCTCTGTCTTCGGCCTCTGCTGCTGCTGCCACCACCTGCACAAAGAAGTGCCATCTCTCAATATCACAACTTCCATAAAACAAGATAGTGATCCGCACTGACATGTCAATTATGCAGGTTGAAAGGCTCACCACCAAATGGGCTTCCACCGAAGAATGACTGGAAGATGTCAAATGGATCATGGCCACCTCCTCCTCCCAAATTTTCTTTAAGTCCATCCTCACCATACTCATCATATATCTCACGTTTTTCTGGATCGCTCAGAACCTCGTATGCATGTGCCAGTTCTTTGAACTATAAAGAGGAAATTTTAACTTCATACATGAAGAAACCAATTTACATAAACCACAGAAAGCAATATTCTGCACGCATGCTATCACAACAAGCAATCCACTGGGTTCAATGATCAAATTCACACAACCCCCAATTCCCAAACTATTTTCCAAAATTGAACCTGGCTTGCACTTCCCATTAATAAAAGATCACATAACATAGAAACCAGAGTTTTTAAGCAGACAGATAACTGTCGTCAATTTGATAATTATGAACATGACAAATTCAGTCTTGGTTATGGCTACTACTCCAACCCCCTCACTGAAACAGAATCAACCTCCGGCAAAAGAGCACAAGCATATAAACTTCAGGTCAAAACAATGATCTTTTCAGCAATCATTAAATTACCCCGTCGTTCAGAGAAAGTTGAATTGCAAAATTCACAAAACTAACGCATCAAAAATTGGACTCCGTCAGCAAAACCCTAAACCTAAAATCTTAATATTACAATTCCAGAACAAACATCAAAAATCAAACCGGCCAAGAACACCAAACAGGTATTCAGATCGTAACAACAACAATCAACCAATATTACAATTCAAACGAGCACAAACCTTCTCAGGATCACCGCCCTTGTCAGGATGGTTCTTGATAGCGGCTTTCTTGTAAGCCTTTTTCAGATCATCAGGGGAGGCATGTTTGGGGACACCAAGGACCTCGTAATACTTGGTGTTGTCGCTCTTCTTCGGCGCTCTTCCAAACATCTCCGCTCACCACAATTTACTCCTCTCCCTCTGCCAACAAACAAAACCAACACCAAAGACAGGGGTTTGTTCAGATCCGATCCAGGATGAAAGAGTCAAATAAGTAAAGAGGAAGAGATAGAGAATTTCGGAACCCACCGATCTGAGACGAGTTTTGTGGTGGGAGAGCGAGCGCAGAGGGGAGAGAAAGAGAGAAGCTTGCAGAGCGGGGAGATACGGCGAAAGAGAGTTTGGAGCTCTTCTTCGATATTTGTTTTATTTTTATTTTTGTAGATGGATGGACGGTCAAGATGCGTTGGCCGCTCTTCAACCCTCTTTTAGTCTTTTTATATACGGAGTATATAAAAAGACGGAGTATATAAAAATATATATATACGGAGTATATTTGGGAAGGGGTTGTTACAGATACGGTGAATATTATGTCAAACCGTCTCAGGAAGTCGGTGATGACATCGCGTCCACGGTCATCCGAAGTCGAAGTCGGAGTCGGTAAGTCTATGAGGTCGGTATGTCTAATGTCTTTGTCATCTCCATTATTACCGGAAGTCGAAGTCGGCATGTCCATCACCGACACCGACATCAGATGTTGACACATCCTCTCGCAAGTCAAAGTCGGAAGTTTCTAATTTAGTCTCAAATATGCCCTCGAAATAAACTTTCAGGGTATATAGCTTGGAAAATGTACTCAAAATTACATTCGAAACTATTAAGTCTCAAATTTAGCCTCGAACATACCCTCGAAATTATATTCGAAGATGGTTGGAACATTCAGCCCGTCCTGAAGCGCTTGTGTGATGTTTATGGTGACAAAATAAAATGAGTTTGATGTAGGAATGTAAGCATGGCTAAAAGTTTGAGTTGCGTCGTGGAAAACTTTGAAAACATCAACAACATCTCGAGCGATCACCCACACATCCCCAAAAACGTTTCAACCTTCTACAAACAACTTTGTATTTTTAGTTCCACCGGGTGCAAACATCATGGGGAAAGTTATTTGGGCGCACTTTGTTTGCTCGACAAACTAGTGCCATTGTTGGCAAAGCTATTTGCTTCGCCAAAGTACCCATAAAATATATATATCGAGTTGGTTCAAGTGTTCAACCACGGTATGTAAATATTATAAACCATCTTGAACACATAAGTTTAAAGTATGGGGTATGCAATGGATGTGAAAAGATTTTCCTCCGATCCCGGGTGAATAATATTGGATTAAGTCAGGAATAGATGGCGGTGTTGGCGGAATAGATTGATCGGCCATGACGAAAGTAACAAATTGAGCAACGATGAAAAATGAAATGGGAGTGTGATGGGATGTTTTTATAGGTGGAGAATAGGAGTGTGGATCCACATCACAACACACCCCTTGTGAATATATTGTATACAGGGGTACATTAGTGATAGTTCGTTCAGGTTGTTAGTGTGTTGATTAGATGTTGTTACGGGTCCAAGATCCCTATAAATACATGTACTGATCAGATGCAATACACACAACCGATTACACTCATTCTCTTCACCATCTTCTATCCCTCCCATATTTCACTCTCCTTTGTTTCTCTTCCACGATTCTCCGTTCGTCGTCACCTCCATCATGAATAATTAGGATCTGTAAATCAAATCTGATCAGAAACTGAGAAGCTTCAGTTTCTCATGGTATCAGAGCACTAAGAAACTGGAGTTTTCTTTTCTCAAGACCGGAAGAAAATGTCGTTGGACGACATAGATGCAGGAAACTCAGAAGTTCGTGGCCATCATTTTCAGATCAACTCAGCGTCATTAGTTATGAGCAACGATCTGCTGAATCTTGCAAGCTCGGATCATCCGGGAGCACAATTGGTGGCAAACACGTTCAACGGAATGAATTTTCTGAGCTGGAGCCGCGGGGTGCGTATGGCACTCGGAGCCAAATTAAAAATTGGCTTCATTGACGGGACAATCGCGAAGCCTCCAGTGGGAAGCGTGGATCATGAGCGCTGGACCAGATGCCATTTCATGGTCCGATGCTGGATCCTCAACTTGATGACAGGAAACCTAGCCGATGGATTCATGTATGTGGATTCTGCGCAGCAACTCGGGACATGCCAATGGCCCCCTCTTGTTTCAATTACGCAGGAGTTTGAGCAATCTGAGCCAAGAAAATATGTCAGTGGCGGACTATTTTGGGAAAATGAAACGAATCTGGGATGAGATTCAGAGTTTAGACGGATTTCCTAAGTGTTCTTGCAATGCAAGAACTATCTTTACTTGTGGAATTACAGCTAAATTGATGGATCTTGATAATAGAAACAAGCTCATGGAGTTTTTGCTTGGTCTGAATGAAGGTTTTGATTGCGTTCGTAATCAGGTTTTGGCGATGGAGCCTATCTTTTTTCGTAATCAGGTTTTGGCGATGGAGCCTATCTTTTTTTTTGACAAATTTTAATCATTTTTCTTTTTTCTTTTGGTTTTGGGGATGAGGGGAGGCCAAAACAGGGGTTGTTCCCTTTGGAACAGCTGATCCTGGCCGGGAAAATAGACCCAACGACTATTTTTTTTCAAAATTAACCCGACTAGTAGTGGGACCCACAAACCAACATTCTTTTTTTTTTAAATAATAGGTCAACCCACCAGATTTCGGGGTCTCGACCCTAACACAAATCCGCCAACCCGAATTACCCGTCAACCCCGACCCAGCCTGTCAATGACCCGTGGTGACCGGAAACCTCTGGGTCAACCCATGGGCCGTGACCATGCCTAGATCGATTATGTTTGTGTGTAATTTTTTTATAAAAAAAAATTACAATGATTACGACACAATGACACATGTCATTACCAGGATTCCTTGGGTGGTGGGACAACCACAATTGACTGCCCCAAATTTGCACCTAGTATAAAGAAAAAATGGCATTACCAGGATTGAAGGAACATTAAGACACATGGCATTACATGTGTATAGACATTCCTAGGCACATGTGCTCTCAATTTCAGTTTTTGAACACCTACTAACACAGTAATACCTAATCAGGGTATGAATGCAGTACAAATTTAACCAAGGAGTAAATGTAACATATACAATACAACCTGCAAGACAGTTTTGGTTCTAGTCATTCTACAAGCTTGTTCTCCGATTACATCTTATGAACCCTCTGTCTAAAGGCGAAGCTCTCGATTCACTCGGATCTTGGTGGTGATGTTTCCCACAATATTGATCCCTGTCCTCGAATCGTGCAACTGCGCAAGCTATAGGTTGATACCTAAAAATTCAGTAAAAAAGGATGTCATCACCCAAATGCTATAAAAGTAGCACTCTTGAAATTGCCCAACAGTGAAGTGATTAGCTGCGTTACCTTACATACAAAGAACATCTAGTGCAAGTCTGAGTCTCGGAGTAGCAATGAAGCGAGATCTTCTTCAAGGCTCAAGAGGTTGCTCGAAGTGTCTCGTAACCAAGTTACAGAAAGACAGAACAGCTCCCTATTACCTCTATGTACCCCATATACCGTCTACTCGGCCATCATGAATGCGAATGTTCATACACACAGCCCTAAAAAACAAAGTGTGAAAAAAAAAGTCAGGTAATGTGAGCAAGCACTCTTGTAAAAAGTACTCAAAACAAGTCATGAAAGATTCGATACTATAAGACGGTTATAGTCATTACCATAAGAGAATCTGGATGCCAAATCTCTCAGCCGTGTGACCGATCTTTAATGGCTTTTAAGATAACATGTTCCAGTGACTTGAGGATAGCATCCCGACGAACACCATTATTTGACAAATCATTGATGAGGGCCAAAGCTCCCTTTCCGTCCCCAGTTTTATGAAGAGCGTAAAGAAGAGCAGTGTATGTCACATGGTCGGGTTTCACTTCCTTTTTCATCATTTCCCAGAAAAGCTTAAGAGCTTCTGGAAGGTTACCTGATCGGCAATGCTTATCAATCAAGAACGTATAACAGACAGCATCAAGACTAATTTTCCGATTCTTCATCTCTGTCAACAAAGGTGACACAACATTCATTAAATCGTTGCTTTGGGAAATTCTGGGATATGGATGAGTATTCTTCAAATAAGCGTTCCAATGGCCATACATCAAAACTGTGTAGGTGACGATGTCAGGGTTGATCCCTCTACGCTTCATATCATCAAAGAGAGCATCAGCTTCTACCAGACGGTTCGCTTTGCAATAGCCGTTTAACATTATTGTGCACATAATGACATCGGCTCCCAAACCTCTTTGAACCCAGTTGTCGAATATCCGCCTTGCAGTTCTGATATCTCCAGCTTGACAAAAAGAAGTTATCAGCTGTGAACATGTCTTTATGCAGTGATTTTTTTCTAGAATTGATGATCTGTTCAACAAGGAAACTGCTTTTTCAGTCTCACCATCATTCAAAAGACTATCCAATAGCTTCAAACAACATTTCTTATTCACGAGAATTCCACGCTCAAATATCTTGATGAAAAAATTATAGGCCTTTGATATACATTTCGCCTCACAGTACCCACAAACCATAGCAGAATAAATAATGTCCAAGCTTTCATTCATGAGAATTCCTTGCCCTTGCTTAAAAACTGCTTCAGCTTCTTCAACCTTTTCACTGATACATAGGGCTTCAATTATCGATTTGTACATCACAGCGTCCGGTTTCAAACCCTGTGTCTGCATGCGCTGAAAAAGATTTAAAGCTTCCATCACAAGACCATGTCGACAAAAAGCCCCAGCTAGTATATTGTAAGTAACAGCATCAGGAACCAATGCCTTGCCCTTCAATTCATCAAAAATTCCACAAGCCTCATAAAGCTGTCCCGCCAGACAATACCCATTAATCAAAGTCGAGTAGTGAAAGACATCTGGAGACTTCATCTGGTAAACCAGCTCTTTAGCTTCATCCAGCTTACCAGTTTTACACAAAGCATCCACCATAGAATTGTATGATATCTCATCGAGGTATATACCACAGCGCTTTACATATTCCAACCATTCAATAGCTTCCGAAGCCATTCCCAAAGAGCACAAGCTCTGAAGTACAGAACTGACAACAACACAATTAGTCTTCACTCCTTTCCCCACCATTGATTCATGGAGATCCAAAACTTCCCAAAACTTCCCAGACTTGTAATATGCATGAATCAGAGCACCAAAACACTGGATACCTGGGGTCAAACCTCGGCTTTCAATCTCATTAAATATTTCTTGTGCTCTATCTAACTTCATCTCGCCACAAAAGCCACGGATAACCACTTCATAAGCATAGTTATCAAAAGGAACATCGGATTCCCTCCACGCTTGGAGCACATCATACCCCAAATCCGCCTTCCCTTGCAAACAAAGCCCTTCAATTAAAGTGGTGTAACTAAATTCATTAGGATTAACCCCAGCCCGTTCCATCTCGGTTAAAATCTCAAACGCCTCTTCTAGACTACCCTTCTTACAATAAGCCTTCATAAGAATATTGTAAGTGAATTCATTAGGGATAAAACCCTGCCGCTTAAGCTGATGATACACTGCCAGCGCCATATCCATCTTTCCATCCTCAATCAACCGGTTCAGCAGGAAATTACACGAAAACACACAAGGCATAAAAGCCCTCCTCCTTGTCTGGAACAACACATCAAGAGCCTTATCAAACATGCCCAACCCAGCATAAGCCTTTACTAACACCCCAAGCACCCGAACCAACACACCCGACTCTTCCTCGCCCTCGAGACTCTCGAAAAGGGCACCAATCACCTCATTGACACCGAAACCCGATTCGATTTCGCCCACCCTCATAATCTCCGACAACAAAGCTTCCAGGCTCCTCCCCATCCCATTCTCACAAACAATTCGAATGATCCTGACATAGGTTTCAACATTATGCCGAAATCCTTTCCCTTTAAGATTGTAAAACAGAGAGAGCGCCTGTTGGGGCTCCTTCCTGAAGCTGTAGAGGACCTCGGCAACGTCCCGTGGGTCCCAACTGACCAATACGTCGCCCAAATGGGAGGGGTTTTCTGGTGCGCAAGTGGATCGCTCATCCGAACTGGAATCGGAGGAGGTCGGATTCAAGTAGGCAAGTGCTAGATTCGAGTTTGGACGAATTAAATTCGGAAATGTGGAGAGGTGAAATCGGCGTACTGACCTTATTGCAGAAAAAACCCTCATGGAAATGGAGACACATCGGGCAATCGAAAGTGGAACCAACCTCAATCAGTAATGAAATCCACGAACAGGAATAATCTTCCTTCGAACGAGAGATCTTCGACTGTTGAATTGAAACTTGAAAGTGGATTTGCTTAAACCCTAGTCCGGTGAAGTGGTTTGCAGAACTGCAGGAGTCCTAAAACCCTCTTTGTCTAATCGCTATTTCTCCCCAAATGTTTTTTTTTCCCAAAAAAAAAAGAGAGTGTTGCAGACAGGTTTCAATGAGGCCCATGGGCCATGGCCCAGCCCATTAAAAAATCTCCCATGTATTTCATCAAACAGCGAAAAAGGCCGAACCTACCGGAGTTGATGGTGTCGGCGAGGGAGGAGCATCAGTCGATCTTTGCCGGAGACTCATGTATCGTTGTTGGAGTTTTTTTCTTAGTTTCTGGTTTAATTTGTCATTAAATAGTTTCTGGTTGCCCCTATCTCCTAACCAATCCTACCGATTAGCTGTATTTCTTATGGAAAATTTGAAACCTAAAGCCCTTTGTTTCGTGATCTTGAATGTGTAGTTCTGTCAATTTTCAATACTCGGACTGGAAATCTCTAGCTAAGGGATCGAGTTATTTGCCAATTCATCACACACCTGTGCTCTCTTTTACGTTCTTCGCTGCCGTTTAAATTCAGTTGCCTGATCTTGTGTTGGATTCTGAATTTGCTGTACTTATTATAGCTGATTATCCAAGCAAAGAGATTGCTTTATCTGGTGCTTCTTGCTTCAGCTAGAATGTTAGGTTTTGATGGTTCTGTCCTTGTTTGGCACCTTCGGATTTTCGAACGTAAAGAATGAATAGACATCCAAGAGTGCACACATCTTTTCTCAATTTCAAGTGATTGTAAGCTGTTTTTTATTTGATACGGAGAAAAACACTTGATGAAATTCTCATCCACTTCCAAGATTCAATAACAAAAATTCCCAGCCCTGACACTTACTACATTTTAGGTTTGAAATCGTCATGCATTTGTTGGTGTTTCGTATTCTCACGTGTTGATATGAATCGTAGGTTCAAATTGATGGATACTTCCGTAGATGGACAAGGTGCTGAAACAATATGCCGTGATAGAATAAAGGGTCAGTGACACTTAACCATTCCGGAATGGCTCACCGAAAAAGACTTGTGGGTAGTACCCATATGTCCCCGGTTCGAACCCCGGAATGACCGCTCTTTATTTACCAATGACACTTGAAAATGCAGTCATATAGATTTCCTGCAGTTTGATTTTTATTTTTTACCCAAATATGGCTAGTTTTGGTTTTTGTAATTGAAATCTCAGTCCAAGTACAAAGGAATCAACCAGCACCTAATCGGTTTCATTCTCTGTTGTTGCAGGAGTTCGCATATCAAAAGAGGAGTATCTCAAATCACAGAAGAAGGAAGAAAATCCAAAGGTAGATAGAACTTAAAATTTGACTCGCACGGTTATAAATTGCTTTGTCTATCTCATGATTTGCACTGCATGGTTCTGTTGGGTTTATATCAGTTCTCATTACATCTAATCATAGGGAACAAATTGTTTGATGCATTTGACTATATTAAAGTTTAAACCTAATGAGTTCCATTGAATTTTACAAGGTTTGGGATGGAAATATTTATCTGTAAGTGACAGATTGTTTCCATTTTAAAATTTATAGATTTGGATGAACAATGGTTTTGGTTTGAAATTATATGCTATAAATTTTTCTGTTAGTTTAAACCTTTGGTGTTGGTTTGGACTGGAGTTCATCTTTTTGAACTCATCTCCTTAAGGCTTCATGCTCCAAGAGCTTCAAGAGAGTTTTGCTGGTCCCATTGAGTTCTGTTTTCTATGAAGATATCTCTTCCTCTTCAGATGAACTCTTCTTTCATCTTTTACGTAT
This sequence comes from Persicaria maculosa, assembly GCA_963922045.1. Lineage (NCBI taxonomy): Eukaryota > Viridiplantae > Streptophyta > Magnoliopsida > Caryophyllales > Polygonaceae > Persicaria > Persicaria maculosa. The sequence goes on along the minus strand of OY998255.1, from coordinate 9,646,123 downwards.
TCGTTTACCAGGATTGTTGGATCCCTGAAGCTACTTGAGTGATGTAGTTGGGGAAGCACTCATGAATGGTCTTGCTTTTGCTTAGGAGACGAAGTTAGAATGGGGCAAAGGCCTTGCTCAAAAGCGAGAAGCTGAAGCGAAGCAGCTTGAGTTAAAAGTTGAGAAGGATAAGCCTTTTGCTCGGTCCAGGTATACCTCTATGGCTCTACGAATATGTGACAATGACATATTATTGTTTGCATTTTATTTCTGCAGAGATGACCCGGAGCTTGATAAGATGCTCAAGGATGCAACAAGATGGGGTGATCCGATGGCTCATTGGGTTATGGTAATTGAAGAATCAAATCCTCAAGCTCCTGAATTGCTTTAAAATCACATCACATTCACTCATTGTTATGATTTTTACATACTAAGCAGAGTAAGCAGCCAGCAGCTATCCTTCCAGACCTCGGAGATGATGAGAAGATGAAAGAGTCGGGATTCATAATACCACAGGAGATACCCAGCCATAGCTGGATTAAAAGAGGATTGGATGCTGCACCAAATAGATATGGAATTAAACCCGGAAGACACTGGGATGGAGTAGATCGTACTAATGGTATGTGGAGTTTCACCTTCATCTAAATGCTTTTTTCAATACTTCAGTTCAAACAGCTGTTGAAAGAACACATTCTCCTCTTTTTTTTCTTCCTTTTTGTAGGATATGAGAAGGAACTTTTCAAAAGGATGAACGAGAAACGAGCTACAGAAAGTGAAGCATATCTATGGTCTGTATCTGATATGTGAGCACCGAGCATTTTTGTGGCGGTAAAGGTAGCCCTAGGCTCTGGTCTTCTTATAAGATATGAGTATCTTCATTTAGTCAAGGAATCCATCTCTCGTAATATCCTTCCCCCATGCTCTTACTTCGATGATCCTGACACACAGAATTGTACAGCAATCATGCCATCCTTGATACATGAAAAATCGAAACAAAAGGAATCAAGTTACTGTCTGGCCAAAGCTACCAGTTCTGCTGCCAAGTCCTCAGCGATTGCCACCATCATATCATATTTCTGCAGTTAAATGTGTTGGTGAGTTTGTTATTCATGTGATACCTTGATTTAAGCTTCTGATCCTGAGGGTAATAAACTGTTTAGAGTAGAGTCATGGTGGATCTGATTTTGATGGTTCATCCATCTTTGATGAGGAGTAAATGCTTGGCTAGTAGTATACCCTATTATAATTAGGGGTGTTATTCGAGCCGAACGAGTCGAGCTTAATATGTTCAAACTTGATTCGTTTGTTAAACGAGCTCGGGCCAAGTCGAGCCCAATTTTTACCTGAGCTTTCTTCTTTGATTAAGCTTGGCTTGTGTAGTAAATGAACGGGCTCGAGCCGAGCTTTTTTTCAAACCTTAAATAGTTTTACTTTGTTAACATATTAACGTAAAAGAAATTTTAGAAATTCCATAAAATTCGAGTTATTCGAGCTTAAATTGAACAAGCTGATTAAAATCATGTTTAACCTTGCCTTGTTTAAGTAAGTGAACGAGCTCGAGTCAAGCTTTTTCGAGCTGATCCCGAGCCAAGCAACATAGGAAAATTTGCAGATAGCTTTTTTTTTTGAAGCATCTCAACCATCTGAATTGATTCACATTGATACTTGGGTCCTTACCCTCTCTCATTGAGAAAGTATATATGCACACTTTGACAGATCAATGAATGAAATTCAGACTTTCTTTTTTATGCTGTGATAAATCATTTATAAAAAAACTACACATTGATTGAAGAAATGTTAAAGTAGTAGCCCATTTAAATATATGTTCACTTTATATATAGAATATATTCTCCAACTATAGTATGTACAATTTCACAAATCGATCGGTCAATGACAAATTAGCAGCATCACGTTCAACTCTATAGCACAATTATTCGCATATATACTTTTTGCAAAGTTATCATTATAATTATCCGTAAAGATGGTCTAAAATCTTATTAATGGTACATCGCAATTCTTGCTTATTGTAAAAAAAAAAGTTATCATGAAAAATAATTTAAGATAGAAAAATAAAATTAAAAATAAACCTTAGTCAATTATTTTGTTATTTTTTTCCTGTCTTTACTGGTGTTTTTCTTATGTTATTTATTTGTAGAAACTATAATATGGCTCTTATATAACTTCATATTTAGGTTATGAAAATTTTCTTTCTAAGTCTTTATATGTACATACATATATATATTACATACACAATAGAGATACTCAGATACTACTTGGTAGTTGGCACCCTTTTATTTAATGAACAGGAATATTAGAATCTCTAGTTGCACACGTACTAATTAAAAATTATAATTAATTCCTTTTAACCAAAAACACAATAATCCAGTACTACTTATGTGTTTTTAAATGTTGATAGTTGCTATATGAGGTATTTTTTGGAATAAAAAACCATATTTGAAAACACAAAATAGGACAAAAGGTGACGCATTTGATGAGGCAGAATCTTCCTAATAAATTAATATTCTCAAACCACTACTAGTAATAAACAACAACAGATGTGATTATGATGACGAAGGTGTCACCTTTGTCCCAAAAAATGTAGTTGACTTTATCAAAATGGAGAATGCGTCATCAAAACACACATTATTTATGTACGGATTATTTATAATAGTATAGTTATAAGTTATCGCGCTATGATGAGATTTTTTAAAAATAAAAATTTATTAATAAAAAGATATTATACAATTAAATAAAAAATTAATTTATTTTTTTATTAAACTTATAAAAATAAATTTATAAGAGAAGAGTGTAAGAGCAACCCAACGGATTCTCCATATTGAGTTTTTTTTAAAAATATTAACATTGTTTTTTGGTCTAACAGCTTCTCCATTACATTTTTTCAAGTAGAGAATGAGGAGAAAAAAATGAAGATCATTTCCTAAATTTAGAGAAAACTCTATATATTTTGGGGTAAACTCCAAAATTGAGAAGCGGTTGGAATTTAACCCAAAAAATTAAGAATATATGATTTCTAATTTTCTAGCTATTTTAGAGATTTTTTTAGGGAAGTTGTTGAGCATGCTTTAATAGACTCATTCAGGATGAACTCGAATGTGATAGTGTATAAAGATTTACAAATAGATATAGATTATATATTAATTTAATTAATATTTTGAATTAAACCAATTGGTTATGTCAAAGATAAAAATCAATTACAAAACGAAAAAAAAATGATTGATTGAAAATGAAAGGAATAAGGATGTGCCGATGTGACACACACACACACATATATATAGGTGAAAACTCTTCCGTTTAAAGAGTTTATTTATATAGATATAGATAGGGGTGGGCATGGGACGGGACGGGACGGGATTGGGGTGATTCCGCGTCCCGTCCCGCGTACTTTTTGTGGGACGGGATCGGGATGAGATTGAATTTTTTTTTTTCAAATCCCACCGGGTCTTATCCCTCACGGGACGGGACGGGATCGGGACGGGACGGGACCTGTCCCTCTTAAAATAAGATTGCGCCTAAAACAGATTAATAAACTTCAAAAATAAAAAAAAGTCTCACATATACTAAATAAATATCAAAATTTTACAAGATTCCAGAATTTCCATAGCAAAATCAACAACGGTAAATAGCAAAAATAGTAAGTATTCCATAAGAAGGTCTTACTGCTAGTGCTGGGATTTGCATGGATTGTATTATATGCACCTATGACAGGTGCTATATGTACTACATATGACGGATCTATGATTCGTCCGTTAAATTTAAAAAAAAATAACACGAACGGATCCTAGATCCGTCCGTTTTAAAAAAAATAAAAAATCTATATAGCACGGATTAATAATCCGTCTTATATTAAAAAGGCAAAAAAAAAGAGAGAGAGAGAGCTGCGTAGACGTGTGAGAAAGAGAGAGGGGTGTCAGATAAAAAAAGCAAAAAGATAGAGAGAGAGAAAGAGTGAGTGTGGAGAGAAAAAAAACAAAAATCAATTTAAAAAAAAAAAGCTGTCACGCAGCATCTTCTTTCCCCTTCAATTTTTTTTTTGGCTTTCTAAATATAGGGCGGATCATTAATCCGTACTATATAGATTTTTTATTTTTTTTTAAAATGGACGGATTTATGATCGTCCGTGTATTTTTAAAAAAAATTGTAACCGACGGAACATAGATCCGTCCTATGTAGTGCATATAGCACCTGTCATAGGTGCATTGCATTTGCCGCTTTGCAGTAAGCTAATTGGGTCTATTAGCTTATTACAGTATGTATTATAATGGTATATAAATGTTGGAAAAATATACTACATAGTACATACATATATATATATAATTTAATGTTGGGTTTAAATATATTTTAATATATATAGTATTAATATATTCTTATATGTTTTTATTAATTTTAATTACATGCATATATATATATATATATAATTTTTAATTTATATATATGCGGGACGGGACGGGATTTGCGGGACGAGAACTCTCCGTCCCGCGTATTTTTTGCGGGACGGGATCGGGACGGGATTGAATTTTTTTCTTGCAAATCCCACCGGGATCGGGACGGGATGCGGGACGGGACGGGATTTGCGGGATTTGTGCCCACCCCTAGATATAGATATAGATATAAACTAGCGTAGTACCCGTGCGTTACGCACGGGATTTGTAAAATATATTATATATTTTAGAAGATATTATCATAATTTATCTAATATATATATATTATAATATTATGATAATATGAAAAGTCTATAGCGAAATACTATTAAATCCAAACATCCAAATCCAAATAATCTTAAAAATAAATCAAATCCAAATGATAAATCTAATAAACTGGTTCCGCTCACTCGATTCAAATATTTGATTGACAATTAAAGGTGCTATATATATTGATACAACAATTTCATTAATCCATAATGTTGGAGAATTCAAGGTGTCGTTGCACAATTTTGGTGTTGGAGGTATCGTCGGGTCTAAGAAACCTGTTAAATAAATATAGTTCATATTAATATAGGTATATTATGTAATAATAGATGCAACAAATAAGTGAAATAAGGAATGACTTTCTTAGATATGCGTTACTTTCTAAAAAAGTCGGATTTACATACGACTTTGTCACATCGGCTAAAGTTGATAACATTATCTCATCTACACACAACAAAAGTTAAACACATAAAAGTAAAGAATGCACGTTTACGAGGTAAAATAAAAGAAATTATAATTATTGGCAATATTGAGAAATAAGGTGAAAATGAGTTGAAACTTACCTTTAACATATTTTACATCCACAAATTGAAATATGACAATGAATTGTCTTTTCAGCTCCGGATCGATGGTATATAGTTAATCAAAGGTGATAACGTAAATAAATTTTAACAAAATATACAAATCAATACATATAAACATGAACTTGTATATCAATCTTCAAGATAAGATCAAATCTACCATCAATTGTTGGAGATATTTGATGAACTTCTCTCATATATGACATCTATAACAAAGTATAAGGTAGAAGTATTAGAACCCAAAATTAGGAATTTCGCGATCAAAATTAGGACTATAAACAACCGTTGTAGGCAAGAAATTAATTGAAAATTTGTGGTCGTTAATTTTGTAAATCCAATCTTCTATTAAGATTGAAATGAAAAAACCATGTAAATTGATCCTTCATGTAATATATCATTGACTTTCGATCGAAGACTAACCATTGCCTCTATTTTCATACCCTGGAATGCAAACAATCGAAAATTAAGCAGTAGTCACGTATAATTGTGTTATTTAATAGAGGAAAAATATAAGTTGAAAGAAAATAATGTTGTGTAATTATTCAGAAAGAGAATAACCTGGTCATCCAATAGGTACATGAAAATATAACGATCGTAAAAAAAGTTGGTAACACGACACAATCGAATAATTCGAAATATGATGTGAGAATTATATACTATGGCTTCATTAATTTGTCCAAAAGTGATGATGTCATAATGTGTCATATCACGCTACAAACGGCAAACAATATCATATATTATAAATCGTAGATATTATAAGAAATAAATGCTAAAATACAGTAATCCTGCAATAAAAAAAGTCATGTTATCAATTGGGCGAGCTATACTATAGTAATTGTGCAAAGCATGTATGGATACAGTATTATAATCTTAATTAACTAAATTAGCAATAAAAGAAACAATCTATAATCACAAATTTAATTTAATTTGAAAAGATAAAGCCATAAAGGATAGGTTTAATTATACTGATTTGTTTTTTTTTTTATGAAAGATTCGGTTTAATTAGATTGCTTTGTTATTTATTTATTTTTTATGAAATATTCGGTTCAATTAGATATTTTTTTATTAGGTCGGTTTAATTAGATACGAATGAATTTCCAAAAAAAAATTATGAAAATCATTTCTTTTTTCTTCCATGTGTTAATGGATCAGACTTTATCATCTGGTGTTAGGAATTTATTAAAAAACATAATAAAATAAAAAGAGAGAGTGTGGAAAAGCAGCACCATCTTTCAAGATCTTTCAAGGTGCTCGCTTGCCCCTCAGCTCCCAGCACTCATCTTCTTCGTTTCTATTTCATTATGAACAATCAGAGAGATCCTTCCTCAAGCTTGATTTCAAATCGATCATTCTACTAAGTCGATCTGAAAATCAAAAAGAGACGGCCTCTTTCTCCCCAGCCCCAATTCAGTCATCCTCCTCCGGACGAAGCCCTAAAATCTATTTCCATGGTCTGTTCCCCTAAATCTTTCATAAAATCCAAAGAATCGACATTATTCTTCAATTAACCTTTGTCAATTTCGATTTGAAAAAGTCCTCAATTTCGATCTGAAAATCAAAGAGAGACGAAAGCTCGTTGCGACCTAAAGACCGCCAGGTTTGCCCTCTTTCTTTTCTGTTAATTTCCCCTCAATTTTCGGTTGATTATGACGAATTGGGATTTTACTGTATGAAAATTTAACCAAGGCTGCTGATTTGTAATTTAGGATTTCAACTTCACTTATGCAATCTGTGCTGATGTGTTCATTATAAAATTTGGGTGATAATTCAGGTGTTTTTGACAGTTGGGAGAGGAGGCTGAGAAGATGCCGAAAGAAGGCCTGGAAAGGACTTGAAACGGGGAATCAAGAGCTTCAGAAACTTGAAGAACAGTCAGGTTTGCCCCTTCTTTTCCCTCAAATTTGTCCTCACTTTGATCTGATTTGAGTGATTTGGGATTTTCCGATCTGATTTGAGTGATTTGGGATTTGGGAAAACCCAGGGCTGATTTATTTTTTAGGACTGCTTCGTTTAGGCGTGACTTTTCCCTCTTCAAATTGCTACTGCTGCTGCTACTTTTGTTGTTGCTCATGTCTGATTTTTTTTTCTTTGGTTGATGTCTAGCTTAAACGCCAGATTATTAGGTATTAATTCACACTTTTTTTGCAAAGAACCAATCTGGTGGAATTTTTCATGAGTGTTGCCTCAACTTTGATGCCGGTTTCGCTTCTTGCTCAGTTTTTTTTTTGTAAAGAACCAATCTGGAGGAATGATCTTCATCATTTGTACTTAAAATAACAATTGAAAACTGAATCAATACTAACACATGAAGAATGTGATTTCAAAGACATGAAAAGACTAAATGGATTTAAGATTAAGGTAAGGGTTTTGATTCGGTGGGGAAGGTGATACCGAGAGGGTGCAAGAAGGGGAAAGCAATGGAGATTGTCAATGTTCCCGAAACACAAATGTAAACCATTAATGAGTAAAAGTGGGTTGAGAAGAAGTAGAAAAAGAATGAAGATGGAGCATATTTTTTTTGTAAAGAACCAATCTGGTGGAATGATTTCGTCATCACATGAAGAAGGTGATTTCAAAGACATGAAAAGACTAAATGGATTTAAGATTAAGGTAAGGGTTTTGATTCGGTGGGGAAGGTAATACCGAGAGGGTGCAAGAAAGGGAAAGTAATGGAGATTGCCAACGTTCTTTAAACACAAATGTAAACCATTAATGAATAAAAGTGGGTTGAGAAGAAGTAGAAAAAGAATGAAGATGAAGCAGGAATAAGAAGATTGTAAACCGTTGGAGGTGGATGAAAATAGGTGAATTACTTGTTATCTTTCTTTATCAATATATAGATGAGCAAATATGATAAAGTGAATGGATAACATCTTAGGTAAATAATTCAGCAGTCGTGATAAAATCCTAGAAAAACAAATAAACGTTGGACCTCATATTATTTTCTCAGCAATTCCCCCTCAAACTGGTAAACATCAGAATGAATTTTAACAAAACAATGGATTTTAACAAATCTTTTTTGTTGGTAAAAATCTCAGAAAATATTAAAAATCCCTGCGTCAATATATAAACATTAGATTCAAGATTATAATTTGTTAGAAAAAATCCCACGAAAATATTAAAAGTGATGTTTAAAATCCCAGAAAACAGTAGATTTTATTTTTGGATTTTAATTTATGAGGAAATAAACCTGATTATATTTTCTCAGCAATTCCCCCTTATACGGATAAACATTATATTTTATTTTAACAAAATATTGGATTTTAAAAAATCTTTTTTGTTTGTAAAAATCCCAGAAAATATTAAAAACCCCTGCGTCAATAGATAAACATTAGATTAAAGATTATAATTTGTTAGAAAAATCCTAGAAAATATTAAAATGGTTGTTTAACATCTCAGAAAAAATTAGATTTTATTTCTGGATTTTATTTTTTAAGGAAAAAACCTGATTTTATCTTCTCAGCAATCCCCTAAGCAGGTAAACATTAGATTTTATTTTAACAAAACATTGATTTTAACAAATATTTTTTGTCTGTAAAAATCCCAAAAAATATTAAAAATCCATGCGTTAAAGAAATCCCTGCGTCAATAGATAAATATTAGATTCAAGATTATAGTTTGTTTGAAAAAATCCCGGATTTCTCTCAAATAAAAAATCCACAAAAATATTAAAAGTGATATTTAAAATCAGTATTAGGAAAATAATAATTTTTTTTATTAAGAATACCATCAAATCAGATTAGGATTCAGTTTTTGTTTTTGGTGCTACGATTAGGATTAACTTAAAGATTGAGATTTATGAATTATTTTTGGATTTATTATTTATTTGAATTTTTTTTATGGAATAATTATCTTCTCCTTTTACGATAGCTCAAGTCATGTTGGCCGGCTTCACACTTTAACAAACAAAGCAACCAATGATGAATGAAATTGTATGCCTTTCACCTAATTATATGCCTTGCGTTCAGCCAATTATATGCCTTTTTTTTATGTTAATCGATCAGGTGTTCGAAAATTATGAAATTTTACTTTCTCCTATTGATTTTTCTTATTCTTTTTAAGTTTCTTCAATGAGTATGAACTAAAGAAGAAGTTTAAAAGTGGGTTACTTGTATTTTTGACAGATTATGATTTACGATACCATCAGAGACAGTTTGAAGTGGGTTTCTTCAATGATGTTCATGTATGACAGCAATGAATAAGTTAATTTGAAGATCAAGGACACCATAAATGAAAATGAAAATCTTAATATTTACCGTGGAATCGATCTCATCTTCTATGATTGCATACATTTCGAAACAGTGTGTAATTGGGTATGGATGAATCTTATTAGCTACCATCCATTTGCAGGTTATTAGGTCATCGTGAAGATCTTTTCGGAAGGAAATAGATGCCGCCATGATTTATGATGATGACTACAATGCTGAATTTCATACTACAACGGTGAAGATTAAAGATTTAGAGTGGCCATGATTTTTGATTATGAAGTTCCAAAATGAAGCTCGACATGTAGGAGATTAAATATTACAGTAGTTAATATGAGTTTTGTAAAGTTGAGACTTTATCTTCAGATTTGTATGAAAGATGGTTAAATAAAATTATGGATCAATTGAATGGTTAATTATAGGGGGATGTGGATTAAATATTAGAACGACACGTGACATATTAAACGTGAGGGCGCCATGTGGCGGAAGTTACATCTGCTTTAGTATTATATTAGATATAGATTGGTTATGCCAAAGATGAAAATCAATTGCAAACGGGAAAAAAGAAAAGAAAAAAGAACTAGTTGAGAAGGAGAAGATTAAGGTGGATATGACGAGAAAACATCTATTTTAAGAGTTTATATAAAATAGATATAGTCTTATAGATGTTTCTCAAGATAACTTTATTCATTAACAAAATTAACTTGGAGAAGAGATTTGATTACCATGTCTAATAAATGGACAAACCCAGGAAAAGGGAAGGAATGAGAGCTATGACGGATCGAGAATTTTTTTTTTCAGGGTGGTTGAAAAAAAAAATAAGAATTTTTTTTGGCATGTATGTATGAAGAATATTTTTTTTTTAAAAAAAACCCTTAAATTTATGATTTAAATAGTCATTTTTCGTACAAAAATTTATAAAAATTATTAAAAAAATGAGAAATTATATATACTGTATAAAGGAAAGTTTTCGTTTAAAATATATTAGAAAAAACCTTAATTTTGTTATTTTATTAGTAAAAGTAAACTAAGAGAAATAAAATCTATTAAAAAAAAGAGTGAGGCTTATGGGGTTTGAAGTCACGACCTCAAGGAAATAAATACCCATCCTTTCTAACCAAGCTAAGTTATCTGTGTGATTCATCACTTTTTTTTACACTGTTTTATCGCAAAAATTACCAAAACAAATCATACTTTTTTTTTCTTACTATTTTCTTTCGGACTAGGGGGGCTTCAGCCACCCCAAGCCCCCCTGTAGATTTTCCACAGAATAAGTGGGAGCATATATATGTGATATTGAATTTTTTTTAGAAATTATATTTAGATTGTATATGTGTAATCTTATACATTTGTATGTTTTTTAAATCATATTTTAAAAATTACTCCATGTGTTAATTAAAACACGTCGTTTACTATTCATACACACTTTTTTAAAACAATTGGTTATTGATATATATGTTTAATCTAAGTTTAGTAGGGAGGCCCTCTATTGTTATTTTCCAGATTAGGTTTTTACTTCTAGGTGGGATATTCAATTTCCATATCCACCTATAATCATTTGAACTTTGTTGATTATTGGTAATTAGTTTTTTATTTGTGGATTTTGTTGAGAAGTATCCACTAGGCTCAGGTTTCTAGATAAGCCTATCTGGAGTGTCCCAATCCGGAATTTGGATGTCTATAATTCGTTGTACTATGTGCATGAGGAAATAAGTTATTTAGGAGAGGTATGTTTCACTGTTTTAGATCAGTGAACAATTGATTGATTTTTATATGTGGGTCCTTTGTGCCGATATAATCAGCTAGAAGCTGGTCATGGATCCAAGGATCATTCCAGACATTTATTTTCCTCCCATTTCCAATGATCCATGAGAGGCCCTTTTGGAACTTTTCTCTTAGCGATGGTAATCGATCAAATTCCCATGAATTATTCTGGTTAGATCGCTGATTAATACTTTCATTTTGCAAATATTTTTCTTTTATAATTCGGACCCATATGTTATTGACTTATTGTGGTCCGTGTAGATTTTCCAGAGAAGTTTCATCTATAAACTAATATTTAGGTCTTCTGCTTTCCTGAGACCTAAACCACCTTGTTGCTTGAGCTTACAAATATTATCCCAACCGATCGATGAGGGGAGTATATCTTTCAGATTGTAATTTATTCCAAAAGAAATTTTCGTTTATTTGATCTATTTGTTGCAGAATTCCATTTGGGAGCAGAAAATTTTGCATAAGGTAGTTGGTTTTGAAGCTAAGGTTTGCTTGTATAAGCACTGCCCTGCCAGCTAGCTGGCAGGGCGAAATAAGGTAAATGAAAGAGAGAGAACTAGAGAAGTGGCGGAAGAGAGATGTAAGAGTTTTAGGGTTCCAATGAGTTTAAAAAGGGATTTGTTACACGCGTTCAGCGATGGCAACATCTTGCTGTTGCAAAAGGTAGCACAGGCTACACCTATTTCTCATAAATTTGTGAGACGGTACAAACGCCGTTGCAAAAAAAACCCCTTTTGTGACGGGAAATCCTTGTCGTTGCTATGTTGGGTAGCAAAAGCAATTTTTTTTTTGTAGGGACTTGTGATAGGGTGGATGTCTTCCATTTGATTAGTTGTTTTTTTAGTTTCTGTATTGTAAAGACCGGAATTTAATTAATATTTATAAAATATCCGTAGGATAATCAAAATATTATCCTCCCTTATAATTATGAAAACCCGGAAAATTTAAAATTTTTATGCCTCGCTTTACATGGATTCAATGATGGGGAAAAATATACCCAAGCTACGTTTCTCGTATCTTATAAACGTAACGGATTTTAACGCTTCGCGAGCTCGGATTTTTACATTATGTTAAAGAGGTCATCCACCCAATTGCCTAACATTGAGCCACCAAACCCTTGACTTGTGGCTTGCTTGTGAAGGTAGACATTCAACCACTCCCATCACTTCCTTCCCATCACACCCATGCTTTGACTCATGAAGCCAACCACCCCTCTCTCTATAAGCCTGACCCCAACACTAATGTGGAGCTCATCCAAAGAACCCCACCGTCACTTGAGAGGAGAGAGAGAGAGAGAAGGAGAGCCTTGCTCCATTTTAGGTCCATTTTGGACAGCCTTCACAAGAAATAGCATAACTCCCTCCATACTCATCCAAATTGAGAAAACTCGGTGGCCATGGATCCGTCTTGAACCCAGCTTTCCATACATCTCTCAAACACAAAAATCCAAGGTCTTTTGCCCAGCCAAAATCGTCCATCTTTGAAGCTGCAGAAAACTGTTTTTGAAGGGTCTTGAGAGTTTGACTTGATTTCTTGGTAAGAACCCTTCCTTTCTTCCAAAAATGAGTTCCAACATGTTTTATAACTCCTTTTCTTCAACTTTGAGTAAGAATCTAAATCATTTTTTGGGATTTTTGGTGACAAAATGGCAAGGTGTTTGAAAGGTGTTCCGAAGGACTCCCGAGGGTGTTCTTGAGTCGTTTGTGTGGGATTCTTCGAAGGTAATCCCTCATCCGCCTTCCCTCTCTCTAGGAATAGATCTTGTGTGCTTGGAAAGGGCTTAGGAAGTGGAGCCTCTATGTGTTTTTGGTTGCGTTTTGTAGCAAACGTCAAGAGACAAAATGGATATATGTGCCTCTGTAATTTGGACTTTATTTCAAATCCAACCATCTGATTCGGCTGAAATCTTAATATGATGTTCATGGGAATGTTATCTAACTGTCCTTCAAAAATTAGGTCGATCCAACGGTTGGATCAAGAGTTATTATAATTTTAGTAACCAGTGTTTATAATGACTCGGTTAGAAAACTTGGTTAAGGGAATGCTAAGAATATGGTTAAATATGTGATGGCATAACCGAAACTTAGAGCATATAAAATATAGAAATGAGGTATACCCATAACTTGGTTTATGATCTGATAAGAAGAAAATCGATTATGTGATAATACGATATAGATTATAACTGGTTAAGTCCGGATTACTTAACCAAAGTGCGTAATCTATAGAATCGTGAACCTTATGTGGATGTATGTTGATTATTAGGTTGGGTACATTGCATTAGAATACCACCTAATGAAAGCTTAATGAAATTAATAGGCTCTTGTTGATTGGATCCTTGGTTGTGCACTTTATTGCTTGCTTATTCTCCGGACTCCAGGTAAGTCCCCTGGACTTACTCATGATGGATTTATGTGATACTCTTTGTCTTATCGAGAGTCTTCATGCATCACGCGACCTAGTAACATGTTTAGGAATATAAACTGGTAATATGACGTAGGATGAACTTAGTAAATCCAATAATTCATATGTATGCTATGTGTCTATGGTAGGACGGCCGTCAAAATCTAAATAAATGACTTATACTCGATGGAACACGAATGAAATGATAAAAGGCTTATGATGAGAAAGAATGAGTATGTTTGAGAAGGATGAGTACGTTTGAGAAGGATGAGTACGTTTGAGAAGGATGATGATGATGATGATGATTATGATGATGATATGGGCCCTTGTGTGTTTATTTCGCATTTATATATATCTATACACTTGCTTATGTGTTGCATTTTAACATTCATGTAGTTTAAGTATGCCTCTTTATATGGCACGGAGTGTGCATATTTCCGATGATTGACCCCGATTTATTTCTTGTTTTTAGATTCAGGTACCCCTTACCCGATATGACTTACTGATGTGGATGGTTGTCGGGACAGACCTTTTGGACGATTAGAGTGAGGGAGGCGCTTGACATTCGCACTCTTTTGCTCATACGTTTTATCGTTTTGACCCGGCGTGGCCGTGGCATTTTGTTGTATTTATGATTTCCGCTTTTATCTCTGTTCAAAATGTTTTCGCGATAGTCTAGGACAGATGAAGCCTCCAACGGGCTTACGATCTTTTCGGGGTTCGCAATCCCCATCTTTTGACAACTAAATCTTCCGCTTAAATGAACCTAATAATAACTCGTACTCGGTCGTAAGATCCAAAGCTCACGGAAGAAGATCAAACTTCTTCTATAACGTTCCCCGATAATCTAGTATTCCGAACCTTATTTACCTTCTAAGTAGGTTTATGGAGGTTAATTCGGATACTTAAATTTCGGGTCGTTACATGTATGGCTTCCTCAAAGATACAATTCTTGATTCTACCATTGACAAGTAGTATTCCTAAATACTTTTCTAGAGTTTTGGAAACAGGGATACCCATCTGTTGAGCCAGAGATCTAACTAGTCTAGTGTTAACATTTGTTGAACATTGAAGGGAGTTTTTATTATATTTTATTGTTATTCAAGATAAATTTGAAAAGTTGTTAATCATATTTTGGATTGTATTGAGGTTGGTATGGACTGCTTTAGCAAAGATATGTTTGGAAAGAAATGAACCGTGCATAACAAGCCAGTTTTGTTATTAGTTCAGTTTAATTGGGCTTATTGTTCTACATTTCTATTAAGAGGTCGACCCAGCACTATTAATTAATTCTTGTTTGATATAACTATTGAAATTACATTTAATTTAGGAATCATAAATGATACAAAAAATTGAAATGAGACATTAATTTTTTGAAGCTTTTTAATTGCTTTGTTGTCCGAATAATAGTAGTAAATAATAGTGATGATAATAATAATATAATATGCAGTGTTTTTTTTTATCAATAATAATAATTGTTATTATAAAAATAATAACAATGATTATTTATTATCATTATTGAGTTGTCCAGTGTATGTTCGAAATGCCCTGCTTGTGAGAAAAGCATTTTTGATGTATGGGTCGGGGAGATCACGCACTTGCTTGTGTTGTTGATATTGGTGTTAAGCATCGACATAGTGGTGCGCGATGCTTTGTACGATGAGTGCTTGAAAGCCGGAATCTTTGTTCGTAAATAAGCGTTTACTGGTATGGTTGATGACAAGGGATCGGAGGGGAGCTTCGGCCAACCGATATTCTGTTCTACAACTGGTTCCAAGGCAAAGACACTTGCGTGGACATTACAGGAACTTCTATCTTCAGTTCGGCTGGTCTTTCAAGTTTGATCCTGGTAAAGAGACTAGAGTGGCTGCTGATAACAAGAAGAATACGAGGATGTTTGTAGGGTCAAAGGTTATAACTTTATGCTGTTTTCCTTTTCCACTATTGGTCACTTAGAGGATGATGCTATGAGACTTTTGAAGCGGGTTTGTTGGGTCGCTAAGGGGTTACCTTGATATAGTAGGGGTTCTTGTCACACTTTGACTAGGATTGCGTTTAGTATTCAAAAAGTGATGTGGAACTCAGCTTGTTAGCCGACTCCAATCCAATTTCATTTAGAAACTTCTGAGGCTAGGTGATTTGTTGGTTTATAGGTGGGACAAGGGTACGTAGAGACACTTGTGTATGTGGTTGGGGCTTCACCATTCACAAGCCAATGACTCATTTGTACCCAAGACGATTTCCCAAACCACCGAAAGAAAGGAGAAAAAGTACGCAGATGTTTGCGCTGCTAAGGGGTATTGCTTCATGACATTTGCATTCTCTACGTTTGTGGAACTGAGAGATAATGTTGTTGATGTTATGAAGTGAGTTCAATTGGTTACGAAAAGTAATGAGAAGAGGCTTGATAATGACGATTTCATATTTTATAGAGTTAGTTTTATTATTAAAAAGGGATTGGAGCTCAATTTGTTATGAGACTTCCAACTAATTTTATATAAGCCATTTTTATAACAACAACAACAACAACACCAATAATAATGATGATGATGATGATGATAATGATAATAATAAATTAATAATAATAATAATAACGATTTTTCTATCCTATGCCTCAAAGGCATAAGATAAGACCCTAAATTTGGAAAAAAAATTAAAATCTTTAATTATTTTAGCCTTTTTTTATTTAGATTCTTAAGGTTGCTTGTCTTTTTAGTAGAGAATCTTTTTCAATTTAGGGCCTTATCCTATGTCCTGAGTATGATTTCCTACCCTTTTCCTTCTCTTCATTGGGGGAGCTGGATACGGATGTTGTTGCCTTGCTAAAGCGGATTCAGAAATTCTGAATATCTCAGGATGCCGGGGCTCGTGCTGCAACTTATATTTTTACTAGACTTAGTTTTGTTATCGTTAAAGGAGTGGGTGACCAGATAGTAGGCTACCCACTAATTTCTTGTAGTATGTAAATATATGATAATAATAATAATTTGGAACGAGTGATTACATATTTTTTTTCTTTGAATAAAATTTTTGTCAAATTCGAAATAAACGAATCTTTGGCTAGAATCTTTGATTCTAACTTTGTATTTTTGTCAAACAGCTCACATAGGCTAGAATTGCTGATTCATCATTCTAGGAAATGAATACAACTATACAAGACCCTCTTCCTAAAATGACCGATAAAGAGCTGTACTGTACAAGTTCTTATTTGGCTGTGAGGTACATGTGGTTTCCAACTAATTTCCATTTCCAAAACTTGATTTGATCATACAAAATTTCTTTATAAATAGTAGTATAAAATTAGGATTTATTGTGGTTGCTTACGCAAATAAGATAAAGTAGAGGGAGAGGGACCTGTAGCCAAAATACAAATTTGGGGGAAAAGGGCTAAGAATCTTTCAAGATTCTGTAGAGAGTAATTAACTGCAACTTGTGCATGAAAAGGTGAGTCTCATTGGCCATCTACATCTCTACATCTCCACATCTCCTCCAATATAATTTGATAATTTCCTCCCTCTCTCTCTCTCTTTCTCTGTCTACTTCCTGGGTTTGCTCTTTCATGTTTCATTGTTTGAGACAAAAGGGTTTCTGTTGCAGCAATCAACAATTAATCTGCTACCAAGATTAATTTGTCTTTGTATATGCCTCAGAAACAACAGTATGATCTCTTTCCTTCCTACCTCTCTTCCTTTATTTTCTTGTTTTTGTGGTTAATTCTATCTTATCACTTCTTCTGTTTTGTTTCTTGTTTTCCCCCTCCCTCCCCCTTTTCTGGGTTTGATTGTATCACTCAAGCTTACACCTCCCAAGCACCAATTCTATAGTAGGGTTTCTGCCTTCTTTATTCGTATTTACCGACATATTTGGTGTCAGTTTATCCGGTCTCTCGATTCCAGTTTACCGACATAAGTTTTAGGTTTTTAAAATCTGTGAATCGAATCGCTTACTCCACAATTTGTTTTTGCAAAACAACTTTTAGATTCCCCAAAGTCCCAACATAAAATAGCTTCTTTGTGTTAGTAAATTTGTCTCTACCTAGCTAGCTGATGGAGAAGTACTTTCTTTTATGGAGGTGATAACAAAAGATGCAGAAGACAACCCTCTCAAAGGATCAATTTGGGCTTCTACAAGATCCTAATTTGATTTCGCCGATACCATGGTGGATTTCGACAGATTCGAATACACCTCAAGGTGACGGATGCCATCGTTTAATCCCATCGAATTCGAGTAACCTCAAGCAAGTTAACTTGCTTGAAGATCATCTGAAATGTGCAGGTAAATTTGCTATATGTATCTCTATTATATATGCATTCCATTTTATGTTCAAACATCATGAAAAGTTGGCTGCATTATTTGTACTAGCTGTATTTTTATTATCTACAACTCAAAATCAAAGTTTATTTTTTTAAATAAATCTATGTCTCTTGAGTCACACATCTGTGACTCAAGAGGCACATCTATTTATTATATATATATATTCTGCACCTCTTGAGTCACACTGTGACTTGTGTAGGGTTTATTTAAAAAAAAACTTTGATTTTGGTGTATATAGTAAAATTTATAGATGTAAATAGCAACCGAGTTATTATCAATCATGGATTTCAGAGCACTTAATCTTTCATAGCTAGCTAAGTAAATAAGTGTTCGATATGTACTCATTACACGGGAAATTTATGAGTGAAGTTTCAAGAAATTATAGACTACTTATATAGTTGCATCAGTTATATATATGAGATTCGTGGATTGGATCATAAATGGAGCCTTGATGATTGATTTTTAATTAGTGACCTTAATCCTATTAAATATATCTGACTAACTTAACTAGTTGAACCTACGAGGAATCAAGATTTATAATAAAAATAATGTGTGATATGAGAATAGGAAGACACGAGGAGGAGGAGGGGGGTTGAGGTTTAAGAAAATTGTGGCAATATATACAAAACACTTATAGACAGGGAGAAACAAATATGGAAGAATAACTCAGGTCAATCAATCTCAATACTTAGATTTCATTCATTGATCCTTGAAATTGAATAAATAATTTTCTCTTGAACACTTTGTTGTAAAAAGACTAAGAGCGTGTTTGGTATAATAGCTTATGGTGGAGATTCGAGAGCTTTGGGAGATTTTTTGAAAGAAAAAAAAAACCTGAAGTTAGTGATGTTTGGTGGGAGATTATTTGGTAAATTCGGGAGTTTCGGAAGAAAATTATTTTTTATAAAAAAAAATTGGGGATGCAAGCTTTTCAAGATTTTGTGGGTGCTTTTTTTTTTTTACAAACACAAGACAACAGACATTTTTGTCTTTTTACTATAAAAAATCTTTCAAATCTTATAACCACCAAACACAATTAAGTTTTTTTACAAGATTTTTTTACAAAGAAATCTCAAACTCCAAAATATTCATAATCTACAAAAAAAAAAAAAAAATCAAACTCCAAATTATCAAACACACCATAAGTCTTTTGAACTCAATTCCTTATCAATTTTAGTTAACAAGATAACCAGATCTAAACCCTGAAAACCCTAATTATCAAACAATCCCAAAACAATCAAGATTAAATTCAATAATGGCCAAATTCCAGAAAACGGCCCCTTAAATACACCATTTTGAACAAAACCACCCTTATATTGAAATTCCAAAAACCACCCTTTAAGGGCATCTCCCATGGTAAGCCAAAAAAATGGGTTTTGGCCTAATTTTTCTCCCACCCTAGGCCAAAACCCATTTTAGCCTTTTAATTTTTGGCCTATTTCTAAAAGAAAGGCCAATTTTGGCCTGTTTTCTATAGATCCTCTTTCTTTACCACAGTACAGGATTATATGATAATGGAGTCAATAAACATATGGCTTTATGATAGACAACATAATAAGAGGCGTCGGGTAACTCTCAGAGTTTCTTCTTCTCAGATAAATCGTAGGAAGACAGAAATCTCAACCTTCGTAAACTTCATCCATCAGAGGGATGCCAATATTGCAATGAGTGTAGTCAAAAATCTACATTCCTATAGCCTAGATAAAAAAGAAAGCCCGTTTCCGCTCCGAAGAGGAAGGTTTGGATCTTTCAATCTTATGTCCTCTTTTGGAAGGCCAAATGTTATTTATTTATTTTTTAATTGTTTCATATTTATGTAAATCTATAAATAGAACAATTATATATCTATATATTATATAGTTTTGATTTTTAATTAAAAATAAAAGTTATAGTATTGTAAAAATATTCAAGAGCTCCTCTATATGACAATAATATTTGACATGTTTGAATTATTATCGCATAAATAATATTTTTAGAAAATGACATTTATGAATAAATGTATCTATAGTCGGGTAATTATTACATTTATGAATAAATGTATCTATAGTCGGGTAATTATTACATTTATGAATAAAAATAATTAGTTTATTTTAGTTTAGTTGTGAAAGATAATAGATTTTGGAATTTATAATATATTATTGAATTAATGCAACTATAGTAAAGGAAAATCATTAGTTGAGTGAGTGTTAATATGAAATTTATTTAAAATTTAAAAGGAATTTAGATAAAGTGATAAGAATCCTTGATAATTATATTTTAACTTATAAAAATATTTTACATATATATAAAATTATTATATAAAAAGCATCCGCGCAATTGTGACAGCACTAATCTTGTTGATAAGAGTAAAGGAAATCAATAAGAGTGAGGATGTAGACAAGATTGCAAAATGACTATTAACACGACCGTTAACATGAAATTGTATAACAAGTTCTTCTCTATTTTTGAAAATATTTATTAATTTGACCGAGAGCAAAAGAGAAAATATATTGACATTCATATACCTAAACAATTTGTTAACCTTAATCTCGAATACATGATAAACTTATTGAAACATATAAAAAATAGGTCGATATGATTACTCAATTGGTTCGATAAGTTAAGATGATTTTCCAATGGTTTTAGTCCTTTAGATGACAAAGATGGGTTTTTATTACAATATCCGTTGAAACTATGGTCGACACTCGACAATAGTTGTCGAGGTCGAAGCTCGGCAAAATCCATCGAGGTTATACAGGAGCCTCATTTGGAGGAGCCGAGGTGATAGCGGAACCGAGGAGACGAGGGTCCTACATATGTTCGAATAATCATGTTGAGGGTTTTTGCTTCCCTCGTTCCATCTTCACATTCACACACAAACAACATCCCCTACGCTTGTGTCTCGGTCATAACTGAGAGGGTACCTCATGACCTCGGCCATTCCTGTCGAACCTACTATGTTACTTCAATCTTCAGCCAACAAAGCCAAGCCTAAGCCATCACATCGCCATCTTTTCTCGAGCCCTAGGCCCCAATAGTAACCCCCAGCAGCCCCATATCGCAAAAAAAAAATCTTTAAAAAAAAGGGAGCAATTTCTTTCATTTCAGTTACAATTTATAATCATAATTCAACAACAGCATCACACAAATCAACAACAACTCACATATAACTATAAATTTCATCACTGTCCATTCTTATTTTAAACCCTAAAACATTCAATTTCATATCAAAAAACCTATAAAAACCAATTGTAAATGAAAACTTCTTGCTTTTAACTTGATTGTTTTGTTGAAATCTCTCACAAATCTTCCACAATGAGTTAGATTTAGGTTGTGGCCGGTGAGCCTCGTTCAACTTGGGTTGAGCAACAGAGATTTGGCCTTTGGGGATGGATGGTATGAATTTGGGGACGTTTTTAGATTTGTAATTATTTTGTAGAATGGAAGGGACTTGTGTGTAAATTTGTGAAAGTGATCTTGTTAATAGTCACTTTCACATCTTGTCAATAATCCTTATGAATCAATAAAGACAATCAACCCGCACAAGCAGTTATTATGTCAATTGCAAATCAATTCTCTCGTATAAATCCCTAAATCAATCTATTCTAATGATTTATACTTTACTACTCAATGAAAGATAATTCAACTAGTAACTATCAATATTTAGCAATAGATTCTCGTGAATAATTATTAGTTAATCAATCTAATGAAAACTCATGCTAACCCTAATTATCCAAGTGCATAGAATCAATTATATTCAAGGAGGAATAGAAAGATAATAGAAATCTGACAATGAATCTGAAAACCTAACACTTCAATTAATCTTCTTAAGCAAAAGAGTTCAGTTGCTCATACTAGAGAAGTGAAAACCCTAATCTAATTCAACGTATTATGTGTTCTCAACCTGGAGTTCCGTGCCTCTCCAATAACCTAAGAAGAGTCTTAATAAACCTAGATAAAAAATTTCTAAAATACAAAACACGTTTAAAAACCCGAAGTCCTCAACTACCTAGATTTAGTTTTACCTAAATTCGTCTTTGTAGGGTGTGCTTTTGCTAGATATATTGCACCTTTTCGGTTTTCGATTATATGTTTTGATAGTCATCTGTATGCCGACTTGTTGGCCATCGAGATTCAGGTATACCTGATCTTGAATTCTCACTTAGTAATAATAAAAAATGACCCATGTCCATACCCCACACGACCCGTGTCTGGATCCACATGACTCGTGCAGCCGTGCCTTGTTCCCTACATTCTCGTGTCCTTGTGTTCGTTCCCAATTTCGCTCCTTTCAGTTAGGTTTCACTTTGGCTCGATCCTCCACTCTTGTTAGCTCCCAAAATGCTTCCAAAACGTTGTATGGAGCTCAAACTACGTGCAATCAACCCGAGTTTCCAACTAGGTGAGTAGAATCTACCGGTCCGGATCCTCTGCTCCCTTATTGAGTTATAGATGAGTAGAATCTACAATGCACAGAATGTCTAATTATGAGATCAGCATATGTGAGAGGGCACGATTCCATGCCAAACCTCTCAACATAAACTCGCCTTGGCCTCACTATGGCGACATTTTAGAGCTGTTGATATTCATTTTACCTCCATATGCTCATCAGTTTTGAGGATAGAGGTCAATTTAAGATAATGCATTGACTTCAGGTGAAACAATTGATCAGAGTGTAAATCACTCCTCCTCGAAGGGCTACGAGTATCCAGCAAACATTGGTGACCCATCATCTGTTGCTCATCCCCACAAGGGTTGTTTTGAGATTACACTTGGAATGGTAATTAAAGTCCCCTTATCTTAATTAATTTTCATTAATTGATTCTCTTAGCTGATCTCTTTAATGTTATAATCATCAAAAACCATGCTTTTTCCAGGTCCCTACAAACTGTTCTCACCCACAACACCTCTATTCCTTATTCACAGCTTATGGGCATCATCAATCAACGGTGGGTATAATTTAGCTCAAATGTTAGATTGAATATGGAGCTCTTATAACATGCAAAAATCGACGTTGTTTGTTCATACTCGATCTGTGATGATAGGACACAGTCATGTCACCAATCAGCTTAGCAACAGACGATGGAGTCGTCTATGTTAATCCTAAACAGTACAATGCAATCCTTCGTCGAAGAAAGTTTAGGGCAAATGCAGCACTAAAAGCTAAGCCATCCAGAGATAAGGTATAGCACATAAATATCATATATGATTCTAAAGAATGTGTGGCAGCATAAACACCATTGATTTTTGTAACAGTGTGGAGTTTTGGGTTAAACAGTTGTGTGATCCTTTTTTGCAGCCTTATCTTCATGAATCAAGGCATCGGCATGCAATGCGCAGGCCAAGAGGAGCAGGCGGGCGATTCCTCAACTCAAAGGAGCTCAAAGATCACCAAAACCTTATGATAATGGAACATGAGAAGATGAGAGCAAAGAAGATATCTTCAGAGGGTCGTCATGATCATGAGCGATCCTCAAGCTATTATGAAGCCCTCTATGGGGAGAATAGGAAGACCAAAGGCTCAAACCCATCGGGTTCCGAGATGATCAACATGCTCTACAGCAGTGAACTTGACTCCTTTCAGATCAAGCAACTACACCATCACCACAACCACCATCTGATGTTGGTGGAAGGTAAGCAGAGGTTCTGAAGAGCCTAAGGGGTTCTTAGTAACCAAGCAGATGGGCAAGTAATCCTTGGCTAGTTATGTGGATTGGTCCCCCCCCCCCCCCCAATCTCGATCCACCCTCCATTTTTAATTGTCAATTGCTTCTTGTGAGCTCTGGAGCTGAACTCAGATGAAAGTTAGCTGGGGATTGATCGATGCAAATTCATCGATCAATTGGAAAAATATGCCAAAGACCCTAGCTAGCAACGCCATGGCCGAGGGACCTAGCTAAGCTCACAGATTGTTCATAGCAGTGTGATGTTTTGGTGCCTGTACGTTGTGTTGTGTGTATGAAATGCATGTGACTGATTGGGATTTAGGTCTTGTTTTTATATAGATTTTAGTCTCATGAATGAAACAACATATTAAAGGGTTTGAGTGAATTCTTATTCCCAGCAAATCTATCGATCACTTCCCCTACTGAAAATCTCAGACTCTCTTCCTCGGCTTCATAGCTTTCTAAATCTCACAGAAAAGGAACCAAACAGAGATTTGTTCTTCCATCGACATCTGAGCTTACACGGTCTGCTTCGGTAACGGAGCCACAAGGAACACAGTCATCTAATCTTACACAGTTAATTTGCTTCAGAATTTCACATACATCTAATGGAGATTTTTAATAGCTCTTGACAGAAGGACAAACCATGTAACACTTTCAAAAGTTTTAAGGATAAAAAAGACTTGCAAAGGTTGTGGACTAACGATTTAATATATTTGCTACAAGAAGAAGCATACCAAAGCATATAGCAGGAAAGAAACACAACAGAGCTTATTTGCCGTTGTCATTCACTATATGTGTCATGATTACCTTCTTCGGAGAACATAGCACTCATAAGAGAATTATAAAACCATACCAAACTTCTACAAAAGCGAGCATTTTCCTCATAATTCATAATAAACTAGAACATAGAAAAATTGCAAACAAAAAATATGCTTATAAAATATATAAATCCAGGCTTTCGAATCTATACCTTGCAAAATCTCATGGCAAAGGAACCAAACAGGCTCTTTACAGCATTACATCCTCCAATCTTCGTATCAGCATCCTTGTTGGTGTTACTTGCTTGCCTCGAGTTCTTTAATGTGTGGATACACTATACCCTCCAATCTTCTTATCCGTGCCTCCAAATCAAAATGAAAATCGATATGTCTTTCGTTTGTATAGCTTTCAGCATCACAGTTCATGGCATGCTCATTCTGCAGATGGCCAGTGCTTCTCCCTTCATTTGCATCATGTTTGGTATCAGAGACTTTGCCTTTAACCCCCCTTGTTTCATTCACTGATACTTTCAAGAAGTCCATTGCTTCAGTGGATTCGTGTCTGGAGTGGGTAGATACCAAATTTGTATTTTTCTGTTCCTTTTCCGCTCCTTCGGATTCTTTGGTCTTGTCCATGAAACATGCATAATCCATAGCTACATCTGGTGATGTAACTGCCCCTCGCTCAGTTTTAGGAACATGAAGCTTTGTAATTTCTGTCATCTTTAAACTGCAATCCTCGTCAGAGTCGAAATCAGAATCAAAATCAGAATCTGAATCAACTACATCTATGACTTCAATTTTGGAAGAGAATCCTGGAGGAGGACAATCAACAGATTTTTCCACCTTCACTTGTGAGCTTGTCTTCTGCAATTTCCCATCACGAGCAGTCATAGTTGCCTTGTCAACATTGTCACTCAGGATGTCCTGATCCAACCCAAACTGCCTTGCTACTAGCTGAGGCTGATATCTTTCAGTGCAAGAATCAAGCCCTACGAGCTCACTCGCCTTTACACACTGACGAAAAGACTCAGGATCTGTTCCTTTTCGCTTAGAAAACGCACCATAAGGGCACCACACAAAAGAATTTCCGGCGGAGTCTATAGCAGACCTCACATCTTTGTCTTTTGAAACCGTCAGATTGCTCCATTTAGCTAATCTCGGAGAGTTCTCACCAGAATACATACAGTTCGGAACTGGTTTCAGCTTAGGGAACCTCTCCCAGGCCCATATATGAACAAGATGGAATGAAGCAAAGAGATCAAGCTGCTCAGTTTTCTCCCCTGACTTAGCAACCAATTGCGTAAGCCGCAGCCTGTTAGCCAAAGTAGTCAAATCCCTATATAACATTGCAAGAATAACCGGCCCGAGAGCAATCTTGACCCCCCTGGATAGCCAAGCTGCAACAGGAAAGACATGCTTGTTGATGACTAGTTTAGTTGAAGAAGGGAAAACAAATCTCGAAAGCCACAACGAAAGGAAAGCCGCATGCTCCAAATCACTTCCGCAATCTTTGAATTTCTCCATCCATTTACCCTGGAGTGCTGCTTGTGATCTAGACCTTATTAACTCCTTCCTTCCTTGTTGCAACCGTTCTGTGATCTCGAGCAGCTTGACATCATTCTCCACAGATGTTAAGGCCGAGATTCCCACAGGCGAGAATCCGCCCAAGACCAACATATCCTCCAGAGTCAGAGTGGCTTTGCCCCATGGGAAAACGAAGGTGCTGGTTTCTGAGCACCATCTTGAAGCCAACTCAAGTATCAAGGCATCATGCCTTTTGATTTGATACATTGAACTCATGATAGCTTCGTAGATACCTTAAATGAACACAAATCGGTAATTTACAACACATTAAACTCTCATGTCAGAATCAATATCACCAGCAAAAGCTTCCATTGTGGTATTGATCATATGAATGTTTAAATCCAATCATCATTCAAAGTCCGCATTTACTCTAGGACTGTTTGCAATTGATTTAACATTTTCTGGGAGTAGCTGTTTAAAAGCAATCACGGAACTGAAAATCGCTCAAAATGGATAGGGTTTCGAAGATCAAACACCGGATTTCAGTTTAAATGACAAGATATTAAAGATTACCTGCGTCCTTCCAGGTGGACTGATGGACAGAGCGCAACTTTTCAAACCATGACCCCCAAACTTTGGAACAGTGTATCCATCGTGTCCCATAGGAAACGAATTTCACTTTCAAAGTTGCAGAATCCATCTTCGTTTCTCTGATTCTGATGTTCTTCTCTTCCTCCTCCTTGGATATGGTTTGTTTGTGTTGACTGTTGAGTAAAAAGTTCCGAGCTTTAGGGTTTTGGTTAAAGGAGAAGCAAACCTAAACTGAGTAGTAGTGAGTACGAGCTCAATCAAATGCCGAACTCACCACCAATGAAGGAGGAAAAACGGCGTCGAGTCACTCGGAAGTTGAACGTTGCGCGCGGTGATCAATTTGGATTCGGAAGTCGGTGGGTCGTACACTATCCGATCAATTTTTTTTTTCCTGAAATGATTACGAAAAATAGACGGGAGAATGGCCAAACAGGATTGAGACTTGGGGAAGATGTCCTTGGCCCCCTGCCTTCTCATTATTTTTATTTTTATTTTTTATTTTATTTTTTTACAGTAGACTGTCATAATTCTTGATCATCGGTACAGTTCACTTGCAGTGCATTTGTTTCGGATAGCATAAGGGAAATTGTGGCGGTGGATCAAGAAATTTTTTGGGGAGGCTAAAATTTTTCAGATAAATTTTTTTTTTGCATGGATGTATAAAAAAATAATTTTTTATTTAAATATATTTGAAAAAAAAACACTTAAATTTATTATTTAAATAGTCATTTTTAGTATAATGTATATATAAGAAGGTTTTTTAAAATATATTGGAGAAAATTATAAATTTGTTATTTAATCAGATATTTTTAATAGAAGAAAACTAAGAGAAATAAAAAATTGTAAAAATTATGACCTCAAGGTAATAAAAACGCCCCCTTCTCAAATCTCAACTGAGTTAGACTATCTTTGTAATTCATTACTCTTTTACGTTATTTTGTCTCTAAAATTTGTAAAAATTACCCTAAAAAAAATCAAGAACTTTTTTTCTTAAGCTTTTCTTCTGGACTAGGGAGGCTTCAGCACCCCTAGATCTGCCACTAGGAAGGGGTAGGTACATCATTCGAAATTACATGGGAAACCAATTGTTGTCGAGGGGCATTGTTAGGGTAGAAGACTACCCTTATGATAGAAGCGATGTTTGTTAAGTAAGGTATATTGAAGCTTGAACTGTCTCAAATCTAAATTGATGGAGACAACATTGTGATCATCAACGTCCGTAAAGATTGTTGGTCTTGCTCAGGAAAGATTGAGATACTCATTACCGATATTCTCATCATTATTTAGTAGTTCAAAGTGGTTGATCTCTCCCACGTCTTCAAGGAAGTTAAAAGGTGCAAATACTGTGATATCTAAATATTTTAGTCATTTGCCACCCCGACGCCTTTACGGGGCATGAAACTTTTGTATATCCATCCGTAGGGATGTCATTGAATGGTGGCCTAAGAGTAAGAGGGTCTAAGCATATATGGTCGTCAAATATATTTACTTGTAGTACATTCTAAATTTCTAATGTTGATACTTGATAGGACCACTAGGAGTAAAAATCACACCCTCATTATTTAATTCTCATCAAGCACCTCTATTGTAACTAGTTAAACCAAGATATACCTCATTTCAGTGCATCAAGGAAAACCTCAGTTTGAGAGAAATCAAACTAAAGGCAATAATAGGTATCCTTCAAATTCAATTGACATCACATAACTTGTTATATAGCATGGTTTAGTTTTACATATATCGTTATTCCTCCTAATAAGTAGGTATTCGGTAAAAGGCGCCATTACCTTGTCGTTAGCAGCAAGCTGCCATTACCTTATCTTAAATGTGGAAGGAGGCATGCCTTTTACCTTCTTTTTCTTGAAGAAGAGATACAAGGCAGAGCTCAGCAGTGGCCAACTTGATACAATAGAGATGTATACCAGCATCCACATTGATCTTCTGGAGTGCTTCGACAGCTGATCTAGACGTCTCCTCTGAGATTGTTCAGTCATGGGGGCGGGATCAAACGTGGTAGATTCTGCCATCTGCTCTTTTTGCTTTTTAAGAGAGCTACTTTGATTGGGTTCTCCATCTGGAGTGAGAAGCGGTTCAGAGTTGGTTTCACCAGCATTTGTCGTCTGCTCATTTACCACAGCTGCCAGCATTCCATCTCCAGTGACATTTACAAAAGGACTGTGGTCTATAGAAGGCTCTGTTGGACGAGAAACTTTTACCTACATCAAAATGACCAACAACCATAAGAGCTTGCTCAGACAAAGTCCCCACACACCTTTTCTCTTTGATAAGCAGACGATATTGACCCAGCCTATTACCTTCCTTTTTGTGTGAACATACGAGCTCTGATTGAAGATGCTGAGGAACTCATTGGTAGCTCTGACCCACCTAAAATATAAGACAAAGATCCCCCTTCAATTAAAAGGCAAAGATTGGACTGGTCATGGAAAGAACCTTATAGATGGGTGTCACTGTAAATCTCTTTGATGCAAGAAATCCTATCCTTTGTTTTAAGATGGGATTTTGGGGGAAATGGTCCTATATTTTGATGTGCACATCTTGATTTGCTTCAACTCCAGCTTATCCAGAGTAATATGCAATAAATGAGCATAGTTTACATTTTATAAAGAGATTACCATAGGCTAGATGCAGTAATTCCCTCAAAGAATGCAAGATGTCCACCATACTTCGTGGTAGCTAGGATGATGTTTTTATTCAACCTTCAAAAGCACAAAATAGCATTTTTTTTTTCCAAAAGAAAATGAGTTAGTTTCACTCTAAAGAAAAAGAACAGCTTATGAAGATATCAGCAACACCAGAAACTCAACCTGCATTCATCCCAAGGAATGGCTTCCCTTGTGCAGAGAGGATCATCCAAGGAACTAATGCAGAGGAGGGGAACAGACACCTTTCCCACAAAATTTGTACTACTACAACACCTATAGTATGTATCTACAGTCTTTAAAATCAATGCACAAATCAGTATATCAGTATATTTGTAATTTTTATTTTATTTTTGGGTGGGGGGTTCGACGCAGTAGCTATTTCATACAGAGATTGTACCTCGTATTTTCCCACAATAACCGTAGCATGGTTATCAAAATCTCGGATGCTACGTGACTGTTAAACAGAATGGGGGAGACGTTAAAAAAAATCCCAATTCAATTGAAATAAATGACATAAAAAACAAACAAAGATGAATATCTCTCATGTACAAACTTTTGTTATTGTGGGATGAAACATAGTTTCAAAAAGAACTTAAAAAATAAGGCACATACAGTTAGTGAATGCATGAAATTAAGCACAGTAATGGAAGAATCAGAATCCAAACATCATGAGAAGCACAGCAGGTAATTATTCCCACCTACATAGCCCACATCACCAAGTTCTGGTTGCCGGTATTGTCAATAAAACATAATCAGAAACACTTTGAATTTTGGATGACTCGCAAGCTAAGTTACTGAGAGATGTCTGCATATGCATTCCGGAAAATCGGAAAGAACAGCACATCACACAATTCACAGTTGGTATATCTCCCAGTTTCCCAAAGGCCAAAACTAATAATCCGTTAATATTTACAGATGATAAGATACAGCCTATTATTCTTCTTCTTAATCAGATTTTTTAAATGAAACCATCAAAGGTTGTTTTTTTTTTTCTATTAAAAGCCATCGAAGGTTCAGCAAGGAGTACCTATGCTTAACAAATAGGAAATATTCCTTCATCTCAGGTAAAGTCACAAACCGCAAATCGTCTACGTTTCTATTCTTCTTGCTTAAACAGTACTGTTTTTTTATTTCTCATCTACCAAACCGAATCAGTACTTACGCAGCAGGGAAAATAAATTTGATCATGCTATGAAGCACCAGCAAAGCAAAAGCAACAGTGCTAAGTGCCTGCTTTCAATATTCAACTATCCTCTCTGTTACAAAAGCAAAACAAATGGGTAAATAAATATATAAACTCACTGGGTGAGCAGACCTTTACTATTCCTTCCCAATTGGCAAGGCGAGAAAATTGAGGCTGATGTCTACAACAATCACCATAAAAAGAAGATCAAAATCTGATAGTTCAACCAGGCGTAAAAATTTAAACTAAACAAGTGAGTTGGCAGAAGAGAGCATACAGCTGTGCGTATCCTTTGAGACCAATAGCAACAGCTATGTCATAAAACTTCTGCACAAGTCTTCGACCGATGAACCTGTCACCAATCTGTTTTCAAAGATGATTAAGGTCGACACAAAAAGTACATAATTTACATCCAGAATATCAAGGAATTGCTCAACAGGGAAAAGCAACCTTATCATGGATGCATTGAAATTCCCAAGGGTTGAACTTGGGGCTTGGGCAAATCCCAAAGAAACTGAGAGCAAATTTTCATACTTTCCTTCTTAGGCTTAGTCACCAAATACATAAAAAAACCTAACGATGTCTACTCAAATATCCCTCTCAACTATGTTGATTGAGAAGAGCATAAACACTACTGACTATGCCTTCCACATTGCTCTGTTTTTTCACCCATCTAAACAAATTTAAAGCAATACTAGCATTTTAAGGAGAGAATCACTACAAAAGTTTTCTCAGTAGAGAGTATATCGCATTTTTATTTGATCGCAGAAATGAAAGTGGCCAAAAGAATATTTTCCTGGGACCAAGTCCCAAATGATTATGGACTAACAATAAAGAAGTCCAAGCACAAGAAGGCTGTTGAGATGGACTGCAATTTGCATGCATTTTGTGAGGTGACAAACTAGATTCAGAGAAACCCATAAACAATATCATACTAGAAAGGCCTTAAAATTTATCCCAGCCTTGAGCAAGCAAGGTGCTTCAAAGAGAGACAACACTACACCAAGATTCATACTGCTTTGCATGAGTGCATCATAAGTCAAAGTTGAATTCTTAACATTGAGTTGTACCAATTGAAATAGTGTAACGGAACTGTAAAATGGACTAACCAAAAGATCCCAAGGAGAGCAAATAGTGGCAGCTGCTGTAATGGGAGTGTCATCCCCCTCTTCTCCAAGATATTTTACCTGAAGAAAAAAAAAACAATCGGTTCATGGATCATAGGAGCACTCACATCCAGGACTTATGTGAAAAGTAAAATCTGCAATGAAATGGTTAAATTTTCCTAAAACTGATCCCCCCCCCCCCCCCCCCCCCACACACAAACTCTTAAGTATTTTTGTTTCCCTTTGCTATCCATACTGAAGAAGTTCTTGATGCTATCTCCAAATTCAAAGCCATCGATCCCCTCAAACTCCGATTCATCAAGCTGCAGCTTCTTGTGGGTACATTATGGCAGCCATTGTTAGGGGTTTTGAGGGAGCTTGGAATTGGGAGAGAAGGAGGAGGACGTATGCGGTTTAAAAGCATTTTTGGTATTTCATTACCATTTTTGGTATTTCCTTGTCCAGATTTCTTCCTACTCTCTTTAATCTTTCTAATTGCTCTTTTCTGTAATTCATTGGATTTCTGAAATCAGTTTACTGCCACAACCTCAACTAATATTTTAGGTTTCAATTCCAATAATCACATTAAGAACTTCCAGGTCAATTTACAAATCAACTTACCAAAACATTGGCACCAATGCTTGTCCCAACAACATATAAAGGAGCAGCTGGGTATTCATTATGGAGATGGCGAACTATCACACGAATATCCTCGGTCCACCCAGCATTGTAAAAACAATCAGACTGCATGAGAGTTGTAAATGAAGCAACTTAATTCACATAAAGAAGAATATTGAAAGGAAGGAACGGCAATAAGTGAGTGAAATACCCACATAAGAATCTGTATAAATAAAGATTAATGGACATCATAGCAAAATACACTATCAAATATGATTGATGGTGCCAACTCAATTTGTCACATTCACTTCAAAATTACCAAAAAGCTCCCAATTCACTTGGGACATTTGAGGGCAATTATGGAGAATGAATACTCACTGTAACT
This sequence comes from Persicaria maculosa, assembly GCA_963922045.1. Classification (NCBI taxonomy): domain Eukaryota; kingdom Viridiplantae; phylum Streptophyta; class Magnoliopsida; order Caryophyllales; family Polygonaceae; genus Persicaria; species Persicaria maculosa. Next base: position 9,613,689 of record OY998255.1, on the reverse strand, counting down.
GAAACACCACCAAGGCCCCTGTGATTGCTAACAACAACATTCCATCCACACTTGGCAGAGTTGTACACAAGATGCTTCAAGTACTGCCAAAGTAAGGCATAAATATATATAGCATATTAGACTCACAGAAATGCACTCAAAACTTCAAAGGTGAAAATCATGATTGATTATACAGAATTAGAACATATAACAGAAATGCACTCAAAACTTCAAAGGTGAAAATCAAATTTCCTATTATCTTATGGATGAGTTCTTCTAAATACCTTAACGATTCAAAAATGCCCAACTGATAGACAAAGATATTAAGAAATATTATCATTATGCATTATGCTTATTACTTCTTATGGAAAAAAGGCATGGACAATCCAATATCAACTGACAAATAGATTATAGCAAGAAAGCACACTTAGAATGACTGATCTTCCATATACAGCACATATGGAACCAGAACTTCACATCAGATTGAGGTTAACATTATAAAAGTGTAGCTGAATAATCACTAGAATATTCAAGAATAGAACCAACGGCACCAAATTCTCATGACTGAACCACTTTGCTATAAGATAAACTAGATTCAGGACTCAGCATTCTACTCTCTTTTCGTAATTACAGTCCCATTATCCAGCATGGCAACATAAGTTACATAACAAAGTATAGAACCACCATGAACACAGGTACCATAAAAATAGATGGCAGAGGGAGAGTATGAGATGTGAAATCATTGCTCAACTCACAATTCAAACTAGTTATATGCCAATAAACACATTCATAATCACAAAACAATTCAGCTATTCACTCATTAAATATGGCATACAGCTTACCGGAGAATTGGAGTCGCTGGTTAACCCTGGTACCACAATAACAAGTGGCGTCTGGTCATCTTCAGCGATATCATTTATTTTGTGAGCCGTATTTTGTACAACTGAAGAATTACCATACAACAGTAACATATTAAATATCCGTTTAGGACAAGGCAAAACTCAATTCAGTGTCTGAAAAACAGAAATGAACCTTTAAAGGGTTATGATAAAGAGAAAAACAAACATGGCAATTAACTCAAGCTGTACGTGCCAGTATACACACTATACAGGGAAAAATAAAAGCTTGTTTTCACAGTGCGATCATGTTATATATGCACATTATGGCTACGTTGCCAAAATTTTAAATTAAAAACAACAATTCAATTCTGGATAATAAAAGAACGGAGAATGTGACATAAGGTGACAATTCTGGATAAATATTTTGTATTCAATATTAACCACAGATGCCAAGTGCTAGGGATTCATCACCCTCATCCGGGGGTCTCAAGACCTACAATGGAGAAATTAAGTACCTTTGAGAGGGAGCACTTTACCCCTTTTGGACCTACCCAACCCAAAGTGGTCACCACTCATTTAGACCAAAAAAAATCATCAATTGGTAGCAAATTTTGCAGAATGGAAAGTGAAGAAGACCAGGTTGGATATCAGGCAAACCATAGGACTGACTAATGGCCTAACTACGACAGATAAATGAAATTTTTATTCTTTATTTTTTGAAAAAGAAAAGGGAAGGGAATGAATGAATATGCAAAAGAAATAGAATTACCATCAGAATGAAGCAGCCAATCGAGAGCTATAGTTCCACCATCAGTTGTTCGGAAGATTTTTCTGAAAGATAAGGGAGTGTATTGCTGATTTAATACTAGTATTATCATTGCACAGCTGAAGGAACGACAAATTGCACAGAACTAAACACCAAACTTATCTACCAGTACAGAGAACAACGAATTGTACCTTGTATAGGTGAAAACAGGAGGTCTGCCAAAGAAATTCAAGAAAGTAGTTTGCAAATGGGGACTCGCAAGCCATGGCGTTGCCAGATACCTGCAAAGTATCAGCCATTAGAGGATCCAGTATATTCCCGATGAATTTTCGATAGAAAGGGGGAGAGAGGGGTTGATGATCTACCTCCCAATCAGAGTTTTACAGTTGGAAGCAACCGCATCATAGAGATCGGAATCGGAGTTGAAGGTTAGAGTGACAGATTGGCCTCTGAATCCGTTGAAAAGATCCTCGAAGAAATGAATTTCCAAGAAATTGTAGACAAAAACAGCGATGAACGCAAGCAATGCTAGAAGGTAGTGAGAGATTGGAATGAGCGAAAGGGAGAGGGAAATCAAGCAATACGGCGAGCTCTGATCAGGAATTGAACAAACGGAGAAGTTCATGGCAACCAGATTCCCGATGAATTTTCTTCTCCTGAATCGAATTGTTGATTGCGAGGTTCAGACGACGAGCTCTGCATAGCCCGTGGAACACGTGACTGGTTGCCGTAGCTCCACCTCTTTTTCGGTTTTATACTCCAGTCCGTCGCTCCGAACGGAAATATAAGTCTATCGACTTTTTTATCCATTTTGTAAGAAGTTTTCAGTTAATTAAAACGGGACTTATGTTTTAATATACACGTACGTTTTTTAAGGTGTTAAAAATTATATAAAATATTAACATTTTTAATAATTTTTTAAAATAATTTCATACTTATTACAATTAAGTATGAATTTATAAAAACAAATGTAAAAACAATCTAATAGTTTATATAGTTTTTACCATTCTGAAAAACGTGCATGAATAGTAAACGATAAGTTTTAATTAACAGAGGAAGTATAAAATATACTATTTTTTTTATCAATTTTTTTACATAGTCAGTACTATATATTACTAATAAGTACTCCCTCCATTAATTAAAACTTGATGTTTTACTATTCACGTACACTTTTTGAGGTGTTAAAAACTATATAAAATATTAAGTTTTTTTAATAAAATTTTTAAATAATTTCATGGCTATTACAATTAAGTAGTATGAATTTATAAAAAAAATGAAAAAAAATGTTAATATTTTTCTAAAAAAGCGTGCATGAATAGTAAATGATAAATTTTAATTAACAGAGTGAGTATATAATTATGTAAAAAAATTAATAAAAATATTATTTTATATATTTTTAACTCCTTAAAAACGTGTCAAAAAATTAATAGACTTATACTCCCTCTGTTAATTAAAACTTGTCGTTTATTATTCATGCACGCTTTTTTAGAATAATAAAAACTATATAAAATATTAATATTTTTTACATTTGTTTTTATAAATTCATACTTAATTGTAATAAGTATGAAATGATTTTAAAAAATTATTTAAAAAGTTAATATTTTATACTACCTCCGTTCGGCAAAACATGTCACTTCACTATTCACGCATGTTTTTTTAATTATGAGATAAAAACTATATAAAATATCTATTTTTTTAACAATTTCGTAGTTATTATAATAAGTATAAACTTGTAAAAAATGAATATTTTATATAATTTTTATCTTTTTAAAGAAGCGTGCGTGAATAATAAATGACATGTTTTGCTGAACTGATGTTTAATTTTTAACACCTATAAAAGCATGCATGAATAGTAAAATGTTATGTTTTAATTATCGGATGAAGTATTACATTGGTGGAAATTACCAATAGGGCGGCAATAGATACAATTTCCCATACTTGTACCGATCGCCCCTTGCTCCACCAAATTGAGCTCTACAATGCCATAGCAACATGGAATTCGGCATTAAGGAGACTCCAATTAGGTAAATCAATTGAGAAATCGGTCGAATTTCGAGGATGAATTGAACTTGGATTAAGGATGAATAGGTGGAGAGTGGTTATTGCATGTGCAAAGGATGGATAAGTGTTATTTTATACATATTGAATTCATTAAAGAAATTCGATTATCTAAATAAGTTTGTAGATAAATGTACTAAATATTATGCATGTACGTACAAATAGAAGTAAATAACATAAGCAAAATGAGAGAAAGAAAAATACACCAAATAAATGACGTAAAAGAAAAGTACATATCATCTTACACCATAAAAACACATGCTAGCAGAATAAACGAATCGACCGGCCAAATAGAAGAAGTACACAGAAAATTTTGGGGATCACTAGTGGTCACCTTATATTATGGACTTCACAAAGTCATCAAGGGTCGATCACAATTCCATGACGTCTTTAACCCTATCACACAATCGCCCATTTAAAACCTCAAAATCGATTTTAAACCCTCAAGAACAATAACAAGATCATGAGTAAGCTATCACAAAGGGTAAACCAAAATAGAGGCGAATAAGACGATATTTAGAAGAGAAAATGGACAATAATGAACATGCAAAGAGATAGAAGAGTGGTTGAAAAACAAACTCATAAGGCCTTGCGGATGCACTAAGGACCAAGTCGTAGGACAACAGAGGGGCCGAGATGGAAGCGTACACGCTGGCAGACGCACGACGACCTAGGAGCTGGAGTCGAAGATGGGTGGCGGCGAACTGAAGGCTTTCCAGTTGAGGTTAGTGCAGGTGGGTGGCTATGGCAGCGGCAACCCTAGGAAGCCCTTTGAGGTTTGTGTTGGGATGGCGAGTGGCAAAACAAAATGCTCAAAAAAGAGCGTTTTGTTTTTTAGGTCAGTTGATCGCTATACATTTTTCCATTATAAATGATGAGTGTTGGATCTCATATAATAGTGTGGAGTAAAAACCAAACCATTATTTTTTTATTTTAAAAGGAAAGAGTTTGGGTTACACCCAATAGCGTTTTTACAGATGACAACTAGAAGCTCAGGGTGAGACACCAAAACAAGCATATCTGAAGAGAACATAAGCATGTTAATCTTTTCAATTGTCTAATTGACTTCTCTAAAGACATGGAAGCATTCGACGTTATCAAATGATCACATTAACAAAAGTGCATCCGTAATCATTATCTCTTTATTTTCCGAGTGCATGTCCAAATGTCATTCAAGGCATTGACCACAATCAAGTTTTAGCTTCGGCATGGGGGGGGGGGGGGGGGGGGGGGGACGCCTAACACTATGTACTACAAGAGACTCCTAAAATAAAATAAACAATTTGGTACTGGTATAAAAATTTTTGGGTTAGTTTCCATGGTCCATAGCATCATAATTAATGTTCCTGAACTAGTAGTTGATCCTCGTATAATATACCACACGTGCTTGCCCACAAAGAATGCATCTGTTTTGTGTCTAGTGTAAGTGCAGCGTAGCTGGACGAACTAGCTGCATAAGAGGGGCAACCTTTGCTGATACTCCCGTGTGGCATACTTTTTTTTATTTTTTTGCTATATAAAAACCCAATGTGGTATGAAACCTAATTCCATAGCAGCTCCAAATCGAATGTGAAATGCCTTAGTTGCATCTTGGATTATCTTGGCTCTTGCACGAGTGACAGTACTATCAAATGGCTCTTTCATCTTGTCCTCAATGTCTTGAACAGTCATGGCACTTCATACAACATCAGTACGTTTTTCTTGGGACATACTGATGAGACACATTTAGGTAGTGTTAATATAAGCATTTAGATGGGTTTAGACATGGTGAAATGCTTGAGTTAGAGTAGTTTTCATGTTTTGATTATGCTTTGAATTAGAGTCGGAATTTACGAGGTTTATGCATGATTTCAGGTGATTGTAAAGAGGTTGAGATGAGCTTGAGTCAATGCTCGAAGATTGGATGGAAACCGAAGAGCACGAGAGCCGAGGAGAGGAGCTAAACCTGTAAAGGATTTGAGTTGTCCAAGCTGGAGACGATGCACTAAAACGAGTCGTTTGAAGGCTGTATTTATCGAATCGGGGCGTACTTATACTTGTTGGAAAGAGGATTCGAAGACCTACAACTTTCGTGTTTGCGACTTTTTCAAATTCAGCCTTGAAAATAGCGAAATCTGGACATCAAGTTAGCTGCTGAAAGGAACTCGGGTGGAGCAATAATAACTCGGCCGAGTTATGGAATGGCGAGCCCGAGTTTGTGCCGAGAGCTGTTACTTTGATTCATTAATGAAATGTGTTATTTTTATTTTTATTTTAATTTCAATTAGGAGGACATGAAACATTGGAGTTGGCCTAGAACACTACAAGTCTGGTTTATTTGATAGGGTTTAAGGCGACTGAAAATCCTTTATCAAATTTTGTGTTTGCGACTATCAAATAAAACCGACTAATCTAACTAATGTAGTTTGGCAAGTACGGGTCGATCCCACAGAGAATCAACGATTTGTATGCAAGTTAAGTGTGTCAACAAGAACAAGAAACACAGAGGGGGGGTTTCGATGGTTTGAACTAACTAATTAAGAAATAAAAGTGACCAAAAATAACAAACTAAACAGCTTGAGGAAATGAATATGAGAAAAATAGTTTAGGTCAACCAATCTCAGCAATTAGGTTTTGTTCATTGATCATTGATATCGAAAAGATAACTTCCTCTTGAATACTTTGTTGTGGAAATATTAGGTCTTTTGAATCCAATTCCTTCTCGAAACTAGTTAACAGGATAACCAGACCCTGAAAACCCTAATTATCAAACAATCTTGAAACTATCAAGATTCAATTCAATAATCGATTAAGCTTAAAGGAAATCAACAAAGACAATCAACGCGCACAATCAGTTATTGCATCAATTGCAAATCAATTCTCTATACAAATCCCTAAATCAACCAGTTTCAGAGATTTATACTTCGCTACTCAAGAATATAGATAATTCAACCAGAAATTACCTATATCTAGCTATAGATTATCATGAAAAGGCATCAGTTGATTAGACTAACGGAAATTCACGAAAACCCTAAACAATCAGCGCAAAGAATTGATAATATTGACAGAGGAGTATTAAGATAGAGAAATCTCACAATGAAATAGAAAACCTGAAGCTTCGATTAATTTCCCCAAGCAAAGAGGTTTAGTTGTTTATAATCGAGAAATTCGATAAATAAGAAAGAAAACTACGTACCCAAAAACTCTGTTCGATTCCTCCCTCAAACTAAAAACCAGACTTGTAGTGTTCTAGGCCAACTCCAACGTTTCATGTCCTCCTAATTGAAATAAAAATAACACATTTCATTAATGAATCAAAGTAACAGCTCTCGGCACAAACTCGGGCTCGCCATTCCATAACTCGGCCGAGTTATTATTGCTCCACCCGAGTTCCTTTCAGCAGCTAACTTGATGTCCAGATTTCGCTATTTTCAAGGCTGAATTTGGAAAAGTCGCAAACACGAAAGTTGTAGGTCTTCAAATCCTCTTTCCAACAAGTATAAGTTCTTCCCGATCCGATAAATACAGCATTCAAACGACTCGTTTTAGTGCAGCGTCACCAGTTTGGACAACTCAAATCCTCGGCTCTCGTGCTCTTCGGTTTCCATCCAATCTTTGAGCATTGACTCAAGCTCAGCTCAACCTCTTTACAATCACCTGAAATCATGCATAAACCTCGTACATTCCGACTCTAATTCAAAGCATAATCAAAACATGAAAACTACTATAACGCATGCATTTCACCATGTCTAAACCCATCTAAATGCTTATATTAACACTATCTAAATGTGTCTCATCACATACATTAACAATCATTATATTCTCTAACTTTTTATTTGATGTGTGAAATACCTAAATATATTGTCTTTTATGGTTTCAAAGTATGTGTGCATTTAATATGTTTAAGACATACTACCTCCGTTCAGAAATAAGTGACGTTTGACTTTTTGACACGTTTTTTGAGAGTTAAAAACTATATAAAATATAAAGTTTTTAATTGATTTTTTTAATATAATTTTATCCATATTAGTTTTATTTTAAAGTTATTTAAAAAATTCAATACAAAAGTTAATAATTTATATAGTTTTTAGCTTTTTAAAAAACGTGTCGAAAAGTCAAACGACACTTATTAATGAACGGAGGGATTACATTGAAGTGGTTTCTTGATTATAATGTTGGATTCACTTTTGACTTGTTTGAACCAACCAACACTTGCCCCTAGATGATTTATCAACACCGCTAGTGCATCTTAATTTCAACTATGGTTTTTTCGATTTTGTAGTTCAATCCATTTTTCTTTTGATATAGCCTTCAAAGAACTTATTAGTAGTATGCTATAAATTTAATGTCTGTCTTCAAAACTTTATATTATTTCTTATCCTAAAAGAAAACAAAAAATATATATGTGAGTATATATACATATATACATATACATATACACATATATGAATTGCTCCGAGTCTGGTAACATGAATAGTTTAGGTGTTGGTGTTAGTCTTTTCATTCAAATTGCTTCAAAAAAGTTTTGGTTTTATGCAATTTGGGTAATTCCATTAATAATTGACATTTCTACCTTCTGACTATCCCAATTTATGTACATGAGTTGAATACGTTGATTTAGCATTATATTTATGTTTTTGGTTCATTTTCTTTCCTATTAGCTAGGAAAAGTGGAGACAATGTAAAAACAAAGAAAAGCATAGATAAACTAACATACTTGGCACATTGGTTGAACTCATACTACAGTTTAGTCAAGATAATTAGGCATTTTTGGATTCATGTTATATGCACTTACAGTTTAGTCGAGATACTTGGAACATTGGTTGAACTCATACTACACTTTCAATTCTTACAACTCGACCAGAATTTCTCGAATTTTCACAATGAGAATTATAAAGCTGGTGATGACCCAAGAAAGCTTTGTCTGGGAGAGATTGATCCAAATGAGTGATATATGCACTTATAGTTTTAGAGAGTCGTTGAATTCTCTTGATAATATTTCAGTTTTGACTCCCATTTCTTACATACCTTGTTCTCAATTTTATTTTATTTTTTGATTTTAAATGTAAATATATTAAACGGAAAGAAAAGGTATTTACAAAATTTTGAGAGGTCCATAGGCTAAACTAAAGATGGCCTTAATTAGTTAGCCTTATAAGTGAGTAAGGCTCACATCCTAGGTTCCAATGGGGGTGTTTAGGACTGCGTTCTTGTGTGGATCCTATCTCTTCAAGCCACGGCTATCAGAAATCGGACACACACCTCAAGTGTAGCGTAATATACCCTCCCCTTCGGTTATGCCATCAAGGAGGCTATATCACACTACACTGAGCACCCCGTAACATAAGTCTACTTGCCTTACTAACAAACAATAGCCTGAAGCGAAGAAAACCCCTTTACATGTCTGATATGATCTAAATGGTAGGCAACAAGCGACAAAAGCCTTAACATGAATTCCGAGGCTATGTTACTGCTGAGGTAAATGCAGGGGGCTCAAAAAGTGGCGCCTGCATTGTCATTGTGGTCCTGCTGGGGTAGGCTACTGAAATCTTCTCTAAGTAGCCCCTCTTGGAGGGTGTGAGCTGAGTTGAAGATTAGAGAGTGTGAGTAGCTCAGCACTTTGTATATGTGTAGCTTTATGAGGTGTATGATCTCAGTTGGATTCTTCGTCACATCTTCAAACACCTTTTCATTTCTGGACTTCCAAATGTAGTAGACTGTTGCTCCAAGTCCAACTCTCTTAGCTTTTGAGATCCAGCCCTTTCCTTTAGCTTCTCTCTCCATCCATTTTAATGCACCTTGTAGGGTGTTCATCTCTTTCTAGATGCCTAGCCATGCTTTAACCTGTATCCAAATTTGGGAAGAAAAATTACACGCAAAAAAGATGTGATCATGAGTTTCAAGAGCTTGGTTACACAGTTTACAGTTCAAGTCTACTTCCCTTGTCTTGATCTTATCTTTAGTAGCTAATCATTTTTTGTCGCAAGCCATAATATGAATGATTGCTTGGGTAAAACACTAGAGTCCCACACTACTGAGGTCCACGGTGGCTTGGACAATTTCCTTCTGAAATGATCATAGGCAGCCCCTATTTTGAACTTTCCTCCTTGGCAGTTGGCACCATGACTGAAGGAGTTGAATGGCTTGATCTTCAGTACATGCATATGTTAGAATCAGATTTTTGATATCCAAAATCTTCTTTATCAAAGGTGAGTCATTTTTCTTATGAGGTTCCGAGCTCCAGATGTCATCTTGTTGTAGGTACTGGTGATGTATCCATCTAATCCATAGGGTGTCTTTCTTTTGCCAAATATCCCATAACAGTCTTGTCAAGAAAGCAGTATTCCATGATTTGAGATCTTTGAGCCCTAGTCCTCCTTCTGTTTTTGGTACACACACATCCTTCCAATTAATCCCGTGTGACTTCCAAATAAACTTTGCACACAAACTATTCATTTTATCAATTAGAGTAGATGGAGAGTGCAATATGGAAAGCCAGAAGGCTTGTATTCCTTGTAAAACAGCTCGGATGAGTTCCACTTTTCTTGCATAGGACCCTTGAGCTAGTAACTTATATTTGTAAGCATCTTATCTAGAAAAGGTGAGAACTGTGATATTGTGAGTCTGCATGATGATATAGGTATACCCAGGTATCTAAAAGGGAAGGACCCTTGAGCAAATCCAGTTCTTCTTACCAGGTATTCCTTGTCCTCAGCTTTAACTCCTGCCAGGAAAAAGGAAGACTTTGAAGCACTTATCTTTAGGCTTGAGACTGTTGTGAAGTGGTCTAGTGCATCTAGGAGTATCTTTATGGACTCAGTGTCTCCTCTAGACATTAAGATTATATAATCTGCATAGGCTAGGTGGGAGATTTGCAATAGACCACACTTAGGGTGAAAATTAAAAGATGGATGGCAGGTTCTGCATTTTAACACCCTGGAAAGATAATCCAAAGACAACACAAAAATGAGAGGAGATAGGGGGTCTCCTTGCCTCAGACCCCTTTTACCTTTAAAATAACCATGCATTCCACCATTTATATTAATGGAGAAGGAGGTGGTAGAGATACATTCAAGGACCCATGAAATGAATTTGTAAGGGAAATTCAGAGCATATAACATTTGTTCAATGAAACTCCAAGAGATAGTGTCATATGCTTTCTTAAGATCTAGGTTCAAAATGCATCTTGGACTAATTCTTTTCCTGGAATATTTTCTAATAAGCTCCTGCAGTAACATTATGTTTTCAGACATGAGCCCACCTTCAATGAAACCCATTTGGATTTGAGATTAGAGAGACTAGTTCTATTAGTCTAGATGCTAGTATCTTTGTGATAACCTTATAGGTAACATTGCAGCAAGATATGGATCTAAAATCACCTACTCTATTAGCATTTGAAGTTTTGGCAATTAAAGCAATGCAAGTGTGATTAATCTGCTTAAGGAACTTTCATGAGGTGAAGAATTCCTAGACTGCTCGAGTAAATTGCTCTCCTGTGATCTCCCATGTGTCCTTGAAGAACTTAGAGGTATATTCATCTGGCCCGGGGGATTTTTCATCTCCTATGTCCCATAATGCTTGTTTGAGCTCTTCTTGACTCACTTGCTAGACTAAAGCCTCATGTCTCTCATCCCTCAGCATTATACCTCCATCTCTCACATATCTCATATCTATGCATTATGTATTTCTGTTTGATCCCAAAAGCCTTGTGTAAAATTGATCAAATTGTTCAGCTACTTCCTGGAGTGACATTGTTTCCCTTCCATCTTCTTTAATCAGTGCACTGATATGGTTCCTCTTCATGATTTTCTTCATGAGCCCATGAAAATATGAATTGCATTTGTCACCTTGGAAAGTATGTCTTGCATTGGCCAGTTGAGAATTGAATTTAAACTCTACTTCTCTTAGTCTCCTTGTTTTCCTTTTAGAAGACTCCATGGCCTGTAATAATTCCTCTGAATTGGGATCTTCTCTGAAAGTTGTGAAATCTTTTTCATACTCTTCTTCTGCCTTCTTTGCTCTGCTTGTGATGTCAGCAAAGTGTTTCTTGTTCGGCTCTTTGAGAGGCTTCTTCAGACTCTTTAGTTTCTTACACAAAATATATAGTTCTGCCCTACTGCCCTAAAGCTTCCAGTGCTCTATTACTGTGTCTCTGAAATTCTCATCATGTCCCCACATGTTAAAGTACTTAAAAGTGTTGGTTTTCGTCCTCTGATGCTCTAAGATTTCTACCACAACTTGAGAGTGATCATAGAATGCTTTAGGGACCAGATAGTTGGCTTTACAGTAGTACTGAGATACATCCCAATCTTCATTCACCATAACCCTATCTATCTTTGTGGATTTTTTCCCCTGAAACCAAGTATGCTCTTGTCCAGTTATGATTGCATCTTTTAAATCAATCTCTGCACAACAATCCCAAAAGTCTGAAATTTCATAAGCTGTGACAGTTGAGCCATTTTTCCTTTCACACGATCTCATGATGGCATTAAAGTCTCCTTGAATCAACCAGGGTCCTGGCCTTGCAACTGCTTCTATTTTGAGGTCATTCCATAGGCTCCTTCGTCTGACTATTGTATGCAGTCCATACACCTGAGCAAATTCAAAAGCTTTCTATGTTGTTCTGCATCTCACATGTCCACTAGTCAGCTGATCTGTTGTTTTTTTGTGATGAAAATCTACTATTGCAGGGTCCCAAATAAGCACAATCCTACCAGCAATGCTAAAATCAAAATTGTGTAGGTAGTTTCACTAGGAGAATCCTTTCCTCGTAATCTCCTCTAATTTCCTTTGGGCCAGTTTGGTTTCTACTATTCCTAAGAGAGAGATACCTTTCTCTCTTAAGAAACTAATCGATCACAACTTTTTACTTTGGGGAGCTGTTTAAACCCCTGACATTCCATGAGCCAAAAATCATTTGGTCCTCTTTTTAAGGGTGATAGGCCCTTTATCATGAGGATTCCCACTGTCTTTTCTCCCTGTAGGACAGTACTTTAATCCCCAAACCTGGTCTTTGTACTTTCTACCTAGGTAATCATCTTCCTGTTCCTCATCATTGTCTCCTGTTATAGTCTCCTCTTCTGGGTTAGCCTGGTTAGGTGGGAAGTTCTTGTTTAGCCTTTCACTTCTTCTTGGCTCCATCTGCTCTTTCTCTGCTGGGATGATCTCTTGCCCTTGTTTATCAAATCTGCTCTCTTTTGTTTTTCCTTTCCCTTTTGCTGTTGTGTTTTTCTGCATGCTTTCCTTTCCAGGGAATATTTCCTCTAATGGTACAATCTGTAACTAAGTGTCTCATTTTGGCCCTTACTATTCAGTGGTCATTTCAGGGTTGTTTTCCTACAAATTCGACAGCATTTGGAACCTATCCACCCCTTATACTTATAATTTCAGAAGCAATATCTTCAGAAAAAATTGAGCCACGTGTCAATCTTTGAGCAACTTAAGAAACCACTCTCTTTTTCAACCCATGTTCTTCTTTCAACTACTAAAATCCACTTTTCTCTCTTCTTCGTTCCTCGAATCCCAGTTTTCTCCGATCACCGAATCATCGAATCCCAGTTTTCTCACGGCTACCAAGGTCATTGTTGCCCACATCGGCCGGATGAGGAGAGTTCGCAGCCACCGGGATGAGGGGAGGACGATGGCGACGCTCGAGCTCACCACGGCGGCAGCCTTGACAGGTCCTCCTCTTGATCTCGATTCAACTGCATCTGCCTGATCGAGAATGGTTCACCCCATGACAGGTTATCTCCTCTCCTCTCGATTTCCATTTAATTTCTTTGTGATTGTCTTCAAATGCAATTGAGGGTTTTGGATTTTTGGGGCTTGAATTGGAAAGGGAATTGGGGCATTAAGTTTGCTTAGGCTTTAGTTAGCTTTCCACTTTTCGATTCCAATTTTAACTTCCATAGAGATAGGGATCGAATCCGGATGTGAATTAGGTTTCTGTTGTGTCAATCACGTCGCGAGGAAGAGAAGCTGCAGGAGACGTGCTTGTGATGGTTTTCAGAAAGATGAAGAGTTGTACTTCAGTCCACAGAGGACCGAAATTGGTTTTTACAAAAGTTCATTCTTCCTCATAATTGATATTTCCATTGGTGGCTATAAATGTGGAGGCGGGGTGAAATCTGTCGGCGGAGGGGCACATTCGGCGAGGGTAGGAGGCGGAAATCAGGTGGATTAGTGGTGCAATTGGGTGGTGGGCAAAGGAGGTCGAGGCGATTCAGTCAGGGACGGTAGAATCGATGCTGGATTGCCGCGGCTGCACACGCCTTCTGCAAGTATGCTTTACTGGAGTTTTGTTTGGGAAGTGAACTCTGTAATTGACCATTTTGCCTTCGAAATTTGTCCTCAGTGTCAACTGTTCTTAAAGCTACTTCTCTATTCCGTGAACGCTTTCCTTATCTGTTCAAATTCGGAGTACATTCGATGAAACAACTTATCTCTGAATTCAAAATTTTATTTTTTGTTGAAATAAAAGTGTGTGTAATCAAGATTCACATATTTAGGGAATTCTGAAGTAGGTTAATTGATTGTTTAATTGGTACTTTGTTTTTTTTCCTGATTATGACATGGTTTGAGGTTATGAATTTTGAGAATGAGCTTTGCTTTTTCCTGATTATGACATGGTTTGAGGTTATGAATTTTGAGAATGAGCTCTGCTTTTTAAGTGTTATTGCCTAATTAATTAATTTCTTTATTGCAATCTCATGTTTGATCTTTCTGATTTGATTTTTTCTTCATGAGAGACTGACTGTGCTACTTTTGGCTCTTGATTACTAAGAAAGCACTAGATTTTGATGAAAGGGCATTTCGTTCAGCAGCTCTCCTTGGCCTTGATGATTTTGATGAAGATGTTTTTTTTACTCCTCAAGGTTTTTCTTCTCACATTTCTAATTTTTTTGGTCTAATTAATTTTATGCAAACTATCTTCATACTCATCCTCCTTCTCTTGACAAAATAAGGAGTGAGATTGTGTTAAGAGGATGTTTATTGCTATTAAACTATGACAGTATATGTCAGAATATAGTGAGATTTCGTTAAGAGTGTTTAATTTAGGGTTGCATCAGAGAAAATGCAAGAAAATATGTACATTAGTCACCTTAAAGAATCTATTTTGAACAGATATTCAATAATAAGTCCAAAGCTTGCTTAATTTTGGCACAGTTTTACTTAAATTTGCTATTGAGTTTCTTGAAGACTTGAAATCCTTAGTTATGTGCTTGAAACATGATTTTGTTTATTTTTCCTTTCATGTGAATGCTACAATTCTTTTTCTTTTTTCAGGGGAGAAGGGATTGTTTTCGGTTGCACCTCCTCACTAGGGCATAGATGGGGAATGGACGGATCGCTCTGGAGTGATTGTTTACAAATGGAACGAAAGGAGCCATAGACTGAACACCGGAAGTGCTAACTGGAAGAAGAGGTGGAGTAGTTGCTCCGAGTATGGTGAGAATGCTCCTCCCTGTAGATGGGGTTGGCATGTCTCCTATGACGATGGCTTCGCCCTTTTTTAGTTGCTCATTTCCCGGGCATTGGGGAAAATGATATTGTGCATGTGTTTAGTATGCATAAATCTAACTCTGGGCACCTTTTGTACTCTTAAGAAGGACCTGAAAATTAATTGATATATACACTCCAAGGTTAAATAATATTGTTATGGTAAGCAAGTAACATTGACAATCTACAAGTATTCATTCATGAAATATTCTATTGGTTGCACGATCGGTTCATATTGTGCCTCCCTGAAGAAGTACTGATTTCAATTTGTATAAGTAGCCAAAATAAGGAGCTGCCTGCAGAAACATAGAAATAGTGCATTTCATGTAAGCAAAGGTATGTACTTTCATATTGGCTGTATTAAATTCAGTGGTTGTCAATGCCTCATGGTTTTGTTCTATTATGTTTTGTATTTTGTTATTGGATGCTTCTTTTGTGATAATATGGTGACTGAAATATTGTGCTTCTGGATTTATGATTGACATTTTTTTTGTTGAATTCCAGAACTCATTACACATAAGAGAAAGTTAGCATAGGTACATATTGGGCCACCATTTGCCTGGGATTATGGGTCTTAGTTGATGTATGGATGGGGGTGAACTACTATACTTGAATCCCTGTGTGCACATGTTCATTCCACTGTGCAACTGTTGACACCTTTGTACACCTCTGTATTTTCTACTAATGCAATATTCTTGTGATGGTTTTAGGTGGTTTGGCTTTCAAATACCTCAACACTTATGCCTCCTGGAAAGGAATTTAGGATCAAATGGTGGGTGCAACTTCAAACCATTTTTTTTTTATCATCCATTGGTCTTGCTGGAAGAGGTCCCCCAGTAAGTGCATCTCGATCTATTCTTGATTTGGACAAGTTTCAATTTCTAAGTGGCAGTGCAATGTTTTATTTGTTTTTGTTTGAAAAATTGCCTATTTGTTTCTTGAAGAAACTCAAAATATGTCAATCATATGTTGACCGACAAAGTCATTAGTTAGTTAATGATATAGCTAGCACTATGTACAATTGTCTATTTGTTTCTTGCGGACACCAAGGCGGCCTGGGCCCAACTGGGCGGACAGCCGGACATAACTTACCCGATCAATTCTTCAATCTTGATATGAAGGAGTGGTTTTACTGCAATCTCAGGAAGGCTGATTCTTGGAGCTCTCTCTGGCTATTTTATATGGCTCATTTCGAAAGGGAGGAACGAGAAAGTGTTCAAGGGTGACTTAGAGGACCTTCCACTGCTGATGAGGAGAGTGAGAACATCGGCATCTCTTTTCGAGTTGTATGGGAACAAGCACCTAGCAAGCCTGTCGAAGACAAGCACCAATTCCGCCCGGAGTACGTCATGGATGGCCCCCCCTCCGGATTGGGTAAAGCTTAACGTGGATGGAGCGTCTCGGGGCAACCCGGGTATTGCGAGCTGTGGCGGCATCTTAAGGGACAACATTGGTGACTTCCTGCAAAGATTCTATGGGCATCTGTTCGGCGCTTCGGGCGGAGTTAATGGTCGTTGCACATGGCATTCTCCAGTGCCTTAACTCTGAAACCCGAAGCATACAGCTGGAAATAGACTCATCTGAGGTCTACAAATTACTCCTGAACGACCCAACGGAGGCTCATACAGATTTGCTACTGATTCACCAATGTCACCAGCTGATCAGGGCGCCCGGTTGGTCCATTCATGTCCAGGAGATTGACAAGAGGGCGAACAAGGTGGCGAACTTGCTCGCTAAACAAGCTTTTACCTCTCCGGATGATGTTAATGTATGCAGACAGGGCTTTGGCGCTTTGCCCCTGCAAACAATGTCCACGCCTTCTTTAGTAGTTTAATAAATGGGCTCTAGCCCCCTTTTTTGACAAAAAAAATATTTCATTTGTTGTAAACTTCCATCTTATATTCTTATCTAATGGCAAAAAACCTGATAATTTCTTTATTTTATCTAGAATGAAAAAAAAAAGTGCTTGATTTTCAAAGGAGTCACTCTGTCAATGTAATTTTGCAATAAAAAAATTGCTTGGAACTAATCCTTTATGGCTTCAATTTGATGAACATTTAGTGATTTTTTTGCCAAATTTAAAGTATCTATCGTCTCAAAAAAGAGTACTTCATCATGATAACCAAAGATTTCGAAGAACATGACAAGAAGCATGAACAATATGTTAGTAGAAAATTGATGTGTCGAATATTTTATTTAAAAGGTCAAACTCGATTGGAAATATTATGAAAAAACCCGAACACGGTTCGAGAAAAGAACTAGTTTTCTTTCAAAGGTCACCGTTTTCCTCTTCTGAGCCTCTTTCTTCTTCTGGGCCTCTTTTTGATGATGGATCACTCTTATTTCTTCCTCATTTCTACAACTCTAGCTAGAGGGGGGGGAGGGGACTTTTTTCTTTTGATAAGCCATGTTTATTCTGTGGATGGGGGAGAAGAGTGGACCTCTTTTTGATGATGGATCAATCTTATTTCTTCCTCATTTCTACAACTCTAGTTGGAGGGGGGGAGGGGACTTTTTTCTTTTGATAAGCCATGTTTATTTTGTGGATGGGGGAGAAGAGTGGGCCTCTTTTTTATGATGGATCAATCTTATTTCTTCCTCATTTCTACAACTCTAGTTGGAGGGGGGGAGAGGACTTTTTTCTTTTGATAAGTCATGTTTATTCCGTGGATGTGGAGATGACTTTTTTCTTTTGATAAGCCATGTTTATTCCGTGGATGTGGATGGGGGAGAAGAGTGAAGACTGTTGGTTAGAGTAGGGGGTTACTGTAAGGGGGATGTCTAGACCTCATGTCAAAAATAGTGCAAATACTGTAAGGGGGATGTCTAGACCTCATGTCAAAAATAGTGCAAATAATGAGGATTGAACTCTTGACCTCATGTATAATAACTACTCCGTTAACCATTATGGTACAATGACATTTTGATTTTCTATAGTAATATTGAATATATATTAGGTTATTTGTTATATCATTTAATTAGTGCAATTAATAGGTCTTTCACCCGACTTTATATATATATATATATATATATATATATATATATATATATATATATATATATATATATATATATATATATATATATATATATAGATAGATAGATAGATTGGACTTTGAATTGCTACAATATTACTCCATTGAGTTGCAGCTCCGTTTGGTAAAAGAGTGGTTGTGTTTGTTGTTGGTGGTGGCTATGGTCATTGTTGTGGTTTTCTTGAGTAAGTAATGCAAGGAAAAAATTGATTGGTGTTTGATATGTTAGGCTTTGTGAATTGTATGTATTGATTTCTTAAAAATGACACAAATGCTCACATTTTTAATCGGAAAAGGATATATAAACCGTTATTTTTTACTATATCCACTTCTAACTATCGCAGGATTTTACGGTGGCTTAATGACCGCAACGCAAACGGAAACGATACTGCAATCGTGTGCTTCTAATGGTTCCATAGTTAATTGGGATGGCAAAGCTATAATGGGGTTTTATAAGCTCTTTGTGTGATTCTAATGGCCTATAAATTAAACACCATTGAAGGAGCCTTACAAAATCACTAGATAGTAGCACCGCACATGGCTGCAGTCTAGGGGATGTGATCGGCTAAAAATCTACTGCAAGTATATATTCGGGATCGATTGTAGTAAGTAATAAAAATTATCGTCCCTCCAAAGGATCTATGTTCAACAGTATCAATTAATCTAATTAAGTTAAAGTAGCAAATAAGAACCAAGATGGTTATTTTTAAAAAAAACTAAGATATTTAGAAGAATATATGACAAAAATAAAATTAAAACTAACTATTAAAACAAACAAAGATAAAATAGAGATAAACGACATCTAAGGATTCGAGTATATTAGGTTAATATCATATATGTCAAGTATCTAATTGTTCAGACTCATCAAAGTTATTAAACTCTCGTTATTCGCTTTAAACTATTAACTAGTAAACCGGTGTTATTCAATATCAAACAAAAGCTAGAGCTATTAAACTTGTCAAAGTTATTCATTTTAAATCAAAAACTAATAATTTCACCTCAAATAAAAAGTTATTAAATTTACTTTGATATGAAGTTATTAAACATTATTCACCTTGATTCGAAACTATTAAACTTGTTACATTATTCACACCAAATCAATTGTTAGACAAATCAGTATTTGACTAAATATTAAACCTAACCACTCATCACCTCATACAGTTAGACCATAGAAATAGTCAACACAATCGAATACATGATAAAAGCAATTAGATAAATTACAACAATTATGAATTAAATTAGAAAAAAAAAAGAGTAAGGGGATTTATTCTCAATTTTGTAAATAATGTAAAAGTCGCAATTTGATTAAAACTCAAATCTTCAATCACACTGAACTAAAATTTCTGTTATCTTATTCGTGACGGTAGAAAAAAATACGGAGTATATAATTAAACCTAACTCAAATCTAATTAAACTAATCCTAATTAAAAGAGAGAGAAGTGCGGATTCGAACGTGGCCCCTTTTATCCTTTGCCATAGGAAAGCCGCCCCACTTCCTTCAATTCCATGCCATGCTACGGCCCAACGTGGCCCATATCTTTTGACTGCCATGGACTGCATGTATATAATTGAAGGCTAAATTGCAGAAAATCACCCTTTAAATAGGCTGTTTTGGGTGAAACCACTTTTTAAAACGAAAATTACAGAAAACCACTCTTTAAAACTGTTTTCTTTGCAAAGTCACATCCATCACCCAATTTTTGTTAATTAAATGTTAAAGTGCATGAAAATCAATTATATCCCTTGTCTTTGCAAAGTCACATCCATCACCCAATTTTCACACAAAACAGCATATTTAAAGGATGGTTTTCTGCAATTTTGCCATAAATGAATCATCCTCTCGAAATTTGCCCCTATTGTTTCCTCTTATTTGTCAATCTCGATATATCCTCGAATCGAGATTGGTGGCGTTAATCAGGGTCGTCCAATGGATTTCGGAGGCCCTGTGCCAAACTTTAAATAAGATAGTAGTAATGTAAAATTTTTAGGTGAAATATGACGGTACATTGACGATAAAAATGTAGAAGGTAGGTAAAATTTCAGCAGATTTAACATAAAAAAAAAAACTCATTTTTACATATTCAACAATAACGAAAATAGTTAGCAAGATCTGATAAAATCATTCATTACTAACAGTTTAAAAATATTACTCCCTTCGTTCGTAAATACATGTACTTTGAATTTTTGACACGTTTTTTAGGAGTTAAAATCTATTATAAAATATCAACTTTTTAATTAATTTTTAATAATTATAAACTTATTATTAATAAGTTTTAATTATTAAAAAATTAAAATTAATATTTTATATAGTTTTATCTCTTAAAAAATTTGTTAACAAGTAAAAAAACGTGTATTTTCGAACGGAGGTAGTATAAAATACTAACAAAAGTATATTGACGTACATTTGATACATGTTTTAAAAGAAAAAGGTTCAAATAGATTTTACCCCAAAAAAGGTAAAAATAGATTATTGAGTATCTATATAATACCTTAAATTAGAAGATTTAGATGACGTGTCAGCTTCTCCTTGATTTTAGTTAATTCAACCAATCCTCTATTTTCTTCTTTTTTATCCCCCCCCCCCCCCCCCCCTCTTCTACATTTAATTATTATTTCCTTTAATTATTATTTTTATTTTTCCTTTTATCTTTTTAAATCAGTCACATTCTTTCTTTTATTTCCAACATATTTGTTAACTATCGGGTTTAATTTAAAACATTGAATTCAATTTAATATAGCTACTGGGTTTAACTCAACTTTATTTCCTTTAATTATTTTTTCTCCCTCTTTTTATATTTTCAAACCAATTACATTTTTTCTTTTATTTTTATAGCATTTACTATATATATTCTTAAAATAAAAGAGTTTTACCCTATATGATATCCCTACCTTTTTTTATCTCTTTAAATCAATCTATTTTTTTCCTTTAAATTTTTTTCTTCTTCCCTTTAAATCAATCACATTTCTTTTCTTTTATTTATTTATTTTTAATATATTTACTAGCTATTAGGCTTGATTCAAAACATTGAACTTAATATAATCTAATGCTTACTATTAATCTACGTGTAAATATTTATATTTATAAATATCTAATCTACATATACTACTTAATATATAAGCATTTATGATGATATGGCATAACCAATACAGTATCATTTTAGATATTGGTTATACCACATCACATTTAAACAATGTTACAATGATATTATTATTTTTACTAAGTGATTTAAATATCCATATTTATGTATTATACTTTTACATCATATTTTAAAAAAATTGAGATATTTATAAGATACATTTGTGGTAAAGAATTTAATGAATTTTATCTTAACTTTTATTAATATTTTATAATATTATTTTTTATATTATCAAGATTTTAGTTTAAAAATTCGCGCCATGGCGCGGGAATTGTACTAGTATAAATTAACTTAAAAAAAATTATAAATAAATTAGAACATTATTGGGTATTTATGATTTGATACCTTATTTAAAAAAACCGAGTATATAACATATTTTAAAAGAAAAACCAAATAAATCAAAATGGGGTATTTTAAACAAATTGTGCAAATAAATTATAAATTAAAACAAAAATAAAATAAAATCAATCCAAGCAGCCTGCAGCCCAAATTAAAAGAGGTGCTCCACGTTGGAATCGAACTCGGGGAAATACCACACATCCCCTTTTCCCAACACTCAACATACCGTTGTGCCAAGTGATCTAATTAGTTACCTATGAAAAAAATTAATAATATACTATTCCCTCCGTTCGGGAAAACTTGTCATTTTAGATGTTCGATTTTGTTCATAAAAACATGTCATTATAGGTATTTTAGCTTTCACTTTACGAAAATGCCCTGACATGATTGATGGGTTGAGTTGTAGTTTTCGATAAAGTGAAAAGTAAAATAATAAATGAGGGTAAATTAGTAAAAAATGGAGTAGATTATTCAATTTCTTAAAAATTGTGCTAAGAGCTAAAATGACAAGTTTTCGCGGACGGAGGGAGTAATATTTTTTAAATGAGGCCCCGTAAAATCGGAGGCCCTGGGCGAATGCCCATCTTGCCCATGCTCAGGGCCGGGCCTGGCGTTAATAAGGAAGTTAGGCATCGAATTCAGCGTGACTGGTACTAATGGAGGACAGCTTCAGACGTCTGATGTGATATGAAAGTCTATTTAAAGTTAAAAGAGAAATTCTACAAGGTTGTGGTGAGACATGCTATGCTATACGGAGCATAGTGTTAGGCGAAAACGAAGATGCATGAACAAAGTCGGATGGTGTAGCAGAGATGAGGTTGCTCAGATGGATGTGTACGTGGATACACTCGCCCGAATAGAATCAGAAACGAATTTATTAATTTGTGATAAAGTAGGGGTTAATTGCATTAAGGACAAACTGTGGGAATATGGACTTAGATGGTTTGGACAAGTGCGTAGGAGAGTCCCAAATATACCAATACACACAGATGCGACATGCTTCCTATCGAGAAAATGCGCCGGAGCAGATATCGAGGGGTACACTTATCAGAGGGGTTGACAAGAGAGCGCATACAATGGAGAGCTGCTATCAAGGTTGACGAGGATAAGTTCGCGCAAGGGAAGGCCAAGGGAGATCGTATCCTTTTAGATTTGTCTTTAAGATCGTTCCTTCTACTTCCTCTTTCATAGTTTATTATTTTTGTGCTTGGTTGATTTGCTTGCATGTCCCATTTCTATTTGATTTTGGTTCTTGCACTTTCATTTGCTCGGGTTATATGAAAACTCTCTCTTAACCTAGTCAGGAAAAGGGAACGAGACCCCTCAAGAGAAATATACTGGAATTATTGTTATTGTTGTTATTATTGTTGTTGTTGATATGTCCTCAAATTAGTTATGAAATTGTTTAAAAATACTTGAAATAAATAAAACACGTACGTAGACTCCAAAATGCAAAATACAATACAAAGTATAATTAAAATATGTTAAATATGCTTAAAGATGACATAAAATAACATGTAAATGTTCGATCAAACAAAAAAAAACATGTAAATGGGACGCATCCATCCATAAAATTAGTCTTAAATTAGATGTTATCATAATAGCACCATTGCCACTTGCTGATATAGAACAAAATATATACAGTATTAAATTATTGTTGAATTGCTAGTAAGTCTAACATTCCATATTGCTAAAACTGAATAAAAGAGCAAAATCACTTTTCAAAAAGTCGTAAAATAGAATATAGAAACAAAGTAATTAATCCATAATTGAGAGACTGGAAAGATGAACAACTTGCATTAATTGTATAGTTTGTTGGAATTATCATTCATCAATTAATCAAGTGATTTATCTAATAAGCAAGTTGTAACTTAAAAACTAAAACAACTTGACAATTACTCTCCAATACCTAAACTCTCTACCCTTTCACCAACTAGCTTTTGCAATTTCCCAATTGTTTAGGTTGCTTATCCATCAAACTATGATTTATATGATTAAAGATTATCTTCCTAAGAGGCTCTTTAATTATTTTTAATTAAATTAGTACAATTTCCTTCCTTTTAATATATAGAGAATAGACAATGATCTCATTAATTCATGTTGCGATGTAATTTATGAACAAATTTGAAGCATTGAATTAGAATTTGTTATTAGAATCTCGATCTGCATCTTTAGAATCTTAAGATCCTACGATCCTATCTAGGAGCCCGATCCGGATTTATCCATAGAATCTTTTTTGTGTAGGATCTGCTATGGGATCTTTAGAATCTTAATGGATCGATAGGATCTTATAATCCTACACGATCCTAAAGATCCTATTTTTATTAGCAATATGTATTTTTTAAACATTTATTTTGTTTCATTGGTTGCTTTTAGGGTGTTTAAATGTACACATTCATCTATGAAACATGAAAAATGGCTTAGAGCCAATTGTTTTTGAGTCTTTTAACCAATATGACAATGTCTAAGATCGTAAGTATAACTTTTTATGTCTTGAAACCAAAATATATCGTGTAACTAACATTTTTTTCCTCATTCTATAACTTTAAATTAAGCAGATTTATTATACATATTTTTATATTTATATATATTTTATTTTTTAATTATATTTTGAGGATCTTAATATCTGATCCACATACCGTGTTGTGATTCGATTCCAGAATCCCGATCCTAATAACCTTGATTAGAAAGATCAAAGTCTAAGATTTAAATGAATAAATTTTAAAGAACAAAATTATTCGTCTAAAACAATATAATTATTTGTACATAACTCATACGAATAATCATGTTACAACATACGAATAATTTTTATATGAAAATACTGTTAATACATGTACATACGAATAATTACATTGAATTAATAGACAAATAATGATGTTGTTACGTACGAATAATCAGCCTATAATCAATATGTTAACAAATTACATTGTAAAATGTGTTTACCCCAGAATAATCTCCTATATGGCTATATTATATATATATATATATATATATATATATATATTATATCACGATCTTATAATGCATTGTCAAAAATTAAGATTAAATGATTATTCTTATAATAAGAATTGGATGTGGAGTCAGAATCAAGTAGGTCCCAAATACTTTTTACACATGGCTGAGATTTTGCACCGAAAAACAAAAGACGTATATGCAGCTTTTTCTTAGAATGATATTTTTGTAATGGTGATTGCCTGATTGGTGAGTGTCCTTTTTTGTTTGTTTTCCCCTGTTGATTTTTTTATTGTTGTGTTCCTGCATAGCCTGGGTCTTTTTCTAGTCTGGGTCTTTTTCTTCTTTTTTTCTAATTGTCTTTTTATCCTTTTTGTTAAACAAAATACCAAAATTTCATTCAAACATCAAGTTGCACCAAAAGGCAATTACATATAGCTAACAGAAATTTTGATAGTCTATAATAAACACATATACTCACCTCAACTCAGGGAATAGAATTATAGAATAAGCGAGCTAGTCACAAAGTGAGTTAGGTAATTTCCTGAATGACAGTTGTAATGAGAACGATAGACAGAAGAGAAAGAGACATAGATTTACATGATTCGATAACGGTGTTTTACTTACGTCCATGGACAGAGGAATATAATTCTTTATTATGGAGGCTAAGAACAAAACTGATTACAAAATTGTGACGCTTCATGAGTGTATATATAGCGTCTGACGAAACCCTAATTAGACTATGAGCCATAAACCCAAAATAGATCACGATAAGTCTGTTAACATAAAATATAGCATACCGTTTTGGTGGGAGGAGCCGCCCCCCTCGCCCAGCCTCCCGCTAGGGGTACGTCGCCCCTAAACCCCCGACTCATTCACGGGTCAACGAGAGCACTGTTGTGGGGCACTACCCCCGAACCCCTGTCAGAGGGCTCCGAGTGTTTATCGGTCGACAACAGATTCAAGGCATATTAACAATGACAAACATGATAATGCAAACAAAAAGTGAAGAATGAAAGATAAAAAGATGTGAAAATCATCAACAACATAATAAAAAATAAAAATATGTACACCTTATTAGTTTATAACATTCCTAGAAGACACACGAGAATGAACTTGTCTCAACCTACACACTAATTAGGAAACCAAGGCCTCGTAGAAACTAAATTTCAAAGAGGCTAGCGTTTTTCTTGTCATAACTCAAAACATAATCAAAAGTGAATAACAACATCGATCACAAAGTCATAACTCAAACACAAGATTGAATCATCATTTCCTAACAAAAGCAACATCGTTTTTCTTGTCTTATCACACCGATAAATAGGCAACAAATTATTAACTACTACATTACTTCCTCCGTAACGAAATAATTGGCCTTTTGGCCACTTTTTCTTATAACAAAATATTTGTCCTTTTAAACCTAATTAATGACAAAAATTTCTAATTTTATCGATTCATCTCATTAATTGTATTTGATTTCCAAGAAATTCTATTAATACTCTAACTTTTCATACGATTATTTTTTTTTCATTGGTCCATTTTTTCACATTATTTATTTGATTTCCTGAATGACGGTTGTAATTCTTAAGAAGTGTGAAAATCTCCAAATGACCAATTATTTTGTTACCGAGTGAGTATTAGATAAAGATAGTTAACTTTTCCTTTTTTTTAACTTAATTAAAGACTTCTTTTGTTTGGAACACTTTTTTTCTTATAGACTTAAATTCGAAGAAATTGCAATCAAATTATTATTGATGAGTGGTGTTCAATTGTTTTGAGTTTATTTATGGTCTAAATTCATTTATGTGTGCAATGGGGACCAAAATTGATTGAGTTAACACTTTCATGCCTTTCGGTTGTCAAAAGTAATATTTGGATCCATATTTCAGAAATCATTTCATTAAATTTGGATCTTATTCATGTATGAAATGAATTCAATGTAAAATCTTGGTCTAATCTTTGGGCATGAAAAATTAAAGGTCACACGTCCGAGCGTATATGCGCATTTGAGCCGAGCACGCAAGACCAGCGGGTTCCATCCTAAAACCAATTGACAATAGAAATAGTGGTCCATTGACTTATATGCAAGACCCGAGGTTCCGTGTTTTTCGACGTGGGACAATCATCCACACATCACAACAAAAATCTAATTATCACACCAAATTTTAATTTCCAAAAACTTGTGCAAATATGCCCCCCTGGCCCACATGGGAGAGCTATTTAGTGGGCTCCTCCCCCCTCACAATACTAGAATGGTTTTTTTTCTCCATACCTTCTCCTCCTCATCTCTCTCAAGTCTGAACATTGAGTATGTAACTGCCATGGAAGCTGAAATAAGGAGCTTTTGAAGCACAACAGAAGAAGAAGAAGAAACCCAATTCAAAAGGGGTGAGCTTGTCTTCTTCTTTGATTGATTTGTACCGACCACATCTTGTTGAGTTGTTGTTCTCCTTAACGATGATGATTATTATAATTGGGTTTGAAACTTGAATCCTGTTTATTTTATTGCTTATAAAATATGGGTAAAATTATTTGTTATTTGTTGTCCTTGTATTCAAAGTAGACATATATTTCCATTTCATCAAGCTTCACCTGAGTAGAAGCGGGCTTCGACCCGACCTTTTCGGAACCTTCAGGCCAGACGAGCCTTTGTAAATTTACATATTTCTTTTGTCTGTGTCTGATCAAATTTAGATGGCTGTGTTTGCTTGGGTCTATTCTGTTTTTCTCATTTTGTTTTAATTTAATTCGTGGAAGTGCTTGCCTGATTTTCAAATGTTTAAACATATTGTATTGTATTTGGGTGTGTTCATTTACAAGGAAACACAACACTAGCTAGTAGTGGTTCATACTCCATTGACTTGCTTCATCGTTTTTTATGCTTACTGCCCCGATTAATTAAGATGAGGTAACTATTGGTGATAAAAGACTGATTGTGTATACGGAGTACTGTATTATTCAAGGCCGGCAAGGGCAGATGTGGGCCATCGGTGGCTCGACCTTCTAGCCGAAAGAAAAAAAAAGTATAATTTTATTAATTTTTGATTGCAATAAGGACTCGTTTGGTATGCATTCTCGGGAATAAAAAATGGGAGTCGGAACGGATGATTTCCGATTTAGTTGTTGTGGTGTTTTTGTTTCATGAATAATTCGTTCCGATAACATTTCAGACAATCAACTCCACGAATGAATCATTCCGATTTTCTAATTCCATTCCGATTCCGATTCTCATTTCGATTCCAATAGTTATACCAAATGAGACCAAAATAGAGTTCATAGAAAGTGCAGTATTTAGACTATGAAGTCATGAGTTTAAATCTTTTGGCTCCATTTTAAAAAAAAATTTTGTTTTTTTCATAGTTTTCTACTATTTAAATTATTAAATTAAGGTTTTTTCAACATATTACAAAAAAAATTCTCGAATAAATTATTTTTTTTTGGTCGAATCTCGAATAAATAATTTGGCTCCCCCTACAATTATTTCTGACGAATGAAAGACATGCCCTTGGTGCTTGTTTCGCCAAATAACAGGTGTGCTTTAGTAGTATATATTTTGTCATCTGTACTGAATGAGCATATGCATGCATGAATAATTTTCAACTTGTCATATGGCAGATGAAGCACAAAGAGTTGTCTCCTGATTCCTAACCCTAAAGCCTGAACCAGGATGCTTCAGCAATTCCAACTTCCGCCTCGCCCTCCGTTCCCGAGGAAGGCGACTACTCATTCATCAGATGAACCTGCCTCTACAAAGCCTCCTGGAGGAAAGAACAAATGCAATGGACATAAAAAGTCATTCTCCCAGGGTTCAGTTCTTGAGGACCAACCAGCATGGTTGGAGGATTTGTTGAGTGATTCGGACACTAACACACGAGTGTTTCACTGCCGGTCTTCCAGCGATCCCATGGCTTCAAATTCTCTGCATGATCTCGTGCCAGAGGCAATGCATCATCATCATCCTTTAGACGATGACAGTGAAAGTTCGTCTACTACGAGGAGCGGTGGTGCTGCACTTGAATCAGCTTGTATGTTCGGTCCCAATTCTCCCCGTCGAATGGTCAATGTAGAATTTGTAGGGAACTCTGTTCTTGCAGCATTATCTCGCCATGACACTCAAATGGCGTTAACCTTCTTCGAGGAAGGTTGTGAGAGCCATGGACCTCGTTGTTTTGACTCGTGGGGAGATGGGTTTGGTTCAAGCAACAGCTTGAATGCTGAGCAAATAGAAGGGAAGAGGTTAGACTAATGCACTTCAGCTACTCACTTTTAACTATATGTTTGTGTGAATTTGACATTGTATTTTTCCTTGGTGCCTCCATCTATGTGCAGGCATCCAAGGCAGCGGTCAAGGGTTCGAAAGCTTCAGTACATTGCTGAACTGGACAGAGCTGTAACTGATTTGCAGGTACACAATGGAAGTTCGTTATCATACCCATGTCCCATTGACGCATATGATGCCATGAGATCTTGATCTTAGGGTTGTTGAACCAAAGAATCATTTCCTTGATACTCCATATCTATTGTATCCGTGCCAAGTCATCTCAATCTCGTCTTGCGGATTCTCTGAACAAACAGCAAATGCATTATTAGTTTCATACTAACTGGTGATATTCACCATATGAATTGCCCTCTTCTCAAAATTGGGCATATATCAAACCCTTTTCCCTGCACTTTATTCTGAATCTATAGCCCAATTTGAAGCACTACTCACTCATTTTGGCAGGTCTTGGTATCAGAATTGCAACACAAAATTTCGTCTCTAATACAGCAACATTTAACTTTGTCCATGGAGAATAAGAAGTTGAAGCAGCAGGTGTCTAAACTGCAGCACCAAAAGCTGGTTTCGGAAAGTAAACCTTCGACTCCCTTCAATAATACCTCGGCCATTGCTTGTCCTTCTACACACTCAGTCTGCTAATATTCGTTGAGTTATGACTTGATATTGCTTTTACAGGCGAATACCAAACCCTAATAAGGGAAACTGAAAGGCTTAAATCAGGCTTGGTAGGATTGGCTTACCAGAAGAAGGCTCTGATGAACCCAATGCTAAGGCTGAACCATGCCAAAGTTGCAGACGACAGCTGGGAGATGTTGAACTGGGGAAAGCTCAATTTTGGTTGACGCAAGCAGCTACTTCATTACGAGTAGCTCTGTATCTTTGAATAGCCACTTCATCTTACAGAAATACTTTGATCTTCAAGCTCTAATAATAGTACTAGCACAGTACAAGTACTACAACAATCCTTTGTTTTTTTTTTTTTTTTTTTATCATGAAACCATTAAGAATAACATTCACAAATAGGGTGGGGGGCTAATACTGGAATTCAAACTTTTACATTGGCAGTTTTATTGGTTGGCCATGGCAAGCTTAAAACAGCGAGAATCAGAGGCATCCACATGGAACTTCCAAACTAATCACGAATGGATGTTCGAGATGCAGAAGGTAGACTCAGCTCATCCTCAGCCTGTCAAAAATAGGGGGATTAGAATCCTTCCTATCAGCATAGGTTATTACCAAGTCACCTACTTAAATTCTACTACAGAATCATAAACTGGAGACATTGGCAATCATTCCATGTAATAAAACGGGAAACAGAGATTTTCACTGTTTTTAGGCCAAGCATACAATGTCAGCTTAAATTTTAGCCCATTTCAGACTAAGTGAACATCTTCTGGTACAGACTGTGGTGCAAACTGGACTCTATATTTGGGTAACTGGTATCTATATTTGGGTAACTGGTATCTAGCCCTAATAATAAGACTACATATCTTCCTCTTCCCCTTTGCTGCTTTCCAAATGTAATGAATGTATGCAGAAATGCAGTTTAAAATACCAATAAACGATACAAATAGCCCCAATTACACCAGATAGAAGGTAGATAATAAATGCCCCTGCTAAGGGTATAAAAATGTCGAAGGTCTCAAATGGGAACTGGGAAGGAAAGCTGTTGAATACTTACCTGTGCACTGTTTCTTCCAGCTGGAACTGCCGCATATCCACTTGGTGCTGACGGAAAGTTGATCTCTGACTCCAAATCAGGCTCTTTGTCAGGTTGCAGATATGAAGGAACCCCCTCGCTTTCAGATTCCATATCTAATTCCAAAGCATCAAGCTCTGATAACAACAATTTAAAAATGAGGTGTCTTAAGAACAAAATCCAAATAAGAGGACAACAAAGGAGAGATGTAAACCAACTGAAGCCCAAAAGGGGGTAAATGTGAGAATTGGCTTACCGCCCATAAGGTCATCTTCATCAATATCATCAGGCACATTATAGCTTCTGCCAAGCGTCTCTTGAATTTCATTGCTCGTATCCATCAGGTCCATCATTTCATCTTGCAAGTTCTTCAAATCATACATAAGAGTAACAGGGCCAGGATTAAGTATATTATAGAAAAGTTGCAACCAGACATACAAAAACAAAAACAAAAACAGAACTAGAAAGTAAAACAACTTACATCTATCTCGTTAATTTTAACTGTCTTCATCATCCCTTTCAAGTCCTGGTTTGCAGCCTTCAGTGCAGACATCTAGGGGAGCAAACAAGAATGGGGAAGATATCATTATCAGCAACCTGATCGTAAAGAAAATCAAAGTATCTCCAGAGTCCAAACTTGTTACTGCCATAAAAATTAGCAATAACAAGGATATATAAAGCATGAAACACACATTTAATACAAAAGCACAACTATGTTACTGAGCATTAATCTTACTACTTCTCAGGAGGTAGGCAGAACGTTCCAAACAGTGAACGGTAAAGGCTTGGCTTCACCTGACTTGGACCAGGCTTTGAGTTCTATGAAGATAAGAGACAAATTTCCAATGTGAATTGCTCCCCAACTTAATAATACCAAATACAGAAGCCTAATTACTTTTACCATATAGTTTACCCACTATTGACTAGATCAAACAGCTAAAAGAGTCTCAGACCATAACTGAAAATTGGATCACTGAAATTCATATTGCACATGTTAACAACTTGATTCTGGGCACAATAATATATTCCATGACACATTTGCAATAGATTATAGAGGTGATCAGTAAATGTAAAAGTGAAGCATGACACATTGAAGTCCTTTCAATAACTAGTAGCATATTGGGCTTTCGCAAATACTTGATTACAGCTGCCTAAAAAGAAGGCAAGACTGTCTAAACACATAAAAAAATGAATAAGCAAACATAAGTTATGGCAAATATGCACAGCGCCACAGCGGTGTATACAATCATGTACGGATGCATCACAGATTCAAAGGTCTTATTCCTTAACAAGGTCATAGCAAAACAAGAATCCACCAAATGCAGACAACAGTAAGATTAATATCAAAGCTGATCAGCTTATGAAACATACAGTTTGTTGAGCA
This sequence comes from Persicaria maculosa, assembly GCA_963922045.1. Classification (NCBI taxonomy): domain Eukaryota; kingdom Viridiplantae; phylum Streptophyta; class Magnoliopsida; order Caryophyllales; family Polygonaceae; genus Persicaria; species Persicaria maculosa. The sequence goes on along the minus strand of OY998255.1, from coordinate 9,581,744 downwards.
TCCTTAATACCCTCCGCAGCAAATGAGACTTGATCAAGGTTGAAAGTCTGGTTGTATAGCATATCCCTCTGCCCCTCATACCTATCCGAAGCAGAAAGAAATGACAATTAAATATAATAAAATAAAACTATAAGGCAGAAAGCTATGCTCATAAAGTTTTAATTCATTGAATATGCTTATCCTTATAATTTAAATGACAGCCATCAATTCAAAGTTCTCTACCTATCCAGTATTCCAGTTACAGTATTAAAAAAAAGCAACCTTATGAGAAACCAAACCACTTGTCTTCCAGGAATATCCAATCACACTTAAAAAACACTACATGTAGGGGGTGAATCCAGTCCTATTTTGTAAAGACTTGATATAAAAGAGTTCGTGATTAAGACGTATATTGATAATTACTTAGGCTGGGTGAATACTGAATACAATCCAGCAATTGTACAAAGTTATTCTCCAAGGGGCATGCAACTAGACCAATGGATTAAATACTAATCAAAGCACACCGTATTAGAAATTCATAGACCCTATGTTACACAGACACAAGGAAATGATATGATTCAGAAATGGGAAGACGACAATCCTAAACTTTATAGGACAGCTGGAAAGGAAACATCGGCATCATAAATTATATCTTGTTTTAACAAAAAACCAATGTCCAAAACATAGATTCCACTTTCATTCTACTATTTCTTTGGGGACAGGTACTCTATAAGTAGCTACACGAATTCCACTCTGAGAGCACTCACAAAACTATTAACTAAAAATGCAGATTAATAAAGAGAGAAAGGCCTTACATCCGCTTCTGCTTAAGGACTCTCATGGCTCGAGCTTTCACAGCTTCCTGAGCAGGGCCAGGACGCGTTCTCTTGATCTGTTCTCTGTATCTTGCAAGTTCTGCATCAAGCTTTTTAATCTTCTCGTCTACATTCTCCCCTCTTTTATTAATCTAGTAGAGCAATAACCAATTACAAATCCACATTTGAAATATATTTATTTAATCAACACCAAAAGAGATAGAGAACATGGAACGAGTAAAAAATCAGCTACTCTAACTATAAATACATCCGGTCAACAGAAGTCGAAAAGCACTAATCAATTCGCAGCTATTCAAAATTCCAAATCTCACAAACCACCAATCAAGACACTGTTACTGAAAATTCCGAAACCCTAACTTAATCCGGTGCAAAATTATAGCGGATCTGATACAAAAATTCAAAGATACATAGTTTAAATAAGATCGTTGGCATATACGAGAGAGAAAGAGGGAGGGAGAAATACTCGATCGGTGGTATCCTGAATGGAAGGAGGGGGGTCTTTCTGCTTCTTAACGCCGAAGATTCTATTCATGTTTGGCAAATTCGTAGCTCGGATGGTTTCTCAGGCTCCTCACAAATCAATCTCGTAATTGGATAGAGAAGTAGGGAAATCTGAGGAATATGAATTCCAGAGATGAAAGCGTGAGAGTGAAATTGTTGATCGTAAAGGTAAAGAAGTGGAGCTTGGAAAGTGAGGAAAGAGATACCTTTTCTTTCATTAGAGTAGAGCACTGAGGGTAGGGTCGAGACTCCCCGTCGTGGGGGGCTGGGCTGGGCAGTGCGGATGATTTGCCGTTAGACAAAATTATTTTTCAAAAAAAAATTATACGGAGTACGTATTTGTGATTCATACCCTCCATAAAAAAAAAAAAAAAAAGGGGTAATTTTGGTAAATATTTCTTTTTTGAATGTTTAATGGAATACTTAGACTCCAAACTAATTTAATTAGTTTTGGTAGACCTCATTTGAATAGTGCTCAATGGTCAATGTGATGCCACTTTTTCAAAGTAGTATTTTGATTTCATTTTTCTAATATAACTAGTCTTATTACCCGCGCGTTTCGCGGCTTTTTAATTAATAAATTATATATATTTTTGTTATATTTTTTTTATCTTAGTTGTTACTAATAAATATGAGATTGTAATTTTTTTGATATTTTATACTCCGTATTATTTTTAAAGCATACAATATGAAATTTTAGGCCTGATAACATGAATAAAATAACAAATTTCTCTTGTGCATTATTTATATTTTTATTAGATATGATTTAGTACAAATATATTCAAACTTCATCATATTAATAAGTTTTAAATTAATGATAATAAAAATAATAAGTTTGAAATTAGATATGAAAATTTATTAATTTGATATATGAATATCGTTATATGCTAAAAGATTTGATATAGAGGAATATATAAAATAAAATAAAATGTCACATTCTGTCAACGATTAGTATATAATAAAGAATTTGAAAAAAAGTTTTATCTTCAACGCTTTCTTTATAATCAATATCAATATATTTTTAACCGTTTGTATAAAATTAATATTCTTGTAAAATTAATCTTATAAAGTGTAATTGATCATTTAAAAAATCCATATTTCAATGAAGAAACCGGCCACGTACCAATCAATTTGCTAATTTGGATATAAGCTAAATTAATAATTGTAAATTTATAGTTCATAATTAAAATTTTTTTGTATAAAATTAATATTCTTGTAAAATTAATCTTATAAAGTGTAATTGATCATTTAAAAAATCCATAATGAAGAAACCACGTACCAATCAATTTGCCAATTTGGATATAAGCTAAATTAATAATTGTAAATTTATAGTTCATAATTAAAAAAATCTCCATATTTCATGATGCCAACAACCAACGGATTTGGATATAAGCTAAATAATTCATCCAATCAATTTTTATTTAAGAAACCATTAACATATTTGCATTTAAGTTAAAAAAAATGGCTAAAAGGCGTATACATGTTTAATCAATATGGCTTGATAAGATAATTAAAATGCGTATAAAAATGGCTTGATAAGATTTTATTATTTCATATATAATTAATTAAACATTACTCCGTATTATATAACTAAAGAAAAAATAACTCAATGTAAAATATTTATAAAATGATTCTAGTTAAAATGATAGATTTTGTAACCACCTAAGATATGATGTTGAATATTTATATTAAAAATTAAATTTAATCTTCAACTAAAATAGACACGTAGGATGAAACGTGGATAAATAGATGGGGTTATCATTTAACATGGCTTAAATTGATTGGACATTCATTAATTGATATGTCAAATAAACCCGGTCAGAATGCACCAGAAAAAGACACGTAAGCAAATTGCCCCAAAGCCCGCCACATAGGATTTCAACGCCTCTGTTTTAGTATTATATATTGATGATTGATTGATTGATATTGATATTGATTATTTGATGCCACTTTTTTAATCAAATTATTTGATGCCACTTTTTATTATATTTTTATACAATTGATGACACAACGACATAAAATGTGATTAAACTTTATTGATGACATCTTTTATTGATGACTTTTATTAATCTCACTAATTTAATGACACTTCATTGATCTCACTAATTTGTGATGACATCTTTTGTTGATGACATTTTTATACAATTGATGACATAGAACATAAATTATGATTACTTTCATCTTATCCCTACTTATTTGAAGCCTTGTACTAATTATGCCTTGAATTGGTAAATAAAGAGCGGCGATTACGGTGTACTAATTATGCCATATAAACAATAGTAGCTTATTTATATGTAAAAAATGTGGCAAATCCATCAAATTCTTACTCTTAGTATTATCCAATGATAGACTACCTAGATCCTTGTTCTCTTGGATGCTAGAAGGGTTAGCCGATTGTATTGACATGGGGATTGGAGGGTGCAATTCATAAACTGCCTTGTTACTCTGAGCAGACCGTCCTATGCATATCGTGTCACCCCTGCCATGCCAAGCACCGTCTTGGACATTGTTCATCTCCAATGTTCTCCACTCCTGATAAAAATCAGATTATTTGAGTAAACACAATAAGCAAACAACATCGTGTAGTGTATCATTTCAGACACTCAAGACAATTTATATTCTCTTGAACCTTGATGCCACACCAACTGCATCACATTCATTTCTTTTCGATTGATTATGAATTCCCATGGGGGTAATAAGGTGTGTGCGTACATAACCCAAATATAGTCAACAAAATTTCTCCGTTCAAATTTTCATGAATACGCAACAAAATTTCTCCGTTCAAATTTCAGAAGAAAGAATTCCTCCTCAAGAGGGGCATGAGGCATTTTCTAAAAATCTTAAACAATAATATCTAACAACTAATAAGGATAAACAAGCAACTTAAGAAAAAGAAAAATGACCAGAATACAAGAAACAAAGGAAGAATTTACCTGAATGTTGAACTTCTTTCGTATTCGTGTGCGTACATAACCCAAATATAGTCCAATTGAACTACATAATCAAAGCTCTCAATACAAGCCTGACAAATACCGTTTGAGATGAAAAAGCACCAAGGTAAGGCATTGACAATTTGACATTCATCAATTATAAATTTACTCAAAAACTTACAAAACCATTAACAAGGAAGGATTTATTTACACTAAAAACAAAGTCAATTCATCTAGACATTTCATCGAACACCTTGGAAGCAGCTCTTACCTCCATGTCTATCTTCATCAATCCAAACGTAGTGGCACGTTTTTCGTCCATTGGGAGAGCAACCACAATGATATCGGCATCTGCTTCTCCGTCAGCTTGAACAAATCTTTCATAATCCATTCGCTAGAAGTAAAAAAAATCGAAAGACATTTCATCGAATAGATATCAAACAAAACAAGATCGATAGTTCATACCTTCTAAATCTCAACAAATTTCCAGGTCCGACCGATCCTAAACCTCAATTGAAGAAGTTGGTCGTGGTCTGAAGATAGCCAGCGAAGTCGAAGTAGGAGAGGGTGGCCGAGGAGCTTGGAGCCAACGGTGAGGAAAGCGGAGATTGGGGCGGCCATAGCGAATCGTGGCGAGCGAGTTGCTGGTGGGAAGAGGAGGAGAAGTAGTGGTGATCGTTGCAGTTGTCATCTCCGTTGAGTGGAAAATTGTCGTCGGAGGACTAAGGAGACCATGGGGATGAAAGGCCATAGACGGAGGATAAATCGCCAGCAGGAGGCGGAGGGAGAAGAACGAGGGAGCAAGGCGAGAGAGAGCGAAGATCGGATGAGGACTGGGGTCTAATTACCTAATTTTCTTTTCCAATGGTCTAGCACGGCCAATTTTATTTTCATGGGGGCCTAATTACCTAATCACCTTTAACAAAGGGTATATTTCACCAAATTCCCGTGTTGTTCGGATATTTTTTAAAAAGTAATTTTAACATTGTCTGAAAAATTAAACTAATGTATATTATTTCATTGACATCAAAAAATCACAAACTGATGTTATAAATGTATTTAACATCATGTGTTTTTTTGCCTGATGTAAATAATGTGATGTCTATTAACAGAATTCTAGTAGTGAGCTTGCGAAGATGTTTGAGCTTCCAGAGTCACAAACCCACAGCCTGGTCAGCAAGATGATGATCTCAGATGAGCTCCGCGCTAGCTGGGACCAGCCCACCAAGTGCATCGTCTTCCATGAGTATGACCAGGTTGACCACTCAAGGTTGCAGGCCCTGGCCTTGCAGTTAACCGAGAGGCTCTCCTTCATTGCTGAAACCAACGAGAGTGCCATGGAAGCCAAGATTGGAGGTGGTGGTTACGGGAGGTGCTCCTTGGCAAGGGGAGGGCATATGGATTCGTCACTACCCGTGGTCAGACCCAACTGAGGGCATTGATTTGTGGAATCCACTAGCTTTGAAAGTCGTCGTTGAGGTTTTGTTGTTTCGATACAGTTTCTACTTGCTAAGAATGCTGCTAAGTTTGTTTTGTTTAACCTGCAGGAAATGTTACATTTCTCATTATCGATTTTAATAACTTTCAACAACATCAACAACCCAGTCTATCTCGCGATTAGGCAGGGTTTGAGGAGTCAGGATGTACGCACTCTTTCAACATGTCTAATTTAATTGTAAGTCACCAATTCAATGACAAATCAAGCACTAAATGGATTACTCGAGGGTAAATGCAAGGCCTTCCTGCATAAGCAAACGCTGGAAGAGCTCAAACATAGACACTTAACAAAAACTTCTTTCTGCCTTTGATGTTAAAAAGGCTTAAACTTCAATTGCTTCATAATCAACTTTTAGCACTAGAGGAAGAGTTCTAAACCGATGGAGGACCTCTCGTTTACCAAAAATTATGAAAGCACTAGTGACCACTAAAAAATGAATGTATATAATGCAGATTAAGAACGTATTACAATGTATGTTACAATCCCTTTCCAATTTTAAACCCCTTCTCAATTTTAGAAAATATTTACGAATTTTAATTATATAAACAAATACAACCAAATAATCAACTTGTTGAACCAAAAAGCTAGCTACTTTCATCGATAATTTCCATTTGATTATATTCTGTTTTATAAACACCTTCAATTAAACTTTGATAAAGTTGATTGAGCTCATATAACGACCTTGACAAAGTTGCCAAATTACTTTAGGCACTTCATCAAAGTTGACCGAGATGAATAATTTAGATCGGTGAAATATGTCAAGCTTATGCTTAAACCTCAACGTAAATATCCAACCTTGGCTTCGACAAATTTTGCAATCGAAAACAATGTTAATGTTGTCGAAAACTCATTGAAACTCACCAAAAACAACCGAAATAATCGAATGATATATATGATCATTCGCTTCTTAATGCATTTCAACAACTTATGTTGTGTTTTCCTGCGCTTACTAATGGGGTGGAGTGGGTGGATGGGGTGGGGGTGGGTAATCAGCTTGCCGTTTGGCTGGCGATGGAGGAGGTGGGGGTGGGCGCACATTAGGGGGTGGGAGGGGGTGGCTTTTGCTATCTTGGGATTCTTGGGGGGAGGGGAAGGGGTAGAGTAGATGGAAGGGGTGTGGATTGGGATAAATCTCAAATTGCCCTTCGAGATTGCCCTTGGAGCACAGGCTGCAATTGCTAGGGTTCTCTGTAGGAGGAGGCGATTTCGAAGGTGTTGAAGACGAACAACAGATCTCGGGCGTCATCAGCACCACCTTCCGCCGGCGACAAGGTACGTACATCTCCTCCGAGCTGAATGCACAGAGGAGCTGCTGTGAAGCGTCGAAAGTCCGGCTTCGATACGATCCAAGAGGCGCCGCCGCCGGTGGAATAGCCTTGGCGTTGTGGGTGGTGTCGGTGGGTCGCAACAGCTGCTACCGAGAGACCACGCGGTCCACGCGTCTCTGCTTTTTGGTGGAGAGTGAGAGTGAACGAGGGAGAAGAGTGTGGAATGTCATAAATCCTCACCCTTATTAAAATGAGGATAATTTCGGTATTTTACCCATATCCACCCCCAAATAGGTAAATAATCTCCAATAAAAAAAAAAACACTGTACGTGGTACTTTTCGTCATTAATCTCCCTCCTCACTCCCTTAAATAAATCTCTACATTTTTCACCCGCCTTAAACGTGCTTCCGAGATCAAAAGATTTTCATACCAGTTGATTCAACGAGTTGAATATTTGGATTAACTCGTTTAGACTTTATTTTAAACAAATTTGTGAATATTTTAAAGGATTTCATTGTCAGCATATTCTACAACATTTTTGAGCTCCCCACCGTCTCTTTCGATCTTCACTTGAAGGTTGTTGTACCTTCTCCTTCCTTTCAAGACCCGTCTTTTCCGATTCAAAATTCATAGTCCTGTAATTCCTAATCGATTTCCATGGAAACAACTGAAAACCCACACGAATCCAGCCAACCCCACCCTCCAAATAACCCCTCTTACTCCTCCTACTTGGTACCCATCTCAGTACTCGTCCTCGCCCTCATTTTCGCCTTCATCCAATCCCCCCTTTTCCCCACCCTCACCTCCAACCTCCTCTCATCCCAATCCCAAACCCTAATCCGCACCCGGAACCCCGCCTCCCCCTTTTGCCTCCTCTGGATGGCCCCTTTCCTCTCCGGCGGCGGCTACAGCTCCGAAGCTTGGTCTTACATCACCTCCATCCACCAAAACCTCCCAAACCCTAATTTCAAACTCGCCATTGAACACCACGGTGACTTGGAATCCCTTGATTTCTGGGAGGGTTTGCCCGATCACATGAGGAGCCTTGCAATGGGGCTCCATCAGACCCAATGCAGGCCCAATGATACCATCGTCGTTTGCCATAGTGAGCCCGGGGCTTGGAACCCGCCGCTGTTCGACACGTGGCCGTGTCCCCCGAGCCACCGATACCGAGACTTCCTGGCTGTCATTGGCCGGACCATGTTTGAGACTGATAGGGTGAATGCTGAGCATGTTAGGAGATGTAACATGATGGATTTCGTCTGGGTTCCTACTGAATTCCATGTGTCTAGCTTTGTCGACAGCGGGGTCGATAAGGCCAAGGTTTTGAAGCTCATTCAGCCGGTTGATGTGCAGTTCTTTGATCCGGATAAACACGGTCCTTTAGATGTCGAGTCTGTGAGGAAACTGGTCTTGGGAAAGCCTGCATTGGACCGGGAATCGGGTGTGGAGGGCGAGTTTTTGTTCTTGAGCGTGTTCAAGTGGGAGTACAGGAAGGGCTGGGATGTGTTGTTGCGAGCTTACTTGGCGGGATTCACTGGTGCTGATAATGTGGCATTGTATCTGCTAACGAACCCGTATCACACTGAAGGCGATTTTGACAACAAGATTGTGGGGTTCGTGGAGGATTCTGGCATTGAAAGGCCGGGTGAAGGGTGGGCGAGGATCTATGTGATCGACACCCACATCAGCCAGGTTGATCTGCCAAGGCTGTACAAGTCAGCGGACGCGTTTGTGCTTCCTTCTAGAGGCGAGGGATGGGGCAGGCCGATTGTGGAAGCCATGGCAATGGCACTGCCTGTGATAGCTACAAACTGGTCAGGACCGACAGAGTTCCTAAGTGAAGACAACAGTTATCCATTGGAAGTGGAGAGGATGAGTGAGGTCATGGAAGGGCCATTCAAGGGTCATTTGTGGGCGGAACCTTCAGCTGATCAGCTGAAATCCTTGATGAGACATGTGAAGAGCAATCCCGATGAGGCTAAGACGAAAGGCAGGCGAGCGAGGGAAGACATGATAAGGAGATTCTCTCCTGAGATTGTTGCTGAAATTGTTAGCAATCAAGTTCATGCTGTGTTACATGACAAGATCTCATCAATTAGTAGATGATGTTGTGGATCGCTTTGCACTCGTTTCGGATACTTGTTCATTTTACAATTTACCAACAGCAAATGTGAATCAGATATCATGAAGAACACAATCAAATCTTCTTTCTGCTTTTGCCATCGGCGATAAGACATCCATTCGGAAAAGGAAAATGTCATACTTTTGTTGTATAACATTAAAAATGTCATACTTTTGTTGTATAACATTAAAAATGTCATACTTTTGTTGTATAACATTATTACATTCTGTTGATCATCCTCCATTAAAGCTCGTGAGAGAGCTACAAATGGGATGAGCCTAACAGTATCAATACAAGGTAGTGTAGCTCACAAGAACATTGTTATAACGACAACTGAGAACATTGGTATTAATTCTTACTGGAGATGAGGGGCGAATGCTTTTAGAACTTCTTTGTAGACTGGCCTCTTGAATTCAACTGCCTGCAGAGTGCAACAAAGTAGAAAAAGATGAGAATGATAAAAATGACAGAAAATGAGAGAATATGTTTGGATAGAAGTGTGATGGTATAAGCGCTGCTCACAAGTTCAACGACTCGTTCTATAGGCATCCAAGACCACTGGCCAAACTCAGGCTTCTCCTTCCCGTCTCCCAAAAGATTGATCTCACTGTCGTCACCCGTGAGTTTGAGAAGAAACCTGCACTTAAAAATACGGTCTTGCTGAGTTAAAGGTTACAACAGAACCTATTCAACAAATGGAAAATGATAACTTGGTTTTAACATAAAAAGTAAAAATAATTGGATCAGAAATCCAAATATTCGACTCCTGTAATATCTACTTTGTTTGGTGCAGAAAGAACAAATATCACTTGAAAATTCTGAATATCGGCTGAACATGAATCTCCCCCGGTATGGAGGGATTAAACACATTTTCCTTTCCCCTTTATGTATTAACATATTAACATGCACATTATGTTACACAAACAACAAAATGCACTCTTTTTCCTTACCTTTTGTCCATAAATAAAAGCTATCTAGGCGTGTACTGAACCAAGTGATTACGCATTATCCTGTGATACACATTTGGAATCACTTGGTGTGGGATTGTTTGGCATGGCAAGATTAGAATTTTGATGTAGGTTTAGATTCTTGCTGAAGTTGAAAGATTCTTGCAATAGTGTACGGAATAATCTCCATCATCAGCTTTTAAGCTCCCTGTTATCTAACTCCATATAGACAAGATAAACATATAACATGCAAGCAGGAGCTTTTAAGCTAATCTATACATAAAAGACAACTAGATTTGCAGTATTTGAATGTGCAGGGGTACTTCATAGATATACTGATTGCTTACCACTTTTGGGCTTGGCCTTTCCAGTCTGATCCCCATTGATGTCTAAGCTTTTCTCTCACAGCTGGTGGGAAGTCGTAAGTCAGCCAGTAAGGTATCTAAACAAGCAATAGTATGTTGAAATGAGGTTTCAGTAACATAACTATCAAAAAGTAAGAACGTGTGAACTGCGGGATTATATATCCTCTAACAACAACAACAACAACAACAACAACAACAAAACCCAGTGCAGGTTGTGTAAATGGAAGGGTCCACATAAAATATGAGATGGCTCAGTAAAAAGTTAAGGTCCCCAAAAAACAAATGTAACATGAAACGCTTTGAACACAAGAAGCACTGAACATCTCTCAGTATATAGGACCCGGTGAATTAAATTGGTTAATGCGGCCATGGGCATCTAATTCATTGACAGAAAAGAGGAACAAATCCAATAACAAAGGCGCCTCTGACCTTAGCCTGAGTTGAGCAACATATAATTTTCCATTCAATGAGAAGCCCGGATTTCACAAAATAGATGATGCAAGAAGCTATTCTGAGTCATCATCCTCATTTTCCTTGATATGCCAGCTAAACTCAGCTAGCTCTTACTTAAATTCTAACTCAGCTCCTAAACTTCTTCTATGAAACTCTTTGTTTAATTGGACAGGCAATTAAATCAGCTAAAAAACACTAGTTACGAGTCAACTCTTCTAAGCATCTGCACGAGAACTTGAAAGCCCCATTCCTTTTATCTTTTATGTTTATCATCATATTCAGGGCTTCTCCTTCAACTTCCTGAGCTATCCTAGATTCTGATTACAGCCAAGCAGCTGCATCTGACATTTCATAATTTCAAGCAATAATGCTATCATGCTATGATGCCCTAGTTCTCCTGGACTTGGCCAACAACACCAATGCGTGCCACAAACAAAGCCAATTTAGAAGAAGTCAAACCTCAGCAATGACTTCTACCGATGTAACTCCTGTCTCTTCTCTCAGTTCCCTGATAGCTGCAGTTTTCGGATCTTCACCTTCATCAATACCCCCCTGTTTAGATAATCGGAAAATTGCTCCTCATTCACTAGTAACACATTGCCAAGATAAACATAAATTTTGGTAAACAGTCACAAAAAGAAACACACATGCGATTATCATTAGAGAATGCTACTGAATGTCCTAAAATTTAGTGATATCCTATTTCAGATTTTGCTAAGCCACTCATCCAAAACGATAGAAAAACAACTACCTCATTCTCATTAATTAACTTGTCACAGAGGGAAAACAGCTCAAATCATATAGTGAGGTTAGATAGGGGATGGAGATGTACAGCTGCAATTCAGAGTTCGTCCAGACTAACAAAATAGTACTTTTAGTTTTAGCTGATACTCCGCAAGCTAATTACTTTCAAAACTCCCTAATCAAACACACAAACACATTACATTCTTACAACATCCTATCATCTTGCTGAACAACTCAAAGACACAAACCACAAACAATTACAAGCACTTTGTAGTTGAAGCTCAAACAATGTTTCAGTGCTTTCTATACATATATGATCTCACAAAAGTATGATGTAAAGAGCATCAAAGTCTAGAGTTTCCACTTAATGCTCCATAGGCCTCAAGAGAAATGAATTTGGGAATCATAGAAATGAATTTGCATAATTTACCCTAAACTCATATTAATTTGATGGAGAATCGATGGGATAAAATTACCTGAGGCATCTGCCAAGAATCAGGAATATCAAGCCTTGAAGCAGCAAACACCTGAACAAAAACTCGTTTCAATCTTTGAAGGGGGATTAGACACCCAACATTACAACATGATTAAAAACAGGAGGAGGACATACTTGTTTTGAAGAATTGATGAGACATATGCCGACGTTTTTGCGGTAACCCTCAGGGGGAGACGACTCCATGGATTGTTGCAAAGAAGAAGACGGAGACGAACTCAGTGCACTAAAATCCCTAGTTCTACTTCCATTGAGAGTGACTAGATAAAGCGATCTTCGCACGGAGATGAGTGGCAGGTGTGTAAATTTGGAGGAATTGGAAGGGTAGAAATGGGAGGAGAGTAAAGAGGAGGACCTCAACAGATCCTGCAATGGATGGAGACGGTGTAATGGGAGAGGGTTGTGTTGTAGACCGAGTCGACACATAGCCATTTTTCCGCTTATATGCCTCTCTCTCTCTCTCTCTCTCTCTCTCTCTCTCTCGGTTCTTCATCCTCTTGATTTCATATTTATAATAAACCCTACTGCAATTTGCAAGGAACTCTTAACACGGGCCCTTTCAACTTTCACCCCCGCCGTGCTGAGTTATTCCATTCCTCCCCTTCTTCCTCCTATCAAAGGTACAAATCTGAAAATCCCTTCTCCTTCGCCGCGGGCCGAAGTACCCTATTTTCCGATTTTCATCTTTGTACTGGCTCTTACATTTTGCTATTTGATTTTCCTCTTTGTAGTGGCTTTTGAATTTTAAATGGACATCAGCAATTTTTCATGCTGATTGATTGGAACTGGAAGTCATTTTGCTCTTGAATGAGATTGCTACTTCCAATTTTTGAAGAGAAATGTCAATTGGCTCAATGTATTGATGAGAAATCAGTAATCATAGTGATTTTTATGGTATTTTTGCTGTGTTGCTGTCTTGTTGAACATTGTAATTCACTGTTCTTTTATGTTATTTTTGCTGTGTTGTTGTCTTGTTGAACATTGTAATTCACTGTTCTTGTTTGATGTTTCGAAGTTCAGGACTTGAGGTACCGAAGATAAGCAGGAGCTTTAGCGAAACGAAGTATGAGCAGAAACAATTTAAATGCGGTATTTTATTCGGATGCATATCATCCAATTCAAGCTGGAAGTATAGATGGGACTGACACTCTTCCCCATGACAATGCTGTTTATAGAGCTCTCATTTGCTCCTCCACTGGCCTTTGTACTCTCTCTCCCTCTTTCTTTCTCCGATTTTATCTGTCATGACATGTGATGGGAAAAAACCAACATCTTTGTGGTGCGTTTCTTTCTCATCTGTGATAATTTTGATAAGAATTACTAATATGACTTATTAGATAAAGTAGCCCATGTTTGCATCAATCTCTGCATTGGTTAATATGTGTATTTGATTAGGCTGCTTTGACATATGCAAACTTCAGAGGCAGTTAATACCTATCACTGTTGGGGACAGAAGAGAACCTTTTGTCTTGATAGCTCCAAAATGTATTTAAATTGGTCACTTGCCTTCCTTGATGCATTTGATTATTTGTTTGATTGGAAGCTTTGCTTCGTATGTCTTGGTGGCCCCTACTTCTAGATAAGACTTACCCAACTCAATTTTGGTGTTTTATTTTCCCTGTACTATTATTTTTGTCAAAGTATGGCATTGAAAAGCTACTAGTGATATGTATCCGGTTGATACAAGACATTTGTGGATGTCAATTTGGTAGAACTTCCAAAGCATCAATGAATATAATATGATCTCAACAATAGGAAAGGAAGATTAAAAGTGGATGGAAGCATACGTCCCATTATCTCTTGTGAAATAGCCTTTCTAACATTTGCATTCTACTCCACCATCTGCCACTTATCCTCCTAGTTGCTGTCTTGTAGTTGGATCTCCTAATTTTTGGAATGTTCCAAATTCTACTTGAGCATCTAAATCTGGATAAATACCAGCAAAAACATCTGTGAATATTTTGCCTATTGTTCCTTTACATTACTTTTTATTTTCTGCATTCGGGTCATCAAACCACCTAGTCTGTTTAAGATTGCCTGGCTTTTGCCGAGTTAATGTCTGAAGTACTACATTTGGCAGGGAAAGATCTGTCACATTTTTTGGGCACAAGGTCATCAAAAAAGTATTATAGATATCAAAGGAATAAATAGGGTGCTTGTACTGTGTGAATGTCGTAAATTCCAATCCATGGAAACTTTTCTTACCATTGTCATTGGTACTTATCAATATACGCTTGGTGAACGTTTTTGTTGTCATAATTGCAGATGATCCATTTGGTGATCCAAAGATCATAGGAGACCCTTATTGCACCTTATTTGTTGGTCGTCTTTCTCTCTCAACCACCGAAGAAACTCTAAAAATGGTTAGTACAGCGTATAATTACAGGACAAGAAGAAAAAAGTTAATACTAACGATATGAACATGCATTTATGTAAATTTTTATAATGTTATTATATGACGACATGCTTTAATGCTTGAATATATAGAGCAGTAATCATTGTTTTCTCTTTCTTATATTAATTCTCAATCTTTATGGCCTATTTGGTTTCACTCAGGTTATGAGCAAATATGGCACAGTAAAGAATTTGCGGTTGGTGAGGGATATAGGTAAATTTCTACCCATGGCCTTTCAGTGTTTGCTAATTTTTGCCTTATTTTTAAATTATGCCATTGATGCATTTGCAGGAAAAGGATTGAATAGTAGTTGAAAATAATGGATTTACAATTTTGTTTAAGATTATATCAGAAGAAAAAAGGGCTTGTTTGGTCTAGATTCCAGTTTTCAGTTTTGTGTTTTCTTTTTGGAACTAAAAACTTATCTTTGGAAACATTTTTTTATGGGTAAAAATTTTGAGTTGTCAGTTTTGAAAATCAAGCTGATTGTAATATAGTTAATAGTATTTTTGAAGTGATTATTTGACGAGTATAGAAAATCATATGTACTTGAGTACTGGAAACTTGAAACTCACAGTTATAACAAACAATTTAGTTTTCTTCAATTATGATGTTTGAGAAAGGAGATTGTGAAAAATGAAGAGGGAAAAAGGGGAAAGGCAAAGGGTCACATTAGGGGTGACCGGGTGAGCATTTGTCGGGCATCCAACACTCAGAAATATTGAATATTCAATACCCAAATCCATTCCAAATTAATCTGGGAATTTGAGTGTTGAAATTATTAGATTAAGCATTTAAATGATGAGTAAATGTCTTCTTTTGGTGGAAGTTGCTATAACATTTCATTAGATTAACTTGTCTGAACTCTTATGTGATTTATTTATGCTTTAGTTACAGGAGCATCATGTGGTTATGCATTTGTTGAATTTGAAGCGGACAGAGAAATGAGAAATGCTTATAAGGTGCTGAAGCTTCTTTTCAAATATCAATGATAGTAGTAATGATATACACAAACCAAACAACTTTTTTTTTGGTTACCCTGCTCTATCTATTTCTCATCCATATACATTATCCATGCAATCAAATGCTTTTTATAATCTTTCTACATTCATCCATTACAAGTTACAACTAGTCAAGAATGAATATATTTTTTCAGTGGCTAATTATTCGAGTGATTGTATTTTAGATATATATATAGCTGCATACTTTTCAGGGCCACTTGATGCATTACCTGGCCACTACAAACAGTACTTAGCTACTAGAAGAAAGAAAATTAGCTACCTTTTTAACCTCTATGAATTCTAGGACGTAACCTGGTGCAGAGTAGAGACAAGTTCATGAAAAGCTGTGGTTTGTTTGGTGCTGGGAGCTGGTGCCTACTGCCTAGATTCATATCAATATAGATCATATGCAAAATTATGGTTTTGGGATCATACACATTGTAGTTAAAAAGAAGGTTTCTAGGCATAATATACTTGGGTGGGGTATTGTTTTGATTGAACTTCTCTATACCAAACTACCAGGTATCTCAGCTTTGCCCGAATTGTTTCAAATAAACGATGAAACCTCTATATTTAGAGATTAATACATCATCCCTATGAATTCCTATAGTTATAGACCTTCATGGAAATACTTCTTCTTATGTATAACTCTTAATCCTAGCAGAAAGCAACTCGCTATCTTAATGAACTAATGATTGTTTTGAATAGTTGTGCAGAGAAGTAGTCCTTGTGATTTATGATAATTTCATAGATTTGTCATATTCCTTGTTAGACGCCAAAAATGTTCTATGTAAATGTAATGGCATATGGATGTTAGATTGTGCTGATTTCTCCCTTTGCATTCCTCCATTCTCTCTTATTTCTTGTACACAGAGAGACAGACCATAGACATGAGCCTTCTGGTGCCAGATTCTCAATGGTTTTTGCTTGTTTTCTTCCATACAGGAAGCTCACCACCTTATTCTTGATGATTCAGAGATCATTGTTGATTACTACAGGCAGCATTTAATGCCAGGGTGGATCCCTAGACGATTAGGTTAGTCACGAAATTGATCCGAGATTCTCAAAGTCTGATACATTTGTTACTTTGTGGTGTTCTAATTCTGTTTTTCATTATTGTTCCTAGGAGGGGGCCTAGGAGGTAAAAAAGAATCTGGACAACTGCGCTTTGGAGGTCGTGAACGACCTTTTCGTGCTCCCTTGTATGTTTTTCTTAAAACATTTTCTTTATATATCACTTTGAAATTGTTAATTTCTCTCCGTTTTCCTATGGTGAGTAGCCAGTTATAATCTCATTACTAAGTTCATAAGCTGTCTTTATTATTGTTAAAGAGAAAACTACTCTGACACCTTCATTATTTCTTTTGTGTGTTAATTATGTAATTCTGACCAGAACATATGTCCATATAAAACAAGTTACTATCAATCTTAATTCAGATAGATTAGAATGGTTTGTTCTTTTATGAAATCTCCAGTGCAAATTTTGTTTTAACTGCCATCTCATTTTCATCGCTAGATTTCTGCATTTGCTTAGCAGGAGTTGGGTACTAAATCGAGGAATGATAAAGATGTTTGATGTCAATGGCCTATGAAAGAGAGGCACTGTTATGATACTACTGTATTTATTAACATGATAGAATATGAGAGCTTTTGGAGAATGATGTCCATTGATGTTAAAAACCTACCAAAGAGGGACTTGTTCTCATTGTATTGGGAAACAAATTTCCTTTAGTCTTGAATTATAAATGGGAAAGGGAAAAAAAAAACAGGTTAAATCAGTTGTATTAGAGAAACTTCCTCTATGAGATTCAATCAAGCATCGCTTTGTGGAAAACATATTGTTTTTTCTTCCATATCAATCCCTTTGCATCCCTTTTTATCAACTGAAGTCAAGGATGAATACTAATAGATCTTGCAGTAGGAATGGTTGTTTTTTAGGGTATACTTGACGAAAATATTTTTGCTCTTCAACAAACTAGGCAACGCATCCCGTACGAGGATTTGAAAAAGCTTGGTATTCCTCCACCACCCGAGGGGAGATACATGTCTAGTTTCCAGGTATGCTTTCACATCTTTCATCCTCTTATGAGAAATTCTATAGATACAAAGGTATGTTATTATGTTATATTGATTTACCGAGCTACATATATCCATCATGCATTGTGCCTGTTTGATTTAGCAAGGTTGCTTACAAAGAGCCTAGTCTATTTAACATTCTACCATAGAGTTCAACTACTACGCGGATGATCTCCAAACCTCCTCGTACATAATGCTAATCTGTGCTGGGTCTGTTAAGTCGCTAGTGCACTCCATTAGGTGCCATTGACATACAACCTTAGGCTTAGGGTATGGAATTGGCAGTTTGTGACTTTGTCCAACAAGTTGTTCTCTTGTGGCCATGTGTGTTCATAAGCGCACACCTGCTGGATTGACCAAGACTAGGACTAGCTCATAAAACTCAAAAAAGGCCTGCACTTGTTCGCCCTTGGATCCAAAAACAATCATTATTGGCATCTATCTTATAGTATAGATTACTGATCCTGTTTTGCGTGCTTTTGTTCCGAAAGGTGCCATCTCCGCCTAGAAGGAAAAGGAGTGCCCCTGAAAGAGACTCGAGTGTGGAAAAACATTCTCACAAACACCAGTACCAGTCCAGGAGACATTCCTCTCGGAGGAGGTCCAGAAGCTCAGATGGTAGCTTGTCTGGTTAACACCGCGAGCTGCTTCTGAAGACGAGAGTGCACCACATGTCAAGGCGCAAGAGACAAGTGATCAAGAAATATTCATGGTTGTGTATAGAGATGATACTGGCTTCAAAATTTTCAATGTCGTGCCTATCCTGGATTGGATACCAATCACACACGCGCACACCCACGCACACTGGGATCGAAATTTCATACCTTGCTGGATCGATCACTCAGAGTGATCGATCAAGAAGCTCTAGCCCGTGCATATGTCCAGTTACACTTACTGAAAATTTGTAGTCCTTCACCCACCAAGTACGTATTACAATATTTATCGTTTTACTATTTAGCAAGTTTTTTAGGATGATAAAATTTATATATACAATAGCAAGCACAGCAGATTTCTTTGAACTTGGTAAATTTTGTTTTTATATATAATCGATTTCTTTAAACTTGGTGAAATTTGACGAGGTAATGGATGTATTTAGAGATGTTTTCAAGGTTGAATTTGGTCGAGGTAAAAGACCAAGCTTGTTGAAATCTAATGAGGGAAAGTAATATTCTCGGGTAATATAGTCGAGCTAATGTTATAACCTCGACCTATGTTCTGACGTTAATCGTGCAATCAAACCACCGGCATTCACGAGCCACCTCCGGCCACCCAACCACCGACGTTCGAACCCTCTCCCTCCGGCGCACCCACTGAGCCCAGAACCCACCCGGTTCGTGCCCACCCAACCACCACCGTTCGAACCGCCACCCTCACCCGCACCCCCCGAGCCCAGAACCGGCTCATGCCCCCCTGACCCCACACCGAGCCCTAATTCAGAGGTGCGAGGTCACCTCCAATGATGCTGTTTCGCTTGATTCTGTTCGATCCTTGAGTTTTTCCGCTCTTAAGCGCCTGAAGACATCTGTTGTTGATCGTAAGTCTCAATGTACAGAAATTTCAGTTTGATCGCTATATCACTTGAGATATGTTTGATCCTAATTTTAGGTTTTGCTTTATAGAATTACGAAAGCCCCAATTTTAATTGCAAAATTAGAAATTTCAAATCTAAGGTCTGCAAATTGAATTGAGTTGTTAGTTTTTTTTTAATTAATATATGTCATTAAAAGATCCATTGCTGTTGCGATTCAGCATCAATGACTTAGTCTTGGGTGAAGGTCAGATTCTTGCACAGATCAAGCAAAAACCCCACCCCCCGAGATTCTTGCACAGGTCAGATGCTGAGAATGAATAGAGGAACTTGGATTGGTTTCTTTCGTTCTCTTAGCATTCGTAGACACAATTAGTATGAGTTTGTATGTCCATGATTCGTCAAGAAGCGAATTGAAAAGGGGGAAAACACTAATAATTTGTGGAGGATTATGAAACTAGTTCTATCTTACTCCGTAGTTTCTGATTTGGTGATTTGTTCGTATAATTTGAATCCAGAACCTTCAATTATCAAATTTATAATTTTTTTCATAGTTATTTAGATAATTTGCTAGTATATTGATTATTAGGGATGGTATGTTTGTCAATTTTGAACTATTGCTGATGACGCCCAAGAGATAAAGGGGCCAAAAAAGCCACCAAAGGTCTCCGAGGGGCAAAAGGGTAATAAACCCCAAGATCCAAGCCGATAAAGGTTTTCGGTCCGCGGACGAAGAATGTCCAATCCAGAAAGACAAATGGCAGGAAAGGGGATAGGTGTCGGCCATGCCGCCCATCCAAGTGTCCTCACGCCTTTTAACACTTGGCCTCATTACACCGACAGATGGCCAAAAGAGGGGAACATCCCCCTGATTCAACAGACGGAACACAGTATAAAAGGAGGAAGAGAAGGAGAGAGAGAGGACTTTTTGGAAAACGTAAAAGGGGGGGGGGGGGGGGTACTCACGTTCTAAGGAGAGAGAGAGAGGGGAAGGAATTACGCCAGGGGAATCTCCATATCAAGGTCATCTCGACTTACCTCAGAACCCCCGCATTCGCGGACGCCTGTGGCACCTGAGTAACAGCGGTTGAAGCTGCGCAGGTAGTAAGGCGTGCCCTAAGGGGGCTGGGGGGGAATACGGAAACTTGTCCCTCCATCAACTCTCACCGAATCAGCAGGCGTGCCCTCTTCGCCATTGGGTCATTTGATGAACCCATTCAGATAACGACGCGAGCCTTCTCGAATGGCTCCGCGGCACTGACCCCGGGATCCCCACAACTGGTGAGGATCCCGTGGAAGGGTAAGACCGTATGCATGATTCTTTGGGGTGTGCGGCTCAGGTTGGGGTCCTCGCTATCCCGGTCCTGTCACCCTCATCGGGTGCCAGACTAGGGTCGCGAGGGCATCAGGTAAGCCCGTAACACCCGTCCCCCATGGAGAGGAATTCATCTGCATACCCCTCCACGGCCACGTGGGGGGACACGTCAGTCTTTTTCTAATTTGGTTTCGTCACTGGCGCCGTCTGTGGGAACACTCTCACCCTGAGAGGTTCCCGAGTTTTAAAACATTGATATACTATTCTCAACGTTACCTTCAGCTAACACTCCTCTGCCTGCGCAGGTTGGAAAATGAGCGAAAACCAGGGAGAAGCCTCTCCCGAAATGATGAGCCAGGATCACGAAGGGCCGCAGGGGACCGGGGGACCCGTGAACTCCCCAGGTCAGCTCAGCGCACCAGAGGATCCGGTTGTCTTGCCATATGTTCCACCGCAGATGGCCCAAGGCTACTTCATGCCCGGGAATCACTATGTCCCCCATCAAGGCATGGGGCCTGGTATCTTTTATGGATATGATGGTTATCCCCCGCCTCCGCCGGTGAACCCGTTCCCATTCTTTCCCCATGAGGCATATGGAGGCATGTACCAGGATCAGGTCCAACCCAGATCCACCGATGACTTTGGCTCGCAATATCGTGGCGAAGGCAGGCACCCTTTCAAGCAGCACAGGGGGGAACATTCATCTGATATATCCACCTCCACCCGAACTGGTTCACCCCGGGAGAGCGAGAGGAGGATAGATCTCATCCCCTCAGTGTTCACCACCGAGGTTTGTTTGGCACCTGTGCCCAAGCGGTGGAGGGATGCGAATCTGATGAAGTATGATGGCACCACTGATCCCGATGACCACATGTGCCATTTTACAACAGCCATGGGGGTCAATGAGTACAATGACGCAATGCTGTGCCGGACTTTCCCATCAACACTAACCGGCATCGCATTAACTTGGTTCACTAATCTGCCGCAGAACTCGGTCTCGAGTTTCTTCCAGCTCTCCCAGATCTTCAAGTCTCATTTTGGAAGCTCGCGGTCTAGAAAGAAGACCATGTTGGACCTCAACCCGATTAGACAGGGGCACAATGAAACCCTAGGACAATTTTTTGCCCGTTTCACTTCTGTGGTGGTTCAGATCCCCAATTTTAATCACGAATCCGCGGTCATAATCCTGATGGGGAACATCGCGGACGGAAGTTTCAAGACCCGGCTTTTCAGAAAGAAGCCCAAGGACTATGATACGTTAAGAAACCTGGTGTCCGCCCAGATTGAGGCGGAAGAAGCCGCAGCCTCTAGTTCAAGAGCCAATGAGGGCTCGCGCGGTCTTCTGGGGAAGATAGCGGGAAAGTACCGGAAGGACAAAGGAGCAATGAAGCCAAAGAGAAACTACTCTGCGGGCGGAACGCCCGCGTCCCGGCAAGATGAGGTTCATTACAACCGTGAAAGGGAGAAGCCGAACGCAAGGTATCAGGGCGGTGACCAAGAGATGCACAAACACAGAGGGCCGGTCTCTCCGGCCAGAAGAAATGAGCGCGACGACGACCCTCGTCGCTACCGACAGGCTCAGGATCACCATAATCGAAGGCTCGCGGATGACCGAAGAAGCCACCTGACAGGCCTAAGGTCGTTATGCCAAATCAAAGTAAATTCCTAAGATGCAAACTATAACAAGTATAGTAGGTAAGTTAGGGTCGAACCCACAGGGAAACAGAATCAATTCTAAGAGCAAGTATTATTACCCAAAAGTAACCGATTCAAGGGGGAGTTTTGTGTGTAAGCAATGGTGACAGAACAAGTTGCAATAAGAGGTTGCGAATATATGATGGAAAAGTATCACACCAGGTAATTATCCGCACAACAATTGAGATGGTTCATCATCGCATTCTATGAATCTCAAGTTCTAATGTCCAGTAATTGTTCTCAATTCAGATCGTGTAATAGCTCTTAGTCCTACCAGTCCTAAAAGCACTTATCACCAAATTACAAGGGAAAACCTTCACCGAATAATAAAGCGATAGCATTCAAACATGAATTATAATGAGATACAAGCGATTCTAACAACCCGTTAAAATAGCCTGTAATCGAATCTCCTTCACAATCTACCACAAGCAACCCGCGTATGGTGATTGTGTTCGCTACAGTGAATCTACAACTCCAAACCTGGAATTGGAAACCCTAGCAATATGACTAGTATCGATAAACCTAGGTGATCAATCCAGATTAACCAATAATAAACAATCAAGCAATAAGCTCAGGAGATCGAAACAATTAACAAAGGACGAACAAGAGTAGAATACTCACAACCAAATCAATCGAAGGCTTCAAAGAACCAAGTGCAACAAAGGAGAGTTAGTTCTCCATAGGGTTTGTGAGATGAAGAAAAGGAAAAATACGTCTCTGGAAAATAATCTCAATCTCTCTCTGCGTTCTACGCCATAAATATAAACTAATAAAACCGGGTTTAACATCCCGTAAAAATATAAAAATATAATATTAAAACTAATAGGATAGGGGAAACTCGGATAGGAATCCGTCTTCAGGGACCGACGCGGGCGCGCCATGTAGCAGCGCGGGCGCGCCAGCCTTTGACTTGCTTCTTCTGTCTGGTGAATCGACGCGGCCACTTCCTCCTAGCAGCGTGGGTGCGCCGGGTAGCAGCGCGGGCGCGTCGGGTGCAGCGCGGGCGCGCCAGACTCACCAGCCTTCCAGCTACTTCCGAACTTCTTCACTTCAATTCTTCTGTAACTTGCATGATTTCTTCAACTTCTTCAACAGGTTCCGAATCACCAAGTTCACACAAATATCTCTCATAATGACATGTAAATGATGACAAAAACTACTAAATGCGCTATAGAACATATCGCATATCACCACCACCCCCATGCCACTCGAATGGAGGATCCACGGGGGAGGGATGAACCACGACGGTACCCCCCGGGGAACAGGGGCAGGGGACGTTGGTGGAGAGAAGGTCGCAGAGGGCAGGGTCAGCCTGCGCAGGTATCGGTCAATCAGGCTCCCCGCCGAGAAGACCGCCCGGTGGGGTCGCGGATCAACCGAATCCCGGAACCAGAAGGCAGGGGACGTTTGATTGCTTTCTTTATTTTTTTCTTTATTTTTTTTTTTTTTTTTTTTAACAAGTGCAGAATCTGTACACAATGTACATGATGTGTGAATCCTTTCCCTCCCCCATACTTGAATGAAGCATTGTCCTCAATGTGAAAGAAGACAGAAATAAGTAGGGAGAAGAGAAACAGAAAGACTCACTAAGGGGGTGGATAGTGGCGGGAGTAGTCCTCTCGCATGCGGCGCAGCTCTTCCCTCATCTCTCTGAACTCGCCAAAGCCCTCTAGGATGTCGGCCTGCTGGTGGAGAATCTGGTTCGTTACTGTCGTCAAACTCCCCACGTCTTGGCGCAGAAGGCCAATCTGATCAACCAGGTAGCCCCACTGGTGAGGCTGCTGATGGGCATCCTGAAAAGCTTGTGCGGGCCAAGGGGCCCACGGATGTGCATCCTGCTGGCTCTGAATTGTCGGTTGAGAATCCCAACCGTGAGACGGGGTCTGATAAGCAGGCATCTCCTGATGTGGGTTCTGTGTGAAACCCTGTGTATCTGTCTGAACAAAGGCCTGCGGAGCCACAGGCGCATCCTCCATCGTGGCAGCTCCAGCTGTGCCACTACTGCTACCCACCTCCAGGCGACGCCTTCTACCCAGAACTGACGTCGGAAAGTAATCGGCCTCAATGTACCAATCAGCCCAAGTCTCAGACCACGGAAGGGGCTTAGGGAGCCTGAACTGATGCTCCTTCTTCTTGCCCGTGCACCAAATGGCTCCCCCATCCGGTGCAGTATCCAGCATCAAACACCTCCGCAGATACTCCTCTGTATAGGTCCTTGCTATGACCTGCTCCTCCAGCTCCTGCAAACCATTTTGCCCAACGCCTGCAGCAATGGCTACTCGAGTAATAAGTCCGCTCTGGACCATTTCTGGTCCAGCGGCACTGCGATCCTTTCTGACCCTGTCGAGGCCATCGAAGAAGAGCCTAACCCAGTCAGGCGTATAATCTGCAGTAGGCACAGCGCTGTAAGCAAACCTCAGGTGCGTCAAGGAAAGCTTTGTATCTGTGATCAGCCCATAATATGTCCCAGAAACGATCTTGCACAACATACGAAAGACAGGATGAGTAATCCTGCTATTGTACTCGTTACTGGTTAAGAATTCCTCTCCAGACACCGCTCTGAAGAATGCAACAAGGTCTGGGTCGGTCGCGGCTGTTACCCATCCATCAGTTGGGGCTTTAGTGACTCCCAAAGCTTTTCGCAACCTTGCTGCAGAAGCCCTGTAGGTAGTGCCATTGTATCTGAAAGCAACCCCTCTAATTCTGTTCTCCCCAAGGTAAAGCTGATATGTTGCGAGGAATTGCTTGCACAGTTCCGGGTATCCTACCGCTCTCAATTCCAAAAAGTCACTAATACCAGCGTGAGCTAGACACTTCTGCATACAATCTAGCATCTGAAGTCTCTGAAGTGTCTCTCTATGCAAATACTTCGTAGAACTGACACAGCCAACCTTATTGTAAATAGCCCATTCCTCATCAGACATTTCTAACCCATTATCAGATCGACTCGCCTCCTCCTCCGATGAACTCATACTCGATAGATAATAAGACTAAATCGGAATCGAAATAAGGACAGCGGGAGTAACTCACGAAGAACAGCGGAGTCTCGGCGCAGGGCAGACGCGGGCAAGTCGGGTAGCAGCGCGGGCGCGTCGGGTCCAGCGCGGCCGCGTCGGGTGTGTCAGCCGTTTGGGGGTTTTCTCTGACAGGCGCGGGCGCGTTAGGGGTGGCGCGGCCGCGTCGGCGACTTCTGCAGACCTCCAAACTCGTCGGACGCGGTCGTCGATGTCTCAGTGCCTCCCACCGGTGCCGAGAACTGTAGGAAAGGAGGGGGACGCGGTGTGGGGACCCTGGTGGCGGGGTGGAGGGGTGTTTGTAGATTGGGTGTGAGAGGAGAGTGTGATGTGTGGTGAGGGTGATGTGGGGAAGGGAGTGTGGTGGTGTAGGGTTTTGATGATGGTGATGGGCTTGAATCTGGCGGGCTGGCCCGAAGTGGGTTTTCCAGCCCGTGGTCGGATTTATATTTTTTTTTTTATTTTTTTTATTTTTTTAAAAAATTTTTTTTCTTTTTTTTTTCTTTTTTTTTCTTTTTACGAAAATTAACACTGCGGATGCAGTGGGTCCGAAATGCGGGTGCAATTCGTCACCAGAAACTCCGTCTTTATTACCTACAAGTTAGAATAAAATCGAGTTAAGGGAAAGAATGCAATACCTTGGGTTGCCTCCCAAGCAGCGCCTTTGTTTCATGTCGCTGGCTCAACCAAGCCTTTTTGATTATTCTAACTCTGCATTTGGCTCCCCCAAAACTAACTCATCCATAGCCTCCTTTGGAAACCCTTCATAGTATGTCTTAAGCCTTTGACCATTTACTTTGAACTTCTTGTGGCTATTCGGGTCATATAACTCTACAGCTCCATGTGGGAAAACTTCAGCAACAATGTATGGTCCCCCCCACTTTGACCTGAGCTTCCCAGCGAAGAGTTTCAGGCGAGACTGAAAAAGTAAGACTTTGTCACCAGCTTTAAAGTCCTTCCTATGGATGTGCTTGTCATGCCATGCCTTGGTCTTCGCCTTGTAGATTGCCGCATTATCATAGGCGTCCAACCGTAACTCCTCGAGCTCACCTAACTGTAGCTTCCTGTGTTCTCCAACCCCGTCACTCTGCATATTGCATTGTTTCACAGCCCACCAAGCCTTGTGCTCCAGCTCAACAGGAAGATGACATGACTTCCCATAGACAAGTCTGAAAGGAGACATCCCAATTGGAGTTTTGTAAGCAGTGCGATAAGCCCACAAAGCATCATCAAGTCTCAAACTCCAATCCTTCCTGTTAGGATTCACAGTCTTCTCGAGAATGGCTTTGATCTCTCTATTGGATACCTCTGCTTGGCTATTCGTCTGTGGATGGTATGCGGTGGAAACTCTATGTGTGACATGATATTTCTTAAGCACGGCAGTCACAGTTTTGTTGCAGAAATGGGTACCCCTGTCACTAATCAGCGCTCTAGGAATACCATGCCTGGCAAAAATATTGCTTTTCAAGAACCCTGCCACAACTTTAGAATCATCAGTTCTGGTGGCCTTCGCTTCCACCCACTTGGAAACGTAGTCCACCGCAAGTAAAATATACAAGTTCCCACAAGAACTAGGAAAAGGTCCCATAAAGTCAATGCCCCAAACATCAAAGATTTCGCAAAAAATCATTGGTGATTGTTGCATTTCATTCCTTTGAGAAATATTCCCCATTCTTTGACACCTATCACATGCTTTGCAGAAAGAATAAGCATCTTTAAAAATATGTGGCCAATAAAATCCAGATTCAAGCACTTTTCTAGCAGTTTTATTGGCACCAAAATGTCCCCCACATGCTTGAGAATGACAAAATTCAAGAACAGATCGTACCTCATTATCTGGAAGACAACGACGAATTACCTGATCAGCACAATGTTTCCAAAGGTATGGGTCATCCCAAATATAGTGGTTTGCTTCTCTTCGAATCTTCTCTGTCTGGGCCTTGGTATGATCCGGAGGAAATTCCCCACAGACTAAGTAGTTCACAATGTCCCGGTACCAAGGGCTTACAGAGTGAAGTCCTAGAACGGACTGAGATGGGCTGAGAAGCAATGGCGTGGGCGCGTCAGGGAACGACGCGGGCGCGTCAGAGGTCAGCGCGGGCGCGCCATGTAGCAGCGCGGGCGCGTCAGAACTTGGCGCGGGCGCGTCAGCTGTGGACGTGGGCACGCCAGACTCCGGCGTGCTTTTGTGCTCGATTCTGCATAATGTGTCATCTGGAAACGTGCCTAAGATTGGTTTCTGTGCCTCCGGCTTGTCCTCCTCATTCACCAATCTGCTTAAGTGGTCAGCCACCAAATTCTCCGCTCCTTTCTTATCCTTAATCTCCACATCAAATTCGTTGAGCAACAGGACCCATCGAATTAATCTTGGCTTGGTCTCCTTCTTTGTCATCAAGTAGCGGAGGGCTGCGTGATCTGTGTAGATAATCACTTTGACCCCAAGCAGATACTGTCGAAACTTCTCTAGTGCAAACACCACAGCTAGCATTTCTTTCTCAGTGGTGGAGTAGTTGCGCTGCGCTCCATTCAGAGTCATGGAAGCATAATGGATCACATGAGAGGCTCTTCCCTCTTTTTGGCCTAGCACTGCTCCCACTGCATAGTCGCTCGCATCACACATGATCTCAAATGGGCGAGACCAGTCTGGTGCCTGAATGATTGGTGCACTAGTGAGGCGTCCTTTCAGCTGGTCGAACGCCTCTTTGCACTCTTGTGTGAGTGCAAAGGTCACATCTTTCTTCAGAAGTTCGCACAAGGGTGAGGATATCTTCGAAAAGTCTTTGATAAACCTGCGATAAAAACCTGCATGGCCTAGGAAAGAACGAACTTCGCGCACATTAGTAGGATAAGGCAGAGATTGAATTACATCAATCTTCGCCTTATCGACCTCAATACCCTTTGCAGAGACTATGTGACCTAAGACAATTCCCTGTTCTACCATAAAATGACACTTTTCAGAGTTCAAAACCAGATTAGTTTCAACACATCTTTTTAACACTAGTGCCAAATGGCTCAAACAAGTATCAAAGCTATCCCCATGTACTGTGAAATCATCCATGAATACTTCAATGAAATTCTCAATGTACTCAGAGAAGATACTAACCATACATCGTTGAAATGTCCCGGGTGCGTTACATAGTCCAAATGGCATTCTGCGATATGCAAAAGTACCGAAAGGACATGTAAATGTAGTCTTCTCCTGGTCCTCTGGCGCTATGGCCACCTGAAAATATCCAGAATATCCATCCAAAAAGCAATAAAAGGGGCGCCCAGCAAGGCGTTCTAGCATCTGATCAATAAAGGGGAGGGGGAAGTGATCCTTCCTGGTTACTGTGTTCAGATTGCGATAGTCTATGCACACCCTCCAACCTGTTTGTGTTCTGGTAGGGACCAACTCACCTTGTTGATTCTCCACGACTGTAATCCCTCCTTTCTTTGGGACAACCTGTGTAGGACTTACCCATTGACTGTCAGAAATTGGGAAAATCATGTTTGCTGATAGCAATTTCAGCACTTCCTTCTTCACCACATCCATCATGGGAGGATTGAGCCTTCTCTGTGGTTGGCGTGATGGCTTAGCTCCATCCTCCAGCAGGATCCTGTGCATGCATGTAGATGGACTAATTCCCTTGATGTCAGCGATGGTCCACCCCAATGCAGTTTTGTACTCCTTTAGAACCTCCACTAACTTTTCCTCCTGCTCCGCTGAGAGCTTACTTGACACAATAACTGGTAAAGTGTCATCAACTCCTAGGAAAGCATACTTGAGATGACTAGGGAGTTGTTTGAGTTCAATTTTAGGTGCCTGCACAACAGATGGAACAAGCACTTCGCTTGGAGTCAGTAGATTGGGGCCAATGCCCAAAAGAGTAGGGGACTCACCTTCTATATCCATCTGGGCTACTAATTCCTGCATGTTAGATGTAATTGAAAAATCTGTATAGGATTCGTCAATAGCATTCTCAATAATTGACTGCAACTCATCCTCCCTAGAAATATCAAATAGATCTTGAGCTAATGGTTCAATCACATCAATAGAGCACAGAGAATGGTCATCAACAGGATGTTTCATAGCCTTGTATAAATTGAATTCAACCTTTTCTCCATCAAATTCCATGGTTAGTGTCTCAGAAACACAATCAATTTTTGTCCTAGCTGTTTTAATAAAAGGTCTACCTAACAGAATAGGCGCATCATGCTTATCATGTTCCATATCCAGGACAAAGAAATCTGCAGGAAAAATCAGTTTATCGACCATGACCAAAACGTCTTCTACTACTCCTTTAGGGTATTTATTAGACCTATCAGCTAGTTGCACAATTACTCCAGTTTCATGCAAAGGTCCTAAATCTAGCGATTTGTAAAGTGAGTAGGGAAGCACATTTATGGAAGCACCCAAATCAAGCATAGCTCTATCAAATTTGACATCTCCAATGACACAAGGGATAGTAACCATACCTGGATCGGTGCACTTTTTCGGCATTCTCCTCTGAAACATAGCGGAGACTTGCTCACTTACTTTCACTTTCTTTTTTCCTTTCAGCTTCTGATTCCTCTTCACTGTGCAAAGCTCCTTCAAGAACTTGGCGTACTTGGGCACAGTTTTTATCATTCTCAGCAGAGGAATGTTCACCTGACACTTGCTAAATGTCTCAAACAGCTCTGAATCATCGATTATCCTCCTCTCTTTGAGTGCCTCAGGGAACGGAGGTTTTGGTTTCTCCGACCCGAGAGGGGGAAAATTCGGTCGTACATATGTATCGACATAGGGCTCAGATTCAGGCGGGATCGGACTCGCCGCGGGCGCGTTAGACTGTGGCGCGGGCGCGCCAGAAGGCAGCGCGGGCGCGTCAGACTGTGGCGCGGGCGCGCCAGTGTTAGGCGTGGCCACGTCGGAGATTGGCGTGCTTTCCTCCTCATCTTCCTGACCTTTCAGCTCTTTTCCATTCCGAAGAGTTATAGCACTGACGTTTTCCTTTGGATTGACCACCGTTTGAGATGGTAGACCCCCTGACGTCTTTGCCTCCATTCTCGTGATTGCTTCAGCCATTTGCCCCATTTGTTTCTGTATATCCTTTATGCTCGATTCAGTTGTCTGAACATGCGCAGTAAAGTGCTGTGTCAGGGTATTGAGCATGGACTCAGTAGAGGGAGCGTTACCCTGCTGCCTCTGATTGTAGAGAGGTGGCTGTTGCTGATGTGGTTGGTTCGGTGGATCCCTCCATCTGAAATTTGGGTGATCCCGCCAACCTGGGTTGTAGGAGTTTGAGTAGGGGTCATGTCTGGGTCTCTGAGGTCCATTTCCACCTATAGCACTTACTTCAGCGGTGTCTTCCTGGAGTGTAGGACACGCATCAGTTGGGTGGAAGTTATCATTGCAGATTCCACAAGCCTTGATTTGTTGAGGAGTCCCTTGCAGAGTGAGCCTCCTAACCATATCCTTCAATTCAGCAATATCCTTGGCTTGGTTAGAGTCTACCGAGTTGACCCCTTTCTTTCTGGTGGGCTTCCCAAAATTTCTAGTCCCCTCAGCCATTTCCTGAATCTTCTCCATAGCTCCCTCTGGCGTGGCATTCAGAATATTTCCTCCGCAGGCGGCATCAATCATCCTTCTATCAGATTCCAGCAATCCCCCATAGATGTATAAGACTAGGTCCTTCGTGCTGTAGCCATGGAAAGGGCAATTAGCACAAAGCTTCTTGAATCTTTCATTGTAATCATAGAGGGTTTCATCATCTTCCTGCTCTATATTGCTGATTGCCTTCTTCAAGGTGTTCTCCTTCTTAGCAGGGAAGAATTTCTCCAAGAAGGCCTTGTGGAGCTTAGGCCAAGTATCGATGCTCCCTGTAGGAAGACTGTAGTACCAGTCATCCGCAGCATCGACCAGCGTGAACCCAAAAGCTCTCATCTTTATCTGTGCTTCGGATATATTGGCTGGTTTCATGCTCATGCACACATTATGAAACTTCCCCATGTGCTTGATGGGGTCTTCTCCAGCCAATCCATGGAATTTGGGCAGTTGATGAATCAGCCCAGACTTTAGCTCAAAATGGTTGTCATCCCCTATAGCCGGGATTGTCACAGCAGGTGCCTGCTGTGTGATGTTTGCTGCTGTCAGCTGTCGCAGCGTCTGATTTGCATTATCAGCCATTGGATCGGGTTGTTGGGAATGTTGGTGTTGTTCTCTAAGACGGCGGTGGTATGTCCTGTCAATTTCCCAATCAAAATCAACAAGATGGGGATCAGTAGCACGAGTGCGAACCATGCAAGAGGTTCTCACCCAAACAGGTAATAAGACAAACAAGAACAAAGATAAACCGTTTCCCCGGCAACGGCGCCAAATTTGACAGGCCTAAGGTCGTTATGCCAAATCAAAGTAAATTCCTAAGATGCAAACTATAACAAGTATAGTAGGTAAGTTAGGGTCGAACCCACAGGGAAACAGAATCAATTCTAAGAGCAAGTATTATTACCCAAAAGTAACCGATTCAAGGGGGAGTTTTGTGTGTAAGCAATGGTGACAGAACAAGTTGCAATAAGAGGTTGCGAATATATGATGGAAAAGTATCACACCAGGTAATTATCCGCACAACAATTGAGATGGTTCATCATCGCATTCTATGAATCTCAAGTTCTAATGTCCAGTAATTGTTCTCAATTCAGATCGTGTAATAGCTCTTAGTCCTACCAGTCCTAAAAGCACTTATCACCAAATTACAAGGGAAAACCTTCACCGAATAATAAAGCGATAGCATTCAAACATGAATTATAATGAGATACAAGCGATTCTAACAACCCGTTAAAATAGCCTGTAATCGAATCTCCTTCACAATCTACCACAAGCAACCCGCGTATGGTGATTGTGTTCGCTACAGTGAATCTACAACTCCAAACCTGGAATTGGAAACCCTAGCAATATGACTAGTATCGATAAACCTAGGTGATCAATCCAGATTAACCAATAATAAACAATCAAGCAATAAGCTCAGGAGATCGAAACAATTAACAAAGGACGAACAAGAGTAGAATACTCACAACCAAATCAATCGAAGGCTTCAAAGAACCAAGTGCAACAAAGGAGAGTTAGTTCTCCATAGGGTTTGTGAGATGAAGAAAAGGAAAAATACGTCTCTGGAAAATAATCTCAATCTCTCTCTGCGTTCTACGCCATAAATATAAACTAATAAAACCGGGTTTAACATCCCGTAAAAATATAAAAATATAATATTAAAACTAATAGGATAGGGGAAACTCGGATAGGAATCCGTCTTCAGGGACCGACGCGGGCGCGCCATGTAGCAGCGCGGGCGCGCCAGCCTTTGACTTGCTTCTTCTGTCTGGTGAATCGACGCAGCCACTTCCTCCTAGCAGCGTGGGTGCGCCGGGTAGCAGCGCGGGCGCGTCGGGTGCAGCGCGGGCGCGCCAGACTCACCAGCCTTCCAGCTACTTCCGAACTTCTTCACTTCAATTCTTCTGTAACTTGCATGATTTCTTCAACTTCTTCAACAGGTTCCGAATCACCAAGTTCACACAAATATCTCTCATAATGACATGTAAATGATGACAAAAACTACTAAATGCGCTATAGAACATATCGCATATCACCACCACCCCCATGCCACTCGAATGGAGGATCCACGGGGGAGGGATGAACCACGACGGTACCCCCGGGGAACAGGGGCAGGGGACGTTGGTGGAGAGAAGGTCGCAGAGGGCAGGGTCAGCCTGCGCAGGTATCGGTCAATCAGGCTCCCCGCCGAGAAGACCGCCCGGTGGGGTCGCGGATCAACCGAATCCCGGAACCAGAAGGCTTTATTGACACCCTCGCAGGAGGACCGTCGATCTCAGGAATCAGCCGGCAAGAGAGGAAGAATTATGAGAGAGAGTCGAGACATCCTCCGTCCCTGGCAAGTCAGAAAATTGCTTCGAAGCCACACCCGGAAATAATCTTTACCTCGGCCGACGCGGATCAAGTCCGCATGCTCCATGCCGACCCTTTGGTGATCAACGCTCAGATCGCGACCAAAACTGTAAAGAGGGTCTTCATCGATACAGGATCATCAGTTGACATACTCTCGTGGGAAGCTTTCTCCCAGCTAGGTGTGCCGGCAACCGCCCTGAAACCCTACCACGGCATCTTGATTACCTTTTCAGGAGATGAAGTACAGGTGGCGGGCACAATTGAGCTCACAGTGGTTTTGGGCACCCCCCCTCTACGGAGAATGGAGAACATCACCTTCGCGGTGGTCCGAATTCCGACCACCTACAACGCGCTCTTGGGGAGGGTCTCCCTTTTTAAATTTCAAATGGTGGTGTCCATATACCATTTTAAAGCCAAGTTCCCGGCCTCCGGGGGAGGAACGGGGGAAGTGTGCGGCCACCAACCCGAGAGTCGGAGTTGTTATGTAACATCGTTGAAAAAGAAGAAGGAGGTCATGTGCCTCGAAGATACGGCTCAGAGCTGCACCAAAATCGCCGAGAAAGACTCTTTACCCGGGAATGAACCAGCGAGAATAACTGATGAGGTGGGGTCGGAAGCTGAGCTTGAGGTTCGACCCTCCGAAAGAGAGGTCCCAACCGCGGACTCAAGAACCGTCCATCAACCATTCCCTAATACCGAGGAGAGAATCTATATGGGCCAAGCCCTCGGAGCAGGGGAGAGGGAAAGGGTCTTGGAGATTATCCGGCAATCGCGGGACGTGTTCGCGTGGTCCCCGAAGGATCTGCTAGGCGTCCCCACTTCCATCGCGATCCATACACTCAGAATCCGTCACGACGCGCGGCCGGTGGCCCAGAAGAAAAGAAAGATGGCCCCGGAGAAGGCTCGGGCAGCGAAAGAAGAAGTGGATAAGTTGCTCGATGCTGGCTTCATTGAGGAGGCAGAAGACTCAGAATGGCTCTCGAATGTGGTCCTCGTTAAGAAGGCCAACGGGAAGTGGAGGATGTGTGTTGACTTTTCAGATCTGAACAAGGCTTGCCCGAAGGACAGCTACCCATTACCGTCGATAGACGAGTTAGTAGATATCACTGCCGGAAACGAGGCTCTGAGTTTCCTAGACGCCTACTCTGGGTACAACCAGATCAAGCTAGACCCTCTGGACCAAAGAGCAACCACCTTCATTACCAATCAGGGGATTTTCCGTTACAGGGTCATGCCTTTCGGTCTGAGGAACGCTGGGGCAACATTCCAGAGGACAGTGGACAAAATCTTCCGCGAACAGCTGCCCCGGAACGTGTCCATTTACGTGGACGACATTGTGGTGAGGAGCCAGAAAGCGGAAGACCATGCCGCAGATCTGCAGGAAACCTTCGATTCGCTAAGACGCGGAGGGCTAAATTTGAACGCCGAAAAGTGTGTGTTCGGAGTCGAGTCCGGGAAATTTCTAGGCTTTATGGTTAGCCAGCGGGGGATAGATGTAAACCCAGCAAGGATAACGGCAATACAGGAATTACGTCCTCCACGAACTATCAAAGAGGTCCAGTCGTTGAACGGTGCGGTCAACTACCTGGGACGTTTCTGCTCCTGCCTGGCGGACAAGGCTTTGCCTTTCTTCGCGTTGTTGAAGAGGAAGGGGCCGATACAGTGGACGACAGAACTTCAACAAGCGTTTGATGAATTGAAAGTCTTTTTGCAGTATTTGCCTACTCTTCAGCAGCCGCAAAAAACAGAAGACCTACAGATTTACCTCGCGGTTAAGACAACCACCATCAGCGCAGTTCTCGCCAGGGAAGGGCGATACCCGGTTTACTATGTGAGTAGAGTGCTACAAGACGCCGAGACTAGGTATGAGCCAGTCGAGAAAGTAATCCTTTGTTTGATATTCGCGGCGAGAAGGCTACGTCCTTATTTCCAGGATCACAGGATCGAGGTCTTGACAGATTTGCCATTAAGGCAGATCCTTCACTCACCAGACTTCTCCGGACGAATGTCGAAGTGGTCCATCGAGCTCTCTGAGTTCGAGATAGCGTACGTTCCCCGAAGAGCGGCGTTGGCTCAGGTACTAGCCGATTTCATCGGCGAAACCAGTTTTGAGGAGGAGCGAGACTCACAGAAGTTTTGGTTGATAAAAGTGGACGGAGCCGTCAACACGGATGGATGCGGTGCGGGGGTCGTGCTCACCAACCCCGGGGGAGACCAGTTTTGTTTCTCTCACCAGCTGAACTTCCTAACCACCAACAACGAGGCCGAATATGAAGCCCTGATAGCAGGGCTAGAGTTAGCTCTGGCCCGTGGGGCTCGGGCCGTCGCCGTGTATACTGATTCTGAGGTTGTCGCCAAACAGGTGGACGGAGAATATGAAGCCAAGACAGGGTTGCTGCCAGATTACCTGCGAAAAGTGAATGCTCTAAGGAAGGCTTTCCTGCACTTTACCCTCGAGTCCATCCCACGGGAGGACAATGAGCAGGCAGATTTATTGGCCCGAGTGGGGGCTGCCATGCCAACAAACGTAGAAGGAAAGTTTGACTTCGAAAGAAGGAATCAGCGAAGGATGGTACAAGAAGTATATTTTGTCCAAACGGAAGGGTCCGATGACTGGAGAACACCGATCACTGAATATCTGGAAAAGGGGACTCTTCCACTGGAGAGAGCAGAAGCCAAGAAATTAACAAGCAGAGCGGCTCGATTCCTAATCCGCGAAGGGAAGTTATATAAGAAGGGTTTCAACTTCCCGGACTTGTTATGTGTGTCCAGCCGGGAGGGACGAATCATCGCCGAAGAGCTGCACGCCGGGGTTTGCGCTCACCACCAAGGCTGGAGGGCTTTGTCTACCAAAGTATTAAGGTTGGGATACTATTGGCCCACGATTAGGGCGGACATGCAGAATTTCGTGCGCAGTTGTGAAGCTTGCCAGAAACATGGGAACCTGAAAAATGTACCCGCCGAGCCGCTTCAGAGCATCTTCGGAGCCTGTCCTTTCGCTTTGTGGGGAATGGACATTCTGGGCCCTTTTCCCACAGCACCCGGACAGCTCAAATATGTCCTGGTCCTAGTAGACTATTTCACCAAGTGGGTAGAAGCGGAGGCAATGGGCTTGATCACCGCAGAGAAGGTCAGGAAATTCCTGTGGAAGAATCTGGTCTGCCGGTTCGGGGTCCCCGAAGCCATCATCACCGACCATGGGACGCAATTCGATTGTGAGAGCATTCGAGATTTTTGTGAGGGCCTCGGAATAAAACTGAAATTCTCGTCAGTAGCTCATCCCCAGACGAACGGGCAGGCGGAGACTACGAACCGCCAAATCTTG
The DNA here is from genome assembly GCA_963922045.1 of Persicaria maculosa. Taxonomy (NCBI): domain Eukaryota; kingdom Viridiplantae; phylum Streptophyta; class Magnoliopsida; order Caryophyllales; family Polygonaceae; genus Persicaria; species Persicaria maculosa. Next base: position 9,545,334 of record OY998255.1, on the reverse strand, counting down.
GAAGGTATTAAAAAGAAGCTGGGGAAAACTTCCAAGGGCCGGTGGGCAGAACTTCTCCCCTTGGTACTCTGGTCGTACCGTACTTCGCCAAAAACCCCCACCAAGGAATCACCTTTTTCCTTGGTATTCGGGTCAGATGCGGTCATCCCAGTGGAGCGCCTGATTCCCTCTGCCCGGGTCCTAGCTTACGAGTCCAAGGCTAACGATGAAGCTCTGGAGGTCGAGATGCACCTTCGGGAGGAGAAACGTATGATCGCCGAAATCCATGCCCGAGAATACAAAAGGAAGACCCAAAAGCACAGGGACCGGCATTTGCAAGAGCGACGTTTCGAGAGGGGAGACTTAGTCCTACGTCTGGCCCTAGCTGGGGGGAAACTAGACGCCAAATGGGAAGGGCCCTATATAATCGTCGAGCGTGTTCAAGTCGGAGCATACAAGTTACAGACCCCTGAAGGTGTTGTCCTTCGGAAGACGTGGAACGCCGAACACCTAAAGAAGTACTACGTGTAAATTCTGAGTTTGTTACGACGTTTATTCAAGTCACCCCCGCTACTAGTAAATAAATCAAAGCGGTTAGTGGGTGCTTTATAACTTTTTTGTAAAGATTCATATCGCGCTGGAGCTTGCTCCGCGTCGGACATCTGGTGGACGCATTGAGCTCCCAGATTGGAACGTCTCAGGACGCTGGAGCTTGCTCCGCGTCGGATATCTGGTGGACGCATTGAGCTCCTAGATTGGAACCTCGTCTCAGGACGCTGGAGCTTGCTCCGCGTCGGACATCTGGTGGAGGCATTGAGCTCCCAGATTGGAACTTCGTCTCAGGACGCTGGAGCTTGCTCCGCGTCGGACATCTGGTGGACGCATTGAGCTCCCAGATTGACACTTCGTCCCAAGACGCTGGAGCTTGCTCTGCGTCGGACATCTGGTGGACGCATTGAGCTCCCAGATTGGAACTTCGTCCCAGGACGCTGGAGCTTGCTCCGCGTCGGACATCTGGTGGACGCATTGAGCTCCCAGATTGACACTTCATCCCAGGACGCTGGAGCTTGCTCCGCGTCAGACATCTGGTGGACGCATTGAGCTCCCAGATTGGAACTTCGTCTCAAGACGCTGGAGCTTCCTCCGCGTCGGACATCTGGTGGACGCATTGAGCTCCCAGATTGGAACTTCGTCTCAGGACGCTGGAGCTTGCTCCGCGTCGGACATCTGGTGGACGCATTGAGCTCCCAGATTGACACTTCGTCCCAGGACGCTGGAGCTTGCTCCGCGTCGGACATCTGGTGGACGCATTGAGCTCCCAGATTGAAACTTCGTCCCAGGACGGTGGAGCTTGCTCCGCGTCGGACATCTGGTGGACGCATTGAGCTCCCAGATTGACACTTCGTCCCAGGACGCTGGAGCTTGCTCCGCGTCGGACATCTGGTGGACGCATTGAGCTCCCAGATTGGGACTTCGTCTCAGGACGCTGGAGCTTGCTCCGCGTCGGACATCTGGTGGACGCATTGAGCTCCCAGATTGGAACTTCGTCTCAGGACGCTGGAGCTTGCTCCGCGTCGGACATCTGGTGGACGCATTGAGCTCCCAGATTGACACTTCGTCCCAGGACGCTGGAGCTTGCTCCGCGTCGGACATCTGGTGGACGCATTGAGCTCCCAGATTGGAACTTCGTCTCAGGACGCTGGAGCTTGCTCCGCGTCGGACATCTGGTGGACGCATTGAGCTCCCAGATTGACACTTCGTCCCAGGACGCTGGAGCTTGCTCCGCGTCGGACATCTGGTGGACGCATTGAGCTCCCAGATTGAAACTTCGTCCCAGGACGCTAGAGCTTGCTCCGCGTCGGACATCTGGTGGACGCATTGAGCTCCCAGATTGGAACGTCTCAGGACGCTGGAGCTTGCTCCGCGTCGGATATCTGGTGGACGCATTGAGCTCCCAGATTGGAACCTCGTCTCAGGACGCTGGAGCTTGCTCCGCGTCGGACATCTGGTGGACGCATTGAGCTCCCAGATTGGAACTTCGTCTCAGGACGCTGGAGCTTGCTCCGCGTCGGACATCTGGTGGACGCATTGAGCTCCCAGATTGACACTTCGTCCCAGGACGCTGGAGCTTGCTCCGCGTCGGACATCTGGTGGACGCATTGAGCTCCCAGATTGACACTTCGTCCCAGGACGCTGGAGCTTGCTCCGCGTCGGACATCTGGTGGACGCATTGAGCTCCCAGATTGGAACTTCATCTCAGGACGCTGGAGCTTGCTCCGCGTCGGACATCTGGTGGACGCATTGAGCTCCCAGATTGACACTTCGTCCCAGGACGCTGGAGCTTGCTCCGCGTCGGACATCTGGTGGACGCATTGAGCTCCCAGATTGACACTTCGTCCCAGGACGCTGGAGCTTGTTCCGCGTCGGACATCTGGTGGACGCATTGAGCTCCCAGATTGACACTTCGTCCCAGGACGCTGGAGCTTGCTCCGCGTCGGACATCTGGTGGACGCATTGAGCTCCCAGATTGAAACTTCGTCCCAGGACGCTGGAGCTTGCTCCGCGTCGGACATCTGGTGGACGCATTGAGCTCCCAGATTGACACTTCGTCCCAGGACGCTGGAGCTTGCTCCGCGTCGGACATCTGGTGGACGCATTGAGCTCCCAAATTGAAACTTCGTCCCAGGACGCTGGAGCTTGCTCCGCGTCGGACATCTGGTGGACGCATTGAGCTCCCAGATTGGAACTTCGTCTCAGGACGCTGGAGCTTGCTCCGCGTCGGACATCTGGTGGACGCATTGAGCTCCCAGATTGACACTTCGTCCCAGGACGCTGGAGCTTGCTCCGCGTCGGACATCTGGTGGACGCATTGAGCTCCCAGATTGAAACTTCGTCCCAGGACGCTGGAGCTTGCTCCGCGTCGGACATCTGGTGGACGCATTGAGCTCCCAGATTGGAACTTCGTCTCAGGACGCTGGAGCTTGCTCCGCGTCGGACATCTGGTGGACGCATTGAGCTCCCAGATTGGAACTTCGTCTCAGGACGCTGGAGCTTGCTCCGCGTCGGACATCTGGTGGACGCATTGAGCTCCCAGATTGACACTTCGTCCCAGGACGCTGGAGCTTGCTCCGCGTCGGACATCTGGTGGACGCATTGAGCTCCCAGATTGGAACTTCGTCTCAGGACGCTGGAGCTTGCTCCGCGTCAGACATCTGGTGGACGCATTGAGCTCCCAGATTGGAACTTCGTCTCAGGACGCTGGAGCTTGCTCCGCGTCGGACATCTGGTGGACGCATTGAGCTCCCAGATTGACACTTCGTCCCAGGACGCTGGAGCTTGCTCCGCGTCGGACATCTGGTGGACGCATTGAGCTCCCAGATTGACACTTCGTCCCAGGACGCTGGAGCTTGCTCCGCGTCGGACATCTGGTGGACGCATTGAGCTCCCAGATTGGGACTTCGTCTCAGGACGCTGGAGCTTGCTCCGCGTCGGACATCTGGTGGACGCATTGAGCTCCCAGATTGACACTTCGTCCCAAGACGCTGGAGCTTGCTCCGCGTCGGACATCTGGTGGACGCATTGAGCTCCCAGATTAACCTCTGGCCCCCTAATGATGGAGCCCGAATCATATCGGAAATCAGGGGAGCGCGTTAGGTTCCCAGAGGGACCCGAGTCCTGTATTGACGGAACTCGACACCGCGACGGACCCCGGGATATGCATAAGGCACCCAGGGGTGTCGTTAACCCGTTCATGGTCCAGCTTAAGGCATGCCGGTAAAATGATCAGTACCCCGGAGCTAAGGATTCCTCCCAAGAAACTGGGCGTTTAACATTCAAAGAGGGATACCCCCCAGAAAAACAGGAAATCATCAAGGGTCACGGGCTGCACAGGCGCCCTCTCGACAAATCAAAAAACTGAAAAAGAAACCAGGGCGGAACCCGAGGGTAGTCAGGGCATCACTGCCCCAGGCCGAGCATGGCGGACAGATGTACGTCAGAGGGGACAACGCATGCTAATCCCAGCCTGCACCACCGAAAGGAAATGACGGAGGGGAGAAAAGGAGACCCGTGAACGTGGTTCTTCTCCCCAGGGGCGACCAAATCAAGGTTAGGGCTCAACTCTTCGGGTATAAGACTAGGCCCCGACGACTCGAGGAATCCAACGCCCCTCAACAACGACGATGAATCCAGGGACGCCACCCAAGGCTTTCTGTCGCGTCATTATGAGGGAAGAACAACTCCAGGCACTCCGCCTCCCACTTGTGTATGTCTTGATAGACGAGGACACACAATCGCAAGCCCGTCTTTGGTCTCGCTCCAACCAAGAACACGAGGTGAAGGTTGAAAAGGATAGCGACGACCTTTTCTGGCTGACCCAGGGGTGGCACCACTTTGGTCAGGCAAACCGAGTTACAGTAGGGTCCGCTTTGATCTTCGCCTACATGGGGGATTCCATCTTTGAAGTTGACATAATCGATCCCGACAGTGAAGAAGCATGAGGGCGAGAGATTCCTAGTTCCATCCCTTCTGTAATCTGTATCCTTTATAGTTTTTAATGTTCCAGACCTAAGGAAACTGGCTGTGAGGAATATCAGTTCCCGGTTACTTTTCCATGAATAATAAAAGATTCAAGCGTCTCAGAATGGTTGATAATCATAAAAACACAGTCGCGCACATAGAAGCGGCCGAAGAGCCTTCACGACTCACAAATTATCAAGCATACCCGCGGGCGGCCAGCCGCCGCCCCGTGAATCACCAATGTCATATGAATCTTCCTATACGAGGTTTCCGTGGTCGCTCGAGAAACCCGGACCATGAGCCACCAAAGACACCAAGGTACCGAAAATTCGAGGAAGTGAATCCACGGGTACCAATGTGCATGGAAACCAACGAAAGTTTTCCTTTTTTCTATTTTTTCTGATTTGAGAACCAATAGAGCTGCCTTTGCCTTTACTGACCGAGTTTCCTTCCCGAGGAACTTGGGGAAGAGACGGTTCAGAAAAGATACTCGAATATCGCAAGCATTAAATATTAAAGATCGCCTACAGTAGGGATCGAGGCTCACCACTCCTCTATTAAAGCAGGGGATCTGATAGCCCGGCAAAGAAACATTCTCCCATCGGGTAGAAATATCACCTAAAACAGCCCCGGAGAAAACATGGCATCAGGCGGAGGCCGCTGGAGAGATTTCATCCGTTTGGTCCAGAATGCCTCCTTCTTGCAAAGAATGGTAACGCTCTTCTGAGAAATCCCTCCGTTAAGCACTTCTATTATTTTCTTACGATTAATCGTCTCCTTTGAACCACCCCAGCCTCTACCAGCGTCTTTCGAAGAAGAGTTCGGGCTGTTCGGCGTTGAAAGGATTATTTTAACTAACGGACTGGGAAGGAGGGGCACGCGCGTCTCAGTAGGAAGGGACGAAGCTGGAGTGCTCTGGCTTACCCAAGGATGGAGAGCATTCACCCGATCCCGGGATGTGCATGTGGGAGGGGCCGTGGTTTTCAAATACTTGGGTGATTCACGTTTCAAGGCAACTTACATACCCTCGGGAGAAAGCACCCCGGAGGGCGAGGATAGCGATGATTCCCCCTGAGAAAAGGGTACTCCGAGCTGGGCAGTAAGGTAATTAGACAAGGAGAAAACTTGTAATAAATAAGATTCTGCAATGAAACATTCCGACAACTACGCGTCGGAGGTCTTTTACGTAACCTTTCTCCAAAAAGGACAGAGAAAACCACTATTAACAAAAAATTGCAAATTGGTTCTCCCTCACATGGTCCATCCGCGGGACCAGAGGTGAGGACCATTCCCAAAAGACAACCGCGGATCAAGTTTTTTTACCCATAGCTTCCCGTCGCGAAGTTCAAGCCCCCGTCATCCCAAAAGAAACAAAGTACCAAAGTTTGCTTAAAAACATAAAACTGTCTTGGCCCACGAGAACGAGCATTTACAGACCCTCGCCTGAGAAATCTACTTTGTCGTCGTCCACCAAACCCCAATCTTCCCGATCCTCACTGGGAGAGAACGGTTGGAGAGGAATTCCCGGGTTCTCCGCGGATTTCTTCACGCTTTGGTGTATTCCGGCTTTCATCCCAATGAAAAAGCAGTCTCTATATCGATCTTGGATAAAATCCTGCCCAGCTTCTTCATTTAACCAAACAGGGACCGCGCACTTCATGAAGTCCAAGCCGGACGGAGATTTCAGCCAGTCGTCTACCAACTTGGTGCGGTTGTGTGGAACTTCCAACCAAGACAGGACTATGTCGCCGTCCGTGCGGGATTGATATCGTTCCAGCTCAATTGTACGACGATTGGCTTCCACGACGGCCTTACTCCTCGCCTCATTAGCCGCAAGCAGTTGGCTCTCAAACTCCTTCTTCTGAACTTCAAATCCCTGCCGCTGACTCTCAAGAACTTGCTTTTGATTCTCAAAATCAACCCGCAGCGTGTCCATCGCCTGTTGAGAAGATTCGAGTTGAGCCTGCAATGTCTCCACGTCCTCAGACAGCTTGCTGTTCTTGGCTCTCTCAGCAGCTATGATGTCATCTGATTCCTTCACCCGCGACCGAAGGGATTCCACCACCTTCTTTGGCGTCTCGGCCTCTGAGAGCTTCTCCTCCACCTGCTCCAACTTCTTTTCCAGTTCCTCGGCATGTTGACCCAAGCGAAGATATCTGCCCCAGCCGCTGTGAGTGAAGACGTGACCCTAGCCGCGAAAAACAAAACGCATAACTCACTGAGAATACGGGGCACATGTGAAGATAAAACAAACGAAAATAACGCATAACTCACTTACCCAGTTGCACCATCGTTCCTGCTCAAGCGTAAATTGCTCGTCAGTCAAGTGATCCAAATACCGTAGCTCCGCTTTCCCGAGCTCCGGAGGAAAGGCCAATCGCTCAAGAGTGTCGGAGTGGAAGCCGGGCATCCGATACGCAGGCCGACCGTTGGCGTCTACATGGAAAACCGGCACATCCCAGTTCACGCCTTCCCACGGCGGATACGACCGCGTCTTCCTTTTCTTCGGCCTAGACTTTGAAGGACCCGCATCACCAGGAGATGCAACCCGACGCTCCGCGGGGAGGGCCAAAGGAAGAGGCTGGACATCAACAGCAGGAGGGGAGTCAATTAGTATGACAGAAGGATTTGTTTCCGCGGGGACAACCCGAGGAGGGGAAGCCGCGACAGTAGTCGTTTCCTTCACAGCCGCTTTCCCCTTGGCCTTGGAGGCAGAGGTCTTGGGACGTTTCAAGGTACTCAAAACATCAGACGGGATTTTCCTTTTTGATGGAGGGGCCGAAGACATCTTAGCCGCATCCACCATAGCTTTCAACTCAACAGCACCGACACAACACCACGCGAAATCGAAAAAAGGATCAGAAAAACAACATACCAAACTATCACCGAGCAAACAAGAAGCCAAGGCAGTCTCTGAATTTAGCTACAACCTATGCGAGGGTGAGGAAGGCTCAATCCCGCCATTTCTAGCCGACGGGGAGAAACCATATCTTTCCATGACGGTTTCGTCTCCACGGCGAATTTCTGCTCTATCTCCTTGAGGCCCGGAAACGCCCTCCTCTCTGGCCTCACGTATAGACGAGGCTCGGTGTGGAAATTCAAAATCTTACGCGAAGGATCCCTAACCAGGAACCACTTGTGTCGCCATTCCGGCTTGCTAGTGTTCCGGTCCACAATGGGGACACTGAGCTTGGCTTGATAAAGGCTTTTGTGAATTACCCCATGACCCAAGGTGAGCATATGGTTCAACAGCCCAAGAGAGGGTTGAACCCCGATTTCCAGACAGCGCATCACAAACGAAGTCATAAAAAGCCAACTGTTCGGCACCAGCTGAGCAGGGCTCAAACCGCAGGCTTTTAGATAGCGCTTAAATAAGCTAGGCAAAGGAAGACGGAATCCTTGCACCAGACTCTCGATGTATACCACTAAGCAACCTGGGTAAGCATCCAAACTTCCTCCCCCCTCGGCCGGCAAACACAGTACGACCCCCTCAGGCCAAGGAAAGACGCGGGCAATTACGTCCAGGTCTTCCACTGTGGTGAAGGTTCCCCCTCCGCGGCTCTGAGCATTTGGGGGAGCTACAGGGATCACACGCTGAGGGGAGACAACTGGTATTGGGCCCGCGACAAAGGGTTGAAAATCCCCCCTAAAAAGACAGGTCGCCAACACATTTTCGTTATACAACACCGGCCGGAAATCTCCTAACACGGATGACGAGCGCCGCTCCTTTGGCATGAAGACGGGGCCAGAGGGAAAACCGGTGTGAGAGTCCCACTCCTTGTAGGAGTGCTGAGATTCCGGCGATTCCAATATCGAGTCTGAGTCTGACGATGAAGCCCCGCCGGTTGACCGCGAAGAAGATGACTCGATTGGGGAAGAATCCTCTCCCACTTCACGGCTCGGGGAAGCGTAGAAAGAAGGGTCCTCAAGATCCTTGGGCTGCCTAAAGGTAACATCCTCGGGTACCTCAATATCACCCATCCGAAGCTTCCCTCCGGGGCGACGGGAGGGTGGAGGCCCGGTCAAAGTTTACACACTCCTCGAACTACTCGAAGGGGTCGACATGATAGAGACGGCGGGACCAATAAGGAAAGAAACGATGGGGAGAAAGGTCCAGAAAGATACCTAAGGATTGACCGCGGCCAACGCCAACACAAGGGATAACCCGCACGACGGCCAAAGCCCAAGAAGATAAAAGGGAACTAGGATCAAGGAAACAAAAGCTAAAGTCGCGGAAAGAAAGAAGTTAAGGGTCAAGGTTTACCTCGAGGACGTCTTGGTTGAGAGAGCAGTAAAAAACGGGAACGGTAAAAATGAAAGGGGGTCAGAGCTCCTATTTATAGGCACTACAATCCACGACGTTTCGCCTCCTTACCTCAGGACACGTGTCGGAAATACGGACCCCCGTCAATCAGGACTAATGGGCCGCAACCCGCATCGGCCCAGTAGAACCCATAACGGGCCCCCCACTCAAAAGCCCAAGGGCTTTACTCGCTTTATCTCGTCGCCTTAGGAACAACTACCCCCCGCGGTAGATGTTCTTCGAACCCCGGAGGATCCTAACCGGATCCCCCGCGGCCCGAGGAGCTGTGATGACGCCCAAGAGATAAAGGGGCCAAAAAAGCCACCAAAGGTCTCCGAGGGGCAAAAGGGTAATAAACCCCAAGATCCAAGCCGATAAAGGTTTTCGGTCCGCGGACGAAGAATGTCCAATCCAGAAAGACAAATGGCAGGAAAGGGGACAGGTGTCGGCCATGCCGCCCATCCAAGTGTCCTCACGCCTTTTAACACTTGGCCTCATTACACCGACAGATGGCCAAAAGAGGGGAACATCCCCCTGATTCAACAGACGGAACACAGTATAAAAGGAGGAAGAGAAGGAGAGAGAGGGAGGACTTTTTGGAAAACGTAAAGGGGGGGGGGGTACTCACGTTCTAAGGAGAGAGAGGGGAAGGAATTACGCCAGGGGAATCTCCATATCAAGGTCATCTCGACTTACCTCAGAACCCCCGCATTCGCGGACGCCTGTGGCACCTGAGTAACAACGGTTGAAGCTGCGCAGGTAGTAAGGCGTGCCCTAAGGGGGCTGGGGGGGAATACGGAAACTTGTCCCTCCATCAACTCTCACCGAATCAGCAGGCGTGCCCTCTTCGCCATTGGGTCATTTGATGAACCTATTCAGATAACGACGCGAGCCTTCTCGAATGGCTCCGCGGCACTGACCCCGGGATCCCCACAACTGGTGAGGATCCCGTGGAAGGGTAAGACCGTATGCATGATTCTTTGGGGTGTGCGGCTCAGGTTGGGGTCCTTGCTATCCCGGTCCTGTCACCCTCATCGGGTGCCAGACTAGGGTCGCGAGGGCATCAGGTAAGCCCGTAACACCCGTCCCCCATGGAGAGGAATTCATCTGCATACCCCTCCACGGCCACGTGGGGGGACACGTCAGTCTTTTTCTAATTTGGTTTCGTCAATTGCCCAGCCCCTACTTAGAACTTAAAAGTGTATATTTTAGCTCGTTTTAGCATGTAAGGTTTAGTGGTTGAGATTATAGTTAAATAAACGTTATCATTTGATGGTGTAGTTTCTTTCAACCAATAGGTACATGCTATGGTCTGATTAGGGACACGATGAAGTCTGCGGGATATACTTTGATTGCTTCATTTACTTCTGTTCATTCTGTTATCATACAAAAACATCGCAGATTGTTGTCAAATACAGCCTTCAGAGGTTAACTCTCACAAAGAAGGCACACTCTCGCATTTGGAGACGTCAATTACACATAGCAGCATCCATGGTGGTGGCACGCTATCAGCCACCGCTCGTTAGGTCTGTTTTCCTTGTAAACATTTGTTTTGGTTGCTTTAATATGTTTTCTTTTCATTCATTCTATTTTGTCAAACGAGGAGAAATTGCATCACATTGTGTTTCCTGTTTATGTAGTATTGCGCCAATGATGGAGTGGACAGATAATCATTACAGGGCACTAGCTAGGATCATATCAAAACATGCATGGCTTTATACAGAGATGCTTGCTGCTGAAACAATTATTTATCAGGAGGGAAATTTGGTAATTAATTGATCTGTATATTCATGCTATACAATATTTGTTCATCAGTGAAAGAATAATTGAAACATTTGATCAATTATAAATAACAAAAATACTGAAACTGTTAACCTATATTGATGATATTCATATGTATAATCATGTCAGACCTCTTAATAGAGGTAGAACTTCTTTTTTTTTTTCAGCGTGATTTTTAGTTAAATTGCTTTTATCTTACAGGAAGAAAGAAGAGGCACCGAGAGAGGAGGAATCTGGCGAAATTCCCGAGATAGACGAGATCCGGCAGAGGTTACTTCTACATTGGCTAAGACATCGTTGTCACTGACTAAATAATAGTATTTACTGGCTAGTAAACCTACATCGCAATGGGTTATACTTGTACATCGTTGTAAATTTGTTTCTATGTGTTGAGGTATGTTGTGAATTCTTGTGATCGAAGGTCTAAACATGTGTAAATCGAACTGAAAATCTCGATTAATTGGTGGATTTTGGAATGGGGAAGTAGTTACTGTCGCGGATTTTTTTACTGTCATACGTTTTTCCTGTAACACATTTTTTCTTTACTGGCACGAATTTTGTAATTACTGGCACTTGTTTTAGTAACCTGTAACTTTCAATGTACACACTTGTATCTCATGTATAAAAATAAGTGAGTTATGGTTATAACTAAAGGAGGGAAGGTCGTGTCGACGCCATCGAGCAAGATTGGAAGGGCCAACCATTTCTTCAAGATTGGGAGGGCCAACCATTCCTGCCTCCTCGTGAGTGCCACCAAAAGTTGCTCTCTGTTTAAGATTGTAGAACTCGTACATTTGGTTGTTTTGTCGTTTTAGGACTCGATGCGTACATTTGGTCTCTTTTGATGATTGTAGGACTCGTACTTTTGATCGCTTTTGATATATACCTTTACTTCCCGGGTTTATTGTTATTGTAAAACTTGGTTTTATCTGTCCGATTCCTATGAGTTGGCACGGTATACACCTTTACTGGCTAGTAAATAAACGTTATTGGCACAAATAATGTTGAAATTGGCACATATTAAATTATCATAAACTTCAGAAGACAGAAATTGGAAGCAAAGTCGAGGTAGTTCACGTACAAATTAAATAAGTGCCTATATACGTAAATACAAAAGAAGCCCCAAAATGCGTGGGGGATGAGAAGCCCCAAAGCGCGTACAAATAAGTGAGTACAAGAAGAGTTATATAGTTTGCCGATGATGCAAAAGGCGAATGTTTGTGATTTTTGCTTACTAGCCAGTAAATGATTTTTCCTTGCCAATAAAATCGATGTCTAAGCCAATAACGGAATAACCCCTGACAGATCTTATCTATCTCAGAAACTTCCCAGTAGAAGGATATCGAACATTAAACCCAAACGAAATGAGTCCATAATAACTTAAGTCCAAAAGGTGGAAACGTTTAAACATCAGTCAACAAACACTAGTCATCCAAAAGGTGGAAACGTTTAAACGTTTAAGAGCTAAACCAAACACTACGAAGTACTAAAGTTCCTAACAACTACAATCCATAACAACATCCACAAACTGTCTACAATCAGGCCGACGCATCGGGTGGGGGTTGGGGGGTCGGTGTGGGAGGAGGAATGGGGCAACGACACATTGGGTATGAAATCCCACTTTGAAATGTTAGACTAGGCTTTCAAACCTTCAACCTGTACTCGGGGTGCAAGATTCTAACGAGGGGTTTCATCCCTCGAAACGTAACCCGGGAATCATAATCCCGGACCGTTACACTTGTTGTATTTCCCATACAGCAAGAATCCCTCGTTACGTAACTCGGGAATCATAATCCCGGGTCGTTACACTAACAAAATACTACATTCGACTGCGCAAAAGAAGAGTTATCCCACTAGACATCGATTTCTTCACATTGTCACGCCATGCTTGCTTATGTCCTCCGACACTTCCGGCGAAGGAACTCTCCCCGAGACGGGTACCTGCTTGTCTCCATTATCTTGCTTATGATAGACCCAAACGGTATGCTCTCATCTATGAGCATTGCCCCCTCCTCCATGTCCACGTCGACAACTTTACCTTTCATATCCGGAGCAACGATTGTCGGTTCTGCCGAGGTTTTCTGGTTTATCTTGCCAGCTGTGTGAATTTCTGTGCCAGCTAAATTGTTGTCTTTGTCATCCAAATGGTTATCCATGCCATACTTCAAATTGAGATTAAGATGCGATGTAGACCCAACTTTACTTCGACATATTTTTTTCCCATAAACATATATAAAGTGGGTGTCTATAGATAGATAAAATTAAATTAAGTTCAAAAATAATTTTTTTTTTATTTTAACAAATAAAAATTGCTGAAAATTAGTGAAAACAATTAAAATTTAAGCAATTCCCTTCTCTCTCCTTAGCCTCTTTCCTCTTTTGTTTTTTCCTTGGTCACCTTCTACTGGTAAAATTGGTCACAATTATATTTGCAAAAATGACATTTTTTTCTCTCTCTGCAATTTGTGCATGACATGGTCATTTTTGCAAAGTTGTAATTTTTTTGGTATAACCATGCAAATTGTCCTTTTATTTATGAAAAATACTTTTTGGGATAGAGAAGAAGAAGATATTTTTTGGTGGATGAGGTGGAGATTATTTATGAAAAAATAATCTTTTGGGTATTTTTTGCGTATTCTTTTGGTTGAATGGGACAGTAAAAAGATGTCACCCTAAATTCAACACTCTCTATTCGTCTGCAAATCCCCACTCGTATAAATTAAATTTTGATGGCGTAGTATCATCTAATAATGCCAATTCTTATGGTTTTCTGACCAGAGATGAATCCAGACATGTCATCTTTGCAGAATTTGGGACCTCACCGTTTCCATCTGTCACTGACTCACTGGTACCGAGGGATACAGTACGTGGAAATGAATCACAAAAGCTATTGATCTCCATATTAGCAAACTATGTATTAAAGGGGATAATTTAGGAATAATTAACTGTCTTAAAACCGGAGTCGCAAACTATGTATTAAAGGGGATAATTTAGGAATAATTAACGGTCTTAAAACTGGAGTCGCTTGTTCACACGAGATTGAGATGCTCATTTCCGATGTCCTGATGCTTGTTGGGGCGAGATTGAGATGCTCATCTCCGATGCCCTTTTTTCACTCAACTTTTTCTCTGAATATGAGATCTTTCACATCTACAAGATCGGTAACCAGGCTACTGACCGCCTCTCTCATCTCCAGAATCAAAGGCAACAAAAGTACTCAAATTTTTACTGAAAAATTCAAATTGTATTAGAAAATAACAAGCCTTAAAAATATATAGAAGAAAATGTCAGACAGATCTGACTCATCAAGAGGCCGACAAAGTCAATTTAGAATATTTTTTGATAGAAAAATTATTGCATACTAGTATTTACAGTCGATGTTGGACAATTTTTTTATAGAAAAATTAAATAAAAATTTATCAACCTAGATCACATCAACTAATCAGCCTCCCTGCCACTCATCTCCGTGGGAAAGATCCCTTTATCTAGTCACTCTCTCAGCAGTAGTAGAAGACTAGAAGAAGTACAACAAGGGATTTCTGTGCGTTGAGTTCATCGTCGTCGTCTTCTTCTTTGCAACAGCAATCCATGGAGTCGTCTCCCCCTGAGGGTTACCGCAAAAACGCCGGCATTTGTCTCATCAATTCTTCAAAACAAGTGTGTCCTCCTCCTGATTTTAATCATGTTTTGTAGTGTTGGGTTTGGATCCCATTTGATTTATCTGATCATTTAGGTTTCCTAACCCCCTTCAAAGATTGAAACTTCTTAAGTTTGAAACGAGTTTTTGTTCAGGTGTTTGCTGCTTCCAGGCTTGATAATCCCGATGCTTGGCAAATGCCTCAGGTAACTTCACATCCATAAACTCTCCAATTCTCCATCAAATTAATATGAGTTTATATTGTAATCTTTCATAATCGGAGTTTTATATTCAGGGTTATAAATTATGCAAATTCATTTTTTCTATGATTCCCAACTTAAGTTTGAGATGTTAGTTAGGGATTCTTGAGCCATGTGGAGCATTAAATGGAAACTCTGTACTTTGAGCCACTGACCTATTGTTATCGGTCTTGTTATCGATGTCTAGTGTTTGGTATATCAATATACATATCAGCTTTGATATCAATATCTAGTGTTTACTATATCAGTATATCGATATCTTGAGCTTCAACTAAAAGTGCTTGAAATTGTATGTGGTTGGTCTTTGAGCTGCTCAACAACATGATTGAATGTTGTAAGAATGAAATGTCAAATGTGTCCGTGTGTGTGATTTTGGAGTTTTGAAAGCAATTTAGCACTCAACTATTGTTTCATCATGTTATCTTCCAAAAGAACCATTTTGTTAGTCTGGATGAACTTGAATTGCAGCTGTACATCTACATACCCTTTCTAACCCACCAAGTTCAAAATATGAAGATCCGATCACCGGTGAAATAAGGAACAATTTTCCGATTATCTAAACAGGGGGGTATTGATGAAGGTGAAGATCCGAAAACTGCAGCTATCAGGGAACTGAAAGAGGAGATAGGAGTCACATCGGTAGAAGTAATTGCTGAGGTTTGACTTCTTTTAAATTGGCTTTGTTTGTGGTACACATTTTTGTTTTTGTCCAGGTCTAGAATCTAGGATAGCTAATGGAGTTGAATGAGAAGCCCTGAATACGACGATGAATATAAAACATCAAAGGAATGAGGCTTTCAAGTTCTCGTACCGATGCTTATAAGAGTTGATTTGGTACTAGCGTTTATCAGCAGAGTTAATTGCCTGTCCAATGTGAACAAACAGGTTCGTAGAAGTTTAGGGGCTGAGTTAGAATTTGAGGAAGATCCTCTAGAAACTTGTATGGCATAAATAACTGGTTTAGTTCTTTGAAGTCCTGATGTTGCTGTTACATTTATAGTTGATTGCAAGCTTCGGGTATGTTACTGAAACCTCACTTCAACATACTGTTGCTTGCTTAGGTACCTTGTTGGCTGACTTACGACTTCCCACCAGCCGTGAGAGAAAAGGTAAGACATCAACGGGGATTCGACTGGAAAGGCCAAGCCCAAAAGTGGTGAGCAATCAGCCTATTTATAAAGTACCCTTACACAGTTGCACATTTAAATAACTGCACTTCTTTCTAGTTGTCTTTAGCTTATGGATTTCTTAACCCAACCAAGCTGACCAGTTGGGTGAGATATGTTCTTCTATACCGGGTGTTTATCTTGTAACTCAACAAGTTGACCGTTTTGTTAGTGCAGGTTTCTTCTGAAACTCACTGGTGGCGACTATGAGATTAATCTTTCGGGAGATGGGAAGGAGAAGCCTGAGTTTGGCCAGTGGTCATGGATGCCTCCAGAACGAGTCATTGAGCTTGTGAGCTGTGCTTATACCATCACAACACATGTTCTGTCATTGTCTGTCATTTATCATTCTCATCCTTTTCGACTTTGCCCTTTGCAGGCAGTTGAGTTCAAGAGGCCAGTCTACAAACAAGTTCTAACAGCCTTTGCCCCACATCTCTAGTAAGAATTACCAAAGTTGTCGTTGTCGTTATAACAAAATATTCTTGTGGCCTGGGCGACATTACATTCGAACTGTGAGGTTCACCCCATTTGTAGCTCTTCCATGATCTCGATGGAAGATGATCATTCAAAGAGGAAGAACATAAGCTGATTTGTACTATCTTATTGACGATTGTCTACTCTGTTCTCTCAATTTCTGTCATTTATCATTCTCGTCCTTTTAGATAGTTCTTGGGAAGCCCTAGGGCTATCTTAGAATCGGGTCATCAAGCAGGATTCATCGAGTTGGACTGTTTCAACTTCGCACCCATAAAACATCTCTTAACCCGCACGTTAGGGCTTATTAAATTAACCGAGTAGTTCGAGTTTGACTTGAAAACACTTGATTTGAACTTGTTCATTTACTGAATGAGTACATTTTTATGGTTGAATTTTGTAGAATTTACGGTTATTACGGAGTATATCATAACTCATAAGCGATTAGAGTTACTTTTACTCGAAAAAAAAAAGCTCATTTCAAACTCTTTTATTTACCAATATCATAGGAGCGCGCGGGAGTTGCTACTCATAGGGCTGTTATTCGAGTCGAACGAGCCGAGTATTGCTTGTTCATATTCAGTTCATTTAGAATATGAATGAGCTCGAGCCGAGCCTAAATTTGACTCGAGCTTAAAAAATGTGCTTATACTCGGCTCGTTTAGAAAATGAACGAGCTCGAGCCGAGGTTTTTTTCGAGCTTTAGACAATTCTACTTGCTCATTATATATGAACTTCAAGCTATGCGAGTTTAATTCGAACGAGGCGAGCTTTGATCCGAATTTAAAAATGTGCTCAAACTCGGCTCATTTAGAAAATGAACAAGCTCGAGTCGGGTTTTTATCGAGCGAGTACGAGTCGAATTCGAGCTACTCATTACTACCAGTATATATAGTGTACAAGAAGGAAGAAAAAGGAAAAGAAAAATCGAAAGCCGCGGAGAGAGTCAAGAGAGAGCGGGAAATCGATTTCTTCTTTTCTTCGTTCCCAATCGAATTTCGGCGATCATCTCGCGCATTTCGCCCAGCATCAATCACCGTCCTCGGTTCCATCTTCAGGTCTGCAAGCATCGAGTTTGATTTGTCCGAAGTTTAGACTAGGCGGCACTGATCGATTTCTATACCCCTTTTTCTTTTCCATGAATATCGTTCGGTGGATCTGGATGAAGAATCGAATCGTTTCGCTGATCAAATTATCCCTCAAATCCTCAACTTGTGAGTTATCCCTCTCTCGGAAAAAGTATGAAATCATTTCTAATCGCATAAGCCGCATATATTTCGGGTGGAGGAGAATAAATTCCAAGGAAATTCGAATAGTTTTTGGCATATTTGCTAAATTACCTAGTATTAGGGTTAGGTTGATGATTTGTATACAGGAGGAATCTTGCTTGCTTTACTGCATCAATGCTGCCTACTTTTAGTCTTTTTCACCGCCATTAGACTGCCTGGTTGCGATTTAACTTAATTTATTTGTTAAATTAGTGTGTTTTTGTTGAGAACTTCCGTGATGGCCCAATCCCAACATATCCACATCCACTTTATTTGCTGTATTGATTGTTTACTCAACACATATATTTGCTCCCCCAGATAAGTTTGGTTGGTATTTTTGATGACTGGATCAGGATTTCTGAGTCTGGTTGCCAGATTCAGAAGTCCTGAGTCTGGCATAATATTTAGCAACTCAGATTGTAGTTAAACTGAAAGTGCATGGAAAAACTTTGAGATATCTCGCTTTTGTGTGATCAGCTAACAAAGAGAAATGGTTTCCGAATGATTATACATCTCAAACCAACACCAAATGAATGAAGTAGGGACATACCTAACCAAATTGGCAAAAAATGTACAAGGCTAGCAGGACTATGTTATTCATTTTGGACAAGAAACTAACTTAGTATAAACAGTACCTTATTATCTCAGAAATGTTATTTTTCGCAACTTGTAGTCATACTAGCTGGCAAGACTTCTTACCAAGCTTGAAATTCCGCAAGTTTCTCTGCTGAAGGTTGAGAGTTTCTTGGTTCTAGGCCTGTGTGCATTTATACCTCTATGTACCTAGATACACATTGGTACCTAGCAACACTACAAGTTCATGGGAAGTGGCATAGACATGATATCCCTCATCAAGCTTGATGTTGAAGATTGAAAGGTTGTTCTCATGAACACAGGTATGCAAACTACATCTTCCAAGTTAACCGCATACTGAAGTTTGGTTAGGGTTAAAAAGCTGTATTCATAATAGTTACATTGTTTTGCTGGTATTTATTTCCTTACCTCAACATATAGTCTATGAGCATGATGTAGGTGTTAGCCATTGGATGTCATTAGCATTGTTTCAACTTATAAGCTCACTTTATATAAATATAGCAATAAAAGAAAGTGCCATGATATTGTACATTCAATTTGAAAATCTTGCCGTACTTTTCGCTCCATTATATGCTGCTAGGACATGTACTCAATCTGTAACATCAATATTAGTACATTTTAGTTTCTAGTCCACACAGATGAAGTGGACTAGTTTAACCTTATTTCTGTTAACAAATGGAAAAGCACACCCAAATTATAATCCATTGCTTCCATGTTATCTTCTTTAAGGTTCAATTATCGAAGTGTTCATCATACTTTTTATGCAGATGGGACTGGAAGCCTCTACTTTATGGACAAACCGCTGAGCTACCTCTGTTTGGGTTGTCCTTGAAGCTGCCTCAATGGTTACAACTTACAACTCATGGCTTGATGCAGTTTGGGAAGGATCCCGCAACCTAAGCTACTTTCAGGGGCAACCGGTAATCTTCTCCAGCTGTATATACTATCTACATTTAGAATGCTGACATTGTTGTTAATTCCTCTTCCTTTCCTGACAAGTCTTTGCATTCCATTTCCTGGGCCATAGTTACTAATGGTTCTCAATCTACTCTGTCGTGTAAACCATTTGTCTGAAAGCATACTAAATATGTAGAAGTTATAAATTTAATGTAGCCCTGGAATTCGGGATGTTATGGCATTGGGCCTAAATGCCTAAGCAATAAACAGTGACTAATCCAGTAGGTAATGTGTCCTTGTGCACCTTGTTATTGGGCCAGTGGGAAGCTGGGCCTACTTCACCAGAAAGCCATGGGAAAAGGAATCCATGATAATATGGTGAAAAGGAACAAGGAAGAAGCCCAGGATTGTCAGGTGAAAAACAGCATGATTATATATCTGTTCTCTGTACTTACAGTATGTATGGATCAGACTGAGTCATGCAAGTTAGTGCTCAGGTCACGTGTCAAAAGTTACCCTCTCTCTCTCTATGCATATAATGCTTCAAGACAAGGACCCAACAATGATTGATAGGAAAGCATCGCCTCTATTCCTAAAGATTCTTCATTCCCCTACTAACATTCTAGTTAGCTTTCATGTCTCCTGTATCCTTTATTGACTGGGTCTTCCCCACCTACAGTGCCCTTTTGCCATTGCCATTTAAACTCCCTCCCTCTCTTTCTCGTTGTTGTCTGGTGATTGGGACTTAACTGCCTCTCATAAAGCAACATGGCCTGGGATCTCTCAAAATTCATCTTCACAAAATCCCATGACTTTAGATTCGTATATTTTTGTATTGGGGCCAAGGCAGGCGTGCCTTATTGTCTTGGGATAGGATTTTTATTGATCTCTGTAGATTGCACTAACTTACATTTTGAGGATCCAATTTACACTCTTAAGCTTCATAAGAGTAGTTTAACATTTAAACTATGAAATTAGCGTCTTCTTTGAAATAATACTTATTAGAACAGTCAAATGGGGTTCATAAATTTTGGTCTGGCCTTAACTATTTGATTTTTTAGACTGGCTAAATTTCCAACTACAGATGAATTTTGAGGATGCATATCTGGTTCTTATAGAAACAGGGTTAAGATCTCATGGGAAATTAATGCCATGGTCCTACATGAATATACGGGTTCACAATTACAATGCTTCAGAATCACTGTACTCTTTTACTGTGATTACAAAGTAATGGGGCTAGTTTTGTGCTTCGATTATGACAATATGAACAAAACTATTTGCAAAAATTTGCCATCTTGTCTACCTTGAAAAGCTGAGATGGATAGAGAGATCGGTTTCTAGGAATCGACGGATAAAACTAATGTTAGAGATCCAAGAAACTCCTTACTTTCATGCAGAAAAAAGAAGAAAGAGATTAACTTTAAGGAAGATGGTGTGGCACTACAAAGACTCCCCCTTCTTTTCCTAAAGACTGCAAAAGTTTATTAGGCTGTGGAAACTTTGTCTCATGCTCAAATCTTTTTAATATTAAACCATCCACTTTAATCTCTCTTTCTCAAAAGAGTTGGAGAGTGTGGAAGCTTGTCCACTGTGGTAGGCCAACAAGATACTACTAATAGTGCAATCAAAGTGTAAAGATGCATTCCCTTTCAAAATGTTTGAATGCTACTTTTTGGTTGATGCAAATATATGTAAAATAGTGTGAAAGGATTATTGTAATTGGAGTGCCTTTTCCTTTTTCCTTTTTATCTTCATTGTTTCCTCTCCTTTTTACATAAGTAATCATTACGATCTAGATTATGTTCAAAGATCATATATTCTGAAGCGGCTCAGCTTTTCTTGGCTTTTTATTCCATTAAAGTTGCCATCTTCATCCTTTATGATTTGTCACTGGCACTTTGGATTGAGCATGCTTTCATCTTCCCATGACATGTTAATACCCAATTTCTTTCCAGGGACAAAGTAAATGTATGCATAAACTGTCGTTGAGATCATTAATTCTCTTGTTTGTTGGTGCAATATCAGTGTTATTATGTAATCTTGATTTTTAATCCAAACACAGATGAATATATTGTCTTTAGAATACGTTTGAAAAGGTTGCAACCACTTGGCATTTTGTATGAAGAGAGGTTTAGTCTTATGTCTGTTGTTTTCGTATCATAGTTTTTGGAATAGGTTGTGAAATATTATTGATTTTGGTAAATAGAGAGCGGTCATCGGGAGTCGAATCGGGGACTTTCGGGTACTACCCTAAGATCCTTTCCGGCCCGACCACCCCAACATGGTTAGTTGTTAAATATTCTGATTTCAGAAGGAAAGCTGATAGTGCTGCATTTTCTAGAATCTAGATATGAGTTACATTGGATTTTAGCCTTGGATATGCACATAATGATCTTTGTAGAGTTGAGAGAACGTAATTCAATGGGCAACTTTTGGTCCTTGATCATTCTTCAAGCTTTTTCTTCCCCAAAAGGTCTTATCAATAATTTCCTCTATAAGCAACTTCAATCTAGCAAAGTAGAGTGTTGTACAGGCAACCCTGTTCATGAAGCATGGCTCCTTTGTTGTTAGTTTGTTGCTGCCGTACTGATCTTCATAGTTGTAACAGCTTTGTGTTATTTTGACAGTTGTGACATCATGTATATATGTTTGCTATGAAAAATGGTTCAGCTTTGTTTTATCTTGAAAGCTATGCATAATTCATTGATTCCCAATGATATATACTTGTTCACTGAGTGTAGCTTAATGTGACCTTAATTCATCGATTCCGGGCGATACTTTGCACTCATTGAAGACAAGCTTCTCCTTTACTAGGTAAATGTGAATGTGGTTAAATTAAATGTACTATTCCATGGTCAAATCTAACGGCTGAAATTACTGTAACTTCACCCTTTTGAGGGTGGTTGTGCTGAAAAGGGTAATTATAACATGATTAATTGTTCCTGTTTTCTCGAAGAAAATGATAATGATAATTGATAGAAGAAGAGATCCACTAGGTGAAGTTAAGTATAATTACCTTGCAAGTAAAAATCAACAGTTGTAAGAAAGATATATGTGTGAATCTCAAGTTTCCAAAAAGCCATTTTTAGGGGTTCCAAAAAGAGGAAACATATGCAGAAAAGAAAAAAATAGTAAGAATAAAGCAGCCCAACTTAAAGCAAAAAAAGTGATGGAAATAAAAGCTTTTTTCATTGTGCCTTCAAATAATTGAAATATTGAACAGGAGAAACCTCAAATGAAAAACTGAAAATGTTATAAGCTCAGTACTAAACAAGTATTCTGTATACCTAGCTTGTTAAACGGCTTAGAAATTTAGATCATTTTATTTGGTTGTTTCATTCTATTTTTCAGCTTCCTATTTGTGATTGTTTGGCTCAAAATGGTTGTTATTAACATAAAGAACAATAGTACAGTATTATACTGATGAAAAATAAAATAAAGTAACTAATTAGTGGGAATAAAAGCTTCTCAATGATAGTTTAGTAATTGCTCTGAAAAAAACAATTTTAATGATAAATATATGATGTTGGAATGTTGAATCATTTCATATCATGGTTCATAATGGGATCATTGCTCGAGGATGTTGTGTCCTTCATGAGACAACTGCCATCATTGCTAGGATTCCAAGTGCCTACCTATGTTCACTTATCTGTATATTCTATACTCGTTGCTTTTGTGATCAACCACAAGAAAAAAAAAGGGTTATCATTACATTTGATATTGGGATAATTTTTGGGTATTGAATGTGTAATTAGTCTTTAAAGTAGTCCATTATTAGACACATTTTAAAAAGAAAATGATAAGGTTGTCTTGATGCCTACTTATGGTGGAAGTCTGTTTGTTATATATTTAATCTCCATATTCTGCCTGTAATTAAGGGCGGAAATGCTTGCAATTTGTTTGATTTAATAGAATTAAATTATTTAGAAATATTAAAGGATTTATTTAGATTTACTCATAGTGGATTAGTCATTAGTGGCTTATGCTTTTGTGCAGCTGGTTTTAGTTTTCCAAACCCCTGTTTAATCTGCATATTATTTGAGAGTTCACATGGAAAAAAATAAAGTAACTCATTGAAGCATTATCATTACTTTCTTTTAAATTCATTGTGGTAGATATATGAGAATGTGTTTTTATGTTCTATGACAAGAAGGGAAACTAAGAAATATTTATCCTGAAAACAAGGAAGATCATAATCCAGAAAGCTGGCAAAGCATTCAAACTTCAAACAAGGAGTGAAGTTTAATAACCTTCTTTTATGCATCTTTTTATTTAATTTTATTTTATCATGCCATAAAGTAAAAAAAATCTTTTTGGTCTTTAAGACTAGATGGATGCTTCTTTTAGGTCTTTCTTCATTAATCCACTTTTAGGTTTCTGATCCTTCCCTCCATGTATTACTTTGAATTGTTTGAAACATTGATCAATCTCTGTGCTTTTTAAATTTGTTCCCAAGATATGAATTATTTTTCAAGGAAAAGAGTGGTGAAATCCAAATGGATCAACCAACTAGTGATGAAAGAGGCTCTCAATTTTTCCCTCCTTTTCGCTTTAATGGTGTTTTTTTTCCTTTCTCTTTTTATACATTTTTTTTCTTCTTTTCATGCTAAAGCATAGGTCGACTTTGCCGAACGTTTACGTTAAGTATCAAGGTAAATGATTTTAGTGTAACGGTAACAATTTTTTAATATCATCTTTTCTCAAAATGATTCTACACCGTCACTAAGGCATGAATCATGTAAGCATAGTAACAAAGTACCCTTTCCAAAGGTAGTATGATTCTCTTAGGCAAACTTAAACTGCCTTAATATTCATACATTTTGAAGCTTATGAACTCTTTTAACTGATCAGTAATTAGAAACATTGGTTTTGAATGTTTGCTTACTGCTTCGACGTTACAGTAGTCTAATGTATCTAATAGTGCAAATATGTTGTTATATCTGATAAGTGAAGCTCCATAGGAAATAAGAGAGGAATTTTGAACCATTCTGCCTTCAAGACATTGGAACTGAAAATGTAAATTTACATTTCTATATAAACATACTTGTACTTCTACACCGACAACCCTAACTAATCACCCATGATCGTAGAGATTACTCTGCTAATAGTTTCTCCTGGTTTACCTAACAGTTAATCCTTGTATCCCTTTTCCACCCAACCAGATTAAAAGAAATACAAACAAGCAAGAAACTGCGAAGAAGTAAGATCGCTAGCTATGGTGCATTGGTTAACCATCACCGTTCAACTCTACAACACTTGGACTTTGAAGAAGATCTGCCTGTCCACAGACTGTAAGATGCCAATTTCTGCCACTGTGTGCTCAGCATCTTCATCAATGGAGAGATTCAAATCCAGTTGTATACAGGGACTGCTCATCTCTTCTGCGTCATCTTCGTTGTCACTTTCCTTTTCTGTCTCTTGATTATTGTCTCTATCATGCTGGAGCTTCTGCTTGACTGGAGGAGAGCTAGCTCTTGATGTTGAGCTGAAGCTTTCACAGCTGAATATGACAATGGCATCCTCGAGAAGAACCCTTTCACCATCTGGAAGTGTTATCATTCCACTCTCAATCGCCCTCTTGATGCCCTTTTGGGAAAAATGATCCACTTGCTCTACATCCTCCACGTAGAACACACGGTGAGGATCATCTCTCACCGCTTTAGCAAACCTCTCGAGGTATCCTTGATCACATTCATCCCTTGGCCTCTTGTTCCTTGAATCATCTGTTGAGTCGGCCTTTGTTGGCGATGAGAAGCTGCTTAGCCCTACTGACTTGAAGCTCATGTGTGAACCGAAGATGAGCTTAGCAAGCTCTCTTGCCACCTTAACCTTACCATCATAATCCGCACCTGAGAAGAACAGCCAAGTTTCGTGCTTTTCCTGCACTTTGCTGCACGTCGAGTTTTCTTTTCTTCTCACCAATCCTGACCTACATTTCAAAACTGTCCTTGCAATATCAGGAATTATTTCCTTTTGCCATGGAACTCTCTTCTCCAAGACACAGCAAATGGCTTCAAGGTTCTCAGCTGTACACTCTTTGAAATCCATTATTTTCTCCATCATTGTGTCTGACATCTCGCTGGAAGAAGCCGAATTAGGAGTAGAGTTGGGATTGGATAGAAGGTCTGGCTTTGGCGGATAAGTATGATCAAACATCCGGAAGTTTGCCTCTTTGGAAGGCCATTTGGATTCAAACAGCGTAGACCATCCGACCTTTGTAGTGTGGAAACTATGAAGGTTTTTCTGGTCATAGGAAGAGATTGAAGTGGAAGGGGAAGTAGATGCTGATGTGAAATTGAATGTTTTATGGATTGAGCTGCAAATGGAGTTCCATTTCTTGCAAAGCTCCTTGATTTGTGCTTGATCCTTCTGCAAAAGGAAAATATCAATGGTTAGTATAATGATCACTGTGTTACAAATTCATACTTCTGGTAGTATTTTGTTGCAAATACAAACCTGGTCACTCATACTTTCTTCTCTGCTCTCTTCCTTGCACTTCTGCAGCCATGAAGGCAAGCTTGAGGTTGTAGATGTAGTAGTAGTAGTGATGGTAGTAGATTCCATGTTTCTTGCACTTGCTGCTAAATGCTGAGTTTCTCGATGAAAATTGGCGGAGCAATCAGAGCAGCAAGTGAGATGCATATCCATTCCGCTCTCTAGAATGGACAAACATTTCTTCTCTTCATGCAATGTGCTGAAAAGAAGCATCAAGATAATAAAGTTAGCTAAAGTAACCTCCAATGGAGTGTTTAGAGTAAATTGAAATTTTTTAGTTCTTACCTGTCTAGATTGAGACTGAAGTCCAAACTGCCAACAGGAATCGCGAGAGGGTGAAGATCCAATAGTGTCTCCAATGAAGGATGCCCCTTTTTGCATTTGATGTAAGAGTTGAAATTTGCAATGCCAAGAAGTCTCAACCTTCCAACAGTTTCAATACTGTTTCCATATAACAACCTCCTGATACCCAACACCATTTGTTCTACAGGGCAGTAAAAGCTTTTTCTTTGGTCACCATAGTATCCCCAATATTCAGATGCCCATTTGAGATCACCCAAATACAAGACAACACTCCTACCCAAACTTCCATTCAAAAGGCACCTAAGCTCCCCTAGTTTTAACTCAATCTCCTCCCTAGAGAAGTTCTTGATTGACTGTAAAGAAAGACTCAAGAACTGTGTATGCCTCAACTCGTTCGGTACATCGCCCCTCTCAATTTTATCCTTGACTGCTCTCACTACGCCCTCACAAGTACCCACACACTCTCCCACCACAACTGTGTTCTTCTTTCTTGTGTTGACCAGCGACAAAATCACGCCCGAAACATCCTCATTCCTAACAGCTTGGCTGCTAATGAAGGGTAATGGAATATGTGTTGATGGGTGCAGGATGAGTGAAGGAATGATTGGATGGGTTATGGTTTCTCTAGAGTATTGGCTGCTTAGAGGAGGACTAGTGTTTTGAGAGGTGACCTCCAAGGACACAGCTTGTTCGACATTGGCCTTAACATGGGGGCTGGAAAAGCCGGCTTCTCGCATCACCCTGCTGACACTAGGGTCATCTAGGATAGACACCACAAGCTGTTCGGTCTCGATCTTAAGAGCCAAGATGGGCTGCTGTTGGTTCTCAATGGAACCGCGGCGTTGGTGGGCTTGGGCGCGCTTGAAAGCAGCCACAAGCGCATTAGAGAAAGAGGGATAGAGAGAGTGCTGAGGCCCTAGGATGGGGCTAGGAGTGGTGGTCGGAAGGCGATTGAGAGCTACATTGAAGCAGAGCTCCAAGGCCTTATACTGTAAAGGGTGGGAGTGGGACTTAAGACAAGCTCTTTGGAGAAGGCCAGCAGGGGAAACTAGCATGACACTGGCCACATGGATTGGGGTCACCTGAGCATGGCCTCTTCGCCGCGCCAAGTTGATCGCCTGCTTTACCGTGCTAGCTGCCTCTGCAGTTAGTGACTGTTGTATGCTGCAACCACCAGATGGTCTCATATTTCTTCTCCTCTTTTCTTTTTGCTAACTAATGAAAGATGATTGTGTGTTTAAATGGGGTTGCTCAGTCTCTCTTGGTTGCCTATGGAGATGTAGTATTAAGGTTTGAATTCATTGATGGAAGCAATGGGAAGGAGTGGGGTGTGGTTTCAAAAAAAATTGGAGAGGAAGATGGTGTTATGTAAAGTGCAGGAAAGTTGGGGATTGGAGTTGTGCCTTTCTTCAAGGAGAGGGAAGTTTTGTCTTTATAACATCCATTGTTTAAGAAAGTGGAATGCATGTGAAGCAAAGTTGAGCTAAGCTAAGCTGCTTTGTTTCATTTTGTTAAAAGTGGTGAAGGATGATTGGAAGCTGGGTAAAAGCTTATATTAGGCCATATCAGTGGGAGAGTAGCTTTTGGGTATGATTGTCTATTTAAGTGGGTTATTTTTTTCAAACACAAATTGAAAAAAGAAAAAGGAGGGAAAGGGAAAAGTTGGAAAACTAGATAACAAAGTGAAAGAAATTGGAAAAAAAGTAAGGGAAAGGGAAAGGGAAGAGAAGGGAGAGAGAGATGGTGGGGAACCTGGCCAAATAAAGAGGGGATTGGACTACCTGTCTGTTTGAAATGAATTGGAAACTGTGCATCTGTTTAGCAGTTTGATTGATGTTGTGCTGATCACCATGAATTCAAAATGGTGATTTTATTAAAATCTTAATTATGTGTCCTACTTATCATATACACAGTTTCATAGCAGTGGTTTTACTTGAATGGATCGGTGATCATCATACATTCATACTCTTTCTTTCACTGGGTTTGGGATTCCAAACTCTGGATACAGGGGTGGGAAAGATTGACATTAATTGATTTTTAACAAATATACCCAGCCTTGTATTTATCAAAATGTCGAATAATTTCGGATGGATGAAGTAATGTGGTTGTGCGCATTGGGGGAGGTAATACTGGTAGAGTATCTGGTGTGGTGGATCTGCTCCTTGCTTCAAGGAAACATTCTTTCTTGGAAAATCAAAATCCCTCACAGACTTAACACTTTCACTCCAAATGATGAACTTTGATAACTGTTCTCGAATCCTACATATCATCCCTTTTTTCACCTTTTGTATTTCTTTATTGTGGTATGGGAATTTTCTCTGGATTCTCAAAGTTGTGTTTCTATTTCCCAGGAAAATGCATTAATGCAAGAACAGAACCGAATCGAGGATGTAGTTCGTTGCAAGTAAGGTCTCCTTTTTTGGTATGACTGATTATGAATGAAAATACCAGAAGTTATTTTTTTTCCCCTTCAGTTCCTGGAAATAGGAACAGGAAAATCTAGTTTATGGCAGAACTAATTTACTCTGCATTATACATTGATATGTAGAGGTGCATATCATAAGCTGAAGCTTATTTTTTGCAGGCTCCCACCTGATATGGACAGCACTCTCAAAGTAATTATATTAATATAAGGCATTGCTTGACATCAAAGCACCAGTGGTCTAGTGGTAGAATAGTACCCTGCCACGGTACAGACCCGGGTTCGATTCCCGGCTGGTGCATTTCTATTTTTTGGCCCTTTTCTTTTTAAATACTTACCTTTTACTGTTTATTCATGCTACAAATATGGTGTTTAAATAGAACTCCATTTATGCGAAGGTAGACCCAAAAGAGTGAGTGAGGTGGTTGGTTCAACGATTTTGTCACATAAGTAAACCATGTTATTGAGTGTACATGGTTTATTAGCTTATTATCAAGTGGTGGATCTATCTATATCTATATATATGCTGTGTCAACCTTAAAGGGAGTTTTAACCAATTTTTTTTTCTTTTTTTCTTTAATTCTCTTTTTTTTTTCTTCTTTTTCCTTTAATTCTTTTTGTTTTCTTTAATCTATATCTATATCTATATAATACTTTAAATGAGAAACATTTTTTATGAGATGTCACTCTCTTCTTAAGAGTAGGGTATTCAATCAATTTTTGAAAAAATTCAATTAATCCATGATCTTAGCCTAAATTATAGTTTTAGTAATTTAAAAAAACAATGGGATTAATCCAAAACATAAAATTAATATTAGTAAATATATCTATATATACTACTTTAATTGTTTTTTCAACCCATGGGTTTAATTCAAAATATTTAATTATATGAACTTTTACTATTATTTTATAATATTAATTTAATATATTATTAGGATTTTATTTATAAAAAACCGTGTCATGGCACGGGGATAATACTAGTTATAACTTAAAAGGAAAAGATTATCGGCATCAAAAATCATCAAAAATAAGCAATAATACTATTTAAAGTATAACTTAGATGACATGTTATTCTTGTTGGGTAGCGGTGATGGTCACTTTTCACTTTGTTTTGTGGTAATGAAAGAGAATTGGATCTCTAAAAGTGATGTGCTCGGACTCGAGCAAAAGGACCGTCGACGAGAGTTCCAAGAAGTCGGGAAGTTGTGGACAGTTTCTGAGTCAACAGATCAGTCGTCAAAGAATGCCGATTTCCCGTCGATTGGTTGCATATTGGAGCAGAACTTGTCAATCGGAGGTCAGACGAAGCGGAAAATAATATTTTACCGAGACGTCGCCTGAGCAGGGACGATTCTGAATGGGGCACTTTTGAGAGAGATTGAGGGCTATTTTGGAGTGACGTTTTGGGGGTGATTTGAGGGTGATAATGGGATTGTGGAAGGCCTTAGAATGATAGTAGGGTAGGTGATGGGGGTTGAGGGATATGTAATGCAAGAGCGCTCTCGGCCTCGCCTCCGAGCTCTCTCCAACACTCAATCTTCCACACTCTCGGCCTCGCACTCCGAGTGTTTCCGACCTTTTGATTCCGTCGTCTCTCACTAAGGAATCTCCTTCTACCTCTCACCGAAAGTTTTGTTCCCGACCTCTCACCTAAGAACGAAATTCTTGACCCGAACAACTGGAAGCTAAAAGGCTCACTTTTCTCAAAATTCAACTTATCCCCAAAAGAAGTTCTAACATCCCTTTATATAGGAAAATATTAATGCTATGGAAAATAAAAAGAAAATAAAATAAATCGATAAACTAATGACAGATAATACGAAAAGGTTTTCCGAGATTTATGACGGAGAGATGAGCAACCATAATGGGGAAAACTAATGGTCTTGGTTGCCATCAAAGAGATGGAAGTTAGGAAATTTATAAAGCCCCGTCATTTAATCCGACTTTACTGAATGCATTACGGCTTCATTTATTGCATTTCCGATAAACTGCAAGATTTTCGGACCACTTCAAAGATCTCAAATTTCGGCCATCTTCCAAGCTAAATTGATGATTGCATCCTTCAATAAAGTTTTAGCCACTTAAAATAACTTTCCAACAAGTTCTCACCGGCTTCAATCATAATTTTATACAGCCCGAAAGAGTCAAAATACCATGGTGTCGCCATGCTATTTTCTCAAACGAGAGTTGATATTTGGCTCCAGCGACAAATCTTTGTAAAATAAACGAGTCGAGCTCATTAACCACTAGAATCACGTCAAAAGGACCAACACATGGTATTCTATTTCTACATTGATTCCTTTGTCAAAGGTAGATCAAGGAGGCATGGGAAAGCACATGCTCCTTGCATATGACGAACTACCTATATATATTTTCCTTATTGATAACTTTGTTTTGATATATTATATATACATCTAATAAAAAATCCGAGTATAAAGTCATGAATATTTAAAAATTTAACACATTAATTATTTTAATCATATTTCAGTAAAATATAATGCTTTTATATTTTACTTAGCTTGACATTCACATGCTATAATTCAGTTCGAAAGTATCAAAATGAGAGGTTATATTACTTCTTTAAAAAATTAGGCAAGAACTTACATTGCCTTTTCTATTCTTATTTTGTTATTTTTTTCTTTGGATATTTTATAGAACGACAATGTTTTATCATAAAACGATTTTGCTTTAGTCCAAAATGACACTGCATATGTATTTTTACATAGGCGTGGCCATGGGTCTGTCTGACCTGTGGGTCGATGGGTTCGACCCGCTGGATCAAGGGTTGGGGTTCGGGTCAACTGCAGGTTAAATGGTCGCTAGGTCGGGACATTTGGCAGAAATTGGCCGACTCGCCAGGTTTGGGTATTTATATATATATATATAAAAAAGTCAGATTTGGGGAAAAAATCGTTATGTTTGTGTATTTGTCGGAAAGTTGTAAAATGAATAAAAAACTTTATACATTGACCGGGTTGAGAAGAAAAAGGGATGAAGGGCTTAAATTGGTTTTCCAATTGCCTACGTATCCTCTAGTGGAAGAGGAATCAAATCTCATGTAGTTCTTTTACCGTTATGATGAACCCCGCTTACCTACGAATCAGATTGGCCATTAGTGACCCTGCCGTCCAAAGAGGTCCCGACTGACGTACCCTCTAAGTCAAATCCATTATCAGACTCGGACTCTGTGGACAAGATGTACTTCTGAATTCTCATATCCACCCTCTTCCAATAGGCGAGGCAAACTTGGACTTCAAGGTTCTCAGTCGGGAACAGTCTTGATCTCTACTTAGTGAGAATTTGACCACCTCGACTAAATAACTGCTCCACTATGACGATTGAGCAAAGGACTCCAAGTATTTGACAGACGATCACCTGTAAAGTTGAAAATTGTTGTCTTTCCACTCGTCCCCACTATTATATTCGTCGAGCTCCGAGTGGACGAGAACTTCAACCTCTTTGTATCAAATTTATCTCTGGAAAGTGCCTTAGTTCAAGCGGTAATGCTAGTATGTGAGCGCAATGAGCTACTCAAACTAGAAGGCACGAGAGGAGGAGGAGCGTTAGACTCTAGTGCCTGTAGAATAATGAGTATATAATTGTTCAAGTAAATCCTTAATTCTAGCAACTATAGTTAAAACATTGCAGTTGGGATCATTCTCGACCTCCAACGTAGGAAAACAGCTTTCTAAAAACTTTTGAAGCCTAATTAATTTATATCTAGGGTCAAAACAACAGATTACAAGAAAAATATCAGGAACAACTTTGTAATATGCCAACCACTTTCGACGCATCTAAAAAAAGGCGGCAGAGATGGATGGAACAATCAACCCGTCTTGAAGCGCTATTGCAATGTTCATGGCAACAAAACAAAATGAGTTTGATGTAGGAATGTAAGCATGGCCAAAAGTTTGGGTTGCATCGTGGAAAACTTTGAAAACCTCAACTACATCTTGAGCGACCATCAACATATCCCCAAGAACGTTTGCACCTTCGATTTGTTGGGTGACCAAAGAAGAACGATATTTAACACAATCAAGATAGGATCATAACATAATAATGAAAAATGAAAGTATTGAGCTTTTTCAGAGGGATGCGACATTCCTATGCTTTCTAACCAAGATAATGGTTTTGGAATGTCTCATCAAGAGTTTACTAAATATGGTATCAATTGGAGTTGTGGGGTCAAAAAATGTTGATCAGATTGGAAGATTTGGTATTGGTTTTAAGGTGGAGTTTTCAAAGAACGATCTCTTATATATGTTTGACTTTATAAGACTTAGAGTGACATTTCATCTCATGTCCCTCCCTTATTTCAATAACATTATAATATTGTTATATGCATTTGATTTCATATTGGTGTACATGCTTACCCTCTTTTTTTTTTTAAATTTCAAATGGGGTAATGCGACTAAAGAAGGATGTTCTTGTTCTCGCTAAAAAATACGAAACTAAATTTTCTGCCTTGCTTTCACAATCATTGATGCAATTGCAACTCGAAATCTGTTGAGTTGTTGGCCAAATTGATTGGACATGAGTTGTTGCCCAATTTGTTGTTTGTTTGAAGAATTTGATGGAATAGAATTACCTTTGTGTAAAAATGCAACCAACCAACCAAAGCAGAGCAAGAGAGCAGAAGTGAAAGGGCCTCGCTCTATATATAGTATGATCATTTGAGGACGAGGCAAAACACAAACCACCATAAACAAAACAATCCAACAAACATCATAGATCAATATAGAACAACATAATAGGTGGTGCAGTATTGAGAGGGAGATCCAAAAACCACAAGAGCTCCAAATGTAAAGTCTAAGACAGCAAGATCAAGAGCTCTAAACGTAAATACATTGAACGATGCACCACTTGATCGGGATAGAGCCTAAGACACCAAAAGGAAAATAATTTGCAATTATCTTAATCATAGTAATAAACTCTCAGTAAGTGTGTACTTTTCCAACCATCCAATCCAAAAGAGTTGTGTAATGCTCATTGTTAAGTCACGAAGAAGAACCACACATTTTTCATCGTCCTGTTGCAATCATAATCAAACCCTAACCATAATATCATGCATTATTCCATTTTTTGTTAAAAAATGAGCATAATTAAGCAAAATAATTTGCAAAGCAATATCATACTCACCATAAGCTCGGTGACATCGACATAATCGAGATACACACGACTCCACGAGCATAGTCGACGTTATCCAACAAACCTCTAACCCTCCCGCAGGACTACCAAATAAATTTTGAAATTAGAAAAGAAATAAATATGTTACTATCTATGAATATGAATATGCACTCACTTACAACTATATTGGCTCTTTATTTTCTTTTCCTTTTTAGCAATCTGAATATGAATAATTATATTACAATCTATGCGAATATGTAGACTTTTAACTACAAATATTTAAGATTTAAAAGGATTAAATATTCAAAGGATACTACATGACGTATCTCAATTAGCCGACCACGATAATATAAAAAGATTCTACAATTTCCCCTTTTTCTTTATATCGAAATAAAAACAATAGTCAACTTCACATTTTTGTTACTTACCAAACCACTGCAAACATACGAGACTACAAGTTCATTTATCAATGAATTAGGTTTCACCTATTAAACAAAAGAGATGGTTATAAAGAGCAAGGTAATTAACTAATCAATTACTTGGGCGTCATTTATTCCTATAATCATGTCAAGAATAAAAAGATAGTATAAGTGTTAAGTATGATAATGTAACACTGTACTCCGTCCCATAGTTAATATAAAAAAAATGTTCGGAGTGATTTATATGTGATTCAAATCCTACCCACCATATCACATGAGCTCTTCCTATTTAGGCTCCAAATGAGCATAACAGACTTGAATTAGGGTAATCAGATCATAATATTAAATAATAATTAGAAACAGTTACCTAACTATCATAGTCGAATGCCCTGGGGGTTGGAATTTGATATGCAATATAAAACATATAATCACAAATGACCTTGTCTTGAAGAAACTTAGTAAGATCCCTGGGCTTTGTTTTGACTTCACGCATTCTACAGTCATGGAGAATTAGACTATAATTCAAATAATTTTGAAAATCCAGTCTTATGGTTCTTCATATATCATTAACATCATCAGTTTTCGCTCTCAAGCAACATCATTCAAAGTTAATATACTTGGCATTGGCACTAGTTGTTTCTTATTGTTGTGGAGCTCTATTAGGTCGTTGTTTGCTTCATATACATGCGCACAGTAATTTCTAAGAAATCTGAATAGCTCTTAATACGAATCCTGATGGTAGCATGCTCCATGATTGAAGATTGCAACCACCTCAGTGTCTTATATACCTTTCAATTTACGTAGAAAAAACCAGTCTTCATCATAAGCATGGGTTACCCTTTTCATAAATTCCCAAAGACTGCATTAGAGGTCAAAAAGCTGGTGCTTGCAGCAATGGGTGAAAAATATCATACCCTGATATTTGTTCAGACTTTAGTGCAGAATCAAAACAGTATTTGAAACAACGCAGCGAGCCACTTACATTTTCTCATTGGGAGAATGATTTGAGCACATTACCAAACATCTTAAAAGGCTTTATATCCCTTCAAAGCGGCTTTGTTACACAATCTTCTAGAATTAGAAAACCCATCTCTTCTCTTCCTGTCTGTCCCATTGGGTTAAGCTTAGTGAACACAATTGTGGAGGAGTTTACCCAAACATCACAACCTGTTTATAGGTATTTACTATTTTTTCCAAAATGTCTGACGATTGCCTCAAAATAAGGTATGTTTTTCTTAAAATAATGATCCCTTAATTTCCGTAGAGTATAAAAAAAGGGGAAAATCAAACTGACCCTTCCTCCCTTATGACGAGCCACCTCAAGGGGGGGTTACGAATCCATATTCGACGCATATGTTTTGATAGAGATTGAAGTCAAAATCTGATAACTCTTCTGTAACTAACATAGAATTTTTAACTTGCATCAACTCATCTTCAATGGAAACATCAACAAAGTTGAATAACATCCATTTTTTCTTAAATTTGACCAAAATAAAGATATATTATTCTCTCTTCTTCCAATTGAAAAGGAAAAAGACGTGATTATTTCTCATAAGAAGAAGACAACTCGCCTAGGTCAAGTAGCTTATGAGTAGGATTTGAATCATTTATAAATCACTCCGAACATCCAAACTAAAAATCAATTTTAACTGTCTACATTGAATCAAAACCAATTAAGAAAACCCCTAAAGCACAAATATTGAAAATAAAAAGGCGGAATTTGATACCTAGAAACAGCAAACCATCGCTCTTGAAATCCCCCAAATCAAAGAACACCTGATAAGCCCTAAATTAGTTTCATTAGCTAACCGACCCTTCCTCACTCATGACAAGCCACCTCAAGGGGGTTTACAAATCCATATTCGATGCAGATGTTTTGATAGAGATTGAAGTCAAAATCTGATAACTCTTCTTTAACCAGCATAGAATATTTAACTTGCATCAACTCATCTTCAATGGAAACATAAACAAAGCTGAATAACATCCATTTTTTCCTAGATTTGACCAAAATAAAGATATATTGTTCTCTCTTCTTCCAATTGAAGAAGAAAAAGACATAATTATTTCTCATAAGAAGAAGACAACTCGCCTAGGTCAAGTAGCTTATGAGTACGATTTGAATCATTTATAAATCACTTCGAACATCGAAACTAACATTGAATCAAAACCAATTAAGAAAAACCCTAAATCACAAATATTGAAAATAAAAAGGCTGAATTTGATACCTAGAAACAGCAAACTCTCGCTCTTAAAAGCCCCCAAATCAGAGAACATCTGATAAGCCCTAAATTAGTTTCATTAGCGAAGTTAGAGAGCGAAGTTAGAGAGTACTTCAAACCCGAAAGAAACCTAAATCAAAATTCGACCAAGTGTTATTCTGCTCTTCCAATGCCTTCTCATGATAAGAGAAAATATGGGATCAAAGCGAGTAAAGAAGACAACAAATTCATATGGATGGATTAAACAATAAATGAGACAAAAAGGATTCAATATAACCCCAAAAATTCATATGGTTGAATGATATAACGATATAAGCAATGGTAAAGTATTTTGTACCCTGAAATCGACCTGCGAATTTTGCAAAATATCATGTACTTTGATTTATGTTGCGCCTAGTATACATATTTGAACTACGCCATGATCGCACGATCTAGAATGTGATGGCTCGCAGATAGGAAGATAATGTCAGATGTATGAAGCTTCAACATGAAAAAGCCATTTACAAAGCATTTAACGTTATAGAAAGAGAGCTCATTGTCATTTTATTTGAACATTTATAATCCTCTAGATTTTTTTTCTAATATGTCGTTGATTTAAATGACATCGGTCTCTTACTTGTGAACTTATATAAAATTATGAGATTGACTTTTTGACACGGAGACTTTATTATATATTAAGATAAATTAAAATCTTTTAGATTTTATATTTATTTTATCGTATGGTTAAGATTTGATTTTATTCTTACTAGGTTATTAACCGCGCCCAAATCCACGCGGTTTTGTCATTTTGTATAATCCGGATGCACTTTCAACCAATCTAATACAAATTCATAAGTTTAACGGGAAAATATGTACAATAATATCGTGCTAAAAAATACAATAGGCTAAAATATTTGCAACTCCACATGCTATATTGAAATCTAGTAGCTAGTAAACAAAAGATTCATTATGAAACAATACCAAGCACGCTTTTTTTTAATGAGAAAAACACCACCGTCAAGCTCTTTAGTCTCACTTTCATCCATATACATCTTATTCAACTCAACCTCTTTTGTTGCTCCCATTGATTTCACAACAATACAAAACATAGATCAACCAAATAAATAATTAAGGAAGGATTAGTAGAAATTTCATAAAAAAAAGAATGTAACTGCAAGAAATGACATTCTGAAAGATAACCTCTCTTGCAGACAATGACATCGTTAGTGGAAATCATACAAGCAACATTTATGATAACCCACCACTTGGAACTTGTGTTATGACACTACAATACACATATGACAACTGTTTATAAGCCTAAACCAAAATTGAAGCAAGATGTTAAGTAAGCATTTCAAGAATGTGCGTAATAAATCAAAAGTAGGCCTATAGCTATAATGTGATATTAGTTAATGTTTTAGGCAAGATGATAAGAAAATGACAATAGAAACATGAAACAACACAAATAAATCTGATTAACTCTTACAAGCTTATGAAAATGATTTTAGTTAAGCCACCCCTGTTAGATAATTTCTAGAGAATTACAAGGATGCTCATACTTCAAGAACCCATACCCATTTACTATTGGTTACTTTTCAATTTCAGGATATTTAATAAGTCAAACAATCAAATCATTGAAAAAACATATGTACTCAAATACAATCATGTTATTACTTACAATTGGAACAATACTTCTAATTTTTGTATTAACCTAGGAACAATTGAGGTCTTTTTACATAGATTACCACCAATAATTATTAAATCAAAAGGCATGGCTATGCTTTTAGCCATGATTGTTTGAATATCTATGTTATGCATAAACATGCAATTTTAAAGTGTTATTTATATTTAGAAAAAGATGTCATTATAGATATTTTAGTGTTTATTTTATATAAATATATTTCTAATCATTATTAGATTATTAATTGTAGTTTTTAATAAAGTAGAAAAGTAGTGTAATAAATAATATTCCTTGGTATGATGGGATATTTATTAATTTATTTTAGATTGTACAATATTCATCACATCTGGCTAATGGATAGAGTAGTCCACTAACGTATGCCATCAAATGTTTGAGAGCGAAACTCTCATGGAGATAGACGAATTCGTTCAACTTGTTCCCCATTGTTGATTAAGGTGCACACATGAGTTTGCTCTTTGATTTTCGATTCCAACCTTGTTGAAAACTTTAGACCATTTTAGATCTGATTTTGCTTCAGAAGGTTTTCTTTATGGATATAGAGCTGGCTTGTTATATATACAGACAGTACGGTCAATTTCACATAAAATATATGGTGAATTTATCGGCTTCTAGTATTGACAAGTATTTTTGCCTGAAAATAGTTTATCAACACTAACTTCCGTGTCAGTAAAATGTCTACAGACACAGAAAGCTGGTGTCAACAAGTTGTCTTCAGGTAAAAACACTTATCGATAGCGAAAACTTGTGAATTAACCATACATTTGATGAAAAATTTACAATCTTATTTCATAAATTGATTTTAGTTATTCTGAGTTGCCCAATTATGAACTACTAGAAGTTAAAAGAATTTTTAAAACTTGGAAGTTCTTACAATGATCGTCCTCTTTGGTTAATATATTCGTCGCTCATTTAGGTTGTCACTCATCAAAAGTTGGGTTTTTTTTCCACTTTTTCATCTTGACACGTATTGAGTGAGTTTCTTTCCTTGACATGTTTTGACCATAAGAAATGGAATGAACCTCGCTACTAAATACAAGAAGTGGCAGAAAGCAAGCAATGAGCATAGGGGTACTCAATTATTTTTTCTTGAGAATCATTTTTCACGCCTATAAAATAATAATAATTACAATAATCTCAATTATCAGTTTGGAGATTCAAATTATGTGCACCATTTTTCTACTTATATCAAGAAGGTATTTTTGAGATTAAGAGTATTCATAAACAAGATGACATAATAAGAATGAAGACCCAAAAAAAATACTAAATATATATTATTGCAAAGGAGAAGGAAGAAAAGAGGGTAAATGACACATCTCTCGACAATCCGACACCACACGAGACTAGTCCTCGATGCAAATAGCCCTTCTCCACTATGTCCTATCATGTGTCTTCTCCTCGGTGAGCCCCAAAACAACGTCATGTCTAAGCACCTCATTCAATTTCTTTCTCGCAATACTCTTCTATGTCGAACACTCTCGATATTCATGTTATCACACCTGCATCTGCGTATTGACGCAATCGGACATAATGGAGAAAAGAGGGTAAATGATACATCTCTCGATAATCCGACACCACACATGCTAGTCCTCGATGCAAATAGCACTTCTCCACTATGTCCTATCATGTGCCTTCTCCTCAGTGAGCCCCAAAACAATGGTCTATCTAATCACCTCATTCCATTTCTTTCTCGCGATACTCTTCTATGTCAAACACTCTCGATATTCAAGTTTTCACACCTACATATGCGTACTGACGCAATCAGATCTCTTCCCTATAGGTGACCAAACTATCGAAGTCTAGAATTTGACATCTTCTCCCTAATACCGATTACCCTTACCTTCTCATAAATAACTTTGTTTCTCAGCGAGCGTGACTCTCTACTCATCTACTTCTTGATCACCCAACACTCAACCCCATCTAGCAAAGCGGATCTCACTACCATTCTGTGAAATTTACCCTTCCTTTAAGGTTTAGAAGAACTTTTTTGTTACAAAAAAACTCATGACGCAACTTGCCATTTCTACTACCTCACCTAAATCTGACGTTTAATGTTCATGTCTACATATCCGTTGTTATACACCACCAACACCAAATATTTGAAACGGTCTTTATTCAATACAATATCCTCACCCAACCTCATATCCTTATCCCCCACCCAAACTAAACTCCACATACTCTGTCTTTGTCCTGCTCAATTTGAAACCCTTCTCCTCCAGTCTCTCTCTCCAAATGTCTAACTTGCTATCAACCTCTGCTCTCGTCTCACCCACCAAAACAAATGTTATCAACAAAAATTGATACACCACGGGTTCTCACCTTGGATAGATCCCGAAACCACATCCATCATCTAAAAGGAGAAACGAACTTAATGTCAACCCTTGGTGCAGACCTACACGCACCAGGAAGTTCTCAGTATCTCCTTTGATTGTATAAACACTCGTCAACACGCCTATATACACACCCTCAATGACCCTCATGTAAGCTCTCGGTACCCCTTTCACTTCTAAACATTTACATATGAAATTCCGCCACACTTTGTTATAAACCTTAAATTTATAATTTAAATAATTATTTTTAGAGGAAAAACTAAGAGGAAATATTTTTTTTAAGTGGAGATAAAGGAGTTTGAACCATGGTTTGAGTTGTATGTCGAGTTCCACCGGGTGCAAATATCATAGGGGGGATTTATTTGGGCGCGTTTTGTTTGCTTGGCAAACCTGGTGCCATTGTTGGCAAAGTTGTTTGCTTCGCCAAAGTGCCCGCAGAACATATCGAATTGGTTCAACCACGGTATGTAAATATACTAAACCATCTTGAACACACAAGTTCAAAATATAAAGTGCGAAACGGATGTGAAAAAAATTTCCTCTGATCCCAGGCTGAAAATATTGGGTTAATTTAGGAATAGATGCGGTATTGGCAAAGGTGTTGTCAAAACTGATTGAAAAAATTATTTGAGTGAATATGTACTCTTTTGAAATGGTTAAAATCACACGTGCTATGTTACGTGTAGTGTAAGCTTCATCAAAAACGCAAAAAGCAAAAACTCGTTTGTGTAAAATGAACTTTTCATTAACCCAATGACATGTAATACCCATATATGAGTGGCAAATATCACTACAAATTGAAACATGTAAATCACTATGTTTTTTAAAATACTCTATTAATTCAGCTTTACGGGTGTTATTCCTTTTTAGTACTTTCCTCTTAACCGTTTATTGACTAATAGATTGCCAATCCGCTTGAACATTTCCCGTCATAAACTCGTTAAAAACTAATCATTTTGAAAAACTATAAGATAAACTTTCAGCTACCAAACCGAACTCCTGGGTCGGGATGGTGGAGGGAGTTCCCTAAACAAAAATTTCCTCCTCGACCTCCCACACCTCGAGTAGCGCCTCATCCCGATGTCTTCGAGATCCGCTTCCACCTCCGGAAATTGAGGCTCTACGTCGAAGGCGGGGCTCCAGTTGGCGACTCAGTCCACTCTCCTTGCTTAAGGAGGGGGCTTCGCTAACGCTCCTTCGACCTCAGGAAAAAAATTTCAAAAGAATTTAATTAGATATTAAGTAAAATAAATGTAAATATATAATTACAAAAAAAAGATGAAATAATTAAAAACCTAAGAGTAGGAATGAAGGAATTGGGATTCAGCAATGTAAATAGTTGAATTCTTGGAATTCTGACTCATCAAGCACTTTCGACGTTCGAATTTCACGATTTTGGGCGATTATCGAGTGATTAGAGAGTTATATGAGATTGAAGTGTTAGGAAAATGGGAGGGAATGGGGTAATATTTATAGGGAAAATGGGAGGAAAATGCCGACTAGTAGCCGTTGGACAACAGTCGTATGACCGTTTGGGCTATTTTTTATTTCTTGGGATTTGTTAATTTGGTTTTTGGCCTTTGACATTTTTAACTTTTGAAATGTTATATTTACTTACCTCTTTAATCATTATTTTTATAAATCTTTCTCACTCAAATTTGTGCAAAAGAAAATAATAAACACAATTGCATAAAACACAAGTTTATTACACACAGAACCAACGATTACAAACACAATTCTGACTTCCAAACTTGCAACAACATCAAAACATGAAGCCCATCTTCTAAGTTCCAACTTCCAACTAAGTGAAAACATAAAAACAACTTCATACAATACAGGCTAATTACCCGTTGTTCCAATCTTCTCAGGATGTTTGTTCCTGATGTGCTTCTTCAAGTTCTCGTAGTCCAAATTGTTCTTCACCTTGTACAATGACCACAAAGCCTATAGTCTGCTTCGAAATAGCCAGGTGTGATCTCCTCCTTTTCCAAATGCCTCGTGAACATATGGTCCCAAGGAACATCATCTTCACTTCGAGATTGATCTGTCATGATTAAAATTAACAAATATAGAAGTGGGATTTGGATGATAAAAAATGAAATGGAGAGAAGAGGAGACGTTTTATAGGTAAAATGTACCCTCCAACGACTTTTTGTTTTTTTCAAAATCAACCTGGCTAGCATGTGGACTTCACCTCCAACGTTCGATTTTTTATAAAAAAAAAATGTCGACCCGGCGGGTCTCGAGGGTCTTGATCCAAACCCGAACCTGCCTATCCGTCTACTCGGACCCGACGGGTTGGCTTGTGATCCGTGATCATGCCTATAATTTTACCTATGAGAGTGCATAGTTATAAATGTTCAAACATGATTAATTAATAGGTAAAAGAAACCATATGACCGAGATTTACGATTGACACTGCTCTTGGTTGTTCCCCAGCTGTTGTCGTTATCGATAGTGGGGGGTTTTGTTGTTCGTTTGTGCGAGTTGTAACAAAACATTTTGATAAATTTTCG
Organism: Persicaria maculosa; assembly: GCA_963922045.1. Classification (NCBI taxonomy): domain Eukaryota; kingdom Viridiplantae; phylum Streptophyta; class Magnoliopsida; order Caryophyllales; family Polygonaceae; genus Persicaria; species Persicaria maculosa. The sequence continues at coordinate 9,502,944 of OY998255.1, read as the reverse complement.
AACAATATGGTTTAATCCACCTCGTCACGAAGAGACTATTGTTGACGTTAACCCAACACGTCTATCTTTTTTGGTGAACCAGTGATTTAATCCATCTCGTATTAGGATAATATATTCAAATTCGAATATCAAATATCAAATATGGAGAGTTATCAACTAACTCACGCTCTCTTATTTAAACAAGGGCTAGCCGAGCCTGAACAAAAAATTAAGCTCGATTGAAAGCTCGGCTCGTTCGAATAAAGCTCGAATAGCTCGAATTCTATGGAATTTCTAAAATTTCCTTTAAGTTAACATGTTATAACCAAAAAAGTTCGGCTCGAACCCGTTCATTTCCCAAATAAGCCAATCATGAGCAAAATAAAAATCTCGTTTAAAAATTAGGTTCGGCTCGGCTCGAGCTCATTTAACAAACGAACAAGCTTGAACATGTCAAACTCAACTTCTTCGGCTCGAATAACACCCCTACCCAACTTATTTATAACCAATTCTCTCTGAAAATACAGCACCAAAAAAAGCATAGAAATGTAGTATATGGCCCATTGGGCCGTTGGTATAAGCCCGGACGGATGGGCTTGTCCTTTAAAGGTATCATGGGCTTTTATTTCAGTTTCAGCCCAAATTGAACCTCTAGAAATGCTTTATGTCCCTTTTGCCTTTGAATTTGATTTTTAATGTGTAGGTCAATGTTTAGTATCCGATTGCACCGAGCTCTGTCTCAAAAAGTATTTTTGATTAATTACTTGTGTCGATAAAAGTACTAGGATAGTAGGATATGAGATTAGAGTATTAGACAAATATATGCTGTAAATTTATAATACTCAAAAAAGTATTTTTGATTAATTAACTCAATTGGTTCAAACAGATTCATCATGTATCAACCATATTACCAAATGAGCTTAACAAATTAAATTGAAGATACCATTTAATTATTCGATTTTAAGGGAATAAACGAATTAACTCGAATAGTGAAGACAAATTTTCTAGTCCTAAATCTCATTAGAGATTCAAGATCGAGTGGGGAGAACCCATACATATCTTTCTCCACAAAGGCGAATTTCCTGATGAGATTTCCATCAACGTATCAGAATCTCATACATATCTTTTTTTTGTTAGATAAATAAATATGTAACGAATATATATTATTGATCTTAATATTAATTATTGTAGCTCTTAATGATGGATGAATTATGAAAATAATTCTAATACTAACAAATTCCAACTTCTCATTAAACCAGTGTCTATATAAACTTTTAAAACAGAATTTTTTATTTTTACCTATGTGTCACATTTATTTTAATCCTCTTTTTTTTTCAATCAATCACCTTCTTTTTGCAATTGATTTTCATCTTTCACATAATCAATGAGTTTAATTCAAAATGTTAAATTAATATACAATATATATATATTTGTAAATGTTTATATATTGTCATAATGAAGTCCATCTTGAATAATTTTATCGCACCTTTCCTTTATGAGTTTGTTAATATAAGTTTAATTCAAAATAGTAAACTAATATTCTATTTTATTATATAATATTAATTTATTTTATTATTAAGATTTCATTTTATAAAAATCACGCCACTACGTGGAAACTTTACTAGTTACTTTTATTATCCAAATATAGGTATCAATTCGATAATGTGGAGGTTATGTACTTACCGACTAAATTTTTCAAGCCGAGCACTAGACTTAAAACACTCGAACTAGAAAGCCAAGTAACAAGCTGCAAAACAGGCTAAAACTCATACCAAGGTATGAGTATCTACTCCAGTATAATTTGTTGTTAGTGGAATTTAAACTCTTAATTTCATGGCAGGAAAGCAAGAGATCATTGGTATTTTTAGAACATATATATAACTAATCTATAGATTAGTCGGAGTGCATACCAATCCACTGGCACACTGAGTGCTACATGTAAAATGAATAAAATTAATTAATATAGAATGTCTCCATTGCACAGTGTTACAAATGAAGAGGGTCACATGCCCCCTCCAAAAAAGACAAAACAAACACATATACTAATAGTTACTACATAAATAGATACATGTATTGTAGGCCCTAGCTGGTCCATCCCCATTCACAGCACTTCCCTCCCAGAGTTTCGTCCACTTCTCCGTCGGCCCATATATTTGGTGCTTTCTGAACTAGTATTCGTACTTATCAGTGCTTTAAGATGGTTAATCTGTCAGCCATTTTCACAAACTTATACCGATATGGCGATATTTCGAATCTTTACCTAATTCATAAGACATTATAACACTCAAATTGTTGGGGTTTGTGAGTGGCCATAGAGTCTTACACATGGGCGGATTCTAGACCGTCATTCCGGAGATACTCGAAGGTAAAATTTTCATCATTCCAAGAATGTGTAAGGGGAAAAAAAAATTATTTCCGGGTTGGGGATGCTTGACGGAAAAATAAAGGAATTAACACTAAAAAAAAAAAAAGTTTTTTTGGGATGCTTGAGCATCCCTAATCATATACATGGATCCAGAGTACAATGATTTAAACTTTTGTGTTATAAGGGTTGATCGCACAGACTTTTTTGGAATTTCACTCAAGGACAATCTCAATTCTTTGGGCATTATTATTCTGTATTATCAACCATGTATTTAATTTACATTATAAAAACTATACACAGTAGAAAATTAATAATTAATAATAACATATATAAAAAATCAAAATAAAATGAATCCTTAGTGTCCCTAAACATAATTACATAAAGCCAAATCAAATTAATTAAATGAACTTAATTTTGGTTTCATGATGATCAATTGAAACAATCTGAAGGGGAGGTGGCCATGGAGGAGGAACAAGAAGTAGTTTGGCGCTGCAACTCTCCACTAACACATGAAGAAGATCTCCTGCTCGCAGTACTGCTGCTGCAAACCTCATTCAATGGAGATTCCGAAGAAGAAGATGATGAGAGTTTGACGAGCAAATCAACGAAGGCGGCGACAATGTAAGCGTGGTTGTTCTTGCTGTTAACGCTGAGGTACCAAGCGAGTAGCTCCTCCAAACTCCCCCACTCTTTCTTGATGATTCCATGGGTCTCAACCATCTCCTCCATCGACGCCCTGAAATCCCTGTACGGATCCTCCGTCTCCATCGCCGTCGCCACGCACTCCTCAAACGGAGACTTTATGCCTTCTTGCTTGTTGTTGTCGGCTGGGGCGATGATTTTCGCCGTTGAGGGCTCGAAGAAGAGGCGGGACTCCGTGTGGGCCCCGCGTATGATCGACTCGATATCCTCTTCCTCGTCCTCGTGATCATGATCTTGGGCTTTGTTATTGTTGTTGTCGTCGTCGTCTTCGATGGTGGAGTCGAAGTAGACGGAGTTAAGGGTCTTGAAGATGTCATCGGAGGAGGCGGTGGCAGCGGATTTGGTGGGGAGAAAGGAGATGGCCGGTAGCCTCATGTCTTTGATGGCCATTGATGTGGTGAATTAAGTTTATGGATATGATGGATTTTTGGGTTTGGAAGGAAAGCAAAGATGGATGGACACTTTTTATATGAGAGTGGAAGATGGAAGGAAAAGGGCAATTGGGTAGGACCGGTTCACCATGGAGAGGGTATGCAACTACATTATTTAATTTATTTATATATAAATAAATTAATACTTATTGAGAGATGCAACTAATTTCAAGGATGATGTGAAAATATCTCCACCTTGTAAAATAAAATAAAAATATGAGAAGGTGTTAAAAAAGTATAGGGGCTCGTTTGGTTCAATGTGGGAATTGAAATTCCCGGGAAGTTATTTCATGGGAATTGAATTTCCAGGAAGTCTAATTCACGGGAATTGTGAAAATATGTTTGGTTAACTTTTTAGTTTAGAGGATTAAATAGGGGAATTGAAATTTTTTAAATAGAAAATGGGGGAATTGCAACTTACCTAGGGAGGAGTAGGTAAGTTAAATTCCTTTGAAATGGAGGAATTGAACTTCCTGGGAATTTAACTTCCTGGGTTTTTCTGCGGAAAAAAATTCAACCAAACACATATATTTTAGCTACTTCCTGGGTTTTTGTACTTCCTGGGTTTTTCCATTGCCAACCAAACGAACCCTAACTTTTTTTAATTAAAAATTATTTTGACAAATTAAAACCAATTATATAGAATCGTTAAAGCTATTGATAAGGTTAATGCAACCAATCTCATTAAAACAACTTAATGATAGTATAAAATATATAGGTATATTTATTTCGTTGATTTCATATTAGATTTTTTTATCAATGAAATTAAAGAGTAACTACTGAAATTACGGGGTCATTGCGTTTGTGTGGAGAAAAAGAAGAAAAAAAAAATATTTATTATAAGGAAGAAACAACTAAAAATCTAAATAAATGGTTCATCCAAAATAAGAATGAAAAAAAAATGGATTAGAATCGAAGATTATGTACGACATGATATAGGAAGGAAAAAAAATAGAGAAGGCAAAAAATCTTTGACTATATTTAATTGAGATGGATACAATGTAAGTTTTTAATATAAGAGAAATGAAAACCGGTTAGGAAAGTACCAAAAAAATGTGATTTATTAGGTAATAAATCAGCTAGAAAATAACCAAAAAATCTGATTTATTTGGTAATAAAATAAATAAATTAAAAAAAAAACATATTTGATTTGTGGAAAGGAAGTGGATGAAGGAAAATCGATACATAAGCCGTGATTATATTGAATTAAGAATATCTATATATAAATATAAATATAAAATATCGAGTAATTTAATTAGTTTTATTTTAAAAATATATTATTTAATTATTTAATTGTGGGTTTATTTTTTTCATTAAAGTCTGCGATAAGATGGTTTTCTTAGTAAAACATGGTTTTTATAGTATATTAATAAAGTAAATAAATGGTTGGTCTAGCCATATGATTATCTACCCTTTTGTATTGAGATTGCGCCAACTCAAATCTTACAAGTTACAAACTTCTACTACTTCTCTTCAACGCCATATAATAATAGAATTATTCTTCTGTTGGCCCACGGGGGCAGGGCAGACTGGCGGTTAAAGCGTCTTATCATCATTTATGCACAATCCAAATATTGTTATTTGTTGAGGGGACGATATCGATTTTTTGAGTTGTGAAATAACCCGTTATAAAGTTACTGTCCTAGTTAGGGTAGTCTAATTGGTGTAGAATAAGAGGTTGATAAGAACATCTTTAATGGTGGTACTTCAAGTACTACAACAATTAAAGAAAAAGAAAATGTATGAAAAAGTCATAGTTTTGAAAGAATTCAAAAGAAAAAGTGAGCTCAAGTATCATACATATGATACTCAATATGACACAATACCATAGAATATATATTAGCCAATCAAAGATTAATAGTGAGTCCTATTTGATTTTTACTTATCAAAAAAAATTGCAAAAAACAATTTTGATGCAAAAGGTGAAATAAGATACTCATGTCAAATACCATTGTTGTGGAGTACCAAATATTAAAATGAGGTGGATGAGAGAGAAATGACAAAAAACAAGTTATGATACTCAATATGAGTATCATGGTTAAAGATGCTCTAAGGATGATTTGGGTTCGATCATTATCTCGGTCTTTGGCTAAGGGTATTATTCGAGTCGAGCTTGATTCGTTTATTAAATGAGCTTGATTCCCCGAGCCAAATCCAATTTTTAAACGAGTTATTTATTTTTTTTGATAAAGTTTGGCTTATTTAGAAAATGAACAAGTTCGAGCCGAGCTGTTTTCGAGCTTTAAACAATTCTGTTTGGTCATAAGCTCATAACATATTAACTTAAATTTTTTTTTTAGAAATATCATAAAATTCGAGCTTAAATCGAATGAGTCGAGCTTTCAACCGAGTTTAAAATCTCGTTAAAGTTCGACTTATTTAGGTAAGTGAACGAGCTCAAGTCGAACTTTTATAGATCTACCCAACTATCTTGAGTCGAGCTTAAATCGAATGAGTCGAGCTTTCAACCGAGTTTAAAATCTCGTTAAAGTTCGACTTATTTAGGTAAGTGAACGAGCTCAAGTCGAACTTTTATAGATCTACCCAACTATCTTGAGTCGAGCTTTCAATCGATTATACCCTAGCCTTTATAGATCTGCCCAACTATCTTGAGTCGAGCTTTCAATCGAATATACCCTTTATAGATCTGCCCAACTATCTCGAGTTGAGCTTTCAATCTGTTAGAAATGTAAATGAGACCAAAATATCCCACATCGAAAAGTTGAACATGTCAAGCCCTAGTATATGAGTCAGTGGACTACTCCTTCTATTGTCAATTGGTTTTAGAATGGAATCCCACTCGACCTGTGTACTAGGCTACTAGCACATGTGCGCTCGTGCACACGACCCCCAGTCATTGGTCCGAGTCGGACTTTGATACAATCGAATCTTAACCGGCTAGGTTGGCTCGACTTGATCTAAGATCACCCGTCCCGCCCTATATTTACCATGCATTATATATTTATATACACTTTGTCACATTTGTCGTACGAAGTTAGATTATTTTATAACACTTTTTTTTTTAAAGTGCGGGCCAGGGTAAGTTTTAAAATTTACAAAGAAGTGGAAATTTTGGAACTAGTTTAATTTAACGGGTTTTGTACGTAAAGTTATTTGTCTTACTTGTTACAGCAATATTGTCTACATCGTCACGACTTTGTTTTTATTTTTTTAACCCACGAATGAATTAAAACAAAATTATATTTGTTGACATTTAAAAAAATATTAATTATATATTGATCTTTTATATAGAATAATGCATGTTTTGTGCGGCGCATACGTACATTGGACGATGTGGACATTTACATCATCCCGATAGATCCAACCACATAAAAGGCCAACATATATATATATATATATTGCACTGATCTATCCTTAGCTAAAAGGCCAGGTAAAAAAAGATGCTGAAATCAATCAATATTAAATCGATGTTATGGTTCTATTTTCCAATCTTATTTAACGGTATAAATCGAGCATTTAGATTTAGAATAAGTCTGAAATATATTTTTATAGTTATCTAAAATTAATTAGTTTGTATTAGCCGTGCTAAATGCACACCAAAATTTATTATATACACTACAAATCCTTTGCCTCATGAGATATAGGGTCTGTATGGGACGGGCTTGAAAAAATTACTAAAATTTATAAACAGATTAAAGTTAAAAATTTGTTTTAAATAAGGTTAAAAATTTGTGTGAAATATAAACCCTGCATGGGATAAAAAACAAAACAGTTTATTTGTAAAAAAAAGTGGAGTTTATTTGGTTGTTATTAGGAGTATACTTGTATTTTCAAATCAAATAAACACCAAAACACAAAAAAAAGCTATAAAATGTGGCTTTTTTTAAACACTCAATTTTAACTAAAACCTCACATATAAACAACTCTATACACAACTAATAATTTAACCTCTTCATTTTAGTAGTTTATAAACTACTAAACAAACACCCATACACACTATAGTGTTTTAATTTGTAAGGTATCCCCTTCTTCATCAAGGCGCAGGGTTGTGATGTATATAGTAAATTTTTGTGGTGTATACAATATCACTCTTTATATTTTATTTATTTATTTAGAAGATATATAGTTTCAAATCAATCATTATAGTTCTACTTTGACATTAATTTATGGTAGCGGTCTTTCTAACGTACTACATCCGTTTGGAAATAAGTGTCATTTTTTACATGTTTGTTAAAAATATATAAAATACCAAATTTTTAATTAATTTTTTATATGATTTTAAACTCATTAGTTATAAGTTTAAAATTATTTTTTAAAAAAATAATATTTTATATTATAGTTTTTAACTTCTTAAAAAACATGCCGAAAAGTAAAAACAATACTTATTGGTACGTAGAAATGGAGGGATACTTTAGGGAGGCTTGTGCTATACAAATGTGTCTCTAAAACTTAGGAGTAAATTCAACGACGTGATGGTGAGACAGTGAGACCTACCTTGATTGTATGGCCTTTTTGTTATCTGTACGGTGACATCTCGCCATCGGTACGGTGCCGATGCCGAATCTCCAGGTCGGCAGACATGTTGCCGAACCCGAGTGCCCAAGTCGGCAAGTCTGGATGGCGAGTCCGAAGCTCCAAGTCGGCAGTAGTGTGTGAGGGTGTGTGTAATGCAAAGTGAGGGCGGGTCAAGCTGCCACCATCGTCGAGGGCTATGCCGACCTGGGACTTCGACAGCGGCATCAGTGCCGATGGGACGGAAACCTGCCGACTTCCATGAAAAGCTGAAGATTCCCTACAAAGCTGCCGATGGGACACTGCCGAGTTCGAGATCCGGCATCGGCTCAGGCGTGACGTGACTCGCCTTGAGAATTTGGCATCCAATATGCCGACTTGGGAGTTCGGAACCGGCTTCTTCTGTGACGACTTGGGAACTCGGCATCGGCACCGTGCCGATGGCGAGATGTACGCCGTGCAAATAACAGAACCGTTTTATGGGGTACAGTTTTGAAGCTAGAACACAAAAGTGCACAAATATAGAGTTATATATAGTGGCAGAGATAAGGATAGATTTGCATAAATTAAATGTGGTTATTCGCGATAAGGTAACAGCACTCTATATTAAGGATAAGTTGCATGAGTCATGGCTTCGATCGATGGTTTGGTCATATGTAAATGAGAGATCCAAGCACACCAGTTTGTAGCTAGTTATGACAATCTACCAGTGTTTTGACTGTTAAAGTGCATGTAGCCTCCCATACATACCCATACTTTGATGTACCAGGTAAAGGTTTATATATTACAACAAAAATAACTATTAGCGAGGAAAATTTTCATCAATGATTTTTATCTTTATTTTTTTTTTTTGCCCCTAAAGATATTTGTTGAGAAATGCATTTCATCGTTAGTTCATTACAAAAAGCTTGTCAAGGAAAGATTAATCGAGGAGGGAGGGGGAATTTGACATTGAAACTTTTAGCGATGAAATCATTCTCAAAGAAATGCATTTCGTCATCAGTTTGTTTGCGTATGTTGCCTGATGATAAAAGGAGTTAGGTTCCCGTAATATAACAGTGTACCACTATTTCGTTATATCAATTTTATAAATAGAGATAAACCACTCATTTATAAGGAAAAAACACACATATATAACTAAGATTAAACTAAAATTTTGATACAGTACTATATAGTACTAGCTACTAGAAAACAAACTAATTAATTAAATAAATAATCATTATTCGAAAAATAAAATAATGGAGTTGTGCCAAATTAGCAAAGGTTCGAAGTTGTTTCGGGATGTTTATTGAACAACGGTGTGTAGGAGACAATGCCTGCTGGCATCCCCCTGCAACTCAACTGCCTTCCATTATCACTCATCCATACCAACTATTCATAATTCATATTGTTGTCTCCTTAATCATATCATACACTAATAATTACTATAATATATGATAACATAAATAAATAAGGCTAAATCTGGATTTGCTGATATTTTAAATATTCGGTTGGAATCCTCACACGAATGCAGGTTCGTTCATTATTTTCAACTTGTTTTAATTTCTCCATTGTCCTTGTAAGATGTATCTGATATCTATGTCTCTTCTACGAAGGATCTTTAATTTGTTTTATTTCATAAATAAAATTGCTTTTATTTTTATTTTATTTTTGAGAAAAAAAAAAGATTTTATTTAGACATATAGAAAACTGGTGTTTACCTTGTTTTGGACTAGTTTGCACTTTCTTCCACACACCCAAAGCCAACTTGTGGGTACACCTTGTTTTGGACTAGTTTGAAAGAGACCCGTTAAGGTTATGACAATTAATAATTAAGGATAAATGGGTCAGTAGTCGATCCAGATGTAGAAAGATTGAGTCAATCGAACTGGATTAAGATAAAAAAAATAAAGATAAATTTGATGAAACTTTTAATATTATATATATATGTTAAAGTCGGTTGGTCCTGGTGTGGGTCAAGACGCTGGAGGGAGATCGTGTGTGTGGGCCCACATACGGGAGACTCGAACAACACATAAATCCAAGCGGGGTCCATCTCAAAACCACTTGGAAATGAGAGGAGTAGCCCACCAACCTTATATGTTGTTCAAGTATTCTCTAAACTACCGATGTGGGACAACCACCATTCCAACAATATATTTGAAGTTAATAACTTGTTATAGCAATTTAATAAAAAGAGGCTACTAAATCATTTTTTTTTGTTTATCAAATGTATGATCATTTATCGGCTTCAGGTGTCAATATATATTTTTTCCTTCCTAAAAGTAATTTGCTACCACCGTACCGGTTTTCCATGTCGGTAAATTTAGGGAAAAAAAATTACAAACATCGAAAGAGAGTGACACCGATTTTCAGTGTCGGTAATAAAATTATTCACCGTAAATCCGTAATACGGAGTAGATTTTAATCGAAACTATTGCGGTGCCTTACTTGTTACTCCACAATTTACCCGATTATTTAGTTATGATTAAATTTCAAATGATTGCATTTGCATCTCATCAACAGCCAACATGACATGCTGTTATTAGCTGACATTGATATATGACTAATAGGAGTATAGGACTATAAACAATACAACGAACAACGCGGGTACGTTTTGAGTACAATAATTTTAGTGAGATTACGAATTTAGGATACAATACTCCGCATTAAACTGATCCAAGTACACTTAACCACCATTCATTTGGGCCCATATCTAGATTTGGTGTATATATTGTTTACTTAACTAACCTCCTTAGTCAAACATTTTCGAGTACAGCTAAAAAATGTTGATTATGTAAATAATGTACATCGTTAAACAAAATATGTCATTTTATGTATAGATTATCAAATAAATTTTATAATTTTTTAAAATAATTTTATATTTATTACTAATAAGAAATAAAATTATTTTAAAAAAACTTTAGGTTACCTGAACGAGGGACGAGATTAGCATTTAGCAAATCTCTACCATGTAGTCGGTTTGATTGTGGTTAACTTTTGTGTTTTTGACTATCGGTTTTCGGGTTTAGGCTGGCAATAGGAGAGATTGGCTAACCTAGCCCCTCATTCGATGTTGTTGGCCATATCTGTTATGTTTGTGAATGAATGGTTAGTAAATGGGTAAAAAATAAAAAGGGGAAAATGTAAATGTATGAAATAGATGAATGAGAAAAAGAAAAATTAATAATAAGAGAAAATTGTGATTAGTTGAAAAACCTTAAATTAAGAAGATGTTGACCCGTCATCATAAAGTCTTTTAAATTAAGATATTATATAGATATAGATAATTGAGTCAAATCTATTGCTAATGTTTAGGGATTTAATTAATCAAATTAGTTTATGAGGTTACCCATTTTCATAGGCTTGATGTTGACATTAATAGCCTAGCTAGCAATTTCCTATTTACGTCATGTACTCCCTCCGTTTGATTATAAATGACGTTTTACAAAAAAAAAACCAAAATTATGAAAGGCAAATGAAGCATTTACTTTGTACTGAAATACACAGGCTTTCTGTACTTCTCTCTATTACTACAACCACTAGTACAGATTTAACGTTTATCAGGACCAAATTGTCGGAGTTTTATAAACCTCTTGAAAGATGATTTTTCGCACAGGGGTTTTTAAAAAAACTTCTGATAGAAGCGTGTTTTTTTTTTTAAATTAAAAATCGGATATACTCTCTCAGGGGTTAATATTTAACCCACTAGAAACGTCAATTTATCTCGGGAGGGTTTTAAAACCTCCTGAAGAGGACGATCGGTGGTGACAATCTCGACATTGGACCGTCAATTGCGGAGGAGGCTCGACGTTTTTGCTGTTCGCATCACCAGGGCTCGACGGTTTTGCTGCTATTGGCATCACCAGGGCTCGATCGGTGGTGACAGCAGGGCTCGATCGGAGGTGACAGCAGGGCTCTTGGAGGTTTTGCTGCTGCTCGGCGGTTTTGCTGCTCTCCAACTGTTCGCATCAGCGGGGTCATGTCGATCAGTGGTGACAATCTTTGGCCGTGAAAGGTTTCGCCTTCGAGCTCTTCACCCATAGCAGTTGCAGTACGTGTCCTCTTCACCCCTCTTTTTATTCATTGTGCTGTTGTTCGATCGTGTACTCGATGGTTTGTTCGATTGTGTTGCTGTTCGATTGTGCTCCTGTCTATTTGTTCGATTGCAACTTGTTCGATTGTGCTCCTCTCTGTCTACTTGTTCGATTGCGTATATGTCTACTTGTTCGATTGCTCCTGTATACTTGTTAGATTGAGATGTTGGATGAACTATAAACTTATCTACAACCTTTTTTTCTTTCTAATCAATAAAGTCAGAATTGTTACAAAGGCATAATCATGTAATGCAAATTCTATGAACAACCAATTGAGTCTTTGGATATCAGCAGAAATACATTGCATGCTTTGCTTTTTTTTTTTGAGATCTGTTGTGGGTATCAGCAGTAATGTCTAGTCCATCTTAATCCTACAGTGGGTGCTGCTGTAATGTCTAGTCTTTGGATATCTACCGCCTTTTCTTTTCTTTTTCTTTTTTTTTGATATCAGCAGTAATGTCTAGTCCATCTTAATCCTACTGTGGGTGCTGCTGTCATTGGTGCATTGTTGTAACTGTTCGTTTCTGAGAGCTACTGCTTTTCGTCCTTTGTCAGCGGGTTTATTGAAGGTCTGGTTGTTGTTCGGTTGGTTTAATGGTGAGGGTCTGATTTGGTAGTACAACTGCCTTTTGTTTCCTTGCCATTAGTTACTTGCCGGTGAGTTTTGTTGATGCTTGCTGTCATGAATGTTGGTGATAGCGTGGCATCTCCTGAGCCTTATTCTGCTCTCATAGATTTTCAGTAGAGGTTTAACTTTTGTTAGTGAGCTGGGCTAACGGGTTTGGATTGGGTATATGCCCTTTTTGTGAATATTTGAGTCCGATTTGTTTTGGTGATTGGATGACAAATAGTTAGAGGTGGGTAGGTAGTCTCGCTTTGGCTTCTTAAGTAATAATGCATATACTCGTGTAATTCTTCTTCTTATAATTACATGATTGTATGTTTTTATTATTTAAGAAGCCGATTGGGAAGTGGTGATTGTATGTTTTTATTATTTCAAACGATCATGTCTACTTATTTGGAAATTCACCAAGTCTGAAATTTATACATTGTGTTGTTGTTCCATTGTGCTTCTTTTCCCTGACATTGCTCTTGTATTCACCAAGTCTGTTGTTCAAATTGACAGATTGTTTGATTGTCGATCTGCTACTGCTGTGCGATTGTCGATCTACTGCTGCTGTGCGATCTGTCGCTGCACAAGGGGTTGTCGAGAGAAGTTGTTGGGGTTTCGGGTTCATCCAACATCGAGCTGCAAGGTATAACAGGGTCTTTCGCCCTCAAATAGTGTTGTTGATGTTTTTTTATTCATTCTTAGTTAGACACTAAATAGTACGTGTATCGCAGGTTTATTGGTCTCTAAACATTGCTTTTGTATTTGGTTGGTGATTTGTTGTTCTCGCGCCTGATCGAGGTTGGTATCTTTTGGTTAATTTTTCAAATTAATTTTCTGAATTGAAATTTCTATTATGCCAATGTCAATTTGAAGCATAATTTACAAGTGGAGTTCTATTCTAGGGATAATATGAATTTGCTCAACAAAATTTATGCAAGTTGTTGAAATAAACTTTAGTTGGTGTGAACTAAGAGAACAAAGTTTGAAGTTAGGATGACACTTTTTATAGTTTCTAGATAGAAATTTGAGAGAGCTTCTATGACTATTGCGTTGTGTAGATTGCTTCTGTTTGGTTTTTTAGTTTCATTGAATATTTTCCTTGTTTATGTGTTTGTTTCCTTATTTCATTGAATACTTTCATTATTATGAGTTTAGAACAGAATGCATCTAGTAGCATGGAAAGGGATAATTGCACCTCTGACACGCTAAGTTCTAGCGAAGTTCTAATATAGTGAACTAAAATCCACAAGCTTCTGATCAACATCATAAACTCTTACTTTTTGGCTAAATATCATATACATATTTTCTTATTGAATTAGTTATAGGTTACATGTGAATATTTTAATGCACAATTCTAATATGATGTGCCTTTGTATTTTTCAGTGCTATATCGATGTACAAGCTACACAGGAAAAATACACGTTGGGTTAGAATCACGGTAAGTGTGGAAATAGCTGATTGTATATTTTCAGTTAGGGTCATGCCATTGCTTTGGGATAACATGTGTTTTTTATCTTTTCATTTATAAAGTGTCCGAAGCAACCAAACAATGTGGATTGCGGGTATTACATATGTCGATATATGAGAAAGATTATGGATAATGAGTGCACCGTTGTCCCTATCACGGTACGTGAATATTATATACTTTTTTTGCCTACATGAATTATGATTTTGTTATTTATACTATTTGAGAAGTAATACTTATGTTTTATTTTGTAGTATTTTCGAGATTCGGGAGAATTCTACGACAAGCCTGCTCTCGATGAATTACGTGAGGAATGGCTACAATATCTAGACACACAACGGAAGCTCTAGGAAATTACGAAATATCTTTTTAGTAGAGGTTTACATTAGTGCATATTATCTAGGAAGTTTTTTGTTTCCACTATGACAATAGTTGAAATGTTAGAAATTTATGTATAGCTAGAGATGTGCAAATTAGCTAGTGGTGTACTTCGGTTCGTGATAATTAACATTGCTTTTGTGATGATTAGATTTTGCAATGAAGAACGATTTTGAAGGGTCTTATTTTTCCTGTTTATGGTAGCAGGTGTTCTGAATTTCGCATGACAGGTTTGAAAATAAAAACAGGCGTATGATAGGTTATGGGGCAGCAAAATTGCAATCGGTAATTTTAAAAAAAAATAGATATGTCTCGGCGGTTTTTATAAAAACTCTTGAGAAAGTTTAAAAATTAGGTGGGTTATATGATTACACTTTCTCAGGAGTTATTTTTAAAAAAAAACCCGACATATTCTTTCAGGAGTTTTTATAAACTGTCGTAACATGTGGGATTGGGGGCGCTGGTTGGGTAAACAGACTCTCTCGGGAGTTTTTTCAAAAACCCCTGACTGAACACTATTTCTCGGGAGTTTTTATAAAACCCCTGAGAAATATCTGTCAGATACGCGAATAAAAGGAGACCGATAACACCCGTTCGTTTCGTTAAAAAACACCCGACATACGTTAAATTTGTACTAGTGAACACTCTCAACCACATATTAATTATTTCATTTTAAAATAAATCCAAAAAATTACAAAAAGTGGGGCCATAAAGCACTAATTAAA
This sequence comes from Persicaria maculosa, assembly GCA_963922045.1. Lineage (NCBI taxonomy): Eukaryota > Viridiplantae > Streptophyta > Magnoliopsida > Caryophyllales > Polygonaceae > Persicaria > Persicaria maculosa. Next base: position 9,487,737 of record OY998255.1, on the reverse strand, counting down.
CCAAAACGTCAATTGATTTGCTAAACAAAATAACCCCCAAAACGTCATTTATATTCAAACGGAAGGAGTACTAGTTTCAATTTTAATTAAGAAGAAGAAAAGAAGATTGTTTCCTCTACAAATTATTCTATTGTTCTTCATCTTCTTCCTTTAACAAAGCTAACAAATTGGTATCAGAGGAAACACAGTGTTCTAGATTTATATCCAGGGAATCAACAGAAAAGAGTGCGAGATTATACACAAGGGAAACACGAGTTGAGAGAAAAACATTAATTGTTCAAAATGTAGAACAAAATTAGGAAGTATTGGTACTTCTCAACATTATTCAAGTCCAAAGAATTGTAGGGATTGGTAGAAAGTGATTTTGAAGATAACCAACCAGAAGAGCCTGATCAACAGCTCAAAGATGAGAGGAAGAAGGATTCGAAAGGCCTTATTCATGATCCAATCAGCCATAGATGATGAGATATTTCCCCAACTTGTAGCATCAGATATACATCTCAAAATATGCAAGAGAAAGAATATGTGCAAGTTTTCTTGTCAAGAGTTTCCTCAAGTTTTCTTGTCAAGAGTTTCCGCAATTGTTAATCACATGAAGTCTTATTGTGAGAATTTGAGTTGTGAAACTTTTGTTAGCATGGTTTTGAGAAGCTTAACTAAGAAATTTGATAACGTAGTTGCTGCAAATGAGGAATCGAATGATTTGTCTACTTATAAGTTTGAAGAACTGAAGAGTTCTTAGCAAGCTCATGAAGACAAGCTTAGCAGGTCAAGTGAGCAGAAAGAAGAAAAGGGTTTTCATGCTAAGGAAGAGTCTTCCAACAAGGCAGGTAAGACAATTCAGGAAATAGAGGAAGACGTAGAGGCGACTTTCGAGGCTGAGGCTACGGTGATGGTCGAGGCAAAGGCCAATTCGGTAACGCATGGAGAGGTCAATATGGAGAATCAAGTCAAGGCCAATATGGTGACTCAAGTAGAGGACATAATGGTGATTCTCGACAATACCGAAGCAACATCTAGTGCTACTACTACAAGAAGTATGGCCATAAGGAGGCACAATGCTGGAGCAAGCCAAAGAATGAGCAAAAGTCAATAAACTATTCTGAGAATGTGGAACTGGAAAGCAAGTTGTTTGTGGCTCTCTCTTCTATTAGTGATGACACGAACGAGATGTGGTATCTCGACAGTGGTTGCTTCATGGCTTGCTCTAGATCCTTGTTCAAGGAACTTGACAATTCACAAAGGGGCCAAAGTTCGCCCTTGGTGATGACAAGATGCTTCAATCTGAAGGGATATGTACAATTGTTGTTAAAATTGTGCAAGGTGATGTTAAATTGCTTCATGATGTGCAATTTGTGCCTGGTTTGGCTCATAATTTGTTGAGTGTTGAACAATTACAAGGTACTGGCTATTCACTTTTGTTTGAAGATGATTCATATATCATTAAGGAAAAGAGGTATGTCCAAACTATAATAGTAGTAACTATGACAGGAAATAGAATGTTTCCTTTAAATTTATCTTCCAAAATGAGTAGGCTAGGGCTTTGAACTTGATATGCTAGTTCCCACCCAAACGTGGGAACTAGGGCGGAAAATAGGGCACAAATATCCACTTTTATATTATTATTATTATTATTAGCTAATCTGAAAATTTTTCTATATTGTGTTCTTATTGAAGATATTCCCGTGTTTTTTTAATTTTCTAAGTTATGTATTTTCCATGTATTATTGAACTAGATCTCGGAATATTTTTTTATTTTACAAGTTTTATATTTTCCACGTATCGTCGAATTCGAACTTGATATGCTAGTATGTGTTTCTAAGGTATATATTTCATATAATGTTTGAAAATAAAAATATTTGGCTCGTCTTATTGGATATTCAATAATCACCCGCTCACCCGCATGAGTTGGATGTGGGTGAAGGATTTACGGGTGATGGAGTGGGGCGGGTGAAGGTTTATACTCGCGTGGAGGGTGATGGAATTGAGATTTTCATCCATAACCCATCCCATTTCCACCCCTACTGGGAACTTGTTGAGTTGCTCATAGGGAAGAAGGCCCTTCACAACAGATGGTTGTACCGGGTGAAAGATGAGCATGATGGCTCTAAAAGGTACAAAGCTCGACTAGGTGTCAAAGGATTTTAGCAAAAAGAAAGTGTTGACTACACGGAGATTTTTGCCACCGTTGTGAAGCACACTACTATTAGATCATTGTTGAGTCTTGTTGCCGCTGAAGATCTCCATCTTAAACAGTTAGATGTGATGACTGCATTTCTTCACGGAAACATGGATGAAGAGATATACATGCATCAACCAGAAGGTTTCTCTTAAAATGGAAAAGAGAATATGGTATGAAAACTTAAGAAGAGTTTGTATGGCCTAAAGCAAGCTCCGAGATGGTGGTACAAAATGTTTGATGGCTTCATGCACAAGGAAGGTTACAAAAAGTGTAACACCGACCATTGTTTCTACATCAAAAGATATCAGTCCAGTTATATCATTTTACTTTTATATGTTGATGATATGTCAAATACCCCCGACTGTATTTTCCTTTTATGATGTCACTTTGTAAGAAATTATGACATCGGAGATGAAGTTTTAAGGTGAAATTTTATGAAGTCTTATCAAGTTTGGAATATAGTGGGATCTAGGGAAGATCCGCTAGCATGTCAAAGGTTAAGTAAAGAGGCTATCAAATTTATTAGATATTTAAGACATGCCTAAGAATAAGTTGGTAAAATATTCCAAAGTGGTAGAGTGAAAGATTGTTGGAATATATATTTAAGGAGGACAAAATATATAATTTTAAAGACTTTGGGTTATTTTTCGTAATTATCACATAAAATGGGCCAAATTCCAATTAAGTGACACGTTGCCATTTCTATATATATATGGAATTGTTGCCACGTTGCTGCAAAGATTAGCTTGAATTTGCCTTGGCATCCAAGGACTTGTATGATTGGTTGTCCATATCTATATATACGTGTGTATTTATACTTGTGTATTTGTTGAATTGGAGTATTGCTCCCATATACTCCGTAGCTATATATATACTTCGTACTTATAAACTACGGCACAAGAGTACAATTACCGAAGCCGGCTCGATTTCGATTCGTAATCCGCCTACAAGATGTGGTGTCGATATTATGCGCCTGGGTGTATAGTTGGTGACATCAATCGTGATCCTGCGTCTTCAGAAGGAATTAAATCTCTTGGTTGATTATGATCTTTATTATCCGCAAACTTCGGGTTTATAACCAAGGCAAGTGACTTTATCCCATTTGCTCTTTTTAAAAGACTCAATGCCTTCCTTTTAATATGTGTCAGTTGTTAATTATCGAGTATATCTATCCGTTGAAAATAAATTGCAAGGTCTATTTATTCTTGCAATTTATTTCCATTCCTTCTCTGTTCAATGTAGTGAGTTTTAATATATTATATTCCTGCAATCTCTATTCGTTCCTTCTCTATTCAAGCCAGTTATATACTTTTCAGGTGTGGGCTTTGGTTGATTTTTAGACCAAATCCTTATTTATTATGTAAGTTGAATATATGTATAAATTAGTGTTTAGCTTGATGGCTAACGAGATAAATTTATATAGTGGGAAATTACACGGGTTCATCTAATGAATCCTTATAATGTGACACGTGTGTGTTACTAATCTAGTAACAAAAGGAGTGTTAAGCGTGTGCGGGTGTGCGTGAATGTGCGTGATCATAACAGGTCAAGACTCGTTACGTCTTGCTCTAAAATAGGCATGTGCCGGTATGACGTTGCTACTGTTACGTCAAGTACAACATGGTTCAATAACGATATAAGTGAGTGATAAATAAATATTTCATAAAATAAGCATTAATGCATTGTAGTGGGAATTAAGTAATCATTGTTTGATATCATTCGAAGAATAGTATGTGTTAAGTAAATATTTTATCCTTATCCAAGTCATGTATGTCAGACAAAATATTGTGGAATCAATGTGTAACCTAAAGTTGTGCAGTGTAAATATTCTATATAATTTACTACTTTGTAAATTATATATCTTCTTAAAACTATACCATATTACGAACACTGGTTGTTGAGTGGTTATCATCTATTCCGTTCCGTCATTTGCTAGTTCTTCACCGAACTAACCAACCGTGCTGTGAAATGGTTGGCTGATGTGCCTTGTCTGCATACGATGTACATTAGTCAAATTTTGCAGGTTAGGTAAGGAGGCCTTGAAGAGTTGACATTGTACAAGTAAATATTTTAAACGTTTGGTTATATAAGTCTTTCAAATTTCCATACTTTATGTATGAAATTTCACTTTATCTTGCAAGATTCCGGAAAATATATGTAAAAGCTTTGCACCATGTTTAATGATAAAAATCGTGCTTCAAGTCTTCTGCTATAATATTGTATAATTACATCTTTCGATAAAAGAGTTTTCTGGTTTAATTCAGTTTCTTTTGTTGAATGTGTTGAACTCAGATATATGTAAAGTTTTGAAGCAATAACAATTACTTTGTAATAAAAATAATATTCCCGTCTTCCGCTGTCATTCTTTTAAATTATTTATCATCTTGTTTATAGGAGCATGGTTGCATGTCCCTCTAAGCCTAAGGTAATTATGAGACCCTTAAAGTCTGCATAATTACTGTCGCTGCAACATTCCCTCGTTTACAGAAAGGGGTGTTACAATATGTTGGTAGAGGGTTCTGATATGAATGATATCAGAAGGTTGAAGCATCAATTATCAAAAGAGTTAACTTAAAGGACTTGAGTCCAAGAAATAAGATTCTTGGAATGCAAATTACAAGAGATAGACATGCTTTGCATAGGCTCAACATGGGTACGTTATGCCAAACCAGATGGTACACCTTTGGTTAACCATTTTCGCTTCTCGAATGATCAATCCCCTAAAACAAAAGAATAAAGAGTTATCATGGCTAAGATTCCTTATGCCACTGCCAACGAGAGTTTGATGTACGCAATGGTTTGTACAAGACTAGATATTGGATAAGAAGTGTGAGCTGTCATTAGGTTTATGGCAAATCCGGAGAAAACTCAATGGGAAGCAGTGAAATGGATTCTAAGGTATCTACAAGGAACAATAAAAAAATGTTTATACTTTGGTAAGGGTGAATTAAAAGTACGAGGCTATGTAGACGATGCCTTTGGAGGCAAAGTTGATCCCCGGAAGAGCACAACCGGTTACATATTCACTGTCGAAAATATAACTATTAGTTGGATGTCACAATTACAAAATATTGTTGCTCTGTCGACTATAGAGGCTGAGTATGTAGCAGTGACTAAAGCTAGTAAAGAGATGATATGGATTCAAGGTTTGTTAACAGAGCTAGGATTCGTGCAAGAGAATAATGGGTTGTACAGTGATAGTCAGAGTGCAATACATTTGGCAAAGAATTCGGCATTTCATTCTAGAACCAAGCACATTGGACTTCGATACCATTTCATCAGATCATTATTGGAAGATGATGTATTGAAACTAGAGAAGATCCAAGGCAGTAATAATGCAGTAGACATGTTAACAAAGACGGTGACTATTGACAAATTGAAGTTGTGTTCAACTTCAGTTGGCCTGCAGGAGTGACAAGACCATGTGTGTGAAGACAGATTGAAATCAGTCTTCAAGTGGGAGATTGTTGAAGAATTATTAATTATCTAATATTAGGAATTATAATAATAGTAATATCCATTATTGATATTTGAAAGAGAATGCTCTTTTGTAGGAAGCGTAATAGAGAAACAGGGCCGGCCAATGGATTTCGGAGGCCCTGTGCAAAACCTTGAATGAGATAGTATTCGACAAAATTTTTAGATGAAATTTACATAATTCCCGTTTATCCACTTTTATCCATATGGGGAGGAAACACAACGTAAGAAAACAGTTCTTATTCAAAATAACAACAAAATACTTGCCAAATAATTATTAATCAAAATAACACCAAAACAATACTTATCAAATAGTTTCGGCTTCACCACCATTAGTTTCAATGTCATCATACCCACGAGTATCCACATCAATAACAAGATTTTCAATGCAGGTTACTGGTTTATGAATAGATCGAGTTTGAAATTAATTTCTTGCTCGTCCAACACCAGTAATCACAATTTGTAGTTTAATTCACAACTACAAAAGGCCACAAAAAAATTAGAGTGCAAATTACAGGAACTTTATCAATGCTAAAAGAGGGGTTAAAAGTCAAATTACTCAACAATCCCTAAACCAGTAACCTACATGAACACAATTAACAAACCCTAAACTAACTTTATCAATTCTAAAAGAGGGGAAACAATTGAACATGGTCGGAATACCTACAGGAACACAAAAAAGGCTTAAACAGCACGCGACGGGCGACCTACTGCAATGGTCGACGACCTGCTGCAATGGCAGGAAAAAGAAGCCGGACCAAAACCAAAACCTCCAATAGTGGGCGACCTGCTGCAATGCATTGAGTACCTTAAACCTTCAACTGCCGGATGAACAAACCAGACCCCAACAAGCAACAGCCGAAAGAAGATTAATTTGTAGAGAAGAAGCGTGAACAACCATTAATTGGGCTTAGATTTCGAGAAATTTTGAAGAAAGGAAGAAGATTGAAGAGGTATTCTTGAGAATCTGAGAAATTAAATGGATCGAGAAGATGAAGAGGCAAGGGAGGGAGGCGTGCCGCGTGCCCTTTCTCGGTTTCTCTTCCCTGCTTTCAATTCACCAGGAAGCGTGCAAATTGGAGTACAAGACAATTTTTTTTTTTAAACAGAGGTATACCTTGGGCCTGAGAAATGTGAGGCCCAACGAAATGTGAGGCCCTGTGCAAGTGCACACTTTGCACTTGCCCAGGGCCGGCCCTGTAGAGAAATGAAACGGGAGACAAATATTAAAAATGGAATTTGCACCAACCATTTTCTCTGTTGAAAGCCTATATAAATCAATAAGTTTTCATTTGTAAATCATCCAAAAACACTGAGAGAAAAACTTAGTTTAAAGCATTAAACAGAGAGAAGCTTTCGGGAGAATTTTCTGCGTAAAATTCTAGAGTGTAGTTTTGGGTGTGGGTGTTAAGTAATGGAGTTGTAATCACGTTATCATTCTATCAATGTTTTGCGGCATATTGGAAACATTTTATGTGTGTGTTTTCTATCATTGTCATTCTCATTATTCTGATTTTTAGGAAAGTTGGGCGTATTTTTTTCCCAACACTTTTGGTCTTGAGAATGCTTCTTGCCATCTCCACAATTGTTATATTCTTTCGCCCTGAGACTCCATTTTGCTCGGGGTTTAGGGTGTTGTTAAATCTCTTCTTATTCCATACTCTTCATAAAATACAGAGAATTCAGGTGACATAAACTCACATCCTCGATCTGTTCTCAAGGCTTTCGCAAAATTTCCAGACTTATTCTCTACCATAGCTTTGAATTTCTTAAAATTCTCAAAGGCTTAAAATTTAGCCTTTAAGAAATACACCCAACTCATTATATTGTAATCATCTGTAATTAGTAGAAAGTACTTACTCCCTCCAAGTGATTCAGTCTGCATTGAGCCACATAAGTATACATGCACTCAAGACATGCACTTGCTCTCCAAACTCTTCCACTTGGAAATGGACATTTGGACTGCTTTTCATATAAGCATCCTTCACACAACTAAAGCTCACCAATTTTTGGCAAGCCTTGCACCATCTCTTTTTCTGTTAAATGACTTTAGATTATGCACATTCAAGTGACCATTGTTAGAAAAATACCGAAACTATTCCGATTTATCAAATTTGTGAGAATGAAATAGATAATATAAAACACACACGTGTTTGTCTCTAACTCTTCTGCAAAACTTTTATTAGAAAGGTAAAGATACAAAAAATGTTTACAACACTTACACCGAATACTCTATAGAATTTTATGCTCAAAATTCTCTCAAAAGTTCTCTTTGTTTAACACTATAAACTCTAAGCATTTCTCTCCATGTTTTGGATTGGGATATCATACAAATGAAATTGTATGGGTTTATATAATTTTATAAGAAATCAAATTGGTGATGGAAATTCTATCATTAATACTTACCATGAAGAGAAATGCTTAATGTCTAATGTGTTAAACAAAGGGAAGTTTTTGAGAGAATTTTGAGCGTAAAATTTTAGAGGGTAGTTGGTGTAAGTGTTGTAAACACATTTTGTATCTTTACCTTTCTAATAAAAGTTCTGCAGAAGAGTTAGAGGCAAACACGTGTGTGTTTTATATTATCTATTTCATTATCACGAATTTGATAAATCGGAATAGTTTCGGTATTTTCCTAACAACGGTCAATTGAATGTGCATAATCTAAAGTTGTTGAACACAAAAGAGATGGTGCAAGGCTTGCCAAAAATTGGCGAGCTTGAGTTGTGTGAAGGATGCTTATATGGAAAGCAGTTCAAAGGTCCATTCCAAGTGGAAGAGTTTGGAGAGCAAGTGAATGTCTTGAGCTTCTGCATGTAGACTTATGTGGTTCAATGCAGACTAAATCACTTGGAAAGAGTAAGTACTTTCTTCTAATTACAGATGATTACAGTAGAATGAGTTGGGTGTATTTCTTAAAGGCTAAATTTAATTTTAAGAAATTCAAAGCTATGGGAGAGAAGCAGTCTGGAAATTTTGCGAAGGCCTTGAGAACAGATCGAGGATGTGAGTTTATGTCATCTGAATTCTCTGTATTTTATGAAGAGTATAGAATAAGAAGAGAGTTAACAACACCGTACACCTCGAGCAAAATGGAGTATCAGGGAGAAAAAATAGAACAATTGTGGAGATGGTAAGAAGCATGCTCAAGGCAAAAAGTGTTAGGAAAAAAAAATACGCTCATCTTTCCCGAAAATCAGAATAATGAGAATGATAATGATAGAAAATACATACACAAAATGTTTCTAATATACTGCAAAACTTTGATAGAATGATAATGTGATTACAACTCCATTACTTAACACCCAAACCCAAAACTACACTTTAGAATTTTACGCAGAAAATTCTCCCGAAAGCTTCTCTCTGTTTAATGATTTAAACTAAGTTTTTCTCTCTGTGTTTTTGGATGATTTACAAATGAAAACTTATTGATTTATATAGGCTTTCAATATAGCAAATGGTTGGTGCAAATCCCATCTCTAATATTTGTCTCCCGTTTCATTTTTCTATTACACCTCCTACAAAAGAGTATTCTCTTTCAAATCTCAATAATGTATATTACTATTATTATCATTCCTAATATAAGAGAATTAATAATTCTCCAATAATCTCCCATTTGAAGACTGATTTCAATATGTCTTCACACACATGGTCTCGTCACTCCTGCTGGCCAACTGAAGTTGAACACAACTTCAATTTGTCAATAGTCACCGTCTTTGTTAACATGTCTACTGCATTATTACTGCCTTGGATCTTCTCTAGTTTCAATACATCGTCTTCCAACAATGATCTGATGAAATGGTATCGAAGTCCAATGTGCTTGGTTCTAGAATAAAATGCTGAATTCTTTGCCAAATGTATTCCACTCTAACCATCATTGTACAACACATTATTCTCTTGCACAAATCCTAGCTCTGTTAACAAACCTTGAAGCCATACCATCTCTTTACTAGCTTCAGTCACTGCTACATACTCAGCCTCTGTATTCGATAGAGCAACAATCTTTTGCAATTGTGACATCCAACTAATAGTTATATTTTCGACAGTGAATATGTAACCGGTTCTGCTCTTCCGGGGATCAACTTCGCTTCCAAAGGCATCGTCTACATAGCCTCGTACTTTTAATTCACCCTTACCAAATTATAAACATTTTTTTATTGTTCCTAGTAGATATCTTAGAATCCATTTCACTGCTTCCCATTGAGTAATCTCTGGATTTGACAACTCATACTTCTTATCCAATATCTCGTCTTGTACAAACCATTGCGTACATCAAACTCCTGTTGGTAGTGGCATAAGGCATCTTAGACATAAGAGCTCTTTCTTCTTTTATTTTAGGGGATTGATCATTGGAGAAGCGAAAATGGTTAGTCAAGGGTGTCCCAAATGGTTTGGCATTGCCCATGTTGAACCTTTGCAAGGCACGTTTAATGTACTCTGACTGAGACAACTGTAATGTCCTTTTCTACCTATCTCTTGTAATTTGCATTCCAAGAATCTTCTTTGTTGGACCCAAGTCCTTCATGTCAAACTCTTTTGATAACTGGTGCTTCAACCTTCTGATATCATTCATGTCAGAACTTGCTACCAACATATCATCAACATATAAGAGAAAAATGATATAACTGGCTGATATCTTTTGACGTAGCAACAATGGTCGGCGTTATACTTCTTGTAACCTTCCATGTGCATGAAGCCATCAAACTTTTTGTACCACTGTCTCGGAGCTTGCTTTAGGCCATACAAACTCTTCTTGAGTTTGCACACTATTCTCTTTTTCATCTTCAGAGAAACCTTCTGGTTGATGCATGTATATCTCCTCATCTAAGTCTCCATGAAGAAATGCAATCTTCACATCTAACTGTTCAAGATGGAGATCTTCATCGGCAATAATACTCAACACTGATCTAATAGTAGTATGCTTCACAACCGGGGCAAAAATCAATGTGTAGTCAACACCTTCTTTTTGTTCAAATTCTTTGACAACTAGTCGAGTTTTGTACCTCTTAGAGCCATCATCCTCATCTTTCACCCGGTACAATCATCCGTTGTGAAGTACCTTCTTCCCTACGGGCAACTCAGAAAGTTCCCACCACGTTTGGTTAGAAACAAAGACTACATCTCATCTTTCATTGTGAGCTCTCACCGGCTTGCTTCACTCCTCTGGCAAGCTTCGCCGTAACGTTCGGGCTCCCCTCCATCAATCAACAACAAATAATTCATATATCTCTTGTTAAGAACATGAGGCCAAGAAGACCTTCTCAATACATGAGATGGAGTAGAAGGTAGTGTCATGTCAAACTGTTGTGCACTACTTTCTCCAACGGGCTCCTCTGGATGAGGATTTGTTGCGATCGATTTCTTCATCGGACCATCTGGGTTATAATCTGCATCTGTAAACACTGGCCCACACTGTTCTAAGTTAATGGTGTCACTATTTGTCAAGTCCTTATACATGACTGACTCGTTGAAAATCACATCTCTGCTACAAACAAACTTCTTCTTTTCATCATCCCAAATGCGATAGCCAAACTCGTCATAGCCGATGAAAGTGCATTTCTTAGATTTCGGATTAATCTTATTTCTGCCATGATCACTAATATGCACATATGTCACGCAACTAAAAACGTTCAAACGTGAAAGTTTTATCTCTTTACCACTCCATACATGTTCTGGTATTTGGTAATCTAATAGAGTCGATGGACCTCGATTGATCAAGTAAGCTGATGTATTGAATGCTTCTGCCCAGAAATGGTTTGGTAGTCCTGACTGAGTACGAATATTTCTAGCTCTTTTTGTCAACGTTCGGTTCATACGTTCAGCTACACCATTTTGTTAAAGTGTACCTAGAACAGTTCTCTCCATTCGTATCCCAAAAATCTCATAACAAAATCTTTTGAACATGGTGTCTACATACTCACCACCATTTTCGGTTCTAAGCCTTTTAACTTTCACGCTTGTCTCGTTTTCAACCATAGCTTTCCATCTTTTGAAAGCCTCCAAAACTTCAGACTTGTGTTTTAGAAAGTACACCCATACTTTCCGAGAGTAATCATCGATGAAAGTCACGAAATAGTGTTTTTCGCCAATGGATGAAGTAGTGGTTGGCCCCCAACTATCAGAGTGGACAAGCTCTAACCGATTCTTCTTTAAAGATCTCCCATTTGTTTGAAAGCTTACCCTCTTCTGCTTTTCAAGTATGCAATCTTCACACATACCCATTTCAACTATGTGTAAACATGTAAGCTTTCCCTCTGAATGCATGTGTTTCATCCCTTTCTCACTCATGTAGTTAAGTCTTTGGTGCCACATTTTAGAATCTTCATTTCCCGATGCAACTGCAATTGAGCTGCATGCCCCTGTTGTCATGTAAAGAGTACCGCTCTTCTTTCCATGAACTATTGTCATTGCACCCTTTGAAATCTTCCATTTATCACCATTGAAAATTGTATTGTAGCCTTCATCTGCCAACTGTCCTACCGATATCAAGTTCTTTCTTAGATCAGGCATGTGTCGAACGTACTTTAGCTCCCAAACAAAGCCATTCAACTTAATCTTCACTTCACCTTTACAGATAATTAAACAAGGTTGATTATCGCCAAGATATACATTTCCAAGGTTCCTCGGGACATAGCTCTCAAAGAGATGTTTCTTCGAAGTAGCATGAAATGATGCTCTAGAATCTAACACCCAAGATTCGTCCTTTCTCTCTAAGGAACATATCACTGCATCATCTCCTCTAGAATTAAAGCTAACATTTTCCTCCACCATCATCTCTTGTTTTTGTGGAGCGCTTTTGCATTGATTTTTGTAGTGCCCGATATTCTCACAATTCCAACACTTGATAGTCTTTGAGCTAGATGAATTATTGGGATTCCTTGACCTCAACCTCTTATTTGATCCGGCTTGATTGTTCGATCTTCCATGTCCATTTCCTCTGGTTGAATTTGTCCCTCTTGACTTTGTACGTAAAATAGAAGAGGTTGATGACTCACCTAACCCTCATCGTCGGATCTCTTCACTAGGCACTAGATCACGAACATCGTCGAACTTTAACTTCACTGGGCACTAGATCATGAACATCATCGAACTTTAAATTATTGTTTCCTGATAAGCTACTCACAGCCATGATACAACTATCTAGAAGAGAAGACAAAAGTATCAAGGCTCGTACTTCCTCATCAAATTAAATCCCAACTGAACTCAATTGGGTTGTGAATGTGTTGAGTTCATTGAGATGTTTAGCTACTAATGCACCTTCTTCTATTCGTAAATTGAATAATCGCCTCATCAAAGGAACTTTGTTATAGGCAGATGGCTTCCCATACATGTTAGAAAGGGTTGCCATAAGACTTGTCGTGGTTGTTTCTCTCGGTGTTTTTGGATGATTTACAAATGAAAACTTATTGATTTATATAGGCTTTCAACAGAGAAAATGGTCGGTGCAAATTCCATCTTTAATATTTGTCTCCCGTTTCATTTCTCTATTACGCCTTCTACAAAAGAGCATTCTCTTTCAATTATCAATAATGGATATTACTATTATTATAATTCCTAATATTAGAGAATTAATAATTCTCCAACAAAAAGGATGTCGAATCAATTTTGCTATGAAGCAGTGGCTACAGTTGTATACTTCCTCAACATTTCTCCAACAAAAGTTGTCATGGATATGACTCCACTAGAAGTTTGGAGAGGAATGACGCCATCAGTAAGTAACTAGAGAGTGTTTGGTTTTATAGTTTATGCTTTGGTTAATTTAAGAGCTACGCTTGATGATAAGTCTGAGAAGTGTGTGTTTATTGGATATGCTATTCAATCCAAAGCATATAGGCTAGAATCCTCTCAGTGGAAAGATTATTATCAGCAGAAATATGGTGTTTAATGAAGATATAGAATGAAACTGGCAGTAAAGAAGGATTAACACAAGCAATAAGAATATCATTACTCTTGATGTTTTAGTGGGGGAGCTAGTTGTGATAGACAAAAGTTTTGAGTCCTCCATCAACACCATCAAGTTTATCATAATTCATCAAGCCAAAGCTCCTCTCCTTTAAGCTCTTCTCCTTTAATTCATCAAGCCAAATATCTATGGTAGATATTTATGAGAATTGTGGCTTTGCTTTGATTGTTATAGACCCAACATGCTTTGATAAGGCAAATGATAAGGGTGAGTGGAAAGCTGCAATGGAGGAAGAGATGAGGTCCATTCAGAAGAATGTGAGTTGGAAGTTGACAAATCTTTCTCAAGGTAAGAATGTGATTGGCTTGAACTGGGTATCCAGGACAAAGTACAACATTGATGGAAGCATTCAGAAATACAAGGTGCAACTGGTGGCTAAAGGGTATGCTCAATAAGAAGGGGTAGATTTTGAAAAGACATTCTCACTGGTGGCAAGATTTGAAACTGTGAGAGTTGTGTTTGCACTAGCTTCTTAATGGAAAATTGCCAGTGTTTCAACTTGATGTCAAGTCATCATTTCTCAATGGAGAACTGCAAGAGGAAGTATTTGTGGAGAAACCTCGAGGATTTGTCAAAGATAGAGAAGATAGCAAAGTGTACAAGTTGCAGAAGGCTCTCTATGGTTTGAAACAGGTTCCTCGAGCAATGTATAGCAATGTAGATGCATTCTTCCTTCAAAATATGTTTCAAAGAAGTTAGAATGAGCCAACTCTATATGTCAAGAGGAAAGGTATGCAAGGGTTTCTTGTAGTATGTATGTATGTTGATGTATTATCTACTTCATCTCTTCACAAGCACTTCTAGACTAGATGAATTCAAGTTCTCCATGATGAAGGAATTTAATATGATAAACTTGGGAATTCTATAAAATTTCCTGGGTTTGGTAGTAAAGCAGGGAAAGAGCGACATCTTTGCATGCCAGAAAAATGTGCAGAAGATTTGCTAAAGAAGTGTCACATGGACAAGCTGTGAGGTGGCAAAAACGCCAATGAACACAAATGAGAAGCTACAGAGACAAGATGGCATAGAAAAAGTTGATGAGAAGATGTTGAGAAGCTTGGTGGGAGGCTTGAACTACCTCACACATAAGGCCATACATTGCTTATTGTGTGAGGGTGGTGTCAAAATACATGCATAGCCCAACCAAGCAACACGTCGGAGCTGCAAAGAGAATATTCAAATATGTAGCAGGAACTGTCATGCATGAAATCTAATACTACCTCTGTCTTGAAGTTTAGGTCGTTTTAGACATTTATTTTTGTATCAAAATAGATGTCATTTTAGATTTTCTAGGTTGGAGATAATAATGATTTGTATCGATTTACATGTTGTTGACTTTTTAAAAGATTTTGATTGGTTAAAAAATATAATGGGTATTAAAAAACAATAAAATTTATGAAAAAGTTAAGTGGAATGATGATGTTGATTTAGGAGTGATTGTTTTATTAAAACTTGTGCAAAATCTTAAAACGATTTAACTTTTGAGACGAATGGAGTGTGAGAGAGTCGAAGATTTCAAACTGAAGGGTTAAGCTAATGGTGACTGGGCGCAAGATGCATTGGCATTATCTTTCCGCTGCAAGACGAGCATCATGACTAAAGAAGTTGCTGAAAGATTTGGGTTTTGCTACAAGATCCCCATCCCCTTCCTTGTTGTTCTAGTGTGTTGCTTGCCGATTCTAGTGGAGTTGTATACCATGTACCATACGGTTGTAATGTTTTGTTTAATAATCCCTCTGTTAAGGATAATATTCATTTTAGAGAGTGAATCTTATTAAGAAAAATATGTTATTTTTGATATTTTGATGTTCATTTTACAGAATTATCGTTGCAATAATTAGAGTGATATTTATTGTAATTTTTTAAAAAATAAAAATAAAAAAGTAGATTAAAAATTAGGAATGAGTATAATTATGTTTGTTTTCTTTAATATTTGTGAAAAATACAAACAAGAGTACTATTTATACTATGAAATCCGAATGGGATCCGTTGTCCCAAATGCAACAGCCCCTGAATTTGCCTATCCCCATAATTTTAAAAAATGATTAAAATTTGAAGAAAAAAATGAAAAAGGGTGGGTTTTTTGTGAGGAGAAATAGGAGATAAATATGACAGGGGATCCTCACTGAATGAAATCTCCTTGTTTAAGAGGAGAAAAAAAAGGTGCAATACCCGATTCATGCAAATGGATCAACTATTCCTTTGAGGTCGGGCCCTGTCGTGCCTTCCCCACCTCAAAATAAAAAAAAAATGATTAAAATTTGAAGAAGAAAAAAATAGCAAGACTAACTCCAATGGTTAAGTATGCAAATGTACATATTTGCACAAGGTGTTTAAAAATGCACATCACTTTTTGATGTTTTACTTCATTGGTTAAATGTGCATTTTATACACACCTATCTCTAAGTAAATATAATTAAATTAAAAAGGAAAAGAAAAAACTTAAAAATCACCAATAGAAATGACTTTACTTTATTGAAAAGTGATAAAAAGTTTTTGCACATGGGGAGGTGATGTGCTTATATTTGGGTCATTTGTGTGCAAATGTGCACATTTTAAACATTCAAAAGAAACCATTGGAGCACAATTTGCATCAAAATTTACATATTTAAGCATTTGTACCATACCATTGGAGTTAGTAAAGGGGGAGATTTTTGTGAAAAGGAATACGAAGACAGCTCTGCTCTGCGATTCATGTCATGTCATTTTGGAGTCGGATTGATTTCGGTACGGTGACCTATCGTATTGGCCTATTGGGTGTATATTAACACCCTTTTGCATAGGCAATCCATAACGTCATTAAAAAGTGAATAACATCAATAACGTTCCAACATGAATCACATTACAAACCTACTATATATATTTCTTCAAATAATGGTAACGGCAGGAATAAACTTCATTTCTAAAGATCAAAACCTCAGTGAAGAATCGAACTTACCAAAGGTCTGGAGGACAAACTTCAGCTACTGCAATTCTAAAAGGGCCTTCGTCCTCCACCACGGGCAGGGAATGGGAAAGAAGCAACGTTCTCTGGTTCAGCCTTGACAATACCAGGGAGATCGCTCATGCCAAGCGCTGCAATCATCTCAATGGTCTCAGGGTCAACTGCAATGATGTCGGTCTTGATAGCAGATTCAGCAGGGACAAAGTCCATGCGACGCTCACGCTCTTCCTCCTGCAGCTTCAGTGAGATCCCGCGAACAGGGCCCTTCTGGATCCTCGTCATGAGGTGGGTGGAGAACCCTGCAATCTTGTTGCGAAGACGCTTGGAGGGAATGATGGCTACCTCCTCCAAGAGCTTCTTGTTGGTGTGGAAATCCAAGGTCATCCGAGAGTAGTACCTCTCAATGACCTGGCGAGAGGACTTCTTCACAGTCTTGGTGCGAACTCGCCCCATTTCAAAGGCTTCACGTACCTGCAAACAACAACAATTTGTGAAATCATACTCCATTTCCTTCTATTAACTGCGGCAACTAAGTTGCCGAATGTTCAGGAAACCAGCAATGCTACTCAAATCAGTAACCAAAAAGGAGGTACAAGATTAATTCAAACAATGTACAATTCCCGATCCTCAAGATTTTTGAATGGGAGTCCATCTCCCTACACTCAATTTGCATAAATTACACAGCAAATTTAGCTATACCAAATAACAGCAATATAACTTGATTCAGTGGCTAAAAAAACCGCAATTTTCTTGAGATATTCTGGACTTTCTTAAGAGTTTTGAGTAGGAGTTCAGATTCATACACTCGATTCTACCAAATGATGCAATCTCTAACGTGTTTAGCTAGGCAATGAGCACGCATATAGAAGTGAAAAGGAAAGCACATTGCAAATGTCGAATACGTGACACCAACAAGTTTGAACTGAAGATCAATTGTTCAATTGCTATCAAAATCTAACAGTAACCAGATCATTTGATAAGATCATAGTTCTCATGTGGAAGTTCCACATGAACCAGATCTAACAGTAACCAGATAATTGCTATCAAAATCTAACAGTAACCAGATCAAAATCTAACAGTAACCAGATCGTTGAACACTTGGTTCTACACAAGTGTTCAACGCAACATATTCACAGCACTGATTAACTTCATGATCAAGACCGACTGAAAATGCAAATACAAGCATCAAACCTCGATCACTGATATAAGGTCGGAAGGAAGAGACGAAATGAAAATCAGAGTTTCGGGGGAAGAAATCGAATGAACACTGGAATCGAGCAATTCCAAAACAGAAGAAAATTCAGACAAGTAATGAAAGGTTTTGAATTCAATGAAGATTAGAGTTCGAATGAAGAGATTACCTGATACCGGGGCTGAGAGAGCGGGAGGGAGGAGGGAAGAAAACGCACGAGTTGGGCGAATTGAGTTTTTTCTGCACGATTGCTCTGGAATGGAGATATGAGGAAATTATTATAGGTAGGGTTTTTTCATATTTCTCATACTGGGCCGGTCTATCAGGCCGGAGTAACTGGTCAGGTAATTGAATGGGCCTCTAGTTCTGGGCCTCCTGGAATTAATTCATTGGGCTTGTGATAAGTCAGTCACCCCGGCTTCCCGCAAGTCATTATATATCTATACTACCCCTAAAAGCATAAGCAAACCTCTTCTACCTGACTTCACCATATTTCTCCATTCCAATGTTTACACCGTGGATTACCACATTCTCCACTTCTTCCTCTGTTTTCTCAACTGCACGCAGACTCTCAAGTCTCAACCACCCAACTCAACTCAGTTTTTTCCGTCTTTATTGTTTCATCGTTGCTGGTGAACTCTCAGACCCCTTTCTCTCAATCACTGCTTGGATTCAAGTTCGTCGTTCATCGATACCTGATTCGACCTCTCGAACTACCAAGTCGTCTCTGTCTCCAAAGTGGTCCTCTACTTTCGGGAAGGAGCGCCCATGGATCTCCCTGTCTCCGGCATAATCTTCGCCGCTAAGCTCTCTCAGGTCTGCTTGGCGTTCGTCGGAAACAGCGGGGATACAAGCACCACGATTCTGGGGAATATTCACCTTAATCTGATTCAATTTCCGGATTCGGGATCCCATGGCGGAGATGGGGCGGTGTTGGTGACGATTTCACCGGATTTGGGATCCCATGGATGTAAAGGCTCGGATTTTTAAAATATTAATTATCGGAAAAAGAAAATCAAAATGAATTTAAAATAAATTCCAGCCCAAATTTTTGATTAAAGATCGAATCCGTCTTTCATTTCGGGTTTTGAAGGACCAATCAGCGGAAATTTAAATTCCCGACTCGAGACCTCAATTCCGTCATTTTCACCTATTCTTATCCAACTCTAACCTCCAACTCACCCTATCATAGTTTGGGAAATCTTATCCTCTCCTTCCCTCCCTCCACTTTTTTTTGACTCCCTAATTTTGGAAAACAAACAACACCTTCTCTTCAAAAAAAATCAGACCCCTTTTTTTTGCAATTGACCATTGAAAATCAAATTCTTTTTCAAACCCACATACACACTTACTATTCCCCCCTCTCCTTTTCTCTCGGTACACTCTCTGTCAAACAAACCCAAACCCGGCTGCCTTTGAGCTCGCCGCCACCACGCCACCGCCGGGAGCTAGGCCTCTCCACCACCACACCTCCGTCACTGCTGCACCACCGCCTCGCCACCACCAGCCTCCGTCGCCGGCCACCAGCAGCAGCGGAGCGCCGCCCTTGTTTCCGTTCGCCTCGGTAAGCTCCGTTTCGCTCGTTCTTCCCCTCTTTCACCTTCAAATCGAGAAAAGCTCCTGCCTTTAACCTCCCTCTCATCTTCTAGGCGGTTTCCGCTCGAAGAATCGCCATCGACGGGGCCAAACGCACCTCCCCGGAGCTCCGAGCTTTCCGACGTCGAACACCTCGGTGAGCTTCTTTCTTCCCCTCCTTCCTTCCCTTCTCGTTTCCGTGGGAGTGGGCGTCGGAGTGACCGTTCCTGGTGGCCGGAGCTCAGCTCCACCGCCGCCGGAGGTCTCCTCCTCCCTCTCTTTTCCTCCGCCATTTCTGGGCACAAGGCCCTGGCGTTTCTCTTTCATTCGGCAATAGGAGGAAGAAGAAAGGGGCTGGAGCCCACCTCTTTCGCTACATCAGCCCCCCACCTCACTCCTGGGCCCCACGTTTTTTTTACACATCAGCCCGGGCCCCCTTTCTTTTCTCCAGCTCAATTCTTAAGAATGAATGGAAGGGTTGGGCCTGATATTATTGGGCCGGGTTTGACATTTTAAAGAAGGAACTGGGCCTAATTTTTCTCAGATGAGCCAACCGGTTTTAGGCCTATTTGTTTTTGTCCAAAATCTCGGTTTTGGGCCTTTTCTTACCAATAGGGTTCGGTTTGGGTTGTTGCAAAATTGGGGGGGGGGGGGGGGGGGGGGGGCGGTTTTGGAGATTTTACAAAATAAGAGGGTGGTTTTTGGTAATTAAAATAAAGTAAGGTTGGTTTGGTAAATTAAAAAGGGATGTTTTGATTTAATGAATATAGTTGAGATTTTATAAATATTTTATAAAGATGTTAAAAGAAAATGATGTTAGAAGTATTATGTAATATTATTGGGATTAAAATATAAAATGTTGTTTTGAGGTTTAAGATATAATATTGTGGTGATTTATTAATTGTGGTTAAATGTTATATGATTATGTTGAAGATGTGCAATTATATGCTAAGTAAGATTGTGAGATGATAGCATGCAAATTGGTTAAGTATGAATTGGAATTATCTTAAGTTGATGAATTGGAGAATTATATTGAGTATGGTTGTGAGATGTTGAGATGATAGACTACGAGATAAGGTTGATATTATGGAAATGATGATGTGACGGTTATTATGTTAAGTTGTGAAGTTGTGTGTGTGATAATTCTATGCTTTGTGTGCCTTAGAGATAGACTCATTGATGTGCTTATACTTGTTAGGTGACCATTTGTGACGTGTCGGATTTCATATTGCCTGGTTGATTGCCTTTTGCTGTTCTGCGATACCAGGTAAGTCTCTTCGGAGCTTACTCAGATTGAATAGAGCTATTCCCTGCTTTAGGTGCATGATATACTAGGTGCTTGCATTCATGATCAGCATGCCATGTAGTACCATGCTAGGTTGCATCGACCGTTGAGCATTCTATTTCTTTATGCGTATGTAAACAGAACGGCCGTTATCTGTGAAGTAACTAGAGTCATTGCTAGGGTTATAGGACGTCCTAGTCTCATCGGGTCTCGTCCTGAGTCAATCGAGTCATGCACTTCCTTATATTATGAGATGCCTGCGGGCTTTATTGTGGAGCGGGTTAGGCATGCGTGCCGCCCGATTATGATGGAATGCATTCACGAGCTGGCCAGTCTCCGCCCTATCGGAAGGGGGTGGAGGTAGGAGAGGGATATACCACTTGGTATTCTGTGCTAAGGCCTTATTATTATTATGTACTTGATCTTAGGAGCATGTTAGTGTGTTAATATTCCGCCATGCATCTAGAAGCATCTTTGTTAGGTATAGCGTATATGTGTGCTTAT
Source organism: Persicaria maculosa (assembly GCA_963922045.1). Taxonomy (NCBI): domain Eukaryota; kingdom Viridiplantae; phylum Streptophyta; class Magnoliopsida; order Caryophyllales; family Polygonaceae; genus Persicaria; species Persicaria maculosa. The sequence goes on along the minus strand of OY998255.1, from coordinate 9,466,615 downwards.
GGTTGGGATGCAGAGCTAAAGTGGGCATCGATCTGATCCCGCCCCATATCAATTTTTTTTAGGTATTATTTATGTTCATCCTATCGGTGCTCTTTGCTTATTGCGCGGGTCATTTTGTCGGCGGAGAGTGAGCGCTGGAGTTATTGACTTCACCAGACTCTGATTATATTTTTGGATTTACACTTTAGACTCCGTTTTGACCCGGCTCTGCTGTGGCACCCTCTTGTATTACACTTGTTTTCGCTATTCGCATGATTACTGATTTCCACGCTTAGACTTACGACAGGTACAGGGGACTTCCCCGGGGATTTCAACGATCCCTTCGATTTTGGGTATGAAATCCCTCTTTGAAAACATTAAATTAGGCTTTAAAACCTTCAACCTGTACTCGGGGCGCAAGGTCCTAACGAGGGGTTTCATCCCTCGAAACGTAACCTGGGAATCATAATCCCGGGCCGTTACAAAGGGGTATCAGAGCTGAGGTTTTGCAATCCGAGTATGATAGGTTGAAGTGGTTTTGAAAATGGCCCAAGGTTTTCAAATTGCTTTCAAGTGGTTTTCAAATCGTTTTCAAGGGGCAAAATGAATTTAATTGGAAATAAGCATAAATTAATCAATTATGAATGGCAACCTCGTGGGGTAGAGACTATGCGATAGGCATCCCCTATGGATGTAGAATTCGGGGAAGGTAGGCAAACACTAGCTTTCTTTTACAGATGGGTTGTGAAGACTCCAAGGAACTCGAGGGTTGGAGTACAATGGGTTAGGAGACCATGAGGTAATTGCCCCTCTGGTTAGCCGCCCCCCGAAGGGCGGCATAGATCGTCTCTGTACTTTTATGTCCTAAATTCAATTGGGCCTGAGGGCGATCCTCCTTGAAGAGGGTCATATTGAATCGTTGAGTGCTTCTGTGCTGAGTGATATAATTATTGTTATGTAGCAAGTATGGTCGATACGAGACGTGGCTTATATGGGCGTGGGGGTAGGGCGTGTCGCGGCAGGGGACTCCCTCGTCGAGTTGCCGCTGAGGGTGCTGAAGAGCGAGTTTCGCCACCGCGAGCTGATGACCGGGTGCCAGCTTCCCCAGAGACTAGGATTGGGCAGCTAGAGGCAGCGCTTCATGATATTCTGAGCGAGTTACGTGGAGGGGCTCGATCTACGGCGCCGACGCCAGAGGTTCCAGTTCAGCAGCCAGCCGAGCCCGTGGTCGATGCGTGCCCTGAGAAGCGCATCGATTGGGTCAAGAGGTTTGCTCAGTGTAGTCCGCCGACCTTCGCGGGAGGCGTCAGAGATGACGTGGAGAGATGGCTGCGTGATATGGAGGGGTTATTTGACCAAGTTGATGTACCTATCTCTGAGAGACAGAGACTTGCTGCTGGACTTCTACGAGAGGACGCGAATGCTAGGTGGTTTGTCTGCAAGAAGGAGCGGAGCGAGTGGACCTATGACGACTTCAGATCCCTGATGATGAGAGAGTACTGTCCACCAGGGATACAGATGGCTAGGGAGGTATCTTTTATGCGCGGCACCTATGACCGGTCGGCTTCTGTAGCTACCATCGTTCGCCAGTTCAAGAGTGAGCTGATATACTGCGATCACCTATGTCCATCAGACGAGAGTCGGATTCGTTTGCTGTCTATGAGATTGCCGCCTCCTGTACTTCTGCATGCGTCTAGCTTAGGAGCTGTCAGCTTTGACCGATTTCTGGAGGTCATCTTATGTACGATCAGCAGAGGATTCTGTGTGAGACTTCCTACTCTACTGTTCGCCCTGAGGCGAAGAGGGCGCGTCCAGCTGACCCCCGCGGAGATGACAGATCTAGGAGAGGAGCGTTTAGAGGAGGATATCACGGAGCTGCACAGAGAGCACCCCCAGTTCAGACTCCTTATGGAGGAGATGCCAGAGTGAGGACCTGCCATGGGTGTTTCGGGAGGGGCCACTACATTGCTTCTTGCCCGGACCGTTCGACTGTCTGCTACACCTGTGGTACTATAGGGCACCGAGCTGCCACATGCCCTCAGAGTCGTGGAGCTCCAGCTACTGCACAGCCACCGAGACTTCCTGCGGCTCCTCAGCCACCACTGCTAACATATCCCCAGGGTCAGGGCCAGGGACGAGGTGACCCTTCCGGCAGAGGCCGAGGCGGAGGTAGAGGAGGTAGAGGTTCTGGACGTGGAGGTAGAGGACCATTTGGGTCAAGTCAGGGTCGTGGATCATCTTCTGTAGGACCGTCAGGGTCAGGGTATGATCGTGGCCAGAGTTCGGGAGGTCGAGGACCAGGATTACCCCCACCGCCCCGCGTATTTCATATGCATGTTGATGACCGCTCAGCCCCGACTTCCGCAGGTACGATATTCTTCCATGATGAGTGCCTATCTATCTTGTTTGACACTGGTGCGACTCACTGCTTCATAGCAGAGGCGTGCGTGGCCAGGCTGAGCCTGAGCTGCACGAGTGGTTCACCCCTTACTATTGGTCTGGCGGATGGGGCCAAGGTTAGGACGAGTCGTGAGATTTTAGGGTGCCCCATTCGGATAGGTGAGCGAGAGTGGCCTACCGACCTTATAGTTATGCCACTGAGGATGGATGATCTCATCTTGGGTATGGACTTCATGGACCACTACGGGGCTATCATCAACTTGCGGACGAGGACAGTGTCGATTTTGGCATCTGACGGGACCGAGCACCAGGTTTGGGGGAGCGACCCCAAGAGGAACGGATCACTCATCAGCGTAGTCAGAGCCGCCAGACTTTTAGACCAGGGTTTCGTCGGGTATTGGTGTTATGCTTTAGAGGTGGATCGCACGCACCCCAATATATCAAATGTTCCCGTTGTCAGAGACTTCGCAGATGTGTTTCCGGAGGAGCTGCCAGGACTTCCCCCGCCGAGGGAGGTCGACTTCGCGATTGAGTTGGAGCCAGGCACCAGGCCTATCTCACGAGTCCCTTATCGCATGGCACCGACGGAGATGGCCGAGCTGAAGGCTCAGCTAGAGGAGCTAGCTGAGAAGGGCTACATTCGGCCTAGTGCATCGCCTTGGGGAGCGCCAGTGCTATTCGTCAAGAAGAAGGATGGGTCGCTGAGACTGTGCATCGATTATCGGGAGCTGAACCGGGCGACGGTGAAGAACCGTTATCCTCTTCCCCGGATTGACGATCTGATGGATCAGCTGCAGGGCGCCGTGGTCTTCTCGAAGATCGATTTGAGGTCGGGCTATCATCAGCTGAGGGTGAAGCCAGAGGATGTTCCGAAGACCGCTTTTCGGACTCGCTATGGTCACTACGAGTTCGTGGTCATGCCGTTTGGGCTGACCAATGCACCAGCCGCGTTCATGGAGCTCATGAACCGAGTGTTCATCGACTACTTGGACAAATTCGTCGTCGTCTTCATCGATGACATCTTAGTCTACTCGAGGAGTAGAGAGGAGCACGAGGAGCATTTGAGGATTGTGCTAGAGACGCTGAGGAAGCATCAGCTGTATGGGAAGTACAGCAAGTGTGAGTTCTGGCTCACAGAGGTGGCTTTCTTAGGCCACGTTATTTCAGCTGAGGGAGTTGCCGTGGATCCGGCAAAGATTGACGCCATCGTTGCTTGGGAGGTGCCCAAGAACATCAGAGATATCCGCTCATTCCTGGGATTGGCTAGCTACTACAGGAGGTTCGTCCAGGGTTTCTCGAGTATTGCTAGACCGATGACGCAGCTGCTGAAGAAGGACGTCCCCTTCGAGTGGAGTTCAGATTGTCAGGCCAGCTTTGAGCTTCTGAAACAGAAGTTGACGACTGCTCCGGTGTTGGCTCTTCCAGATGGGACAGAGGACTTTGTTATCTACACAGATGCTTCGCATTCCGGCTTGGGTTGTGTTATGCATCAGCGGGACCGGGTCATCGCTTATGCTTCGCGTCAGTTGAAGCCTGCAGAGGCGTCTTACCCCATCCATGATTTGGAGTTGGCAGCTGTGGTTCACGCTCTGAAGATCTGGAGGCATTATCTGTATGGTACTTCTTGCAAGGTGATGACGGATCACAAGAGCTTGAAGTACATTTTCACACAGAAGGAGCTCAACATGCGTCAGAGACGATGGTTAGAGCTTCTGAAGGACTATGACTTGGACATAGTCTACCATCCAGGGAAGGCCAATGTAGTGGCAGATGCGTTGAGTAGGAAGACCCACCATGAGGTGGCAGTTGAGAGGCTTACAGCTCAGCGGGAATTGCAGATAGATCTGATGAGATGCTGCTTTGAGGTGTGGATTCAGCGAGATCGCGGGCAGTTGTCGTTCTTAGAGGTGCAGGCAGAGTTGTCAGCAGAGATTCGGCAGGGTCAGGCAGATTGTCCAGAGATTGCAGTTCTGAGAGAGCGGATGGCTCAGGGCAGATTTAGAGAGCTTGCAGAGAGAGCAGACGGGATGCTGACCTTTCAGGGCAGAGTTGTAGTTCCATCGACGTCAGACCTGAGGCAGAGGATCATGCAGGAGGCTCACTCCACCCCTTATTCTGTCCATCCAGGGACGAATAAGATGTATCATGATCTGAGGAAGAGTTATTGGTGGCAGAGGATGAGAGCAGACATCACAGAGTTCGTGGCCAGATGTCAGGTTTGTCAGCAGGTTCGGATTGATCACCAGAGGCCGGGAGGACCCGTCCAGTCACTTCCAGTTCCCGAGTGGAAGTGGACGGATATCTCCATGGATTTCGTCACTGGGCTGAGGCGAGACGTCAGAGGATTTGACGCTATTTGGGTCGTGGTCGACAGGTTGACCAAGTCGGCCCATTTCATAGCTATTCAGGAGACATGGCCAGCATCGAAGTTAGTGGACGAGTTCATTCGCCAGATTGTGAGGCTTCATGGAGTACCAGAGAGGATCGTATCCGATCGAGATGGACGCTTCACCTCGAGGTTTTGGCAGCAGGTTCAGGAGAGTTTGGGCTCCAAATTGCATTTTAGTACAGCTTATCACCCGCAGACAGACGGCCAGAGCGAGAGGACGATTCAGACGTTGGAGGACATGTTGCGATCGTGCGTCTTGGACTGGGGTGATCATTGGGTCAAGCACCTACCGCTAGTGTTTTTCTACAACAACAGCTACCACGCGTCGATCGAGATGGCCCCATATGAGGCTTTGTATGGGAGGCGATGCAAGTCGCCGGTTTGCTGGGACGAGCCTGCAGATACAGTTTTGTCGTTGCCCGAGATAGTCAGAGAGACAGTTGATAAGGTTGGTCGCATCCGAGAGCATATGAGGATAGCCCAGGATCGACAGAAGAAGTATGCGGACAGACGGAGGACCGAGCTTGAGTTCGAGGTAGGCTCACACGTATGGCTTTGAGTTTCGCCCACCAGGGGAGTTCGACGGTTCGGCGTCAAAGGGAAGTTGAGTCCGAGGTTCATTGGCCCATTTGAGATCCTAGAGAGAGTCGGTGTGGTAGCCTACCGTTTAGCCTTACCTCCATCCTTAGCCGGCGTCCATGATGTCTTTCATGTCTCCCAGCTCCGTCAGTATATTCCCGACCCTAGTCATGTCCTTGACCACTCAGACCTTCACATCGAGCCTGACCATACCTTCGTAGAGCGTCCGGTGAGGGTCCTTGACCGTCGCGTCAAGAAGCTTAGGAACAGGGAGGTTCCATTGCTTCTGGTTCAGTGGTCTAGGAGGAGCCCTGAGGAGGCCACCTGGGAGACCGAGGAGAGCATTCGGGCTAGCTATGGAGATGTCCTAGATGAGCTACTTGCGTCCTATGTTGAGCCGAGCGTAGACATTACCTTGACCTCTCGAGTGCGGTGAGTATGCCTAGCTAGTTGGTTGGGATTGGTTAGTGGTGTCTCTTTGATTGCGTGCTTATGCTTGGTAGTTGTGTGCAGATCCTTGGTGATATGATGTGATGAGCCTCGATGATATGATGATGTGCTAGATATTATGGTATGTGACTGCCTTTGATGTGCTATAATCTTCTGTTTATCTTGAGATTATGATCATTCTTCTATATCCATGATACCAAATATTAGAAATGCTAGAGATTGAATTGTGGAATTATGATTTGACTCGGAACCTAGGAAGAGAATATGGGAGTAGCCTTTAGAGGTGGATGTTAGAATGATTGGGAAGTTGGGAATGCCTTGTTTAATGTCGAATTTAAAGAATTTCAAATGGTGATTTGAGAAGAAACATAGATTTTGAAGAAACCATTCCAACCCGAGTTTTCATTATGACGCCCACGAAGTGGATACAAGCATGTATGGGGGCACCTGTAGATCGCTTGCTAAGACCTAGCGGAGACGTCATGATGGTTTTCGAGTTATGGTATGCCCGAGGAGTCGGAGTGGGGATGTGGTAGGGGCCCCTACCGCATCCTTACTACGACCGATTGGGAGTATTATGATCATGACGACGGTACTGTGAGATCTCATGGGGGCACTTATGAGGTACTTACGGGATCGATGACGTGATCCTTGGACTCACCAATTTCAACTTCATCCCCTACTTTAGAATGATTTTAGTCTCGGGGACGAGACTTGTTTTTAGAGGTGGATGATGTAAAGGCTCGGATTTTTAAAATATTAATTATCGGAAAAAGAAAATCAAAATGAATTTAAAATAAATTCTAGCCCAAATTTTTGATTAAAGATCGAATCCGTCTTTCATTTCGGGTTTTGAAGGACCAATCAGCGGAAATTTAAATTCCCGACTCGAGACCTTAATTCCGTCATTTTCACCTATTCTTATCCAACTCTAACCTCCAACTCACCCAATCCTAGTTTAGGAAATCTTATCCTCTCCTTCCCTCCCTCCACTTTTTTTTGACTCCCTAATTTTGGAAAACAAACAACACCTTCTCTTCAAAAAAAAATTAGACCCCTTTTTTTTGCAATTGACCATTGAAAATCAGATTCTTTTTCAAACCCACATACACACTTACTATTCCCCCCTCTCCTTTTCTCTCGGTACACTCTCTGTCAAACAAACCCAAACCCGGCTGCCTTTGAGCTCGCCGCCACCACGCCACCGCCGGGAGCTAGGCCTCTCCACCACCACACCTCCGTCACTGCTGCACCACCGCCTCGCCACCACCAGCCTCCGTCGCCGGCCACCAGCAGCAGCGGAGCGCCGCCCAGAGGAGCCTCCAGAGGCCGAGCGCCGCCCTTGTTTCCGTTCGCCTCGGTAAGCTCCGTTTCGCTCGTTCTTCCCCTCTTTCACCTTCAAATCGAGAAAAGCTCCTGCCTTTAACCTCCCTCTCATCTTCTAGGCGGTTTCCGCTCGAAGAATCGCCATCGACGGGGCCAAACGCACCTCCCCGGAGCTCCGAGCTTTCCGACGTCGAACACCTCGGTGAGCTTCTTTCTTCCCCTCCTTCCTTCCCTTCTCGTTTCCGTGGGAGTGGGCGTCGGAGTGACCGTTCCTGGTGGCCGGAGCTCAGCTCCACCGCCGCCGGAGGTCTCCTCCTCCCTCTCTTTTCCTCCGCCATTTCTGGGCACAAGGCCCTGGCGTTTCTCTTTCATTCGGCAATAGGAGGAAGAAGAAAGGGGCTGGAGCCCACCTCTTTCGCTACATCAGCCCCCCACCTCACTCCTGGGCCCCACGTTTTTTTTACACATCAGCCCGGGCCCCCTTTCTTTTCTCCAGCTCAATTCTTAAGAATGAATGGAAGGGTTGGGCCCGATATTATTGGGCCGGGTTTGACATTTTAAAGAAGGAACTGGGCCTAATTTTTCTCAGATGAGCCAACCGGTTTTAGGCCTATTTGTTTTTGTCCAAAAACTCGGTTTTGGGCCTTTTCTTACCAATAGGGTTCGGTTTGGGTTGTTGCAAAATTGGGGGGGGGGGGGGGGGGGGGGGCGGTTTTGGAGATTTTACAAAATAAGAGGGTGGTTTTTGGTAATTAAAATAAAGTAAGGTTGGTTTGGTAAATTAAAAAGGGATGTTTTGATTTAATGAATATAGTTGAGATTTTATAAATATTTTATAAAGATGTTAAAAGAAAATGATGTTAGAAGTATTATGTAATATTATTGGGATTAAAATATAAAATGTTGTTTTGAGGTTTAAGATATAATATTGTGGTGATTTATTAATTGTGGTTAAATGTTATATGATTATGTTGAAGATGTGCAATTATATGCTAAGTAAGATTGTGAGATGATAGCATGCAAATTGGTTAAGTATGAATTGGAATTATCTTAAGTTGATGAATTGGAGAATTATATTGAGTATGGTTGTGAGATGTTGAGATGATAGACTACGAGATAAGGTTGATATTATGGAAATGATGATGTGACGGTTATTATGTTAAGTTGTGAAGTTGTGTGTGTGATAATTCTATGCTTTGTGTGCCTTAGAGATAGACTCATTGATGTGCTTATACTTGTTAGGTGACCATCTGTGACGTGTCGGATTTCATATTGCCTGGTTGATTGCCTTTTGCTGTTCTGCGATACCAGGTAAGTCTCTTCGGAGCTTACTCAGATTGAATAGAGCTATTCCCTGCTTTAGGTGCATGATATACTAGGTGCTTGCATTCATGATCAGCATGCCATGTAGTACCATGCTAGGTTGCATCGATCGTTGAGCATTCTATTTCTTTATGCGTATGTAAACAGAACGGCCGTTATCTGTGAAGTAACTAGAGTCATTGCTAGGGTTATAGGACGACCTAGTCTCATCGGGTCTCGTCCTGAGTCAATCGAGTCATGCACTTTCTTATATTATGAGATGCCTGCGGGCTTTATTGTGGAGCGGGTTAGGCATGCGTGCCGCCCGATTATGATGGAATGCATTCACGAGCTGGCCAGTCTCCGCCCTATCGGAAGGGGGTGGAGGTAGGAGAGGGATATACCACTTGGTATTCTGTGCTAAGGCCTTATTATTATTATGTACTTGATCTTAGGAGCATGTTAGTGTGTTAATATTCCGCCATGCATCTAGAAGCATCTTTGTTAGGTATAGCGTATATGTGTGCTTATGGTTGGGATGCAGAGCTAAAGTGGGCATCGATCTGATCCCGCCCCATATCAATTTTTTTTAGGTATTATTTATGTTCATCCTATCGGTGCTCTTTGCTTATTGCGCGGGTCATTTTGTCGGCGGAGAGTGAGCGCTGGAGTTATTGACTTCACCAGACTCTGATTATATTTTTGGATTTACACTTTAGACTCCGTTTTGACCCGGCTCTGCCGTGGCACCCTCTTGTATTACACTTGTTTTCGCTATTCGCATGATTACTGATTTCCACGCTTAGACTTACGATAGGTACAGGGGACTTCCCCGGGGATTCCAACGATCCCTTCGATTTTGGGTATGAAATCCCTCTTTGAAAACATTAAATTAGGCTTTAAAACCTTCAACCTGTACTCGGGGCGCAAGGTCCTAACGAGGGGTTTCATCCCTCGAAACGTAACCTGGGAATCATAATCCCGGGCCGTTACAATGGAGGGGATGGGGTGGCACTGGTGGCGATTGATGAGACTGCCCCACTCTCTTTCTTGCTGTCTTGAATGATCTATATCGAGTCTCTCTCTTAGTGAGTCAGTTCACGCTATGGCTGCCTTCTTCTTCCTCCATTCGTAGATCAAATGAAGAAGGAGATCAATACCCGTGGTTTTCATGAACAGGTCCTTGTGCAATTTTTTTTTTGTTTATCTTGAATTAGAGAATTACAATGTACATGGATCAAATGGTTCGTTATCCATTTGATGAGATTCGATGGTATAAATTATCAAATGGTGCATGCAATTGACTGCTGAGTGAGCTCCATTATGTGAGATAGCATTGACATTTGGAGATCTTGTCATGGTCCTCGACATTGTGGTTTCATGATTTTCCTCTAACTGATTGTGTAATTGGAATGGATATGACTGCATATATGATATATGCACTAGGGCTACAAATGTCTTTTTTATATTGAATTTTCTACTAATTGGAGATATGGTAACTTGTTTTGAGCAGATTACAAGTAACAATGGTCTAAAGCTATCCATTGCATTCTGGAGGACAAGCACACATACAATGCAGAGAAGGTCACTTCACTTGAGAATCTGTTATGCTGTAAGTTTTCAATCGTCGGTTTCTTTCTGTATATTGTACTTTATTTTGCATTCTAAAGAAATCGATTGTTTCATTGAACTATATCATTAGCGACTCATTTGATTTACTTGTAAATTATTTAATTATACAGCGCTTGTGCATCTATTTGATACATAGTTTCTATCAATGAGCAGGCCAAACCAGAGACATTTGATTAGGTCTGCGCAATAGTGGAAAAAGCAGTTGGCATTGCCTGAAACCTCTGAGTTTACTGATGGATCTACATTTACTACCCTTAGAGCTGATTCTTTGGACACCGTAAGCCAATTTATACACTTGCTCTACTACTGTTCTTCTAGATCAAAGTCTTGACTAATTTACAAAATTGTGCATTCCTTTCATGTGTTGGAAAATTGTTTCATTGAACGATTTGATGATTGCTACCATTTGCATGGCAGGTGGAGATTGTGATGGGGTTTAAAGAAGAATTTGATATGAATGTCGAAGAGGAGAGTGCCCAAAGCATTATCATTCAGGATGCAGATGATTTGATTGAGAAGCTATTGGAAAAGAAGTAGAGATCAAGTGATGTAAATCTCTTATGTTATTTTATGCAAGTGCATAGACTGAGAGTAGATCGATTTCTCTTAGCAAATCATGTTTTTTTAGGTAGGGAGTTGATTTGTTTATGTTGTGCAGTTGGAAGAGATTCGAAAAAAGAGGGTGGCCCAGAGCTTGAGGAAAGTCTCATATATATGGTTCCAATCTGAGTACTGCCTTAAATCCTTTAGGTTTGCATCCTTCTTATTCAAATTATTTCATGGCTTTTCTCAACTTCCTCCGTTTATTTTAGCTTTGGCATTAGGGTTTTGTTCAAATTACATAGTTTGTTATGGATATCTACGTGGCTTTGGTTGAATTAGGTATTGAATTCGTAAATTGGATGCCTTTTTCTTGGTCTAATTAATGTAGGTGATGTCTTTATTATTATGAATTGTTTTCCCCTGTCTTGACGTATTTGGTTGAATGTAAGAATGTTTGATCTGATTTATGAATGAAGATGGATGAAGTTGCTCTTAGTTTAGAGACCGATGTAAGAATGTCTCAACTATGATGAATAAGTTGGTCTTAGAAGAGATTAAAACAATTTTAAGACTTGAGTTAATGTTGTCAAAATGCTGAAAATTCATTTGTATTCTAATTTGGTGTTAGAAAACGCGGTTGAATTTGAGACAATCCCTAATTGATGGGTTGCTTGCATCGGATCTATGTTTGACAGATTTAGATTTTTTGGCGTCAATCATACCATTGGATTTAGAGTTAAGTTTTGAATTCCAATGTCATCTTTTAGGTCCACATTTGGAGTTTATATTGATTCTAGGAATACAATTTATGCAGGACCAACTCTAATTCATCTTTAAACTTTGTTTTGTTGCCTTTTTTTAATGTTCATGAAAGGCCTTCAATGAGTTTCTTTATTTTGGAACATTTTCTTGGGGAGTTGCAACTGTATCCTAATCTCTTGCCTTTTGTATTCTAATCTCAGCCATGGGAGAATAAAGGTTAAGGTAGGATTTCCTTCCTTACCTCTAATTTCCTACCGATTACTGCCTTCTAAAATAAAGGTTAAGGTTGAATTGGAAATTATAGGAATAAATCTTCAACACAAGTGACAAAGTTGACCTCAAAGAGAACATAATTTCTTCCCTATTGAATTTATGCTTGATTGCTTGGAAAGTTTGTAGCACCATCCGCATCTGCTCGCAAGTTAACTAATGTATAGCATGACATATCTCAGTTTATTTAGTCAATGGTAACACTTTCTATTGCACTGTGCCACTGAATTGGAATTTTCTAGAAATCAAGAACTAATTAAGAAGTTGAAATCACTTTACAGACAGGAAAACTGCTTTGACTTGCGTTGAATAGTGATATTTGTATGGTGGAGGCATTGTCTATTTCTTCCATTCTGTAGATTGACGGAAGATGATTTTTCCCTTGGTGTCTCACTATCAGGTGTGTTCTCATATGTTGCACCCTCCATTCCGCACTTACTGTCATTTTTTTTTCAAATACCTACACGTATTGACTTATTAAGGTGTGAAACGGATCCAAATTACATAAGATGGAGGTAACACATTCGAATCCATTTAAAAAATCAAAAGAGCGACATGAAAGACCGATGGAAGCCTCACTATCATGTAGTGACAGGCAAATGCAGTCATACATCCTTTATGGAGGTGTGACCTTTTTATTGACCGGTAACTTGATAAGAAAATAGTGTATATATATGTTTCTTTAGAACAATATGTGTAGGAGTTCTGACTAGGATTTTCATCTTGATATAGTTGGTTATCATAATGGTAGCCTTTCCACAAAGGATCGCAATCTTATTGAGGGTCTCTTCCTCAATGGTGACATTCAAGTTCTATGTACCACAAATACCCTAGCCCTGGTGGCGATTGGGTATGGCTTATACTACTCAATATAAAACCATGATAACTATATTGTAGATGATGCCTACAAAAAAAGTCTTTTGCTGCAATGAATTTATCATACACCTATATATTTGCTCAGTACTTGAAACCAATAGCATTATAGAGATGCAATGGTTTTGTCATACTTGTCATACTTTTTTAGAATGTCTGCTGTTGTGAGTTTGTTGCTACTTGTCATACTTTCTTAGAATGTTTGCTATCTCTCTCATTTTAGGGTACGCTTTACATTGCTCATGTTTTGGAGTTGTCTAATTCCACCCTATGATTTCATCTTCCTAAGCCTATTAGCTCAATTGGTCGAGCGATGTGTTTAGACACCAAGATTTGGGTTCGAATCCCACATAGGCTATCCAACTATTGGTTTTGTTGCTAAACTACCCGTGCAATTGTTGTGAGCTGAATCTGCCATGTTTTACAGTAACTTTTATATCGATTTCTGCATACATTGCATTCATTTGGGCTTAGATAGTACAGAATCTATGTAGTTTATGTTTATTTGCCAAATTATGGAATCTACACCAGTTTCTGTTTAATTCGCAGAAATCGAGGCATTTTACAGCAATTCTACAGAAGGTCAGAAAAACTCGGAAAATAGCTACAGAAGTCCAAGGTCAAAGCAGCAACGGAACCAATCGAATCAGTCTGAGAGTCAAGGTTACTCGATCTCGAGTAGACCTTACTCGACCTCGACGAGCATGTCCGAGCAACCTTGGTCGAGCAAGCCTGATCGAGAGAGCTGAGTCAACCCGACTTCCGGAGCCAACTCGATCTCGACAAACCCTAGTCGAGATCGACTACGCCTCAGCGCCACACCCGGAGTCGACGAGGCGAGAAGCTGCCCGAGAAGCCGAGGACGAGAAGCCGAGCAACCCTACTCGATCTCGACAAGCCCTAGTCGAGATCGACGAGCCGTCCAACACCAGTCCGAGTCCATGCCGAGGAGAAGATGCTCGACCTGGGGAGACCACCACTCTACTCGATCTCGATGAACCCTTGTCGAGATCGACGAGCCAGAGTCCAGATCCAGGCTTGTCGAGCACACCTACCCGAGAAGACCTAGTCGACGGATCAAGCCTACTCGAGGTCGACTAAGACTACTCGAGGTCGACAAGCACCAGGAGCCAAGACCGAGCCACATCGAGCAGAGCTAGCCGGGAAGTCCAGTCGACGATGAATCCTACTCGAGGTCGACGAGCCCTTGTCGAGGTCGAGTAGCCCAGTTTCCAGAAACACGTCGACGAAGTGCTGTCCGAGTAGAATTGGGAATCCTTGGGCACGAAGGAAGTCGAGCTGGCCGAAGATCTATCCGATTCCATCATCATCTATCCATTGAGAGAAATCTATCAACATCATGAAGACTTACCTAGTTTAGAATTATCTTTTCCTTATAGATTTATTTCCATTATGGCATTTATTTATCTTTTAAAGCTTTAGATATAATTTTAGATATAGATAGAAGATTCTATCCTTGATTAGCAAGGAATAGAAGGCTATAAATAAAGCCCTAGGGGCTGGTTTTTCATTCATTCCAATTCACACACAATTCAATTTCAGAGACAATTAGTTAGTTACATAGAGAGAGATTGTAAGTTGGAGTTTATTTTATGCAAGTTAGTTCTTTTCATCAATCAATGTCTGTTATTGCAATGAGGCGTGAGTAGTCCACCCACTTCTGGGGCTGGGGTGAGCCCGACGGTGGCCATGTGAGATAACGCGGTAAAGGTCAGATCTTTTTGTGCAATTCATCTTCTATCCCTATGAGCATGATTCTTTTGCGAGAGTTGAAGGTGATCCTTGTTTGTGTTATTGAAGCGAAAGTGATCTTAATGCAACTTGGATTAATTATGTGAAAAAGGGTTAGTAACAATTAGGGTTTATGCGAAAGCCTCTATATGCCTATTTGTTAATGACGAAAGTTATTTGATGGAAAGCATGATCTTTTTGTGCCTTTATGTGTTATTTTGCATGGTTATCGTTGTGGTGTTGAAACCCTGGCTTTGGAAGTCTTTAGTATATTGATTTATTTCTGTCGAAAATCTGAGTTCTGCATTCGAATTTGCAAATTTAAGTTTTCTGCATTCTAGTCAACATAGAGGAGAGTTTGGTCGAGATCGAGTACTGCCCTTGTCGATCTCGAGTAGGGACTGGTCTAGGTCGAGTTGAACTTCTGCTTCTGTTGTCGATTTTCTGTTTCTGTCGACTGCTGTGGTCGATCTCGAGTAGCTGTTGTCGAGATCGACGAACCCTTTGTCTTTGCTTTATTTCCTGTTTTGCTTTGTTCTTTGCTTTTGTTTGTCATTTTCTGTTTTATTTCTGTTTCTTTTCTGTGTTTCTGTCTTTCTGCTGCTTGTCTGTGAGATCTGTTGCTACCTGAGAACTGCTGACGTGCTTCCTCGTGGATTCGATCCTGACTATTCTCTTACTACAACGGGAGGAAGTCTTGTATTCATTTGCTGAGACAGGGAAGTCAGTCTGATCTATACTTTATATTTATTTCATACTTGACCATCCTCCTGCAACAACAGCAATATTTTCTCACATGAACGTGACATTCTTCATAATCTGAAATTTTTCAGGCATGCCGAAAACTCAGTTAATAAGCTTAAGCCTAAAATACAATATAACGTAAAGCAACCAAAATTCATTTAGTTTTTTATTAAAGGGAAGTGGTAGTGTTTTATGGAGGGGAAGTAGATCTTACAGCTGCAAAGTACATGATAGAAAAACAGCAAGAACACCAAGCAATGAGAGGAAAGCACTTTGATTGTTTAAATCCATTGAAATAAATTTTAAGTAACAACCTACAAATAATCATTTTCACGTGATGTTTAATAATTGTAATAATTGCATTATTCTATCCTTATTCAAATTTATTCGACATTTTCGGTTTGTTTTCTATTTATAATGTTGTTTGAAGTGTAGCTCACTGTTGGGTTGGATTGGGGTTTGTGCTACTTTGGTTAGATATTCGGCATTTGATAAAGATTCAACCTTTTCATTTCAAAGGACGAATAGAAGGGGATATGAAATGTTTCCTACATTATTATAAAATTACATCGATACTATAAAAATATTGCATACTCGTGCCTAAGGCACGGGCCTTACACTAGTTTTGTCTTCAAGAATGCCACACCGAGCATATCTGATGGGTTGAGAAGGTTTTTTTTTAAAAAAAAAAAACCGATAATGAGCAGTGGCGTATTCTTTAAGAGGCTAGATATGTTTCTCTTGTTTGGAGCTTCGATTTCATATATAATAATGAGGGACAACACACTCGAGCAAAAAGTTATAAACATTTAAAAATTGAATAGATACAAACCACTTAACAGGTCATTTACTAAACCAAGATGCTTCTTTCTTTTTCTAAACATCATATCTTTATACTGTAATTAAACCAGGGAGCTTCGAATCAATATATTATGTTAAAATGTTTGATGATCATGTTTATCCTTATATTGTAATTACACATTTATAATTTATGAGGGTTTCTTTAATTTTTTTCTTCATGTTTTGTATTTTCTATTTGATTTTTTTTCAATGGTTACAAAAAAAAATCCAACAATAATTTTCTGACCTCTCCAAGAAAAAGTTTCACAATCCGCACTGGTAGCAGCGCAAATGGCCTAACTCAAATAAGCCTAACACATAATGTCATAAACGAAAAAAATATCAACAAAGAAAACGTTTTGTAGGTATGAGTTAGGAACTAAAGCCAAACCCTTTTGGAAATTTGTTCAAGCCCTTTCAGGATCAACAGATAAGTTTGTTCAAACCCTTTCAGGATTTTTGTCAAGCCTTTTCGGAATTAACGGATTAGTGTAAAAGTATTCAATGGCAATTATTTAAAAATAAATATAAAAACCGGGGTTTTTTTATATCAAAGACCTTGGCGTGCAAGGCAATTTGATATCCTTGCATGCCAAGGAAGCCATAGTGTACAGGAGGGGATGTGACAAGCAAGCCCTGGCTGGCACGACAAGGAGGAGGTCGGAGCACGGGCGACGATAATCGGGGAAGACGTTGGGCAGAGCCAAATCTAGCACACCTCGAAGTGAAGTAAATGGATCCGGATAAGCGACTCCGCGGGACGTCGGAGACATGACTGAGGACATGGCGAGGGAAGGGTTTGGGCGCCTATACGCCAAAATCCCCGGATAAGGCAGGGACGAAGGCGACCCACAAAAACCTAAATCGAATGGCGAAAGTGGGGGAGGACAGGCACATAACTGAATTTGCATATAATTTTATTGTTTTTTTTTTCTATTTTATTAATATTAATATTAAACTTAATAATAAAATAATTAAGTAATACAAATGATAGTCATTACACCATTAAAATTCATCATATTTTGGTTAACACGTTCACATTAATAGGGGTAAAACGAAGGAAAATACCATAAGTTGTTGTTGGTTGGGGGCCAAACAGTTGCTGGTTTTGGCCAGCAAACCATTATTAAGCTACATGCACATCTTTTTGCCGTATTGATCATGTCGTGGGGAGGAGGAGGGCAACAACAGATGCTAGAGAGGGGAAATTGGGGAACAAATCCACTCTTGGGGAGTAGGACTTGGAATTGGAAGTGTGAACAAAAAACCCCCTCAACCCCAAAACCGTCTAAGGGAGGAGGAGGCCAGAATCGACCACGGCGAGAAAAACCCCAAATTGAATGGGGATTCGAGGAGGAAGGAGGAAGGGAGATTCGAGGACGGAAGCGGTCATGGTACAATGGGAAAGTGAAATTGCAAACAATTAGAGGTAGGAGAAGATGAGAAACCGAGGGAATGAACGAAGAATACCGAAACCCAAATCCGAACCTACCACCACTAGACCAAGAAGGCTTAAAAAATTCCCCAAATTGAAGGAGGACTCGGGGAGAGAGGAAGAAGGGGATCTGAGCAGCAAGAGGTCACCGGAGCAGACTCTGAAGGGGAAAGTACACTAGGCCGAAGCCGGAAGCGGAGGCACCCAAAGTGGAAGTGAAAGGAGGCCCGGAGGAGAAAACGGTACACTACACGGATTAGGACGGCTGGAGCCGTGGTAACAATGGTCGAAGGCTAGTTAGGTATTTTGTGTCTCATCTTTCATCGTTTGTATTGTCTGGTCTTTTGCACCTTTTCTGGGCTCGAATTTTTACATAAGCAAAACAAAAAGGAACCAAAGCCAAAAATCTTGCTATCAAAATCAGGCTGTGTTCGACAGGGGATTATGAGGGATTGTGGAGATTTTGCCCAAAAACAAAAGAGCTTTCAACCATGGTAATGGTGTTCGGCAGCGAATTCCAAGGGATTTGGGGATGGAGATTGTTGAGATTTCATCAGATTATTTTGAAATCTCGTCCCCCCAAGATTTAGGAGATTGTGCTCGGATTTTGATTTATGAGGGCCAAATTTGCCCTTGCCCTCCACACATCCCAATATCAGATTTGGGGAGGCAGGTCGCTTTAAGGTGGGGGCTTCTTACGATGATGACGACGACGCTCCTCCTCATGCGCTGAGGGAAGTGGAAGCCAAAGCTCATCGCCCCATCATCGTCTCCATCTTCTTCCATTGACGGTCTGATCTCCGATTGCCCTCTTCTCTCTTCCGTCTCATCTCCGATTTCCCTCTAGGACGGCGACGACTAGAGCGCTAGGGTTCTCCGACGAATATGTTGCTGCTGGGGCAAGGAGATCTACAGATTTGCCCTCTACGGATTTGATGAGGACGATTTGTGGCGAGGTGATTTGCTCACCAACTGCTCGATAAAATGCCAAAAGAAGGAAAAGGCAGTGTTTCTAAACTCCTACATCAGATCAAATTGCAAGTTTTGAGATACCCCATCTTCTCTCTCCACCTTCGACGATTTGATTACCACCATTCCTGTTGAGATTGATTATACTGATTTTCTTCTGGTTTTATAACCAATCTCAACTCCTACGTCCGTGTGATTGTCTTCTGGTTTTATACTAATTTTCTTCTTGTTAATTTCTTCTTGTTTTATACTGATTTTGGTTCAATGCTGTTGCTCAGTAGTGACTTATTGAATCAAGATTTTGGTTCAATGTTGTTGCTCAGTAGTGACTTATTGAATCAATCTTGCTGCTCGATCATCCTCTCAAAAAGGTCAATAAGTGGCATGCCATCAAAATTATAAGATAAATGGATATTAGTTTCTTGTTGCCAATAGCCAGGCAGGGAAGCCTCTCGAATGAGGTTAGGAAACAGGACGAAATTAGGAGGAAGGACGATGGGTATGGGCCTGTTTTTTTAGGGGCAGTAAAGTCATTTTGTTACTTTAAAATACATCATAATCCCCTACCTACCAAACACTTTTAGGAGATTTCCGTCATACATAATCTCAATCCCCATAATCCCATTAATCTACCAAAATAATCTTCATCTCCTAAAATCTACTGAAATCTCCTTAATCTCCATAAACTCCATCTAGCGTCAAATACAGCTTTAATGTACTAATCCATCATTCAAGACATATATATACACACACACCAAGGAATTATATTAAAGATTAACAATGAGACAAAATTTACCATAATAGTCAGCCAAGATAGGCCATCGGGGTAACGACCACTAGGAAGCAGGACTCTCCACAAGGAAATGCCGAAAAATAAGTATTTCGATTCTCCCTTGTCAGGTTTCCTGTGTCAGAAACCGAATCTCCAATTAGGCACTGGCTCCATGTCTACACGAGCACGATGGATATGTACGTTGTAGGCTCGTTTCAATGTATAGGCCGATCATCCTAGCAACTGCGATTTGCAACAAGTCACTAGCTAACTTAACTAGGAAAGAAAGCTATGTTTTGAGATGATCTTGGCATCCTACAGAAGCGATAGTTGGCACTGATCATACTGCAGTATAATTATCAGGTTCCCGCATTGCTGATGCACCATAACCTACAACTGGCCACAAGAGTTGAAGAACTCCGTTGAAGCTTCGTTAGAACACATATACTCATTTACGTGTGTTTTTATCATTGATTTCTCATGTTTCCTTCTATCATAGCAAATGCAATTTCACAAACTTAATATTTCTGTGTGAAAATTCAACAGCAAGTTCGAATATCATGCAGAATTTTCCAATCTATGATTGAGAGGAAGATGAGATGACAAGTCCCTAACATCAGACATTCCGATCAGATTAGAGGATGATAACTAACACAAAGAAGCTTAACCAGGAAAAAGCAACCCTGTTACATAATTTCATATGCTAGATCCGTGACTCATAGATTTCACAAACTAGGAAGGTAAAAATGGTCACACGGTTCAGAAAAAATTAAACACAGCCAAATATAAAATCATTTGTTAGCAGTAAAGTGATAAATTTATTGCTGTATTATGATTTGCAAAGTACATTTTTGTTCAACTTTGCTGTTTGGACAGCAAAAGCAACTAACATCGGCAACAATCAAAATATAAGTTCAAGACAGCTTATAAGCTGCTTGTAGGAGTACTTATCTCAGATGCAAGATGCCCAAAAGGAAAATCATCCTCAATAAATCAGCATGAAAAAACCTGAAAAACAAGAATGCTTCAAAACAATTCATTTTCAATAACGGTGTTCTAACTTCTCCTTTTCCTGGTAGTACTGAACATAGCTGTAGACACCAACAAGTGGACTGAGGAGGAGGGTAGCGTTGAGCCAGTTCTCAGTGACCTTGTGACTGAGCTTTCCAGGCAGATCCTTCCACAGCCCAGGCATCACCTTCTGCTGGAAGGGTGACAAAGCATACACCACCGCCTTCATCCTTATTGGTGTTTTACCCATCTTTCAGTCTAATCTTCTTAACAAAACTCTGCAAATTAGGTATCAACAGTCTTTCTTAGAAACTTCCACGCAATGTTCAGACAAGTGTTTTGATCTCAAAAGGCCACAGATGTAGCAAGGATTTACACTCCAGTTTCTAAAAACCAGATATCTCAATCTAGATATCTAAATATTAAGGGCCATTCGGTTCCAAATTGCCGAAACATATAGGGAAAGGAGATGAATCTATTCTAATTTGATACAATTATTCATCAGCCATCAGTGCAAGTGCGAAATTTTTAGAGACACAAGGGATTAGATATTGTGAAATGAAACTATACATTTTTTTTGGTGAACAAATGAAACTATACATTAAAATTCACAGCTAGGGTTTCCAGAATCTCATAACTCCAATCCCAAACAAAGAAAATAACAAAATCCAAGGCTACTGGCTAATAATCCACTATCCAACAATCAGAATAGGAACTGAAGGTGATGCTAATAATCAACCTGCCAAAAAGAAAAGCTAAGTCCGAGTAGATCGATCCATAGAATGAAAAGGACCTACCTGCCTAATCTCGTCAAATCGACATCAAAGAAGACAGAAATTGATTGTTTCGGAATAACAAAACCCTAATTTAGAAGCTAGAAGATGGACTAGAATCTAAAAGCATCAGCGAGAAGAGGAATCAGAAGTACAAACAACACGAGGAATAATAAAAACAAGACAAATCGCAATATTCAAATCTCGCGAAATCAAAACAGCTAAATTACAGATCGGCCTAAGGCTCCATTGTTAGATGATTCTAGAAGCGGAGAGGAGGGGTGGAGAGAGGGTACCTGACGACGGCGGAGGAGGAGGAGGAGGAGGAGAGCGCAGCCGGAGAATGAGACCTTGAAGAGTTGTCTGCATATTATTATTTGCTTTACCACTCCGATTTGGATGGAACTGGGCCAGTCTTTGGGCCCTTATCTAATGGTCCAGGCCCATCTGGATCTTATAATTTTTCTTAATATATTATTTCCATGATAAATTGGCTATATACCCCATGAAATGTTCTTCATTTGGTCATGAACTCATCCAAGCTTGTTGATTTAGTTACCATTGAAATAGCATAGTATAATTTATATTGTTGTTTCCTCAATGTTTCGTTTCCTATGAATATTGGGATTTTTTTTTTGTTAGGAATATTGGGATTCTCTAAACAGTTATTACCCAAATTATCGCCTTGTATCCAAAATAAAAAAAAATAAAAAAATTCAACAAGGTATATGCACAAATAAAGCTACCGAGGCGAGGTGATCATGAAAGGACTCCTCCACCGATGCTTCTCGAATTGCCTTATCGGTATTTAACTTAACCCACCCTTCTGATGGTGGAATCCATTACAATGGTTGCACATAACGAATCCTCTAGTGCCACAAGGTGGGGGAAGCTTATCTTTCGCTTCCATAAAAAGGATTGATTTCAAAGTGTTAGATGTGAAAGGACAAGTGTCCCACATTATAGTAGGGAAATTACTAGTAAATACCCCACTTTCATATTTGGTTTGAAAAAAATACCTAGGTTTGAAAACAATTGCATCAATATATGAAAATTTGCAAAAATATCTTATTTAATTATCAAAACTATCCACCACCCAAAAAAATCAGGAAAAAAAAAAGTTAAATATTTTTTGTATTTATAATTTTTCTTATATTTTTAAATTGTTTTTAAATAATTAAATATAAAAAATCTGGAATTAAAAAAAAATTCAATCCTAATCCCTAACAGTTGGCCCCTGACCGACCCAATCCCAATCCCTAACCCGAACACACAAGAGTCACTTGACCAACCCTAAGTCTCAAGCGCTCTGACCTTAGCCCGCACTAATTCTCCGGCTCCGTCGCTGTCCTCACCCTTTGTCGCATCGCTCACTCTCCGACGCAGTCATTCTCTGGCTCCGGCTCCATCGTCGGCCTCTACTGTCTTAACCCGTGCTCGACCCCAAGAGCAGCCCGGACCAACCCTCCGACCTTAGCCCTATCTCTTTACTCAATCTCCCGCCGAATTTTTATCATATCCTGTCAATGTTCATATTTGGATTGTCAATGACAATATTCATCCTGTCAATGTGATAATATTATGGTTTCAAGATATATATTGACAATCCTTTTATAAATATGGTTAATAATCCTGAAGATATGATTTACCGTATCTTCAGCGATTCTCTCCCCGATTATAGCTTCAGTCCTGTCAAAGTAAACCTATAGCTTGTCACTATGAACATTACTCCTGTCATTGTGAACAAATAACTTTGTCATCTTGGACAGACCTTTAATTTCTAGTTATGATATGGATAAAATCGTGTCTTTATTCTATTCCCTATTATAGACTTCATCCTGTCATTATTAATTATTAGCTTTGTCATAAATAACATATATCCTGTCAATAACAAATTTTATTCCTGTCACTATTAATTTTCTTACTAGGTCAGCGATTTTCATCCGGCTAGTTTAATTATTTTTAAATTTCTGAGAAAAAAATTTTAAAACATTATTTTAATATATATTTCATTATTTTATATATTTTTTACTTTTCTTTTAATTCATTATTTTTTTAGCACAAATGGCCTATTTTTTAGCACAAATGACCCACCTATCCTATTTTTGCTATTCTCAGAAAACGGGTATACTTTTGCAAACCGAACACCAATTTGGTGTATTTCTGCAAATCGGCGTTAAAAGTATAGAGTAAGGAAATCTTGTATAGGACTACTCTTCTTATTATTAATTGATTGTAGGATGGAAAATATGTGCCTAGTGGGATTTGAACCATGGTTGATTGAATACTATTTAAAATGGAGTGGGTTTTAACCACTAAAGATACTTGTATTTTACCTTTCAATTTTTTTTACATAACATATATTCTTGTATTTTTTTCGGGATTCGCCCACCCTTAGATCCGCCCCAGGTCACATTGCATGGTAGTTGAGCGAGGCTTGTTAAAGCTCATTTCACAATTCACATCTCAACACAGTTTGTAGAGGCAGACTCAAAATATCATTTTGATAGTGAAGAACTTCCTTTTTTAAGTCATCTTATTCTAAAGAACTATATTTGGAATATATTTCTAAAAGTAGAGAGATTGTAGCCATAATGTGTAGAATCTCGACTTTCAACTCACATATAATTAAAAACAGATTTAAGGTTTCATTTTCACCCCTTTTTTCCCCCTTTTCCATAGTCAAAAGTTGTTTGGAGTAGATACCAAATCAAAATCTTAGGGCTAAAAATATTAAGATTTGATTAGGCATCATATCTCTTGGAGTAAAGTAATCACCTATGAGATTGAGAACCTAAAATAACTTATTGTGATTTTGGGGCCAACGCAATTGGCGAAGAACAAATCTATGGAGGGAATCAGAAACCTGCCAATTCAAGTATTCAACTCCCATATGCATTCCCTTTTTTAGTATTTCATCGTTATTTTATCTTACAACAAGAACAATTCAAATTGATAGGTCAAATTAACTTGCTAATATTTAATGTGGCTAAAGATTAGGGCTAGTTTGTTTAGATAACTAGGGAATGGAAAGATAAGATATTAAATTTCAGACATAAAATGTATATGATTATCATTTTTTGTGAGCTTGGAGGAGAGGATGAGGGGGATTATTAGCCCATTCTAGAGGTATTAGTTACCCTCCTTCAAATTAGGGAATAGAAGGGTAACACATTTGTATGAAAAATGGGAGAAGAAGGGGAATGATTAGAATAGTGATCAATGTATCTTAACTTAAATATGGACTACATTCATAAGGGTAATCATTACTTTTCCCTACCAAAAAACAAACGGGGGGTAAATATATAGTTGGCCGGCAATTGCATCCAATCCAAGATAGCACTGTGAATAAAAAGTTGAGAGTCTTTTCTTGAAGTTGAACTTTAAGAGCAGCTCAATAGTTAAATCCGCTTTTTTTTTTTAATGGTTAACCGCTACTAGATCACCAACCAATAGCACCATGAGTCCCTGACAGATGTAGTTCTATCCCGGAGCAACAACGACAATGCATTTTGGCCAGAAGATTTTGGCAACACGATCTGTGCACCTCCTGGCCTCCTTAAAGACATGGCGAAACTCCACTTCCTCGAACTACTGCAATAGGAAGAGTGTGAGATCATGAGATTGATTGTAATGTCCTCCTTGAGGGTTTCCATTCATTGATATAACATATATATATATATATATATATATATATATATATATATATAGGTTACAAAGGTATTGTGCCTTAACGGGCTTTTAGCCCACTATACAATAGGAGATTTATGTAATCTATGAAAGAGATTCATCTAGTGGTAAAGGATGAATACACATCCATAAGTTGTGCACTAATGCATATTCGGTTGTGCAAAAACAAAGCAGTAGCGTCCATTGAGCGATAAAAAAGGCTTTAACAAAGCAAGATTGCGACACCCATCAACTTATAGGCATTATTTCTAAAAAGGTCAATGCAATACTTGCGCCCCTTGTACAAATGCCTAGCTTTTCAATCGAAACAATTTCGAGATTCACTTGGTTCGTATGGTTCCCAAACTTTGTGAACAGAAGCACAAACTATTGGATTTTGAGATGCAAAATGTAATGGAAGAAATGGGAAGTGGTGAATCATATATGGATTTGTGAAGGAGAAAAAACACACAAGAAAACAATTAGATTCTGTCATAAATTGACACAAATGCAATGTAGTGGGAGTGACACAAAGGGGAGGATGGGTGGGGCGATCACTCACCTATCAACTTGGCTAATAGTGACTTGACAATAGAGAGACCCCAAAGCCCAGCCGAAAGCACACAGGCAGCATGGCCCATTATACACATTTTTTTTTTTTATTTTTTATTTGCCCTTTATAGTTTTATCCTCAAAGGCATGGAAGGGATAATGGTAATGGATGCTTGCTCCCTCCCCATCTCTGTTTTTATCATATCAATTCAACCTAAATACAGGATATGTGGAAGTGGGTGCTTCGGATATTACTCTTGGGCCTCACTCCTCTGTTCATCTAGATTTTGGAGATCTTCGTCTTCGTCGAAAAGCAACATCTCTGGTGTCATCCTACGGACCACAAGTATGGCGAAGATGTAAATTGCGAGATAGTACCAAAGCTACTACTAATAGTATTAGTACTAACTAGTAACTACTGAAGCAAACAGTGGAAATAAACACTTGCAAGTTGCAACACTTTTGGTCTTGCACTAATAGTGATCAAGGTTCTTCAATGAGCCTAAGTTTGATTTGATTTTCGGTTGACAATGGACAATAAAACAGGACCACGACAACAAGACCGGCGACCTTATAAACACTAACGAAAACGACACACGAATGGTAGGCGAGAAAAGGTCATAGCACCAACAAGGCACCACTCGTCGCAGCCTTCGATTTGGGCAAATCTGAACACACTTGCTCATAGCAAACATAGGGATCTCCGAATCTAAATGTGATCATCCCACCTGCACTTGGAGAAATTGACTCATTGTGAATTTGTGGCCTCTACACACCCAAATGATAACCCCCTGGGCCTGAATCATCATACCTCCTTTATGCCACAAATTGTTGCATTTTAATAACGTTTCCTTTCTCTTTCAAATTTGACAATATGCTTCACACGATTTTATTCACAGAACCTTCTTTCTTATTTGCAGGGGCAACATTTCAACCCCACAAAATGCTCATTGGAATTTGAAACCTTCTTATTTTTCGGTGTTCGAATCGGATAAGCCAATTAAGGAGATTGGAATCTACTTTTTGACTTGCATTTCCTTGAAAATTACATCATTTGCACAAACCATATTAATTTTTTATAATAGGGTTTCTACCTTTGTTAATACGTCGTCGAACAATATCGACGATTGGTCGGACCGATGAATGGTAGGCAGGGGCAATTGGGCTAGGGTTTAACAAGGGCTGTACAATGTTCTTCCTGTGCAAAAACTCGGTTGCTGTACCCATCTAACCCTCTATACCCCTGCAAAAACTTCGGTCTGCGATCAAGAGTTGGGTAGCTCTCGGCTTTCTCCGACCTCGAGGTCCTTCAGGACCACACCTTCCTTCTGGGGCGACCCATCTCCCTCTGCATCGAAGCTAGCGTGGACACTGTAGAAAATGTATACGAGCACCGCCAGGCCCGAGAAGAACAGGAAACGGATATAGGACGGGCCATCGAGGGAACCGAGCAGGAAGATGTTCAAGAAGATCGAGATCGAAGGGATCCAGGGCATGAGCGGGACGCCCCATAGCTCAGGCTTCCTGGCCTGTGGGACTAGGCAACAGAACAGTAGCACCATGGTGACAGCGATTGCTAAACACAACCCGAGTAAAATTGCCATGGGCCTCCCGGTAGGTGCGAAGTGCCATATCAGGGCAAAAATGATCGAGGTGAGTGACAACGAGCACAGGAAGGATAGTGTAGGCCATGGGTTGGTCGTTCCGACCACGACGTAGCGCCTGTAAACCACCGCATTCGCTACCATGTAGAATACAAACAGTGTGCCGATGGAGACGAGATTGAGGAGGATGTCAAGGTCGGTAAATAGCGCAATTGCAGCCGTGAAAACCCCTGAAAACGGAAGCGGTAGAAATGGGTAAGAAACAAAAAATGTCACTTTCAAACAAGTAAGCACTTTGAGCAAACATAAGCCAAAATCTACCAAACTTAAACCTACCAAACTTGCCTACCATGTTCAAAGCTACGACGACGGGAAGTCAAAGATCTTGTGTACGTAGGTCAAGCTCTTTTCGACTAACACCATTATCAGAACCAAATCATAACTAATCCGTATTGAAAGAGACACAAATCCCTAATGTTAGATACAAGCTATCCTAGAACAAGGGTTTGAACAAACTGTGACAGGAAACCAGATAGAATCAGATCACTTTGTGATGCAATTACCCAAATTCCCAATTCAATCAAAAAGGATCATTACCAAGCTTGACAAGAAGATAAAAACAATCAGGTATTATGTCGACTTCACGGTTGCTTTCGCACTAATAACCCCCGTTCATGTCGCTGTATTGTCAAAAAGACATCACTAAACACATTAAATCAAAGTTGTGACCCCAACAATGAGATGCCTCAGTACGATATAAACATCCAAGACACATCAAGGATAAGCACAACATGGCCCAGAGGCCAGATCATGTTTCGACCCGAAAAAAGGTCCTATAACTTTTCCCAGTCGATAAACGCCCACTACCTACCTATCAATTCAACCTCAACCCAGTCATGTAATTGCAAACTTGCATTGGCCCCTACTTCAAATGGAGTTTTGTCAAACCCAACTTGCAAAAGCAAAATCATGTGAAGAACAACAACAACACAAGAAATGAAATCTATCCTCCACATAAAAGCCCTTATTCCCGGAATCAATAATCCGATTCCACCACAATCCACCAAGGTCAACAACATCGACATCAAGAAAACCGAATCTCGGAGAACGAACCCTGATCGATCAAGCAGATGAAGCTAACTACAGATTAAGGATTAGGGTTAGCAATTAACACAGGGTGAGAGTAGCTGTAGTAGTCCCCACACTCAACCCACACAACTGAAACGGTTTCTGAAAGGGTCCCCTGGAACTCAACTGCCCACCTCAGAGGGCCTATTAGGGACAAATGAATCACAGTAGAAAGCAAACCCCATCACACAGAGTACACAATGGAGAGGCACACACAAAACAAGGCATGGGAAATTGCAATTTAATAATCAGATAAAGGCAAATAGAGGAAGAGGATTAAGGCAAGGGTACCGAGAAAAGCGGAGGAGTTGACGGGTGTGGAGGTCTTAGGGTGGACCCTCGCGAACCACGCAGGGACCACGCTCGACCGTCCGATCACGCACATGTATCTCGCCTGCCCCAGCATCGCCACCATCAGGGACGTCCATATCCCGAAGCTTGCCCCTGCCCCGATCACGTTCGACACCCAATTCCATCCCCTCTCCCCTCTGAACGCCCCAGAAAATGGCGCCTCTGCATCGATCTGAAATTATTTCAATTCCATTAGCTAATTTTAATGTTGCTTCTGGAACAATCGATTGGTGACTTTAATTTGATTTTTACCAAGTCGTAGGGGAGGAGCATCGACATGGAGGCGGACATGAGGCAGTAGAGGACGGTGACGATGGCGACGGAGCCGGAGACGCCGATTGGAATGTCCTTGGTGTCCTTGACTTCCTCCGCCATGGTGGAAACGGCGTCGTATCCGATGTAGCTGAGGTAGACCATGGCGGCGCCATTGAAGACGCCGGTGACGCCGAATGGGAAGAATCCGGAGGCGTGGTGGACTGGATCTGCCGGCGCCGTCAGGTTACGCGCGTTGCCTTTCCAAAATCCCATCGCTATCACGAAGGCGATGAACAGGAGGTGCGCCGCCGTCAACACTATGTTGACTACTGAGCTCTCCCTCGTACTGAAAAAACAAGAAATTAATTAATAATTGGAAAAAATTGGGGGAAAATTGGGGGAAATTGTAAATTGAGGGTGGGTGGGGACCTGTAACAGATGATGAGGGTGATGATGAGGATGACAAGGACGGCGACGATGTCGATTTGGTTGAATCCCTCGGGGAGGGAGGAGATGGTGATACGCCATTTCGCAGTGGAGACTCCAACGGCGGTGCTGAGGTAGGCGGTGAAGCTCCGGGCGACGGCGGCATTGGAGAGGACGTAGTCCATCACCAGATTCGCTCCGGTAAGAAAAGCGGCGAATTCGCCTGCAAGAGGAGACAAAAATGCGGCGTTTTAGCTGAAATTGATGATAGGGAATCGGAGAACGGGATCGAGATAGTTCGGTAGGGACTGACCGAAGGTGACGCGGAGGTAGGAGAAGGCGCCGCCGGCGACGGGGATGTGGACGGCGAACTCGGTGTAGCAGAAGGCGGATAGGAGGGCGCAGAGGCCGGCAATGGCGTAGGAGAGGACGACGGAGGGGCCGGAGTAGAGGCGGGAGGCGCGGCCGGTGGTGACGAAGACGCCGGCACCGACCATGCCGCCGATGCCGAGGCCGACGAGGTCGTACCAGCGGAGAGAGCGACGAAGGGAGGGGCCGGAGCGGGAGCGGAAGCGGGTGGTCTCGTCGAAGGAGGTGGAGACGGCGGTGGCGCGGAGGGAGAGGCGGTGGGGAGTCTGGGAGAGTGCATGGAAGTAGGAGCCGAAGCTGGAGAAGGAGGAAGGGGTGCTCTGGGAGTCCATGGCGGCGGGGGGGGGGGGGGGGGGGGGGGGGGGGGTTAGGGGGAACTCTCAGAGAGGGTTGCCGGAGAGAGTGAGGAATGGAGCAGTGGGCAGTCGAGAGAATTGAATTAAAAGGAGGAGGAGAAGAGTGGTGTGGTGGGTTGATGGTGGGATTTTATTACACCAATTTACTGCTTTCATTTCTTTTTTCTCTTTCCCGTTACAACTTATCCAATTTATAAAAGTATTTACACTTTATTTTAAAGTATAAAATAAGTTTATTTGTGTGTGAATTTTTTTTCGAATTAGCCAAAAAAAGAAAAAAATATTTGGAGAATAGCCAAAATCTCAAAATATTTAGCGATTTAGCCAAAGTAGGGTAAGTCGCTGTTTGTAACAGCGACTTACCTCTATTTTGTATTTTTTTTTTAATTTTAGGTTAAAAAAATTATTTTAATTGAAAACTTTTAAAAAAAAAAATATTGGAGAGTCGCTGTTTCCTTTTTTTATTTTTTCTTTCCAAAACGTTGAAGCGTCCCGGAGAGAGGAAAGAGAACCGGAGAGATGAAGCAGCGGGGGAAGGAAGTCGAGCGGTGATGAAACAGCCAAACCCTAGGCTGGATCGTCATCTTCGGCGGCCAAATTCAATTCGCCGGCCCCGCTCTCCCCTGACCACAAACCCACCTCGCAAGATCCGAAATTCCGGCCAAATTCAATTCGACGCCCCTGCTCTCCCCTGACCACAAAGCCACCTCGCAAGATCCGGAATTCCGGCCAAATTCGGATGTTCCTTGGGCTCGGTGCGGACCAGGAAGTCTCTCATCGGATTCAACAGAGTTTCTCTCCGATTCAGAACAGGAAGAGGATGAAGAAGAAACCGCCTCTAATCAGATTCAACAGGAAGAGGAAACCGGCAAGGGTCGGCGAACAATCGAACAGCCATGGCCATCTGAATTCAATCGGCGAACAATCGGCGCAATCGGCTGAGCAATCAAACAGCCATGGCCATCCGAATTCAATCATTGAAGGTCGGCCGCAATCGGGCTTGAGCAATCGAACAATCGGCGCCATGGGCTGCTCCTCTAGGGCTCCAAATCCGGCAGGGAGGGCGCCTGTTCGACATCTCCAGATCCGGATCCTGTTCGACATCTCCGGATCTCCTCCCTGTTCGACCTCTCCGATCCTATTTCCGGCGACCTTTGCTGTTCCACCGCCCTGGTCGCTTCAAGCCTTCCATCGTCGGTTTACTGTTCCACCGACCTAGCTTTCCTGCTTCCATCTTGCCGTTCGACCTTCGACGTTGTGGAAAATAATAAAAAATGGAGAGTCGCTGTTTGAAACAGCGACTCTCCCAATATTAATATTTTTTTTAATTTTTCAGATAAAATTAATTTATTTTAACCTAAAACTAAAAAAAATATACAAAATATAGGTAAGTCGCTGTTTGTAACAGCGACTTACCTATTTTATTAATTTTTTTAAAATTTTTGGGTAAAGTCGCTGTTTGAAACAGCGACTTTACCCTACTTTGGCTAAATCGCTAAATATTTTGAGATTTTGGCTATTCTCCAAATATTTTTCCGTTTTTTGGCTAATTCAAAAAAAAATTCATTTGTGTGTAACGTACTCAAATTTTTTTTTTAATCGGGAAAAGTTCGAGGGTCAGATATACGTGACACCTCGATAGGCCGACGAAACCTAACCCAATATCTTGGAAACAACATAGACTAAGAGCCGAAGTCAAGTGCCACCAAACAATGATACTGTCGAGTGTCGACCCGAAGCCATTTTGAGGTAAAAGGCATGCAAAATCCCCCACCCCACATCCATATATATATATACACTATCCGTTCTATAATACATGTCCTTTTGTTTTTTTTAATAAGTATCAAATTATTAAAAAAAATTAATTATAAAAATTAAATAATATTTCATAGAGTTTTTCACTTGTTAAAAAGTATGCCGAAAAATAAAAGAACATGTATTGTGGAACTGAGGGAGTATATATGAAGTTTTTTATACAAAAAAGCTATTTCTAACAAATAAAATGGATCAAACCCATATTTAAATGTTAAAAATATTAAAATATAATATAGATGATGCTAGGTTAACGAAAATAGGTAATATGGTGATTTGTTAGTATAGACTATTTAAGATATTGTTTTCAATAATTTTTAATTTATTAGGTCGGTAAGTGAAAAATCTTTGAGGGGTGGTTTTCTTTAAATTTACCTATAGAAAATGAAAAAGATTTTATATTTTGGGAAACAATTTGAGGCGAATTCGGGTTTCTGATGTCTAGTAGGCGTTGAGTCTTATTGTCCATGCTTTGCAGCCTTCCTTCCTGCTTGCTAACACTTACTTTTCTACTATCTGTCTTCTCTCCTTGGGATTTATGCATCCTATTGTTTTGGGTCTATCGGAAACACTCTCTCGACTTGTTCGGGGAATGAGTGCGTACATCCTGACCCCCCAGACCCTGCTTTATCGCGGGATATACTGGGTTGTTGTTGTTATTGTTGTTTTTTATACAAAGCAATTCTATCTTTTGTAGGAATTAGAATTCCCTGCAATTGAAACTCATCGGTTTTTCATTTACAAAAAAGATACCAAATGCATATATATTAATAGCAAGGGTTTTCACTTTTCATTCCCTCATAGGAATCTCTTTCCTTCTATAAACTCTTGATTGTAGCCTAAAACTTACGTTGTGTTTTGACAAATTAGCAATAGGTAGAAAGTAAAGGAAGAGAAAAGGTTAAAAAAAAATGATGAAAATTGTGAGAATTTAAAGAGGAGATCAAAATGGTATTGGTCCTATTGGATATACCAACATGCCACCCATGTTTCAAAAATAACTCTCCTTCTTTTGCAAACATATATATCAACTCTCATCTTTCAAATTGTAATAGAACCACTTGAGAGGAGCCGAAGTATGAGCAGGCCGTCCATAAGGGTGTTCAAAGAGCCCGACAGAACAGGGCCTCATATTTTATGGGGTCCTAACTAATGATCCGTTTATACATAATAAATTTGTTACTTGAAGTGATAAATAGAAACTGTGGTCCAGTGGTAGCCATCCAAAGGGTTTTGGAATTCAACCCGAGTTCGATTCCCCTTGTGGAATTTTATGGGCCCTTTTATAAGGGTCACCCTATACACACCGCAAATCCACGATTAGCGCTGTTAATGAAACGTCGAATGTGACGTTGTAAAAACGTTGGATTTCACGTTGCAGCAACGTTGGTTTCGACGTTGTCATTTGTCCTACACAACGTTGTGATTTGAAGGAAGCTGGGCGGGTCGGACACTTTAGCAACGTCTAATCCGACGTTGCTAAAGTGGGCCTCGTCGGGCCAGATAGCAACGTTCAATATAACGTTGCAATATGAAGACAACGTTAAGTCTGACGGTTGTATCAGCAGCACTTGGATCAACTTTGAAGTTCTATTATCTTTGTTTTTGTTGGGTAGGATGTTGGCAAAAACTTAGTGCGTTTTTCCCCTTGCGGAGGGTTTTCAAATATGATTTGTGGTTATTTAAGGGAAAAACACGTTACATGAAAACATTTAGACTGCCTCATTTTTCATATTAATGATAGAAGATTACAGCAAACATAACTTAGTTAAGAAGTTTTTTCGGGTCGCTGTCATGTCACACCTCAGAGGAAATCATTGTTGTTCTCTTCCTCTGATGGTGAAACATTCTCCGGCGGCACTACGACGACCCGGAAGCGAGCGTTGCCTAAGTAGCTAAACATCAAACCCGCGCCTACCCGCACGCCACGCGATCTCGCGAAGGTATTACATCCTTGTGCGAGCCAGAGTGCCCCGGAGCTGTTGTGCTCTACCCAGATGCTGGTGCCTCTCCTCCCTGGCCCATTAGTCAGCGTTATTCTTTCGACGCCCCCCAGCCCGTATTCTTCCTCGAAGTTGGAAGGCAGAGGCTGCAGATGTCAAGATCTACTTAATGAGTTGGGTCCGTTGTAAATCGGATGTGAGACAGAAGGGGGCTTACCAGTATTTGTGTGAGCGAGACGTCTTCTACCCACCAGAAAAAATCCCTAGGGCCACTCCCTGTGACTGAGAAGAAAGGTCTTGGTGTGTTACCGACCGCCATCTCTTCTTCTGTCAAACGAGATGTTGTGATTTCGACCCTAGCATGGCGTAATTTATAGTGGGAAATCCTTTCTCGTTTTTTTGTGAGGCCTCCTTTATACAACGCCAAATATGACGTTGTTAAAACGTTACATTAAACGTTGCAGCAACGTTTAATTGGACGTTGTTACAACGTCATATTAAACGTTGTGTTATGTGAACTCCCATGACAACGTTTAATTGGACGTTGCTAATTACGCCATCTATAAATACACCAACATTTTGCGTTATTGGCATACACGAAACACACGTAATGGCATCAAGCCCAAATTCCTTTGTCAAATATACCAAGTTCAATGATGGAACCCGTTTCGTTGTTGAAGTGGGGAGACACCCTCGTCCGCCTAAGAAGGATGCTTGCAACTGCAAGCATATGAACTATACACATTATTTTCGATGCAATCTACTTTCTGTGCAGGTTTACCGTATCCTGGAGATGTCAACACAGTTGCAGTTCGGGTGTCAGGAGTGTGACGACGACCCTGCATCGTACTATACACGGATGATTGAGCAGATAACGGATATCCTGGTGGTTTTGTACGACGACATGTCTCCGTCGCGCTGTCGCAGAGTAGCAGAGTATGCAATTGATACAGTAGTGCGCCCTGCCCAAGATCTGATGACGACATATGCGTTCCAGCAGGTGCAGATTAGTATATACCCAAACATTCCTGAAGAGTCGGTCGTTAGTTGTTCCGTTTAATACAACAACCCTTGTTGAAATGTAACATTAAAACCCGTTTGTAATTTTAGATATGGGGCCAACTGATGTTTGTTTTGGTTGAATGATTGCTTTTTTATATTGTTTCTACGTCTTCATAACAACAAACATTCAACTTTCAACTCTGAACTTCATAGAAAAGAAAACAAACAAATATGACACAGATAATTCCAACTTTCATGACTCCTAAACATGGTTTAGAGGGCGACCTTCCTGAATCCGCAATGCTCTAAATCTATCAAATTGGTCTTGGAAGGGAGTATCCCATCCGTTGACGCTCGGGTGATGGTATGCCGTCCATTCATGCGTTGGAGGTGGTAAAGGGGCGTTGGTATGTAACCATATCTACAAAAAGGGCAAAAAGTATAGTATAATGTTAAGTGGGGTAATTAATGATAGTTAATTTATGGTTGGAGTGAGATCATACTCACCGCTGCGAAATGATCTTGGTTCCCGATGCATGCCATGCCCAGTATGGCCTCTTGAGGTGCGCCACTTGGTTGTTCGGTGTACATAGGGAGGCATGTGATGGGCATGTGCCAAGATAAGACGACAAGGGGCACCTGGTAGACGGTTGCGAACACAAGACCCATGATAGGCAACTCGATCCAGTATCTCCGGTCACCTCCCACTCTGCCGGAGTAACTCTGTAGGTCGACAAACTCTCGGACCGAATACCCTCCCATGTAACAACCAGCGTAAAGGTGATCGTTATGCTCCAGATGGTTACACAATAACCCTTTCATATCTACGAATCGTGCCTCCCCTGGCTGTAACATCAGCTGCGCCAAAGCTCGATATCCGCAGTGACCATCTCCCACGGTGTTTACGGCCGCCGCAATGTGCCTGAACATGAAAGGGTCCACATTGTTGTCTCCCCAGCTAAATCCCCAATACTGTGCGTCAGACGGATGTCCGGACTGTCGGTCCCTACCGTGGCGACCTGATCTGGCTTCCTCCCTTTCAAAATTCGCCCGATTTTGCTCAGATCGCAAGGGATTCGTTCTGCACGGGTTCCTCCTCCCTCTAGGTCTGCCCTTTGACCGTATGCTACCCCGCTCCGGTGGGTGCAAATCAGGGTCACAAGCTTCATTAGACGCAGAGGGTAGTGGGTCCGGGAAACGATAGGGTGCGATCGTACGCGTTCATCGACGTACAGATCGACATCTCTACCAGTCTAGATGAGTCTCTTGGTAGTTGTACACGCAGTACCGTTAGCACCACGTAGTTGTAGACTTATCGTATGAAATGTATGTAATATATGTATTTTCAAAAGGGGGGGGGGGTGACCGGAGATCGGGGTATGTAATATATGTATTATCGTTTTCATATTTGATTATGCCGGAAGGGTTTTTGGGAGATAGAGATACCCGGAGACCGGCGTATGTACAATATGTATTATAATTTTCATAAGTAATTATGTATTATCGTTTTATTTATGTATTTTATCGTTTCATAAGTAATTATGTATTATCGTTTTACTTATGTATTATCGTTTTATTTATGTATTTTATGTACAATATGTATTATAATTTTCATAAGTAATTATGTATTATAATTTTCAATTTCAACGAACTAAACTGTCCAAATAATGTATTTTATTTATTTATAATATGCAGTTGAATTAAAAAAAAAAAGATAACTACAACGTCTAAATTGACGTTGTAATTTGAATTACAACGTCAAAATAGACGTTGTAAGTTGAAGGGGTTCAACGTCTGTTTTGAGGTTGAAGGGGCCCAGCTGTGCACAACGTCGAATTCGACGTTGTAAGTTGAAGGGGTCCCGCTGTGCACAACGTCGGATCCGATGTTGTTGTGCTTAATATATAAAGCACAACATCGAAATCGACGTCGTGCTTCTTCTTCCTTCACACGAGAGCGATTCGGGAGAGAGATCGATTGAGAGCGAGAGAGCGGCCGAGGGTGCGAGCGAGCGACCGATCTAGGCGAGATCGATGGTGAGATCCCGGGGACGAGGCCAAGGATTCGCCGCCGAGGGTGGGTCTGGGCGAGGGGTGGAAGGGGCAGGAGGGCCAGGAGGCCGAGGAGGCGGCGGTGATGGGGGCAGAGGGCCAGGAGGCGGCGGTGATGGGGGCAGAGGTCCAGGAGGTCGTGGCCGAGGTGAGGGGCGCGGCCGCGATGGCGGCTCAGGGGCTGCTGGTGGCCAAGGGGTGGAAGGGGCAGGAGACCGTGGCCGAGGTGAGGCTGGATCTCGCACCGGGAGGACCGCCGGTGGCCGTGGAGGACCCCCGGTGGCTGTTGGTGGCCGAGGCCGAGGGCTGGCTGCTGGTGGTGTTGGCCGTGGCCGTGGTGGTGGTGGCGCCGGGAGGACCGCCGGTGATGGCGGTGGTGGCCGGAAGAGGCGGACGCAGGAGGTACCTCCCCTGACGAGTACGCCATCGGTTAGTTTGATTTTATTTCATTTATTTTTCATTTTATTTTATTGTTTATTTGTTGAATTTTATAACGAATAAGTTTATCGTATGAATCGGATAAGTGAACCTTATTTAATTTGAATGCACAATATATTTAAGACAAATTGTTACAAAATAACTACTTTAATGTCCAACACGAAATTATAGAAAAAAAATTGTTAAAAAATAATATTTATTAGAAAAAATTGTTACAAAATAACATGTATTAGAAGAAATTGTTACAAAATAACATGTTCAAAAAGAAATCATAGAAACGAATTGGCGAAACAAACAAAAAGAAATTATAGAAACAAATTATTACAAATGAAGTTGTTTACAGTGAACTACTGTAAGCGGATCGAAAATTAAATTCTTGAATGGAATAAAACATTTTAATAAAGGGATGAATATGAAATTCAACGGAAATGAAAAAATATATTTACATAGTAGTTCAAAATTTTAATAGGATTCTCGGATGAGACGGGACGACGGGACCTTTCGCATCGTTCTCGGGCGAGACCGCAATGCGCCTTCAGATGCAGTAGAGGGCGCCGATTCGGAGGAGGTCATCATCACTGACTCGTCTTCACAGACGGTGTCAGATCTCATGGCTATTGCGGAGCAGGAGACTTTGACCGTGAGAGATACGGCGGTTCAGCCTGATACAGCCCCGCCACCGTTGAGGCCGGAGGACGGTACTGACACTGACCGTACGTTCTTCCACATGCATAAATTTGTGGAGCCCACATCACATGGTCTGTTGGACGTAGAACCGCCAGCGCAGACGGCGTCAGATCCTATGGTTGTTGCCAGTACCTCCGGACACGCTTATGGAGACGCTGCTTGGGATGCGGTCATCGCAGCAGCAGCTGACTGCCTCACACCTGCTGTGGGGGCGGATGACACACAGGAGGAGCATGCGGATATACCGGAGGACCTTGAGTTCGAGCAGGAGGACCTCGATGACGAGAGTGACGAGGAGCATGAGGCTCAGGAGGAGGAGGAGGGGGCCGAGCAGGAGGAGGGGGGCGACGAGGAGGAGGGGGACGATGAGCACCCTGATGGCGACTTGCCTCCAGGAGATCTTTTGGTCTCGTTTAGGAACCATAGGGCTCAGCTGCTATGGACGGACCCGACCTATCGGCATAAATTGCTGAAGGTTCATCATCGGGCTTCACACCTCCATCCGTTCAGGTACTACATGTACGAGGGTCCAGGGACATGGGTGCAGGCGGCAGCTCAGTCTGGTCTACTGGGGCTGCTTGATTTGAACTGGGACGGAGTGAATGCCCAGTTGTTGACTGTGTTCATAGAGCACTGGCAGCCGGAGACGAACTCTTTCCACTTTCCATGGGGCGAGATGACCATCACCCTCCACGACGTCGCCTGTCTGATGGGGCTGCCGATCGAGGGACTGCCTTGCGAGCCTCTCCCTGACTATCTTCCACTACAGTTGGAGCCTCTACTGCAGGATTTATTTGGTTGGACCCCGGCCCTGCTGAAGAAGCATAGGAAGGCTTGCGGTTTTGCCATCCCGTTGTTGACGGATTGGTGGGAGGCGAGGCACGGCTACCGTCGGGAACTCGGGATCAGTAGCCCGACCGTACCCCAGATGGCGTAGTGCCAGAGAGCGTAGAGTGGCAGCACGACCTCGCCGTTTCTTTCTTGGCTACGCTGCTGGGTGCGACGCTCTTCATCGACAAGTCCCAGAGCCGCGTACACTTCTCGTTGTTCGGGCTAGTTTGGGATTTGCCGCACACCGAGAGACTAGCTTGGGGAGCAGGAGTGCTTGCCTTCCTTTCCCGGGGATTAGGGGAGGCCACGAGAGGCGATGCCAAAGGCCTACGTGGGTGTGCTACACTGTTGCAGGTAACACGTTTCTTTAATACTGTAAATACGTTCCTCTGCTTGCGATTTACATTTAATAAGTGCTGTAATGGTTTATAATTTTCAGGCATGGATCTGGTCGTACTTCCCTTGTTTTGCAGGTCGTCTTCGCTCGGACAGGGATGCATTTGATGATGATCCCCGATACATGGCACGGTTCGACCCGTCGACGGCCGAGCTCAGGGGGAACGACAAGACGAGGCGCAAGAAGGAGAAGAAGCTTCGAGCACAGCTTGAGCGCATGACCATCGATAAGGTAACCTGTTTATCACTTTCTTTGATTTTAACTACATATGTCGAGTAAGATTGTTTCCCTTATATCATTTTCTGAACATAGGTCGAGTGATGCCTTTCGGCAGAGACTTGAATTTCGCTGGTCAGTTTCGCTCCTCTACCTATCGAGGCACCCTCAGATTCTGTGGCTTCTTTGAGCCGTACATGCCAGACAGGGTGCTCCGACAGTTCGGCCGCGTGCAGGAGCAGCCATTGGCCGTCATCCCTCCGTCCTTCATGCAGCGCCCGTTTCACCTGCAGAGGCGTTACATCTTGACGTTCGACATGCAGCACCACCGTTGGGCAGATCAGGACGATGAGAGATTCTACCCTGTCACTGGTCACAGGAGGACGATCGAGAGCTGTCAGGGAGGCGTCACAACTGACTACCTCGGTTGGTTCCAGTCGCAGAGTCGAGGTCATGTGTTGCGCACGACAGTGGTACTACCTGGTGCTCCTCCGGCTGCGCCTACCCACCCAGACGACGACATCAGACCAGATGGGGATGGGGATGAAGTTGATGTTGAGACTGCTGCTCGCCAGGACCGGGTCGACGAGATGACCCATGCCATTCAGGCATTGGTCGGGCATCCCCAGCTAAACCAGATGTATGAGCATTTCATGGGCTACATTCGATCTCTGCAGTAGATACATTATCATCCCTTTTTTATGACATACATTTCGTATTTTGTCGGTATGCTATATTTGTGTATTTCGTATTGTTTGCGTTATTATTTTCGATGGTTTCTACCCGATCACAACAACAAACAATCACATGCAAACGCTTCACTTTATAGATAACGATCAGATTTCACATCGAGGCATTACTAAAACTAACAAATTACATACATCGAGGCATTACTAAAACTAACAAATTACATACTTCGAGGTATTACCACAACTAACAAATACAACATCGATAACAACATAATTTTTTCTTCATATCGCCCATGCTATTCTTAGTTCGTCTTCGGAATTATTTTAATCTTTAACTCATTGAATGGAAAGGTGGCGACCTCTTTATTTGCTCCCCTCACAATTATTCCTGCCGTTTGAGCCACGTCAACATGGTCACATATGTTTACATCGGCGAAGAATGACCGGATATGTTGAAGTAGAAGATCACCAACCTTCCACTCATAGGCTCCACGAATGCCCAGATGAAAATCATTGCACTCCAGACACCCGACCCGCAAGGGTGCAGAAATGTGATTCTCTTTTTCACAAACGACCTGAAACAGTGCGCATGGATGCATGCCTCTGTATTCTGGACTGCTGCAAGCACATTTGGACTCCTCCGGGGGCATTGGGTACCGAACCCTTTCGATTGCATAATCAATTCTGCCCGTGGAGCCTACTACTCCAGATGTAACCGACTCCATGGAAGGATTGAAAATGTGGAAGGAATGAGAATGTGGAATTGTTGTGTTGAGTTATTCAAGGTCCTCATTCCCTTTTATAGGAGTGGTTGGTTACCTGGAAGTAGTCACAACGTCAAATCTGACGTTGTGACAACGCCGACTCCGACGTTTCTAAGCCCGCCCCTAGTTTGCCTCTAGGGATTTGGAGGTAGCAGCAACGTTAAATTTAACGTTGTAGCAACGTCTAAATAAACGTTGCTAAGCCCGACGGAGCCCGTTGGTATCCAGGGTGCAACGTTGGATCGGACGTTGTTGCAATATCCGATCCAGCGTTGTTACAACGTCGGATCCCCTTCACTTGGGCAATTTCCCCAACAAATGAAACGTCAAATTGGACGTTTTGGCAACGTCTAATCCAACGTTGTTGTAACGTCCAATTCGACGTGTCATTTGCGGTGTATATAGGGAACGCGCTTTTATAATTGGTTTGCTTTTTCAATGGGATAAATGTTATACTCGGTATTTTTTGAGTTTTTTGTTAACTCTTTTTAAACAAATAATCTCTTCGTATTATAGCTATCTCATTTCAATATTTTGCACATATCCTCTATCCTCAAAAATAATTAACTGGGTATAGTTTTTATTTTCATTTTTTTTATTGTGATTACTTTTCTTGTTGACATATCTTAAAAAGAAGAAAGAATTCTTTGTTTTTCATCTTTTATCACTAAATTAGAATTTTAAATTCTTTAAAAAATTTATGTGTATTAAATTTTGATTTGTAAATTGAAACTTAACATAATCAATGTGTATTAAAAATGTGAAAAATGCTATAACATATATTTAACGATACAAATACAATGAATTCAAATGACTTAAATCTAATATGCCAGACAACATAGTCCTATATTAATTTTATTTTGATCTATTTTTACAATTATTT
Source organism: Persicaria maculosa (assembly GCA_963922045.1). Classification (NCBI taxonomy): domain Eukaryota; kingdom Viridiplantae; phylum Streptophyta; class Magnoliopsida; order Caryophyllales; family Polygonaceae; genus Persicaria; species Persicaria maculosa. The sequence goes on along the minus strand of OY998255.1, from coordinate 9,425,391 downwards.
TTAAATGATATTTTTATAATTTTTCATAATCCATTCTAATTTATTTCATATTTTTAAAAAAATTTATTACTCCCTTTCATTCGGAAAAATATATTATTTACTATTTATTCCCGCTTTTTAGGATAATAAAAAATATATGAAGTATTCATTTTAAACAAAATTGTTTTTAACAATTTTGTACTTATTTGTAGTAATTACGATTTAAAAAAAAATTAAAAATTGATATTTTATATAGTTTTTGTTATCTAAAAAGTGTACATGAATGATAAAAAAAAAATATTTTGCCAAACACAATGAGTAACGTTTAGGAAATATTGAACAGGGCCCCCAAAAGTCATTGGACGGCCCTGGAGCAATCTTAGCGAAGAAAGCGCCATCCTAGAGTGTCCTTCCGGACGAGATCCTCCAAAATCGGATCAGCAAGCAGAGCGGAGATATCTATGGTTTATTGTTATATATTGATAATATAAGGTTATATTTTAAAAAAGGTTATATTTATTAAAAAAAAAACTAATTAAGATATAAGGTTATATTGGATAGATTATTTTATCTAAATAAATAAGTTTTTTTACCTAACTATATTGGCAAATTAATTGATAAGACCCAAAAAGATAATATCATTTTAATTCAGAATATGATACGTATGTAAAAATAATACCACTTTAATCCAGAAAATGTCACGTAGTCGAATCACACCAAAGCTCGTTTCAGACTCTGTTTTAGTATTTTATATAGAGAGATGTTAAGATGCTGAGGGATCTTACCATCTAATATTTAAACCCTGTTTCCATGTGAGATCCAAATCTGGATTCTAACCACATTCCACCACCTACTACTGATATAATATCCCAGCCTCGCGATCATCAACTTGATACCGAAAGTAACCGAATTGATCCTAGCAGCTGCCAAAATAAATTCTTGTTAAGTGAAAACGACAACGACAATGAAAACGACGACTAGCTAGGAGAACGAATGTAGACAATCTCATGTGAAGTGGTCGGGTACCAATGGAGACTTAGTAGCTTGATCGAGTAGGTTAGGTGAGGACTGAGGAGAGGTGAGCTAGCTGCCTACCTAGCAGCTGTGTAAGTGGTCCGCATCGCACCACAATATATAATACTCCCTCCGTTCGACAAAACTTGTCGTTTTAGAGTTTTGTTTTTGTTCGGAAAAACTTGTCATTTTAGGTATTTTTGCTTCTACTTTACTAAAATGCCCTTGATTTGATTGATGTGTTGTGAGTGGATTCGGCTCCCGTCCAGTCCAAAAATAACTGCACCCTCCAGTTTATCAATTTTCCATCGTTGGATTCCATCAACGGTTATGATTAGTTTCTCATTTTATTTTATTTTAAAAAAAAAGTCTTATTCCTCCGTCTCTTTCCAATTCCTTCCCCCGTCAATTCATCTTTCCCCCAACTCCGAAGGTGTCCAGCCAATCCATCTCCTCAAATTCTTTCAGGCCTCCGATCATGATTGAACACAACGAGAAGGCAACGCCGACGGGCGACGTTGTTGTGTTACGCCGACGAGGACGATAGGTATGTGTATTAATTTGGGGTTTTGAGAAAATTAGGGTTTATATATGGGTTGAATTTTTTGGTTGATTGAATTTGTGGAATTGGATGGATTCATATATCAAATTCGGAGATTTTTGGGTTTTGCAAGTTTGAATTTGGTGATTTGTGGTCTTGTTGGAATTGAACATTGCTAATTTATTTTATGATTTATTTGACGTTTTGGTATCCTGTCGGTTAATTCGGAAGGAGAAATAGGCTAATCTGAAACGGAATTATCCTGTAGGTTAATTCTGCAATAATCCCGAATTTCTTCTTCTGAGAACCTTGTTAATAAGTTTTAGTAATGCTATCTGTGGCATTTTTCCTGTTCTGCTGTTCTGCCCTTAATGTGTGATTCTTCTGAATTTTGGTTACTGAATTCCAGGAAATTTTAGCACAAAAGTTGGATTTAGAGGTAAGGTGAATTTTATTTTATTTAAAAACACACAAACTTGGACACCCACAAACAGGTGATTTAAACATTTGGATATATATACCTACATGATATATTGACAGATTCCCAAATATTTGCCCACCTCAAATGATTTAAAGTCAAGTTCAGGTCTCCTGATTGAAATTGATCCTATCAGGATGTCTAAATAATTCCTCCATGCTCACTCCTTAAAGTTGTCAATTGTCTCACATGCTCACAAAGCTACAAATTATAAGATGCCTCATAATGTGCAATTTAGAGCTTCTGAGGGGTAAGGTTGCTACCAATTGTTTCTGGATCAATCTTCATAGGGCTTTCTCTAATCTCTACAAACCCGAAAACTCTAAGAGGAAAACACCCGAAAAGGCGAAAACCAATGAAATGAAAGGGACTAATCATATGATGAAATGCAAAAAATGCTATCACATGAGATTAAAATCAGACTTAACCTTTTCATGTATCCCCCTAACTATACACCTTTTCTTCTGTCAGAATTTGGGAAGTGAACTAACTTGATAACTAAATTGAGTAGTGCTTCTTGTGATTTCTATAAAGCTAAAGAAATGGTGTTCATATTATAGGTACGAGGGAGATTTGAAGTTCTAAAGAAAATGAAAACCACATGCGACTTTACATTTCCATCATATTTTTATGGTCTAATTCTATTTAATAAAAAGAATTTAAGCCTATTAGCTCAAATGGTAGAGCATTGTGCTCATGCACAAAGATGCGGGTTCAAATCCCGCATAGGCTAATGTCATAAAAATTGTTAATTGTGAGATAAATAGAAACTACCTAAGGCAATGTGATGTGTTTGGTGTCCAACTATTGAACTGAAATAACCATAAGGCAAAGATTTATATTTCCTTACTCCATTCAATAGGTAATGAAATAGCCAGCAAAATAAAGAACAGAACAGCAAAATAACATACTGAGAAGAAAACACAGAGCAGAAAACACACCAAACAAGATTCTGTAGTGCCGTGTGCATCAAAATAAAGAACAGAGCACCAAAATTAGTGATGAAATCAGTGTTCCATTGAAGTTCAAAACGGAAAGGAAGAAAACGACAAGGCTAGCCTATGCAGGATTTGAACCCACATCTTTGTGCGTGAGCACAATGCTCTACCATTTGAGCTAATAGGCTTAAATTCTTTTTATTACAATAGAATTAGACCATAAAAATATGATGGAACCTACTGCTTAATAGCAAGCTCTAAATACATGAGGTAGGTCATTGCAGAATAGTGTACATGTTGGCTCAAGGGTGGAATTGGAGTAACAACCTGCATCAAAAAGGTCCAAGGTTCGAGAAAAAAAAATGGTATTTGCACAATTTATTGTCTCTTTTCAAGTTCCTACAAGTGTTATTTCCATTAGTAACAAGGCTCGCCTAGAAATAAGTTTCAGCCAGAAAAAGCACAAAATAAATTGCACAACCCTTCACCATTCCTCATTTATCTAAATAAATTCAGTATTAATTTAAAACAATAAAACGATGATCTTCACAGCCCAAAAGCCAAGTCGGCCATGCTTCTCCCTAACCAAAATGGCACCACTCCAAAGATTTTGTTATTTGCAAGCTCTGGGTAATTCAAACGAGTGCAAAACCATGCCGAATTAACCTATAAAATACCAAAACATAAAATTAATCATAAAACAAATAAGCAAAGTTCAATTCCAACAAGTCCACAAATCACCAAATTCTAACTTGCAAAACCAAAAAATCTGCCTAAAAATCACCAAATAGTAACCCATGCCAAACAGAGTTAATTTTGCAATTCACCAAATTCAAATTTGTTGCCAATTCACCTGCATACATTCAGCCTACACAAAAAGAAGAATGAGCCTCTAATCCAACTAGTAACCCATGCAAAACAGAGTTGATTTTGCATCAAATCCCAGCATCACAAAGTTAACAAAATTTCTACCACCATACATCACATAATTCACATTTAGGATACATCTGCTACAATCGCAGGGAATGCTCACAAGACGCAGACCATCAGTTTCATACTAAGCTTGTTATATGACAATTCAATTAGAATATAATCTAACAATTCATAATAAGCTTATTAGATTGGAATGTCAAGAATTCAATATCAAACCTATTAGTTAGCAATTGGTATGCTTTAGGGTTTTAGATGGTAGAAGCTAGGTCCACAATCAACAAATTCAAGCTACAATCACCAAATTGAAACAAAAAAACCCCAAAAATCCCTAAATTTTGACATATGAATCTATTCAATTTCAAAAATTCAACCACAAATCTCGAATTTCCAAACCCATAAACCATAAATTTCTGAAACCACAAATTGATAAACATACCTATCGTTCACCATCGCGCAACACACCAACGTCGTCGCTGCCTTCTTGCCGTCTTCAATCGTAGCCATAATATCACTCCTCTATGCTCTTTGGCACGGTAGGCCTATCCTCCAAGTTGAGCGATTGGGGGCGATTTTGTGGGAAAGAGGGCTTGGGGTGATTTGCGGCAGCGAGGAGCGAGAGAGAGGGAGACTGATGGAGCAAGAGAGATGGAATGATGGAGCGGCGAGGAGCGAGAGAGCAGAGTGGGAGCCGTATACTATCGGAGGAAGAAGAGCTCTCTCTGGTGGGGAGGAGGCAGACTTTTTTTTTAAAAAAAAAAATACAAACTAATCCTCACCCTTGATGTAATCGGACGGTGGAAATTTGACAAACTGCACCCTACATTTAATTTGCAACCGGACGGGAGCCGGACCCGTTGTGAGTTGTAGTTTTTGATAAAGTAAAAAGTAGAGTAATAAATGAGGGTAAATTAGTAAAAACGAAGTGTAATTATTAGCTTTATTAAAAGTTGTGTGGAGAGTTAAAATGACAAGTTTTGCCGAACGGAAGGAGTAGAGGACGATGTATGGCATCTGATTCCTGCGCGCATGTGTTTTAATTCCCCACAAGTTTCACAGTGATCTGATCTGATCGACAGGGGCGCTTATTCCACGGACTACACACAACTAACCATGTTATTAGTACGGACGATTTCATTATCTAACTTTTACATTTTGGTACTTTTGCAAATGTACGTTTGTGGTTATTCTTTACTATTATGTGAGGAGTTAGTGGTAATATATAAGAGCACGAGCGCGTGCGGAAGAATGGAATCACATACAAAATAGAGAGAGTAAGGCAATATATCGAGCACACATAAATTAACGCGGGAAACCCGAGTACCGAGAAGAAAACCCACAACGACAAGAGTCAATAAAATCCACAATAGAATAAAAAGAGTACAAATTAAAAACCTTTTTGGATGGTGCAAGGTAGTGAGAAGACTCTTATACAAGTAGTGGATATAGATATATACATAGACGGATCTAGGTGGGGGCAAGCGGGAGCATACACCCCCTCTTTCATCCGACCAATCACCTATATTTGTTATACGCGTCGATAGCTTTGTTTTGATATATTATAATCCTAAATCCGATAAACGAGTAAAAAGTTATGACCGTTTGAAAGTTAAACACAGATTAATTATTTCAAATGTCTTTTGCGGAGTAATAAATAATGATTCTTTTATATTTTACTTAATTTGATATCTTGACAATATAATTCAGCCAAAGAGCTTCGAAACAAGAGGTTATATTACTTAATTCGATAATTATATAAGAAATTATGCAAGTTTAAAGTTTGTATATCTTGTTACACATTATTGCATGCTAACAGAACAACAATGCGCATATTCACTTTGTAGGATTCAAACGGTATATTTTTAGATGAAAAAAATGTTGTTATCGATTAAAACGACATCATTTTATTGTTTAAAGAGAAAAAAAAAACAACTACTGACACAATTTTAAATTAAAACATCACCGTTTTGAAAAAAAAACCTTGTGATTTGTACTAAAAAACGTATGTTTAAACTAAAATTTCATCGTTTAATCTAAAATATCATAGTTTTGATTCGCTAAAAATACTAAAATAAAATAAATCGAAGAGTGAATCAACAATTTGTATAAAACTTCGCCCCCGCTTCGATAAATTTCTGGCTCCGTCCCTGGATATATATATACATATGTATGAAAGATGAAGGCTTAGTGCAGGAAGATGAGTTTTTATGTGGGAGGCTTAGGCTGTGTTTGAAAGCGGGTTTTGTGAGGTTAAATTTTTTTCCCAACTGATTCGCATGTGTTTGGAAGCGTTTTCTCTTGCAGCTTCAGGAGTTGGAGTTGCAGGTTTCTCCGGCCAATTTCAGAAGATTGGGGGGGGGGGGGGGGGGGGGGGCAAGCTTCCCCAGTTTCTTCAATCAGGTTTCTGATTTTATATATTTTTTGCCCTTGACGCTCCCTCGCTCCACATCTCCTTTCCATCGCCGCCGCTGCTCACACTCGCAGGTACGTCTCCCTCGCTCCACATCTGGACGATTTCTCCATCGTCGCTCCAGATCTTCTCATCCTACACCATGACCAGTTGACAAAAGGGTTGAACTCAGAAATCGAAATTGAACAGTTGACAAAGAGCTATCGACCGCACTTCATGAAAATCGAAAAGAAGCAGAAATTGAAGCAGAACTCAACCGAACTCAGGAATCCAACAACCGAACTCATAAATCGTGAAGTGGAGGAAGATGAGGAGGGCTTACCTTTCTCTCTCGCCGAACGCGTGCAAGGGTTCTTCAGTTTAGGGTTTGGCCGAATGTCCAGACGGGGAGATTGCAATTGAACGTCTTTGAGGAGAGGGTGGGTAGGTGGGGGTAATTAATTAAGGGCATTTTGGTCATTTTTCTCATAAATACATCTCCTACGTCTCATACCAACCAAACACCAATCAACTTTTTTACAAGATTATTTTTAAAATAAAACCTCCAACTCCCACACCTCCATAATACTCAAAATAAATTCTAACCCCTAAAAAATACCCAACCCCTAAAAAATCCATTTTTGCCAAACACGCGCTTAGATGTTTAGGTTTTTTGTGGATGGATTGAAAACGGGGAGGGGCATCCTATTGATAGGCCTTATGCCTTGGGACTTGGGAGAGTGCAGAAGCTAGAAGAGGTAAAAGGTATGGGAATCTTGTAGAATTTTTGGAAGGATGAAGAAGATTGGAGAAACCTCCTTCTAGACATCTCTTTGGATTGGTCCAAGAATGACCATCTAGCTAATGAATTAGCTAGATGGTCATCCTTCTTCGGATTTTTGAGTCAACATTGCCGTCATATTTTATAAGAGGTCAACTAGATTGCGGATAAAGTCGCACTTGAGCCACAATTAATTGGCTTTCCATTAAGAGCTTCAGTTGCTGGTCCTTAATTAAGAATGCTATTGGACGGTGAATGAGTAAGAACTGACACTGTCTAAAATTTTACATTCTCAGAAAAAAAAAAAAAAAAGATGGACATGTCAAGTTTGGACATACATGCATGTATAATAAACTCAAGGTCAATCTTTAATTATGAAAGTTTATTTTAAAATATTTATGTACAATATAAGATAAACTGGTGTCCTCAATATTTTATACACTACTCAAGTAGATATAGTAGAACCAGATATATCATCTACTGATTTGTTTATGAGTAAGTTATATTATACATCCCATATAAGATAGTTAAAATTAGAATCATCTTAAAAATACGGATTTGTTTATGAATAAGAGAGTCATCTCTTTATATAACAATATAATATTCAATTTGGATATAGAGCAATTTTTTTTTTTTTGATAAGGTAAGAATTCGGATACGCCAAGGCGCTATCCGATAGCATCTTTCAGATGAGGTTAAGAAGACCTGGATCAGTAAGCAGTTCCGGGTTCCGGATATAGAGCAATTTGGATATAGCGTGATTGAGTCTAATGAAATTGAATTAAAATAAAAATATCAAAATTGGGAAATTTTACTCGGTATTTTACTTTATTCTTATTCTCTTTTAGGTATTTTTTTTCGAGTCCGCAATTTATTGCTTTTCACCGGCTATATAAAGTTTCTACTTTCTACCTGATCTCTAAAAAATCTACACACTACACTACGTATTAGATTTTTTTTATAAGGAAAGAATTCAATATCCGACTTAATTCTCGATAGGCCGATGAGTCACAGACAGATGACTCAATCAAGTGTTACTCTTTTGTCAAATTTGTATGTCATATACGGGGTATTAGGTCATGTGCACCCGTGAACACTTACCTCGGCTCTTAACGCACTTTTTATCCGCCACATCAGCATAAGAACACTCATTCAGATTTTTTTCAATTCCACTCACATCCGTGCATTTCACTCTCGAGTCGTTCGCCCACTTTTTAATCATTTTTTCTTATTACCCAAAATTACAAATAATTTGTTTATTAAATTCTTATTAATAATTACGTCAAAGTATGATATTGTTAAAAATAATTTTTAAACAATTATTAAAATAATATTTTTTTTAAAATCAAACATATACAAAATTGGTGTTTATAGATATATAAAATTAAGATGTATTAAAAATTGTTATTATTTTTTATTATTTTAAAATTGTTATCGTTAACTTTAATTGAACTTAGCTTACACCTAATCTCTATTAGTGATGAAAAAAAAGTTTTTTTTATCTGAATATATTCAAAATGGGTGTCTATGAATGGATAAAATTACACTCTATTCAAATATATATTTTATTTTTTTTAAATAAGCTAAACAATTAAAAAATAGCTTTTAAAATAAATAAAATTAGTGGGAACACTTGTCATCTCATGAATGGTTGGTGTTGCCCCTAGTTGTAGCAAAGAGTGTCGCTTCATGTAATTTGATTTGCCGCTTCTACAAGAACAGTTTTCCTCAGCTCGTCAATTTTTTAGCTTTGTTTTATATATTTTATATGAAGAACACTCCTTTGCCGCTTGGATGCACATGCCCTTAGGAGTAATAAACCATAACAAGACAAAAGTGATATATAGGTTGAAATGACATTTTTTTTTATTAGGAAAAAATCTGAGTTCAGACAAATCTGAACCTCGATGGCTGACAAGTCGGCAGCCGGGTAACCGTCTAAACAAACATAAAAAATACAAAGTGGTGCAAAATAAAGGCCATAACTCTACAAAGGCGAAACAAAACACAACTACACCGAACAAGACGAGGACATAGACGAAAGACAAGCCAAACACAACCCTGAAGCAGCATCATAGACCAGTGACACATCAGGAATCACCTGTGAACAGTGAAAATCTTGTTATTAATGAAAATAACTACTATATATTTTCTACAGTATTACCCATTCGAAAGACAAGGATTCACCTATTTCAGTAGCACACATTAATACCCGCAAACCCATCCAACCACACCCAACCGCATTGGTGAGTGGGTGACTATTGGGTGGGATAAAGTAAAAATATTGTGTTTTAGTTGTTTTTTTTGTTTTTTTTTACAGTAGGCAAAGAGTTGGATGTACCGCCGACATCCATGATCATCTAACATGATGATGTTCTGGAACTCACAATAAGAACTCAAAATAAAATTACAGCTAAACTTAGACTTCGCAAGAAAATCAGCTTTACAATTCGCCTCTCTATAGCAATGTTGGAATGTGATGATCTCAAAATCTTCACTTAATGAATGGATTTCTTGAACTATTTGCACCACCTCCCATGGTATATTGTTCCCTTGATTAATGACATTGATAATGATTGAGCAATCACTTTCAACTATGTCTTTCCGTATCCCAAGCTCCGCTAGCGGAGCTTGGGATACGGCAGCGCTGCCAGTCTTATACATACATGTATTGCAAACGCTTCTGCTAGGATGACAGAACTCATCCCAATATTACATTTATGTATCCGAACTACTTGACCATCATTATTCCTCATAATACACCCAATCTGAGGTTGACCACCCATTTTGACCGAAACATCTACATTAATCTCAATGACATTTATTGGGGGACACTTCCAAATCATTTTATCAGGAGACCTAATTCGTTTTGGTAATTTTATTTTGACCTGCTATTTACCCCAACATGAAATCTTATCAATAGTTTGAGTTAAAACATTGATAATACTTGTTGTTGCAGGAGGATGGTCAAGTATGAAAATAAATACAAAATATGAAATCAAACTAACTCCCTGTCTCAGCAAATAAATACAAGACTTCCTCCCGTTGTGGTAGAAGATAGTCAAGATCGATCCACGAGGAAGCGTGTCAGCGCCTGCCTTTTCAGCTCAGAAACTCTCGAATTCGACTCAGGAAGCACTCGACTTCGACTAGGTTTAGTCGACTTCGACTACCCAGTCTGCAAAACAGAGAACAGAAGCAAATAAACACAAGAAAACGAAAGCAAAAGGGTGGTTGATGTCGAGCAGTGTACTCGACGTCGACTACTGTAGCACCCGAAATCGACCAGGGGTGCTCGAAATCGAGTAGAACAGAAATAAAAACCGAAACTTTTAAATTGCAATAGGACGAAAGTAAACACGAAATTTGGGAAAATAAATCAATAAACTAAAATACTTCCAAGATCACGGTTTCGACACCACAACGATAACCATATAAAATAATGCATAAGGTATAAAAGATCATGCATTTTCATCAAATAACTGTCGTTATTAACAAATAGGAATATAGAGGCCTTCGCTTAAACCCTAATTGTTACTAACCCTTTTTCACATAATTAATCCAAGTTGTATTAAGATTACTTTCGCTTCAATAACACAAACAAGGATCACCTTCAACTCTCGCAAAAGAATCATGCTCGTAGGGATAGAAGACGAAATTGCATAAAAAGATTGTACCTTTTCGCATTACCTTACATGGCTACCGTCGGGCTCACCCCGACCCTAGAAGTTGGGTGACTACTCGCTTCTCATCATTAATAAACACATCAATAATTTCAAGAAACTAAATTACATTAAATAAACTCAAAAACTTACAACCGATCGAAGCCAAAACGTCTCTCAACACCCCAACTTGCTTTTGGCTACAAGCTCTTTCTCTCTCTCTCTACTCGATGTAACTAATGGCTTGTCTTGGATGATCCTAAAATCCAACCCCTAAAGCCTTATTTATAGTGTTCTCCCTAGCTAATCTTGGAAAGAACAACTATATCTATATCTAAAACTTTCTATCTAAAAACATAGGATAAAACTTTAATAAAAGAAAAAAATCCATAAAGAAACTAGGACTAATGTGGATATATCCCTTCCATCTTGATAGATCTTCACTTGGTGTTGATAGAATTCACGTGCCATGGTGTAGAAGCAAGCTAATCAACTCGGATTCCACTCGATTTTGGACTCGGACTGCTCACTAGGCTACTCGACATCGAGTAGAGTTGATCGATGTCGACTAGGGTCTTCTCCTCTTGGGTTGCACTCGAGCTCGGGCAGCTTCTGGACAGTCGACAAGTACTCGACATCGAGTACTGTCGCAGCCGACGTCGAGTAGAATTGTTTCTCGAGTGACTTGTTCGACTTCGTGTAATCTGGGCTCGTGACATACTCGATATCGACTAAGAGTGGTCGATATCGATCAGTTGTGTCGAGTACTTCTCTTCCTCGTCCTCCGCTCGATTTGTCCTGGTTTAACGGCTCCTTGACCTCGGAATTTCTGTAGTTGACTTCGAGCTTTTCATTCTTTCTTCGAATTGCTGTCAAATGACTCGATTTCTGCAAATTTAAACAGAAACTAGTGTAGACTCCATAATTTGGCAAATAAGCATAAACTACGTAGAATCTATACTATTCTATCCCAAATGCATGAAATGTAAATAGAAATCGATATAAAAGTAAGTGTAAAACATGGCAAATTATGCTCACAACAATACTCTTATCAGAACCATTACGAAAAATAATTCTATTTCGCAACTCCGAAATAGAATGCCATAAATGGCACATGTCTATAAAATCTATATTAAGAGCCTTAGTATTTAGAATATTTTCTGAGACATCACTTGTTAAATTTGGTATCCTAAAACATTTTTTCAATTTTACACCCAAATTTTGAATAAAGGATCTGGTAATATGGCAATTAAACAATAAATGATTTGTATCTTCTATATCAGAATCACAAAGAGAACAAGTACTCAGAACTCTATTTATATATCTATTTAGACGAGCAGTAGTAGGTAAGATATCTAAAATAATTTTCCAAATGAAATTTTTAATATTCGGACCAATGTTAAGTTTCCAAATCCAGTATGCTGATATCTTGTTTATATTCCTTGTGTTTAAGAGAGATGATGTGGATTTAACAGAAAAGTTCTCATTATTACTATAAATCCAAATTAACTTATCAGGAATATCAGTTACTGGAATATGGATATTACTAACCATATGAACAATATGATCAGAGGGAAATATATTGTTTAACTTATCAATATCTCAAGAATTCGTATTTGTAAATAAATCACACACTTTTAGTTAGGATCACAATCATTCTTAAAGCTCTCTAGGTATTGTGCATTTACCCAAATGTAAGACCATACATTGATCGTTTTCCCATTACCAACTAACCATAGCAATCCTTTAGATAATAGATCTCTGATATTAAGAAGTCGATCGTCCAAATTGCCACGAAGTTTTTCATCTTCCTCTTTCCATTAATGATTCTTTTAAGAGATATTTATCCGTGATTACCTTTGACCAAATATTATCAGGATTTACCATAATTCTCCAAAGTAACTTCATTTGCATACCAATATTAATTTGCTCAGTTGATAATATTTGGTCAAAGGTGGATTGCATTAGATAAAGAAATGTGCACAGTTAATTAAAGGATGATAATCATCAGATTGAAGTTTATTCCAAAAGAAATTTTTGTTTATCTGATCAATTTTTTGAAGAATTCCTTTTGGAAAAATAAATGATTGCATTAGATAATTTATTTTAGAATTTAGGTTTTCCTGAATAAGAACCAATCTACCAGCTTAAGAGAGAGCATTGGATTTCCACTTTGACAACTGTTTTTAAGGCTTATGATCGCCTCATCAAACATGACATTACAAACTCTACCACTAATAAGTGGTATACCAAGGTATTTTTCCATTAACGAACTTTTATAGTAATTTACACCACTAATAACTCATCTGCACGTCCAAAAATGAGCGTATCATCTGCAAATGAGAGGAATAGAATAGGATCACTATTGCTTGTAAGTTTGATTCCAACCAAGGGGTCACATTCCAATGATTCTTGTTGCAATATTCTTCCTAGTAGCTCAATAACCAATACAAAAATATATGGTGCAAGAGGATCTCCTTGACGAATTCCCCTAGAAGTTTGAAATGTACGGCCAAACAGGTTATTAACTAAAACTGAAAAACTAGTTTTTGTCAGACAGGTCATAACCCAATTAATCCATTTCGAGTCAAAACCAAATTTGTTTAGTACAATGCAAATAAAATTCCAACTGATTTTTTCATACAGTTTCTCCATATCTAGCTTTAATGCAATCCATCCAACTTTGCCCTTTTTGTTATGAAAAGAGTGGAAAACTTCATGAGCAATTAATATGTTATCTTGAATATTTCTTCCTTGTATAAAAGCTTCTTGAAAGGGATTAATAATACATGGTAAAATAGGTTTTAAACGATTAGCCAATAATTTCGAAATAACCTTGTAAATAGTATTACACAGACTAATCGGACGGTAATGATTAATGTTAATAGGTAAATCAATTTTTGGAATAAGCGCAATGAAAGTTGAATTTACTTCATTGAGAAGAACACCAGAATGAAAAAATGATTTAACTGCTTTGCATAGTAAACTACCTACAATGTTCCAATATTTTTTATAAAACTCAGGTGGAAAATCATCAGGACCTGGAGACTTGTCATCTGTCATTGAGAATAGGGTATCCTTGATCTCTTTATCCGAGAAAGGTTATGTTAAAGCTAAGTTTTCAGAATCCGTAATGGTATGATCTATTAAATTTAGAAAATATGGATTACTACTAGTTTGTACATTATTTGAAATGAATCTTTCAGCTAATTCAGTTGTAATTTCATCTCTAATTTGATCCTCATCCTCAATCACTAAACTATGTTTATTTGTAAAATTATGAGTAATATTTTTTGAATTTCTTATTTTAGATATTGACTGGTAGTATTTGGTATTCCTGTCTCCAAACCTAAGAAAGTTGGATTTATCTCGTTGTTTCCAGAAAGTGTTATTAAAGTTCATGAAAGCTTCACGCTTATTCAATAGTCTATTACGCTTAATATTCATAGTATTAGTTGAATTCCCAATAATATGTTGTGTTTGTAGAAGCAGGAGTTAATCTTCAATATCTTTTATCTGCCTGGAATTGTTATTTGGATGAGACTTACACCAGATTTTTATATTTTTCTTAACTAGTATATGTTTTTGTAAAAGTGCAAACATAAATGACCCATAAAGCTTATTCTGCCAAGTTGATTTAACTAGTCTGTTATAGTCCAAGACATTTCAAATTTAAAAGGCGAACCAAACTTAAATTTTGTCATTCCAACTGAAATAGATATTAAAGAATGATCAGAAGTTGTAAACGGATGATTGTGAACTGCTAAATTTGGGAACTGTGTTGAGATATCTGTATGAACCATAACTCTATCTAAACGTTCATAGATATTATTCATAGGAATTTGTCTTTTCCTCCAGGTAATTGGGCTTCCTGTATAAGGGACCGTATGAACGTCTAATTCTTCCACAATTTGATGAATTCGCATAAATCCATTAGCCTGCAGACTTACTCCGCCAATTTTCTCATATACTGATTCAATTTCATTGAAATCTCCCATTATCATACATGGGAAATCTTGTTGATGAGTAACTATGAATAGGTCATTTCAGAAACTATTTTTTTCTACTTGATTAGAAGGTGCATAAATGAAAGTAAGAATAAATCTAAAGTTTTCAATTTTTATTGTGTTTTAGTTGAATTAACATTTTCGTATCAATATTGTTCCATTGTTTTATAGGAATGGAAGTGTGAGGTAATTGAGGACTAGAAGAATTATAGGGGTTTTAGTTGAATTATTTTTGCACGTATTTTAAAAAAAATAAAAACTATATAAAATATTAACATTTATGTTAATATTTTTTAAAATTTAATACTTATTCAGAATAAATATTAATTTCTTTTAAAAATAATTATTTGAATCCCCGTTATTCTATTAAGAATCAATAATTATGACCACAACATGGGCTTGTTTAATGGGAGGGTTGACTAGTAATGGAAAAGATGTATTTTAACACTAGGCAAAAATAAGAAGTCTTTGTCTATAGTATAGAATAACCATGATCATCTCTAAAGATAATGTTACAAAGCTTCCTACACAAGAGGAGTTTTGAGATTGTACAATTTTCATTATCTTTAGCAATAAAATCAGCAGCAACATTTGAATCTCTATAGCAGTGCTTGAAACAGATGTTTTTGAAGTTTCTTCTTCCGTTATGAGAATTTCTCATGACACTTTATAACCGTTGTTAAGTGCATTAATCACGCCTAAGCTTTCACATTCAACAATGAGGTTTCTCATGCCCTTTCTTATTGTAGCCTTAATATACTAGTGCGGAAAGTTGTTGCTTATGTTTGTAACACTTATCTAGATGGGATCCCAAGATGAAAGATATCAACAACATGACTATTATCATTCCTCAAAATTCGTTCAATACTACAGTCGCCAGAGGATTTGATAGAACCATATCTACATATAGTTTGTAGAAACTTCTCGGTGGTTTTTCCTCCTTCTGTAGCCTTGCTATCTTTTTCTTTTTTGGGTTTGGCTTCTATTATTTGTCCTTGGGACCAATTGCTTATATATGGATGTCATTATTTGACACATAGATTGAGACCAATTCTCACAACCTGTGCAAAAGTTGTATTTCTACCTTTATTGAAAATGATTTTGTTTCTCAACTTTCAAATGACCAAATGTCAATGGAAAGGATTTGACTGATACAAATAAGATGACATAATTTCATTAAAATTGTACAAAGTAACTTAAATTATAAGTGAAGAACAGTAAAAGAGTATTAGAACAAATAATATAAATTATAAGTGAAGGACAGTAAAAGAGTATTAGAATAAATAATATATCTAGCTTAATTATCAAAGAATGACATTAGGTATGTCTGAATAATTGAATTTCTTTTATGTTATAAAAAAATGTCTCCCTCTATTAGACCGAGTCACTATTTACTTTAATAGATTAGTTCCTTTAAAAAAAATGGTTACACATACACATTTATAATTTAGGGTATAATGAATAGTCATTGATATTTTGTTAAGATCTCTTCGTCCTCAAACAAAACTCTTCTAGGGCATAGGAGACGTGCGGCGAGAGTCACCGACGATCAAAGCAAGTCTTCTTCCTCTCCGGTGCAGGGCCGTGGGAGCTAGAGAGTCACGCCGGGGCTGTGCGAGGTTCGTTGCGCTCGAGATTAGTAGCGGGTTGGACTGTGCAGGTTTTCGAAATCAAAGGTTTAGGGCTAGGGTTCAATGGAAGGGGGAGAAAACATTCACCTTACAAGGGAAGAGAGGGAGTCGGAGGAAATTGGAAAGGATATAGGGGTTGCGGGCGGGGAGAGTCGAGCGCCGATACTCATAGGTGCTCTGAAGACATTGCGGCCGTTTAACTCGTACGCGATGAATTCTGCGCTGAAGGGGGCGTGGTGTGTAAGGAAGGGGTACCACTTTAGGGCACTGTCAACGAATGTCTTTTTGTTTCAATTCAGCGATCAAGCGGAGAAGGATCAGGTTTACAAGGGCGGTCCATGGGCTTTCGACCGTGCCCTACTGGTGCTCCGTGAACCTGGTCAAGAGCAACCATCGAAGATGACGTTCGACGAAGTGCCGTTTTGGGTAAGACTATATGATTTACCAATGGGGGCTTTCAAAAGGGACGTGGTTGAAAACTAGGGGCTAGGATGGGGAGAGTTCTTGATGTGGATGAAGGAACAGTCGAAGTCTGTGGGAAGTATGTCCGAATTAGAATCATGTTGGACATCACAAAGCCTTTGAGAAGGGGTGTCATGGCTACGATAGATGGAAGGAAAATGTGGTTTGTGGCGAAATACGAACGTCTCCCGAATTTCTGCTATGTGTGTGGTCGAGTGGGACATGTCGAATTAGATTGCGAATATGAGGAGGCAAAATAATTTCACAACGAATATGGCGATTGGATGCGGGCATTCCCGATGAAAGCCATGTCAAGAGGGATGGGAGGTAGGAATGAGCAATGGAAGGGTGGAATGGAGGAGAAAGGAGAGGGAGGGGGTGAAGGAGAAACAAATGCAGGGAGAGGAGTGCATAGAAATAATGCAAAAAGGTCACTAGCGGAGGAGTTGGAGACAAATGAGGATGCGGAGAGTGAGGGTGAGGTGGGGAATGGACAGGTTGAAGCTCAAATTCAAATTCTAGAAAAATTACAGGGAGTAGTGTTGATAAATGATGATGATAATAAAGAAAAGGATAAAGAAATGGAGGGAGGAGACATGAGTATGGGAGATGACATAGAGAAACAAAACACGAGGGAGAGCGAGAAGGGAGAGGAGAGGGATGGAAAAGAGATGCTTGGGAGAGGGGTTGAGGAGGGAGATGGAGGAAAGAAAAAACATTGGAAGAGAGCTGCTAGAGGAAGCAACGGGGGAAAGGGGGATGGGGATAAAGAGGTTAGGGCGGGAGATCATAAGAATTTAAAGAAAAGGAAAGAGGGTGAGGGGGATGATGCCATGGCGATTGACATCACAACTGATGAAAAGAGACGGAAGGTGATTCTGGAAGGCACTTCAGTTTCGATATCGACGGAAGAGGTTGAGGGCCTCTTCGGCCGGAAGCCATGAATGTCTTAAGCTACAACTGCCTGGGATTGGGGGGAGGCCAGGCAGTTAACAGGCTCACCGAGCTGGTGAGAAGGGAGGCCCCAAAAGTGGTTTTCTTAATGGAAACCAAAAGTACAACGTTGAGAATGGAGTTCATTAGGAGAAAATTAGGGATGACAAGGTGTTTCACGGTGGACTGCGTTGGGCGATCAGGGGGTTTGTGTCTTTTATGGGCGGCGGATGTGGTTGTGCAGGTGAAGTCGTACACCAGGCACCACATTGATGCAGAGGTGGGGTATGAGGCCCGTGCTTGGAGGTTCACCGGAGTGTATGGGTGGCCAAACAAGGCGGAGAAAAGGCACACATGAGCCTTCTAGACCGGTTGCATGAGGAAAGGCATGCTGAGTGGATTTGTATGGGGGATTTTAATCATGTATTTAGACAGGAGGATAAGGAAGGGGGTGCACCGGTCGATGTAAACATGTTGCTAGAATTCAGGGAGGTGATAGATAAGTGTGGTCTCCGGGAAATAAGGTATGAAGGCAACCGGTTCACTTGGGACAATCGGAGAGAAGGGGATGCTTTCATACAAGAACGGCTCGATATGGGATTTGTAAATTCCCAATTTCTTGATGTCTTCCCTGAAGTCATGGTGCATCATTTACCATGGATGGGGTCGGACCACGTCCCGATTGTGCTGAGATTCAGTCCGAGGATGGATAGCGGTGGCAAGCGAAAAGGGGGTAAATTGTTTCGATTTGAAGCAATGTGGCTAGATGATGAGGGGTGTCGGGAGGTGATAAGGAATGGATGGCAAAACCCGGGCACTACGAGAGTTGATACTAGTGTGCTTGGCAAGATCGTCAGGTGTGCTAATGATCTAAAAGAGTGGGAGTGGTTCCATTTTGGGGAATGTGCGTAGAGAGTTGGGAAAGATCAGGGATAAGCTGGGGGAGTTGCAGCAAGGGGGGCTGTCGGGGGCAACAGTGGCGAGGAGGAGGTTGCTGCAGGAGAAAGAGAAGGAGCTGATGATGAGAGAAGAAATGCTCTGGTTCCAACGTGCCAAAGCAAATGAGCAAAAATGGGGAGATAGAAATACTAGTTACTTTCACAAGAAAGCTTCGGGTAGATTGAAAAGGAATGAGGTGAGGAAATTGGTGGATAATAATGGGCTAGAGTGGCGAGGTCATGAGGGGAAAGTTAAAGTGGCTATGGATTATTTCGAAAACCTGTTTAGATCCAATGTGCAAGCTAATCCGGACTCAATTACTCAAGGAATCGAGCATCTGGTCTCGGCAGAAGACAACTCAGAGCTCCTACGGCCGTTCACAAGTGACAAGGTAAAACATGCTCTATTTGAGATGCATCCAACTAAAGCATCGGGTCCTGATGGTATGTCACCGCTTTTCTTCCAAAAGCACTGGGATATTGTCGGAGCTGATGTGTGCAAATTTGTGATTAGTGTCTTGAGCGGGGGCCCCATGTCGTCCGAGCTAAATTACACGTTTATCTCTTTAATCCCTAAAGTTACAAACCCTTGCAGAATGACGGAATTGAGACCTATCAGTTTGTGTAACGTGCTTTATAAAGTTGTCTCGAAAGTGTTGACTAACAGGTTGAAGAGATGTTTGGGAAAACTTGTGTCACAGAGCCAGAGCGCCTTTGTCCCGGGAAGATTGATAACAGATAATGTACTTGCCGCTTTTGAGCTATTCCACTTCATGAAGAAGAAGCGCATCGGACGGAAAAGATACATGGCATTAAAGCTGGACATGGCAAAGGCTTACGATCGGGTAGAGTGGGCCTTTCTAAAGGCTTGTATGCAACGGCTAGGCTTTTCGGACGGGTGGATCAACCTTGTTATGAGGTGCGTGTTTTCGGTCTCCTTTTCAGTGCTAATCGATGGTGTGCCGTCTCCTGTTTTTACACCGGAGAGAGGGTTGAGACAAGGAGATCCTCTATCTCCATATTTGTTTCTGTTTTGTGCCGAGGGACTATATGGGATGCTCCGGATAAGTGAGCAGGAAGGCAGGCTGGAAGGAATTGCGATAGCTCGGGGAGCACCGAGAATTTCGCATTTATTCTTCGCGGACGATAGCGTCCTTTTCGCTAGAGCGACTTGTCAACAGGGCAGTGAAATTGCACAGATCCTCCGTGATTACGGAGCAGCTTCGGGTCAACAAGTGAATCTAGCGAAGTCGGAGATCTCCTTCAGCACAAATGTTTGCGATAGTATTCGAAGGGCAGTGCAGCAGACGGTTCAGTTTAAAGAGGTGGAGAGACACGAGAAATACCTTGGCCTGCCTACTATGTTAGGAAGATAAGAAAAGGTGATTTTCGGACAGCTGAAAGAAAGAATATGGAAGAAAGTGAAGGGCTGGAAGGAAAAGACTTTGTCTAGAGGGGAAAGGAGGTGCTCATAAAGTTTGTAGCTCAAGCCATTCCTACATACATGATGTCCTGCTTCAAGCTTCCGACGGGTCTTTGTAAGGATATCAAAAATCTGATGTGCAGATTTTGGTGGGGAGATGGATCCGAGAAGAGGAAAATCCATTGGATGAGTTGGAAGCGAATGTGTATCCCGAAAGAAAAGGGTGGGATGGGCTTTCGGGACATGGAGAGATTCAATGAGGCGCTGCTTGCTAGGCAGGGATGGCGGATACTGCAGGAACTGGACTCATTACTTGCAAAGATGTTAAAGGCAAGATACTTCCCTCGGACGAGTTTTCTGCAGGCTCAAAGGGGCTTCCAACCATCCTATACATGGCGCAACCTGCTGGAGGGGCGAGATGCACTTACAATGGGGCTCCGGTGGCACGTGGGCAATGGGGAGAATGTGGCTGTATTCAAGGATCCGTGGATCCCGAGACCAGTCACTTTCAAACCAATTGCAAATCCTTGCGGCTTTGACGGGGAGTTTAGGGTAGCGGAGCTCATTGATTGGGAGAAAAATTCATGGAATGAAGACCTTGTTAGGGGGGTTCTCACGCCAATAGATGTCGAATTAGTCCTGCAAATGAGACTAACGTACCCGGATGTTCAGGACGAGCTGATTTGGCATCACACAAAAGACGGACACTTCGCAGTGAGGTCTTGCTACCATGTGCTGATGGAGATGGATTTTCATGGGGAAAGAGCCACGACATCGGATTCTTCTCGGGCTGCTTCGGCGTGGAACAAGGTGTGGAAGGTACAAGCGGCGCCGAGGATACGAAATTTTCTTTGGAGGGCCTGCAAGGGTGTGCTTCCGTGTTTGGGGAACTTAAAGACAAAAGGTGTGGTGGAGTGTGATTTATGCACCTGGTGCGGAGTTCGGGAGGATGAAACTCACATTTTATTTAGATGCACCAAAGCTCGGGCTGTCTGGAATCTTCTCCCAGAATTAGGGAAGATCATGAAGCGGGCTTGTGGTGTGTTGGATACATTCGAACTGGTGCTCAAAACGGGCAGCAGAGAGCTGATCCAGACTTGGGTTCATAGTATCGAGGCCATCTGGATGGCTAGAAACAAGAGGGTTTTCGAATCAACGAAGATGGAGGCGGGAGAACTGGTTCGCTTGGTGAAACAGAGTATGGAGGAGTATAATAGGGGAAGGGATACGACACACATTCAAAGGAATGAGGAGGGGAAGGAACGTGCTCGGTGGGAGAAACCGTCGGTGGGATTCACTAAGATCAACTGTGATGCTGCGGTAGAGGCAAACAAGGGATGTGGGATTGGATGTGTAGCCATAAATGAACAGGGCGAGCTGGTGTTCGAGGCTGCCAAGAGAACGCAGGCTACCGAGGGGGTGGAACTAGTAGAGGCGGAGGGGCTTGCTTGGGCGCTAGAGCTTGGTTTGCAGCGGGGACTAGGGAAAGTATGGCTGGAATGTGACTGCGCTCCGGTGTTGACTCAACTGCAACAGGGGAGGTTTCCTAAGGGGGAGATGGGCCAGCAGCTTCGGCGGATCCACAGGTTGGCAAGCCAGTTCGAGGAGTGTCGATGGAGCTTCATCCGTCATCAGGCAAATCGAGCAGCTGATTACTGTGCAAAACTTAGACCTGATAGCCCTGTGTTTTGGTTTAGCTTTTATTTGGTTCCTTATAACTTTCAATTGCTGCTGTTGGATGATGTTAAATAAATGAAAATTGGAGTTTTGCTCAAAAAAAAAAAAGATATTTTGTTAAGGTTTATTTTATATAATAATTAAGTAGAGGGTTAAAGAAAAAATTTAGAGTTAATTTTTGTAATTTTCTGAAGTGGACACAACAAACTAAAAGATTAAACAAACCTAAGCTTATTTGTAAGTTGTCATCAAAATATACCGGTGAGCTGAGTGGACCTACGTGACCAACAAGTTGACATATTTAATTCGAGCAATTTGATCCAATTTTAATTTGGTAAGATTGTTTTGAGTTTTAAATATACGTACAAGTCTAGAAGTACTGTTTTTAAATCACAAGGTGTAATGTAAGCTACCCACTCATGATTATAAAATGTATTAAGGGTTAAATCGGCTGAGATTATATTCTAACAACTCCGATCCTTAGATATGATGACCACAATCTTGTGATTGTATAGTAGTGTTGACGACATATAAACATTTTAAATAAATTGGGACTTTATTATTTTATTTTATTTTTGGTCAAAGGACTAACTTTTTGTTTTTCCATACCCTTAATTTTTGGTCAAAAGACTAACTTTTTGTTTTTCCATAACTCATTAAAATAGAGGAAGTGGATTCAACTAGCCAATTTTTTTTTTTGGGTCGACTTCAACTACCCAAATACTACATCCGTTCAGATATAATTGAGGTCTGACTTTTTGACACGCTTTTTAAAGAGTTAAAAACTATAGCCGGTCAACGTAAGCTGATTTGTTTCCCACCAGATGGTCGGCGCAAGCCTAAACGAACTTAGACGAAACTTGACTATTTTCTTATTTTTTAACGTATAACACATACCAATAATTCATGTAATCTAATAATAATCCAACATATCACTCATAACCTCAAATTCGCAGTGTTTAACTAACACTGAAGTAAATAAATACTAGAGTACGCGTCCGACCGGCAACTCTAAACCTCATAAAATCCAAAACCATAGGTGATCGATTCAAAAGTAAATACATCCCGACTTAGGGGATTAAAAAAAAACATAAGTCGACTAATCGCCTACCTAGACACTAAAATAAAATAATTGCCTGGCTAGATGGGCCTAGACGGAATTTAGACGGGACTATGTGGTGTTTAGACGGATTTCCGCCTATACTTAAAAAATCTCAAGCGCCATTTTTAGAACACTGTCATGCATGACAGTATGATAGTTTGGCTTTATGTGCAGTCCAATCTACTTAGTGGTCGTTTGTTTATATAAAAGGGGAATGAAAAGGAAAGGTATTAAATTTTACGTATAAAATGTATATGGACATCATTTTTTGTGAGCTTAGAGAAGAGGATGGGTGGATTATTAGACCATCCTAGAGATATTAGTTACCCTCCTTAAAATTAGGGAATAGAATGTGGGAAAAGATAACAAATTTTGTGTGAAAAAATGAGAGAAGAAGAAGAATGATTAGAATAGTGATCAATGAATCTTAACTTAAATATGGACTATATTCATAAGGGTAATCATAATCTTTCTCTACACAGAAACAAACGAGGGGTTAATTTGACTATGTTAACCATTACTCCGTAAGATTTGTTGTTCATTAACCAAGGTGAACTAATTAAGATTTGTTGTTCCATATAAGATTTGTTGTTTTAAATTTCAATTTTATCGATAGCTTCAGTTTGACATATGTTCAAATTCGATACTTGAGTAAATATTCATAAACGTTTCAAGACCGAACCAATATAAGTTATTTTCCACATCATTTACTAAATTGATATACTAGCTTCTATCGTAATTATCATTTGTTAAACTTCGTAACTTAATTCTATAATTAAACCCGAAAACTTTAAATTAGCATGTTATATTAAAAAATTTGAAAATCGTGAAATAAAATATGCGTGATTTATATTTTTATTGTGGTTACACATTCATAAAATTGATGATTTTTTCGAAAAAAAATATTATGGTTTAATTTTCTGTCCTCTCGACTAACAATTTCAAGATCCGCCACTGATTGGACCACCACCGATCCTTTCGGACGAGGACACACAATACCTAATTGACGAGGAGGTTCTAATGAGATTGTGAATGACATGATTTATTTTTGTAATTAAATGCTACAAGGGATGAGATTGTGAATGTGTTAGGACCCGAAGGTCGGATGATGATTTGAGATAGGAACAAGAGAGGTCGAGGGAGAGAAGAAGAGAGATTAAGGAAGAAGATAGAAGGAGATAAGGGAAAGAGAGGTCTGATTCATCGATGATCTCTCTACAATACAATTTGGGGTATTTATAACTAGGGCTACTCAAAATCGGTTTGAATCGAAATTTTTGGCCGAACCGAACCGAAATAACCGGAACCAAACCGAACCGAGGGATTTTGGTTTAGGTTTTCGGTTCAGAAAAATTTAATTTTCGGTTTTAGGTTCGGTTTGTATTCGGTTTCGGTTAAACCGGTAAAAACCGATTTAGTTATTTTTTAAAAAATGTTTGCTGTTTGCTTTGCTGTTTGGGAGTGTTTTTTGTGCAACTATGCAGAAGCCAGAAGGCTGTTTGTGTTTGCTTTGCTGTTTGGGAGTAATTGGGACAATGCAGAGTTGTTCAAGTTCAACTGTGTAGGTTGTGCACTTGTGCATGATGACATTTTTTGGACTAAGAAGTGTAAATGTTAGGAAAAATTCAAGTAGAAAAAAAATCACTTGGTTGCCATTACATTTTTACTCTGTACGTGACATTATTTTTGTGCTTTAATTTTTTTTTTTATTTCGGTTCGATTAGGTTATAACCGAATCGAATCTAAACCAAATCGGCGTAAAACCAAACCAAACCTATTAGTTTAGGTTCGGTTTTCGGTTTTCATTTTTGGGAATTTCGGTTTTCGGTTCTGTTCGGTTTGGCCAGGTTCGGATCGGTTTTGGACCGATGAACAGCCCTATTTATAACCCAATACCCAATTTTCTAGTAATTACACTTATTATCCCTATTATACTAATTCCTAACAGAATGAGTGAATGACATTAGTTTTGTTATTTTTTTTATATTTTTTTAGTGATTCAATTAACTAAGGTGAACTTATTAAGATTTTTTGTTCCAGCTTGAGGATCAATTAAATTTGTGATGAAATATTATCAATTTTTACACGTTTGTAATTAAATACACCACTAGTTTTTACTGGATACACCGCTAAATTCTACAACTTGCTACGGAGCTTACTCTGCAACTTGTTGCGATGTACCTTTTCAAATGCGTCAAAATTATAAAAGGAAAAAAAAATTAAATATATGGATTCATCAACATGTTGCGGAGTCCCGTATCTATTTTAAAAAAAAACCTCCCATGTAGTCCGTAACTACTTGCGGACTAGCTCTTTTTTTTTTTACTTGTGGGAATTCCACAATATGAAACTTTTTTTTATCTTAAATTTTTAGATTCCAGACAACAATTGCGGAATTAATATTAATTCCGTAATTTGTTACTAAGCGGTGTTTTGAATAAAAATAAGTTAAGCATTTCGGAATGGCTCACTGGAAAAGACTTGTAGGTAGTATCCATTGATCCCCAGTTTGAACCCCGGATATGGGCCGCTCTTTATTTACAAATTCAAGAATAAAAATAAGTGATGCATTTATCAATTTCCAATTTTTATAGTATTTCAAATGTATTGGATTTGATAACCACCGTACAAAGGTGACGTGAGAATGGGAAATATGATTATATGAAGCTTTACTTTTCCAATTGTGAACGGCATGCATGGTTGTGGTACGGCTGTTGTGTCACTTGCAGTTGCTTCTGCCTTGCTTCCCTTTCTGTTTTAAATTTCAATTTCACGTTATAAAAGATCTCAACTATCAAGATTCAAGTTGTTCGTTTGACATCCAATCATCCTATAAGAAACCATGGTATTATAATGTAAAATATCAATTAGTATATATTTACAAAGGAGGAAATATATTTAAGCACAAATACATACGTTAAATACGAACTATAATGGTGGCTTGGTGGAGCATTTGTCAATTTAGGAATAAAATCTTTTTTGACAAACAACATCAATCACCATCCTGGCTAGCTAAGATGTTATATAGTTCATACAATCGACATCCACAAATCAGGATAGATCAAAGAAGTTTTAAGATGAGGAAGAAGAATACCTATCTAGACTTGTTATTTACTAGAAAAAAAAAAGATGAGAAAAAAACAAAATGGAAAAAGTCAAGAAATGGGTTTATAACTTCGACACCTGGCCCGTTGTTTCCAGAGAAAGCTCCATTGGTTTCATAATTAGAAATAAACCCGGAGAAAACATTATGATAGGACATCCATGTTGAATACTGAAATCTGAGGGTGCCTAACCGGTGATGACCTATCTACTGTTACTTCCCTAAAAGAAGAATGGGAATTGAGGGTGCTCAAAACTGATTCAAGAGAAAGCTCCAGTGTGGTAAACAATATAATCCAGCTTGATAACTGAAGCAATGACTCTCCTTGAATTGGTAAATAAAGAGCGGCCATTCCGGGGTTTGAACCGGGGACCTGTGACTATTATCCACAAGTCCTTTCCGGTGAGCCATTCCGGAATGGTTAAGCAATGACTCTCCTATAAAAACCATATGTGCTGCAAAAGATTGAGGTGTTAACCACATTAAAATTGAGAGTGATAGCGTATCTGTCATTAATTCCCTAAAGGGAGAATGGAAATCCTTTGGGATATTAAAATGATTATTTCTAACTCTTTTTTCACCTTTTGTCTTTTCAGACCCTACGCATTAATCATGTGTTCCATGAAACAATTTGGTGACTAATAAGATTGGATACCTTAGCCACTAAGTTGATGGAACTCATATCCAGATCTCTTCGACCTCATCCGCTAAGTTGCTCTCGAATGGCAACAACCTAGCTCGTCCTTAATTAAAAACTGACTCCTTTCCTTATAAAAAACGTTAAAATATGAATTTAAAAGTTGATTATTTAATTCAAATTATATATAAGCTTTTTTATATACAAGAAAATATTTAAATGGGGTCAAACTCAACTAGACCGCCATCCAAGAGTATCATTTCGGATGAATATTTGGAGTTCTAAGATGGTGAGTAGGTATGACAATGGGGCAGAGAATCCTCGTCGTAGGGATGAGGATGGGGGAATTAAATGGGGATGGAGACATGGATGACGTCAAAGTGATTCTCTGCATGGAAAGGGGATGGGGACAAGGATAATAGTCTCCATGCCCTGATCCTCATCCCACCCCCGCCCCCATCGAGGAACCCTGTGGGAATCCTTGACAAGGCAAGGAGTACAAAATCCGCATTTTCCCTTAAGATCTTACATAATTTTATTTAATTTTTTTACTTTAAATTTCTAACTTATAATTTGCATTTATGAGATATTATATGTAATATTTATAGTATATATTTTACTTAACTTTAATAATATCATATAGTTTTATATTAAATGGGAAAAAACGATGAGTTTTAAACAGGAAATACAATGGGAAAACATATAGGGAACGTAAACGAAAAAATTTAAGCGGGGATGAGGATTCTCTAATGGGTATAGGAACCCGACGGTAATGGGGATAGGGGTCATTTTTTATTCCTGAACGAGGATGAGGGGGATTTTTTGGGGAAGGGAAGGGTACTCTTACCCTCCGCCCTCTCTGAGATAGATTTTTTTTAAAAAAAAATTACTAACATTATAATTTAGGCTAAGATCATGAATTAATTGGATTTTTAAAAATTGATTGAATAATCTACGAGAGAGTGACACCTCATAAAAAGTTCTTATAAAATTGCCCTCGTAATAATTGCAAAAACATGTCATTTTAAGTATTTTGGCTTCTACTTTATAAAATTGCCCTCGTAATAATTGCATAGATGTTAGTTGTAGTTTTCAATAAAGTAAAAAATAGAATAATAATTAGGAGTATAAGTGTATTTTTGTTTGTTTTCTTAAAAAGTGTGAAAATTTCTAAAATGTCATGTTTTAATTAACAGATGGAGTAATAGTTAACTATAGACCAGTGTTCTAAAAATCGCGCTTAGGCACCGCCTAGGCGGCGCCTGGGCGCTAGGCGGTAGGCTACCTAGGAATTTTTACGTCTAGGCGGGCCTCTAGGCGGATTTCCGCCTAGACACTGCCTTGTCTCGCCTAGGCGCCGCCTAGTCCCGCCTAATCCCGCCTAACCCGATGATTATTATATTTTAGCTTCTAGACATGTGATTAGTCGACTTAGGGTTTTTTTATCCCATAAGTCAGGATGTATTTGCTTTTGAGTCGAATCTATGATTTTGGATTTTAGGAGGCTTAGAGTCACTAGTCGGACACATATTTTTGCGTTTATTTACTTTAATGTTAGTTAAGCACCACAAATTTGGGTTTATAAGTGATATTATAGATTATTATTACATTATATGAATTATTGATATGTGTTTTGTGTTAAAATATAAAGAAATAATCACGTTTGTTCTAAGTCCGCCTAGGCACCCGCCTAGCCGCCTAGGCTCTAGGCGGCCACTCACCGTCTAGCGGCCGCCTAGCGCCTTTTAAAACATTGCTATAGACTATAAATAGTTACTATAGATCTATGTTTTTTTTTAAAAAAAAAAAACTTAAGGTAAAATTAGAGGATGAGTCTATCGAAATCCAATGAGTAATGTTAGGTATATACATTTTGTTTGAACCATTTTTGTAATTTAGAAGGCGGGATATATGAACTTTTCAAGATTTTTTTATTCTTCACATTTTTGTTGTTTTATCTCCATATATACGGAAAAAAATTTAATTCCTGCGTGTAAATTGTAATAATATAATATTTAATGAGTAAATATATAGATAGAAAAAAATAATGAAAGGTGATGAGATACGCACAAAAATGGAGGATCCATAGTAGGAGATCTCTTCTCCCATAGTAGTAATGTTAAAGAGATTAGGATAAGGAGTACTGACACGACAATGTGGGCGGCAACATACTTAACACAACCACCATATATAAAATTATATGTTCTATATTTTTCATCATTAAAAGAAGCCCATACGTGCAAACTTATTATTTTTATACTCCACACTTATAATATTTTTATACTCCACAACACAATTATGGTTGCCTACTTGTTTTTGTTTCTCACTTATGTTTCAAGTCATTTGTTAGAAATTAGTGGTTGCATGTTTAATTTAGGGTCTCTTGGATGATCATTAACTATGATTTATTGCAATATAATACATATTATAATTCCTAATTGATGACTAATCAAACAAACCCTTAATCTTCTTTTTAACTTAACAATAGTTTCATATTCTTAGCAAAACTTATGTTGTCTAACTATAACTTACTACCACAACCACTGAACTCCATCTCTCAATCCCATTCTTTTACTTTCTCAATTTCTCCATTAAAGGCTTAAACCTTACTATCCGACCTTCGGGTCATAACAGACCCACTTTAATACAGAGTATCACTTAAACCTCTAACCAATACTCTAACTTGACAGGTTATGCTGAATAATATATAAGATGGGTTATAAGATGTAGAAGGTCATCAAGGAGAGAAAAGAACCTGGACTGGGCCAAGCCCAACAACATATGACAAGAAGCCCAATAATCTGATCGAGCCCTTGGCCCGCTTTGATCACCTCCACGAACCGGGCTTCTTGTTGTGATGGTGGATGCAGTTGAAAGGTAAGCCTCTCATAAAACCATAGTAATGCTCAGTTACCTACGTCGCCGATTACAAGCCACTTAGCAAGGCGAAGGCGGTAGGCCTTAGGCTGTGTTTGGCGGAAGGTTTTCGAGATTTAAAAAAAAACCGAAAGTTCATGAGGAGGTGTTTGGCGGAAGATCTGGCGGAAGCTTTTCAAGCTTTTGGCGAGATTACGGTAGCTTGCAAATCGCCCAAAATGAAATCTTGGGGTACCAAGATTTCGGAGATTAGGAGGAGCTTTCGGATTTCTCAATCCATTTTTGCCCCTCGTCTCGCCTCTCTCCTTCCAATTTCTCCACATCGCCGCCTCTGCTCAGACTTCTCCTCCTCGTCGCGAAAGGTACGTCACTGCCCTCCTCTCCTGTTCAATGCGGTTCACCGACGGCCCCATTACACTGGAAACCCCCTACGTCGGCTCGTTATTCCACGACGTCGAGATTTCTAGGGTTTCGGTGGGAATGTGGGTGGCTACGGTTTCGATTTGGGGGTTTATGTGGTTTGTAGGGTTTCGGTGGAAGAAATTTTAGGTTTTTTGTTCCAACCGATTTGGGGTTTTGCTTATTCTTTCGATTTGTAGGGTTTGGCTGAAAGAAATTTGGGGGTTTTTGCTTATTGTTTCGATTTGGGGGTTTTTTGTTTGTTAATTTGTGTTAATTCGGTTCCAATTTCTTCTCCCTTGATTGTTCATGCTCCTATCTGTCTATGCGATTAGTGTGTTTGAGGGATTCAAAACCTGTACATCAAGCAGATTTGGTTTGGTTGAACTTGAGGAAGAAAATGAGGCGTTATACACAACTCGGCCATTGCTAATATCACATGAACATACAAACAGATAGTGGAAAAAATACCATGGTTTTCTTTATACATCCACACTGATCAATGGATAAAATGCTATCATGATTTATAATGAATAATAACAATATATTACATTGATCTGTCACAAATTTACAATGCTATCCTGATTTAAAATGCTATCATGATTTAAAAATGCTATCATGATTTATAATGAATAACAGCAGTAGTTCTTTGCTGCTGTCATTTGAGAGATGAGGATTTGTATCAACATAGATATCCATTCCTTTCCTCTAAAATTTGACAGAAAGATGTAATTTTACTGCATTTCAGCTTCTACGAATTTTTTTATCTTCTGTACAATCTATTCTAAAGTATCATTGAGTCAAATACACTTCAAATAATTCGGTATTTGTTGTCATTCATCTCCTGAAATATGCAGTGTGTGGTTGAAATCAGTGTTTGGCATTCGGATGTTGGCATAAATCGATTGCTTCTGTATTCTGTCATTCCTTGTTTGTGCATTGCTTATTTCCGATCTTATTTTTTTCCCTCTCTTTCAAACATGTTGATTTGCATCCCCTGTCAACCAGGATCTTCCTGGTGATTGTGAATGTTTTTGAAAACAGAGGAATTAACATAATCTAATTGATGTGCTGATCACTGCTTGCAATTGTCCATCACATGTGTTGTTTGTTGTTGTTGATTGGGTGATGACTGCTGTGTCAATAGACAATGAATTGATGATGGCTACTTTCATCCTTCATTTTGTTTGGGTGATCATGCTTGATTCTGAATTGACATTTGTTCATGGTCTTTTGCATTTGTTAATGGTTGAGCTTATTCTGATTACGACAATATGCTTCCTATGTCTACGTAGGAATAATGTGGCCTCACTCTGACACTGAGTCCGAGACCGACTCCGACAGTGACCGCAGATACGCTAGCGGTGACCCTCGGAAGTACCCATGGCTGAGGACGTCATACGAGCAAGGCCAGTCCAGTCGTCACAGGGGACGGCATGACGACGACTCTGACTCCGAGACCCTTGACCCCGAGGACGTCAAGGAGGATAATGCATTGTGGGCCTACGCTACCGACGAACTGAAGGAGCTGCGCGAAAAGATCCGGGGCCTCCTGGCACAAGACGCACTCAGGGAGAACGCTCTCGACGCTGCCAACTACCAGCTGCAGGAGGCGAGGGACCACAACGCCTCCTTGACCAACAGCCTCGACGCCTCTGAGGCGCGCAATGAACATCTTGTCAAGAGGGTGGCCGAGCTGTGCTCCTTCATGTGTGGGCGTTGGGTGGACCACGCAAGCGACCAACTCCGGGCTGAGAGGCTCTCCTGCCTGGTCAGGCTCTCGGGCTGGATTATTCTTGGCATGCTGGTGATTATACTGCCTCTGGTCGCCCGCCCGTAGGACATCAAGCCTCTACATGCTGTTGTTTCCCTCTTTTTGTTAAGATTTCCAACTGTTGTATTAAC
The DNA here is from genome assembly GCA_963922045.1 of Persicaria maculosa. NCBI lineage: Eukaryota > Viridiplantae > Streptophyta > Magnoliopsida > Caryophyllales > Polygonaceae > Persicaria > Persicaria maculosa. The sequence continues at coordinate 9,393,585 of OY998255.1, read as the reverse complement.
GAAACTGTGGATTTGGGCCCCCATTTTGTGCATTTCGGGGCCTCGGATGTAGGAACGATGTTTGTGCAACCTCGGCATGATTACCCCTTTTTGTAAGCCGAGTGTTGTTGCACCCTTTTGCAATGGTGCATTTACCCAACTGTTGTACCTTAAACAGTTTCTGTAATTTAACGCAGCGTACGTTATATTCATCCACTACACTTGCAAGTGTTATACTTTCATCATTTTCTTTTGATCATGTCGTAGACAACATCAGTGAACAATTTCCGCCTCTATCGGAGGACCGACGGCCGGCAAAGGTGACCGAAAAGGGGCGAGGTCTTTGGTCCCATTACACTCGAGCAGGAGAATGGTGCGCAGGATAATCCCTCGCACTAGTGTCGGTTGCAAGGGCGGTTGTGTTCGTGGCTAAGGACAAGGGTAGGGGGAGGGTAGTTTGAAGGGCAATATGGACTTTTCCCTCACATAAACCCCTTACAAATCTTACCCACACCAAACACCTTTCTAGCTTTTAATGAGATTTTCGTTCCCCAAAAAACATAATCTTTGAAATCTTCATAATCTACAAAAAAAACCCATAACCTACAAAATCTACATAATCTAGACAAAATCTACTTTTTACAATCTACTGCCAAACACAGCCTTAGCAGCATAAGAATGAGAGTTGAAGATGGTATTCGTTATTTTAGATTTCGATTATAATGGCTTCAGTCTTATCGGGTTTCGATTGAATCGGGTCAGTCAGATGGTGGGGCATAATGGGTCGATCGAGTCGGATCCGTTTTTGTATAAGATGTGAAATGATCACATTCATAATATAAAGAATCCAATCCATTCATATAAGCCAATTGTTTTTCGGAAAACTCCATTTATTCTGGTGTGGATGGCAGGCATGTCTATATTTCTTGGTTTCAATAGGACTCCTTACGAGCGTTGTTTCTATCTACTATTATCTAAAAATAATCAAGTTATTAATGACTGGACGAAACCAAGAAATAAACCCTCACGTGCGAAATTATCGAAGATCTTCTTTAAGATCAAAGAATTCCATCGAATTGAGTATGATTGTATGCATGGTTATTAGGATCCCGATCCAGATCTTACGATTCTAGGCAAGGTTTTGATCCGCATCGGCCATATAGACTCCTTCGTGCTAGGATCTACCTAGGATCCCATAGGATCCTATGGGATCGGTAGGATCTACCTAGGATCTACCGATCCTATAAAAAATATTCGATCCTAGCAAAAATCATATTTGTGTAATTGTGTTTGTTTTGTTTGGATATTGGACCTTTTGGATACGATGGGCCTTTTTATTTTTTCTATTTTTGGTAGCCCATCTTCTTAGAAATTGAAGGCAGAAGAGTGAAGACGTTGAATTGAAATCCTAAGCCATTTGTTTCGTTACTTAACTCGACAAATTCACGTTTGAGCGCCTGAAATTGTTCATGATGTGGTTAATTGCGATGATGACATTTGAAAGTAGAGATGACATTGGATATTTGGATGTATGATTTATCTCTTGTATGCTTGTCATATTTTAAGACATTATCCTTGTCTGTTTGCCACCTTTTGAGACATTATTTTTAACAAATCATGAATGCTAAGTGCTTATTATTGGACTATTTTAGTTACTTAATTTGTTTAATGGAGGAAAAACTTAGTTTTATTTTAAAATTAAGGTATTTGTTTAGGATGATTTGTTTTTATTTTATTTTCAATTTTTGTCTAGGATCTTACGATCCGATCCTACATCCTTGTCTCGATCCCACACTAGGATCCCGATTCAAAAAATCATGATTGTATGTGTGATAGCATCTACTGTAGAATGATAGAATTGATGTAAAGTCCTCCTTGAGGGTTTCCATTCATTGATATAACATATATATAGGTTACAAAGGTATTGGGCCTTAATGGGCTTTCAGCCCACTATACAATAGGAGACCTATGTAATCTATCAAACCCCCGCAGTCGAAACGGGAGGGGTCCGTACAGTGAGACTGGAACGAAAATCAATGAATAACTGTCTAGGTAAACCCTTGGTGAATATATCAGCGTACTGATAAGAGGACGGGACATGTAGAACGCGGACATGTCCAATGGCAACCTTGTCCCTGACGAAGTGGAGATCAAGCTCAATGTGCTTCGTGCGTTGATGCTGGACTGGGTTGCTAGCAAGGTAGACGGCGGAGACGTTGTCAGTGTAGACCAGAGTGGCCTTCTGTAAGGGGCATCGTAGCTCAAGCAGGAGATTACGGAGCCAAGAGCACTCGGAGACAACGTTGGCAACACCCCTGTATTCGGCTTCAGCGCTGGAGCGAGACACGACGGACTGACGCTTGGCTGACCAAGACACAAGAGTGTCATTGAGGAAGACACAGTAGCCAGACGTGGAGCGACGTGTGTCTGGACAACCACCCCAATCCGCATCAGTGTACGCCACAAGATCAAGCTTAGAGGAAGGAGTGATGGTAGTGCCGAGCTCGAGGGTGCCGCTGATGTACCGAATGATCCGCTTCAAAGCCTGAAAGTGAGGTTCCCTAGGGGCATGCATGAACAAGCAGATCTGCTGGACGGCGTAACTGATATCAGGCCTGGTGAAAGTGAGATACTGAAGAGCACCAGCGAGGCTCCTGTACAGTGTTGGATCGTCAACCAAAGGACCAGAATGAGCACTAAGCTTGTTGGATGTATCGACTGGGGTGGCGACGGGATTGCAGTTGACCATCTTAGCCCGAGCAACAATCTCAGCAGTATACTTACTCTGTGAGAGAAACAGACCAGACGCATGCCGCTGAACAGCAACTCCCAAGAAGTAAGACAGCTGACCCAGATCAGACATGGCGAATTCCGCACTCAACTGCGAGATTATGGACGTCCGAAGAGCATCAGAAGAGGCGGTGAGAATGATGTCGTCGACATAAAGCAGCAAGAATGCCAAGTCTGAGCCTCTGCGATAGATAAACAGAGACGTATCGGAACGGCTGCCAGTGAAACCCAAACGGAGCAGATGAGAGGCAAAACGCTGGAACCATGCCCGTGGAGCCTGTTTCAGACCATAAAGAGAGCGCTTGAGGAGACAGACATGCTTTGGACGCTCAGCATCAGCAAACCCCGGCGGCTGAAACATGTAAACTGTCTCGTTCAGATGACCATGCAGAAAGGCGTTCTTGACATCTAACTGATGGATGGCCCAGTTGCGCGACAGAGCTAGACTCAGGACTACTCGGATAGTGGCAGGCTTGACCACAGGGCTGAAGGTCTCATCACAATCAATACCTGCCTGCTGAGATCTACCGTTCACCACAAGACGGGCCTTGTAGCGCTCCAACGTCCCATCAGAGCGGAACTTGTGACGAAAGAGCCACATACAGCGAATGACGTTCGCCTCAGGAGGGCGAGGAACAAGAACCCAAGTACCATTCTTCGTAAGGGCCCTGTATTCGTCGAGCATAGCCGCCTGCCAATTCGGGTCGAGGAAGGCTGTTTTGTGGGAGGTGGGAACGGGGGAGAGGGAGGTCTGGGTGGAGGCAGAGGGTGAATGGGAGTCGGGAAGGACGGGGGTAAGAGGGGCTAAGCAAGGGGAAGAGGCGGCGGGTGGATCAAATGCGGCGAGGGTTGCGGCGGGCGCCGCCAGGGAGGGGTTATGGGCAGCGGGTGCAGCATTTGGGGTTGCGGCGGGCGCCGCATGACATGCGGCGGCCGTCGCACGTAGGTGAGGCGAGGTTGTTTGGCGGGGTGATGGGAGATGGATAGCGGGGTGATGGGCGGTGGTCATGGAGACGATCTGATGGGGTCGGAAGACACCGGAGACGCTGCGGGTGTGTGGTCTGGTGGTGGGGGGTGGTGGTGGTGGTGGTGGTGGTGGTGGTGTAGGGGGAGAAGTAGGAGCACCGGGAGAGCTCTGGGGAAAAAGGAAGTGAGGGAATGGTGACTCAGACTCTGACGGAGACACAAGGGGTGTGGGAGACGCAAAGGGAAACCGCGACTCATCAAAGGTGACATGACGTGAGAGAATGATCTTGTGGGTCTTGATATCGAGGCAAATGTAACCGCGATGATCAGACGGATAGCCTAGGAAGACACATGGAGTGGAGCGCGGGTGAAGTTTGTGCGGGGCTGTGGATGACTGGTTTGGGAAACACAAGCACCCGAAGGTGCGAAGGTGATCATACCTAGGCTCGGCGTAATAAAGTGTCTGAGCTGGCGAGCGATTGTGTAGGGTAGTGGAAGGGAGAATGTTTAGGAGATAACATGTGGTGGATAAGGCGTGAGGCCAATAGGGAAGGGGAATAGATGCGTGGAAGAGGAGAGAGCGCATCATGTTGGTAATGGTTCTGATGATTCTTTCTGCCTTGCCATTCTGCTGAGAAGTATAGGGGCAAGACAAGCGATATGAGATCCCATTTGCGGCAAAGAAGGAGTGAAAGTCTTTGTTGTCAAATTCACGACCATTGTCACATTGGAAACATTTGATGGACATGTGGAATTGTGTTTTGATGTAGGTATGGAATCTAGCAAAAATAGGAAACACTTGGGACTTGAAATGCAACGGGAAGACCCATAAGTAATGAGTGTAATCATCCAGAAACAAGAGGTAGTACTTGTGACCCTCCTTGCTAGGCACGGGAGAGGTCCAAATGTCGCTGTGAATGATATCAAAGGGAGCAAGGGTAGAGGTCAAAGACCGTTGGAACGGCAGTCTGACATGTTTGCCTAGTTGGCAGGAAGAACATAAACCAGAGCGTGGGTCTTTAGTACAGGTGACCAGGTTCTGGGAACGGAGGACATCTAGAATGGCAGTGCTGGGATGGCCCAGGCGTGCGTGCCACAGGCTGGACGATGATGCCAAGAGGGCGACCGGATACGACTGACTGGACGCAGGAGGTGGTGTGACAGGGTAGAGCTCCCCGGTGCTGTTACATCTCATGCGAGTAACCCCCGTAGTAAGATCGTTCACAGAGAAACCATAGGGATCAAACGTAAGGGAAACGTTGTTGTCAGTAGTGAACCGACGGACAGAGATAAGGTTTTTGACAATCTTTGGGGCAATAAGGACATTGTTGAGGTGTAGTGGGTGGGTTGGGGTCTGTAATTTGGCGTGGCCAATTCCCGAAGTAGCAAGACGACCACCATTTCCGACGATAATAGAGTGGGCAGGGCCCTTAAAAGAAATAGATGAGAGGTTACCTGAGGAGTTCGTCAAGTGGGAGGTGGCATCAGTGTCCATGTACCAAGAGGAGTCTGAAGATGTCGGTTGCGTAGAGGAGAAGGCGTGATGCAGAGCTGGCGGAACATAGCCTGGGTCAGGCGATGTCAGAGAGGCTTGAGGACCGGCATGTCGAGGGGTGGGATGTCCAGAGTATCGGTGCATTTTTTTTTTTTTTGAATAAATAATCAACTTAGGGCTAACAATGGAAATACTATAAATATAGGGGACGTTTCTGGAATTTCTTCAAAAAGAGATTGAAAACTTGTTTCTTTCTCCCTGGGACACACGTACAGATGAAGAAGACGACGCAGTCGAGGGCTGATGGCTTGGCGCGGCTCCCCAGCGTCGGCGGTTAGCGGCGAAGGTTTGACCGGTGATTGGCGGCGGCAAGGCAGCGGCAATCGGGAACGATCGGCGCTATGGGCGGCGGCAATCCGAGACGAAGGCGGCGGGGCTCGGTGGTGCTGGGCGCGCTTCCGGCAAGGGGCTCACGGGGAGGAGGATCTGTGTTCGGACTGGGCTCGGGGTAGCGAGCGAGGTTGTGGCCGGCGAGAGCCGTGGGCGGCGGGACTGGGCAACAGATGCGAGGGTGAGAGCACAGGGAGGAGGGACTCGGCTTTGCTGGTGGCAATGGGCAGCGAAAACAGGCGGGAGGGAGTGAGAGGAAGAGGGCGATGAAGATGATCGGCGATGCGGTGACCGGCGACGGAGAGCCGGACAGTGGAGGAGGAAGATCTGGGGGGGCCGGATCTGAGGATGACGGCGACGGCGAGTCGAAGGAAGAAGAAGACCGGTGAGACGGGAGGATCAATTTAGGGTTCCGTTAGGAAGAAAAGGCTCTGATACCATGTAGAATGATAGAATTGATGTAAAGTCCTCCTTGAGGGTTTCCATTCATTGATATAACATATATATATAGGTTACAAAGGTATTGGGCCTTAACGGGCTTTCAGCCCACTATACAATAGGAGACCTATGTAATCTATCATCTACTATACCAGGAATATCAATGAACCCTATTATTGCAATTGCTCAAGATACCCTTTTTTAACTTCTAGAGTCTATTTCATTCCTTCTAATGCCAATTGGTTTTCAAACCATAAATTTAACTCAAAAACAAAGGTATACATTCGTGGGAATTGCTTATAGCTGAGATTTAATAATCGGATAGCTTGGATCAGCATAACTTGTAAAAAAAGGGTCTATCTCCAGCTTCTCCATGTCTTCCTTAAGCAACACAACCCAAGCTTCGATCGTCCCACCTGAATTCGGCGGCCCATCCATGAGCACGCAGAGGTTCTCCACCGGCACCACCGCGGTCACCGCCCAGCCTGGCCTCCCCCACCCGAAATCCGTCTCATAGTACGGCACCCTGCAGTTGCTACTGAACTTGAACCACTCCACCTCCCCCCTCGAGCTCCCCGAAACCACCTCTCGTCGGGCATTATAGTACGTTCCGTCGCGATGGATCCTCATCACATACTCCGTGTCGTCGTACTTTCTTATTTCCTCTTTGATCAGCGCTGCAATCCTCACAAAGTCCACCGGCTTCGCCCCTGGCCACTCTACCCCCATTATCGATTCTATCACATTATTCACGCAATCTCCTGCCAATATATATCCCTCTTGTTGTTAATTAGTTTTTTTAATATATAAACAACTAGTGTAAGTCTAATGCACGAAAAATATGTCAATATAATATTATAATTAATATAGTTAAATTCTAATAAATAAATAAAAAATATAAATATAAATAAAATTTCGACACCAAAAAATAATATAAATATAAATAAAAGTAGTTCGATAGATTATATATAATGTAAATATCTTTTATTTAGATTCTCTCAAAATATAAATAAAATTCAGATTTAGGAGGGGAAATGTTTTTTTTTTCTAATCTATCCTTAGTTAAATCTCACCTAATTTAAAAGATAGCTGATTTTAAAAAATATTTTAATATTCTATTTTTTAATTATTACATTAGTTTACTAAAATATCTATGTACGGATAGATTGTAGCTACCTATATATAATATTTTAATTAAGTTCAATATGTTTTTTTTATTAGATAAAAATTCGATACACCGGACAGACCCGGTGGATCGAGGGGCCGAATAAATCGACGACGGGTAAACCGTCAATACAAGTAAAATGAAAAGCAAACACAAAACCAGATAAACCAAATTACAGGGGTGCAGTTACAGATACAGGCTAGTACTATCCAAGAAAGAACCGAAGCAAGTGCGACACCTCGTCTGTCAGTTGGTAGAAATAACGCAGGGAATCCCTGGGGAACTAAGTGGAAACCTCATATTTGAACTCTACCGATGAGCCTTCAGGTTTCGATCACGTCCACAACCTCTCGCGCGTCGACAAAGGAGAAGAACACCGCTCTAAATTGGTAGCCTCAAAGCCAAATAACCACACAACCAAATAACTCGGCAAACCTAGCCAATCCACAAATTCCTTTTTTCTTTTTTTCCATTTTTTCTTTGTTATTTTCCCTTTCAATTTTCCAAACCGGGCCGCTTTGGGCCCAAGGCGAAAGACTTGGGCCCAAAGAACAAAGGACGGGCCCAATCAACGGGTCACCTTCAGGCCTGCCAATAGCCCAAAGGAAAGACGACGAAACCAGGCCAAAGAACCTGCGCCGCCGGCGAGACCCGACCCCGGAGGAGCCCGGGCACAGGAAGCGACCAAGACCTGGCCAACTAGGCAGACGGAGATTGACAAGGCGAGACAACCGGAGCGACCGGAAAACCTACAATCGCCACCACACCAAATAGGCTAGGCGACGAGCGATAAGAAAATCGCGTCGAGAAAGGGTAGACCATAAGAGAAGCCAAAGGGATGACGACCCGCCCAGGAGGACGACAACCCGCCCAGGAGATTGATGAACAGCCAAACCGACGACGAATGAAACCCTCCCAGGAGGGAGGAGGTCGAGCACAACGGAGCAAACCACCCACCGACACCAAAACAGGCCAAAATCTACAAGGATAGAGTCGGAATAGCCTTGAAAATGGCCGATTTAGTCAAGGAAAGGTTCAATTTTGGGGGAGATGGCGAGAAATTGGGTGACAAATAGGGATTTCGGATGGGATTACAAAAGAAAAGGGGGGCGCATTTGAGCGCCTTCTCCTCCCCTTTTCAGGTTGGTTTTTCTTGTTGTTTTTTAATTAAGTTCAATATAAATATTTTTGACAAAAATGACTATAAAATATTTTTTACGGAAATTTCGCCAGGTACCCCTGGGGTATTGCAATTTTCGCGAGGTATACAACTTGTTTACATAATTCGCGTGGTACCCCTGAGGTTTTCAATGATTTCGCCTCATACCCTTTCTGGTTAATTTTAACAGTCTTGTATTACTTCCGTTAGTTTGCAATTAAGAAGAAAAAAAAAGGAAAGAGAGGGCGGAGAACAGCCCTCGTGCCCCGACGGTCTCGCCTGCTTCATCTGTTCCTCTGCCCTGACGGACATCGTCCCTGCACCCCCCGGCTGGTGTGTGCCACCTCCCTGTACTGAAGACTCCAGCCCCCCGCGCCCTGTACTCCGGCCTCGGACGGAGAGAGCTTCGAAAAGGAGAGCCAAGAGGAGGAAGAAGACGGAGAGGACGAAAAGGAGCCGCAGAACGGAACTCCGCGGACCAGTGCCTGTAGGAAGGAACACGGGGGCTAGGTTGGCCAGCCCTAGTCCGCCGCCATCACCGCCGCTTCTCGAAGGTCAGGCCGAAGCACAGGGGCACGAGGGTTGTTCTCTGCTGCCCTTCTTCCCCAAAACAGAAATTGAGCAGCAATTTCAATTCTTCCCCCAAATCCCCCAATTCCCCAATTTCAATTGCACACAAAACATAAATCGAGCAGCGGTTTCAATTCTTCCCCAATTCCAATTGAAAACGAAAGACACCCTTAGTTTCAAGTGGAGGACGACCTCACCTGCCTCACCCCTAACCTCTAAATTCCCAAGCCCTAGATTACGTCTTCGATTGCAGCAACAGTAGGAGGGTACGTCTTCGGTTGCAGGCTGCAGCATCAGCGACTTGGCCTTCGAGCACCGGATCCGAGCAGCAGGCGAGCAGCGACTTGGTCTTCTTCGAGTGTCACCCTCTCTTCGCTCTATCGGGAAGACGTCTCTCGTTGTTCTCCGGCCTCTCTTTCCTTTTTTTTTCTTAATTGCAAACTAACGGAAGTAATACAAGACTGTTAAAATTAACCGGAAAGGGTATCAGGCGAAATCATTGAAAACCTCAGGGGTACCAAGCGAAATATGTAAAAAAGTTGTATACCTCGCGAAAATTGCAATACCTCAGGAGTACATGGCGAAATTTCCGTATTTTTTATTTAAATTTTTTCCAGTTAACTAATATATTTATATATATTTATTTATCGTGGCTTATATATATTTCTATAAAATATGAAAATATATTATTTTTATTAATATTTTTGTTAGAATCAATCATAGATATGTCATTACCTGGCAATTGGGGATCGGTCCTGCTTCGCAGGTCTATCAATTGCGATGAGACGTGTTTGATCGGTTTTTTCCAGTCGTATTTCTGCTGGGTGATGCGGATGAATGAGCCCCAGACGAGCGCAGCCAAGGCCTGGACACGGCTGGGTCGGTTCGTGCCGATAATGGAGAGCTTCTCTTGGAGGGAAGAGATCCTATGAGGAGCGAAAACGAAGCGTTTTGTAGCCAGCGAGCTTTGATGGTCGGAATCGGAAACAGCCGGTATCCCCAAGGTGGAAGGGTCTTTGGGGGGAAACAGGTGGCAAGAATCAAGAACGCAGCCTCTGATCTCGTCGGCAGCTCCCCTCGCGACGGCTCCCCAGCAGTTGAGGAACGTCGCGAAGGCAGCTGCGTCGGCGATCTTGTGGGATATGCAGGCGCAGATGGCGACGCCTCCGCAGCTGAACGCGGTCACCTGGACGAGTAGGATGGGTTCGGCGCCGGATGGCTCGGACGCCAGGGGGCTGACGAGCTTCAGTTTGTCGATGATGGCGACATCTTGGCGGTTCAAGAAGTGGCTCATGGAGCTATCTAGCCGTGCTTCATAGTAGACTGCGCCTTGGTCGCTGCAGTCTATGTAGGAGTTGTCGACGATGCGGCCGGCGAGGGGGTAGAGGCGGGTGAGGGTGGCTGCGAGGGAGTGTTTGAGGAGGCCTGGCGGTGGTGTGCTGTGGGTGGTAGGAGGGTAGAAGAGGTGGACCGGGGTGGGCTCGTGGCGGATCAACTGGTTAAGGAAGGAGAATTTGAAGGTTCGGAGGTGAGGAGGAGTTGGGTTTGAAGGTTTGATGATCTCCCTTGAGATGATTTCAATCTGTTTAGACATGGTTTTTGGAGGTGCAGATTCAATGGTGACTTCAGATTGTTGATGTTTTGGGGTTAATATAATTTGATAAGTCATTAATTCAAATGGTTTGAATTGAATTTGGACTTTTTGCTAGGTAGGTGTATTTTTCATTTTTAAATTGAATGGTCAAGCTAGATGGGCGACCAGTGAAGTGTCAAGGTAATCTACTAAGCTTTTTTTTTTTTAAACGAGGTAACCCGCCTTTGTGTTAAACTCCGGACACGTAACACAGTCAGTAAGAAACACGTATCAGATAAGAGATTGAATACAAAATTTCCCATTAACCCTTAAGCCACCCCCATCAGGGACAAACTAAGATAAAGATAAACTTATTATAGTGACTGATCCTACCGTTTTATGATACTCTATCACTTGAAAGGTTTTTTGGGAGGCTCAATTTCGATCAATTACACAGAGTGAGGCTCGAATATGAAACCTCAACCTAAAATACTTTAAGTTATTGTCATTAGAACAAGAGGAGTTCGCTACTTAGCAATTTTTATTTGTCACGTTTAGATTTACAATGCTAATGATCAAACACCATTGAATTGACGGGTTATATGCGTATTAAGATTGGTAAGGTGTTCAAATTTGAAGAGTTGGGGGTCAAGATAATGCATAATGAAGAGTCTATAAGGTGATGAATAATACTCTAGAAGGGGGATGAATAGAGTATGGTTGATTTTCGCAATGTAAGGATTCTAAAAGCAGTATGCAAAACAGCTTGTCAAGACCTTGATATTGCTATCAAATGCGGAATGTAAAAGATGAAAACACGAATTGTTAATGAGGTTTGGCACGAACTTGGCCTACATCCCCGCCAAGGGTTATCCAACCTGTAGGATTCAAGCACTTCTTATTCCACTTCACTTGAGCCTAAAACTTCCTAGAGAAACTTCTCTTTCTCTATATAAAGCCTCACCGCTTCTATTCTAACTCTCAACTTTACAAGTGAAATAAAAGCACTCACCACACTCAAAGTGTGATTGTTCGAGTATAAAAACTCTTAGTTTAAGATGAATGACTTGTACAATAAGTGCTTGTGTTTCCCTCAACTCTCAAACTATAACCGACACTTAAACTTTGTGAGAATGTACGAGAGAAACTGCGATGACGAATGCTTTAGGACAACTTGATTGCTTGTGTGCTAGCTTGAGTGAGTAGAGTCCCTTTGCCCTTCGTCTTTATATAGTCGAACATCTTCAAGGACTCTTGGATGGATAACCGTTCGAAATTCAAATCCTTTCCAAGACATTTGAATTCTTTCCGATAATATACTTCCCAAAGTTGTGGTTACAATCTTCTATTGAATTGTCATAATCAAATATGGATATGGTCTTTCCTTGTATGGCTTCCCATTTCCTGAAATATAACTCAAGATGCATCTAACACATAAAATGGGTTAGGGGAGAATCATGCAAATGGGTTAAACCCAATTCAATTCCTTATGGCCCAAAGAGAAGCCCACGACTATATTTAGGCCCAACAATATTGGCCTTGAATCATTTCCTGCAAACGAACAAGTCACAACATGGATAGACCAATATGTATCCAAACATTTTAGTCTGGGTATCAAGACCTTGAAACCCAGCCTACTGTTTTTTTGTCTTTCATCACCCTTAGAGATAACCTGCATGTTAGTTCTCAAGATCTTACATAGATCTTACATACAAGGTGGCCGGAGTCTTCAGTCTCCCCCTTGATGGAAGACAAAACCTGTTTCAGATATCAAATACCAGCAAGCACAATATATAATATACGCATGCATAAAATGTTCGGATCATCAAAGTTTTAAAACATCAAAACCCAACCAAACAGTACCAAAACCAACCATTGAAACATTCTCCCCCTTTTTGTCTTCCAACAAAAGGGTAGAGAGATGAAAATGTCTTAAACCATCAGCCATAAACTAGAAGTTTTTAAAAGACCATCAGCAAAATAGATAGAGAGGTTTTTTAAAATTCATGAGAGAGAGGGTGGGATATACAGGCCTTGAGGAGGATGCCCCATCTGCAGACTTCTTCTTCCTTTGATACTTCTTGGTACTCTTAGTAGATGATGGCCCAGCAGCTGAGGATGTTCCAAGAGCGCCAGGAGCTGCTGGATCTTCTGGAGGAGCAATGCCAGGGCCTTCCTCACGCCATTCTCCGAAGGTAGGGTATTGCTTGTTGGGCGGTAGGTACTTCCTCTTAACTTTGTCCCTACATTTCTTCTGCCACCTCTCCATAGCTTTCTTCGTGATGTTGTTTCTCTCCATCTATGCAAGCTGTCTCTGCCACTCCACATCCCTGTACTTCTTAACCACCATGGATTGCTCAATAGTGAGAATAATGGGTTCCTTGTGCGTGGGGCGCAGAATAGGCCTTTTCTTTACCTGGTTCTCACAGTTCAGAATGACATTCCCAGTCTTCTCTCGAACATGATCAAATACTTTTGGATCCAGTGGCATGATAGAGCCTGTAGAAGTGTAAGTCATGGAATTCAGAAGCATCATCTGATCGAGCTTGCAATCAACCATAGAAAGTAGCTCATGAGTGTTGTCCTGGCGAATAACAACGTCAGACCACATCGTGCTCAGATCAAACCTAAGGTCTTGAATTTCAGTCTCCAGAGCAGCTAGTCTATCTTCGTCCATGCTAGGAGCAACAACATTTCCCCCTTTCGAATCCTTCTTCAGAGATTTTTGACAATCCCTAATCTCTCGAGGCAGTTCTCATCAATGGTGCCACTATAGGTTTGCTTTTCTTCACCCGATGTGTCAACATCAAAGAATTCGAATATTTTGGTCAACAAATTTGCATAGGACAGTGGCATGGGTCGAGAGGAGGAGACTTGTGTCATATAGTCGAGGATAAGCTTGGGCAGATTGGGCTCATAGCCGTTCATGATTAGGAATAGGATTTCGAGAAGACTCTCGGTCACCAGTTCTCTAGAATTGATACGTGGGAAAATGCAGCGTGCCAGGATGGTAAAGATAAGTTTGGCTGGAAGGTTAAGAACAGTGTGAATTGGCTTATGAAAGGAAGAAGATCCAAGGGCTTGAGATTTCATGAAGAATTCATCTCGTGCTCGAGAGAGACACTCGAATCGACTTGGAAACTCTTTGGTGGGGATTTCACTGGGAAGATCAAGGATGAGAGAAATGTTGCTGGGAGTAAGATGGATTCGTGTGTTTTTTACCTTGGATACGAGGGTTAGGGTTCCATTGACTCGATGAATAGTGAGATTGGCATAAAAGAGAGGTCACACACGCTTGCAAAAAATAAGGAGATTTTGAATCAAATTAAAAAACGAAAAGAAAAAAAATAAAGAGAAAGAAATCAACTGAATTTTGAAAATAAAAATATTCCGTAATATATCCATAAGATATCAACAGAATTTTGATCCAATATAATTTTATTCAGTTGAACATCTCATGACTCTTATGAAGTCAAGGCCTTGAGATGTCAGGTGAATCATTCACTTCACAAAGGGAGTAGTTACTCCCCCTACGAAAGTGCTTCCCTGTTAAGCATACCCAATTCCAATCTAATGAAGTTGAAACGATCTTCAGGAAGGGGTTTAGTGAATATATCAGCTAATTGAAATTCAGTAGAGATAAAGGATATTGAAACATCACCTTTCTCCACATGATCTCTTATGAAGTGATGTCTCACATCAATGTGCTTGATTCTTGAGTGTTGTACAAGATTCTTAGTAATGGAAATAGCACTTGTATTATCACATTTTATAGGGATACCTTTTAGATCAATACCAAGATCTCGGAGCTGTTGTGCTATCCAAAGAATCTGAGAGCAACATGCACCTGCATCAATGTACTCGGTTTCTGCAGTTGATAAAGCCACTGAATTTTGCTTCTTAGAGTGCCAACTGATCAAGGAAGACCCTAGAAGTTGGCAGCATCATGAAGTGCTTTTTCTATCAACCTTATAGCCTGCAAAATCCCATCTGAATAGCCTGTTAGATGAAAGTTACTCTGCTTGGGATACCAGAGTCCAAGGTCTTGAGATCCATTCAAATATCTGAAAATTCTTTTCACAACAATGAGGTGAGATTCTTTGTGGTCAGCTTGGAACCATGCACACATGCAAACACTAAACATAATATCTGGTCTACTAGCAGTAAGATAGAGGAGTGAACCAATCATACCTCTATACTCCTCGTGGTTCACATTATTACCGTTCTTATCTTGGTCAAGGGAGAATGTAAAGCTCATAGGGGTTTTTGCTACTTTAGATTGATCCATTTTGTATTTCTTGAGCAAATCCCTGGTATATTTCCCTTGATTTAGAAAGATTCCCTTTTTTGTCTGATGAACTTGTAGACCGAGAAAGAAGTTTAATTCTCCCATGAGGCTCATTTCAAATTCCATGCACATAATCTCAGAAAACTCCTTGCAAAGGGAGTTATTAGTAGCACCAAATAGTATATCATCAACATATATTTGAACAACCAATAGATCATTTCCACGGGTCTTGATGAAGAGAGTCTTGTCAATCAATCCCCTTTGAAAACCATTTTCAAGAAGATATTTGGACAGTCTCTCATACCCAGCTCTTGGGGCTTGTATGAGACCATAGAGAGCTTTGTCCAATTTAAAAACATGATTAGGAAATTCTTCACTTTCAAATCCTGGAGATTGAGCGACAAAAACTTCCTCTTCCAAGTACCCATTTAGAAATGCACATTTGACATCTATTTGAAATAACTTGATACCCATGAAAGATGCAAAAGCAAGTAATATACGTATGGCTTCTAACCTTGCTACGGGAGCAAATGTCTCCTCGTAGTCTATACTTTCTACTTGATTGTATCCTTGAGCAACAAGCCTTGCTTTGTTTCAAATGATCTTGCCTGCTTCATCCAACTTATTCCTAAACATCCATCTAGTATCAATGACAGATTGATGCTTTGGTATGGGTTGGAGAGTCCACACCTTGTTCCTTTCAAACTCATTTAGCTCACTTTGCATAACCGTGATCCAGTCCGATTCTTTAAGTGCTTCAGCAGAAGTCTTTGGTTCTACAAGAGAGACAAAGGCATAGAAAGCACGTAGATTTTTTAATCTAGATCGAGTTTGTATACTAGAGGATGGTTCTGAAATGATGTCTTGAGCTGAGTGTGAAAAGGCATGTTTAAACATTCATTGCTTTGGGCCTTGATCATTCAAGACAATAGTAGGTCTTTCTTTAAGATCTTGAGGGACAGTTTGAGAGTTGGATTCCTCATTGATCACATCCAGGTTCTGTAGTTCTTTCTCAAGGTCTTGAGATAGCTCGTTAGTATCTTGGATCTGTTCTTGCATATTTCGTTCTTGTTCCTGATTGTTCTTAGTCTTGTCCTTTTCTTATCCATCCGAATCATGGTGATTTAGATTGAGATCTGCAAAACTTTCACTTAACACACCATTATTGCTTTCGTCGAATACCACATGGATACTTTCTTCAACAATTTTGGTGCGCTTGTTATAAATTCTATAAGCTTTGCAATTGGAAGAATAACCAAGAAAGATACCTTCGTCACTACGAGCATCAAACTTCCCAAGGTTATCTTTGCCATTGTTATGAACAAAGCAAGTACATCCAAAAGGTTTAAAATAAGAGATGTTAGGCTTTCTTCCTTTAAAAAGTTCATAAGGAGTCTTTTTCAAAATAGGACGAATTAAACAACGATTTAAAATATAATTGGCTGTATTAACAGCCTCTGCCCAATAATACTTTGGCAAACCATTTTCTAAAAGCATTGTCCTAGACATGTCCTCCAAAGTGCGGTTCTTACGTTCCACAACTCCGTTTTGTTGAGGAGTCCTAGGAGCTGAAAAGTTGTGAGAAATTCCATATTTGGCACACAAGAAATCATATTTAAGTTGATCAAATTCTCTACCATGATCGCTCCTAATGGAGACAATTAGTATGTTTTTCAAGGTCTGCAACTCCTTACAAAGTTTAGAAAACTCGAACAAAGCCTCTGATTTTTCTCTCAAAAATGAAATCCAAGTAAAACGAGAGAAATCATCAATAATAACTAGGATGTACTGTTTTCCCTTTGGAGATTTGACGCGCATAGGTCCACACAAGTCCATACACTACTAGAATACTGCAATTAGACATCATGTGATTTAAGTCTGTCCAAAAAATACCAGATGTGATATTAGTCTATTATATTAGTTTTTAAATCTGTGATGTTGAAAAATAATTCGACATCAGCTAACTTTTTTGACAGATGTTAAATTATTCATTCTAAAAAAAAAAAAAAAAAGCGGGATTTTGAATTTGAAAGGCGCGGAGAAACACTTAGAAAAAATTTGGAAACCCGCCCATGCTTAATTTCAACGCCCACTCAGTCCCATGTACTTACACTCACTTAGCCCCTCCTCCATCCATAACCCCCTCGTCCAAACCCTCTCGTCCACTCAGCTCCTCTCCCGGATTCATCCTCGCCACCGCCACTACAACAGCCACTGCTGTCACCACTGCCACCACCTTCTCCTCTTTCTCATTCCCTACTTTCATCCCCAATTTCTCCTCCTCCTCCCCCTCCAGATCTGAGATCTCCTTTCTCCCGATGTCATCCCGAAACCCCAAACAATTGAAGCCACCGGCGACTCACTGCACCTCCTCCTCGCCGGCAACTTACTCCCCCTCGACACTTCCTCCTCGCCGATGTCTCT
This sequence comes from Persicaria maculosa, assembly GCA_963922045.1. Classification (NCBI taxonomy): domain Eukaryota; kingdom Viridiplantae; phylum Streptophyta; class Magnoliopsida; order Caryophyllales; family Polygonaceae; genus Persicaria; species Persicaria maculosa. Next base: position 9,376,348 of record OY998255.1, on the reverse strand, counting down.
GTCCCTCCATCTGCTCCTCAGCGACTGACCTATTTTTGGATCTCTGTTCACGATTTTACTCTCTTGTCCCGCCTCCTGCTGCGCCGTTGTCTGAGCTTCCTCCCCCGTCCATCTATTTCGTCGCTGGAGACTCTCCTACAACGCCCAAGGTAAGCTTCTTTAGCACCAATTTGTCATTCAATTTCTCTCTCAAATTGGCTTTCCTACAGCTCTAATTCTAGGGTTTTGAAATATTCTCTTTATTTTGTTCTATGAGGAAACTTGTTTATGTGATGCTTGAAGAGATGCCTAAAAGACCTGTATCTGTGAAACTTGAGTCGGGACTTGATGGATAGCAGTTAGCTAAGTCGACAACATCTTGATTGGTGCCGCTTTGTGCTTGAGGTAAATTGGAGGAGTTTTTTGTAGAAACTACTAGTAATAATTATTTCGAGGTAGGCCAAATGTAATACAACAACAAGTGGGTGAAAGCAGTAACCTTTGCTTCATGTAGGTGAAAGCAATAATGTTTGTTTGACTGATTGATTTTCCTAAAATAGTGTACATACAATTTACTTCTAAAAGTGAACAAAATTTGATTCTTATTTTTCTTGTTCTATATGTACTATAATGTAGGAATTAACCTTGAACATAAAACATTGCAGGGGCAAAACAGCAGAAACATGCATAGGATGGATGTCTTGTGTTCACTAGTTCAGATACTACAAATGCAAACTACTATATGATGTACTACATGTTTTAGCGTTGGGCGTAAGTGCATCTATGCATTATGAATTGTTCCATCTTTGTGTCATTTTTTTTCATTATTATTTTTTTTTCTTTATTTTCATCGTCAATGTTACTGGATCTAGTGAAATGTAGCTCGATAACTTGTGTTTGAGTTATCCTGATTACAAGGGTTATGAAGCTAAACTCTATAGTTATCATGTTTGAGTTATTATGGCTCCTGGATGGAACATTCATTCACCCTTTTTCTCCTATTTTACATTGTAAGACTGTTACTTTGTTAGGCATCATGTTTGAGTTATTATAGAATACTCTTCTAATCTCAGTTCATGTGAAAGAGATACTTTTATGTTGTTTGAATGTTCACTCTGTTTGCTTGGCATTTATCTTTTTGATTAGCTTGATACTTGCATTCTATGGTAGACGAGCTAGTGTGATTTGATATCTTGTTTGTTTATTTGGTTGTGTCCTTGGTAAGGTATTTTGCTTTGTAAAATTTATAACAAGTATAAAGGCTGGTTTTTGTTGGATGCTCCCACATATTTGCTTGTAAATTTATAGAGTAATATTCTGCTTTTTTTTCTAATGTCTATAATAGGCTTGATGTAGTAATGTGCATGGGGGCTACAACAGGTGCCTACATTCTTAGTGAGCGTTTTCTTGGTTTGATATCTCACCTCTCTGTAAAGCACCTTCTTGGACTGAATAGTTGTACAATAAGGTCTTCACTTTTTATGCCTTCGATGTTACTCAAGTACTTGTATCACTTGTATCTAAGAAATTTTAGACTGGTCTGTTGTTCCATGTAGGTAATGTCAAAGTTGCTTTATTTCTATGGCATGTGTGGTTTGCTCAAGGAGTGCCTGCTAAAGAGGTATTTCAGTCAGGTAATGGTGATTTCAGTTATTCATTGCTCCCTTCTTTTTCCCAAAGTAACCATTCTTTCTTCTTCCCTCTCTTTACCCTTTTAATCCTCTTTCTTTATTTTATTTTTTTTCCATTAATTAATTACCCATTTATGCAATTTCATCATGAACCACGACATTTACCTCGAGCATTGTCCTCAATTTGAGCTACGTTGTTCAGTTCATGATGCAATAATGTCCATAACGCCGACTCGATGCAAGTTTACAAAGGCTTAGATGTTCTCTCCACCAAAGTCAACGTTGTTGATCAGAAAGGTTTCTCACTCTAATTCTCTCTCTCTCTTTGTAAAACGCTCAAACCAATACATTTTTCTAGGATAGATATTTTCCCAAAATCAATAATTGAAAAATAAAAGGGGTATGAAGGTTAGTGGAGTGTGCATATTAGATGTATGCTCGCAAGTACATTCGATTTTTTCTCTCTTAAATTGATGTTTGGTGGCATGACGTCAAAACCATTACCTGTGAGGGTATGTGCTGCTTACTTATCTACCTTATTTTCAGCTCATTAATGACATAATTTCATGACATCACCTGACAGTCATTGTTGATGCCACAAACTTTTATTTTCAGGTATTATGCTATTCACTGCTTGTATCTAATCTTTACACTTGTAGGTTTGGGAAGCCTATCAAGGTTAATTGGGCATATGCTAGTAGTCAGAGAGAGGATACTTCAAGTAAGTAGTGATTTCTGAATATGCTTGGCTCCTAGAGTTGGAATAACCTTTACATGTTTTATCTTTGGAACTTGACTTCTTCACATGCAATTTTCAGGTTTTACGACGGAAACCTGAAGCACTTGTTAGTGTGTTACCTACATTGAGGGATAATATAAAATATCAAGGACGAGGTAAGCTCCCACTGATCGTGTAGACAAGATAAGCATTTGCTAAAAAAATAAATAAAATGAACCATACTCACATGAGTTGAAATTGGTGGATTGATGATTCCATTCTTAAAATCAGACCTATACATGTTCTTTTGAGTTTTGGCTTGCTTCTTGCTTTAGTTGGTGGCATGGGCTGACTTAGGTTCATTTTGCGCTCATCTTGTTGTTTAGATCTTTTTGTTGTAGTTTTTCCTCTGTTTTAGGAGCTGTTTTGAATCTTTTGATTGCATTAAAATCTGATCAGTGCTTCTGCATTTGAGACTGGTTTAGCTGTCATTAATTCAATCTGTTGCTACTGTGTTTTTGGTGCTACATTCTTGGGCTGTATAAGCTTTTATGCATTGTTGGTAATATATTTTTGTGGTGTTATGGGGCTGATTTGTAGTTGCTTGCGATGATGAATTTAGGGGCTATTTAGAGCTGCTATATATTAAATGATCATCATTTTAGTTCTGTAATGTATGAATATCCTGTTTCATTGTGTTTCTAATTATCTCGGGGGAAATGCATACAAACACACTATTGCCTATCCAGGCTTGCTGAGTATTATGCAACTAGTTTAATGAACATGAATGATTATCTTGATTACTTCATTGTTTGCTATAACTTTGGTTTGTACATGTAATATTTCCTCTTAAATTGTCTTATGGTTTCATTATTTTCATTTATACGATCAGCCACTTAGTTTTACCTTAAAATTACTAAGTTCTTGGCTATAATGATTTGCTTAAGATTTCTCATAAAATTTCTTTTGAATATATTTACTTTAGATGAATTCCTTAAATATTGATGAACTGCTTGCAGAAAGTATGTTTCCACACTCAGAGGCAGTCATTTTGGCTCTATGAGCTCTCTCTTGTATACTATTGCTACTTGTACTGATTTGCTAAACAACCATTTGTTTCAAATTATTTTCTTCTCTTTTGAAGGACTGATTTTGTTGTTATACTCAGAGGCAGTCAGAGATGCTTACTGAATTGTTGTTATGCACATATATTTAGGAAGGAGCCATTTTTCTATGGATATGACAATTGTGATCAATTGGTGAAGATAGCTGAGGTTGGTGTGAGATCCAAAAAATGACAATGTATGCTTTAATTTCTCAAGTGCTCAAGAGATGCAATGGTTGCTATGTGTTATTCTTGTGAAATTTAGGTTGTCTTGATAATCTTCAGTTGTTGCTATTGTGATTTTTGGTGGAGTTGGTGTTGGCGCAGCAATCCTCTTTCAGTATTTACCCCTTTGTTTATTGCCTAGACCCATCAATTGTAAAAGTGTATCTTTCAAGTACCCATCCTTTGTAAAACATTTGTAAATGTCGATTTCGCGTTTATTTTAATGTATATGTTCTATAAGTACCCATCATTTGCGAATTCTTATTATATGAACAAAGGGTGTTGTGTATCGAACAAAAAAACATCGGATTATAGATGAAAAACGTTGTACCTAAATAGCTATAAAATCGAACCATAACATAAAAACAGATGTTAGCATCATTATAGACATCGTCTAAATAATCCAAATCAACGTGTAACATATATTTTTACATCACAATGTTAATATAAATTGATATATATTAATAACAATAACATTACATAAATCTAAAATGATGTCAATATCATATTAATACATTAGTTATGTACATATTTCATACGATATATTATTTTAAAACAAAAAAATTCACTAATTATATATATATGAAATTAATATACACAAAATCAATATTATAAAAAAAGATGTTTATTTTATTTTAATACATTGGTTATTTTAAAAATAGTGATGTAAATGTAAAATTTAGGCATTGTGTGGACATCTTCAAAAGCTTATAAATGAAAAATAATGAGGCTTTAACAATAAGTGAACATGTCAAAAATAAATTTGAGGGGCTGATTTATATCTATATTCAAAATAAAATAGATGTTTTAACCAAGAAAAGACATCGTCCTAAAACCGATGTAGAAAAGTTGATCTTTTACTACACGCACAAAGAGATCGGAATTTTTTTTGAAAGACATCTGTTGTGAAACGATGTCTAATTGCATTTTTCTAGTAGTGATATGTAATAATTCAAGAGGGCGAGAGGAGCTTACAACCTTTTTGGGTTTAAAGGAACCACGTGTCTGTTTACCTCTTGTACATGCATTGCATAGTTCCTCACTCTTGAAGTTTAGGTCAGGCAGTCCTCGAACAAGGTCTCTTGATTTCAGTTTATTGAGAGTGTGCATGCTCACGTGATCTACTCTTCTATGCCAGAGACTGGAATCTTCTGTCAAGGCCTTGAGACATTTGAGCTTTGTGCCTGCAATTTGGTTAGCGTTCACTGCATAAGTGTTATTGTGCCTGTGAGCAGTGAGGATCAGGTCACCAGTCTCTTCATTTCCGACTTCGCACTTGTGCCTGTCAAAGCCTACTTTGTTACCTTTGTCACACAGCTGAGAAACACTTAAGAGATTATACTTTAATCCATCAACAAGATATACATCTTTGATACAATTATTAGAATTACCAGTATTTCCAATACCAATGATATTACACTTCCCTTTGTCGCCAAGAGTAATTGTTCTAGTGGTTTGCTCTTTAAGACCTTGAAATAATGATTTCTTCCCACTCATGTGTCGAGAGCATCCACTGTCCATGATCCATTTTGGCTCTTTGTTCTTGGTGATTTCCTGTAAGACAAACATCATCCTTTCCGTCTAGATCAATATATAGTTTTAGATTCATAATGGGGATAGACCATGTTAGCTAGGTAGCCTTGTCCCCTTAGGAACCCAAACTTGTCTTATCTGTTTATTAAGTCGTACGGGAAATGTGTTTCTAATGATGTGGGGATCCTTTCATCTATATGGACATGTTTCCTTCACGTGCCCTTTCTTACAACAGTAAAAACATGTAGGTGAACGTCAGTTGCCTTTAGCTTTAACAAAAGTGGTACTAGGTTTCTTTGGAAAATTTTTGTTGTAGCCAATACCACTTCTATTAATGGAGAGTTGCTGTTCACCCAACATCTTATCAAGATTTGCTTTAGATTTTGTGAATTGTATAAGTGTTGTCTGCTGGTCTTGACACTTATCGGTTAGCTTAGCCCTTTTCCTTCTCTAAATCATCATTACGAGTCTTTAGAGAGGCGAGGCTTTGCTAGAGATTAGAGTTTTCTGAACTCAAGGTCTTGACTTTAATGTCAAGAGCCGTCCAAGAAGCTTCAAGATTTCTCATTTCCAGTGACATGTCACTAATACATTTCTGTTGGTCTTTCGGCTTTTCCTTCAAGATGTTGTTTTCACTGTTGTAAGCTGCTTCATTAGAAATCACATTTCTTAGAACTTCAGAGAGAACATCAGGAGAATCACCAAACATTAAGTTTCTTACCACTTCCTCAAGATCTTGACTCCTGGATCCCCCGTGCTCAGCCATAAGACAGAGATTTGCCTGATCTTCTTCCGTGTTTGAGTCACTTGAAGAATCTGAGTCACTCCAGGTGGCGAGCATAGCCTTCTTTCTTTGCTCATTCCTTTTGAACCTATTTCTTTTCTTCATTGGACATTCCTTCACAAGATGATCTGTTTCACCACATTCAAAGCATGTTAGGACTTTCGGTTTTTTGGATGAGTTAGAGGATTTACCTTTGAATTTGAATGATCCAGCATTGTCTTGATTCGAGAATTTCTTTTTCATCTTCATGATCCTTGCTAGTCCTCTAGTGATGAGAGAAAATGGGTCGTCCTCATCATCACTATCTTCATTAGTATGAACTTCTTCTTTCTTCGCTTTTAGGGCTAGATTCTTTGTGGTTGAGGGAACTTCTCCATCTTCTTCATTCAATAATATCATCTCATGAGTAATAAGTTTTCCAAGAAGATCATCCAAAGGCAGTGTGGTAAGATCTTGAGCTTCCTCTATTGCAGTAACCTTAGGACCCCACTTGGCTTTAGGGAGGCTCCGAAGAACTTTCCTTACTTTCTCGGGGTTAAAGAAGGTCTTTCCAAATGAGTCAAGGTTATTCACAATTTGAGTAAATCTCATAAACATCTCCTTCACTGATTCATCAGGGTTCATCTTGAATAGCTCATATTGTCTGAGGAAGATGTTGATCTTGCTTTCTTTGACTTGACTAGTGCCTTCGTAAGTGACTACAAGCTTGTCCCATATTTCCTTGGCACTCTTTCAAGATGAAACACGGTTAAATTCATTAGCATCAAGAGCACAATATAGTAAATTCATAGCTTCGAAGTTCTTAGCGATGTTTTCCAAGTCTGTTTGAGCGTATTCAACTTCAGATTTCTCGACTTCTTTCCCATCGACAGTCTTCGTTGGAATGTGTGGTTCTTTCCTGACAAAGTCCCATAACTCAAGGTCTTGATCAATGATGAACATCTGCATCAGTGATCTCCAGTGAACAAAGTTGTTGCCACAAAACAGAGGAGGTCGGTTGGTTGATCTCCCTTGGGCAAATCCTCCATCACCTATGGTAGACATGCTGAAAACTCACAAGATTGTTAGATAAAAAACAGTGAGCCAAGCTCTGATACCAATTGAAGAATCTATAAGGAGATGAATAATACTCTAGAAGGGGGGGATGAATAGAGTATGGTCGATTTTCGCAATATAAGGATTCTAAAAGCAGTATGCAAAGCAGCTTGTCAAGACCTTGATATTGCTATCAAATCTTAACTAAGTAAAATCGAATAAGATAAAGTAAATGCGGAATGTAAAAGATGAACACACGAGTTGTTAACGAGGATCGACATGAACTTGGCCTATGTCCCCGCCTAGGGTTATCCAACTCGTAGGATTTAAGCACTTCTTATTCCACTTCACTTGAGCCTAGAACTTCCTAGAGAAACTTCCCTTTCTCTATACAAAGCCTCACAGCTTCTATTCTAGCTCTCAACTTTACAAGTGAAATAAAAGCTCTCACCACACTCAAAGTGTGATTGTTCGAGTATAAAAACTCTTAGTGTAAGATGAATGAATTGTACAATAAGTGCTTGTGTTTCCCTCAACTCTCAAACTATAACCGACACTTAAACTTTGTGAGAATGTACGTACGAGAGACTGTGATCACCCTTAGAGATAACCTGCACGTTAGTTCTCAAGATCTTACATAGATCTTACATACAAGGTGGAGTCTTCACATAAAATGATATAAATATGTAAATTAAAAGATTTCCCAATATTCATTTGCAACATTTTCTCGGTTTTTGCCATATTTCAAAAGTTAAGATTAAGGTGTATAATCTTTGTGACTTTTCTTCAGGTTTTGGGTTAAACATCAAGACCAGAGGTTGGGTTAAGTTTGCCACATTTTTTTGGGATTTTTTTTAATTCATATGAACTTTAAGGAAAATTACGATTTACAATAATTGGGTGAAGCACAACTCCAAAATACAACATGATCAACCATAACAACGACCCACTAGAGTGGATATGAAATATTGATTGCTCGTCGAAAATAAAAACTTTCCTATAAAAAAAAATATGCTCAATAAAACCCCAATGAAACTCAAACTTAGGAACAAAGAGCTCGATGTGCCTCTAAGTTGTCCTCTATGCAACCAGTGCGAAGAAGACGCGACACATTTATTGACTGCATGCAAAACATATCTGACACTTATCGGAAGAATAGATAAGCAGACTAAAAGAATAATATGAAACATAGAAAAAAATAACAATACCTATAATATGATAATCATTGAAATCTTTTCACAACTATCAATTGCTCAAAAATTGGCACAAGCTTTCTCCATATGGGGGGTTTGGTCAATGAAAAATAAAATTCTTTTTGAAACTATGATGTTAGGCATATGGAACATTGGATAAAACATATAACTCATTATAGGATATCCTGGAAAAAAGCACAAGAAAATGATTTGAGGATGACAAGATCACAACAACACAACACAAGCCTCAAAATAGATGGCGACGTAAAAAAAGAAGGTTAAATGGAACAAGCCTGTCGAGGTATTCACGAAACTAAATTTTGATGGAGCAAAGGTCGCTTCAGGAAAAGCCGCTTTAGGTTTTGTCATCCGTGACAACCTTGGTAGAGTGGTGTCCTACGACGCGCATGGCCTTGGGAATGTTTATTCGCTCCAACTCCAAGTTGAGTGTCTCGGTCTTCATGCTGGCCTTCTATCTCAGTCTTTATGTTGGTCTTCTCGCATCGTGGTGGAAGGAGGTTACCTGACCGTCATTAATGCCCTCCGTGAGATCGGGATGTGCCTATGGGTTATTTGAAATACCCCAAATTATCTTTGGGTATTTCGTTTTAAGTAAATATAATTTTCGTAATAAAAGTCCTTTTATTTAGAAATTAGAAAAGTTTTTCAAATTAAATATAATTTAATTTATTTTTATATAGCTATTCTTGAGATATTTCATTTTTCTTGTTATTTATTCATGTGCGTCTATGATAAATAAATTAGATTTTTAAGTTATATTGTTTTAAGGCAAAGTTGTATGGTTTTCTTCGAAATTGAGAGGGATTTATAATTGTACTTATTTTTAATATAAGGTTTTAAAAGAAATGTTATTATGCAAAATAAAATGTATTTAAATTCAATATTATGTTATTATTTAAATTGTATAGGATTTAAATAAATGAAATTTCGGATTTACATATACATATATTTATAAATAGAAATAGAGTTGAACCAATGGTTTCTATTTTTATTTCTTTCGGTTCAAGTGAACCAAACCCATTCAAGAAAAAAAAATATTAAACCGGGTTCACTAAACCCTTCTCTAACCTTCAACCGTTGAACTCACTGTTAAACAAAACTAGTTTTGCCCTCCCTCAAATCTCGCCCAAATCTCAACCGAAATTCTTCCAGAACGTTTCCCACGTGTTCTTATCTGAATATTTTTAACCAATTTTGAGGTTTCGGATGGAAACGAGCTCAAATAAGCTTATCCCTAATTTGAGGAGTTTACCAAATCCGAGTAAAGGAGATTGGATTTGCACAAATTGGGATATGGGATTCACTCTAACAATCTTATCTTGGACTTTTATAGATTTATTTTAATCAAATCCGTCCCCAAATCTTCCTCCTATAAATACCCCTCCCGGGATCACTTTCGAAGCACACCACCACCATTCCTCTCCATATCCGAGCTCTCAAACTAGTTCATCGTGTTCTAAACACCTTAATCGACAATCCACTTCACAAGCTTTTCACAAAAATATCCCGAATTCGAATACCCTCTTTTCGATTCAACCTTGCCGGAGCCGCCCTCGTCCGCTGCTTCCAACCGCTGCTGATGCCACCAGGACCACCAGGGAGGAGCGCCTCTTTACCAGGAATCCGTAGCCACCGATCGCGTGTCATTCCGAGTACTAACGAAGTTGCTATGCCTCGCCGAAGTCTCGTCGGGAGCTTACCGGAAAGTTGCTGTTGAAGTTGCTGTCGGGTGTGAGGTTGAAGAAGGGTAATTACAGAAAACCTCCTTTAATTTCCGTTTTTATAAAATATGCCCCTGTTTTAGTTTCTAAAATTTCAGAAATCATCCCGCAGTTTTAGATGTTATTCTAACTCGTGTAACCTCCGTAATCCGCAGCGTTATCATCGAATCCTTACCCGTCATCAATGATTCAAGATTCCCAAGAAGATCACCTTGGTATTATTTCCGACTTTTTAAATTAATTCGATTTTGATTCGAATTAAATAATTCAATTCAATTTCGTAAATTGTCGATTATTAAATACTTCCTTGTCTTATATTTAATACCTATAGATTCGACCGTAGACTTCGTCAACTCCGTCACAAGCACTTTCAAGTCCATAGTTGGTACCGAAATCCAACAAGACGAATAAGGCAAGTGATTTCGTTCATCGCCCTTTGCGTGTTTCGTGATTCTTTTGATGTGCGTTTTAAATTCTTCTGTGTCGAATGCGGCCCTGTGGCCAATTTCCTTGCCAATTTCGATAAATTACATGCCCGTCTGCTTGATGTAATTTATCTCCTTGTTCATAAATTGGCATGAGTATAAATTAATGGGCAAGTATTAAATTAATTATAGTGAGATGTGTATTAAATATATTATTTGTTTATAACTCGAGATAAGTGAAAGTTGCCCATTTTCTTCTTCCTAAGTTGCATGATATTCTTTTTGTTTCTTTCATGCAAACTAGTGGCATGTGATAGTAAGATCCTTTGAATTATCCATGCTTGTCCCTCATTGAATTAACGTCGTTTTTATGATCACCTACTATAAACTGGTTATGTATGATAAGTTAATAGATGCACCATGTGATGCTTCGATATGATAAGTTAAGATAGGCACCATGTGATGCTTAGATATGCTATGTTAAAATGCGCACCACGTGATGCGAGTGGCTTTATGCCTTTGGCAAGTTATGCAGTAGACTGACTTGCAGGTTGTGGTTCGTTAAGCCACCGCCTTACAAGGTTTCATGAAACACCATCCCGGAATGCATTCTCTGCGGGATGATAAAACAACGATCTGATGTAGGTCGTGGTCCTTGTTAAAGGCCCGACCGGTACCACGTAGTAATATTATTATTATTGTTATTATCATTGTGACTAGTGTGATTATGGTTATTATCGACTATTAAATAGGTGATCACTTCAGTTATTATACTCATCTGTCTCGGGTATAATCCCCTTCCTTATCTTATAATCGATCATTACGATCATCCGAGTCATGTGTGAATTTTTACCTTTTATTTCAGTTTCCACTTTAAATATTCGTGTCTTTCCTTTAACCTATGACATACCGTTTTATGGTCACTGTAAGGTTAAAGTCTGAACATTTTCCCTATCATTTGCTAGTCTTAATTGTACTAACCATCCTATTTATTGGATGGCTGGTGTCCTTCGTACTCACGAAACACCAGACCATATTCCACAGGGCTAGTGCAAGCAGCAGAGCAGGAGAGAGTTGAAGAGCGGGCTATCATTTATGAACATTTACACTACAAGTTTTTGAATCTTTAAAGTTTCTGCAATACTACTTTGGTGTTAGCTATTTTTGGAGCTTATTACTACTTTATCATTTTAACACTTTAGCTTTATGGTTAGGATTTGATATTTTGTACTTTGTTATTTAAATTACTTTCGCATTAATTTATTCAACTGCTTAAGTACCGTCTTGTTTATGGGAGGATGGTTGCATGTCCCTATAAGCCTCAGGTGAATTCAAAGACATTAAAGTCTGCGGATTCACTGGCGCTGTAACTTTCCCTTGAGATTTAAAAGGGGTGTTATAGAAGGTGGTATCAGAGCGAGGTTTAAAAAAAAATATTCATTCGGATTTCAAAATGATTTTTTTAAAGTGAATTTCAAATTCTTTTATCAAAACTAAGTTCTATGTACAAAAGTAACCAGTTTTGGAAATGATTCTATAATAATGGTCCGATAGTCCTGCTCAAGCTCCTGCTCCTGTCATAGACTAAGCTTATATTCTTTATTCTTGTTCTAAATCTTGCTTCTGGATTATCTCGCTCGAGTACTGATGGTTCCTCGCCCTCCATCTAATGTTCGCAAGACCTCGGAACTGCCGCCACAGAATATAGCAAGAAGCTCAGCTGCAAGTGGTGGGACATAATTTTGGAACTTCTCGATTCTATAGCAAGGAAAAATGCAGTAAGGGGAAAGAAAGTCATGTTAGGTCCTCTGGACGATAATAGGAGAAAGTACCTCTAGGACCTCGTCTGAGTGTACGGTTTGGAACCCATCCCAAAACCACAGTGAGGAGGAGCCAAAGAAGGGATGCTTTTTGGAAACCCTAGCAGATGAGAAAGCATTCCACGCTTTGCAAGAAAGGAGAGCGAGGCAGAGGCTCCGCGTGAGGAAAACCGGGGAAATATACAGGAATAAGGAACGAATTGTGAATGAGCTGGAAAAACGTTGTGATCAGGCTAGAGATGAGATCAAAAAGAGATGTGTGAGCATGTTGAGTCAGAGAGAGAAGCAGCATCACAAAAGCATAGCTCTGAAGTGGACAAATTCGTCGGGCTGTATGTCTTTTCAGAAGATGACAAGGATTAAGATCTCATCAGAAATACCAGCAGAATACCCAGATTCCTGCAGGTTCACAACCGATTGTTAACAAAGGGAAAAATGTCGTTGGGCCATCTCAGCAGGGTCCACGACTATATGAAATGCGTAGGCTGGACGACACTACTTCTCCTATGGCTCAAGGTATTATCTATCTCCGGGCCGAGCCAATTAATATTCTTTTCATCCAGATGTTTCTCATTCTTTTCTAGACGAGCAAACTGCTGAAAGACTCTGATTAGAATCTGTGACTCTAGATTATTCCTTTAATGTGAAATTCCCTAGTGGGGATAGAGTTCGAGGTAGGAAAATGTTATTCCACTTCCCCATCGCGATAGGTGGTGATGAATGCATTGTCGATCTTGTTCTGCTTCCGATCCTTCCTCAGAACATCATTCTCGGTATGGATTGACTTACTCGCCATAGTGCAATCATTGATTGTGGATGGAGAATCTTGACCATTTCGTCGGACGGTAGGGTTGTGTGCAGATTTCGTGGGCGCATTCCTAAGGAGGATGGCCGTGTTATTATTGTAATGCAGGCAGCCAAATTCTTACGTCAAGGTGGTGCCGGATTCTTATGTTCTCTGCTGGATCAGTCGTCCGAACCGGTCCCTATCTCCGATATTCCTGTATTTCGGGATTTCTCTGATATCTTTCCCGATGAGATTCCTGGTTTACCTCCAAAGCAGTTCATTGAGTTCACCATTGATTTAGAGCCAGGAACCGCTCTCATTCCCAAGGCCCCGTATCGCATGGCTCCAGTGGAGATGCAAGAATTGAAGGGCCAGCTGGAAGAGTTGTTAGAGAAGGGTTATAATTGACCCAATGCTTCACCTTAGGGTGCTCCCATGCTGTTTGTGAAGAAGAAAGACGACTCCTTCCATCAGTGTATTGATTATCGGGAGCTGAATAAGGTGATGATCAAGAACAAGTATCTGCTGCCACGCGTCGATAACTTGTTAGATCAACTTCAGGGAGCAAAGGTATTCTCCAAGATTGACCTTCGATCGGGTTACCATCAGCTCCGAGTTCGTGACGAGGATATTCCAAAGACTACTTTGAGGACACGTTATGGGCACTATGAGTTCGTGGTGATGCCCTTTGGCTTAACAAAGGCCCCAGCAGTCTTTATGGATCTGATGAACCATTTCTTTCACCAGTATTTGGATAAGTTCACCGTAGTTTTTATCGACGACATCTTGATCTACTCGCCAAGTGAGGAGGCTCACTCCGAACACTTGAGGACTATTTTAATAACACTGCGAGAGCATCATTTGTACGCGAAGTTGTCTAAGTGTGACTTTTGAATGGAGTAGGTGGCATTCCTAGGCCACATTGTAGAGAAGTGGAATTTGCCGAAGAACGTCAAGGAGATCCGGAGTTTTATGGGACTAGCAAGTTACTACACGAGGTTCATGGAAGTGTTTTCCGAATTGGTCCAACCACTGACCTTACTTCTGCGTAAATCCCAGAAATTTGTCTCGAATGACTAGTGTAAAGCGAGCTTCTATGAGCTCAAGAAGCGGTTGACCACAAAACCTATTCTGACATTTCCTAAGGAGTCAAAGGATTACGTGATTTATAGTGATGCTTCCAACCAAGGTCTAGGTTGTGTATTGATGCAAGATGGGAAGGTGGTAGCCTATGCATCATGGCAGTTGAAGTCGTATGAGGAGAACTACCCAGTGCATGATCTGGAACTAGCTGCTGTGGTATTTGCTTTGAAAATCTGGCGCCATTATCTATATGGAGTTCGTTGCCGATATACACTGACCACAAGAGCCTCAAGGACGTCTTCACCCAGAACGAGTTGAATATATATGAGACAGAGACGCTGGCTAAAGTTGATCAAGGACTATGACATTAAGCTTCTCCATCATCCTGGTAAGGTTAATGTCGTAGCCTATGCTTTGAGACGCAAATCTCAGCACGAGGCTATGATTAGTTGTTGGACAGCAAGTCCTGTTCTGCAGAGGGATCTGCTGAAGTTAGAGGTTGAAGTTTGGTTTGAAAGGAACCGAGGACAGTTGTGTATGAGGACGTTTAATCAGATTTGTTAGGAGAGATAAAGGCGAAGCAGACAGAGGATGTTGTGTTACTGCAGATCACCGTTGATTTCTTTGATGGTAAAGCCCAGGCTTTGTCGTGAGGGAGGATGGATCTTTATGGTTTGGGAATCGCATCTGCGTCCCCAATGTCCCTGAGATCCGACAGACCATCCTTGAGGAAGCTTATGCATCCGGTTATTCGGTGCATCCTGGAGCTAGTAAGATGTATTAGGATATGAGAAAGAACTACTGATGGTCTGGTATGAAGAATGAAGTAACCGAGCACGTGGACAGATGCTTGGTATGTCAGCGGGTCAAGATTGAGCACCAAAGACCTGGTGGGAAGCTCCAACCACTTCCAGTGCCCACATGGAAGTGGGAACAGATCTCGATGGATTTCGTTCTGTGGCTCCCTAAGGTCAGGGGCAGAAGGATGTTAGTTGGATAATTGTTGATCGACTCACCAAATGTGCACACTTCATTGTTATCCGATCTAACTGGAAGTTGGCAAAGCTAGCAGAGTTGTACCTTTAGCACATAGTCCGTCTTCACGGTGTTCCGTCGTCCATTGTCTCTGATCGTGATGGACGATTCATCTCAGAGTTCTGGAAGAAGTTACATGAGAGACTTGGAACTCAGCTGAATTTCAGTACTTCTTTTCATCCTCAGTCAAATGGTTAGTCAGAGAGGACCATCCAAACACGAGAGGATATGCTACGAGCATGTGTCCTGGATAGGCCGACAGATTGGGAGACCAGTTTAAGTTTAAATGAGTTCACCTACAACAATAGCTGACATTCATCCATAAAGATGACTCCTTTTGAAGCCCATATGGACAGAAGTGTCGATCACCAGTGTGTTGGGATGATGCGACTGATGTTATCCATATAGATCCAGAACTGTTAGAGAAGATAGTTGAATAAGTTGCGATGATCAGGCAACGAATGTTGACCGCTCAGAGTCGCCAAAATTCTTATGCTGACCCTAGGCGTAGAGAGGTCAATTTTGAGGTGGGCGACAAGGTGTTCGTGAAAGTGTCACCCACGAAGGGAGTCTTCCGCTTCAGAAAGCGAGGGAAGCTGAACCCTCAATATGTCGTGCCATTTGATATTCTGCAGCATGTAGGCAATGTTGCCTACCGCCTTGCTCTGCCTCCGTCAGCTCATCCAGTACATGACATCTTCCATGTATCACTGCTACGGAAGTACGTGCCCGACCCAACCCATATCTTGAACTATGAGGACATTGAGGTCCGCCCCACCGGAACCTATGAGAAAGAACCGGTGCGGATTATAGAGCGACAAAAGAACCAACGTCGCACCAAAGTATTTCCACTCGTCAAGGTGCTTTGGTCAAAGCACGGGACTGAGAAGATAGATGACTTGGGAAACTGAGGAAGAAATGCGAAAACGTTTTGCTCAATTGTCTTCTACTTAGCGCGAGTCACAGAGCTTTAATGTGTTCCTTCGGTCATGTCTTAATGACAATTCCATAGCTTCTCTATCCGAACTAGGCGTAATGTCCTGATGACATTGCTTCATTAATGTTCCGAACTCTCATTGGTTAATGTTTGAGATAATACAAAAGTAAAATACAATCAAACTATATGATAAAAGAATAAATTCGATATCACGCTCGCTTTCAGGAGGAAGACAAGACACCGGACAACGTGATATTCAGCGAACGGGAAAGAGATCCAAAGAAGAACCCGTTTCATACGAAGCACTCATTACACTTGAATAGGATACTAGTTCTGCCTATAGTGGCTACCTTTGAAACCACCGCGGACCATTTGGTAACCTGGAAAAGGAAGTCAAGTGGGGTTGAGAAGAAAGTCAATGGTAGTCTAGAATACCATGTTCACTGTGTGATAAGAGTTGAC
Source organism: Persicaria maculosa (assembly GCA_963922045.1). Classification (NCBI taxonomy): domain Eukaryota; kingdom Viridiplantae; phylum Streptophyta; class Magnoliopsida; order Caryophyllales; family Polygonaceae; genus Persicaria; species Persicaria maculosa. Next base: position 9,359,854 of record OY998255.1, on the reverse strand, counting down.
TAACTTGCGCTAATGTTTAACATATCGTCGTGCATGCTAAAAAAAAATTGTGTAAAACAACTCGTTCGTACATGCTTAGGCTTAAGTTAGGAGACAATTGTAAAAGAAATAACTCTTAGAGTTTACCAATGATGAGTTCGGTGGACAACTAATTACGTTGGATGTAATTGAGTTGTTTTGCGCTTAAGCAACGAGATAGATATATCGATGTACACGGTTATTCTTAATTCCATAGATATCGAGTTCGACCCCCCTAAACCACTCAAAGTATATCGTTCCTAAGCTTCATATCCGTGGTAGTTCAAGTAGTTGAAGACAATGTGCAAAGAGAGCTAATGCTGTCATTCCTTCTCTATCTATAGAGATTCATTAGCATTCAATTCTAAGCTTTTGCTCGTTAATCTTAGTATCTTACGTGACCAATGTTAAAACATCTCAATATCGTATTCTCATTCCTCTATACCTTTTCTCCCTACTCCTTTTCGTTTTCTAAGTTTCGGGACGAAACTTATTTTTAAGGGGGGAGATATGAAATACCCCAAATTATCTTTGGGTATTTCGTTTTAAGTAAATATAATTTTCGTAATAAAAGTCCTTTTATTTAGAACTTAGAAAAGTTTTTCAAATTAAATATAATTTAATTTATTTTTATATAGCTATTCTTGAGATATTTCATTTTTCTTGTTATTTATTCATGTGCGTCTATGATAAATAAATTAGATTTTTAAATAATATTGTTTTAAGGCAAAGTTGTATGGTTTTCTTCGAAATTGAGAGGGATTTATAATTGTACTTATTTTTAATATAAGGTTTTAAAAGAAATGTTATTATGCAAAATAAAATGTATTTAAATTCAATATTATGTTATTATTTAAATTGTATAGGATTTAAATAAATGAAATTTCGGATTTACATATACATATATTTATAAATAGAAATAGAGTTGAACCAATGGTTTCTATTTTTATTTCTTTCGGTTCAAGTGAACCAAACCCATTCAAGAAAAAAAAATATTAAACCGGGTTCACTAAACCCTTCTCTAACCTTCAACCGTTGAACTCACTGTTAAACAAAACTAGTTTTGCCCTCCCTCAAATCTCGCCCAAATCTCAACGAAATTCTTCCAGAACGTTTCCCACGTGTTCTTATCTGAATATCTTTAACCAATTTTGAGGTTTCGGATGGAAACGAGCTCAAACAAGCTTATCCCTAATTTGAGGAGTTCACCAAATCCGAGTAAAGGAGATTGGATTTGCACAAATTGGGATATGGGATTCACTCTAACAATCTTATCCTGGACTTTTATAGATTTATTTTAATCAAATCCGTCCCCAAATCCTCCTCCTATAAATACCCCTCTCGGGATCACTTTCGAAGCACACCACCACCATTCCTCTCCATATCCGAGCTATCAAACTAGTTCATCGTGTTCTAAACACATTAATCGACAATCCACTTCACAAGCTTTTCACAAAAATATCCCGAATTCGAATACCCTCTTTTCGATTCAACCTTGCCGGAGCCGCCCTCGTCCGCCGCTTCCAACCGTTGCCGATGCCGCCAGGACCACCAGGGAGGAGCGCCTCTTTACCAGGAATTCGTAGCCACCGATCGTGTGTCATTCCGAGTACTAACGAAGTTGCTATGCCTCGCCGAAGTCTCGTCGGGAGCTTACCGGAAAGTTGTTGTTGAAGTTGCTGTCGGGTGTGAGGTTGAAGAAGGGTAATTACAGAAAACCTCCCGTAATTTTCGTTTTTATAAAATATGCCCCTGTTTTAGTTTCTAAAATTTCAGAAATCATCCCGCAGTTTTAGATGTTATTCTAACTCGTGTAACCTCCGTAATCCGCAGCGTTATCATCGAATCCTTACCCGTCATCAATGATTCAAGATTCCCAAGAAGATCACCTTGGTATTATTTCCGACTTTTTAAATTAATTCGATTTTGATTCGAATTAAATAAGTCAATTCAATTTCGTAAATTGTCGATTATTAAATACTTCCTTGTCTTATATTTAATACCTATAGATTCGACCGTAGACTTCGTCAACTCCGTCACAAGGACTTTCAAGTCCATAGTTGGTACCGAAATCCAACAAGACGAATAAGGCAAGTGATTTCGTTCATCGCCCTTTGCGTGTTTCGTGATTCTTTTGATGTGCGTTTTAAATTCTTCTGTATCGAATGCGGCCCTGTGGCCAATTTCCTTGCCAATTTCGATAAATTACATGCCCGTCTGCTTGATGTAATTTATCTCCTTGTTCATAAATTGGCATGAGTATAAATTAATGGGCAATTATTAAATTAATTATAGTGAGATGTGTATTAAATATGTTATTTGTTTATAACTCGAGATAAGTGAAAGTTGCCCATTTTCTTCTTCCTAAGTTGCATGATATTCTGTTTGTTTCTTTCATGCAAACTAGTGGCATGTGATAGTAAGATCCTTTGAATTATCCATGCTTGTCCCTCATTGAATTAACGTCGTTTTTATGATCACCTACTATAAACTGGTTATGTATGATAAGTTAATAGAAGCACCATGTGATGCTTCGATATGATAAGTTAAGATAGGCACCATGTGATGCTTAGATATGCTATGTTAAAATGCGCACCACGTGATGCGAGTGGCTTTATGCCTTTGGCAAGTTATGCAGTAGACTGACTTGCAGGTTGTGGTTCGTTAAGCCACCGCCTTACAAGGTTTCATGAAACACCATCCCGGAATGCATTCTCTGCGGGATGATAAAACAACGATCTAATGTAGGTCGTGGTCCTTGTTAAAGGCCCGACCGGTACCACGTAGTAATATTATTATTATTGTTATTATCATTGTGACTAGTGTGATTATGGTTATTATCGACTATTAAATAGGTGATCACTTCAGTTATTATACTCATCTGTCTCGGGTATAATCCCCTTCCTTATCTTATAATCGATCATTACGATCATCCGAGTCATGTGTGAATTTTTACCTTTTATTTCAGTTTCCACTTTAAATATTCGTGTCTTTCCCTTAACCTATGACATACCGTTTTATGGTCACTGTAAGGTTAAAGTCTGAACATTTTCCCTATCATTTGCTAGTCTTAATTGTACTAACCATCCTATTTATTGGATGGCTGGTGTCCTTCGTACTCACGAAACACCAGACCATATTCCACAGGTCTAGTGCAAGCAGCAGAGCAGGAGAGAGTTGAAGAGCGGGCTATCATTTATGAACCTTTACACTACAAGTTTTTGAATCTTTAAAGTTTCTGCAATACTACTTTGGTGTTAGCTATTTTTGGAGCTTATTATTACTTTATCATTTTAACACTTTAGCTTTATGGTTAGGATTTGATATTTTGTACTTTGTTATTTAAATTACTTCCGCATTAATTTATTCAACTGCTTAAGTACCGTCTTGTTTATGGGAGCATGGTTGCATGTCCCTATAAGCCTCAGGTGAATTCAAAGACATTAAAGTCTGCGGATTCACTGGCGCTGTAACTTTCCCTTGAGATTTAAAAGGGGTGTTACATTATTGAGATGATGATCTTCGATGTTCTCGGTCTCTGCGAAGCTTTTGAGATTGTCTCTTTCTCCCACACCTTTCTGGAAGGCAACCAAGTTGTTGACAGATTGACGCACCTTAGCTTGATTTTGTCTTTCGCTAGTGAGTGGTGCCCATCTCAGATCGAGGACTTCGTCCACAATGACGCTATTGGGTTGTGGTTCAACTGTGGGTGACCACCCCCAAATTTTTGCCTTGTATAAAAATACAACAAGATGGGCAACCATTGGAATGTAATTCGGCCATCGTGATTTGCTTCTGGACATGGTGGAAAGCTAAAGCTTGTAGGCCGCAGCGAATACACAACTTTAAGCCAGAAGTGGAGCTAGAGGGGGTCCTAGGGGTCACGTGACCCCCCTCCCTCCCCTCACCCGAAAAATTGCCTAGATGTATTCTCCTTGTCGATAACTTCGTTTTGATATACAATATGCCTTAATCCGACATCTGAGTAAAAAGTTATGAATGTTTAAAAATTATAGATGTATTAATCACTGTAATTTTATTTTAATAGACTATAATACTTTTATATTTTACTTAAATTGACATTCACATATTCTAATTCATATCGAGAGCTTCGAAACCATATATTATATTACTTATTTTGAGAATTTGGTAAGAAGTTACGCAAGTTTAAAATTTTTATATCTAGTTATACATTATTAAATGTTAAGAGTACAATGTCTATTTATTGCGTTTTATATCCTTATTTTCGTTTTATATCTTTATAGTAGTTTGTAATATCGTTTAACACTAGTTTGTAATATCGTTTGACACTAGTTTGTACTATCGAACACATTGTGTGTTTTGCGATTTTTTTTCTTGATCTTATTATCTACTACTATGGTAACCTTCCGCTCAAAACTTTCTGGCTCCGTCCTGCTCTAAACAACCCCTCCAATAGAGGGGTATGGTGTGACCCTCTATACCGAAAATCCTGAAGCTTTGGAGGATAAACACCCTACAAGGCTACAACCCTCTTCTTCTATGTCGACAGCCACATTTTCTTCTCATTTACTTGTCTATAATCTTTTTTTATTAGGAAATATTTCGGGTGAACAAGCTCTACCCGATGACATCCTTTTAGATGAGGTCTAGAAGACCGGGATTGTTATGAATATTCGTACCCCAGGCAGAGTGGCAAAGGTGTGCAACCTTATTAGCCACTATGTTGCCTATCCGGGGTACATGAAGGAAAGATACTCTTTCCAGTTTAGTCAACATAATTTTAATGTCCGACATATTGAGTTCGATCTCCCAAAGACATTTAACTTTTTTTTGTTGAGGTGGTCAATAGTTATGCTGGAATCGCCTTCAATGTGAAGATTAACAATGTGTAAACTTTAGGCATGTTGTATACCAATCTTTAATGCGAGAGCTTTTACTTTTAAATTGGGTAAAATCTCATCATAACCATATATTGCTAGATTGATTAAAAATGTTTAGATATTTATTCAATTTTGGATTTAAATTTGATAGAATTTGAAACAATATTAATTGGATAGAAATTGAAGAATTTAATATAGTGAAATTAGATAGAAAGCGTGAATTTTAGATTGGTTTATGATCTTATAATCCAAAAGTAATCTATAGATAAAAATTATAAGATTTTATATAAGATCTCGATTTTATATACGGAGTAATGATCCTATAAAATTTCTATTATAATTTTTTTAAAATATTTTCGATTGAAGAAATTTTCAATAGTTTATTTAACATACTACTGTATTATTTTACTAATCTAAAACACATTAATAACTTAATATTTGCTTTTTAAAATATATTAAGATTTAAGATGCTGTGGGATCTTACCATCTAATTTTTAAACCCTCTTTCCATGAGATCCAAATCTCGATTCTAACCAGGGGCGGCCCCAGGGCGCGGCCGCCCCACACCCTTCGACCCACGCGCCCTGGGGTTTAGAAGAAAAAAAATAAAAAAATATTTATATATATGGTGGTGTTGTAATAAGTAAAACTATGATGAATATAGAATCAATTAGTTTACTTTGCTTAGTTGGTTGTTGGGAAGGAAGGAAAGTAACTCTAGACTAAAGGTTGGGGGTTCAATTCCCACTAGTCTCTTTTTTTTAAAAAAATTCACCTCCCTAAAAATAGCCTTTTTATTCTTTTTTCAACTTACACCCCCCACTTTCTTTGTTTTTACCCCTTATTTAATTAGATTCTCACTTCCCGACTTCCCTATTATATACAAAGTATCTAGCTATAACTAATTAAACCCCATAAAATTGGTGAAATTAGCCTATTTTTTTAAAAAAAAAAATTCGCCTCCTTCAAAAAAGCTTTTTTATTCTTTGTTCAACTTTCACATACTCTCTATGTTTCTACCCCCTTATTTAATTATGCTCCCACTTCTCGAGCTCCTTATTATATACAAATTATCTAGCTATAAACTAACTAAACCCCATAAAATTGGTGAAATTATGATTTGATTATCAGAATAAATTTTGTGAAATTTTCATTAGAGTTTGTGATTTTGAGAATAAATTTTTTTTAGTTATTGTGTATGTGATTTTGAGAATGAAATTTATGAATTGAATTTGGGGTTTGTGAATTGAATTTGTGAAGCTTTATGCAATATTTGTATTTTTCGTAACCTATATATTCAAATCACAATTTCTATCATGTCTTTGGGAACCAAAAGATATTATAAAGTTGATGAGTTTACAATCCTAGCTAATATGCAAAAGCCTTCAATTTAGCATGATTGAATTTCGATAAATTTACACTTCTAAATATGACAAATGCCTGAATTTCCAATGAATGACGAGAAACAACTATCATAGCAACAAAGCAAATGTAAGTCTACTTTTCTATAATCCACACTGTTAAGTTGAAAGTCGTAGCTTAGGTAAAGGAGTTTATTCAAGGTCAATATCTCAGTACACATTAGAAAATTTCGCCCCACCTTTCGGAGGATCCTGCGGCCGCCACTGATTCTAACCACATTCCACCTACTACTGAGTACTGATGTAATATCCCAGCCTGATCGATCATCAACTTGATACCGAAAGTAACCGAATTGATCCTACCTAACAATATAAATTCTTGTTAAGTGAAAACGACAACGACAACGAAAACGACGACTAGCTAGGAGATCGAATGTAGACAATCTCATGTGAAATGGTCGGGCACTAAGTAGCTTGAGCACACACAAATTTACGTGGGAAATCGAGTACCGGAGGAAAACCCACAACATCAAGAGCTAATAAAATCCACAATAGAATAAAAAGAGTACAAAGAACCTTTTATGATGATACAAGGTAGTGAGAAGACTCTTCTACAAGTAGTGGATATATAAAAGTATGAAAGATGAAGGCTTAGTGTAGGAAGATGAATTTTATGTAGGAGGCTTGGATGGTTAGTTCTTTTTTTTTGGTGGATGGAATTATTCCTTGGGGACTTGGGACACTACGCCATGGTGCAACTCAAGTAACGAACAAATACATTGTCGTTGCTGGAAATCGATTCAGGCGACGGACAAAGTCGGAGTCGTTGCCCCATACAACCCCAAGGCAACCCCTATCTTGGATTGGATTGAGGTGACCAACATAGAACAATGTTCATCGCCTGAATCCACTCAGGCAACGAACATTGTTGTATGTGGTCACGTGAGCATGTGACCAAAAGTACATAGTACTCGAGTGACGAACATAGTAGCAATATTCGTTGCCTGAATGGACTCAGGCAACGGACAATGTGGAAATGGTCACCTGAACAAATGACAAGGGTTGACCAAAAAGCGGGTTTCATTCAGGCGACAAAATAATACTATGTCGTTGCTTGAATAAAGGGACCCTACCAATCTCATTTAAAGCTGTTGGTTGAGACAACGGATATAATCCAATGTTCGTCGCCTGAATAAAGGGACCCTACTTGCCACATTTAAAGCTACTAGTTGAGGCAACGGATACATTCCAATGTTCGTTGCCTGAGTGAAAATTTTGAACAACCACATTAGTGGATTTAACACACGGGCGGGCTGATTTAACCCAAAAAAAGTCCTTAACGTGTAAAATTGGCTTAAGGTGTAAAATTTTGTCCACATTAGTGGATTTAACACACGGGCGGGCTGATTTAACCCAAAAAAAAGGCCCAATTTGGCCCATCTTTTGTTCAGCTTCTTCAATCTGAGAAAGCGGTCTTCGATCTTCCCTGGCCGTCGGTCTTCGACCTTCGCAGCGGAGCGAGAAGAGGAACAAATCTCGCCCCTTCCCTGGCCGTCGTCATCTGCGTCAAAACCTCTGGCGGAGACGGTGTTACAGGTGGCGTCGTTGTGGTCACTCAGCTGCACGAGTTGCTCGGCGGCGGACATCTCGGAGCGGGAGAAGTAACAGTCGGCGGACATCTCGGAGCGGGAGAAGTAACAGGGCTTTTGTTGAGTATGAAGGTATAGATTTGTGGTTTTCTGGCTTCGTTCAATTAGGGATCTCACAGTCTCGGGTTTGTTCGCTGCTTCTCTTTTCGCCCTCTTCAATCAATCAGTCGTCGATTTCTTCGATTTCATCTTCTCACAGAGGTAAGGCAATCTGTGTATACAACGTTAGCTCATCAGCAATTTGATTTCCCTGTAAACTATTGCAAACTTTTCTTTTTTTATACAATCTTTGTTGTGGTGAAATTTGACTTCATTGAATCTTAGATGTATTGTGGATTCTGCGTCGTAATTTCTTGTCATTGTCTGAAATTTTGGGTGATTTTTTAGAGCAAGTCTACTGACATTCATCACTCACTTTTTCAGTTTTTCCCCTTTCAATTTCTGGTTGGGGATTGTGATTTAGCTCTATGATACATGAAATTTTTTTCCATGTTCTGATGTCCATATTCATATACTATCCTGTATCCTTTAATCAACAAAGAAGTAAGGTGTGCCTAAAGGGAAGATGCTGATTCTTGATATCCATATTGTTTCCATGTTTGATTTCATTTTTATGTGCCTGCAACTTGGATTTACATTATGTAGCATGTTTACTTGCCACATGTATGTGCAATATTTTCCAGCACTTATAAGCTTATTCCCAAGTTCCCAAGGACATAGAAAAGATTTATGCTTACTATAACCTTATGAATTTTTTTATTTGAGCCTCTTACCAAGTTGCTAAGTACATAAAAGTGATCCTGGTATAAATTAGGAACCAAGGTAAAAGGAAAAGCTATACCATACACGCAAAGTACATAGTATATGTTTTACATGCATATAATATAATGGAGGATTGAGTGTATGTGGGAGTATGAGATCAGTGACAACTACCATAAAAATGAGTATACTTTTACAGGCAGGTTGATGCAATTTCTGCCAGGGGAGTAGGGTTAAGTTCTGTATTTTACGGCTATTGCATTTATACTTTAGAGTTTAGAATCTTCGAAAAACGTTTATTTGAACTAAAAATCTGTCGTGTGCAACTTATTGGATGTATGTCTTTACTTGGGAGATTAATCGATCACTTATCCATTCTTGAATAAAGTTAGTATAATTAGTAGTTAAAATTACTTTTAGCGACATATTATGATATTTTGGGAGTCAATTGTGCGTCTTAAACATGATTTTGTTGTTCATGTAGGATGGTGTTATCCTTGGAGCAGATACAAGGGCTACAGAAGGTCCCATTGTTGCTGATAAGAACTGTGAAAAGATCCATTACATGGCACCAAACATCTACTGTTGTGGAGCAGGGACTGCTGCAGATACAGAGGTCGTGACAGGTAATTTTAAGCTGCAGAATGTAGAAAGGTAGAACTGAATTCTGCAAATACATAGTTGTTGCCATATGATTTGATGATGATGGATTTGGTATTGTAGATGGCCAAGCATTAATCCCCAAGAACGTCCTAAGTTCCTGAGGGAGGGGTTTGGTCTGTTGAAATTAGTAGTGTTGGTCTTTCTTCTCTTGGCTGTTCTGATCTTGGAGAAACCTGCTCAAATTTAGGTTATTGAAATTTAGTAAGAATTAGATGAAATTTAGTTTAGGAATATGTTTTTCAAAAGTATATTCTTTGTGGATGGCTAACTTGCAATATCTGAGACTCTGTGGCTAAAACTGAAGTTGTTCTTTTGTACATGAAGGAAAGGTTAGCTAGTCTTAAATGGAGTACCAAACTGAAGCTGTTCTTTGATCACGTTTTGATGATAGATACTTACCAAGACTAAGTTTCCATGTTTTTTCATTAGGACTTGGTGATGTCTAAGTGCAATATTAGATAGCAAATGTGCCAACTTAAGAGATAATAGTGCATACTTAAGAGATAGCAAAACGGATGCACTTTTGCTGCTGAATTTGATTCATTTCAGGATAATAAATTGCAAATAGTCTTTGTTTATCTTTTCCACATTGTCTTGCTTATGCCTTTTGAAGTTTTGTACTAAAGCCTATTAGCTCAAAATGGGAGAGCAATGTGTCTACGCACAAAGATGCGGGTTCAAACCCCGTATAGGCTATCTATGTGGTATCTCTTATTATGTTTCTCTTCGTGAATAGTATAAGGTGCAAAAATAAAATTATAATATGCATTTGTGCAGCTGTGAAGTGCATTTGTGCAGCTATGAAGTGCATTTGTGCATCTGTGAAGTGAATTTGTGTAGCTGTAAAGTGCATTTGTGCAGCTGTGAAGTGCATTTGTGCAGCTGTGAAGTGCATTTTTGCAACTGTGAAGTGCTTTTGTGCAACTGTAAAGTGCAAATATAAGAACATAAAGTGTAAAAATAAAATTGTAATGTGCACATTTAGAATACAAGTGTACGTAGGATACAATTGTGCAAATTTAAACTACAATTGTGCAAAAGTAAGATACAATTGTGCAGATTTAGAATACAATTGTGCACATTTAGAATACAAGCGTGCAAAAGTAAGATACAATTGTGCAGATTTAGAATACAATTGTGCAAAAGTAAGATCATAATGTGCATGAATAAGACAAAAGATGTGCTTTTGAAATCGATGTTTTAATTTTGTTTTTTTTTTATTACTTTTGAGAGTTTGGATTCACCTCTCGCATAATTTAGGTTGATAGATGTGAGTTGGAAATCGATTTTTTTACGTATAACAATTTCAAATTAAAGTGCATACTTAAGGTTAAAAAGTGCATAATTAAGGTTAAAAAGTGCATAACTAAGATTATAATGTGCATTATTAACAATTTGGGATTGATGTGTTCTTGTTTATAATACAACCTATGTGGGATTCGAACCCAAATCTTTGTGCATACGCACATCGCTCTACCAATTGAGCTAATAGGTCAAAAATATTTAAGGGTAAATTGAGGGTTTAAGGCCATTGAGATAATGCACATGACTGCTGACATGGATTCCTTTGTGAATCATTGTAGCATGAAGATGTGCTTGGTGCTAAACTGCTTTCTATTACCTAATTCTCTAGAATGTTAAGATAAAGATTACTCCTAAAAGCAGTCCCTTGTCCAATGAACTTCTAAATGAAGAAAAAATCTCTAGTGCTCCTCCACGCACTTGATCACAGCTTGCTGCGAGCTCATGGTCACTTACCTCAATCTGAAATGCTTATGATAATAAGTTCATAAACAAGCTTTTAACCAAGCATGAAAATAAGCTCAAGGATGCTTAAAAAAAAGATCATTTTACAACCTTCAATTCAACAGATCCATTTTACACTTTTATCTCAAGTTCAGAATCCCTTTTGTGAAATTGCAAATGCTTAATTCTTCATTGCATTTGCAAACTATCTAGATACTGTCTAGGAATCACAACTACTGCAATAATGATTAAGGGTTCGCGTAAATATAAGTGAAATTCAGAGCCAGATGAAACCTGTGCACTCGGAGATGATGGAGATGCATTCCTAGGCTTCAGAGCAGCAACCTTAGTTGCCTTCTTTAAGTAGGACTTCAGTAAAGCAACCGGTGAAAACTGCTGAGTCAGCTCAAATGCAAAAGCCAAATTAACAACATCAATTTGCCTTCAATTGTTTAACAACACTTCAATTACACCTGACATGCACAAGAAAACTATTTAGTGAGTTACTCCACTTTCATCCGAAAATTCACTCCCTCCTGAAATACTGTAGAGATACTCCAACAAGGCAATATAAAATCATTTTTTTTCAATCAGAAAGCATCCTAAAAGCATCCCCTTGTCCCATTAACTCCTAGAAGCATCCTAAAAGCATCCTAAAAAAAATGTATACCAGAAAAGATCCTAGAATGAACCGCTGTTGGCCGGACACCAGAAATCAATAGATGCAAAGATTGCCAGTGCATCATCAAAAGGTAATTGTGGGCCAAAGAGAATGCATCATTAAACATTTATGCAGACTAGTGAAAAAAAAGTGCTTACCATGATGCATCTTCAAATGAAACATAAGAAACATATATTGGTCACATAGTTAACCTGTCAAAATAAAATAAACTAATTTAGTCATCCTTAAGTAGAAGAAGGAAACCATAAAAGAAGATCCCACATTAACACAAAAAACAGACCTCATGTAGCTTCTTACGTCGCCCTTTTGATTCTACAGGGAATCGCTGCAGCATTAAGAAGAGCCTAAAAATACAACAATCAAGAGAGGCAAGTATTTAATCACCATAAAACAAATCAGTGACTGAGTACAATGACAGCCAGAGTAACTTGTAGGATTTTAAGCAGCAATTGTTACTAATCATCTAAAGGAAAGAAACAACGCTGCTTGAAAGATATCTCGGCATTGCTCTTTAAGAGAGGCAAGTATTGAATCCAGCAATTGCCTAAATAAATGGATTTTAATCAATGAAAATCAATACTCTTTTTACCTTGTCAATGATAAGCTCAGCATTGCTCAAAGAGAACAAATAGGGGGACTTGTCCCGGTGTGTTTTTGCGCCTTGATTGCAAGGCTATACTCATCAAACATCATCTCCATCACCAATTAAAAAGCATAAAGCCATGGAAGCCCTATGTCTTAATTAGGAAAAACCCTAAATCATTTCCCCCAAATTATTTGCAGCTCCACAATCACCACATAGACTCAATGAATTGCCAATGTTAGGTCATTTATAATGTGAAAATGCAAGTTAACTACTCCAAGCAACTGAATTTCAGCCCTAAATGAATATGAAATTTAATTAAAGGTAAAAGCGCATACCGTGTAAGAGAGAGGACAAGCTGTCGAAGGCGAGGAGCGACAGTGCTCGACGGAACCTTGATTGTAAGCAGAGATTCAGATCTGAGCAAAATTGCAGGTAAATGTATGCTTAATCGAGTAGCGGTGGACGAAAATAGGGGCGGCAGCGCGGCCAGGAGCGACGGTGCTCGATGGCGTCACAGGGGATGATGTCGTCGCTGCAGCGCACGAGAGAGAGGGATTTGGGGACAACCTGACGCCCAGACTTTGGATAATAGAGAGAGATCGGAAAGGAGGAGGAGGGAACCCTAGGGCGTGCATCCATGGGAGCATAAGGAGGAGGAGGGAACAAGAACGAGAAGGAGAGAGAGACATAGGGATAGAGATTACCATGCTTGTACAGGTGGATCTGGAAGAACTGTCGATGGGGATGCCAACCGGGGTGGTGGTGGCTCCGTCGGAGCGCAGGCCGGCCGTTGGGAACAAGAGAGGACGAAAACATCAGAGAGCGAGAATGGGAATTGGGAAGGAGAGACGAAGAGAGGAGGTTGCTTCGTTCAATTGGACCGGTTCGGATTTTTACGGACCGGTTTAGTTTTTTTAAAATCAGGCCCGCGTGTCCGGTTTTCAAAATTTTACACGTTAAGCAAATTTTACACGTTAAGGACTTTTTACATTTTAAAGCTTCCCTATATATATATATATATATATATATATATATATATATATATATATATATATATATATATATATATATATATATATATATATATAAAATTTATTGTAATTTTTGGGGAGTTTTCTTTTATTAATCTATGTATTTAAGTGAAAATGTTATATTTATTGTATTTTTTGGAGATTTTTCGTATATTAGGTTATTTGTTTGTTTTGGAATATATGATTGAGAATGGGATTGGGTTGAGATTGTGATTGAGATTGTGTTTTGTATTTTATTATATAAACTAGGTTGATATTGAAATAGCTAGTGATTTTGGTTGAGATTATGATTGAAATGTTTATTTATTGTAATTTTGTGTAGTGAGATTTTGAATGAGATTGTCATTGAGATTGTTTATTTATTTATTTATTTTGTTTTATAAATTAGGTTGAGATTGGAATAGAGATTTTAATGAATATTTTCAATCTAATTGTGATGGAAATGTTTTTTGTTTGGTTAATTAGATTTGAAATGAGATTGAAATGGAGATTGTGATTGAGATTTTGATGTTTTGGATTTTTTTTAAGTTGTCGTATTGTTTAGAGAAATTATGATTGAGAATGTGATTGTGTTGAGATTGTGATTGAAATGTTTATTTATTGTAATTTTTTGTTGAGAGATTTTGAATCAGATTGTCATTGAGATTGTTTATTTTTAAGTTGTCATATGTTTTTTTTGTTGATTGAGATTTCAAATGAGATTGAAATGATGATTGTGATTGTGATTAGGTTGAGATTTACATTTTAAATGTAATTGAGATTACGATTGTAATTAGGTTGCGATTGGAATATAAATTAGGTTGAGATTGGAATGGAGATTGTAATTGACATTGGAATTTATAATTGATGATGTGATTTTGTTGGAGATTCTGAATATGATTGTGATGATGATTGTTATATAAGACAGGAAGATGGAGGTTTCGGATAAGGGTTGGATGTTACTTCCTCGTGGTCATCCAAGATACAGTGAGGGGATCTTTTTGTTTTGTTCTTGGGCCTATAACAAAGCAAATGGGAGCTCACATGTTCATTGTCCATGTGGTCGTTGTGGCAACTCTCGTGGGGTTACGGAAGATGGCACTTCCAGCGAAGCGGCACCAGCCCCCTTGACCATAGAAGCACAACGCAATATCATAATATCTTGCTTGGGAGAGCGTCGAGGAACAGAAGTTAGAGGTATGCCACCAAAACATACACTTTATTTAAAATATAAACTGCACTTCATTTTAGTTGTCCCCTTTTTATGACAATTTTTAACAGAAATTGTCTATATATATATATACTCTTTATCAGATTGTTTGATCTCCTGATTTCATTTTACTCTTTATCAAATTACATTGCTCTTTATCTATATATATACACTCTTTTATCAGATTACATTATTAACAGAAATTGACTTTAATCTGATCAATTTTGAAGAAAATACTTTAATAATGTATACTCTTTTATTGAAAATGACACTCAGATTTTGAAGAACTTTGACAAAAGAAAATTTACTATAATCTATATGTATAGATCTGATCAATATTGATGTCAATGCCTTATTCAAATACATGCCGTTACATTTTAATGGTGTTTATGTAGGTTTGGGAGGGGCTCACCGGCGACCCCCAAAGAAAAGGGGAGGCCCATGGGCTGCTGCTGCAGCTGAAGAGAGGAGGGAGCTGGAGGAGAGGGTTTCAAAGGCTGAGGAGAGGGCTTCAAAGGCTGAGGAGGCTGCTGTAAAGGCTCGGGAGGAGGCTGTGAAGACTCAGGAGGAGGCAGGGTTGGCCATATCGGGCCTTGCTGAGTTGCGCGATGTCGTGCGGGGGTTAGTCGCAGACAAACAAGCTTCGGTTGGCACCCGTGCGAATGAAGCTTAAGGTTTGAATGTGATTCTCTTCCTCATCTTTTGACTATTTAACTCTAGTATTGAACTAGTTTGATTGACCTATGAATGTGTAGTGTTGGTAGAAAAGAAAGGTTGGGTTTTGTGGGTTTTTGCTGGACAAAGTTGAATGTCGATTTGGGAATATTTTGTTGGAACGAAAAACTAACTTGAATGTGACATTCGTATGAATATGAAATGTATGCACTTTTAGACAAATGTGGATGTATATGGATGTCAATTATGAATGTGAAATGTATGTGCGAGATGTCCACAAGCTTGTGAATGTGTTATGAGAAACAAGTGATGTGGATGCGATTTGGTGCGTGTCCGTAGGGAGCAAATGGAGCTTCCCAATAGGATTTTGTTTATTGGCAACTCCATTCTAGCAACGAATATAGGGTAAACCCGTTGTAAGAACATTAAAAAAATGACCAATATGTCACTCGGGCAACGAACAATGATCACTCAGGCAACGAACAAAGAAACTCTTGTGGTTGGTACAACATGAAAAAACACCTCCTTCAAGACTCAAGCCACGACATCATATCCGTTGCTAGATGACTCATGCAACGAAATAAAGTTACTTTCATGCCCTGAATATTTAGATTTTCTGACGGGGAACGACGCTCAGGCGACGAACAAGACTTAGGCGACGAACTTATCTCGTCACTTGAATGGCTACAACCGATTGCAAGTCCGTTGACCATATTCAGGCAACGGACGGTGTATTCGTTGCCTGAGATAACTCAGGCAACGAACAAATGGTTGTTCGTCGCCTAGCTAGAGATCAGAGGCACGGGCTTGAAGCTACGGGGTCTCAGGCGACAACATGTCCGTTACCTGAATCCTCAGGTGACGTGAGAGGCCTTCAGGCGACGACTTTATGTCCATTGGCTGAGTTGCACCAGGATGTAGTGGGATAGTAGAAGCTAGAAGAGGTGGAAGGTATGAGAACCTTGTAGAATTTTTGGAAGGATGAAGAAGATTGGCCTTCTAGAGATCTCCTTGGATTGATCCAAGAATATATGAGCAAGCTCAATCAAGAATGATCCAAATCCAATGATCGAGGATGTATGAAGTGTGATGCAAGCCAACATATTATGTCCAAATCCGACGAACTAATTAATTAGATGGACATCCTTCTTCGGATTTTTGAGTCAGTATTGCCATCTATATCTATATACCTACTTAATTCAGTAGACTTTGGGCTGACGTGTCGGTTTCTCCTCACTTTACTCCATTCTAGCCAATCACGTATTTTCTCTTTTTTTCCCTTAATTTTTTTTCACATTTTTCAAACAAAATATCTACTTCAAAATCAGGGTTTCACACGCCTCCTTCCTCCAGACGCCTCCTTCATCTCCCTCCTCTCTCTAATTACTCTTTTGCATTTTTTCTCCTTCTTTCAGACGCCTTCTTCTTCGTTTCTTTCTCCCTCATCTCTCTAATGGCGATGCTTTCTTCTTCTTTCAAACGCCTTCTTCTTTCTCCTCCTTCTCCAATTCGTTCTCCTTCTTTTGGACGACGCCTTTTGGTTGTGGTTGTTCGCTCCACGATCATGGTGAAAAAGAGCTCAGTTATCCCTTCTCGCCTCCTCTTTCTGGCCTGTTCGCTGATGTTGCTCGCTGTCTTTGTACAGCCGCACAACGAATCGTACGACTAGACATGCAACTCCAACTCGGGCTCCTATATCGTCGCCAAGTTGAGGCCATGAATCATCACTTTGATGGCCACGCCGACGATTGGAAGCCGGTTGCCAGCCTCGACTTCTCTCTCCTTCCTGATCTTGACCCTCGACGATTGTAGTTCAGGATCCAGGATCTTCCACTGCCGCTGGCGAAGCGTAAGCCCCAAATCTCTTT
The DNA here is from genome assembly GCA_963922045.1 of Persicaria maculosa. Classification (NCBI taxonomy): domain Eukaryota; kingdom Viridiplantae; phylum Streptophyta; class Magnoliopsida; order Caryophyllales; family Polygonaceae; genus Persicaria; species Persicaria maculosa. The sequence continues at coordinate 9,342,765 of OY998255.1, read as the reverse complement.
CTTTGAGTTTCATCCTCTCTCTCCTGTTCTTTTTAATTAAATATTAGGGCTTGCCTTTGTTTGATCAATTTGAGTCGTCTCATATCAGCTGTAAGTAATGGATTAAGATATTGTCCTTATTGTGCTTCCTTAATTTGTCCTTTGCTTCTTTTGGTGAAAAATTCTTGACTGGAGAGTGCCTAATTTCCTATATATATTTGAACCAAAAAATTGGGAAGAGAATGGTTTTTGGCAAGGGATATCATTTGAAAGATGTTGATTTAGATGAGAAAAGAAAGAAGCTAAGAAAATTCAAGGAATCAACTTGGAAGTGTGTTTATTTTCTGTCTGCTGAGATTTTGGCTATGGCAGTGACTTATAATGAGCCATGGTTCACTAATACATTACAAGGAACTTCCGGGTGGGACATGGGGATCGGGTGCTGCAGTTCTTTAGTCACAGCTCTTATGCTAAGAGTTATTAGCGTATAGTCATGCGACTTTTCCCTTCTGAAGTCAGGTTGAAGTTGAAAGGAGTGTATATGTATGCTGCTGGATTCTATACATACTTGGTATTTGCTCTAATCTTCTGGGAAACAAGGTGTTCTAACTTTGAGTCATTAACTTCACAAATTGTTGATGAGTAGATATGAAACAATGCTCTGTCCGCTTTATCCATTTGCACTTTTGTGGGAAGTAGCATGATTTATTTTCAGTTCTATGTCAACAAAATTGTTCTTTTCTTTGTTGAACATCTTTAATAATATATTATGTTGTTGCTTATGATCAGGTATATCCTCACGTTGCTAATGGATTTTCAAACACTTCAGCTTCCTTCGGGAGCTTACATTAAAATCAATGCTTATTTTGTCTCCTAAGGTATAATTTTCTCTCTCAATTTATGATGTTTGGCATGTTGCTGTGTAGCACATAAATCAAGTCCAGCTATATTGATTGATGCCACCATATGAGATTTATGTGTTTTAAATAGGACCATGGTATTAATTTACTTATCACCCTTTTAATGATTTTGGACTCAAATAAACAGAGTTACTAATTCAAGATAGCCTATATATGTGTCATTTCATTTTCTCTAACCTACTTGCTAGAATTAGTAGCCATAATGAATTTCACTTCCGTCTTATTATGATCTGTTAACACGATCCTTATTGTTTTCTCTTCTTATTCATCTATTATTTGCCTTTTTCTAAATAGCCATTTTCTGGAAACTAATAAAAGTGTAATTTTGTTTGAAAACCCACTTCTATAATTCCATTTTCCCCTTCAGCACCTTAGCCTTCTTCCAGATCAATATATAGAAAGACCTCAATGCTGCTTGTGTTGTAGTAGGTTTAATATGAAAATAAAATGCTGACATATTTGTCATGGGCTATTCTTTATATGACCTCAATGCTGTTTTACATTCTACTGCTGACCATAGAATAGGAACTTCCTTGCCGTTGCTTTTTGGCATTGCCACCCATTCATCATTTTCCATTTAAAATGAGTTTATCATTTGGCTACCTTTTTTGTGTAGCTCTTCTCAAATGTTGCTCCATGGACCGTTGATAATTTCCATTCTCTGTGTACTGATAAGGTTTCCATCGAACTTGAAATCTGTAATTTGCTTCTGTTTATTCCCTTTTTCTTTTGATATTTTGTAGCTTATCACTCTTTAATATTCACAGAGGATGCTTTTATTTGTTTGTTTATACTGGGGAGACATAACCTGTAATTTGCATTTTATCTTCCCCCCCCCCCCCCCTTTTATACTCAGTATTAATTTACCGCTGATAATTATAATTTAACAGTTCCAACTCAGATCGTTATTTATTTGCATGCTTAGAAGAGAGATATCGGAGATACCATATTTGACTGCTTTGTGGTTTATCTCACTATGGTTATATTGTTGATAATTATAATTTAATCATCTTGGTTTTTCTTTATATATAATGGCATCATGGATCTGATGAGTGTGCTAAGACATTGTTGTTGGTTTGATTTGAATGTAGATTGATGAGTGTTAAGACATGAGAGTTTCATTAAAATTGAGTTGAATAGCTAATCAAGAAGGGTTGAATTTACTGAAATACAGTATAAGTTTATGAAATCTAAATTTATGTTTGTAATATATAATTAGTTGTATTTATATATAGACTCTTAAATATGTATAGCTAGAAACTTGAATTGAAATATATTTTAGTGACAAAGTGAACAAAAATGCAGCATGTGCATGCTCCATTTAGGCATGTTTGCACTATCCAAACTAGCATATATGCATGATGCATGATTGTTTTAATTTTATTCATCCATTACCTTGCTCTATTAGGGTTCCAACAACTTTGTGAAGCATATATGCATGATACAAATGGGTCCTCTTTTTTGTTTGGAGTGGTTGTTTTAATTTTATTCATCCATTACCTTGCTCTATTATGTTTATATCTCAGTGGGATCCCCGTGCTATTTGCAAATTGATTCGTGTTTTTTTTTCCATCTCTATAATGTTCACAGCTACTCAAATCGTATTCGCACCAGCCAATGCAAATTGATTTGTACTTCAATTCTGCTGTTTCTTTCAAGGAAATAATTAACCGGTTGATAAGACGAGACATTGGGGCGACCTTGTGGAGGAAGAGGACGAACAAATGGGGGAAGAAGAGCTGGAAGATGGTACTCAGGCGGTTGCCTTTCAATGTATTTTACTGTATAACTTGCTATGTTTTCTGGAAATTTGGTTCATATTTGGAAGTCTTGGCCTATTTTTTTTCAACATCAATGGTTCGAACTTTTGTCATGGACCCGTGGGTATATTATTGTATTAAACTTTTCAAACATTTGTTTAGATTTGTATTTGCTTATTCCTTATAATAAATATTGTACATTCTATTTTTCTTTCGTTTCGGCTATATACACCGCAAATCCCCACGTCCTTAAGGACGTGCAAGGGGGGTGAGAGCCACCCGAAGCCGGACGTGCAAGCACGTTTTTATTTTTTTTTTGAAAACGTGCTTGCACGTCCTTAGGGACGTGCTGCACGTCCTTAAGGAAGTGCAAATATGCAAGTGGTTAAGCATGTGCTGCACGTCCCTAAGGACGTGCAAGCCCGTCTTCTAAAAGGCGAAGAGGACGTGCCTCTTCGTCTTCATTCCGTCTTCGTCAGAGAAATCGAGAGCGAGAGCCTTGCCGGAGAGAAATCGAGAGCGAGAGAGAGATTGCCGGAGAGGGAAATCGAGAGAGAGAGAGAGAGAGGTCGCCGGAGAGAGAGAAAGAGAAAGAGATCGAGACAGAGAGATGGAGCCGGAGAGAGAGGAGGTGGTGGAACCGACGGCGGCGCTGGTGGCTGAGGAGGTTGGTGGTGGGGGTGGAGCCCTGGGGGAGGGGGTGGCGGTGGAGCAGGTGGCCGGGAGTGGTGGTGGGGCGGCGCCCATGGAGGTTGAGGAGGGTGGTGGTGGTGGTGACGGTGGTGGCGGTGGAGACGGTGGTGACGGTGGTGGCGGTGGTGGTGATGGCGGCGTAGTGGCGGAGGCGGAACCGCCGCGGAAGCGGCGGACTATTGAGGTTTCGCCGGTCCCGACCCCACCGGTATGTTTTTTGATTTATTCATTTTGTTTGATTTATTTTTAATGTTTTATATTATAGTTTAGATTATAATATATAATATAATTTGATAGATTATAATTAGTTTAGTATATAGTTTGATAGATAATATATAATTTGATAGATAGTTTTAGTATATAGTTTGAAAGATAGTATATAGTTTATATATTTTGATAGTTTTAATGGAAAAACAAAAAAAAACGATTAATATATATTACAAGATATTAAAAATTATATTAAAAGACATTAAAATAAATGAAAATAAAAATATTAAAATTTAATAAAATAAATTAAAATAAATTCTAATTGAAAGACAATAAAAACATTAAAATATAATAAAATACATAGAAATAAATTTAAATTTAAAGAAAATAAAAACATTAAAATATAATAAATTATAATAAAATACATAAAAATTAAATTAAATTTAAAGAAAATAAAAACATTAAAATATAATAACTTATAATAAAATACATAAAAATAAATTGAAATTGAAAGAAAATAAAAACATTAAAATATAATAAAATATAATAAAATACATAGAAATAAATTTAAATTTAAAGAAAATAAAAACATTAAAATATGATAAACTATAATAAAATACATGAAAATAAAATTAAATTTAAAGAAAATAAAAACATTAAAATATAATAACTTATAATAAAATACATAAAAATAAATTGAAATTGAAAGAAAAATAAAAACATTAAAATATAATAAAATACATAGAAATAAATTTAAATTTAAAGAAAATAAAAACATTAAAATATAATAAAATACATAGAAATAAATTTAAATTGAAAGAAAATAAAATCATTAACATATATTAAATTATATTAAATTATAATATAATAAATTCTAATAAAATACATTTCATAATAACAGGCAGGGAGGCTCATGAGGGGGGACGGTACCCTCCGGCCTGTTACGTTCGCCAACCGGGCAGCGGTCAGCCAGATTCCAGAGAGGACGGTACCCGATAGATCGACAACCACAGTCGACGATCTGCTCGCGTCTGCAGAGCGGTACCAACAGTCGATGGGGACCCCCCCCGGCCGACGAGAACGACACCTTCTGGTCGGGTATGCCACCTTGGGATCCTTCTGGCAATGCGATGATGGGGTTGCAGCCTTCTTTAGAGCCCCCTGTGGTTTTGAGTAGTTGCATCACCGACGTAGTCGCTGGGCGACGGGCCGACATGGGTAGACCTCCTACTCGTGTTCCACCCACCATCCCGGAGGCATCTTCTTCAGCCGTTCCGGAGACTTCTGCTTCAGTTGTGTCGTCGGAGGCTTCTACTTCAGCCGTGCCAGAGGCTTCTATATCCAGCACACACGAGCCCGAGCCTTCGACCTCCGCCACACCAGCGGCGATCTCCTTGGGCTCTGCAGATGATGTGATCCCTGACGTCGTTGAGGAGGCTGACGACGGTCAGGAGGGGCAGGCTCAGGGCCAGGGGGGCCCACAGGTACAGCCCGAGCCCATCCCTGCGCAGGCTGCCGCACCGGCTGTGCAGGTCGACCCTTTATTGCCGCCAGGAGAGCTGCTTGTGTCTTACAGGCATCACCGTGCATACCAGGTGTGGAGAGATCCTACCGTGGAGCTGCCGCTGCTGAAGTTCCACCACCGGGCGACTCACTTGCAGCCATTCGAGCCCTACATATTTGAGGGCCCGGGGACCTTGGTGCAGGATCTGCTCCCATCCGGCATCCCCCAACTGAGGTCCTTCCACTGGCAGTGTGTCGATGAGTTCACCTGCACAGGCTTTTTGGAGCATTGGCACCCGGAGACGAACTCCTTCCACTTTCCATGGGGCGAGATGACCATCACGCTCCACGATGTTGCGTGTCTGATGGGACTTCCGATTGATGGCCAGCCCTGCACGTCACATCTGCCCGCGACAGCTTTGGTCCCCGCCATCACAGAGTACTACCAGCTCACCCCTGCGACTCTGAAGTCGTACAGACACGCTGGCGGCCCTCCAGTGACTGGGTTTACTACCCTGTGGCAGCAGAGACACGGGCCGCTCGTCGACCCCGCCCCCGCCGATGACCCAGAGATTCGGCTGCGCACGCATGTGGGAGGGGGGCAGCCCGAGGATGACCCTGCACAGCGTCTGTTTCTGCACAGGACCTACATGGCCATTGCTCTCGCCGCGACTTTGTTTGTGGACAAGTCGCAAAGCCGGATCCCATGGAGGGTATTGGGCCTTGTTTGGGACATCCCACGTACGGCCACCCTTGCATGGGCTGCTGGTGCCCTCGCATGTCTCTACAGGGGCCTAGGCGAGGCTACCCGCTCAGGCGCGAAGGGCATAGACAGCTGCACGCCGATCCTATAGGTACGAGACCGTTGAATTAGAGTTTTAGTTTACAAATATTTAAATTATATGCTAACGACATACTTTTTTTGTGTCAAGGCTTGGATATGGGCGTACTTCCCTCGCTTCCGAGGTGACTTGTCCAGTGACCCGGCTAGGAGGGATGACCCTCGCTTCTACGCAAAGTTCATCGGTCCGAAGCAGCCACCGTGCATGAAGGACGACCAGAAGCTGAAGAAGATCCGGGAGCTGCGGGACGAGGTGGACCGTCTTACCGTCGATGATGTATGTATTCGAGGCCTCCAAAAAAAATCTATCATGAATTCACTGTTCTTGTCAACAGGAAAGTTGTAGTTCTCTGAAAGAGTTTTCCAACGCATGGTCATAATAGTCAATCGGACAACCGAGGCCTCCAGAAAATGCAAAACAAGTTCAGCATGTCTGGCGACAACTTCTGCAGACTTGTTCTTCGTTTAGATTTGCTTCTTCTTCTTAGGACCTCTTGAGATCTTCATGTAAGCTTCTCCGATCAACTAGACATTCTCTTATAATGCGTCATCAACCCATGCCTCATCCTCGGATCCACAGTTACCTGAAATAATCAATAAAAGTGTGTAGATTCCGACTCCACTAACATAGAGAGCAAATATGCAAATTGTACTTAATCCATCCATGAAATTCATCTTAACTAAGCTAAATGCAACCTATTATGCCTACCTAAATGCATGCTATCAATTACCATTTCCGACGACTAGATTGTCGGAGCCATCATAGGGGGTGTGCGACTGGAAGCCCGATAGGTCACCAGCAACATGGGCGTTAGCACCGGAGTCCACCACCCAAGGATCAGACAACTCAGACTAGCAATTGGCGGAGTAGGCGGTGCGGTTGGAGGTCGGAGCAGAGGCATCAGGGCGTCCCAGCGCTACTGCAGCATGACGATTGGTCACCGGAAAATCATTGAGATTCAACCGGCTGAAGCAATTGGGTGCCTCGTGACCAAGCTTACCACAAATCTGACATGACGGCCTGGAATTTGAGCGATCGGTTGGTGACCCAGCATCAGCAGGAGCAGGGCGATCCGACGAAGAGCGGCCTCGTCCGCGGCCACGGCCACGACCACAGGTGGCAGCGACGTTAGCCATGAGCTGAGTGTTATCGACCAGAAGCTTTGAGTCATCTTCCAATCGCTGCTCCTCCTGGAGTAAATAGCCAAGGAGTTCATCAGACGAGATTGGAGTTTTGTTGAGAGCGAAGGCGGTGTGGAAGGAGGCAAACTGATTTCCAAGCCCGAACAGAATGTACGAGACAAGGTCCTCATCCTTGACCACAACCAGGGACTCCGCAAGTTCATCAGCAAGAGCTCTCTTCTTCTCGACATAGTCAAGAACCGACATAGAGCCTTTCGGAAGGGTTTGGAGTTGCTGACGGAGATGCATCTGGCGAGCAGTGGACTGAGCGTGAAACATCCGAGCTAAGATAATCCAAGCCTCAGCAGCAGTAGTGGCTCTAGCGACATGAGCCAGGAGAGGGGTGGTAAGCGTGGAGCGAATCCACAGAAGGACGAGACGATCCTTACGAATCCATGCCTGGTAGGCCGGATTGGGAGTCTCCGAGGTTGTTGCAGGAGGGGTGGGAGTCGCTGGAGGGGTCAACTCAGTGGTGATGACAGATGCTGGCGATGGGAGGGTGGCCGGTGGGGGCTTAACGGCTGGATCAAGGAATGAATCCAAGTCGAAAGCTTCAAGGGCCGAGCGAACGGTATTCCGCCAGAGGGAATAGTTGCTTCGATCAAGGCGAATAGCAAAGTTGGGAGGATGAAAGTTTGGGTGAGTTCCATCAGAGGAAGCGGAGAAGAGCAATTGAGTGGGAGAGGTAGGATTGTTGGCCATTGGATCGATTGATCGTGTGTTTAGGCTGATACCATGTAAAGCAATAAGGTTTGCAGAGAAAGATGATTTGCTCTTCTCATTGATGTCAGTATAAATAGATTACAAGGAGGTTACAATTTAACCTAAAGAGATTTGGAAAGATCCTTTCCTTAACTAATAAAAGATATGATATATACAAATATCTAAATATCTTAACACAGTGCTTGAAACGGATGTTTTTGAAGTTTGTTCTGAGCATATGAATCTCTTCTTCCGTTATGAGAATTTCTCATGGCACTTTATAATCGTTGTTAAGTGCATTAATCACGCCTAAACCACATTCAACAATGAGGTTCCTGATGCCCTTTCTTATTGTAGCCTTAATATACTAGTGTGGAAAGTTGTTGCTTATGTTTGTAACACTTATCTAGACGGGATCACAAGATGAAAGATATCAACAACCTGACTATTATCATTCCTCAAAATTCGTTCGTTACTACAGTTGCCAGAGGATTTGACATAATCATATCTACATTTAGTTTATAGAAACTTCTAGGTGGTTTTTTCTACTTCTGTAGCCTTGCTAGTTTTTTCTTTTTTGGGTTTGGCTTCTATTATTTGTGCTTGGGACCAACTGCTTATGGGTGTCAATGTGTCATTATTTGATACATAGATTGGGACCAATTCTCACAACCTGTGCAAAGTTTGTATTTCTCAACTCCCAAATGACCAAATGTCAATGGAAAGGATTTGACTCATACAAATAAGATGACATAATTTCATTAAAATTGTACGGAGTAACTTAAATTATAAGTGAAGAACAGTAAAAGAGTATTAGAACAAATAATATATCGAGCTTAATTATTAAAGAATGAAATTAAGTCTGTCTGAAGAATTGAATTTATTTTCTGTTGTGAAAAAATGTCCCCACCTCTATTAGATCGAGTCACTATTTACTTTAATAGATTAGTTCCTTTCAAAAAAATGGCTACACATACACATTTATAATTTAGGGTATATAATGAATAGTTATTGATATTTTGTTAAGGTTTATTTTATATTTTTTTTTTATAATAAGGTTTATTTTATATAATAAGTAGAGAGTTAAAGAAAAATATTTTTTTTTATCTTTTTAAAATAATATTATACTTATTACTAATAAGTACAATATTAATTTAAAAAATTAATAAAAAAAAGTTAATATTTTATATAGTTTTTAGCTCTTTAAAAAACGTGTCACAAAGTCAAAATGACCTATACTATAGAACGGAGAGAGTAACGATTTGTATCGATCTGTGTGCTGCCGACTTTTTTTAAAGATTTTAATTAGTTAAAAAATGTAATGGGTATTAAAAAAAAATTTATGAAAAAGTTAGTGGAATGACGATGATGATTGAATAGTGAGTGTTTTATTAAAACTTGTGTAAAATCTTAAGACGACTTAAATAGACGCATGGAGTATAGCTAGGTTTGATTAAAAAAAACACAAATTGCCGATGATCAATACCGTTCTAGCCTTCTAAGCAGGTTTCTAGGTGGAACTAATTGTACCTATAGACTTTTATAACACTGAATTGCTACAGCTGAGATTTAATAATCGGATAACTTGCATCGGCATAACACCTAAAAAAAGGGTCTCTCTCCAGCTTCTCCATGTCTTCCTTAAGCAACACAACCCAAGCTTCGATCGTCCCGCCTGAATTCGGCGGCCCGTCCATGAGTATGCAGAGATTCTCTACCGGCAAAACCGCGCTCACCGCCCAGCCTGGCCTCCCCCACCCGAAATCCGTCTCGTAGTACGGCACCCTGCAGTTGCTACTGAACTTGAACCACTCCACCTCCCCCCTCGTGCTCCCGGAAACCACATCTCGTCGGGCATTATAGTACGTTCCGTCGCGATGGATCCTCATCACATACTCCGTGTCGTCGTACTTACTTATTTCTTCTTTGATCAGCGCTGCAATCCTCGCCAAGTCCACCGGCTTCGCCCCTGGCCACTCTACCCCCATTATCGATTCTATCACATTATTCACGCAATCACCTGCGAGTATATACTCCTCTTATTGCCAATTGATTTTTTTAATATATAAACAATATGTCAGGTAATGTTTCATCTTACCTGGTAATTGGGGATCCGTCCTGCTTCGCAGGTCTATCGCGTGCGATGAGACATGTTTGATCGGGTTTTTCGAGTCGGGTTTCTGCTGGGTGACGCGGATGAACGAGCCCCAGATGAGCGCAGCCAAGGCCTGGACACGGCTGGGTCGGTTCGTGCCGATAATGGAGAGCTTCTCTTGGAGGGAGGCGATCCTATGAGGAGCGAAAACGAAGCGTTTTGTAGCTAGCGAGCTTTCATGGTCGGAACCGGAAAACCCCATTCTCCCCAAGGTGGAAGGGTCTTTGGGGGGAAACAGGTGGCAAGAGTCAAGAACGCAGCCTCTGATCTCGTCGGCAGCTCCCCTCGCGACGGCTCCCCAGCAGTTGAGGAACGTCGCGAAGGCAGCTGCGTCGGCGATCTTGTGGGATATGCAGGCGCAGATGGAGATGCCGCCGCAGCTGAACGCGGTCACCTGGACGAGCAGGATGGGTTCGGCGCCCGCTGCAGGCTCGGACGCCAAGGGGCTGACGAGCTTCAGTTTGTCGACAATGGCGACGTCTCGGCGGTCCAAGAAGTGGCTCATGGAGCAGTCTAGCCGTGCTTCATAGTAGACTGCGCCTTGGTCGCTGCAGTCTATGTAGGAGTTGTCGACGATACGGCCGGCGAGGGGGTAGAGGCGGGTGAGGGTGGCTGCGAGGGAGTGTTTGAGGAGGCCTGGCGGCGGTGTGCCGCGGGTGGTGGGAGGGTAGAAGAGGTGGACCGGGGTGGGCTCGTGGCGGATCAATTGGTTAACCAAGGAGAATTTGAAGGTTCGGAGGTTCGGAGGGGTTGGGTTTGAAGGTTTGATGATCTCCCTTGAGATGATTTCAATCTGGTTAGACATGGTTTTTGGAGATGCAGATTCAATGGTGGCTTCAGATTGTTGATGTTTTGGGGTTTATATAATTGACAAGTCATTCAAATGGTTTGAATTGAATTTGGACTTTTTGCTAGGTAGGTGTATGTTTCATTTTTGAATTGAAGGGTCAAGCTAGATGGGCCACCAGTTAAGTGTCAAGGTAATCTACTAAGCTTTTTTTTTTAAAAAAAAAAAACAAAAAAAAACAGGTAAACCCACCTTTGTGTTAAACCTGGTACTTCGCATTTCTTACTTCTCTTATGTAGTTATTCGTCATATTTTCAGGGAATCGAATGTCGTGACTGATTATCTAGCTCGTAATGCCCATGCATCCTTTGCCGACGTCTGATGCGATTATGATTCAGAACTGCGTGTTCTCGTCCGCAAGGATACACTAGGAAGGGTCTCTGTTGCGGCCGACCCGACCTAATCTTTATTTTACGTCCAAAAAAAACCTGGGCACATAATCCAGTCACCCCATCAGGGGCAAACTAAGGTAAGGATCAACTGCCCCAGTCGGGGTGTCCTAGTGGTGTGGAGCAAGGGGTGGTATGGAGGTCCCGGGTTCGGTCCCTGCCTCCACCCCTTTTCTTAGTTTGCCTTGCTCCCTACTACTAGGTCGAGCCGGTCGGTGCAAACCGGTTTATCTAGTATATCTATATATGGCTCTTGCCAGCTGGGTTGTGTACACGAAGTTTAGCACTAAAGGTGGTTTCCTCGACATAAAAAAAAGAAGTAAAAATAAACTTGTTATATTGACTGGCCCTACCACTTTGCGGACATGCAGGGTTGAAGTGGGCTAATGAATTGAAAAGACTTGCATGTTGGAATTGGCGTTCACTTTTGATGGGGAATTTGCGGTGTATCTAACAACTTGTGGTGTATCCAACTTTAGTTTGGTCTTATCACTTGAAGGGTGTTTTTTAAAGGCTCAATTCCACTAACGCAGATTGATACTCGAACATGAAACCTCTATCTGAAATACTTCAGTTATTTTAACAAGAGTTATTCTAACAAGAGTAATTTGCTACTGAGCTATTTTTATGTGTCACGTTTGGATTTACAATGCTAATTATCGAACACCATTGAATTGATGAGTAATATACGTAATATTGGTAAGGTGTTCAAATCTGAAGAGTTGGGTCAAGATAATGCATAAAATGATATAAATATATAAATTAAAAGATTTCCCAATATTTCCTTTGCAAGATTTTCTCTGTTTTTGCCATATTTCAAAAGTTAAGATTAAGGTGTGTAATCTTTGTGACTTTTCTTCAGGTTTTACGTTAAAAGTCAAGACCAGAGGCTGATTGAGTTTGCCGCATTTTTTTTGGGAATTTTTTTTTATCACATGGACTTTAAGGAGAACTAGTACAATTCCCGCGCCATGGCGTGATTTTTAAACCAAAATCTTAATAACATAAAAAAAATATTAATAAAGGTTAAGATAAAATACATATAAGCAAAGTCTTCTAAATTAAAGTAGTATATAGATATAGTTATATAAATAGTTATATTAGAATTAGATTGAATTCAATGTTTTAAATTAAGCCCAATACTTAGTAAATAGGTTAAGATTAAAAGAAAAAATGTGATTGGTTTAAAGAGATAAAGGAAAAAATAAAAAAATTAAAGGAAATAAATAATTAAAAAAGGAAAAAAAACTTAATTTGTGGAAAGGAGAGAATTAAGGAGAATCCGACACCTAAGCAAAGTCTTCTAAATTAAAGTATTATATAGATATAGATACTTAGTAAATAGGTTAAGATTAAAAGAAAAAATGTGATTGGTTTAACGAGATAAAGGAAAAAATAAAAAAATTAAAGGAAATAAATAATTAAAAAAGGAAAAAAAAACTTAATTTGTGGAAAGGAGAGAATTAAGGAGAATCCGACACCTAAGCAAAGCCTTCTAAATTAAAGTATTATATAGATTACGATTACAATTACAATAATTGGGTGAAGCACAGCTCCAAAACACAACATGGCCAAGCACAACAGCGATCCACTAGAGCCGATATGAAAGATTGATTATCTGTCAAAAATTTAAACTTTTCTATAAAAAAATATCCTCACTAAAACCCCAAAAATCAAACTTAGGAACAAAGGGTTTGATGTGCCTCTAGTTGTCCTTTATGTAACCAGTATGAAGAAAATGCGACACATTTATTCAATGCATTGTTAGATATATCTGTCAATAAGAATAAACATATTGAAAGAATAATAAGAAACATAGAAAAAAATAATAAGACCTATAACATGATAATCATTGAAATCTTTTCACAACTATTAATTGCTCAGAAATGAGCACTAACTTTCTCCTTAGAGCATGAACATTTTGGTTGGCCCCAAGGCCATTAAAACCGCCAGCTAGGATAAGAAAAGAAAAAAGAAATACATAATGAGCTAAGGGCTCTGTATTCAGTCCCATATATAAGAAGCCAAAGTAACCGAGCCCATAGCGTTCAATTCGAGGAAGGGTGTGCTGCACGTGAGGCTTGATAACCGAACAGCTCACAAAACGACGCCGTTCGGCCTACAAAACCCATGAAATACCGCCTTTCACCCTCACCTGTAGAAAATTGGAGAGCCAATGCATTTGCTAAATATTTAGCAAACTTAAAATCTATGTTGTGATATATTCGTCAATTTAAAAAAATAATAAAAATTATTCTTGAGTTTGATTTAATTTTATCTATCTATAGACATCCATTTTGAATATGTTTTGAATAAAAAAAATTAATTCAAATAATACTCATATACTTGTATGTTTAGCATAAAAAAATAATTTTTATCACATTTTGCATGCAATAATAATAATAATAACATAATAATAATAATAATAATAATAATAATAATATATAATAAATAATATATAATAATAATAATAAATAAATAAATAATAATAATAATAATAATAATAACTTTATGTAAATCTTTTTCCTTATAATAAAGTTATTATTATAATAATAATAATAATAATAATAATAATAATAATAATTAAGTAATTGAAAAGGGTAAATAGTAAAAAGTAAGTTAATTGCTCAGGTCCGGGCTCACGAATGGGGGTGCAAATAATTAAAAGCTGAAATGAGGCCCTTAAGCTGATGTGGCAGAGAAAAAGTAAGTTAAGGGTCCAGATGTTAAGGGCCTCGGGTCTCACTAATGTTCATGCTCTTATGGGTGGGGTGGGGTGGGGTGGGGTGGGGGGTGGGGGTGGGGGTTGGTCAATGAGAAATAAAATTCTTTTTAAATCTATGATGTTAGGCATATGGAACATTGGATATATCATATAACCCAATATAGGATATCCTGGAAAAAAACACCAGAAAATGATTTGAGGATGACAAGATCAAAACAACACAACACAACCCTCAAAATAGATTGAGACGTCAAAAAAAAAGTTAAATGGAACTAGCCTATCGAGGGATTCACAAAACTAAATTTTGATGACGCAAAGGTCGCTTCAGGACAAACCACTTTAGATTTTGTCATCCGTGACAACCTTGGTAGAGTGGTGTCCTACGACGCGCATGGGCTTGGGAATGTTTCTTCGCTCCAACTCCAAGCTGAGTGTCTCGGTCTTCATGTTGGCCTTCTATCTCAGTCTTCATATTGGTCTTCTTGCATCGTGGTGGAAGGAGACTACCTGACAGTCATTAATTAATGCCCTCCATGGAATCGGGACGTGCCCATGGGTTATTGAGATGATGATCTTCGATGTTCTCGGTCTCTGCAAAGATTTCGAGATTGTCACTTTCTCCCACACCTTTTGGGAAGGCAACCAAGTTATTGACAAATTGACGTGTGTTAGCTTGATTTCTTCCTTCGCTAGTGAGCGGTGCCCAGCTCAGATCGAGGACTTTGTCCGCAAGGACATTATTGGGTTGTGGGTCAACTATGGTTGACCACCCCAAAATTTTCGCCTTGTATAAAAAAAAAACATGGCCAACCATCAGACTTGGATTGTAATTCGGCCGTCGTAATTTGCTTCTGGACATGGTGGAAAGCTAGAGCCAGTAGGCCGCAACGAATACACAACTCTAAGCCAGAAGCGGAGCTAGAGGGGGTCCTGGGGGGGTCACGTGACCCTCCCCCTCACCCGACAAATTACCTAGGTGTATTATCCTCGTTGATAACTTCGTTTTGATATATAATATGCCTTAATCCGACATCTGAATAAAAAGTTGTGAATGTTTAAAAATTATAGATATATTAACTACTTTAATTTTATTTTAATAGACTATAATACTTTTATATTTTACTTAAATTGATATTCACATATTCTAATTCATCTCGAGAGCTTCGAAATAATAGATTATATTAATGCATTGTATTCTTAACATGTAATATTAATGCATAACTAGATATCAAAATCGCATAAAGTCTTTTAGGGCCGCTATGTTCGTTTTATATCTTTGTAGTAGTTTGTAATATCATTTGATACTAGTTTGTACTATCGAACATATTGTGTGTTTTACGTTTTTTTTCTTCTTGATTTTATTGTCTACTACTATGGTGACCTCCTGCCCAAAACTTTCTGGCTCCGGCCCTGCTTTAGGCTCTGGACAACCCCTCCTATAGAGAGGTATGGTGTGACTCTCTATACCAAAAATCCGGAAGCTTTGGAGGATAAACACCCTACAACCCTCTTCTTCTATGCCGAGAGCCACATTTTCTTCTCATTTACTTGTCTATAATCTTTTTTTTTTAGAACAAAATGTGCTTTCATTAAGCCATGTCATCATACATAACCTCCTCTAGTCCTACTAGTAACATGCTATTTGAATTAAAAATGAGCTCATTTTATGGTTTCAGACTCGCCAGTATATGGGATGCTTTGTTTCCCTCACGCAGGGTGTACGACCAAGCACTATAGACAAACTCAGTCCTCACTTTTCGGATCCCTCGTAGGACTGCGCCAAGCTACCCTCGGACCACCTCCCCCTTCTTCAGCTTGTGGATCAAAGAAAGGCAGTCCAAATCTAACACAACATGGGTAATGCCCGCATCCGCACTTTTCCTCATAGCCCATAATAGGCTTCCCGCCTCAGCCAACTCGACTTCCTCCGTTTGTTGTAATTTCCTCGTCCCTGCCAGACACTAGCCTCCCCCCTCGTCTCTGATCATGAAACCAGCCCCACATCCCGTTCCGATGTCAACCGTTGCATCCACATTCACCTTCAGCTCTCCCAGGCCTGGTCGCACCCACTTGGTACCATTCTGGGGTAGATTAGTAGTCTTAGAAGTGCCCACTATAATTGTTTCCTGCCTAAACTCAGTTTGTTCCTCACCAGCTTGCTCGAATACTCGTGTCGCCTCTACTTGTGCTTCTTCGAAAATTCTGGCATTTCGACTCTTCCAAATCCCCCCAAACTATCATACACCATTCCTTGATCGCCTCCTTTGATTTGTAGTTCAACATATATTCAAAGCAATCAAAGACTGTTCTCATACCATGACCGACCTTCTTCAATGTTGGTGAACAACTCCAAATCGAGTGCGCCCTTCCACAATGCAGAATAACATGTGCTCGGGTCTCAAGTTGTCCACAAAGCTTTCTTCTTCCACCCATTTAGCTTTCGCCATACCCTTTCCCTAATTTGGTGAAAAATCACCTTCTTTAACCTCCCTAGCATCGTCGACAACCCTAGATATCTCTTGTGCTTCTCCACCTCCCTCACTCCTATCAGGATTTGTATCTCTGTTCTCCTCTCCTCTGCACATTGCTACTAAATGACAATTTGGATTTTGTAAAATTTACCTATTGTCCCGACGCTTCTCCGTATACACGGAGGATATCAACAATTTCCTTGCTCTATTGACATGTTGCATTTGCAAACAATACACTATCATCAGCAAAGAACAAATGAGATACGGGTGGCGCCGACCAAGCTATAGAGATGCCCTTCAATCGTCCTTGCCTTTCACTGTGTCAAAGCATTCCAGAGAGGGCTTCTGCACACAAAAGAAATAAGTATGGTGACAACGGATCCCTTTGCCTCAATCCCTTTTCCAGCACGAAAAATCTCATCGGGTAACCATCCATCAGAACTGAAAAGGATACCGAGGTTACACATCCCATGACCAATCGAATCAACCTCTCGTTGAAGCCAAAATTTCTCATGATGTGCTCTAAGAAGCTCCACTCAACTTGTTCATAAGCTTTCGCCATGTCTAGCTTCAATGCTATGTACCACTTCTTCCCCTTCTTCTTTGTCTTCATGTGGTGGAATATCTCAAAGCCCGCTAGCACATTGTCCGCAATTAGCCTTCCTGGCACAAACGCACTCTGACTCGCCGAGATCAGCTTCCCATACACATATTCTTGATCCTGATAACAAGGACTTTGGACACAATCTTGTAAAGTACATTGCACAAACTTATAGGTCTAAAGTCCTTCATCTGACAAGGGTCCTTAACTTTCGGGATAAGAGTGATATATGTGTAGTTAAGGTCCCTCGGGATGTTCGATCCCTCAAGTATATCAATGACAAATTTACTAACATCTGGTCGAACAATATGCCAGTACTTTTGAAAAAAGATAGTTGACATATCATCGGGCCCGGGTGATTTTTAGGGTGCATAGAGAAAAGGGCAGAGTGTACCTCCTCTTTAGTGAAGGGTTGTAGCAGCTCCGAGTTATCCTCTGCCGATATTTTTTGCTCAATTCCTTGAGTATTCTACGGCTACCCAGGCTCTCCCCTCACTATCCTTCCACACCAATCCCCTCTCATCCACTAATTTCTTCAACTTGTTCTTACGTTGTCTGCCTGAAGCTTTGGAATGGAAGAACGACGTGTTTCGATCTCCCCACTTGAATTCATTTGATCGGGCTCGTTGAAACCACATGACCTCCTCTTGATTCATCAAATCTCTCTCCCTTGCCTCGAGCTCCATCCTCTGTCGGACTCCCCTAGCCCCGAACCGCCGGTTGTTGAGTGCCGCTAACTCCCTCTTCACCTCCCTGAGCTCCTTCATAACCAACCCAAAATGATCCACCTCCCAGTCTCCCAGTCCTTCAAGTCAGTTTCACACCGACCTATTTTCTCCAAGATGCCACCCTTCTCCACCCCACTCCCTGGATTTTCCCAAGCGTTTTCAATCACTTCATCACACTCCCCATTCGTTAGCCACATGGTCTCGAATCTAAACAGACTCGGTCCTCTATGAAGCCTCTGTTTCTCTATCCTTTCCTCAAAAGCCACAGAGATCGGTACATGGTCGGATCGGTCTCTACTGAGATGATGAATTCTCATTTCTGGAAAGGTCTCCAACATCGCCTCATTTGCAAACCCCATATTGAGCCTCTCTTGTATGAAAGCATCTCCTTCCTTACCATTATTCCACCTAAATCGGTGGTATGTCCCTTAGTCCACAGACTTCCATTGTGTCCCTAAGCTCAACCATTCTCCAAAAATTAGGCTCATTATCTCATTCCTTGTCATCGGGGTTCACAACCATATTAATGTCTCCCACACAAAGCCAGGCCGCCCCATGTTCATCCTCATACAGTCGCCTAATCAGGCCAATTTTTAAGTGCTTCTCATCATGATTTGGCCACCCGTATATAATCTTATTCTTTTGTTGTTTCATTTAAACATGACAATTACTCTATCTATGAATTTTTTTTAATTTTGATCACTTAATACACCCAAACTTGTTAAATACAGTACACAACAATTACACTCTTAACATAACAATCATGATTCTGTTTGTATATGCTCCCCCTCATGAATGTGATAAAGATAATTTCTGGGCCTCACTATCATCAACTATTAGTAGTATTAATGAACCAATAATAATAATCGGAGACTTCAACGAAATACTTGAGCCTTCTGATAAACTGGGAGGGGTCACTCCTAATGCAAATAGGTTTTATAGACTCACAACGCTTATTGAAACCCATTACCTCACGGACACGATCACAACTAGAAACAAATACACATGGAGGAAGCGCTCCCACGGATATGATAACATTTATGAAAAACTAGATAGAGCTCTGGTAAGCCATAGCCTGATGCAACAATTTCCTAACTTATACACAAAAAATCATGCCTTCATCAGATCGGATCACACACAAATCACATTGGACTTAATGGACAACCAAAAACCGAAACTACAACCTTTTAATTTCGAAATGGCCTGGACTACTAGGCCGGAATTTGAAACACTTATCAAAAGTGCTTGGCGTGTTGACGTGTCGGAATCTCACTTATATAAACTAACTAAGAAATTGCAAGAAGTCAAAAAGAAAAGTAAGGCTTGGAGAAAATTTACCTTTGGTAACCTTTTTCGCCAAATAACATCTGTCAAAAATGAGTTGCATGTACTTCAATTACAATTATGTAACACATATGACCACAACCTAGATAACAAAATCAAAAGGCTATTTATCAAGCATTTTTCTCTCCTAAACTACCAGAACAAATATTGGGGACAACGAGCTAAGTGAAAACATATAAAATCAATAGATGCCAACACAAAGTATTTTCATAGAATAGCGACAGGATGCCGAAACAAAAATATAATAAAATCAATTCAGACTGTTGAAGAGATAACAGTAACCAAAGAAAAGGATATATATGAAATCATTAAGAGTGACTTTATAAAAAGATACTCACAACAAAAGAGATAGAGAATTCTGATTAATTTACTCGAAAATATCAGCAGGGAAATAACAGATGAAGACAATGATTGGGTAACTAGCCAAATCACCAATTCTGAAATTAAGAATGTTGTGTTTGGCTTGGCCAATGAAAAATCACCTGGGCCTGACGGCTTCCCAACCGGTTTCTTTAAGAAATATTGACATATCATTGGACCCTCTGTCATAAAGGCAGTCAAATGTTTCTTTCTTAGTGGCAGGATTCTAAAGCAAATAAACCATACCTTTATTGCTTTGATGCCCAAATGTGAAAACCATAAAACCACGTCCCATTACAAACCCATAAGTCTATGCTCAACAATGTATAAAATCATCTCAAAAGTATTGGATTCTAAACTAAAAAAAATACCTAATATCATCAACCCTTTGCAGAGTGCATTTACAACAGGGAGATCCATACAAGACAATATCATAATCGCTAACAAAATATTTCACTCCTTTTTCAAGAAAAAAAGGCAATCTGGCTGGATGGCTGTTAAGCTCGACATGGAAAAAGGTTTTGACCTTGTTGACTAGGATTTCCTTCTAACTATTTTGGGTAGCTTTGGCTTCTCCCAACGGTTTACGGGATGGATAAAGGAATGCATTACTACAGTTACTTACTCGGTTTTAGTAAACAATGAACCCATTGAACTAATTGCACCAGAACGTGGCCTTAGACAAGGAGACCCTCTATCGTCTTATCTTTTCCTAATTCTCACAGAACTCCTTGCTTGGGGACTTTACAAGGAATCTGAAAAACCCCGTAGCCACTTGGGTATCTCCATCGTACGTAGTGGAACTAGAATCCCCTTTTTGCCTTTTGCTGATGATATTGTTTTTTTTTGCATCTTCCACAAAGACTGCATGTGATCAGATAAACAAGGTTCTTAAGGAATTTTCTTCTCTATCAGGACAAAAAGTAAATAGACACAAGTCTCATTTCCAAGTAACCCCTAACCTAACAACAAATCAGAAAAATGTCATCCATAATGAACTATAAATTCCTTTCACTAACGATTTGGATAACTATCTGGGTTGCCCTATCATTAGTGGACGAAAAACAAAGGAAGCCTTTAAAGATTTTCTTTCCACTACCAAATCACAACTCCACAGATTGAAAGCTAATTGTCTATCCCAAGAAGGGTGATGCACCCTAATTACAACAACACTATCAACAAAACCCCTACATTTAATGCAATGCTTTCTATTGCCGAAATATGTACACTTGGAACTAGATAGGATTAACCAGAATTTCTTATGAAATAAAGGCCCAAAACATAAACCACTTATCAGCTCGTTTGAGGTTTGCAAATCCAAAACCCATGGGGACCTTGGTCTCCACAGTTCAGAGGACATGAATAAAGCATTACAACTAAAACTAATATGGAAAATATTGGTTGAACCAAGTAGTCCTTGGGTTTCTGTAGTCACAAAAAAGTATCTCAAAAACCAAACATATTAAATTATCATAAAAAGGGTGATTCTTCTTGGAAATGGACGCAACTTATAAAATTACCACATCTTTTCAAGGAAGGTCTCTAGTGGTCTATTGGTAATGGTGAAAGCATAAATTTCTCAATGCACCACTGGTTCGACGACTCGCCCCTCATCACAATGATTACTAATGACCAACAATTTGACCCTCAAACAACAGTCTCACAATTCTTACACGATGATAAAACATGGGATATTACAAAACTAATCAGCACCACCCAACGAGCACTATCAAGGGAAACAATAGAATCCATAGTAACGACCCCGATTCCAAAAAGGATACACACTGACATACTATATTGGAAATGGAGCAAGAATGGTTGATTTTCTAAAAGTTCTACAATAGCAATGATCAATAATATGAAACACCATCAAAAATCCGACATGAGATGGATTTGGAACCTTGATGTACCACCTAAGGTCAAAACTTTTCTCTAGAAGATTACAAAAAATGGAGTACCTAGTACCTACCTCAGTCAGACTTGCTTCTCGTAGTATGTGATGAATTCCGGTGGTCCATATAACGTGGGAGATCAACACATCAGAGCGCATCATGCGCACCCAAGCCGAGCACATAAGACCAGCGGGTTTCCATCCTAAACCCAATTGACAATAAGAGGAGTAGCCCACTGACTTATATGCAAGGCTCGGGGTTCCGTGTTTTCGATGTGGGACAATCATCCACACATCACAACACACTCCCTCAAGTGCAACTCCCTGGCCTCGCGATATGAGCCAGTTGCACTTGATGTCTTGCCTTAAGACCGGCTAGCCCAGTAGATAGATCGACCAGGGTCCCGTACCGCACCGCTCAGATACCATGATGAATCTCGGTGGGCCATATGACGCGGGGGGGGGGGGGGGGGTCCACACGTCCGAGCGCATATGCGCATCCAAGCCGAGCACACAAGACCAGCGGGGTTTCATTCTAAAACCAATTGACAATAGGAGGAGTGACCCACTGACTTATATGCAAGCCTCGGGGTTCCGTGTTTTTCGATGTGGGACAATCATCCGCACAACAAACACGCCCCCTCAAGGGCAACTACCTGGCCTCGCAATATATGTCAGTTGCACTTGACATCTTGCCTTAAGGCCGGCTAGCCCAGTAGGTAGATCGACCAGGGTCCCGGACCGCACCGCTCTGATACCATGATGAATTCCGGCGGGCCATATAACGTGGGGGTCCACACGTCAGAGCGCATCATGCGCACCCAAGCCGAGCACATAAAACCAGCGGGGTTCCATTCTAAAACCAATTGGCAATAGGAGGAGTGGCCCACTGACTTATATGCAAGGCTCGGGGTTCCGTGTTTTTCGATGTGGGACAATTATCCACACATCACAACAGTATGGGAGTGCCGACTACCTGCCCTCACTATGACTCAAATTATGAAGACCTCACCCACCTTTTTTGGGATTGCCCCATTTCGCTAGCCACAATATCAACACTGGAGTCTGGAGACCCCCACAGGATCCATTGCTAATAACGAAACTCAATAGCTACTTCACCCAAGGAACTAATTTAAACAGTATCATCAAGGATATCAAAGAAGTAATTGGAACTCCTCGCTTCACTAAGCTAGTATTCGCTTGGTGGAGAATTTGGTACTTCTGCAACAATTCTTTATTTGAAAGCATTAGGTCGGACGCTATAGGCATTGTAACTTTCATAAAGGACCAAACCTTTCTGTCGAATTATTCTAAGCAACACGATGACAATCTGGATGAACACCAAAATGGCAAAAAGAACCAATCCCTAACAAAAGGCAAAAGAAAGAAAACAAAATGGCAACCCCCAAGACCAGGAACATATAAACTCAATTTTGATGGAGCCTTTTCTTCGCCCTCCAAGGGCTCATTTGGATTCATTATCAGAGTTCATACCGGAACGCCGATCTACTTTGGTGTTGGGCCTTCCCCTATCTCCTCTATTGCTGTTTCCGAGGGTTTCGCTTTGTGGAAAGTGGTTATAGCGGCACGTGACCTAAACATGGTCTTGGGATGCCTACAGGAGATTTTGAGATGATTGTCTCAGACAGTCTAGTCTCCTTAGGTTTCTTTAGAACATTTGAGATTCGTCATGCCTATAGGGAAACAAATCGTGTTGCGGACCGTTTATCGCATCTGGACCTTGCTTTCTTAGGGTTCTGTGACTCCTGACGATTTTATACTTCGTAATTTCATCCGTTTGAATGCTCTTGGCACGGGGTACCCTATTGCCAAATTTTTCCCGATTTAAAACAAAAAAACAAAAACAAAATCATTTTCGATTTTTTTAGGAAAAAAAAGATTTCGAAATATTTTCAGTTATGATTTAAAGATCCCTTTCTTGCTTCTACCCCCCTCTATCTCCTTTTCAAAAGCCTGCAAGTTCCCCCACTTACACCTTCATCTCCATTTCAATCCACAGATTGGATTTGATTAAACCCTCCCAAATCCCACCTACTCACCCCCAAATTCTAAAATCCAAACCCAACAACAAGTAACATCAATTTACACAGACGAATCACACCCCTCTTTGATTTGAGCTAGAAGAAGGATCCAGAAACTAATTTGCTCGACGAGTCTTTGGGTGCGGAACGGGGAAGACGAAAGATGACATGGACGAGAGCGGATGACGACCTGTTCGAGGCTGCCGTTGCGAAGTTCGACGACGAGGAGGACCCGGAACGGTTGCGGAAGATCGCAGGCGAGGTCCCCGGTAAGTCGCTGGAGGAAATTAGGGTTCACTATGAGGCACTGGTTCACGATGTGATGTTGATTGAGTCGGGTCAGGTCGATCTCCCGGTTTATGCTGACGAATCGGCGGATTCGCCCCGCTCCGCCGGCTGCAGTAAGAGGAAGCACGGTGATGCCGAGAGGAAGAAGGGCACTCCTTGGACCGAAGAAGAGCACAGGTTAATTTCAAATTTTAATTTTAGGTTCAATCCATTGCTTGAATTGACTCAATTTTTATTAGGTTTAATCAATTTCTTTCTGTTTGTTGTGTTGGGTTTGAACATTTGAGGTAGGTTTTAGGGTTTGGCCTAGTCAAGTGGAATTGATTTTTAGACGGAGTTCAGAATCTCAGAAGATTAGTTACTTGGGCACTTTGCTTATCAGAAATTCTCTAACAAATCAAAATCGTTAACTTCTCAATCGAATCCCAATCAATCTTGCAGTTTCTGCATTACAAGCACTTCAAAATGGGGATTCATTAAACTGAGTAAGATATAAGGGAGAAAAAACTTGTTGGTGTGTATGCACTCCACTTTGCCCCTAGTGCTTCAATCAGGACATTTTGTTTTGACCCAGCTTTCATTGTCTGCATATCTCGGTGTTTTACATCAGTCGCCTTTGTAACCCCCGATCCGCATTCTTGAGCTAATTGAGGCAAATTCTTTAGAATTGCTGAGTTTCTGCACTGTTGAAATGCTATCTTGGAATGATTAGTAGCTTTTTGTTGCTTTATTTAACACCAAATCCTGGAACTGAGACTGGATGAATGAGGGCATGATGCAAATGTGGTCAAGTGTCTTGTTAAATGAGTAGATCGTCCTCATCACTATGCAAATGGGTATGGCTTTTGGAATTTTTTTAAGCGTAACAACATAAGATGTCCTTGTTATAAGGAGCCAATTCTTGAGGATATCCTGTAGACTAGCCCATCTCTCCACCGTTGAAAGTTAAGCTTTTGAATGTTTCTCCATTAAGGGTTGACTGTAATGGTTGATTCGTGGTAAAAAGAAGTGCCCACGTCTTGGCCTTGCTCCTTGAGTGTTCTGTTTGGATTAAGTCCATTGACTTGCCATCAAATGTGCTGTGAGAAACCAAATCCAAGCGTTCAAGCCTCAAACTCTCTGCGTAGCTTCTTTCTCAATGATCAGTATGATGGCTTGCTGAGCTTTCAAAGAAATTCTGATAGGAAATGGATAATTGAGTTGCCCTAACTTGTGCCCCAGACAATATCGTATTGCTCGTAGAAGACTGATAATGGAATACCATCTTGGAGGGCAGTTAAAACTTTTCGTGCATATTGATTCCTGGAGCGTCTGCAATTGCTTTGTTGATCAGCACTCTTGGGGCATAAATGTAGTATTAGTCCAGTTTGATCGTTCGTGCATGATTCTGTAATTTCACTTGCTCTAGATCTTTTCTTGATATTATAGTTTTTTTTTTCACATTAGGCTTCCGCAAGTGCTAATCTTCTGAAACTGAAATCGCGATTTCCCCTCCTTTAATGGACACATCATGCTTCTTTTACAGACTGTTCTTGAAGGGACTGGAGAAGTATGGAAAGGGAGACTGGAGAAGCATATCACGAAGGTCGGTGGTGACAAGGACTCCAACCCAGGTGGCCAGCCATGCGCAGAAATACTTCCTTCGCCAAAGCTCGGGCAAGAGAGAGAGAAAAAGGAATAGCATCCATGACATCACCACTGCCGAAGACAAATCAGTGACACCCCCTCAGCCCCCCCTAAACCCTAACCAAGGTGGCTCATTTGGGTATCAAGATTTCAGCATTCCCAGGTGAGCTTTAAAGTTATGCGGTAGCTCAGTAGAATCGATCATCAGTTGGTGAAGTAAATAGATGGGGTGGAGTATAGAACCTTGAAGACCCAATTCATACACTACATATATGATTACATGGTGGTAAACATAGTTAAATTTTAGAAATCCATGCTTGGAATGTTTCTTTTTTGTCTTATGAACGATGTTTTGGGCCGTCTGTGGGTATCCAGTATAGTAAGCTATGGTTAATCATGGTGTTAGTGCCATCAGGAAGAAAGTTCATTCAAATGATGAATGCAACAGGTATTATGCTTACCATTCAGCCCCGGCATGACAGCTCAAATGGGCTGGCAGCTGGTTATTGTCGCACAGTTACACAGCTAAATTTCTCAAGGTTTCTGTTTCTGGGAATTCATGGTTGAAGTTTGGCAAATCTCAACCGTAAAAAAAAATAACCGACGGTTAGATCTGTCCCTTTTTCACCTCCCATCCCCATCCCCACCCTTTTTCTTTTCTCTTTTTCTTTTAATTCTTTTTTTGTGAGTGCAAAATCCAACTTCATCCATCGATTTGATGGCCAAATTCATAGAATCCAAACCCCTGTGTCTGATAACCTTAGCCTAAGATCAAGTTATTGGAATCATCTAACCCTAAAATTAGTGTTGGTGAAGTTATTAGAATCTTAGCCTAAGATGGTATTAGCAGGTTGGATTTATGAGGATCAAAGGCCTGTTTTTTCTGTAAATTATTATGAAATTGACATGATGTAACGCTTGAGGCTGGAGCTTTGATAAGGTGGTTTTACAGCGGCGGAGTATAAAAGTGAAGTTACAAAGATGAAATCTCATATCTCGTGTCTCCTCATCGTTTACTGAATGTGGTAACATAGGTTGTCTCTCACCGGAAATGACTTGTGTGTAGTACCCATAGATCCTCGGTTCGAACTCCAGAATGACCGCTCTTTATTTATCAATTCAAGGTAACATAGTTGTCCACTAATGCCTTTAGTAGGAGTCGAAAATTGAAACTGATGTTACATCTGAGATACAACTTACTCGTGTTGTTTAGGAGTTGAAATTAATGAATTATGTGGGTAAAATACATGTTAAATTAAACGATTTAATCTAGTATGGTGTTTGATAATCTTAAGTGTCAGGTAGTTGATACATATTAGTTGATAAGGAAAAAAAATGTGAATAGAAAAAGAAAAGTTATAAAAACTTTGGGATGTTAAAAGTTGATAAATTATGTGTGTTAAATATATGTTAAATTAAACTGATTATAAGCTATTTTATATCTGAATCTGAATCAAGTATTATATAATTCATTAAAGGGTTTGACCCTCCCATTCTGAAGCGAAATTACTTGTATTATTAATACTAAATGACACCAAAGTTGTACAAAAGATTCGAGTGTGGAAAACTGGAGATGGAGATGGATATGCAGTATGCAGTAGTGGACTGAACAAACAAAGGGGATGGAGTGATCGGATCATCACCGTACTATTCTAACTTGTTCTGATCCACATCGTAATATGGATCTTTTGAAGTAGACAAACTCTCCACATGATCTCACCACTATACTGTGTTTGGTAGTAGATTTGTTTTTAGAGATTATTTTGGGAGATATAGATTTTTAGGAGATGAATATTTTATTTTTTTTTAGATTTTGGAGTTTTTGGAGATTGAGATTTGTTTAATTAATAATCTTTTTAGGGTGTTTGGTATGTATAAAATTTTGGCAGATTGTTTTCCATTGAAAAAACAAAATTTTCTTTACCCCACTACCCTCCCATCAAGGGCAACAATGAACTTGGGAGGTAGGGCTGGCACGGTACGGTACCATGGTGAATTTTCGATTACCACGTACCGTATCGATACCACTCGGTATGAGATTTTCTGTACCACGTACCAACCGACTAGTTTCGGTTACCTAAACTATTAGTACCGAAACTAACCGAATGTCGGTACCGTGGTAACCGAAGACACTATTTTCATGCCTAAATTTGCGTTTTATACACTGTGGTACCATCGGTACCGACGGTACCGATATTTAATTTTTTTTTAAATAAATATATATTCGGTACCACAGTACCGAATGTAGTCTACAACCCTACACAATATTTAATTTTAAAATATATATATATATATATATATATATATATAGAGAGAGAGAGAGAGAGAGAGAGAGAGAGAGAGAGAGAGAGAGAGAGAGGTTGGTTCTAGTGTACTCAAGCATTATCGTGTATCATGTGAACAAATCTGGGCCATTGATTAGATGAAATGGATGGATGAGATTAAAAGGCAATTTTAGCTTTTTTTTTAATTAAAAATCAGTGGGACCCACGTTTTTTCTTGCCCACTTGCTGAATTGGGAGCGTGTGTGATGCACTCTCTTGAAATTATTCGATGGTATATCTGGATTATTTGATCGTATCGATGGATTATTCGATGATATCCACTTGCCACATGATGGGGCGGTTATTTTTTTCTTCGAATTATTCGATAGTATCACTGAATTATTCGACCGTATCAATGGATTATGCAATAGTATCGATGGATTATTGCATAATATCGCTTGATTTTCTACAAATTATTCGATAGTACTGCTTCATTATTCTATGGTATCACTTGATTATTCGATGGTATCGCTTGATTATTCGGTTACTTATGTCATTTTAACAAATAAATAAAAATTATTCGATAGTATCGCTGAATTATTCGTTGATATCACATGATTATTCGATGGTATCGAGACATTTTTCATTCATATAACCGCAAAAACCCATCTTAGGAAGCATAGAATCGATCGATACATGCGAATAATTCGGATTTTCTCCCGAATACTAACCGATGCAAATGTTACAACTATAAACCTATCCATATACCAATCTAGAACGATCTGAAATTTTGATTTCCCCCTTATACAATAACGTCGGTGAAAGTTGAGCCCACATCTACAACTCAAGGGCTTCAAATTTCATTCGAAAATCAAATTTTGATTTCCCCTTTGCCCCGTATCAAGTAACAACAGTACTGCACCCCAAAATTTAGGTTCTTCAAACATCCAAATCAAAATTAGGCAAAAAAAGAAGTGAATATATGAATTTGAATATTCAATATTGTAAATTAAACACTAACGATTGAGGAAGAGCGATTTTTGCATTCAATCTGAATCCAATAAAATAAAGCCTTGTTTGTACCAAAATCAAAATAAAAAACGCTAAACAATACATCACAACCGATCTGGATTTTGGTCTCTATCGCATACCAAAATCAAATGTACAATCAACCCTTGATATAGGGCTTGGACACAACAATGTCAAACAAGAAGGATAGATCGAGGGATTCAGATGAAGAACGAACCTGGTCGGCGACTCGGGGTGCTGCGTCATGGGCTCGGTTAGGCTGCTAGAGGGCTGGACTGCGTCATGGGCTCTGATTACTCAGTAGTCGGTATCGCACCCTTCACCTGCCATCGCAAGAGTCGTCGCCTTCTTCGCCTACCATCACCTCTCCCTCCGCCATCTTCGATGGGAGCCATCGCCCTTCGCAATCGCCCGATGTGCCTTTGCCGCCTTCGCAGTCGTCGTCCGCCTTCATCGCGCCTTCAATGGAAGAGAGAGAGGAGTCGAAGCCCTAGTCGGAATCGTTTTCACTGGCCCTGATCGATCACCACTCCTTCACTTTCTCTTTTCTTTCTAGCAGAGGCGCGATTGTGGATTAGGGTTGGGGTGGGTATTTGGGTTGCCCATACCGTGTACCGTACCGACTAGCCTTGGTATCGAGATTTCGGTTACCGACTTCTTGGTACCAATGTCCGATTGGTAAGGTTGGTAATCGGTTGGTATGGTAATTTTCCTACCACCGCCCAACCCTAGGAGGCATAATCTCCTCTAGATTTTGTTTTTTTGAAATCTCCATAATCGGATGTCGAACACAACCTAAAACTTGATTCCTCTTTTTTTTTTTAAATATATTTTTAACATCTTGAGCTATGTCGTATAAAAGACCTTGCCTCTATCAACTTAATCTATTATTACAAATTTACAATCAATGTATGTTCAAGGAAAATAGTTATAAATGGACACAATTTAATAAAGACTTTCAAAAGATTATATTTATATGGATGCTTTAGAGTTTAGTCTGCCCTTACATAGTTATATTGCTGAATTTCGAAGGAAAAAAAACCATAATTTTGGGATATAATTGGATATAGAGAATTATAAATAGAACAACTAAAAACACTTAAAGAAGATAAGAACGTTACTCAGATTTCATTCGTTATTCATGCTTTTGGTGTGCATTTTCACTAGTTATTCATGTTTTGGTGTGAATGAATATGGAGAATGAGAAAAAGAAGGTGAATTCCACATACCACGTATAATTTACTTCAAATAATTTGAACTATAATTTTATATATGCGTGTATATTACATAATGGATATGATAAACCTGGAAAATATTGGTACTAGCTAGGTACGAAGTGAAGATCTCAGATTTGGACTTGATAGCTAGCGAGCCGTCAGATCTTGATCACGTCAACGACCTCTCGTACGGAGGCAAAAGAAAGACCACAGAGCTCAAAGAAGAACCACCACTAGAATCAAACAAATAGGAACTCTAGTGTAAAACAGGGCAAAAATCTTTGTTAAGGATTTGCTTGACATAGTAAATATATTTTAAATCTTTTGTTATAAATATAAGTTGAATAATTTAATTAATTTTTAAATAAAAAACCAGATCATAAGTAATATATAGAAGATAGAAAATCAAGAAAAGGAAGAGAGAGAAAGCGATAGAGAGAGAAAGCGAAAACCCTAACCCATGCCCCCTTCGACTCCGCCGCCGACTGCTGCTGCTAACCGGAGATCCGCCCAAAAGAAGAGCCACAACTCCAAGATGGCTGCTATCTCGACACCCGCCAGAAGAAATGAACCAGGATCGGCGCTCCTTAGAGGGCAAAAAGACCAATGAAGGCAAAGGAAGCTTCAGTGGAAAAATCGGCAAAAGCCTGTTCGATGCTCCCTCATCATCAATTAACCGGATCTGGAGCCAAAAAATTGAAGATTATGTCGAAAATCGACGCTCGATGGCGAGATCTCAGGACTATTTTAAGAGCGATGTTCGCTGGCGGCGAGTTCGGGGGGCTGGTGGTGGGCGTCTCCTTCCTCTCTCGCGTTCCTGGTGGCGTGGGGCTGAAGGGCGCGTCCTTGGTTCCCTTCTGCTGGCCTCACAGACTGAACCGATGTTGAAAGTCCGAAATGCCTATGTCAGGTTTTCTCTCCCCTTCAACCTTAACAATCATAAATGTCTGTTTTGCATTTTGCCAAATGAGCAATCTGAGCATAATCTCTTACATACCCTTGAAAAAATCAGTGAATCCGAGAAAAAAAATTGAAGTTTATGCTTTTATTACCCTATGTTGGATGTGTTGCTTACTGTCGGGGCTGTCTACTCTCTTTGTTCTGCCTAATGTCTGTGAATCCAAGAATAAAATTGAGAACTTAAGAAAACAAATTGACTGCGGGATGTTATGCAATCTGTCTATGTTTTGGCTACTTGAAAACAGTCCTGTATCTCTGAATCCGAGCTTTCTGTCTTTGAACCCCAAGCATGTTTTGTGCTTTGAAAAAACAATTCATATTTGACCAAATCCGAAATCCGGCCCAAAATGAGAAGCTTCAAATAGTGACTCTCGGATCAAAGATGACCACTCTTGAACCATGGAAAAAAGACCCTTCTAAATATAATTGCCTTGAACAAAATATCAAACTCCTGAATGTTGCTTGTGCACTTTTACAGAATATTTGTATGCTCTGCTTGTGGTTTAAATTACTACAAAACACAAATGAACATTGGAACTTTGAATCAAGTAGAACAAAAAGACCCTCGTGGATCCAAGAGAACCCCATGGCAATCCCTCGAAGGAATGAAATACGAAGCATGAAGATCACAAACGAACAAATGAAAATCGAACAAGAAACTGAAAAATCCATTGACAGACAAAACAAAAGAAAAGATATCAGACAAGGATCAAAAGATTGGGCAAAGGGATCGCAGCGAGTGGAGTTGAAGAAAAACGATCCATATATACTAAACCATCCAGCTGATCACTCTAGACTTATGCTCTGCCTCTCGACTCAGTTGATGTGGAAGAACCATGAATCTATGCACAAAGTTAAAGGTATTGTACTCTTGGACCTAGCATTTTATTTTGAGAAATTTTATTGTATAGACCACTTAAATAGTATGCAAAGCAGGGCGTATTTACCCAGTTTGAACAACTTGGCTTCTAAAATATGGAAGTTTGTTGCCCTGTGGTATATTGTTGTGTGGACTCATTATTCTCGATCTGTCTTGCTCTAGCATGTGTTTGTCTCACGTTATGCTGTTAATGCCTTTATCACTGGGTGGCTTTCGCGGTTGTTAAGGACACTGATCAGTTGTAGATGGGCAAACCTTGAACAAGTCTTGAGACGTCAGAAATCAAGGAAACAGGATGGATGAAACCACATGGATCAAATCTTGATTGATGGAAAAAGGATGGATGAAACCACGTCAAAGATACAAAGAGCAATTGGAAAGATGAAAGGGAAGATAGATGACTGGCATAACGTTCCCCTTGACCCCAGGTGTGCCTTGCTCTCTCTTGTTTTCACCTCTAGTTCCTTATCCTTGCTGCCGATCTTTCCTTGGTTGCTTATATGCATTCTGAACTCGATAAAAGAACTAAACTGTACTTTTGAGTACATGACCGAATCAAACTGAGCACATGACCTAACATAGAAACTCTTTGAACCCTTCCTACTTTGCACTCTACAATCCTTCTCTCCGTTTGGAGAAAGATAAGAACTCAATAAAACATACTCTCTGCTCGCTAAGAAAACATCATAAGAAACCAATGGATCATAAGAAGAAGAAACCAAGAGGGAGGAAAAAGGTCTATGACCTAAATATCGACAAATGGATGAAGCAAATAGAAATCACAAACCAGGAACGCAAGCGAAAAATAAATGATGATAACATAAACTCAAGGAATAGAAAAAGGGACTATAGAGAAACAAACGCAAGCACCCTAAGAAGAAACATTACTACCAACATAAATATGGAAAAAAGAACAAGTAAATTGACAACTAAAGCGAGTGAGAGAACATCGGGCAACGAACCCCGTAATATGACAATTAATTTAAGCAAGTATCAAGAATGAAGATTTGTACATGGAATTGTTGTGGTCTAGGAAAACGAAACTTTTGGACTGAAGTCGAGACATTCTGCAAAATCGAAAATATACAAGTCTTAGCACTTTTGGAAACAAAAACGGAAAACCAACCTTCCGATTCCACGTGGAAAAAGGAGGGCTTTGATTCCATTTGCTGGACGCCGGCCCGTGGTCGTTCCGGGGGTATTTGTATTCTTTGGAAAGAATACCAGCTTATAGGAGGAAAGTTAATGGTACTTGACAAAGATGAGCGATACACAACCCTTATCTTCGAGGACTACAATGCCAGAACCAAAGTTGCTTGCTGCATTGTTTATGCACCAGCCCAAGGCCATGGCAAAAACGAATTCTGGCAAAAACTAACTGACCATATCCTTCGACTCGAGTGCCCAACTATAGTCATGGGTGACCTAAATGAAATCCAAAGTCCGACTGAAAAGATGGGTGGAGCAATTCCAAACCAAACCAGATTTTCTAGAATCCATTCATTCAAGGATGCATGTAACTTACTAGATATCCCAACAATTGGAAATGAGTTTACCTGGAGAAAGAACAAAACCGGTCAAAACATTATTTATGAAAAACTGGATCGGACGCTGGTCCAACATCAAATACTTTAGTGGTACCCGAATGTAGCTACTAGAAACTACGCATTCTCATTGTCTGACCACTGCCCGATCTCAATTGAACTAAAGCAAAACAGAACAACAAAAGCGAGACCCTTCAAGTTTGAGAAGATGTGGCTTCAACAAAAGGATTACCGCAACATAGTCACTCGGGCTTGGAACCTTTCCTGCTCGGGTTCTCATATGTTCCAAGTAACAAAGAAAACTCAATACCTAAAAAAAATCTCGAAAGAGTGGAATAAAACAACTTTTGGGAACATCTTCCGACAACTCAAGGACATAGAAGAAAAATTGACAAATCTACAAAGTACAAACAGTTCATCACAACAAGGTGACAACAATAGTAGACAAATGCGCCTATTAAACAAAAAAAGCAAAATCCTCCAATTTCATAGTCAATATTGGCGACAAAGGAAGAAAACAAAACACCTAAAGCTTTCCGATACGAACTCAAGATATCATCATAAAGTCGCTACGGGACGTAGGAATAGAAAAATTATCCGAGAAATTGTATCAACGGAAAGAACGACTATTATAGGCGATGAAAATATCAGAAGAGAGATTCAGAATGATTTTGAAAAATGATTCAAAGAAGAAAGGATTAACAAAAATCTCTTAAATGAATATTTAGAACTAATAAACATAGAAATATCGCAACAAGACAATGATCTCCTCACAAAACCAATAACAAATCAAGAAATTAAAAAAGCTTTCTTTTCCATGGGGAAAGACAAGTCTCCCGGACCTGACGGAATGACGGCAGAATTCTACCAACAATACTGGGATATCGTTGGACCCTCAATTACAAAAGCAATCGAAGGCTTCTTTCACTCGGGGAAAATCCTAAGACAAATAAACCAAACATTTATATCACTAATCCCCAAATGCGAAAATCCGAAGACAACAAACAACTATAGGCCTATTAGCCTCTGTACAACGCTATATAAGGCAATCGCAAAAATTCTCTCGGATAGACTTAAAATGGTATTACAGAAACTGATCCATCCGCTGCAAGTAGCTTTTATCAAAGATAGAGCAATCCAAGACAACGTGCTAATTGCACACGAAATCTTTCATTCTTTCCGTACCAAGAAGGGTCGTGACGGATGGATAGCGATCAAACTTGACATGGAAAAAGCATACGACAGAGTAAATTGGGAATTCTTATTTGATGTAATGACTAAATTTGGATTCTGTCAGAAATTCAGGAACTGGATTAAAGAATGTATCCAGACCATATCTTTTTCCGTGTTGGTAAACGACGAACCTACTGCAACCTTTCAACCAAAACGGGGACTAAGACAAGGAGACCCACTTTCCCCCTACCTTTTTATCCTAGGGGCAGAAATCCTGGCACGAAGACTACAACGACAAATCGATCTCCAAAACAATGATATCGGTTTCAAAACATCGTAAAGTGGGCCAACGATTCCTTTTCTCTCCTTTGCTGACGACATTATGATATTTTCTAAAGCAACAACAGAAGCCTGCAGAACGGTAAAAACCATAATAGACGAATATTGCGACATATCAGGCCAAAAAGTAAATTTCTAAAAATCAGCATTCCAAGCCACAAGGGGAATAACAAACGACAAAATACAACGACTACAGGCCTGTCTACAAATAACCAACCAAACCGTATTAGAAAAATATCTGGGATGCCCCATAATCAATGGTAGAGTAAACAAAGATACGTTCCAGGAAGTCATAGGAAAAACAGAGAACCAACTGTCAAAATGGAGAGCAAATGAACTCACCCAGCAAGGGCGAGCGATATTAGTACAAGCAAACCTAGCAGCCAAACCAAGTTACATAATGCAAAATTTTATGCTTCCCACGAGCATCCAAAATGATCTGGATCGAATTAATAGAAATTTCTTTTGGAAAAAAGGACCACAACATAAGCCAATGATAGGATGGGATAAAGTATGTAGACCGAAGAAAGATGGTAGAATTGAAATCCACAAGACAAAAGACATGAACAATGCTTTACAAATGAAGCTGTTGTGGAAAATATTAGCAGAACCAGAAAATGAATGGGTCAAAACAATCCAACATAAGTACCTCAAAAGTGAGAAATCTGGAATTATAAAAGGAAAAGAAATTCATCCTGGCAATGGACAAAGCTAATGGAAATTAAAGACGTATTCTGTGAAGGGCTAATATGGCAAGTGGGAAACGGCAAGACCATTAGATTTTGGAAGGATCCGTGGATCCAAAATGAAGGAAGCCTGAAACAAAAGAGCCTTATTGACCAAATAGATGAAAACGAATCGGTTGATAACTTCATAAGACCAGATAAGACCTGGGACAGAGACAAACTGAATATCTATCTCCCGCCGGAAATTGTTGATAAAATTCTACAGGTATACATACCTTCCAACGAAATTGAAGACAGATTATACTGGAAAACAAGCAAAAATGGATGGTTTTCTACGGCAAGTGCATTGGATTATGTGACTAGGACTAGAAGAGTCAACGCAGACCAAATGGATTGGATATGGAAAATTGATTGCCCCCCAAAAGTAAAAAACTTCCTATGGAAAAATCTATTAAATGGAACACCAACAAAGGTTAGACTACAGAGTAAAGGAATCCATGTGCCACTACAATGCCCCCTATGTTCCCACCCAGAGGAAGACAACATCCACCTTTTCACTGACTGCCAGATCTCATTATCGCTTATAGGAGGCCTCGACAGGAGGATTGAACAAACAATTCGACACACGGACAAAGAGAACAAACCATACAAGGACATTATAACGGAAGTGTTCCAAAAACTAACCCCCGAACAAAAATCAATCCTCGCCTTTGGATTATGGGGTATATGGTCGATGAGGAACAAAATAACTTTTGATAATAGCAACATCAATTCTATGGCAGATTGGATACAAAATATAAAGCGATTTAGAAAAACGTGGAAAAGGGTAGAAACAGACGACCAACCTGATCAAATTACCGAACAAAAAAACTTCAACCCCAAAAAGAAAACGTGAAAAGCAAAAATTGTCAGATGGAAAAAACCGGCTACGGATTTTGTCAAACTAAACTTCGATGGTGCTCGAACGGAGTCAAACAGAGCGGCGTCTGGGTTCGTTATCCGTGATTGTCAGGGTAGGGTGCTTGCATGTGGCGCCCGTGGACATGGTTCGATTTCGGCCGTGCAGGCGGAGTGCTTCGGTCTTATCGCGGGTCTTCTTGAAGCCTCCAAGCGGGGCTTTACCCATCTTGAGATCGAAGGTGATTGCCTTACGATCATAAACGCCCTTAAGGGTGTTTGGCACTGTCCGTGGGAGATCGAGATGTCAATTTCGGATGCCCTGGGTCTCTGTCGCGCCTTCAAGAGTGTCACTTCGGTCATTGATAGCATGCATTTAGGTAGGCATAATAGGTTGCATTTAGCTTAGTTAAGATGCATATCATGCATGATTTAAGTAGAATTTGCATATTTGCTTTCTATGTTGGTGGAGTCGGAATCTACACGTTTTTATTGATTATTTTAGGTAACTGTGGATCCGAGAAGGATAAATGGGTTGATAACGCATTGGATGAGAATGTCTAGTTGATCGAAGAAGCTTACATGAAGATCTCAAGAGGTCCTGAGAAGAAGAAGCGAACCTAAACGAAGAACAAGTCTGCAGAAGTTGTCGCCAGACATGCTAAACTTGTTTTGCACTTTCTGGAGGCCTCGGTTGTCCGATCGACTATTATGACCATGCGTTGGAAAGCTCTTTCAGAGAGCTACAACTTTTATGTTGACGTCGAGAGCTGATTCAAGACGGATTTTCCGTGAAAGACCAATGCAGCGGCCGCCGCATGGTGCGCAGCGGCCGCCGCCAGGGACGACGCAAAAGGAATTCTGATGCTGCGGCCGCAGCATACATGCGGCGGCCGCCGCATCTGCCGTCAGCGCGTAACGCTGCGCTTTGATTAAATAAACCCTAGATGCTTTTGTTTTGTTTCATGGCCGACTTGGGATTGTTTATAAGGCCAATTTTAGTTATTTTTCTAGAACTTCTATTCTACTCTTTCATTCATAAAACAACAGGAGAGAGAGAGAGAGAGAGAGCGATGTTCGCCATGGGCGGCTAAACTCTCTTCGTTCTACTCGCAATTTGAAGCTTTATTTGGATTGATTGTGATTTTCTGAATCTTGTTCCTTATTTCCTATATTGAATGCTTCAACTTCTTTGTGCTTGATTGTTTATTGTTTTGTTTTATCTTGTCTGGCCAACTTCTTAGATCAATTCAATTGCTAGGGTTTTGTAGATTCCTGATTGCGAACCTTAACCCAAGTAGCAAACTTATCCCTTTAGAGCTGATTGAACTAATTGGATGGGTAGGAAGTTGGATGTGTTGTTAAATCCCTCTTTAGGGACTGCAAATACCTTGGTTAATCTCTAAACTTAAAGCTATCAATTGGGTTAAATCCTTCTTTAGGGACTGTTCGATTGATAAGGGTTTCTAGGACTGATTGGACTAGTAACTATATTAGGTCGGGACAAGGGCATTCATAGGAAGACTAAAAGGACAAGAGGAAGTTACAATATCAATTCAACCAAATAAAGCGGATAGTTGTAGGTAGATCGATCTTCTCTAAATTGTTTTGCATCAACTTGTTTATAGTTTATTTTGTTTTCTTTCTTATTTCAATCACCCAAAAATCCCCCTTTTCACTAATTGGTAAATACACATTGCAAATGAATACTTGATTCTCTGTGGGATCGACCTCTTACTTACTTGTTATACTAGTTTGTAGGTTTGAGTTTTATTTTGATTCGGTTTATGCGACTAAAAACCGTCCATCAGTCATATCTTCAGGGAGGGCAACCAGGTGGCGGATCGTCTTGCGCATCTTGGCCTCTCTTCTCACTTTGTAGCGAACTGCGTTCCCGCTGAGATCTTCGAGCTCGTTCGTGGGGACGCCATCGGGCGGGGAGCTAGACGTACGTAGCTTTCCCCCGAATCCTTGCCTTGTATATATATATATATATATATATATATATATATATATATATATATATATATATAGAAGATGTTGGTGTATAAATCAATATAAAAAGAGACTAGTATCATCCCCGTGCCATGGTGCATGGTTTTTTATAAATAAAATCTTAATAATATGTTAAATTAATATTATAAAATAATAGTAAAGGTTCAAATAATTAAATGTTTTGAATTAAATCTATTGGTTGAAAAACATAAGTATTATATGCACAACATAGGTAGATATCACACCTCAAGACACCTCCATACCGAATCAGGCCAGTTTGTAGGATCCAAAGCCCCGACTGATGTTACTCGTAAAGTTTGAATAAAATTCAATCCTAAATGGCATCTAGACTTCAAAACCCCACCAAGAAGAAGAAGAATGTTTAGACATGTCAGAAGTAGAGCCGCACACAGCCCGAGCAAACAACACCAAGAAGAACCGGTCTTACCGATTACGGATTTATAAAACAACAACCACAACAAAAACAAATTTTGATAGTCTATTAAAAAAAAGGAAAATGGCAGAAAACCACCCCTTAAATAAGGCTCTTTGCAGGAAACCACCCCTTAAAATTGAAATTGCAGAAAACCACCCGTTAAACCTATTTTGGCTATAAATCGCCACCCACAACCTTTTTTCTGTTAGCTTGCCGTTAAAAACGGTGAAAATTCATTTTTACCCCTCCCTTTTAATATTATTTTAATGAGAGAAAAATATATGAATTGAAATAAATTAATAAAATCTATTTATCCATCTCTTTTAATGTTATATTAATAGAATAACATACATTTTTCTCTCATTAAACGGGGTGGATAAATAGATTTTATTAATTTATTTCAATTCATACATTTTTCTCTCATTAAAATAACATTAAAAAGGAGGGGTAAAAATGACTTTTCACCATTTTTACCGGCAATCTAACGAAAAAAAAGGTTGAAGATGACGATTTACCGACAAAATGGGTTTAAGGGGTGATTTTCTACAATTTCAATTTTAAGGAGTGGTTTTATGCAAAGAGTCATATTTAAGGGGTGATTTTCTGCCATTTTCCCTAAAAAAAATTATCAAAAACCTTTTAATATTGTCATGTTCAGTGAATAGTAAATTCCACCATAATTTTGAATTATTTTTTTTAAATTTCAAATTCTCCATTTATTTCTCAAAGTTCGAATTTATAAATGTTTGTTTTTTCCTTTTAATGTTCCTTTGTATTCTTTTAGGTGCAATATCAATTTTACCCCACAAGATTTTAATTTATAAATATTTTTTCTGTTAATGTCCTTATTGGTCATTTTACTCTTGGTTGACGTTTTTTATTTTTCTCTCAAAATCATCCTGGCCACTTTTTTATAAAAAAAAAAACTACCTAACTTATAATTTTAGGAATTTTTTAAAAATTAACCTTATTTATATTTTATTAAAAAAAAAAGAATATTGTCAATACTCCTAGTTTATTATAGGTAATATTTGGCCCAAAAACCCTTTCAATCATCCCATTTAGCATTTGTGGTGTTAGCTCCCAAGCGCTTTCGCCGCCGCTGTCATGGCCCGGGTCACCAGCACTCTTCCGCCACCAGAGCTGAGCCCAACAACCCTTACCTGACCGCCTTCGTCTCGTCCAACTCCTCCCCAGCCTACCCTGCTTCGTCCGGTTGTTCACCGAAACTTTTGCGGCCGCCGTTTGCCGCTTCTCGCAGACCTCCAAATCGCCTCTAATGGCGACTCGGGTGCCCACCGCCTTGGCCACCTCCTTCTCAGCCTCTCACCGGTCCAGCCTCCTCCGCCTCCCACCTTTGGGAGTTTCCTTACCTCCACCGCCATCACCATGACTTCCTTTCACCGCCATTCCGCCTCATCGCTAGTGGTTTACCGCCGCCGTCGCCATCACCCTGGCTTCCCTTCACCGCCTCCCTGCCTCATCGCCAGTGCTCGGCTCACCTCGCCCTCAATCCAAGGATTTCAAATCCTTCCGCCTCGGCTTACCATCGCCGTAGCCACCGCCTCCGCCGCCTCCCACTGGTGCTCCACTGATCACCTCGGTCCTTCGACTCCCACCGTCGCCCTCCTCGGCCAACAGCTTCTCCGGCGTGGCGTCTTTGCCATCGGGTGCCCCTCCCGTCAAGTTTTCCGCCGTTCCTCTAGCGTCATAGCCACCGCCCTAGCCACCGTTTCTCAGCCATCGCCATCAGCTCCTCCGCTTGGAGCTCCGTCGCCGATTCCTTCGGCTCCGGTTGTCTCCTTGCTCCTCGGTTGCCGCACCTCCCCCGCGTGCCCATCAGCTCTACGCCTACCGGGATCCTCTGCGTCTCCATCGAGCTCCTTAATCCCTTCCTTTTGATCCTCCTGTGCCACCAACCTTTTTGTTTGTTGTAATCTGCTCTTTCAGTCCCTTTCCGGTTCATCTCTGCCCGGTTTCTCTTCCTTGTCTTGTTTTGTATCGCCTCTTTTAGGCTTATCCTTGTGGTAGCCTGCCCACGATTTTATTATCGTCCTTGAGGGTTGAGACGAGGTCTTTGGGTTTGATTGTGCATTGGTGTGGTTTGTGGTTGTATTGCGGGTTAGTGTACTGTGATATTCTTGTTGTGTTGCAGGCTTCTTGTGAGCGTTGATTGATGTGTCATGTTCGATGACGTCGTGGACGTGCAATTGACATCTGAAGGCTCTATGAGTCCATAATCTGAGGTGTCCGCTGGTCCCCAGAGTTCGTTGTGTGCGTTGTCCCTTTGGCCGATCGTTTCGTTCTTTTTTAGCTTGTGTTGCGCAGTGTAGGATGGCTTGTACGTTCCTTGTTTTTATTTTCTGTCATTTGCTTCTGTTATTTATTTCTGTCATTTGCTTCAGTTATTTGCTTCTGTTGTACATGATGGTTAGTCCATCCATCGGCTTGTCCGGTCTCTCGGTTTCTCTAGGCTTGTCTAGATAACTGAATTTCTTATATCTTACTTCAAAAAAAAAAAGCATTTGTGGTGTTTCGATTTGTTAGCATTTGTCCAAATTTTTTTCTTAGTCCCCATACCTATTACTCTCTCCCTCTGCGCTTCCCTTCCTCCTCCAAACGTCGCTCTGAAGCAAGGCCACCACCGTCGCCCCCTTCATCACGTGACTGGAGGTCGTCCTCTTCCAGATCAGATCCATCTTCTCAACCGACGAATCTGACCATTGCCTAAGCTCCTTCATCTGGTTCTCGTCCATCGAGAGCCTCCCTTGCTTCGAATCATTTTGAGATTCGAAGCAAGGGATACTCTTTTTTTGCATCTTCTGCTCGTGCAATTACTTGATTCGTCACTGATCTTCGCTCTCCGCTCTCTTTTGCATCTTCTAAGGGTCTGTAACATCGCCGGCGGCTGTGGGGGACATTCGCGGTATAGAAACGGTCGGATTTGATGGGTTGGGATGGTCTTCAGCCTAGAACTTGGCCATGATTGCATCGAATTGGGGAAAACCCGTGTGAGAAACAAAAAATTGGAAAAAAGGGCAAAGAAAGTAATCTAATCACAGCTTGATTGCATCGATTGTTTCCTTAGAAATTAGGGATATTGATGCGGAATTCGATTTTATATAGTTGAAATTGGGAGGGTTTGGTTCGAAATCAGTCGTCAAGTATCCTATATACGTCATTTTCGATTTTCAATTTGATTTGAAATGGAGACTTGAGATCGAGGCGGTGTGTGTTCTTCCTGCATTCATCATCTTGTCATGAAGTTGAATTTCTTTGCTAGTTGGAAACTACTGAAGTCCGTTGGGACTCGGGATCGGGGGTCATGTGACCACGTGCGCCCTTGCGCTAATAGCCTAGCACATAAGCCAAGCGGGGTTCCATCCTAAAACCAATTGGCATTAGGTGGGGTAACCCACTATCTTATATACTAAGACTTCTTTGTTCATACTGTCGATGTGGGACTCTTTTGGTCTCTTCACACCTTTCATTCTCTCAACACGCCCCCGCAAGTGCAACTAGGGTCGTCTTTCGCCTCTAGTTGACACTTGGACAACGGGTCTAGCATCTCATTCTCTTTTTAGCTAGCCCAGAATCGAGAGTCGGGCTGTTTGGCTTTTCCGCTCTGATACCATACTGAAGTCCGTTGGGACTCGAGATCGGGGGTCATGTGACCACGTGCGCCCTTGCGCTAATAGCCTAGCACATAAGCCAAGCGGGGTTCCATCCTAAAACCAATTGGCATTATGTGGGGTAACCCACTATCTTATATACTAAGACTTCTTTGTTCATATTGTCGATGTGGGACTCTTTTGGTCTCTTCACACCTTTCATTCTCTCAACAGAAACATGTTCTTTTCAATCAGCTATAATAGCCTGACTACTGTTGGCAATCGGCATTGCTAAATGGATTATAATCTATCTCATCTAGCTGGTTGATAGTTGCTTGTATGATGATATATAAATTCACTAACTAATTTTTGTGGCAATCGGCATATGTAGATGCTCAGGTAAGTTTGAAGTCGCAACCGATGTCTTTGTCGATGGAGAGATACCAAAATCAGGCATTCTGGGAAGGTCTTGAAGTGATTGTCTTACCCCAAATTTCGCTTGTTGATTTATGTGGAAGAAAGTTGCGACTGTATGTAAATCCTTTCAAATGACAAGAAATGGGAAGGCCAAATTGCTAGTTAATGGAGTGTTTGACAACTCGCTTGATTTTGAGTTAGATGGAGTTTGCCCACGTACTAAAATTAGGGAGCCAAACCCACGTACTAAACATAGGAATCGAGAGACGGCATTGGAGGATAGAATGAAACTAGCGAGACGGCATGGTTGGGATGGTTGGAGCAAGGTCCTTAATGGGAGTATCCAACAAAAAATCATGTGGTCTTTCTCCTATCATCGCTTGCAGCACATGCAGCTGCCTTGGAGCCGAATTTAGTGTGGAAACTAAATTGTTATCAATGAACTTGAAGTATTGATCCGCCAATACTGACTTGAATTTTTCGGGGGTGGGGGATACAAACAAGTCATCAATATTCGAACCAATACAAGCGACATACCTCGAGATAGCTTGGGTGAGAACACTGTCAGAGCTCGATCCGCCAATACTGACATGAATTTTTTTGGCACTGACTTATCATCATCATCATGATTATGAAAATGATTTGGAAGTCTCATAATAAATGAAGCTCCAAACCTTTTTTGAATAATAAAATCAACTCTATAAAATGTGAAATCGTCATTATCAGACCCCGTCTCATGACTTTTCGTAACCAATAGATAAAGTTATTATTATTATTATTATTATTATTATTATTATTATTATTATTATTATTATTATTATTATTATTATTATTATTATTATTGTAGCAAAAGATAAAGTTATTTTTGAAAATAAAATTTATTAAATATAGCTCATATTAGCGTACCTAGTATTTGTGAACATAGTACTCCCTCCGTTAATTTTTTTTTTTTTGAAAAAGGCAATAGTTTGGGTGAGGTCAGACCCTGTTGGACCACCACCCAAGAGTGTCCTTTCGGACGAGAACACGAAGTTCTAGATGAGCTACTAATCTAACCACGTCCACCGAATGTCGGAGATGAACCACCTTATTAGCAACCAAGTTGACTTCTTGGAAGATGTGCTCACATGAGGTTGAAGCAAAATCCCAACGCAACAGAAGAAT
The DNA here is from genome assembly GCA_963922045.1 of Persicaria maculosa. NCBI lineage: Eukaryota > Viridiplantae > Streptophyta > Magnoliopsida > Caryophyllales > Polygonaceae > Persicaria > Persicaria maculosa. The sequence goes on along the minus strand of OY998255.1, from coordinate 9,298,899 downwards.
GTCAGAAATGACAATCTCCACCTCCTAGGGACACTTCCAAGCACCTCTGACGGAGTTAATAATGTCAAGACTATCACCTTCAATGTCAATGTGATGCAGACAAAGGGATTTTGCAGCCAAGAGACCATCACGAAGGCCGAGAGCTTTAGCCATAAGCGGAGATATAGACCCATAAAGCATCGCATCACAAGCCACCATTACCCCATCCTGGTCCCGAACGACGAACCCTACAGAAGCTTCACCAGAAGGAAGTCTGGAGCCATCAAAATTAATCTTGAAACTCTCACAACTAAGTGGTTTCCATTTTTTCTTTTTCTCTGGTTTTGGGGTTTGTTAGGCTTTTTTTGCTCCCACTCTTCTGGGTATAATGTTTTAGTGTTCTCCCAATTTTTTAGTTGGTTTCTAACATATCCTTCCCAACTCTGAGCTTTCCATTGTTCCGGGTTATCAAAAACAAGTTCCGGGTTATAAAAAACGAGTTTGTTTCTTATTATCCATATGCTCCACCACATAATAGCCAATCTAGTTTTTTTGCTCTTTGTTAAGTTTGGAGAATATTTCTAATACTACTTGTTTCATGCTCTTGGTTTTTGTGTCTATTCTCCCTATTCCTTGTCCAATCCTCCCATTAATTTTCCTAATTAGTCTTAATGTGTTTTCGCACTTGGTGAGTAAATGTATCGAATCTTCATCCATCTAATTGCACAGAGAACATGTCAAAGGTACATTAACACCCTTTTGTGTAAGGTTAGTTTTTGTTGGTAGTCCATTCATTGCAGTTTTCCAAATGAAGTTTTTCACTTTTGGGTGGCAATCGATTTTCCAAACACATGCAATGTCATTTTGTTGTGAATCATTTCGATTGGCAATCAAATCAAGTGCACTAGAAGTCGAGAACCAACCATCTTTGCTAGATTCGTTAATTAAAATATGTCGTTTAAGGAAGTAAATCTGGTTAAGAAAAACTTTTCATTTTAGGTATTTTGTCCTCCACTTTACAAATTGCTCTTATAATGATTAGATATTTGTTAGTTGTAGTTTTTTATAAAGTAAAAAAAAAAGTAGAGCAATCATTAGGAGTACAAGTGTATTTTTGTTTGTTTCTTAATAAGTGTGTATATTTTTAAAAATGAAAAGTTTTAATTAACAGATGGATTAACTTTCCTACACGAAAATATATTGTATTATAGCTAGGTAATTAGCTTGGCTTTACACGAAAATATATTGTTTTAGATTGTAAAACTTAACAAGTCCAAATTCAACTAGAGGTGATTGAGTATATTTTAGACCTTGTTAAACAATTTTTAAATTTTTTTTGAAGAAGAAATAGTCAAACTGACCCGGCATGTTAAACATTGTGCATATGTTCAACCTAATGTCAATATAGCTGACGTATGACGCTCCATGGAGCGTACCGGTAACCCCATCCACTAGTTAGCTACCTCTATAATACATACATACTATACTCGCCATATTGCGAATTCCCAATTACTATCAAGTCCTTTTACTATCAACATATTTTTGCAAACTGGTACCCACTTTTGACCATCTAACCCAACGGATCCCCTACTTCGATCGGTGTAAAACAAAATTATTTTATCTTTAAAAATTCTACAAATTATATTCATATTTCAATCATCTATATGTTTACAAACTTTTGTCTTGAAAAATCATGTATCAGATTTTTTCAATTAAAGAGACGAGTTTTTAAATTTTTTTAAATAATATTTAAAATAAAATTTTATACAAATATAAAGCTAGATTTTTTAAATATGAATGTAATGTTTATACATTTTTTAAGATAAAGTAAATGTTAAAATAATTTTGTTTTGCACTGAGGGAAACATGAAATCTCGACAGAGTCCACTACAGTACTGCATTCAGTGCAACACAAAATTATATCGGGTATAATTTTGAAGAAGATGAATTAGGGTAGAGAAGAGTTTAGGAAGAAGAACATAGGGAAAAAACATTTCTAAATTAGTGCTATATGTATAAAATTTAGAAATGTTTTTTTTTTAAATTTTAATTAGTCTAATTTTTTTTAATTAAATTATTAGAATTGCTTGTTTTTTGGTAGGAAATCTTTTTCAATTTAGGATAGGATACAAAAACCATCCATATAATTTAGGTCCTAAAATGCAATTTATGTACAAAATTTCCTAATCTGATCTCCGCGCCTTTACGGTGTCGTTTTCAATTCGTTTAAGCTATTTTTCTTCTCCACCTACCTACTAGGCTACTTCTTGAGTTCATTCTCCCTCTTCCTCCGCTCTCTCTTTCTCCTTTGTTGTAATTTACTCCGAATTTATCCTCCCCTTTTTCTGATTAAGCAAATCATATCCAATAATTCCTAATTTATCCTCCCCTTTTTCCTCTCTTCTCGTTTCCCCATAAATGTAATTACTCCTACGGAGTTTTCTTTCTTAATTCGACTGACCTCCCCCGCTTTATCTGCCATTGATTCCTCTCCTTGATCTACACCAAAACTCCGTCTGCATCAACCAGCTTCTGCAGCGACTCCACGAAGCACCGATCTATGGGGAATTGTGTTCATAAAGAAGACTCCAAGAAGAAATCCACTGCCGAAATATCCCCCTCCGACTTTATTAAGCGCCCGAGCGTCGGTATCAATGTCGACGGCGCCGGCGACTTCACGCCGCCGGTTTCCAGCAAGATCAGATCAATCGCCGGCGCTAGGGAGGCGGTGTTTGCAATCAAGAGCCGTGGTGTTGGAGTCGATTGCGATGGCGGAGTCAAATCTCCGGTGATGCTGTACGGACACCCCACGAGCTTGCTCACTTACTACCTCCGCTTCGCTCTCCTTCGAAAGCCGGTGGCTCTCGAGTTCGCACCTTCGATCTTTGAGATGTCGCTCTTCACTCTTGAATTCGGCAAGGACGACGTCGTTTCCGGCTCCGCCGAGACGGTTTTGGAGGTCATGGACGCTAGGTTTCCGGAGCCGCCGTTGCTGCTGAAGAATGTAAAGCAGGGGCTGTGGGACGAAACGGCGCCGTTGTTGATGAAGTTGGCGGTGCTTCAGCACCGGAGCTTCAATTGGCACTTGGATAGGATGGTCCGTTGGGCGGCGGATCTGATCGTGCGAGGCGGCAAGGCGGCGATCGATCCGGCCGTTGGCACCCCGAGGATGGAGGTGAGGAAGTTTGGAAAGAGCTACGATCAGCTTTATGATGTGTTGCTGGAGCACGCGCAGATGGAGGAAAAGGTCGTCTTCCCCATTCTTCAGAGGGAAGATCGAGGTATTATAATCTGTTTATCCAATTTTGATTTTTTACTAGACCAAACGCCATTTCTTTTCTTTCTTTCAGTTCTTGTCAAGATCTTCAGAAGTAGCGAAATTGTACCACCTGATTGATTTTCTGCTCAGTTGTTAACCTTCCTGAATTGTAAATAGGATTGAAATTCAGAATTGTTTGCATTTTCGGATTGGATTTTGATTATGATCCTCCTGGAGCTATTCTGCATCATGACCTCTATTAGATCCATCCCTTTTCCCCAAACCTAGGGAAATCCTCTACGCCATTGGGAAGATTGAATGGGTTACTTTTGCAGACTTTATGGAATACGGAGTACTATATTGCTTTCAGTTTGTACATTGATCACTTTACATCAAGATTTGGCTGACACTTTGAAAAGCTGAGCAATTGTCCATTGTTTTGCACTTGGCACATCTGGATAAGATTCCAGTGGTCATCTAAGATGAGTTTTGTTGTGTTGTTAACTTCTGATTGAATTCATTATTGATGTAAAACAAGTTACTGTGGAAATGATTTGCTTTGTGTTTCAAACAAATCATATACAGTATTGAATGCTTCAAATGTTGGCAATTTGTGATTATTACAGTTCAAAATTCAAATGGTGCAGGGTTATGTAGGTCTGCAAATCAGCAACATGCGAGGGACCTACCTATTATGAATGGAATCAAAGAGGCGATCAAATCCATCGGAGCTCTTGATGCCGGGACTCCTGACCATAGGGAGGCTTTGCATAACATGTCGTCGAGGCTGGAGGTGTTACAGGTGATCTTTTAAGTTTACAAAATTGCAATGGAACTTCTTTGGTCCAGGAGATGTAAAGATAAAAGCAATGATTGATGCGTTCCTTTATCCCTTTTGATAGCACATGGACTGTTTTGCTTTTACACTTGGAAGACATTGAGATACAGGCTATGCTCGACGACTTTGAACAGCTGTGATCTAACTTTTTTCATGCCACAACTGGATAGGTAAACTGCAGAGAACATTTTGAAGAAGAAGAAAGAAATGCACTCCCGTTGTTGGAGGCAGTGGAGTTGTCCAAAGAGCAGCAAAAGACAACGCTGAACGGGTGCATAACTGAGATGCAAGGGACACACTCGCGTTTATTTAAATTTTTCATGGAAGGACTCCGACCTCATGAGGCCGTTCAGTACATGGATTTGATCATATACAGCATGAACAAAGACGAAGCTGCAGCAATGTTATGCAGACTTGTAGAATAAGATTTTAGACCTCCCAGTTCTGGATGGTTCGGTAGCTTATGGTGGATCGTAATGTTTCACTTTTGCTTCCACTTGAAGAGGCTTCAATAATGGCAACAGATCAAGGGTGATCTCGAACACCCAGCACGATTGGAGAATCCAGTGTACAGATACAGTCTTTGAATTGGTCTTTGTTCGTTTAAGAATGGTGTGAAATTATCAGGATGCCATAGTATGAGAGCACTGAATAGCTTGCACGAGAACACAGCGGTTTTGGTGAATCTCAACTGCCTGATTTACTACCACCATTGCTTGTATGTTATATCCTTCTACCAAGTCCTCATAATTCATTACAGAAAAGTTTACTCTGCCCTTAAATTTCCCTCCCTGACAAATGTGAAAAATCAGGTTTAGGGTTGAATCTCCTCTTCCTAATTCCAATCTCCATAGGCATCTGGCTCTTTGATTTCATTATCTTAAGTTATTTTGGGGCTGATTAGCTCTTTGCCTTTTGCACTGCCATGGACAATGCCCTGAAGGGAGAAGATTTGATCCCAAATGCGCTGGAGATGCTCTTCAGGGAAGCCATGAATCCTGGGGTCGTTGAAACAAGGGAGTGGTGGTGGTGGGAATGGAAGAGGTCATGGAATCAGCTAACAAAATTGGGATAAGGGTTGTAACACATCAAGAACTCACTGGGGAGAAACCATACCCAAATGTTCAAACTAGAAACTGCTGTCCAAGAAAGCGAGGTGAGTTTGCAGAACTCATCACAACTGAGGCTGCCGGAGTAGATGAAGCGAAGCTGAGATGAGTTTGCGGTGAAAGCAAGGAAGAACAAGGAGTATTTAAGAGGCTACTACATGTGACAATGAATTTTTGGCTTTGTTGGCTTGTGTTGAGTCAAGCCAGGTTGACCAAAATCAGCATTCAATTGAAAGTGGAACTCATATATTGCAAATTTGTGAAAACAAACGACAACATCAACATCAACCCAGTATATCCATTCATGGCATAAGTACATATCCATTTCCCGAACAAGTTGAGAGGATTTTAAGCTCTATTTCAAAGTATTCAACCCTATCAAATGAAATAGTAATTGCATAAATCTCACAAACCAAATGTACAACTTACACGTAGAAAGCAGTTTCTTGATGATTTCCCTCGTCACAGTTCTCCATTTGGAAGCTTGGTTGTAATAGCTGAAGAAATGGTGCTCTTGATCGAGGAGAATTACAGGTCTCATGGGGAAAAAATACATTTCTCCTGATTGGGAGCTTGTATTATGGAGAAGATGGGTTTCGATTCGTCTTCACTGTCTTTGCTGTCAATGGTGTCGTGGTTCAGAAAGCATTGGATGCAATGGCGGAACTTACTATCCCTTCACCCAGCCTTTTGGGAGGGGAGAGCCGATGCTTGGACCATTCATCCAAGGCCTCTCGATGGAGAGAATTCATCCTTATGAAAGGCCGATTTTGTTTGATGAGCTTCTCTGCATTCTTCCATTCGTCCACAACCTCTAACGCCACCAACAGTGCGCACATAACTGCAACGCTTCTTCCATGACCTGCGCAAAACGAAAAAGCTTCGTCAAATAATGAATTCGTGTTTGTGAATCAAAAGAATTGTAGTGAATCAATCTGCCTCCACTCCAACTAGAAACCGCCTTACATATGACTAAAATCGGATTAGATATGCTCTGCAATTTTTGGTAGTTCAGCTGGAGGTTATGGTGCAATAAGATGTGAAGACTGAAGACGAGAAATTGCAATCAGATACAATTCGTTCTCAACGAAGCAAGTCTGAGACTTCAAAGGTACTAGAGAAGCAATACTGCAACTTAAAATCAGACGCCGAGAAGGAAAATATGAAGACAGAAACACATAAAAAATGGACTGCCTATCTCCTAAGGAAGGCTATATGATCCATAATTCATATTCAAATCAACAACCAAAAAAACCTGCCTTCGGGTATTCATTATACAATACAACTATTGACAGTAGATTTATAGTAGCGTTTGGGTTAGTGTTTAGCATTTAGCGTTTTGACTAGAGATCAGCTATCAAAAGAAGTGTTCTAGAACGCTACCGATCACACTCAGGAGTAGTCATGTAAAGGAAATGAAAGGTAGCTAAGCTAAGGTAGACAACATGGCTCCAACAAGAAAACCTAATTCAATCCTAATCCAGTTATCATCACCACCACCCCCACCAATTCAATCCAAAACAAGGCTCCTACCATGGCTCCTAAGATCAGGTAGGCAGCAAATAGCAATGCAACATGGCTTTTACCATAACCACAATCTCAAACACGCCTACAAGAAACCCTAATTCAATCTTAACCCAGTCACCATCACCACCACCAATTCAATCCAAAACAAGAAACCAAGAAGCATCCACATACAAAATTAACATCAAAACAGCAAGTAAACACAAAATCAATAGCAGCAAAGGGAAATTAAATAGATTTTCAGCCATCAAAATGAATTACCATAAGCACAGTGGACGAAGACAGGCACACCCAGAGCCCTCTTCCTGGAAGCCCATTTGACAGCGGACTCAATGTCAGAGGGGTGAGGAGCCCTCGTGTCCCAAGTAGGTATACACATGTAAGCATTCCCAAAGAAGTCAGATTTCCTGGGCAATTCACAGGTGCAATCAACGATGGCGGGGTTACCGGGAGGAAGCATCTCAGGCGCAAACGGCCATCCGCCGACGAACAAGCCCTCGGAGACCTCGGTGAAGGGCTCCTCCTGGCTGGCGAATCGCCTCAGGAGGGAGAAGGAGCGGACGAAGAACAGGTAGGGGGCGAACATGAGGAGGGACCAGGTGGAGAAGGTGCCGTTAGGGTTTTTGCCGAGGAGCATGGGGAGGTTGATTTGCGGGTGGGAGGCGATGCAGATGAGGAAGGAGACGAGGGAGGCGTAGAGGAAGGGGATGGAGAGGATGGGGACGCCATAGCTATTGAAGGTGAGGCTGATTGAGAGACACAAGATTGCTTTCAGGAAGATGAGAGATGATATTCCCAAACCCCCCATTGTTGGTTGCGAATTTCTGCAACTTTAATTGGGTTTGAGATCTGAAGAAAGAGCCAAACTCCCAAGATCACAATTTCAAAATCTGCAATTTCTTCTGTCAGCGACCAAATCAATTCATTAACTAATTTTTGGGCTAAATTGCACGAAATACCCCAAACTCTTGGGATAGTTACAATTTTCAAATAATCTTGACTTTTATTATTTATATACATTTTTTAAAATGATTAAAGAAAATTATATAAAATACCAACTTTATATTTATTTTTTAAAAAATCAATATTTTATATAGTTTTTTTAATCATTTTTTAAAAAATGTGTATTAATAGTAAAAGTCAATTTATAATTTACGGAGGGGGTAATAATATTCCAATTATTGCAAATCATTTCATAATTTGTACTATTTTTTGCAACTTTAAAAATTCATTCCACAACTATTTCAAAAGATGAGGCTATTTTGTTCAATTCAGACTTCTTTTTTGAAGATGTTGTGTGCAATCAATTTAGGTGTTATATACACTATAAGTGAATGAACTCTTGATACATTTTAATTTCATGTTGAATTGTTAGACTTACTTTTATTTTGGTAAAAATGATCGTGAACAACAACGACGGATCATTGTTAGGGTGAATTTGAACATTGAAAGTAACTGCAAGTTCAGTGTATACTGTATACTATTGAACGATAATAGATCATCTATTCATATGTTGTTTTCCTGCTGATCATTATACTTGCAATGCAATAGGCTTATAGAAAGGCAATGGATGCATCAACATTGATGGCATAGCCGAAGGTGTTTGATGCATCCTGGCCTTGACCTGATGTGACAGGATCTACACAGCCTGCATGGCTCCTACCATTGCAATGGAACCAAGCCATAGTCACTCTATGAGCTTCCATAGATCAAGGTTACCCCTCATTTTGTACACAAGACCGTGAACGGTCTTCCTCATGAATCTTACCCTTGTACATACTTCTTAAGTTGTCAATATATTTTAACCTTAAAATCAAAAAAAAAAAAAAACTAACAAAATACAGCCTTTCATCATCTGTCAGCTGTGAATAGTCTCGTTTGCACAGCATAAGATTTTCATGCGTCGGGATTCGGTATGGTGGGCATCTGCAATAGTCTTGTGCAGTAGGCTTAATTGATTTTGTATCCCTTGTTTGTAATTTGAAATTGGACTGTTCTTGCAATCTGAGCAAGACCTGAGTTCCGCCTTGTAGTGTGGATTTCAATCAAATTCATAGCTATGGTGCTTTTCCCCCACTTTCGTCATTGAATTTGACAGTGTTGGGGATTTCATTTCATGGATTATCATCCAAAATTTCAGCATTTTGTGCATTCACTGCATTGCTCTTCTGGGTCAGGCTGATAGGTAAGTAGCTGGTTCAAGTGGAGACCCATTTCAAGCAAAATCAGACTGGCAAAATATGCAGTTAGGAGATCCAAATATATCAAAGTGTATGCAAAATGCTCCTTAAATAGCAGTCATGTTCATGTATGTGGAGAAGATGTTAACTGAGATAAACAGATCAGAGTTTGCTAACGATGGATGTAATTGAAGATTAGTTTAGACAGGAGACATACCATTTGGGTCGATCAGTGCAGAGATGTTACCCTGCAATACCATTTCAAACAGTGAAAAAGATCATACAACCACCTGATCATAAGCCATAACTGGGAGTGGAAGATGGCAAACCTGTAGTTACAGCACTTGAATCTAGCAAAATCAAGATATTGGAATCTAGGATCAACCTGAATGCTGAAGAAAACTAGTTAGCAGTGAACATGAATCATCATTCATGACACAGCACTAGATAAAGAAGCGTATCTTACTGTTTTACAGTTACAGCTCAGCTCCTTGTGATTTGTGAAAGATGGTGCAAAATGATGCCATCAACAAAAATGTGATTCGTCGTTTACAAAAGGGAACTACTCTCAACCCACATGCACAGTTTTGGCTCTCAAGATATTTAAACCTAAGTATACTAAAAAGAATGGAAGTAATTACAGGTGCTGCTTTTCCTAAGGGCATAAGTTATACAGCTGGATTTACCAGCACTGTAACTATTATTATGAACTCCGACACTCAGTCAGTCTACTGAAATGTACAGTTTATCGTCGTCAAAGAAGCATACTCAACTCAGAGAGGTCATCCATTGGTATTTCAAGCCCCATTGAATCATGGTCTAGTACAATATCATCGTCACAGCTTAACCAAGAACTGAGATCTTGATGGCCATCAAATGCATCGTCCCCTAGCTCTACTGGTTCTAATTCGTGCAATGGCAAGTTAGTCGGGTCAGCTGGTTCCTTGAACTCCTTGGATGAAACAAGGATGTGACCAGGGGCACTACTGTCATTGGCAACCAATTCAGCCAACTGGGATCCCCTCTGCTTCGGCTTTGATTTCACCTTTCTCTCACCCCGTAAGTTACTGACAGACAAACGGCCAGATTTAGATGACATATCTTTGCCTCTATCACTCCTGTTCCCCTTCACTCCACCCATCAGAGTGTTTCCAAGAGGTGATGGTTTTAAGGAAGCACCACTGCCAACATCATGAAGCAGGATCGACTTCTTCTTTCCACTGTTGAGTATGAGGCCATTTTCAACCAAAACTCTTCCAGGTTTATCATTACAGAGCCCCGGTTGCTCAGTACCAGGTTTATCACAGGGACCTGCAAGTATGATATCCCAAAGTCCAGGCTCCCTAAAGCAACTTTTACCAGTTTCTTCAAACTTTCGACATCTAGTGAGAGTTCTCTTCACAAAAGCCATAGCAACGTGTCTTGGGACCTTGCTGACCCCTATTCTAGCAGCAGTGTTCCCTCGAGTTGCCTGAAGGATAAAAAGAAATAATCAATGCAAATGCTCACTTAAATTTTTATTCTTTGCACAAGATAAACAGCCAACTCATTGAACGAGCAGAGGAAGAGCGACAGAGAAAAGGAGGGAGGGAGAGAGTCACCAGCAACTTTCTGTAAGCCAACACAACAAGTCTGCTCACTGCAATCTGTTCAAAGTCCCTGCAGGTTCATCAAATTAACGTGAGCATCAAGGAGGATGATTACCATGCTGCTAAATTTATTATAAATGATCAACACATTCACTATTGGACTAAGAAAATCCTCTACAGTATTGGATAATACTACATACAGGAAATGGCATGTAAATTTGATTAATTTTATGCAAAATGCTTCACAATAATGCTTCTGCAAGAATGCCCTAAAGGAAACAGAATAGCATTTCAAGGATGTATTGGTATGCTAGCAAAGGAAATAAAGTACCGTTGCTCCAACCCCTTTTCCACTTCAACAGCTTTCCATATTCTTTCCAAGCACAACTTCTTCTTCTTAGCCTACATAATCAGAAGGATAGCACATTCACTGAAAAATTGCGCAAGTTTGGGAGACAACCAAAACTGTAGGCTGAAACTAAACAAACTATCAAAATGTAAGCTTTTGAACAGTGACACAATAAAAGATAATCATAAAAAATTGCTACTGCAACCATTTTAAATATTTTTCCAGACAGGCCTGACATGCAAGTGGGTTAATGTGAACAATTCCAACAGAACAAGTTTTTTTTTGGGGAAAAAAAATTAAAAGTACATAGCTACTCCGTATGGTACATGAAGTTCAAGTTGACTTACTTCATGGTGAAACTGCTTCTTCAATGGTAACATCTCTTGAGAAAATAATTCATCCTCCCCTCCAGCAAAGTCAGGCTGCATGAAAAAATAAACAAACCAGATTAAACAACAAAAGAATAGAGCAGAACAAGGAGATTGGACAAAATGGCAATGAACACATCTTCTATCAATTGCAGGCAGTTGGAAATCATTGAGCAGTTCAAGACGAGCAAGTAGAGCTGATAAGACCTGACCCGACACGACCCAAAAAACTAGAGTAACATGCAACCCGAACCCGACCCAACCCGACTCATCGTTGTAATCACTATAATTTTCTCATTTTTAAACACGCCAACAACATGAATTACATATAATGAGACCTAATATAACTAAATAAATGAAGTTTAATAGTCAACAATTAAGATTAACAAAAAATAATCATCGTTTTATAATAAAACTAAATGTGACCCGACCCACGACCCAATTCAACCCGAAATCCATTTTGACCCAAGCCCACCCGACGCAAACTTACATGGCCCGACCTGACCCGAACACATAATATACCCAACATTAACAAAACCCGAATGGATATTACTTGAACCCGACCCAATCTACCGATTGCCACCTCTACAAGCAAGAGAAAAAACACCCTCTCTGAAGACAGGAAAAGCTCCCGTTGGACATACCACAATTTCCGGATGTAACCCAATGCTCTGCAGCTCAGCTAGTAGCTTTTCATCCATAGACTTCAGTGCATAATGACCTTGAGATGAAGAATCACTGGACATTTTAATCTGAGAAGTGAGTGATCCATTCAGATTGCTCTGAGAACTTGCAGGCAATACCCCAACCTCTGATTGGATGAAGCTACAGTCCCCTTGGAACAGATCAACTTGACGAGGAGAATCAATACTTGAGCACCTCTGAGTATTTTCATTGCAGAAGATATTTTCCTCCATTGAACAGGCAACCTCGCTTGCAGAAAAGGAAGAACTGCTTTGTTCAAGGTCTTCAAATTCATCTTCCATAATGAGAGCACACAACACTCTTTGGTGTAACCTGGTCAAGCCATTATGCTCTTTCTCGGAGTCTCTCCAAGAAAATACATCATTGTCCTGACCTTTTCCGACAACAGCATCACTATTAGATGGCTCCAACCCAGAAGTAATTACAACTTTTTCTCCTTCAGACCCCTCGCTTTTAGGCTCATGCTTCTCTTCTCTTACGGTATCTTTCTGGAAAGGAGGTGAAATGAAAGCCTGTGAAACAATTGTAGATATCACAGTGGCAATAAAAGTTTGATTATAAATAATTAATTCATAGAAAATTAAAAGAATGACCAAATACATACCATATCATTATCAGAAATAAACATTTCACTTGGAATTCCTTGATGCTCCTCCAAATCATTTAACTAATCACAAGTTAAACAAGGGAGAAAGTAAATCCACATGTTAATATGCAATAGAAATAAACCAGTATCATCAAACCACCATTCAATTTCCTTATCACCTGTTGCAACAAATAAGACTTGTCATCAGCCATGATAGAGAATAATGGTTCCATCTTCTTCCAGAATGGCGAGGAGCAGGCAAGAACTAGAAAATCAAAAAGATTGGTTGATATAAAATTCATATCTTATAAAAAGCAAAAGAAGGCTGAAGTATACAATTTGAATTGCAAGTGAACCGTGCAGCTTCCAAGAGATCTTCTCGGTCAGCATCTAATTCACCTGGAAGAAAGGGAGCAAAAAAGAAAAGCTAACTCAAGGAATCATCAGCAATATGCAACATTCACTTTTTATTTTCAGATTTACACATATCCTTCTACTAACAGGAAACACAGGCCTAAATATTGTTGAACTGCAACATTATTGTATTAGAATTCTAGATTTAAAAATAATATTCATGGAAAAGAACGTTGATCTGATTTGATTAATTTTAATTATTATCTTCAGTTTTTTACCCCCTTTTCTAGTTAGTTCCTACAATTTCCCACTTCCTAGTTTTTAGGCATTATCCACATTTTCTCCATGTTCTCTCGGAATATCCTGTTTTTTCTTTAATTGACATGAAGTTTGAATTCATTCATAGAGGTGAATTTGGATGAAATTGTCAAATTGAAGTACCAGATTTTGGTTTGGGGGGTGGAGAGAGACACTTCTTTTAGAAGTGAAAGGGAAAAGTACGGAACCAGTGCAAGACAGAATAGTGTAACAGCAAAGGAGAGTAAACAATCACAGAGAGAAAGACCCAACTTCTTTGAAAGTGAAAAATGGAAACAAGTGCAGTAACAGCAAAGAAGACCTGATTACCATTTGGAACAAGACGAAGACGGGTAAATCCCTTGCGTTCTGAGTGCTTTTTAAGTGGAGGACGACCTGATTTACTGAAAAAGAACCGAAAAAGTTCATGAATAAATTTATATAGATAAATTACACCTTTCACCTTTAGATCAACTGATGATGGGAATTTACACCTTCCGTTTTTGTCAGAACCAGGTTTTGTGCTTTGGACAGGTTTAGGTGTAGCAGGATAATCCAATTTTCCCACCAAGGGAGACATGCTTCCTCTTGAAAAGGATGAGCTTCCACTGTGCCCGTGTTTGTGCGCACCTTCTACTATTTCTTCCTTAACGAGTAATTTAGTCTTCTTTGTGAGAAATCCAGGAGAGCCAACATCCTGAGATCCATTTACACTTCTTTCCTCTGATTCAAAAGTGCCAACTGTGTTATCTTCAACAGCACCAGTTTCTTCACACTCTGACAATCTAGCTGGTGAAGGGGTATTTTCACTCATCCCTTTTAGCTGTTGTATATTACTGGCCATTCTCCGAGCAGGAAATGAACCATTGAACCCACCAGAAGTTAAAACATAATCAGATGCCGCAAACCCTTCAGATGATATAAGAGCCTCATCATTGTTGGAGGTTGGGGATATAACGCTAGTTCTCCTTATATGGGAAATTTTTTGTGGTCTTTGCCCAACCCATTGAGCCATAGGTGGAGATGGTGATTCACTTGAAAAAGCTCGCTTACGATTGTTAATGCCTGAAGGTATCTCCCAGTCCTCTGGCGTGCTAGCCATGTGGGAAAAAGTAGGAGGTGAATTACCCATTCCTGGAGACCCAGCTTGGGAAGCTCGTGAAGGATCTCCCTTTGCCAACAAACTTGGATTCACCAAATGATTTTCATCATGTATATTAAACCTAGGAGCACCATAAATGTATGTGTTGAATTAATATAGTGAATTTTGTGAATATCGATGAAATTATGAAATTTGTGCATAGACATAAGGAAAAAGGAAAACAAACAGTTAGCAGCTAATATAAATCTCAAATTACAAACATGGCTTATATTGAGGCAGATGAGTTAATGCCATACTTATTATTGCACTTTAGCAAAAAATTCTCCTTATTCGTCAATCCAAGCTCCTTTGAAGAGATCTTTTCTAGTTCATTGTTAGGTACTGATTGGACATTTGAACCAGCAGCAGATGGAGTACCATCAGGCTTGGTATTGTCAGCAACACCATTGAAAGATCCCGATCTGCAAAAAAAATGAAAACCATGAATATCATGTTACACTGTCACATGCAACACAGTTGCATCAGTGACATGTAATAATGCACATCAAACTCAAAACTGAAGATGTTTCTTGAAAATCTATCCCGGAAAAAAAAAGCTTATAAAATGGAATTTTTCAAGCTATATTTTAAATGTTTCATGGAGTGTATGATACAATCCATAAAGGCAGCTCTAAACATTTTTTTTATTGAACATGTAAGACTGGAGCTGCACAGAGATATTACATACTGCACAATTGTGGCTGATGTGCAGCTCCAGTGTTCCATGTCACCTTTTATTTTCCAATCTTTAAACAATGAACCATTTAAAACCTTTCCTTTGCAAAACAACAAGATCGTGTTTGGAGGTGCTTTCATGGACTGTATTAGCAGAATCTCTACATTTCTTTATTTTTTTCTACACAAAATAATAAGATGGCACAGTGATTCAGTGTAACCAAAATATTAACACATTCAACTGTATATTCACTTTTGTACACAAATGGTGTAGTTTGTACTGTGTAGCCCAACAATAAGTTCTCAAGTCAGTAAAGTGTTACAGCTGCTGGATGATGGAGGATATTGGATGATATGCATATCTTGTCTTGATTCCCCTGAATAAAGTTATTGCTTTAGGATTTAGTATTTATATTCTACGATAAAGTTAAATTTTCTTTCCTTTATTCGGTTTTCTTTCCTTGTTATGAGGATAGAGTTTTAGGTTTGTTATCAACCTATATATAAGGCTTTTATTATTGAATAAAAAGTAAGTAGAATATTATTGAGGCGGTTCTACATTAAACTAAGAGGATTTACATGTTAAACATAGAAGACTTTGTCAAGGATGAGTCTGCTACCATCTATCTCCCAATTCACCCACATTTTCACCAATTCAACATAATTATAGACACCGTTCTAAAAACCCCGCCAAGGGCCGCCTAGACCCCGATTAAACCCTTAACCTCACTATCTCGCCAAGGCCGTCAATGTTGCCAAGACTCGACTAGACCACCAAGATCCGTCAAGATACCCGCCTAGACCCTTGACTCTACCCTACTGTTAGGGGTCCGTCGACCGTTTTTTAGAATATTGATTGCAGAAAGAGTTCTTGCGTGTTCAGACATGTGACTAGATCTTATGCCAAAGAACATAACATATAGATTCCAGACTAGTATAGTATTTGCGTATGAAACTTTGGCTTAATTGAGGGTAGTCATAAATGAATGAACAATGGGTAGCATTAACTCTCAATCAATTTTTCATCTGTATGCTATAAAAAGCTTAACCCAAAATTATGCAGAATCTAAAATCAGCCCAAGGAAAAAAAAAAATGCAACAACATCACGTAAGTCCTTTTGTTATCCCATTTTCCAGCAACATGAAAGGCACAGAACACAGTTGGAATTCAGATGCATTTTTCTTTCCATAAATCTCTAATGAAACGAGTATTGGATAATCTGGTAGCTTAAAGATATTCATTTTATCTCTTTAAGAGTATAAAAAGTTACCTCAAAGCAGGAGCATCAGGGGATGGCATTCCAGAGTCACTGCTAATCCTACCATGCATAGCTCTTTTTACCTCCCCATCATTGTCAACAGGTCTAGGAAAAATGTTGCCTGCAGAATGCCTCCTTTTCATTTTTCTGTCACAGCTTTCTCCTTCATGAGGGAATTGGCCCATCGTTTCTTCAATAGAATCTGAAATCAAACTACCTTCTTTGATGATATCCCTATCTTTCCCCAAGACCATAACCTGTCTTGGAATACCAGTGGCTCGACCCTCCACCTGATAAAGAAAGGCAGAAACAGCACACAAGCAGATATATGTAAGGAAAATAGTAAATATAACTCATTCTGCGGGAAAAAGTTTGATGCAACATATGGAAACACAACAGGGCGGAGATTGAAGTTTGCTACCAATTAAATTAACGAGGTGCACGGGCCATCTTCAAGGTTCACATGACCAAGTTTATTTCTTTCCCAAGATGATCTAACCCTAGGTTGGTCAAGTGGGTTTTTACATTATGAAGAACTAATCTTCCTTCTCTTATCAACTACCTTTTTCTTTCCAACCTGACTTGGGCAAATTTCAGTTTTTCTTTTTTCAAAAGAGATTCAAAATCACTCGCATATACCTTAGCTGTATGTATTGACACTGCAATGTTCTCATCAATAAACAATAAAAGTAACTAGTGAGAAAGAATATCCTCATAATAAAGGGGTATGAGATTGCTTTAGTTGCAAAGGTTGTTCATTTAATTTACTATAAGAAATCAATGGGATGCTAGACAGAGAGAGTATTTTGTACAAGTTTTCCACTGCATTACTTTCAAGACTGAATTTGATCCGAGGGCTCGTTTCCACTCATCATATGAACAACAGGTCACAAACAGTGACCGACATTCAATGAAACTCTGAAACAAAAGATACTGGGATTACAACAGAACATACAGTTTCAATTCACTTATCTACAGAAAAAAAAAAATGCATAGAAAATGATCAAATTTGAACCTGCCCAATCAAAACCGAGAAATTGTTCAATAGAATAGGAAATATTGAATTCCTTGTATACAAACCCGTGTATCTGCTACTGGTGTGCGGGCACGCTTGCTTAGAACATTCTTGCCCTTGTCGTCCACTTTCTGCGTCGCAGGATCTGGAGATTTCATATGGGGATGTGCTCCTACCTTCAATGAGTTTGACCCTCTTGATCTTTCGGAAATTTGCAGTTTCCGTAAATATGCAGTCAATTTATTCATATTATCATCCAAGCTCTTGATCCTAATCCTGCATTTCACAGAAGTTCAGTTTTAGTGAAAACAATGAGATGGTTCATCTCCAGCTAAAAGCATTTAATATATACACGGGCAAATTCATTTCCGCTGATACAAGCTTTCCAAATCAGAACCTAATTTGTCGAGTGAATGAATCACACTACATTTTGTAAATGACACATATTACATTATTGGAAAAGGGGAATGGCCCTAGATAAGAAAAAAAAGGTATACTCTTCTAATTTATAATAAAATAGAGTAGGCATCCACAAGTACCGAGCTTTATCATAGGCATCTTGAACACTTCCTCTAAAACGTTTCAGTTCATCTATGGATGGTGATGACACAGGCTTAGAATGAGCAGCACCAAAAGAATCGTCATCAGAGATGCCACCAAAGGGAAAGTTGAGTGCTCTTCTTAACTCACTACATCGAGAATACTTCTGATCACCCAATGTAATAGGCTCCAACATTAAGCACTGAGATAAGGGTGGCAAATCACTTGCTTTTCCCCTGGACATACTAGCTCCAAAGCCAAAAGGCCGACCATTTCCGTTCTCACGAAAGCTCCCAAGCCTATCCATACTGGCCCCAGAGTGAGTTCCCCATGGCCCATTTGCATAGCTCCTTCCAAAGCCCAAATCCTCTGGACTAACAGAACTCAGCTCACACTTTGCATTTCCAGCCATTGCCACACCTCAACTTAAATTCATGTCCAACTGATTTTTTCAATCCAAATAGCTGACTCTTTTGATTCACCAAGTGACCTAAACACATATGTAAGCATTAGTGACAAACATAAAACGAAAAGCAACTCTACAATACTGTATTACATATTTCCAGAAAAATTAAGGAAGTGTTGAGACAATCAAACATTAACAGGAGAATCGAATAACAGTGAAAGCGTCACTCTGATCAGCGGCGGATTCCTCAACCATATCAGAGCTTTTCAAATTGATTGATAAACAAACTTACCTCACAGAAATAGCTCATGAACTTGACAAACTAATCCAAAACCAAATCCACGGACTTCGCATAAAAATGAAAACCCCCAAAAACTCAAGCAAATGCTAAAATTCACAAAATTAAGCTCCGAACTAACGACGGGAGCTCGCCTCGACAAGTATTAAGCAATTAAAACCCTAGCTCATCCATAATTGGCTAGGGTTTTAGCACACAGAACAGCTCCGGGAGAAGGGGAAAAAAACAAAATTCGAAGCAACAAAGAGACTAAACACAAAAATTATATAAGGAGAAGTTGGGAGAAGTAAGAGAGGAATCGGAACTTACCGGCATTCACCGATCGGCAGAGAGAGGAAAATACATCGTAATCGTACTCGGAGTCGGAGAACCGGGAAACCGGAAGGGAAGAACAGAAAAAGGAAAAGGAAAAGAAAAAAGAAAAGGGACAAAAGAAGAGGGAAAAAATGCGCTTTGTGATAGAAATACGGCTAAAAAATTAAAAATGTGATAATATCAGTAGTTTACAGTAGTACTTTATATATAAATCCCGCAAGGGTCTGACTAAAATTCCGAAAGGGTTCGATAAAACTCCCGAAATAGTTGGAACAAAATCCCTGTTGAGATATGAATGTGACCAAAAGTGTCTCACATCGAAAAGTTAAACATATCAAGCCATAGTATATGAGTCGGTGGGCTACTCTTTCTATTGTCAATTGGTTTTAGAATGGAACCTCACTCAGCTTGTGTGCTAGGCTACTAGCGCATGTGCGCCTGTGCACACGACCCCCAGTCATCGGTCCGAGTCGGACTTTGATATGGTATCAGAGCGGTTAGCCTAACGGCCCGTGTCGATCCTGATCTGGGTTACCCAGTTGTCCAAGTCTCAACTAGATGACCATTCCTAGTTGGTTTTGGTCTGCTTTGTTTCGTTTATTGTAGATTGTGTTTACCTGAGTTTGCACCTTATGTATCGTTGTATGTTTGGCTCTAGACGGTTCTTCTGTCCGTCGGCCTGGCCGGCCCTCGAATTTCAGATATTTCTGAACTCGAATTCTTACCTAATAATAAAAAAAATTGGTATGAAAAAAATGGCATTCAATGGACTTCATGTAAAGTTGTATGATAAAAATAATTTACGATGGATTTGTGAAACGTCAAACACTAATTAGAAAAACAAAATCGAATATGTCGTTTGTAATATTGACATGGTAGACGAAAAATGAAACAAATAATGACAAAACTCCAAAAGCAATTCATTACTAGTGTTTTCCATGATTTGGGCAGTATGTAAGGCGCGGAACGAGTTGGTATACTTCAAGGAAATGATCGGGTGCATGGAATCGTGGAGAGAGTGTGGAGACAGGTCTCATCGTATATACATGCTCGGAGTAAGGAGACGAGGACAAGGATAGACCCCCGTTGTCGGAAAGATATTCCCACAGAGTGGAATCCACCCGAACCTGATTGGGTCAAACTTAATACGGATGGAGCTTCGAAGGGCAACCCGGACATTGCGGGGGATGGAGGCATAATCAGGGATCACTCGGGGGCCTTTGTTAGGGCATGTAATCCTATGTGCGTTCTCGATTCCACAGATCGGGAACCAAGAACGGGGATTCGAACTAGAACAAACCAGAAAACGCAACTTAAAGATCAAACACAAGATTTTACGTGGTTCGGCCGGAGCCTACGTCCACGGAGCCTCAGCCGAACGACTTGAGAGCACAAATCCACTAATCGGTAAGTAGGTTTACAGAACAGGTTGCCCTAACTCAAGACTACGGCAAATACAAGCAAAACACAGAGAACAAGAGACATGCGAGTGCAAGGAAGAGATAACGAAGCAGACAAAGGAAGAAAACACCCTAGATTTGAAGATCGGAGTCAGATCGTCGTCGGAGTGAACCAGAGAAGAAGATCTTCGCCAGAACGGTGGACAGACACCTTCTTCTTCTTCCTAGAAGCCGGATCTGGAGTCTCCAAAGGAGATTCGCTCGAGATCGGCCACCGGAGTCATCGCTGGAGCAAGGGAACACGAAACCCTAGCAGAGCTTCTCTCTCTTTCTCTCTCTGGAGTTACCTGAGGTGAAGCGCCGAATGAGCTCCCAAACCCTAGCTTTAGGCTTATATAGAGAGAGCCCTTAAGTGAAACGCAACGTTCCAACAACCGGACCTCACAAGCCAAGAAGCCAGGTGAACAAAGGAGTTGGGCTAGGTATGGGCCTCAGTGTTAGGCCGAGTCCACCAGTTCGGTAAACATGTAAGCATACATAATATATAACATATCACATATAGCATGTTCGGCATATATATATACTATACTTTGGATATATATCATATATGAGCATAGGTTTATACAACTCACACTACTAACATATGATATGACTAAGTATTATATATATATATATATATATATATATATATATATATAGGGGTTGGTTCCGGTGTACTCAGCCCTTAACGTTTATCATGTATACAAATCTGAGTCGTTGATTGGATGAAATTGATGGCAGAGATTAAAAGACAATTTTAGCTTTTTTTTTAATTAAAAATATGTGGGACCCACGTTTTTTCTTGTCCACTTGCTGAATTGGGGGCATGTGTGATGCACTCTCTTGAAATTATTCGATGGTATATCTGGATTATTTGATCGTATCAACGGATTATGCGGTGGTATCGATGGATTATTCTAATTGGCTACCACCTTGAAAACGCCCTAAACTTTTAACTAATAATTATTCGATGATATCGCTTGATTATTCGATGGTATAGCTTAATTAACTAATAATTATTCGATGATATCGCTTGATTATTCGATGATATAGCTTAATTATTCGATGATGTTACAATATTATTCGGTTACTTATGTCATTTTAACAAATAACTAAATATTATTCGATAGTATTGCTGGATTATTCGATGTTATCACGTGATTATTCGATAGTATAAATGCACTTTTCATTCATATGAATGCCAACCTAAAAAAAATCATATCCTTAAACACAAAATCAGTTCATACACCTGAATAATTCGCTCCATACACCTGAATAATTCGGCTTTTCTACCGAATACCTCTGAGATTGAATAATGAACCAAAAATTTAGGAAATTACAAGCAACAATGAAATTGAAATTGCATGCAACTTAACCTTTAAGATTCAACCTTCAAAAATAAAATTGCAGGCAGCCTTCAACCTATTATCGCCATAGGAAGATATACATTCAATAATTTAACTAAAAATTATTCGAGGATATCGCTTGATTATTCGATTGTATAACTTAATTATTCGACGGTGTTATAGGATTATTCGGTTACTTTTGTCGTTTTAACAACTAACTAAAAATTATTCGATGATATCGTTGAATTATTTAATAGTATCACATGATTATTCGATAGTATAGCTTAATTATTCGATCATATCTTAAATAATCACGCAATCAAACTACATATTTGCAACAAACGAATTAGATTTCAAACAAACGAATTACAAAGAGGACTCGATGGAAAGTGCTAATCAGATTAATATTTCATGTGGCACACCAGTACGTACAACAGTACCCCACCAATTCACAATTGAAATCACAATTAGCAATTGTTGAGCAACTGCAATTGAAATCACATGAGTGGGCAACTATGAAAAGAGCAATTCACAATTGAAATCACAATTCACAATTGAAATTGAAATCACAATTCACAATTGAAATTGAAATCACAATTCACAATTGAAATCACACCGTTGTCTGTACTGTACCTCCAGTGCACACCAGTACACCACCATTTCACTATATCGAAGGGAGAGAAAGACATACAGTGACGCACTGACGCAAGAGTGGGCGGTCAGACGAGAGCACTCGAGCCCTCGAGTATAGACCTGAACGATATCCACCAGAGCAGTCGAGCACCACAAGCCCTTCCAATATGCGTCATCGCATCCGCCCTTTCAATCGTCTGCCTTACCAGCCCTTCCATCGTCGTCATCGCCGCAATCGCATCCGCCTTTCCAGTCGAAGCCCGATTCGGAACCGCTTTCGCTTTCGCCTGATCGACGGAGTCCCAAGTGCCCGTATAGTTGAAGCCCTACCGCATATGAAGGAGGACGCCATGGATAAGGAACAAAGGGGCAAGGAGGCAGCAAACTCAGATCTAGAATAGAGGACCGGATTTGAGGAGAACACGAAAGCATACCTTCAAGAATCGGATGACTCTAAGCTACAATCATTGCAATAACTTCGAGATCGGGAAGGATTTGAGGAGAGGAACCCAGATCTGGACATTAAATTCGTCAATCGGCCATGGGAGCAACACGAAGGTGAGACTGGAATTCCGACCATAGACGCCATTGATAAACGGAAACTCAGACGTGACAAGTAACCGATAAATCTCGATCTAGAAACTCGTAATTGAGTTTGAAGACGAGCACAACCAACCCTAGAAATCAGCTAGAAAGATAGAAGAGGCGATTCGAAGGAGGAGGATGCAAGTAAACTGATTTGAGAGAGTTTGAGATTGGAATTTGATAATTTGTATTTGGATGATTCTTCCGGTTACAGAACATTAGTTGTTTATGGAAGGCGGAAGAGGACGTTGCCTAAGCTTGGGCCTCACTACCAACCACGGAACTAGTCCTAGTTATAGCCCAACAACTGGCCCAATACAAAATAACGAGGGCTAAGCTCTTTACATAACTTGAACTAACTGAATTCAGAAATATAAAGCTAACATCAGGAATGTAAAGCTAACACCAGGAAATCCTGTTACAATACTCCCTCCTTCAAAGGATCATTGTCCTCAATGATCATGCTTAATTCAACTTGCTAACAACAGCAGAGTACATGCTGAGTTTCATCGGTAAGCTTGAAGGCATTGTATACCGGGATCGAAAACAAATGATGTAGCATTGATAGCCCAAGTTCGGACACTGCAATCAGCACTCATCTTCCTTATTTCCTTAGGTGAACCTAACCTTAGCAGCAACAAAGTGCTCCCCAACTTCAAATCTGTCCTCGGCAGCAGTGAAACACTCTTTGCCAGCAGCGAAGTGCTTGTATAAAATGGAAGTACTCCTTGCTTATTCAAAAACATCTTCATCTTGCAAACTGAAGCTCTGTCTACACTTTTCCAAAAGGTACAAGCTAATAGAGGGATATGCATATAACCAAAGCAACAATTGGTTTTAAAATTTCTGAAATCAAAACCATATAGGACCCAAGCTTCATGTAGCTCCGCAGAGGGCCTAAAATGAACTAATTGCTGAAAACAAGACATCTTTCCCATTAATTGTATCTTACCATCATTTCCTTGCACCCTTGAGTTGATTCCAATCGTAAGCAAATGGAATGTTAGAGCTCTCTCATGTGTATAAGCATAAAAAAACCTCCATGCCCTCATGATCATTAAGCATAAATCCTTTACCTCCTGGGTTAAACACAAGCTGAACAGAATTGCTGGCTTTCATTGCTGTTGTAAGTTCCCCCATATTAGCAACATATTTGAGGCTGCCAGAATCGCCAAGATTGCCTAAACTCATTTCCACCGAGTAAATAGCAAATTCAACCCCAACAAGGATTAGCAAATCAACAACAGATTCAACAATAGCGATGGGTGAACCAAGGGCTTTACTCACAACTAAACTTCCTCTCGGATAGAAGACTATCATCCAAGCTCCGCACCTATAAACTCCGAGATCAATATCCACCTTCCTCATTCCCGTAGGTGGTTCAAACCTGGGCAGCGAACAACTCTCCGGCTTCAAATCTGTTATTGGCAAGAACAACTCTCTTCCTCTAGGATCAAAGATAAGTTGAGAATTAAACAAGGCAATCAACTTACTTTTTGAGACAATCGACCCGTTTTTAGTCTCAAACAACAATTCCTCGCTTCCAGGATCACAACATAACAACTCATCACTGACATTGAAAGAGCTGTGACACCCTAGGTTGTCAACACATGATAATGCTCTTATGAGATCAAGGTCGGACACCGGTAGCTCGATACACTTTTCTATATCCGGAGAGACTCCTAGAAGCACATCAGGTCTAAGTTGAGACTGATTTATAGAGAGAAAACTAGGATTGAGCATCAACCCTTCATCTATTTGATTCGGGTCACCATCACTCATCGAGGCAACTTCCTTTATCTCACATTTGGCTGAAATCGGTGGCCATTTTCCTCCCGGATCAAATGACATCAGCTCAATACAACCAAATGTCACCACTCGAACATTTTCTAAATCAAGATTAACAAACTTAGCTCGACCAATAAGAGAGTTACCTTCCCGGAATCTCTTCAATCGGATGCTCACTTTCTTGGTGACAAGAATGGACTCATCAACTCTCTTATCAATAATTCCAGGACCAAAAACAGGTCGAGCATCATCTTCTATCGAGTTAACAAATTTGCTCACAACCTTTACTGCGCCTCTCGGGTTGAAATTCTAGACACCTTGCTCCTTCATTTAGGCACATGACATTCTCCGATAACATAATATCCTTAGAAAACGCAGCTGATAGCTCAGTTAGCAACTTGAGGAGCATCTCCTCGATTCTCTGCATACTTTCCTTGGCCTCCGAGATCTCGTTCTGCTCTGATACCATTGAAACGGGAATTCCAAGCATAGACGCCATTGATACAACGGAAACTCAGACGTGACAAGTAACCGATAAATCTCGATCTAGAAACTCGTAATTGAGTTCGAAGACGAGCACAACCAACCCTAGAAATCAGCTATAAAGATAGAAGAGCCAATTCGAAGGAGGAGGATGCAAGTGAACTGATTTGAGAGAGTTTGAGATTGGAATTTGATAATTTGTATTTGGATGATTCTTCCGGTTACAGAGCATCAGTTGTTTATGGAAGGAGGAAGAGGATGTTGCATAAGCTTGGGCCTCACTACCAACCACGAAACTAGTCCTAGTTACAGCCCAACAACTGGCCCAATACAAAATAACGAGGGCTAAGCCCTTTACATAACTTGAACTAACTGAATTCAGAAATATAAAGCTAACATCAGGAATGTAAAGCTAACACGGGAGCAACACGAAGGCGATCTAAATCGCTATAAATCTCGCCTCCCACAGTGCTGATGTTCTTCTTCATATTCTGTGCAACCGCCATTGTTCCCGCCATCACCACCTTCGCCTCTGCAACCGCCATCGCCGTCGCCACCTTCGCCATCACCTTCGCCATCGCCTCCGCCTCTGCAACCCCCATCATCGCCGCCATCGACACCTTCGCCATCGTCGGAGTCGTCGCCTTCTTCACTCGCCATCACTGTCGGAGGGAAAGGAGGCGGTCGACGACCTGGGAGCCATCGCCGCTTTGTCGCACCTTTAGCCTCCATTGGGAAGAAGCCTAAAAACCGATTGAAAGATGTGGGCAGTACTAGGTTTTAACTTGACAAATACGCGCTTCACCCATTGAATTGGGCTTTTTTTCCCATTTTTTTTTAAATCCATCTTAATATGTGGCACAATCCTGACCCTTTATTTTCTTTAAATCAACGGCCTAGATGTGTGTACATGATACACATTAAGGCTTAAGTACATATGATCTACTCTCTCTCTCTCTCTCTCTCTCTCTCTCTCTCTATATATATATATATATATATATATATATATATATAAAGTTTTACATTTTATTAATGTTAAAAATATTTGTTGACATGGGACTAAAAACCAACGAAACACAGGCCCGAGGAACCAAGTCAAAGGCCCTAAATACTTGGGCCCGAAGGGAGCCCAAAAGTCCGAAAGGAGACCAAAGGAAGCAACCGAGAATGGGAGATCACCCAGAGATGTGAAGGGATATCTTCAATTCTTGTTTTTTTTTTTTGGCAAAAGCCCCAACCAATTTTATAGAATTAACCTCAATCGTGTTGTGCAAGCACGAGCAACCAGCCGAAGCAATCTCGAAAAATCCGGGAAAGGCCTCAGAGGAAACGTGTCGCACAAGAGAGGCATGAAAGAGGACCGGTGACGTTGAAGCGAAGGCGGAGGGTATGGGCAGGCAACACCGGAGGTTGGCACAAATTAAGGGGAAATTCGATGACAACGGCGAACGCCGAAAGGGGAGGAAGAAGCGGCTGCCGAAGGGGGGAGAATAGGCAGTCGACAATGACACTGAGAAGGAGACCGGGTCGCCGGCTACGACCAAGGCATGGAGGTGGCGTTGTGCCCTTCAATTAAGGATAAAGGAGCAAGCCGAAGGGCTGCGAAAAGCCTACTAGACCACCACAACCAGCCAAACCAGACCGACATGGGTCGCAAGAAGAATTGTGTGGGGGGTTGAACAAATTAGGGCTAGAACAGAAATCCCATCCAACAAGCAAGGCGAGGGATTTCAGAGGAGTTATCGATTGCGAGAAGTTGCAGGAGCACGCACAAGGGCAGATACAGGTGGTCGGAGCCGAAGACAGGGGTCACCTTCGCCGGAAACGAAAGGTGGGTTGGATGAGATCGGGGTGCGAATCTGGGTTAAGGAGGAGGAAGAGGCAAGGTTGTGGCTCTTGGGGAGGTTTGGGCTCCCGGAGAAGGAGGCGGTGGCTCCCGAAGGAGGTTTGGGCTCCCGAAGGAGAGGTGTGGCTCCCGGATGAGGTTTTTTCTTCTCTGAGGAGAGAGCATTTTTTACCGATATAGCTACCACATATGTGATAACTCATTACATCCACCCTCCATCAATAGTTTCATACTTGTTACTGTTAAGTATGAATTTATAAAAACAATTTTTTTAAAAAGTGTGCATAAATAGTAAACGACAAGTTTTAATTAACAGATGGAGTATTAGATTCATTTATCTCCACACATAGACATCAATTTTGCCTATGTTTGACTAGATTTCGAAAAAATATTTTCTTTGGATACAATTATGCACAATAATACATAAAAATATTAATAAGCGGTGATAATTATCAAATTTAATGTGTAATATTGTACTATTAAATATTCCCATATTGTAGTCATGATTGAATATAAATAATATTATAATAATATTTTATTAATTAAAAACGGATATAATAATATAATCATAGAATGAAAATAATTTATAGAGAGAGGTATATTTGTAAATTTGATTATAGGAGAGGATGAGCTTTGAGATGCTAAAAATGCTATTGATAAAATGAAAAATGTCAAAATGAAATGCTAAGATGATGTGACGGAGAAAGATGAATAAAAAAATAGTATTTATAGTAGAGTAAGTGGGTCAAAAGGCCAAAAAATATCGATTACGTACAAACAAACCATAATGAAAACTAGAAAATAATAAAAAAATAATATCAAGAAAAAAAACATCGAATAATATAAGGATGAAATAACATAATATTTGCACAAACATGCGATACTAGAACATATTATTAGCACAGATTGGAATATTCAATTCCATTTATCAATGGATGACCTCTTTGAAGGGCGGAACTTCTGCGATTCTCTCAATGCCATAGGAGCATACGTTGGTCACTTGAGGAAGAGGGACCTGGAGTTCTATTGATGAGGCATCTGGTTCTACAGGAACCAACTTTTTTTAACCATGTGAAAAAGGTGGTTGCTAAGGACATTCAGGTGTTTTTGTCCACATCAACACAAAATTAGGAGATGATTAAGTAGTGGGATTCAACGGATGACAGTTGCGAGGGGAGCCCCACAAGGCATTCAAATTAGCAGGATAGACATGCCTCTTCTAAGAAAGGAACTCGGATTAGGAAAGTTACATAGGATAAACCACCTATTTGCTAGTACAAACTCAATTTCGATGGGTCTCTGAAACCGAATGGCCTTGCCATGTATGGGTTTGTTATCTAGGACTCAGATGCTAACTATATTACGTACGGGCATGAGGTGTGTGTAATAATAATCCAGTTGTGTTTGTCGAGGCTTTGGGCCTTCATCAGGATGTGCTTAAGACTGTATAATTAAGTATGGACAAACTACTTATCGAGGGGTGCTTAGCACATAACACATGCCTAACACTATCCTTATCTCTAGATGAATTATACACTTGTTTGTATGAGGTGCATCTCCTAATTCTAGAAGAATCAACCTTGGGGGCTACTCACTACTCCACCATTAGAGATTGCGACACTTGTCATTAGATCCATCACCTTATTCCCATATATAAGCATATTGTACAGTAATAGAAATCATGGAGAATGAAATGAAAGTTCCCAATTACATCATGATCTAGCAAGAGAGATAATTTGTGTGTGGTTAAAGTCGTACTAGGAGACTGGATGTGCCCCTTAGTTATTGAGCTGTTACAATCGGATATACTTATGTCTATTTCATCTTTCATTAGTGTCTCTATTCATCTTTCATTAGTACTCCGGCTGACGGTAGTATGGAGGATGACACGGATTTACTTTCCTTGTTTGAAAAAAAATCATTCTTCCGATTTTTCATTTCATTTATAACATCACATAAAATCTTTTTCTTTTTTTTGGTCGTCAGGTTCAGGTTGGTAATGGAATATATTTCATTTGTATGGGCAAAGTAATACTAGCTTGCTATAATCATCTAGCATGTTGGGCCATTGTGGTAGCCCAAAAATTCCCATGGCCTAGTCTTGAACGTTTGAAAAGCCCATCTTGGGCATATCGGATCCATCATCATCCTCTAAGCCCAATAAAAAAAAAAAACCAAGTCAAATCTGAAAATTTTAAATATTCCGTATTTAAAAAAAAAAAAGTTTGATCCCATCAGGAAAAGAGCAAAATAAAGAAATAAACAAAAGTGTGGGTTAGTTTTGTGGTGGTTCAGCAGAATTTAGCTGATGGCCAACTTTCCACCTTTCAGATATGCCCTCACACGTGTTCTTTCTCTCTGACTCGCCTCCTTGTTTTTTCACCATCTCAGTAAAAATTTTAAAACTCAAAATAACCACCAAAAATTCACCACCCAAATTACAATTTTAAATTTTGTACAGTAGTAAACTATAACTGACACTTGTATAATTTACCCATACTCCATTCAAATCAGTAACATAAACCAAAAAACAAGGCAACAAATTTACACGGACTTCTCTCTTATTAAAAAGATTCCCAAATAATTTACCACCACTTCAAAATGCAAATTTTTTTTTAATCCCAAAAGAAAAAAAGCAACTCTGATTGGTAGCATGGCTGGGGTCTGCTAAGTGCCATCACCCTTTAAGCCAAGTGTTTTGGGCCAACTCCTTGAACCCACCACTACCCCCCATCTAACCATGGTTAGTAAAACCCTACCTCTCTATCTAACCATGGTTACTTCCTTTTGGGAGCCTCTTTTTAACAGCACCCTCTCTTCCTGTCTGTGTGAAATGTAATCTCACAATCACAAGCACAAACTCACTCAAACAGTTGCTCTTCTTTATTTGATGTCTTCACCTCCCTACCTGATTTGGTAACCCAACTTGGAAATAAAAAGATTTGTACAAACTCCAATCTCAAAAACAGACCTACCCATCATTTCTCTCTCTTTACTCCTCCCCTGTTTACTCCTTATATTTCTGGTTCTTCATCCCCTGCCTTTGCATTGTGCTGATTTCAAGAAACTCAAAGAGGGCTTTTTTTTTTTTTTAAAAAAAAATTTCCTTTTTTTTGGGGGTTAATTTTGTTGTGGGTGAGAGACCCAAATGAAGAGGTCATCACCTTCAGTTTCACCTGCAACCCAAACCCAAACGCAGCCATCTCCTTCAAGCTCCTCATCCTCATCGTCATGTGTGTTTGATGATCAGCCATTGAAGCAGAGCACGAGGCCGAAGAGGGCCAGGAAAAGGGCAGCGATTGAGCAATGCGGTCAAAAGGGCAAACCAATTAGTTCGACAGCGACCGCCCCTTGTGATCCCATCGCCGCTATTTCCAATCGGAGAAGCTCTATCTACAGAGGCGTTACCAGGTACCCCAAATTGACTAATTACTCGATCCCGCAATGCTTAATTTCTTCAATTTGATCTAAAGTTGGCGTCTTTGATTGGGAAATGGGTTGCATGTCTCACATTTCGATTGGAATCAGGCATCGATGGACTGGGAGATTTGAGGCCCATCTTTGGGACAAGAGCTCTTACAACACCGTTCAGAACAAAAAGGGCAAACAAGGTATAGTTAATAGTCCACTCTCATCAAACCCTCCTTCAAAATCGACAAATTTCTTGTTCATCGAGATCTGTGAATTGGGCTGAAATTGTTAAATTAATCCAAAACCCCTGCTACTTCTTCACATTCAAATGATAAATTAACCTGAATTTCAATCGAAACTGACATTGAAATGGAATAAATTAATCTATTAAATTGGGCGCTGACACCGTATATTCCTCTCTTTTCTTGGGCTCTTGTTTGCTGAATGTGCTGCTTCGGTGATGTAACGCATAACGCCTCTGTCGCTCTGTTTCCAGTCTATTTGGGTAAGCATCGGTTTTCCTCTGTGTGGGGCATTTCTGTAATTAATTGCACTCTTTGGGGGTTGATCGGTAATTTAATGTGATTGGGGGTTTTGTGGTGGTTGGGGGGTGGGTTGTTTGCAGGTGCGTATGATTGTGAGGAGGACGCCGCTCGAACCTACGACCTGGCGGCGCTTAAGTACTGGGGCCCAGACACCGTCTTGAATTTCCCTGTATGCCCTTACCCCTTCTCCTTTATTACGCTTTTGCCACTGATGTTTTTATTGGTCAAAGTCAAATCAGGATTTTCTGGATTATTGGGGTGTGGGTAGTTCATGTTCATGTATGTAATGTTAAGCAATAGTTGTTTTGAAATTAGGGCGTGTTTGGTTTGATGCTACATTGGAAATGGAATTGGTGTTTTACATGTTTGAAATGTTAATTATAATATTATTATTTAGTTTAATTTGACATATTTATATTATAATTTAAATTTGATAATATTTTCATATTAAAAAGTTTTGAGTTTTTTGACCTGTTGGGTCGACCCGAACCCGGGACAAATCCGGTTTGGCTCGACCCGGAACGACCGATAACCCGATTGATCTGAAACCCAATTTACCGGACCCGAATGACTTGGATCCGAAACCGACCCGATTGACAGGTCTAGGAGTGGGTAATTCATGTTCATGTATGCAATGTTAAGCAATAGTAGTTTTGAAACATGTTTTGTGGTGTGAATGTGTGTAGTGGCTGAGAAAGGAACAGTTTTTATTAAGCATTGATTTGATCGATTTGGGTATTTAGGTTTATCATCCGTGGTTTTCGGAGCTGTAAAGGTGTAATGAGATGTCGATTCCTATTGACTAAAGTGTGGCAAGTTGTTGATTTTTGTTGGTGGTGGACTCTTGCAGAGTGAAAGCTACACTAAGGAGCTGGAGGAGATGCAAAATGTGTCAAAAGAAGAGTACTTGGCATCGCTTAGGCGGCGCAGCAGTGGATTCTCTAGAGGAGTCTCCAAATACCGCGGTGTTGCCAAGTATGCTACTTCTTTTGCATTGTTGTTTTTCACAACTTTTCTTTTCTTTCTAGATCATATACTAAGACAATTCAACAATATATGATTTCGATTTTGTAGGCACCACCACAACGGACGTTGGGAAGCGAGGATTGGGCGTGTATTCGGAAACAAGTACCTTTACTTGGGCACTTTCAGTAATCCTCTGTTCCTCTCATTTGCATATGTTTTTTTAATCAAGTAAAAATTCAAGATTAGGACGAAAACCGCCTAAACATACAGTAAAAACAGAAAAAAGCGCATCGAACCAGCAGAAACAAACTCTACAACAGAATCAAAGCATATGTTTTGGCCAAACACATTTAAGATGATTAGTTTGATTTCGATACAATAATATTATTTGATTCATGTAGATTTTGTTAGCGTGAACAAAAACAAATACTAAAACCATGAGTCATTTTTGTAACACTTGCCTTTCCCAAAGTTATATATATATAAATAGATACGGATCAAAAAAGGCCAAGTACGGTACGTGAGATCTGCTGCGCCTGAGCATGATGTAGTATATAAATATGGTGATGTCGATGCCGCGGGGCACGTGATATCACGTGACCCAAAGCTTCTTAGTTTCATCAATTTTCTATTAGGTAGATCTTCATCAAAGACCCTTAGATCACACAAAAAAAAATCAGCTACATTGTCTACTTAAGTACTTATTAAGCTAATCGACCTGACGTGGCGCATGTGAAGTAGGTTTAACATCACATACTTTATTATAATCAACCTATTAATCCAAAAAGATTAATGATAATACATGATGTGGTGGAGTTGTTAGTTTAATGCTGCCTGTGACCTTTAATTTAATCATAAACTGCCATAGATTTCTGATACAAAGTGTTGGCTGATTTCTTTGTTTAATGGAGCCTAAATCAGCTTTCTTTACCCTTTGCAGCAAATTAAGGGTTTTAGCAAAGGGTTTTAAGTACTAATTTCATCTGTGCTCATGTGCTCTCTAGTGATTCCTATAATGGTGTCTCTTTCATGCCCTCTATGATAAAATCGGTTTCCCTTTTTCTCATGACGAAGAATGACATTTTGGTACTGTTAAATTATGGGAATCCCGGTCGAGCCGTGTGAAATAGGAGTCGTGTCGGGTTTATTTTGTTTTTAGGTTATAAGGTCAGGATCCATCTTTTATAACAAAAGCTTAAGCCATTGTATAGAGGTTTCGCCCTCCCTTATATTTTGATATTTATTTTCACTCCACAATAAAATGCAATTTATCTTTGTTTTCCACTGGCTCCATGTCTTTCGGAAACATCCTCCCAAGGAATAGATGTGTACAACTCGACTCCCAGATCGACCCTGCTTCTGGCGGGATATAATGGGTCGTTGTTGTTTTTATTGTTGAAGTTTACTTGAGTTTAGAACTTTATACATTTTTTTCTTACTTATTGTTGGAAGGTTCACAAGAGGAGGCAGCTAAGGCGTATGATCTAGCGGCGATACAATACAGGGGACGGAATGCAGTGACGAACTTCGATATCAACATTTACATCCCGAAAGATGATCTGCAACAGGACGAAAATCCAACGGTATTCGTCGACGCAAAACCGGATGTTGTTAGACAACCGGATCAAGAGCCGAATCAAGAACAAGAACAACAACAGGAAGAAGAAATGCAGCCAACAATTTTGGATGCATTAACACATCCAACAGAAGAATGCGAGCTGGCCAACGCCTTCAACGAGTCGCCAGTGTTGGAGATGGACGAGCCCAGATGTGGGCACGAGCAGAACGATGACCCGTGGAGCTTCAGCCTCCACGACGAGGGATCGTACCATGGAGGAGGGTACAATCCCCTGCTCGTCCCCCACATACTTCACGAGGAAGAGGGAAACGACGATGGGAACCTGCTCGATCTGCTCGACCAGAAGGCGTTCGAAGACGACATCCATCTGATCTTCGACGACGAGGCAATGGGGGAATACCTTGACAAGTCTGCATTTGAAGGAGTTGGGGAGATGATTGAGAAGTGTCCGTTTGAGGCTTCCTTCTCCCCATCATCTTCTTCAACGGTTACTTCAGACTTGTTTTAAATTATGTATTGGTTTTTTAAGCCTCTCTGGCATTCATTATCTATGTTGTTTTCAATTTCAGAAACGGAAAACAAGAAATATGTTTAAAGTATTTTGATTTGGAAGGTTGGTTAGTTTGGAGTAAGTCTTAAGTTACAACCAAATGCTTCAAGAAAATGATTCCCAACAAAATATGTTTAAAGTCCATGATTCAGCTCGGAAGGAGTAGCGTGGTAGAGTCCACCTTGAAAAATAGGTGAAAATTAAAAATAAAAATAAACCCGATACGACTCTTGTTTTTATACAACTTGATCGGATTTCTCGGAATTTCACACTCCACTTGAAGGAAGCTGAGGTTGGTGTATCTTGGTGAGACCTTAGATTTGAGTATGAGGTTCAAGATCTCAAGTAGGGAGAGATTCAAACCCAAATCCTCCCAAATCCGCAATGTTCAGCATGAATTAGGCTTACTGGGAATGATTTCGATTCCCAATTTTGGCATACCAAACACCAAAATAGGAATCACTCATTCCCATTCCTATTCCCAATTTCATTGGATACCAAACAGTTTAACCAATTTCTTCTCTTGCAACAACAACAACGATCTGTTAGGAATTCATAGCAGGTGGAGTGCTGGGCCAGGAGGTTGGGCCAATGTATGGGCTGGAAGTGGGCCAAGCCCAGTAGTCAGTTGGAGAGGGTATATGTACACAAGTCTGTACACATCCTAAGTCACTGAATTATGAAATCTGTCATCTTCCTCCCTCTCTATCTTCTTCCTCTTCCTCTCTCTTTTTCTCTAACTGAATCGGTGAGTCCACAAAGGGCCCTAAGCCCCTAACAGATTTGGTATCTGTGCTTACGATAAAATGGCGGAAAACACAAGAATCAAGGCGAACGAGAAGATCGAAGTTCAGTTGCAACAACCGCAACAATTCACGGCCAACACGCACAGTTCGCTTAGGGGTGTTATTCGAGCTGAACGAGCCGAGCTTAGTCAAGCTTGGTTCGTTTGTTAAATGAGATCGAGTTGAGCCGAACCCAATTTTTAAACAAGTTTATTTTTTTTGATAAGTTTGGCATCTTTAACAAATGAACGAACTCGAAACGAGCTTTTTTCGAGCTTTAAAAAGTTCTACTTGGTTATAACATTTTAACTTAAAGCAAATTTTAGAAATTCTATAAAATTCGAGCTATTCGAGCTTAAATCGAATGAACCAAATTCTGTTCAGGCTCGACTTGTTTAGGTAAGTGAACGATTTCGAGTTGAGTTTTTTTCGAGCCGATCTCGAGGTGGCTCGAGTTGTTTAGTTCATATAACAGCCCTGTTCGCTAGCAGAATCGATGCAGGAAGATTAGCAAAAGGCGATCGAAGAACTTCGAATGAGTACCGAGATGTTCAAGAATCAGTTTCCTAGGGGAACATTACCACCGCTTCTGACCCAACACTCCACCAGCTATGTAATTCCTAACAGATCACAGCATTTTGATCGAATTTTCATTTGGTAAGTTGATGGAACTTCACATTTTTCGTTGCTATTAAAAGTTGATGAAAATAGGGGAAATTGAAGTGATTTGTGATAATTTTGTGTTTATTTTTTTAAACCAATTTGATTTGACCTGAGCTTCATTCAGATCTTTGTTTATTTGATAGCGGCTGCAATTTCATTTGTTAGGGATAGTGAATTTACAAATTATTATGTAGTATTGCAATCGTAAAATGTAGTAAACTTGCTTTCGCTTGATGGACAACGTGTTATATTCGAAACCAACATGTGTTTAGGCAGGCACCAATCCCTTCGAGGGACACCGCATTGATGCTTATTAATACATACGAGAAAAATTGGAGTAACACTTACCAATATGACAGTACACTAGATGATAACACCAGCCCTCATTTACGAAGCGGCAGACAACCTATAAAGAGAAATAAAACCCGTCATATCAAGTGGCGCAAACCATCAAAATGCACATTCAAACTCAACTTTGACGGCTCGTCTCTGGTTGATAATCATAGTACCGCTGGGGTGGTTATCAGGGACTAGCAAGGACACCCAATACACATAGACTTTAAACAATTGGGTATTACCGTGCTTCAAGTGGAAGCACGTACTAGCACTCAAACTTGGGGTACAAAAGGCCTTACAACTTCATATTGACAAAATCCATATTGAAAAAGATTTCAGCATAATTATTAACCATTTAAACAACAAGTCGAGATACCCATGGGAAATCGAACTCATCCTGTCAGACGTACAATTTCTTCTATCCACAATGAAAGAAGGGTAAACTGTAGAAAACCACCCTTTAAATAGGGCATATTGCCCCAAACCACCTCTTAAAATAGAAATTGCAGAAAGCCACCCCTTATAATAAGTTTGTTAGCATTTAACCACCCTTGTCCCTAATTCCGTTTGTAAGCTGTTAAATTAAAGTAAATTACTATTATACCCCTATTATTTTATCAATATTACATGCCATTTTAGGATTCAAAGGAAAGAAAAAAGACTAAAAATAATATAAAATTAATGAAAATGTGTCCCCGTACTATTCATCTTCTTCCTCCTCTTCAACTTTAGCCATGGCACAGAATCGCAGAAAACTCCACCACCACAACTTCCGGATACCACCACCGCTATCATTACTAGTCCACCACCACTACAACCACTCCAAACTACTCGGGGATTTAGGGATTTATGGGATTTGGGGATGCTTGATTTTATGGGATTTGGAGATTTTATGGGATTTGGGATTTGGCAACCCCGTTAACAGAGGAGGAGATTTCGAAGCCCCATTCAAAGAGCAAATTCAGATCTATTGGCATCATCCACCTTGCCTAATTAATCCAATTTGAGTCCCAATTTTCCAATCTAGGGTTAGCATTCAAAAACTCAATACTAAAGGTGAAGGCCGGCGACTGTAGCCTTGTCAACGGGTTCAAGCACAACACCGGTAGAAAGAAGGGAAATGGGGCGAGCACAGTCGTCGATCGTCATTGCCCCGTCGCCGTCGCTCCACCTCCTCCCCAGATTCCCCCACCTTCATCCCTCGCCCCATCGCCAAATCTAGGCTCTCCGGAGCCTTGCCCACCTCGCCCGGACCTCTACAACAACTCCTAACCCCAGCCGCCTCCTAGAGCCACACCATTCTCCCCTGCGTGACCCATAGCCACCCCCCCTATTTTTTTAATCCTCAAATGGCATGTAATATTAATAAAAGAGCAGGGGCATAATAGTAAATTACTTCACTTTAACAGCCTACTAACGAAATAAGGAACGAGGGTGGTTAAATGCTAACAGACTGAGGTTTTACCTATTTCGCGTGGTACTCCTGAGGTTTTGCAAGATTTCGCGCCGTGCCCTTAATGGTAAAAATCTAACAGATTGTTGAATGGCGTTAGATTTTAAACACAAAAAAAAAAAAAATCTCACCTGCGAAGAAAGAAAGAGGAGAGTGAAGAGAAAACTGAAAGATGAACCCTAGCCACCCGCCTCACCGTCGACCTCTCGAATCGACCCCAAAATCAGTTAGATCCGAAAACAGCAGTGCAAACCATGCCAAAAAACACCTCAAATCGAATGTTATCTCCACCGAATCCGAAAGAAACACAAACGCTTGCCCAGATCCCGTTCAAAAAATTAGCCCAAACACAAAAAATTACAAAGAGAAGAAGCAAAAATCTGGAAAGAAATCGAGAGTAGGCAGACAATAGAATGGTAGAGATTCAGAAAAAAAAGAAAAAAGGAAGGGAAGTGCTATTGGTGGCGGATGTCTCTGGGTCCGAACGTCTCCGCCAGTCCAAGAGCCGGTGAAGACGGAGGTTGCGCCAGGTGAAACCGTCGCCGCTGAGGACGAAGGCTGTCATGGCAAATCTCCGCCCTCAACCACTCCGGCGTCTCCGATTCCGTCCTCCCCCAACACCTCGAATCCCGCTTCCGCCGCCTCAAGTCTCTCCCTTCCTCTCTCCCCCCAACAACAACCGCCATCTCCCGCCTCTGCCAACTCGCCACCGGAACTCAAACCCTCAGTCGAATCGGCCCCCAAATCCAGCGATTCACCCCCCGTTAAACCCAACTCAGCCCCCAAATCCACCAGAACTCAAACCGCCACCTCCCCTGATTTGATGATTTCTAGGGTTTTGGGATTGTCGATCGATTTGATCTAATTCCCCTTGTTTGGTGATTTGAAGAGTGTTGTAAGCTCATTCTCAGGAGAAATGCGAAACTAAGCAGGTCACGGTAATGGCGGATCGGCGATGAACTAAGGGAGACAAAGAGGGAGGGAGATCTTCTGAGAAATTAATGGCGTACTTGGGACGGGTAGAAGGCGGCTCCCTCTTTCTTTTTCTTTTCTTTTTTTTTTTTAAAAAAATTCACAATTGAAAACTAACGGAAATTGCCAAATAGGTTAGATTTAACGGGGAAGGGCACGGCGCGAAATCTTACAAAACCTTAGGGGTACCACGCGAAATATGCAAAAGAGTTGTATGCCTCGCGAAAATTGCAATACCCCAAGGGTACCTCGCGAAATTTCCGTATATTATTTCTAGGACTACAAGATGAGTTGTTGACAGTTGGAATAGTCAAATTGCTAAGCATATTGCGATGAATCGACACTGCAAGTAGTGTTGTCAATGTTGATAATAAAAAAGGTACTATTAATCTATAAATGCATCAATTGAATAGATACCATTAGTGCATGCTTTTTTAGATCGAATCAAAATATATGGTTGGATTTTGAAGTTTTAATTTCAAGCCAATTTTTAACAAAGCAAAAAATTGTTTTTGAGGAATTTGTATAATATATGCATTATTTTTAACTTGTCAGCTCAAATGAAAGTGTGTTGTGTTATTGACTTATTGTATACAAAATGTGGGTTAAACTCCCAAAAAGGTTACAATATATAAGCAAAGTTTGATTAATTAGATCAATGTTGTCTTCGATTCTACTTAGGCTCATAAGTGTTAAGTTGGTCTTATTTATATTTTTCTGCGGGATGCATGTTATCAGTACATGATGTTCTACTTATATTAATGCTCATTAGTGGTGTTATCCAATTGTACTTATGATTAGTGTTATACTATAGTATAACTATAGTGTTATACTATAGTATAACACTAATCATAAGTACAATTGGATAACACCACTAATGAACATTAATATAAGTTTTATTATAATCTAATAGCTTTCACCTTTATGGAAAATTTTAGATTTTCCACCAAGGTTTAAATTTACATTTATTATAATCTAATAGCTTTTACCTTTGGCTTCAAGATTTAGGAGATGCATTGGATGTCTATTTATACTTATTTTTGTGCTCACCTTATTCTGTTGTGCCTTTTTTGTTTATTCCGGAAAAGTTGAAAATCCAAGATTAAATGAGCAGCAGTAGCAAGGTCGGGAAATACTTGAGGTAATACATGTTACCACACTGTTTTCTCTCTTTCCTTCATCATGTAAGATGTCTCACAATATTCTCTAATATCATATTGATTTGAAAGGAGATGAAATGAATTTGGAATCTCCACACAAGGCTTCATATCATTTTATAAATGAACTTAAGGTAATACATGTCACCATACTGTTTTCTGTCTATCCTTCATCATGATATCCCTTTCACTCTAATATGGATATTCATTTTTTCCAGTTCTATTTTTTTTATATTGTGCTTTAAATTTTCATGTCGAGTATATATGTTACCTAACATTTACCATTGTTAGTTGCTATATTACAAGAATTACAGCTACAAGAGTAAAAAATCTTGAATTAATATAAGATGTGAACAAACTTTTGTAATTAAGTTCATTTGATTTGAGAGGGCCTCTACCATGCTTTTATGTTGTTTCTTCCAAATTTAGGTTTTCTGCACTTCAATCCTGCCCAGTTGAGGCATAAATACCTAAAGCATGGCACGGAGCAGTTAGTTAGACACTTCACCAAACCCCTTCAAACTATGCAGTAAGTTACAACTTAATCAATCTCGTGTGTCAGTTTGTTGCATCATATCTTATGTTGTCTTGTTATCAACTAAGGAAAATGTGATTCTATGTTTGTTGCTCTAGATTTTGTAGAATGTTGAAAGAAAAGATTTTAGTTATACTTTTCGATATTAATCTATAGTAATTTCTTGACAGAGATGAACCACTATTTGCAATTTTGCATCGTGTATCAATTAGTTGGTAATGTAATAGTATTTTAAGATTCTTTGTACTTTTGTTAAGTACTGTTCATGCTCATATTGTGTCATCTTGCTATGATTTTCATCCAGTTGTACTTTTGTCAAGT
The DNA here is from genome assembly GCA_963922045.1 of Persicaria maculosa. NCBI lineage: Eukaryota > Viridiplantae > Streptophyta > Magnoliopsida > Caryophyllales > Polygonaceae > Persicaria > Persicaria maculosa. The sequence goes on along the minus strand of OY998255.1, from coordinate 9,258,720 downwards.
GTAGGTCATCATCAAAATGCAAGTTTTGGCTGGATTTTACAAGATTTTCATCCAGTTACTGCAAAGACGAGGACTTGAAATCAAAAGGAAATAGAGAAAAGATTGTCAGATCAAGTAGTTGTGTATCGAAATACAAGATTTTGTATAGTCATAAATAGTTTATTATTGATTTAGTTTTGAATTCATGTTGGTTGATGGAAACTAGATGTGTATGAGTGTATATGAGCACCTGATCAATTATTCATATATCAATTCATATATTTTTATTAATTGAGTCAGTGTTATATTTACCAAATTTGTGGAAAAATGAAAGTTTATTGATTCATAGAAGGAATTGAAAAGGCATCTGTGTTGATTTTGTGAATGGTTGTATTTCCATGTCAAGAGTAAAGGCATTTCTCGACACCAAGAGGTGTCACAAATGGCCCAACAGTCCATAACTTACCTTGCCAATCTCGACACCATAATGTGTCACAAAACAGATCTGCCATTTTCAACGCTTTAGGGTGTCACAAATGGCACTGCCATTTTTGACACTTTAAAGCGTCGAGAATGGAGCCATTTTCGACGCTTTAGAGTGTCGAAAATGGCAATGCCATTTATGACGGTGAAATTACCGACGCCATGAAAAAGCATCGAGAATGGAAATTTCAACACTTTAAAGCATCGCAAATGGTTAAAAAAAGTGTCGAAAATGGCTACCTTTTCTAGTAGTGCTAGTGTAATAACCGTGCCTTTAAGGCACGGGATTTTGATTCATTTCAAATTGAATAGCATTTTATATATCTATATAATACTATATTAATATATACTTGTTTATAACAAAAAAATATGTATAAAATATTTTTTTGTTGTTGTAAGAAGGGTCATGTTAAAACTACTTCTCCATATCGTAGAAATGATCCTTATATCATGCATAATACTTTTCCAGTATATCTAAGAGAACAGGTAAAGCAAATCTGGGTTTCTAAAGGGACAAGACCACCAAACATGGTCCATCCCGAGTACGAATCTAAATTTGTAATTTGGTCTAGCCGGAAAGGTTGAATTTGGTTGTCTTGCAGGATATCACCAAGACTAAGGAGTATAAATAGATACTTGATAGTGGTTGCTCAAGGCACATGAGTGGAAAAAGTTCATTGTTTTCGGATCTAAAGAAGCAATCCACTGCCACAATTACTCTTGGTGATAAGGGAAAATGCAACATAATTGGGATAGGTAAGATTGGTAAGGATTCTTCTAACTATATTGATGATGTATACCTTGTAGAAGGATTAAAGTACAATTTACTAAGTATTTCTCAATTATGTGATAAAGGGAATATTGTTGTTTTTGACTCCGAAAAATGTTTAGTAAAAAATAAAAAATCAGGAGATTTAGTCCTAACGGCTCCTCGCAATAACAACGTATATTCTATGAGCACTAACCAAGTTGCAGGAACAAGTTTAAAGTGCCTCAAGGCCTTGGCAGAAGATCCAAGGCTTTGGCATAGGAGACTTGGGCATGTGAGTATGCACACGTTGAAGAAACTACAATAAAGGGACTTGGTCCGTGGTCTTCCCGACCTCAACTTTAAGGTAGATGAGTTATGCAATGCATGCTCACGAGGTAAGCAAACTCGAGGGTCTTTTAAGCCCAAAAAGGTAGTAAGAACATCTCGCTCTATTGAATTATTACATATGGATCTATGTGGACCTATGCGCGTCAAATCTCCCAAAGGTAAACAATATATTCTTGTCATTGTTGATGATTTTTAACGATTTACTTGGGTATATTTTCTTCGAGAAAAATCAGAGGCATTATTTGAATTTTCAAAACTGTGTAAGGAGTTACAAACTTTAAAAAACATGCCTATTGTCGCTATCCGTAGTGATCACGGGTGTGAGTTTGATCAACTTAAATTTGATTTGTTTTGTTCGAAATATGGCATTTTACATAAATTTTTGGCACCTAGAACTCCTCAACAAAACGGGGTTGTGGAACGAAAGAACCGCACCTTGGAGGACATGTCTAGAACTATGCTTTTAGAAAATGGTTTAGCAAAATCACTTTGGGCCGAAGCGGTGAATACGGCAAATTATATTTTAAACCGATGCTTAGTTCGTCCTATTTTAAAGAAAACTCCTTATGAACTTTTTCATGGAAGAAAGCCTACTGTTTCTTATTTCAAACATTTTGGATGTAAATGTTTTGTTCACAACAATGGCAAAGACAATTTGGGAAAATTTGATGCTCGTAGCGATGAAGGTATCTTTCTTGGTTATTCCTTAAATAGCAAAGCATATAGAGTCTTTAACAAACGCACAAGTATGGTAGAAGAAAGCATTCATGTAATTTTTGATAAAAGCAATAATGGTGCGTTAAGTGATAGCTTTGCAGATCTAAATTTGAACCAGTGTTGTGAGCTGAATCTGTCATGTTTTACAGTAACTTTTATATCGATTTCTGTATACATTGCATTCATTTGGGCTTAGATAGTACATAATCTATGTAGTTTATGTTTACTTGCCAAATTATGATATCTACACCAGTCTCTGTTTAATTCGCAGAAATCGAGGCATATTACAGCAATTCTACAGAAGGTCGGAAAAGCTCGGAAAACCACTACAGAAGTCCAAAGTCAAAGCAGCGGAACCAAGCTGAAAGGCAAGGCTACTCGATCTCGAGTGGGCCCTACTCGACATAGACGAGCATGTCCGAGCACAGCCTTGTCGACAAAGCCTGATCGAGAGCCAGACCGACCCGAGCTCCGGACCCAATTCGATCTCGACAAGACCTAGTCGAGATCGACGAAGACCAGCACCACACCCGGAGTCCTCGAGGAGAAAGCTGATCGAGAAGCCGAGGACGAGAACCCGGACAACTCTACTCGATCTCGACAAGAGTTGGTCGAGATCGACGAGAGCCCAGTAAGCCAAGACCGAGCCACATCGAGCAGATCTAGCCGAGGAAGTCCAGTCGACGAACCACCCTACTCGAGGTCGACGAGCCGTGGTCGAGATCGAGTAGAGCCGTTTCCAGAAACTTCTCGACGAGACCTATCCGAGTAGAATTGAGATTCCTTGGGCGCAAAGGAGTCGATTTGGCCGAAATTCTATCCGATTCCATCAAAGTTCTATCATCAAGGAGACAAGATCTATCAAGACATGAAGACTTACCTATTTAGTTTTATCTTTTCCTTTTAGATTTATTTCCATAAAACAATTTATTTATCCTTTCAAGTTTTAGATATAATTTTAGATAGAGATAGATATCTTCTTTCCTAGAATAGCTAGGGAATGAAGCCTATAAATAAGGCCCTAGGGGGCTCAGTTTTATTAATTCCAATTCACAATCAATTCAAGTAAGTAGGATAGAGAGAGAGAGTTTGTAGCAAGCAAGGTGGAGAGGCGAAAGCGGATTTGTCTTGTCGGTTGTAAGCTTTCTTTATTTAATTTAATGCAAGTTAGTTTCTTTTGTTATTTGATGTCTTTCTTGATGATGAAGAGCAAGTAGTCCACCCACTTCTGGGGCTAGGGTGAGCCCGACGGTGGCCATGTGAGATAACGCGATAAAGGTCAGATTTTGTTATGCAATTCATCTTCTATCCCTATAAGCATGATTCTTTTGCGAGAGTTGAAGGTGATCCTTGTTTGTGTTATTGAAGCGAAAGTGATCTTAATGCAACTTGGATTAATTATGTGAAAAAGGGTTAGTAACAATTAGGGTTTATGCGAAAGCCTCTATATGCCTATTTGTTAATGACGAAAGTTATTTGATGGAAAGCATGATCTTTTGTGCCTTTATGTGTTACTTTGCATGGTTATCGTTGTGGTGTTGAAACCCTGGCTTTGGAAGTCTTTTAATATATTGAAGTTTATTTCTGTCGAATTTCTGAGTTCTGTCGAAAATCTGCAATTTTATATTTCTGTTTCTTGTCGATCTAGAGTAGTGCTTTGTCGATCTCGAGGAAGCTGTGGTCGAGATCGAGTAGGACTTGGTCTAGGTCGAGTTGGTTTTCTTCTGTTTTCGTCGATTTTCACTTTCTGTTGTTCACTGTCTTGTCGATCTCGAGGAACTGTTGTCGAGATCGGGTACGCCTTTGCTTTGCTTTTCGTTTTTGCTTTGTCTTTGCTTTATTTCTTTGCTTTTGTTTTAGTTGCCCTTGCCGGGTTTATTTGTTTCTTTCCTTTTTGTGTTTCTGTCCTTTCTGCTGCTTTGCCTGTGAGAATTTACAGCTACCTGAGAACTGCTGACGTGCTTCCTCGTGGATTCGATCCTGACTTTCTCTTACTACAACGGGAGGAAATCTTGTATTTATTTGCTGAGACAGGGAAGTCAGTCTGAACTTTATTTCATATTTATTTCATACTTGACCATCCTCCTGCAACAACAAATTGGCGCCGTTGTCGGGGAAGCTATCAATCGCACCTTAGGTAGTCAGTTCTCACTATTTCTTTGAGTGAATTCGCAGGTGTATGCGTCGTTCTGGTCAAACACCTGAGTTTGACGCCTTAGACGAACCGGAACGCCTTTTTCACATCAGAGCTAAACTACAAAGAGCCATGGCAGCCGCTGAAACACAGGAACAACTAATCGCTAGGCTTACCAGGGAATTAGCCGCTAAGGATGCTGCTATCGCCGCTGAGAAAGAAGCAAGGGAACAAGCATAGGCTGAGCTTGCCCAGTATCCAACCACGGCAGAGACATGCACCCAACTCTCGTCGTGCCTGAATCAACGATTCTTATCCCTGATAACTCTTTTGAAATTCGCACTCAGTTTCTCATAGAACTTAAAAATAATGCCTTTTATGGTAGATTTAATGAGTGTCCTCTTGAACATATTACAAACTTTGCTGACATGTGCCGTACTCTTGCTGAAGGTACAACTTTGGAATATGTCAAGATGAAATCTTTTCGCTGGTCTCTCGCTGGGCCTGCACTGAAATGGCTGGAAGGGCTGCAACCAAGATCACTCACAACCTGGGCCCAAGTAGAGCAAGAGTTCCTGAACAAATTCTTCCCACCCGCCAAAACAGCACATCTCCGCCAGAAAATCACCGCCTTCAGACAGAAGCAAGGGGAACCGCTGGCAAAGGCATGGGAGCGCTACAAAGAACTTCTGCGATCTTGCCCTACTCATGGACAGCCACCCTACGTCATTCAGGAGATCTTCTTCAACTCTCTTGATCAAGGCACTAAGGACAGAATCAACCATTATACTCGCTATGAGTATCTGACAATGCCGCCAAGTGACGCGTGGGGTGTGCTAGAGAGGCTTACCACCTATGACAACAAGTATGGGTCTACAGCAACCTATGAAGAGAACCCATACGCCAGGCCAGCACCATCTATGCCCCTATATGATCCCCCTAAGGAGATCGATCCAGACGTTAGGGAGCAATACTACAGAGACCAGAACAAGAAGCTCCTCAAGCAAGTCAAATATCTCTCTGTCAACCAACCTTGTATTGAATGCGGATCGCAGCGGCACACCACTCATGAGTGCCCACACACAGAGCAAGTCAGGCTGGTAGAGCATCATGAGGAGGCAGCTTACGCAGGGGGTCCCAATCGCTACATGGGGGACCAAAGGTTTCAGCAACCACAATGGAACCAAGGTGTCCCTAGAAACCCCCCACCCTACAGAGCTCCAGGACATCCGGAAAGGGAGCAGAAAAAGGATGATATACAGATAGTCCTGGAAGAAATACGGAGGAACCACTCAGAAACTAGGCAATCTTTCAACTCCGTCTATACTCAGATGCAAAGTGTCAACTCTAGGCTTGGGGAAATTGATATCTGGCGGAAATCAGTTGATACACAGATTGGTCAGCTAGCAGCGGGAATCCCCAGGCAGTCAGGTGCACTCCCTGGATCTTCAGAACCAAATCCTAAGGGAAAGACTGGACACGTCGCTGCTGTAAAACTTAGAAGTGGCCATCAACTGCAAGAGCCAGAGGTCGGAAAGCAGCAGGACAACGAGGAACAGCTGGTCGACCAGAGCCTAGTCGATCTCGACAAGGGCCAAGTCGATCTCGAGGAGAAATTTCCAGAACCCTCGTCTGCGCCACACAACAACTCGACTTCACCAAACCTGGTCGAGGTCGACAAGGGGGTAGTCGATGTCGAGGAGCCCCTGGTCGACATAGAGAAGTCTGCAGCACCTCCGACGTCTGTTCTGGCTCCGAATCAGAAAAAGAAGCTGCCTTTCCCCACAAAATCTCTAAAGGACCCGGCGGAGAAAAAGTTTCAGCGCTTCATCAAGATGCTTCAGAAGCTTAACGTCACCATCCCCTTCACAGAAGCTCTCAATGAAATGCCATCTTATGTCAAGTTCCTGAAGGATATTCTGAGCAAAAAGCGATCGATGGCTGAAATCACAGAGGAGTGCAGCCATCTGGACATATTAGAGAAGAGGCCGGATCCAGGTAAGTTTGCTATAACCGTTGGATTTGGTCCATACAAAATTAATGCCCTATGTGATCTTGGAGCCAGTGTTAGTATTATGCCTTTAACAATTTGGTCCAAGATTAAGATAGGTGCCCTGGAGCCTGTGGATGCTAGACTTTACATGGCCAACAACACGGTGGTCATTCCGACAGGCATGGTGGAAAATGTCCCAGTACAAGTAGGTAAATTCTTCGTCCCTGCTGATTTCTTAATTGTTGATATGCAAGAAGATCCTGCTTGTCCAATTATTCTAGGAAGACCATTCTTGGCAACGGTGGATGCCAACATAAGCGTACGGAAAGGAGTGCTCACCTTCAACATCAGCGATGAGGTAATTGAGTATTCCTTTAATAAAACTGAAAGGCATACAGGTCCAATGGAAGAGGTCAAATCTATCTCAGCTGGCTACATCACCTGTGGGGAACCCAAGGTCAAAAATATGACCCCTGAGGAGATAGAAAAGAGGGACATGGAGGCCCAGGTGGAGAAGATCATGGCAATCCTCAAGGAAAACACAGAAAATCCAATCGACACAGAACAAGGTACGTCGTTGTGGATTAATTATTTTTCGGATGCCTTGACAGGAGCTAAGTATGGGGTCAAGATCGACCAGGGCTCCTCGACTTCGAGTAGAACCCTAGTCGATCTAAACCAGACCATGGAGACTCCACCAGAGCCAGCTTCGTCGAGCAGCAAACCGGAGGAGCCACCCTACTCGACCTCGAGTGGACTTGTCGAGGTCGACCACCAGTGCCCTACTCGGCCTTCCTCGACGATGACGATACCAGAGCCAGCATCCTCGTCGATCTCGACTAAGCTTGTCGAGATCGACCACCACTCGAGGAGCCCAGACCCTGCTTCCTCGACGCTGAGACCACCAGACGGACCAGCCTCATCGATCTCGACCAGCCTTGTCGAGATCGACCACCACCCGGCGCCACCAGATCCGCCTCCCTCGATGAGCAAGCCACCAGGAGCAGGATCCTTGTCGAAGTCGACCAGCCTTGTTCTTCATCGACTTCTGTCTCTTCGACCAGACCACCACCAGAACCTGCAGTCTTGTCGAGATCGACTAGCCCTAGTCGAGATCGACCAAATACAGTGGTCCCCGATTCCGTCTCTGCAAAGGTAAGTCAAGGTATGGATCTTTCTTCTCCTATTTCCATTAAAGATTTATCTATACATGGGAGAGGTCTGCCTTGGTATGTGCGATTGTGTAGGATATCCAATGATGAGCCTAAGGAATATGAAGTTGGAGACAAGCTCTATGTCTCCAAATCAAAGGATCACTGGTTTCCCAACAAATTCAACAAGAAGCAGATGGGACCTTTCGTGGTGAACAAGATCCATTCTGGAGGATTACAGCTGATGGACAAGAATGGAGTCCTATTTGAGGCCCAAGCTACATGGGCCCTGCAGATGCCACCTTGAGCATTAATGGAAAGTCGGCCTAGCGACTATAAAATCTAGAGCATGTACATAGACTTTTTAGGACATTTTGAGACTTTGTTGCCTTTTGTTTTGGTTTTGAACACTTTTAGTTTTGCTATTATGGGTATATGTCTTCTACTTTTCAGGTCCATGGATAGAACCAAGCTACATTAATACTCGGTCCAGGAGGTGCTCCAATCGAAAATATAAGGCTCTGCACACATGTCTTGTGAGTTTCTTTCTTTACCCTTACCTTGTTTTTTTTTAATACAGTGAGGACACTGTAATGTTTAAGTATGGGGTGGGGGAAGAGCTTACTTTGTGCATATTTTATCATATTTGACTTTACTTTGTGCATTACTTTGTAGAATTGCTACATGGCTATTTTGGAATGCATTATTTGATTTATGTGCTTATATGCATGATTTCCAAAATTTGAGAAAAATAACCCCCATTGAAATTTTTTGAAATAATGTCATGGAAGCTTAAATTGAACTCGACGATGCAAAATTAGATTCATTAGAGATATAGCATGAAATTGCCTAGTAAAGGGAAGTCACAATGAAATGCATATTTTCTTGAAAACCATGAAAGGAGGTAAAATTTGAAGTTGCTTTTGACATGTTGTATGATAAAAGGATGGAGGACTTTATATTTTCATATAATGCTCATATTTTGAAATCCTAGCCTTACCCATGCTTATGCATTACACAAAAGCCATAATATGCCTTATTTCAAATATTGCTCCACATGATCTAAACATTTGCCATTCTTTACCTTATCCGGGGATTATGTTGAGAATGATGTTACATTATGGAGATTGTTATATGGTGTTTGTGTGATTATTATCATTATTGAAGTTTGGCGGAATTGTTTGAAATATATGGAAAATTTAATGAGTGAAAGAAAATCCGATCAAAGATCGACCCTGCTCTCTGAGATAATAGTTTGGAGAGATGGGACACCAAGTGAGGAGTCCGACGTACTAAGTATCCGGGGCCATTCATGACACCCATGTCTGCGACTCGCGAGAAGGCAGTGCTGAGGTTAGAGAGGTAAAAGCATTATTATGGATAAAAGCATTATGAAAGGTGATGAATCTCAAAAAGAAGGAATGTGGAAATTCAGTTGGGAAATACTCCATTTCCCCGGATCATTAGCACCACATTGCCAAAAATTGCCCACCTTTAGCCTTTTACCAATCTACTCCTTATTGAGCTTAAATTAAAGTCCTCTTGATTATTGTTGCTTTGTCATATAAAAATTATTTGTGCATAACCCTCCTTTTGTGAGTAGACGTTGCTCTTGTATATTTACACATGCATGGATCTGTGACACTAGTACCTTTTCGAGGATGGTAATTGATTGCAGGGACATATAAGAATGAATCTGATATGTTGAGAGTTTTGATTTCTTCCCCTGAATGACAACTAAAAGTATTACTTGAGGACAAGCAAGCTTAAGTATGGGGTGTTTGTTGTGAGCTGAATCTGTCATGTTTTACAGTAACTTTTATATCGATTTCTGTATACATTGCATTCATTTGGGCTTAGATAGTACAGAATCTATGTAGTTTATGTTTACTTGCCAAATTATGGAATCTACACCAGTCTCTGTTTAATTCGCAGAAATCGAGGCATATTACAACAATTCTACAGAAGGTCGGAAAAGCTCGGAAAACCACTACAGAAGTCCAAGGTCAAAGCAGCGAAACCAAGCTGAAAGGCAAGGCTACTCGATCTCGAGTGGGCCCTACTCGACATAGACGAGCATGTCCGAGCACAGCCTTGTCGACAAAGCCTGATCGAGAGCCAGACCGACCCGAGCTCCGGACCCAACTCGATCTCGACAAGACCTAGTCGAGATCGACGAAGATCAGCACCACACCCGGAGTCCTCGAGGAGAAAGCTGATCGAGAAGCCGAGGACGAGAACCCGGACAACTCTACTCGATCTCGACAAGAGTTGGTCGAGATCGACGAGAGCCCAGTAAGCCAAGACCGAGCCACATCGAGCAGATCTAGCCGAGGAAGTCCAGTCGACGAACCACCCTACTCGAGGTCGACGAGCCGTGGTCGAGATCGAGTAGAGCCGTTTCCAGAAACTTCTCGACGAGACCTATCCGAGTAGAATTGAGATTCCTTGGGCGCAAAGGAGTCGATTTGGCCGAAATTCTATCCGATTCCATCAAAGTTCTATCATCAAGGAGACAAGATCTATCAAGACATGAAGACTTACCTATTTAGTTTTATCTTTTCCTTTTAGATTTATTTCCATAAAACAATTTATTTATCCTTTCAAGTTTTAGATATAATTTTAGATAGAGATAGATATCTTCTTTCCTAGAATAGCTAGGGAATGAAGCCTATAAATAAGGCCCTAGGGGGCTCAGTTTTATTAATTCCAATTCACAATCAATTCAAGTAAGTAGGATAGAGAGAGAGAGTTTGTAGCAAGCAAGGTGGAGAGGCGAAAGCGGATTTGTCTTGTCGGTTGTAAGCTTTCTTTATTTAATTTAATGCAAGTTAGTTTCTTTTGTTATTTGATGTCTTTCTTGATGATGAAGAGCAAGTAGTCCACCCACTTCTGGGGCTAGGGTGAGCCCGACGGTGGCCATGTGAGATAACGCGATAAAGGTCAGATTTTGTTATGCAATTCATCTTCTATCCCTATAAGCATGATTCTTTTGCGAGAGTTGAAGGTGATCCTTGTTTGTGTTATTGAAGCGAAAGTGATCTTAATGCAACTTGGATTAATTATGTGAAAAAGGGTTAGTAACAATTAGGGTTTATGCGAAAGCCTCTATATGCCTATTTGTTAATGACGAAAGTTATTTGATGGAAAGCATGATCTTTTGTGCCTTTATGTGTTACTTTGCATGGTTATCGTTGTGGTGTTGAAACCCTGGCTTTGGAAGTCTTTTAATATATTGAAGTTTATTTCTGTCGAATTTCTGAGTTCTGTCGAAAATCTGCAATTTTATATTTCTGTTTCTTGTCGATCTAGAGTAGTGCTTTGTCGATCTCGAGGAAGCTGTGGTCGAGATCGAGTAGGACTTGGTCTAGGTCGAGTTGGTTTTCTTCTGTTTTCGTCGATTTTCACTTTCTGTTGTTCACTGTCTTGTCGATCTCGAGGAACTGTTGTCGAGATCGGGTACGCCTTTGCTTTGCTTTTCGTTTTTGCTTTGTCTTTGCTTTATTTCTTTGCTTTTGTTTTAGTTGCCCTTGCCGGGTTTATTTGTTTCTTTCCTTTTTGTGTTTCTGTCCTTTCTGCTGCTTTGCCTGTGAGAATTTACAGCTACCTGAGAACTGCTGACGTGCTTCCTCGTGGATTCGATCCTGACTTTCTCTTACTACAACGGGAGGAAATCTTGTATTTATTTGCTGAGACAGGGAAGTCAGTCTGAACTTTATTTCATATTTATTTCATACTTGACCATCCTCCTGCAACAACAAATTGGCGCCGTTGCCGGGGAAGCTATCAATCGCACCTTAGGTAGTCAGTTCTCACTATTTCTTTGAGTGAATTCGCAGGTGTATGCGTCGTTCTGGTCAAACACCTGAGTTTGACGCCTTAGACGAACCGGAACGCCTTTTTCACATCAGAGCTAAACTACAAAGAGCCATGGCAGCCGCTGAAACACAGGAACAACTAATCGCTAGGCTTACCAGGGAATTAGCCGCTAAGGATGCTGCTATCGCCGCTGAGAAAGAAGCAAGGGAACAAGCACAGGCTGAGCTTGCCCAGTATCCAACCACGGCAGAGGACTACATGCACCCAACTCTCGTCGTGCCTGAATCAACGATTCTTATCCCTGATAACTCTTTTGAAATTCGCACTCAGTTTCTCATAGAACTTAAAAATAATGCCTTTTATGGTAGATTTAATGAGTGTCCTCTTGAACATATTACAAACTTTGCTGACATGTGCCGTACTCTTGCTGAAGGTACAACTTTGGAATATGTCAAGATGAAATCTTTTCGCTGGTCTCTCGCTGGGCCTGCACTGAAATGGCTGGAAGGGCTGCAACCAAGATCACTCACAACCTGGGCCCAAGTAGAGCAAGAGTTCCTGAACAAATTCTTCCCACCCGCCAAAACAGCACATCTCCGCCAGAAAATCACCGCCTTCAGACAGAAGCAAGGGGAACCGCTGGCAAAGGCATGGGAGCGCTACAAAGAACTTCTGCGATCTTGCCCTACTCATGGACAGCCACCCTACGTCATTCAGGAGATCTTCTTCAACTCTCTTGATCAAGGCACTAAGGACAGAATCAACCATTATACTCGCTATGAGTATCTGACAATGCCGCCAAGTGACGCGTGGGGTGTGCTAGAGAGGCTTACCACCTATGACAACAAGTATGGGTCTACAGCAACCTATGACGCGTGAGGAGCTGTTGTCGAGATCGGGTACGCCTTTGCTTTGCTTTTCGTTTTTGCTTTGTCTTTGCTTTATTTCTTTGCTTTTGTTTTAGTTGCCCTTGCCGGGTTTATTTGTTTCTTTCCTTTCTGTGTTTCTGTCCTTTCTGCTGCTTTGCCTGTGAGAATTTACAACTACCTGAGAACTGCTGACGTGCTTCCTCGTGGATTCGATCCTGACTTTCTCTTACTACAATGGGAGGAAGTCTTGTATTTATTTGCTGAGACAGGGAAGTCAGTCTGAACTTTATTTCATATTTATTTCATACTTGACCATCCTCCTGCAACAACAACCAGCATGAGGAACAAGGATCCGACATTGAAGAAGAAAAGGAGAAATCACAACGTCGGAACATGCAGGAACCAATACTAGACACTTTCGAGCCAGCCCAAGACCTTGACATACACGTTCAGGATTTTGAACAAAGGTTTCAAGACCTTGACTTAGAAAATGCAGAACCGGAAACACATGTTGAACAAGAGAGTCAAAGCCTTGGAGAAGCCTCAACATCACAAGAGCCTAAGAGAAGAAATTTCAAACACGCTGCATCTACTCCAATCGAAAACATCATATCAGATCCAAAATCCGGTATCCAAACTCGTTCCAAGTTAAGAAATTTGTGTGCTTTTTATGCGTTTGTGTCTCTTGTAGAACCAAAATCACCCGCCGAAGCACTTCAAGATCCAAATTGGATTATAGAAATGCAAAGCGAGCTCAACGAGTTTGAAAGAAATAAAGTTTGGACACTCACTTCAAAGCCAAAGCATCAATCTGTCATCAGTACTAGGTGGGTCTTTCGAAACAAGTTGGATGAAGATGGAAAAATCACTCGTAACAAGGCTAGGCTCATGGCTCAAGGGTATAATCAAGAAGAAGGTATTGACTACGAGGAGACATTTGCTCCTGTAGCAAGGTTAGAGGCTATTCGTATCTTACTCGCATTTGCATCATACACGGGTATTAAACTTTTTCAAATGGATGTGAAATGTGCCTTTTTAAATGGTATTTTAGAAGAGGAAGTATATGTTGCACAACCTCCTGGTTTTGAAAATGAAGAATTTCCAAATCATGTTTTTAAATTAGATAAAACACTTTATGCTCTCAAACAAGCCCCTAGGGCATGGTATGAGAGATTATCGAAATATCTTCTTGAAAATGGTTTTAAACGCGGTTTGATCGATACAATTCTTTTGATCAAAACACGAGGTAAAGATTTATTAGTTGTGCAAATATATGTTGATGATATTTTATTCGGTGCTACTAATGATTCTCTTTGCAAGGAATTTTCTAATATTATGTGTAGAGAATTTGAGATGAGCCTTATGGGAGAATTAACATTCTTTCTCGGACTACAAGTTCATCAATCAAAGAAAGGAATCTTCTTGAATCAAGGTAAGTATATGAGGGATCTACTCAAGAAATACAAGATGGATCAATCAAAGGTTGCTAGGACTCCCATGAGCTCGACATTGTCCTTGGATCAAGAAAAAAACGGTAAGAGTGTGAACCAAAAGGAATATCGATGTATGATTGGTTCACTTCTCTATCTCACGACAAGTAGGCCCGATATCATGTTATGTATGTGTGCAAGATTTCAGGCTGACCCAAAGGAATCGCATCTCATCGCGGTTAAAAGGATCTTTCGCTATTTAAATGGAACTCAAGACCTTGGTCTGTGGTATCCAAAGCGAGGAAATTTTAATCTAATTGGTTATTTAGATGCAGATTTTGCAGGTTATAAGGTTGATAGAAAAAGTACTTCAGGATGTTGTCAACTATTGGGATCTTCCCTAATTAGTTAGCACTCAAAGAAACGAAATTCTGTGGCTCTCTCAACTGCTGAGGCCTAATACATAGCTGCTGGAGCATGTTGTTCACAAGTTTTATGGATAGCCCAACAGTTACGAGATCTTGGTTTCGACTTGAAAAGTATCCCAATTAAATGTGATAATACGAGTGCTATATCTATCACTAAAAATCCTGTGCAGCATTCTCGAACAAAAAACATTGATGTGAGACATCATTTTATTCGGGATCATGTCGAAAAAGGTGAAAATCGTTCTTGACCCTTTAAAGGTGAAATATATTATATATAGATATTAAAAAGGTGAAAATCGTTCTTGACCCTTTAAAGCATATATAGATGCTTTGATGACTTGTTTCCTACATTTCCTACATTGGAAATTAAGTTGGAAATGAAGTTTGAGAAATATATTCTCATATTTTTCTCTTACATCACACAATGAAATTATTGTGGATGAAAGAATTAATATGGAGATATAATCTTCCTACATTTTTAAGCGGAAACGATATCTACACCGCTAATTTTTACTATTTCCACCGCTAATCACCGCATAGGTATGCGGTGAGTTAATGACCGACTTAATGACGGTCAACGACCTACCGCTTATACATGCGGTAGACCACCGCATGTATATGCGGTGATAGCCACCGTATAGAGACATACCGCATATTCATGCGGTGAGCACCCCCGTTCCGTTCCAACCCCACCGCATACCCATGCGGTGGGTATCGGATAACCCGATTTGCGCTTAACTATTTGGAAGAGCTGAGGGGACCGATACGAACCGACACACACCGCTTAGGGTTGCGGTATTCGTCCACACTACGAATTTATCGTATAATCCATGGACATTGCAATGGTATATCCTACTACAGTGGAATTAACTTTTAATAAACGCCGTGATCTGAAAAAAATCATATGTTGAATTGAAAACAAAGATGATTAAAACGAAAGTGCGATAGATATAAGCGATGACGAAAATATGGAGTTCGGATGTGAAATGGAATAGAGAAAGATACAACCCAATTGAACATATGAAGTTCGAAAAATGACATCAGAAAGTGGGAAATGCTAATACGGTAGGGGACGGCCACCATCACGACGGCGGTAAGCTCTATATCGTGCAATCCTCGCTGCAAACTGCTCGTCCCAACCATCGACAGTGCGATCGTGATGCCGTGTCCATGTGACGTAGACTGGAGGAAGAGGTGAACCAGGCAACAACCAAATCTGTGAATACAAGGTTAATATTGATGTTAGAAAAGAGAAACAAAACAGTAAAAAATTAATTAATATGAAATACGAAACGTACCGGAACGAAATGGTTGCTGTTGCCGACTAAAGCTATTCCATCTAGCTCCTCATAGGCCGGTACTGACGGGCCACCGGTGGCGTACAGAGGTAGGCACAACATAGGCATCATTCGTGACAAAATCACCAAAGGACGCTGGTGAAGCATGGCAAACACCTCGCCCATGATCGGAATCTCCATCCAATACGTAGCATCATGACACGTGCCGAAATAGTTGACCCTCATGATGAGCTCATCTAAGGCCGGATAGTAATGGTACCGATCTGAATGCACCTGCAACTCAACGGCCAGCTCTCGTCGAACTCGAAGCCATGCGTCTTGTCCCAAGTTCAGAAGAAAAGCTAAAGACCTATACCCACAGTGACCATCACCTGCAACATTTGTGACGGCTCGTACGAAAGTAATCATGAATTCGTCGATGTTGCCAGTGCCCCAATTGAATTCTACTCGAGGTAGATTCTGTGGTGGAAGCGCCGTAGGTGCTGGTGTTGGAATGTCACCTACAATCTCCGGAGCTGGCTCCGACGCTGATCGACCTCGTCCACGTCCCCTTCCACGACCCCGTCCTCGTCCTCTGCCTACTCCTCGGCCTCTAGGAGGGTCGTCGATGGCAATGTCGTTGGACCCAGTGGCCTCCTCAGTACCTTCCACGTCATCTGTTTCGTTTGATGCCGGTTGACCCCAACCTCGGCCTCGCCCTCGTGCGGATCCAGTGGTCGCCTGTCTATCTGCCCGACGTTCAGCCCGAGCACGCTCACGTTCCCAAGGTAGAGGGTTCGTCTGACAGGGGTGGCGAGTCCTCGGTCTCCCGGGCGGTCTACGGTCCTCCGGGTCAGGGGTGGTCAACGGTGTTTGGGAGGGACGATCCCCGTCGTTGAATGCCGACGCGATTCTCCAACGAGTATCCTCGTCCATAGCTCCGCTCTGGAACAAACTGATCATGCGCGACATGTCCACATCAGCTCTGCTGAGGGGAGTGTTATCCTGGACGTTGTCAACATGAGGCCTCTTGAAATCCAATTGCTTCCAAAAATTGTGTATCTGGGATGGTCTGATGGGTATCTGCGTGGCTCGACAAGCTTGCATGTCATGTGTGCATGGAAGACCGTAGACGTCCCTCTAGTATGCATCTCTGCATGGTTGCGAAGGTGGCTCCGCTTCCATCTTTGTGTAGATTTCGAACAACAGGTTGAAACATTCCTTCGACACAATATTCCGAATTCGATCGAACATCCATAGGTCGTGGGAGTCTGTAGGCCAGGTGTTGTTCGCTCTCCCCAGTGTATTTTTCACCTCCCATATTTGATCCGCCATCATCAGATCGATTGTGTTTATCACGTGAGTGAAATCACCGACTGCAGAGTTTAAGGTCTTTTTCAACACAGAATGAGCCGCCTCAACCCTAAAAGATAAGTGAGACTCGTAGGTGAATATCGTTATATGTAAACAAATTACGTGTATAGTGAATTTTATAATGAAAACGTAGGCGCACTTGTTCGTTGTGGGCGTACCAAAATGCTGGATTGCGTCTGTCCATGCACGAACTATCTGCTCCGAGTAATCTCGTAACCACGTCGCCTCCAAATACGGCATAAGCCCTTCGATATGCCCCCACTCTGCATGCATACCCCTCCTTCTAGCGGTGAAAGTTTCAACCGATCTGGATTGGAACAGGCCAACACATGCGTTCTTGAAATGCCTAGCAACATCAAGATTCTTTGACTTCTGGAAAGCAGCTTCTTCGCATCGTCGGAGGACGTGCACTGTGCACAACATATGCCTGACGTTGGGAAGAACTTCTCGTAGCGCCGCAATCAACCCCAACTCTCGATCAATGACAATAACGTTAGGAAGATTACCTCGCATGAGGTAAACGAGCTGCCCCAACGCCCAAATGTACGTATTTGTGTTCTCGTGCGACATGAAGCAGAACCCGATGACGAAGTTCTTGTTTGTGCAAGTAAATCCAACGAACTCACACAAAGGGATCCCGTACCTACACAATGAAATATTTGAGTTCGCATGCCGTGGTGGGAATGGGTAAAAGAATAAGTGTATATAGAAACTTACGCATTCGTCCGGTATGTACTATCGACGAGGACGACGTATGGAAACATGGCTAGAAGATGGCGAGCGTCTGTATGGGCGATGAATAGATCTTGAAGCCTGTTGGGATCGTCAGGGGATCTCCTCGTACAATAGTAGTAACCCTTATCCCGCAAAATGCGGAGTGCTTCCTGGGAGACTGTTCGATCTCCTCTCGCTTCAGCTTTAAACTTTGCTCTCGCATTGTACACTTGGCGCCGCGATGTGAAGTTCAGCTTCTGTCGTGCGTCAGCTGTCATCTTCAATGTAGCTAAAATCGATTTTGGTGGGGTACCAGCGACGGTAAGGGCCAACGTAGTGTCTCTTTCATCTGCATCCATCCGTCCGACGTACGGGTGACCGTCCAATGCACCGGGGAGTAGATGGTTGTGCTTGCCATGAATAACGTCCAGGCACCATTCGCCCCGTTTGAACTCCACGCCAGACAATGCAAACGGACACCCCTCTATCTTCGAAACAGCTCTGCGCGTGTTCCCGCTTGCATCATCTCCGGCTACTCGCTGTCTCTTACGGGGAGTGTACAGGCCGTACTTCTCACATGCGAGCAATAGACTCCCACGCCTTGTAGGAGTGCTCCCCCAAGAATGCTTGATTGTCAAAACCATATTAAGTTTTAATGCTGTGCCACGACAGTGTTGTAGGAGATCGTCGCGATTGGTCCACGTCTGGGATGTAGCAAATTCGGGAGTGTAATCGCGGTACTCCTGGTTACGGGCCTGATCGTCCTGACCGTCTTCCGGCATCGGATCAGCCTGCTCCTCCAGTGGTAGCTGCCAGCATGCAAACAGTGCATATATATTACGTGAACCATTCATGGTTTCTGTCTGCTCTACTTCAGAACCTAATTTATTCCCCTACATAACCGGTACCTATATCTTGGTTTCCATTCCATATGATTCCAGTACCTATATTCTACCTACAACGACATTCCAAATGATAAACATTAATCACATACCGGAAGACGAGGTGGTGGTGAGTTATCGGCCATTGGCGTCGCGGTAGGTGCTTCCTCCCCCGGGCTTGAAGGTCGTCGGCTGGTGTCGTCGTTAACCATATTAGAAAATGACCTTTGATGGGGTGTGATGGGATTGGATGCATTCCAACAGAGAGCGGGTGACTTCTTATACAGTAACACCGCATGCCTATGCGGTGTTTCCAGATGACCGTTGGTGTTGAATTATTTGAATTTGTGGGCCCACCGCATAGGTGCACGGTGCAATGGACACCGTATATGTCTGCGGTATATCACCGCATAGGTAAACGGTGAAGCACCGTGTACCGCTTGCCCATGCGGTATGTATCTATATATACCCCCATGGCCGGTTCGTGACATTTGTCGTGGCGGAAAAGCGATGATACTCTGTGCGAACTAGTCATGGCCAAAGATTTGTGTGTTCAGATCGAAATTTTTGACGATTGACTAGTTTGCACGGGTTATATCGCTTCGTCTCATAAATTAAATAAAATCCGTATGTATGCTTTTTTCATGGCTCAATAGCGATGATAGCCTAGGCAACATGCCACGGCCGGCGATTTGTGTCTTTTGATTGAAATCGCTGGCCGCTGGCATGTTGCTCGGGTTATATCGCTTCGATGTGGGGTTATGTAGCTTCGATCTAATAAAATGCAATAGTTATCGGCAGGATAACGTGAAAGAAGTTGTGATAGTACACATGTACGTCCATAACATCTTTTACGTTATCCTGCGGATGACTATTGATTATCCAAACAAAACTGTAAATGCTTCGGAAACGTACAGGTACGGGTACACCGTCATCTTCGTTCGTCATCGGAGTGGGCGTCTAAATTACATCTGTCAAGGGAGAATGAACCTCTTACAAGAGGACGAAGCTGGGAACTTTCGTCGGAACTCACGACGGAATCTCTCAGTTTCGCACTTTTATAAGAGGCTCGCTCTCCTTCGACCGATGGAATTTGGACGACCAACTCCGATGGCGGAAGAAGATCACGATGTACCCGTGCCTTTACGTTTCCGGACTTTTTTGAATACCGCATATCAATGCGGTGAACCACCGCATTGATATGCAGTGAACCACCGCTTACACATGCGGTAATGTATACCGCATGTATATGCGGTATAATTCTCGCATCCAACGGGACATGTTTTCCCGCTATAAATGACCCCCGTGCGACGTGGTGATTATTACAACATGGCAGCTGGTAATACACCAAGACCTTTCTACTCAGTCTCAGGGAGCAGACCGAGGGATTTTTTCTGGTGGGTAGAAGACGTCTCGCTGACACAAATATTGGTAAGCCCCATTCTGTCGTCTGTCATATAATTCACAATGTTCCGAACTCACTAAGTACATCTTAAAAATTGCAGCCTCTGCCTTCCAACTTCGAAGAAGAATACGGGCTGGCCGGCATCGAAAGAATAACGCTGACTAATGGGGCAGGGAGGAGAGGCACTAGCATCCGGGTTGAGCGCAACAGATCCGGGGCGCTCTGGCTCGCACAAGGATGGAATAATTTCACGATATCCCGTGACGTGCGTGTAGGGGCGGGGCTGATGTTTAGCTACTTAGGCAACTCTCGGTTTCGGGTAGTCGTAGTGCCGCCGGAGAATGTTTCACCATCAGATGAATAGAACAATAATGATTTCCTTTGATGTGTGACATGACGACGATGCGGCAAAACAAAGTAACTGAGTTACTTTTGCTGCAATGTTATCTCTTTAATTAATATGAAAAATGAGGCACTTTATCCGTTTTCATGTAATGTGTTATTCCCTGAAGTTATCAAAATTCATACCATGCAATGGTGTCGCCGTGCTGGTACGTTGCATAATGTCTTCGCTTAGACTCCAATCCACGTGCTGGGAAGATGACGTCATGCGGTATACATATACCGCATGGTCATGCGGTATACATATACCGCCTGAGAATGCGGTATATGTATACCGCATGGTCATTCGGTGGATGCGGTGGTTTCAAAAGACAACTATAAAAGCGGTTGTTTGAGACTTTCAGTACACCATAACCACTATGGCAACTACCAAAGTGTATGAAGCGGAGACAAGATCCGGCAGCAGGTTTAGACTTACAGTCGAAACTTTTCGTACGCCACCGGACGATATATTGTGCAACTGTCAGCACAGAAGCTCGACAGGATGGCCGTGCTGCCTTTGCCAAGTTGTATGCGAAGAACGCGATACAGCAAGAGTTTCCGATTCAGTGGACCTCGAGTTCGTTGAAGGAGTGACTTACGAGGATGTCCGCATGACAAGGCCGTACTCGTATAGGGATAACCCTGCAGCATATTATATTCACGCGACGGAGGCAATTACGGAGCTTGTTAGCGACTTTTTCTCCAACTTCGGATTGGCCAATGCAACGCAGGTGGCAAGATACACCGTGGAAAAAGTCGTGCGGCGTGCAAACACAAAGCTTCGAAAGTACGCATTTCACCGAATACATATTCACATTTTGCCGAGCAATGTAGAGGAGTCGGTTGGTAGTTGTTATGTACCATAGGTAAAATGTTGTCGTGTCCTAAATTGTTGTGTATCATTTATAGTGAATTTATCCGGTCACGAGTTAAACCAGTAATTATATTTCGCTGATAAATCATTTGCATTACACATGCGGTGATACATAGCCTATTAAACGGATTCTACATAATGATTTTACACAAACTTGGTTCCTACTCTACTGATGGATATCCTTGCAAAGGGTCTATCCACATAATGCACAGAGATGAACTTCAGGAGGCTCTATCAAGCCATTGCATCCGCGGAGCAATACCTTGCAAAGGGTCCCACCACAAGTTAGGATCTGGTGTATAGCTACCTACTGACTCCTCGAGAATACGCGGGGTAATCTGGATCTCAATGCGGTTGAATGCGTACTTCTTCACTCTGTCGTTCGCTGGACGGACGGCGTTGTCGACAGTGAACCTTGCAATCTCAAGTGCGCAGTGTAGCCTGACATCGCTGAATAGGTCGCTGATTGCGCATTTGATTGCCTCAACCGCCTCGCGGTAGTATGACTCGGGGTCCTCAACGTGTAATTGGTGACCTCTCAGACACGCCAGTTCAACCGGCTCCGAGAAAGCGTATCTGTCACCTTCAACGCCTTTGTAGCAGTCAACTTGAGCAAGACAGCAAGGGAACGTTTGGCACCACCGCTTGTGCTGACAATTGCACAAATAATCTTCGTATGGCCTCGAAAACTTATCGCGTATTATTTTGTATGACACACCATTCTCTGTCTCACCTTCAAACTCAGCTATTCTAACCATGATTTGATTGTTTTGATTCGTATGAGGTGTATATGCGGTACTAAACCACGCTTTTTATAGCCAAAATGGGACCACCGCATGTATATGCGGTGGTGATAACCGCATATACATGCGGTGGTTCTGCTCTATGTTCCAAAATGTGGCAAGCGGGTCCGGACCGGACCGGTTACGATGTACCGCATTACCATGCGGTAGTAAGACACCGCCTCCCCTTGCGGTGTATGGCCTATAAATCATGACATCCGCCACAAAAACCACCACACCGGGTGTCCACCGAATCAGAAAATGGTGACCAACATGGATATATACCGGCGGACGGCAGGTTATCTGGAGTACAAAGTCACATTAGTTCGTTGCTCGGAGCCCCGGTGGTCGGAGGAATGCACCTGCAAGCATCCAGCATACCTTCCAGGAAAGTCGTGCGTTATATTTCAGTGCCATATCGAGACGGACACCGACATTGCATATCCGCTCGACTTCTGTTGTGCGCATTGTTATGACGACAGAGGATTTCCCGAATCGTATTACTTGGATGCAGAGGCGCAAATCGCGAATCACATCAGAAGATATTGTCGTTACGACGTTTACGACATCGGGGCTGAGGGCCTATGTGATCATGTTATCCGCAAGCTTCGAGCGTTCAACGCAGGGGAAAGGTATTACGCGTTCAACCAAATGAATATTCTCATTTCCATTAATGAGAGGTCATCGGAGGAAGATAGTGAGTAGACATGTATTACCAAGTATGTAGGGTGATGTGTATAGGTTGTATTTTCATGTGTAAGCAGTTCAACCGTTTAATTAAATTCTCTCTCCAGTCGCCTCGGTGATTTCCATTATATATTATTTCAAGTGTTGCAAGAAATATAGAAAGTACGTTGAAATAGGAAACACATGACACAAATAGCGTACGAACCGACTTGTTATTCAAACAACATTGTTACAACTAGACGACAAACAAACTACTTCACAACCAACAATAACAACAACTTCATCACACTACCACAAACGAACGACTACACAACCAACAATAACAACAAGTTCATCAGACTGACACATACGAACGACTACACATAAGTCGGATATCCAACACATGAATCCTAAATCTCGTCGGCATGCTTGTTGTTGATGTGCCTCTTAAGATGACCGTGCTGCAGGTTGTTGGTCACGGTGTAGCGATGACCACAGTGACGGCACGTTGCATTAAAAGCGATGCCTCCAAGCGGCTCCTTCTTGTAGTGTTTGGTGAACATGTCTTCACGGGGAATTGGTCTTTGTTCGGACGACATTGTCGGTGGGGGTGTGTTTCCGGCGGTGGTGTGGTGTGTTTCCGGTGCCGGGTTGGTCCTCTTATAGACTAGGTCTCACCGCATGGCCATACGGTGTTGTATACCGCATTGACATACGGTATACAACCGCATGGCCATACGATATTGTACACCGCATTGACATACGGTATGGTATACCGCATGGCCATACGGTATTGTATACCGTATGGCCATGCGGTATGTTACACCTATATAACCTGGAGTCTCTGGCCACTAACCACACACCTCAACATGTCGGACAACAGCGGGGAAAGCTCAAGCAACGACATAATACGTCAAGGCACGATGGAAGAGTTTGAGGCGGTTCTATACACTGGTAGTCCGCGGTCAAAGACGGTGGAGGCGATGATAAAGAGACTACGTGATGAAAATCGGTCGCTCCTGGTCGAAAACCAACAAGCCCGTTGGCGGATTGATATCCTGGAAAGTCAAGTTGCAGTTCTGGAAGAGGAAAAAAAAGCTCTTGTAATGAAGCTAGATGAAGCTACTGTGCGTAACACTTGACTATTAGGGTCATTTGTATTTCGTTGCTTGTAATTTTATAAAGTTCGTTTCGAATCATGATATTGAACGTTGGGTACGGAAATACTATTCAAATTTGAAAACGATCTGCAACGGTAACAAACCATCAAATCCACACAAACACATAACCTACGTAATCCGAAATCGAATAATCAACTAATCCACAAAAAACAATCCAAACTACTGCACAAAAAAAATCCAAACTACCAACTACTACACAAATAGTCATCTACCCGCAAACAGAACAACCACATACATCATCCCAGATGGCACCGTCACGGTGGGGGAGGACCCCAAAATTGCTGATAGATGCGAGCCAGGTGTGCCGGAGTCAACTTAACTCCAAGTTGCACGAGTCGCTGAATCTCCAACCCAGCCGCATGATGGCGCTGCTCAATAATGGTCGGCGGGGGTGGCGACGACGGGTGTGGCGGCGGCGTGGTGGGCGGCGGCGGGGGTGGCGACGACGGGTGTGGCGGCGGTGGGATGATGGGCTGGTGTCGAGGAGTGTCAGGAAGTAGGTATGGATGACTATGGCGGTGAAACCACTCCAGATAGTCATCGGCCACGCCATATGGGTACACTTCAGAGGTCCGTGGCAACTCCTCCATGGGGAAAAGATGATCGAACCTGTGCGCCCAGTGGTTGTCAGCTGGGTGGAACGACGCCTCCTTCTTGCACTTGGCGGACTTCGGTCTGAGCACTACGGTAGGCCTGATTGGATCAGCGGGAATATGCTGAACCCGACCAAACTGTCGCAGCACACGGTCCGGCATATACGGCTCCTCCTCGAACAACCACCGAATGGTGCCCCTATATCTCGAAAGACGCAGATCTCCATCAAAATCCAAGTGTCTACCAAATGGCATGAACTCGATCTGCAATGGAATAGAAATTGTTATTACGACTAAAATCTGGTATATAGTATGACAAATGTAAGTGCGGATATAAATTGTGTTCGTACCTCGTCGACTGTCATCTCATTCAGCCTCCGCCGCAGAACATCCAGTCGCTCGATGCGAGGCCTATCATCCCGGGTGACCGTACTGGAAAATGGTGTCGCCCCCAAGACGTACCTCACCCCGCGTCGCGGATCCCGAGCTAGCCTCCGATCGAGCGTCATACCGGGCTTGAACACCGGAAAATGCAACCATATCCACACCTACAAAGGAACAATACTATCAGCAACATAGCCATTATAACCTAGTTACAGAACTTCTAAAATAAATAATCACAGAACGAATGCCTTACCTCCAATAGTTTTGTACAACCGTCCATGTCTTTGGCCAACTCCCGAGTCGCCTCGCCCAATCCCCGGTACAAGCACGACAAGACCCCTGCATCTAGAGAAAGATGCGACACCTGCGCTGCATCCATAAACCTACGGATCACCTCCGGTCGCAATCTTCCGCCCGACTTGTCGATGAACAAGGTCGCAGTCGCAATCATCCCCAGCACAACACCCAAGATGCACTCCATATCATGCTCAAGTGGGGCGCCATCTCGAACCCGCTGTCGCATCGGTGCTATCTTCTGAAGGAGGAGCTGAACAGTAGGTCCTCCATGGGCCCATGCGCTCTGCCGCTCGTTCTGAGTCAAGCCGTAATACTCCCAAATTATTTCCCTCCAGGCGACAACATCATCCAAGTGAATACACTCCTCTCCGTCCAAACCAAGGCCAAGTATGAAGAGCACATCGTGCAGTGTGATGGTGATCTCTCCCCATGCGAAGTGAAAACTGTTCGTCTCGGGGTGCCAGTGCTCAACAAATGCCCCGATCAGAGTGTGATCCACATGATCCCACTCGAAATCTCTGAGGTCCCAGAACCCAATCTCCCGCACTGCGGGAAACCAGGACTCCCGTCCATCAACCTCCAACAATGCCTCTACACGGCCCAGCGACTGCCCTCGTCTCTGCACACGCACACCCCTACGCAAGGCTTCGTCCTCCCTTCTCCAAATGGCCTGTGCAATGTGGGTCTCGTAGTCTCTCAGAAGGGAAACAGTATGTGGCCCCCCCGGCCATTCGGGCAGAACAGCCCGAATGACCCCTGTCCTGCTAGGCTCGCCATGCTGCCCATCACCTCCTGCACTACTGCTCTCTCCACGCTGTCTCCGCCTCCTCTGCACTGCACGGACAGGGGGCTGTGCCGCCTGGTCTCCTCCCATATCCTGACGAACATCGTCAGATGCCCCATACATCGGATCATGTTGCTCGTCTCCTCCCATATCCAGCAACACATGCCTCGAAGGTCCAGCTGACTCAGTAGGTGGGGCCGAAGAACATCTCTGTCCACGTACATGCCTCTCATGCCCCCGGCAATCGGCACACCCTCCAAGTTCCTAGGTGTCGCTGATGGCGCCGCCTGCTGACTCCCAATGATCGGCTCAGGCTCGGCAGTCCTCGGCGTCGACGATGGCGCCGCATGCTGAATCCCAATGATCGGCTCAGGCTCGGCGGTCCTCGGCGTCGACGATGGTGCCGCATGCTGACTCCCAGGCGTCCTCCCTACACCCGTAGAACCGACCGGGGTGAACGACGCAAAATCTATCTGCGCAACTGCCCATGGCTCCTGGTCGCCACCTCGAGCATGACTCGTCCCAGCACCCACATCTCCGAACAGAGGTGCCGTGTCGTCATACGAGTTCAATTGTTCACTCGCAAACTGAGTCCCAAAGTAGTCCCGATAACTGTCAGGATAAGTCTGCACCTGCTCTACCACTCTCTCAGCTCCAGTCTGCAAGTGCTCACCCGTCTGACGTGCTCGGTCCCCTCGTAGGTACTCCTCCAGCATCTCAATACCCTGGTCGCCTTGACCAGACTCTCCGGTCGACTGCACCACTGGGTCATCCGTGTGGTCAGACATCAAGTGCAGCTCAATCTGCACCAGACTCTGATATGTCTCTATAGATGACTGGGACGTGTGCCCAGTATCAGCTCCTACTGTCTCAGTGTCCCTCTCCGGAGGATCCACTACATCCTCCAACGTCTGGGTCTCCCTGACGGCAGCCGCGGTATCATCATCTACCGCGTCGATATCCGTCTCCATCGGAATGGATACACCCTGCAACGTCTGCCTCTCCCTAATGGCAGCTCTCCTAGCAGATTGTAATACTACCCTCTCTCCCAAATTTCTCGACAACACAGACTGTGTAATTTAAAATATATTTGTCAGAATCCTATCGCTCAATTACAATACTATATCGTATGACTGTCTAAATGTGACAACATTTTCGTAAGGTTTATTAATGATATCATCTTAATACTAACAATTCATAATAAAACATAAATATATACTTATTCGATTTCAATTTCCCTACACCTAGTATTTGTCAGAATCCTATGGCTCGAATACGATACTATATCGTATGACTGACTAAATGGTGCAAGATTTTCCAAAGGTTTATAAATGATTTCAACCTCATACTATCAATTCCTAAGAAAACAGAAATATATACTTATTCGATATCAATTTCCCTACACCTAGTAACAATTTTAACATACCGTAGGGTGAGGCTGTGTCTCCAGCGGTGGCGATACATCTGTCGTCCTCCGCCTCTGTAAAGTGGGCTCCGGCTACATTATATATAACAATGAAATGTTAACACTATTTCCTTCAAATTAACAAATAAAGCAAATTGATTATTATAAACATTAAATGTTACCTGTAACGGATGTCTCCGAACATGACCGACATCATCAGCTACGGCTTTCCCACGGTTGTCCTTCACCATCTTAAAACCCGGGTACGGAGTGGTGGTAGATATGGGGACGGGGAATGGACGGATCCAAAAGTCGGGCTCGGAATCAAAGGAATGGGAGAAGATTCGAGTCGGCCTCGGAAAGAAAGAGATCGGAGAAGATTCGGTGTGTCGAAAAACTGGGCCCCCCACGCCTATTTATATTGGGGCCCAACGGTAACAAATCATACCGCATCTCCATGCAGTATTTTTTTACCGTTGTGGCAACGGTAAAAAAATACCGCATGGAGATGCGGTATTGTTTTACCCAAAATTCAAAACCATACCGCATGCCCATGCGGTATTGTTTTACCCAAAATTCAAAACCACCGCATGCCCATGCGGTGGGTTTCGGATAGCTCCGACCCAACCGGATTATCGTATTACGGACTCCGTTTTAACCTAACTCACCGCACGTACGTGCGGTGTTTTTATACAGTCAAACGACATACCGCATGTACATGCGGTATATCGAGCTAAAATTTTCTTAATCCACCGCATAGGGATGCGGTGGATTAGCGGTGTAAATAGTAAAAATTAGCGGTGTACATATCATACCCCATTTTTAACACTTCATATCAAAGTGATAAAATGTGTTGTGAAGATAAAATCTTTACATATTAATTTTTTTTAATAGTCATTTTTAAAAAAAAAAAATGATTTTTTTTAAAAATAATGTAACCCGGCCGGGTCAACGGGTCGACCCGAACCCGTCAACCCGTGAGATTTACGGGTTAGGGTTCGGGTCGGCCAACTCTGACCCTTGATCCGACGGGTTGAACCCGTCGACCCGGCGGGTCCGAACCGTGGCCACGCCTAGTCTAACGAAAGAAACACTCAAATAAAAAAAATTGAAGTCTCACGAAGAACCCTAATCTTTACATCTTACAGTATTAAATTAAGCATCTACGCCTAGAAATCTAATACGTACGTATAATACCAAATAGTTAATCAAAAAACACAAATGGTATCACAAGTCTCAATCTTACAAATTCAAAACATATATATAAATGAAAGATCGCTTATTTGAGAGGTCAAGACAAGAAACTTGGCCGGGTTGGATTTTTAGGGTTTCGAGTTTCTCGACCACTTGATTTATTTATTTATTTATTTTGGTGATGCGTTGGATTTCAAGTGTTGTAGCAGTTCAAATCAAATTGTCGACGTTTTTTTTAAATAAATACATGTTGAAATTAGATGAATTCAAATGTACGTCTTTTAGGGTTCGTTTGTCAATGCAGATAGCTTTTCAGAACCTTTTGTTTTAATATTTTATAAAACATAAGATCATAATTTAATTAACTTTTGAAATTATATATTTTCAACAGCTACTCACTTTAAACTTTTCAAAATTCTATTCATTTTCTCCTATCTTATCAACTAGTTTGTATAAATTACTCTATCAGTTGGGTTATCAAATATCCTACTAGTTTATGAAAACTCTAATTTAACATATATTTAACACACTTAATCCATCAACTTCAGCTACCCTATCAACTTCAGCTACCCATTAGCTCCGTGTTACCAACAAACTGACCGTTTCGACCAGCTCTTTGATATATTTTAATTGCAAGTTGGCTTGAGCTTGTCTTATTTGTTTGATGTGGCATGCACGTAGACGTATATTGAGCTTTATAGGTGGATCATTTCCAATCAACATTTAATATTAATAATAATTGAAAAAATATATATACTTCAGCATTTAATTGCCAATCAAGATATATAAAGGTGTGTCTTCATGGCAGTGGTCCAAGCTGATACAACTACGTCCTTTGTTTGAAAAGGGACTTCGATGGAGTGTCGGCAATGGCGATGACATCTTTTTTTGCTCCGATCATTGGGCGTTCGAGGATGGCCTTATCTCTCGCTCGGACACCCTTTTGACTGCTGAACAACTGTCTTGGAAGGTTAGTAGGTTTATTACTGGCAATAAATCTTGGAATCTCCCTCTCTTACATTCTGATCTGACAGGGCTATTACCCACACATATTATCACACATATAAGTACATTACCTCTAACTATTGCCAATCTTTCAGACCGACTGTACTGGGGCCCGGACCCTTCAGGATGGTTTACCACCAAATATGTGGTATCTTTGGTGCCTAATGGTGCTCAAAATACCCAATTCCAGTGGATTTGGAATTTAAACATTCCGTCTAAGTTAAAGCACTTCATATGGAAAATTGCTACTGACTCTCTACCATCCAAAGGACGCCTCCAAAGGTCCCATGTTAGTGTCCCTATGCATTGTGTTTTATGTGATTGCACGTATGAGTCGACTCAGCATCTACTATTTGATTGCCCTATGACCAAGCGGGTTCTCAGGGCTATCAACTGTACAATACCCAATGGGGGCCTAGCCAATTTTGATGACCATCGTCACAATCATGTTTTGCAGTACCTCTTCTCTGCAACTAACAAATCAACCCTGACCGATCTTTTTTATTGTTGGTGGGCTATTTGGTTCTATTGGAGTAAATTATTCTTTGGTTCAGCCACTACAGTTACATTACCTCAGATTCAGATTCAATTCCTTTCTACCAAGCAAAGTTGGGTTGAGGCTTCTCGCCTCGATCTCCCTTCTGACAACTTTCTCCCTACTAGGGCCCATCCGGCAACCACCATCGGCTCGTGTAAACGCCGAGTACAGAGCCATGATATCAAACACCATTGGCATAGACCACCACCATTTGATGTGAAACTTAACTTTGATGGCTCGTATCGGCAATCTGGCGACGGCGCTTTCAGATTTATTATTAGAGACTCTAATGCTTCTGTGATTTCGGTTGGCTCAGGCCGTTGTAACACCACTTCTGCCCTCTACGCGGAGACACTTGCGCTACGGAATGGAGTTCTCCGGGCTAAGGAGTTGGGTATCGCTAACCTGCTTATCGAGGGTGACAACCTGCTTGTGGTTAACTCCCTTTTGGGAGATTATCGCTGCCCTTGGAGTATTGAACTGCTGCAATCAGACACTAGGTCCCTTTTTATGTATTTAATTCTGTTTCTATTCGTCATATTTTTAGGGAGTCAAATGTTGTCGTCGATCGGGTTGCGCACTTGACGTACGACATCCCTGCCGATGGGGATTTGCTGGCTGATTAAGAAATTCGCGTTCTCGTCCGTAAGGACGCTCTAGGATATAGTTATTTTCGCAAACAATAACTGTATCTAATTCCTTTCTTTGTATTAAAATATATATATATATATATATATATATATATATATATATATATATATATATATATATATATATATATATATATATATATATATATATATATATATATAGGGGATATAAGTATGGAATACAATGAGAGATGAGAAGTGATGCTAGTGACCATCAGATTATAATCTAATGGTTGAAAATGCATCATCATTAAATGGAGTCACGTGACTCACTTATGAATGCACACATTCATTTATTAAAAAAAATGGAAAAGGTGAAAGTGCCTAATTGATGCAGTACTCCGTACCCTCATTGCTAGAGCTGGCAAAATCTGACCCGACCCGAGAAACCCGACCGACCGACCCGAACCGAAACCCGACCGAATCCGAAAATTTAGCGTTATGCATAACCCGAATCCGAAACCAAGCCCGACAGACTTTGACCCGAAACCCGAAGTGACCCGAATACAGACAAACCCGACTCAACCCGGATCCGACTCAAATAAGACCCGACCCGAATTCCAACCCGACCCGACGCCCAACCCGACCCGACTCCCAACTGACCCGAGTCCCAACCCGACCAAATTTTAGAGAGGGAATCAAGTATGATTTTGATAACAATATATTGCCAAATTTCAATGAAATTAATGATAAATAGAATGAGCTTACCAATGTTATAAAAAATGGGATTCTAAATTGGATCGGTAAAAAGGTGTAAGGATCGGATCGTATAATCGAATCGTAGGATCGTAAGATCCCACCTTATGGATGAAATTTCTTTTAAATGAAGTTACTATGTTTAATATTAGATAAATATTATGTTAAATCATAAAAAATACCCATAAAGATGTAAAATTTTAAAAATAAACTAAATATAATATATATATATATATAAAGGGTAAATATTAGAAATTTCTTATAATAGACATTTTATAGGATCGTTATAATCGCAATAAAGGACCGGGATCATTTTTCCATTTTTAGATATTGTAGGATCGAATCGAGAGTTTAACAACATTGAGTTTACGAGCCAATGAGTAGATTATTTATTGAATCATATTTAATTTTACTAAAATGCGTTTTGAAATCCATAAATAACATGAATTACATATTCTATTTAATAAAATTGATTACCCAAAAGCAATGTTCTAACTTCTAAATATCGCTAATCGGGGTCGTATTATATTTATACTTCAAAATTTAAAAATAAACATGAAAAATTAATATTTAAATTGTAAAATTACCCATAAACTTGATAAAATAAAAAGTTTAAATTTTGATCCGATATACCTAATACGGTATGATATATGACAAATTGGTAACGAATTCTAAATATCTCCGATATATCGGGGACCGACCCGAGTACCGACCCGAAACCCGAACGAGACCGACCCGATTCTGACTGAAAACCCGAATGGGTCCAACCCGATTCTGACCGAAACCCGACCAATCTGAATTTTATTTTGACCGAATCCGACCCGACCCGACCCGACCAAGTCCGACACAGAAATTTTAACCGAGTTGACCCGACTCATCAGTGACCCGACCCGAATGCGATCGACCCGAACCCGACCGGATAACCCTAATTGCCAGCTCTACAAGATCACCCCAATCTCTCTTCTCCATCATCATGTATGTTCTGAACTAGTTGACCAAAAAAAATGTATGTTCTGAACTTCTGGGTTGTAGAATTCACATCGAGATTTCAGTCTCCATTGTTTCAGTTGGATCGCCATGCTTTCTCTTGATCTAATCTCGCCCGTAAACAAGACCCGCTATCAGATTTTCCAAGTACAGATGCAATGGAAAAGACAATTTTAAACGGTGGCAAACATCTCCCTTTTAAATCTAGGCAAGTCCACCGTGTAGTCCATGTTCCCTCTCGTACTGCTCTTCTAAGCATCGCCGCCCTCTCTCCATCGACGCCGACATTCGCCTCTCTGCTCCGCCTGCTACTGTTCTCGTCGCCGTCCTCCAATCTAACTACTCCGTCCTCGACTCCAAATCGCGTTTCGAGATCTACAACCCCATCTCCCACACTCGAATAGACCCCATGGTGCGAATTCATCACCTTCCGCTCCAAATTTGTCGCCGTCTCCTCCCCTCGACCCCTCATTCGGCATCACCTTCGACTCCAAACGAACAAGCTTCCAAAATACTTAATTTTCATTCTTTTCTTCAAATTGATCTCCAATTTGAGATTTGATTTTATATTTGGGTGAATTAGATTCAAGTGGTGTTGGCAATTGATTCGAACAGCGGAGGACGAGAAGGTGGAATCGGTTTCGATAGGAACTGGATGAGACACAATTTGAAGCCGGTGAGGGCGTCTCCGCCTCTGAGCAGACATGGAAGAGAAAATTGACTAAGCTCTGCAATCATCAACAATGGCGTAGTAGCAGTTAAGGCATGTCTGTGTGGGTTTTTTTTGATGTGAAGTCCATGCCCATTCACCTTCCGATTTTTTTTTTTTAAATGAAGTAACTTAAAATTAGTGTGAACCTGCTTTTTGTTTTGGGCATTTGGCAGTAGTCACGTGACCCGCTTAAAACATGTGTAACAACAACCATTAGATCTAATCTAATGGCTAATATTTATTCTTTTCATTTCTCATTCAAATTCCCACTTCTTAGTGGATATCTTCCCTATATATATATATATATATATTACTAGTACTTGGATTGTATACTTGGATAATGGTTGGAGGAATCGAATAGGTTTAATTACTTAGATTTCCTAATCCCAATCACTTGCGACTCGTTACCCTCCCATTCATCACACCCTAATTCTAACCTTAATACTAACCCTGATAAATAAATGGGAAGGATTATTTAGTTATACAATTTGGTAAAATTCATCTTGTTAATAGTCATTTCACCATCTTTGTCAATAACCTATATGTTAACTTAATTTACTCTCGGTACCCCTCATTATTGGGTAAATTTTTACAACTCACATCATATACACCGTATATTACAAATTTAACAAAATTCACTCTTAAATTAGATTTGTGGAAAATATGATTTCATAATTAATTAGTTTTTGCTTCAAAATGTTACATGATCATTTTTTTTACGGTATCACCGGTACTACCGCTTTTGTGCCCCTGATGGGGTGGCCCAATCGGATCCGGATCCTCTCCTCATATTTACTTCCTAATATTTGCCTAATAAACCGATCTTATCCGTCCAAATAAATCAATGGTTAAGATCTATTCTAACTAAATTAAAATCAATTTTCTTCTAACCCTCCTGTTTTCTGTTTCAAGAGGCAAAGTGTTCAATCCCTTGTAGCCCTCTTCTTTCAGTATCTCCGTCGTCCAGCCCCTCACTTATGTTCTCTTCGTTGAATTGGTTGGACTCTTATACTAGGGTTTGCCAAAACCTTTTTGTCAAAACATTGAAGACTCAATTTCACAATTCAAGAGGCAAGGAGGACTCGAGCCCGAACGCAAGTGGCTACCTCTTGAAGGAATTGTGTCCTTTAATTTATTGTGCAATGACTAATTATGTAATAGGACAATTGATAGAGATATTCAATCCGATTATTTTAGGAGTCGTAATGCTTTGCTAGAAGCCAACTACGATTAATGGGCTTAAACGGGTTAAACCCATGACTATTATAAACGGGTCCTATGCGGTCACACACTTAGAGTTGACGGGCTTGATCAAAAGATAGATGATTTTATTATTAGTGTATATTAGATATATATTAATAATAATGGGATAAGATTTATTTGTGAAATAAATAATTAATCAAGTAAGATATAAATATAAGCTTATAAAGATGGGCTTATTATGACTTAACCTAATTAACACATCCCAGAGAGAGGAGCGTGAGTCTTGCCGCTTCAACAGACGTGAAGGCGGAATTCCACCATCATCAATCAAGAGCAATTTGATTGTTCACCTTTCGATCTTCGTCCTAGCAGTCGAAGGCAAAGGAGATCTAGACCGGGCTCTTGTTGACCAAGTAGAGGAGCAACACGTGGGGCTCTAGTTCTCTTCCGAATCCTCCCCGTTTAGATCCGGTTCACGCATCAAGAGGTATCTCCTATGAACAATGATTTGATCTATCGATTTTATGCATGAAGATCCTTGAATTAGATGATAGAAAATAGTTTCTAAAACTTTCGCTGCGCATCTAATTTCCATCAGTGGCATTAGAGCATCTTGTATAAATTGATATGATCGATTGATTTTATTGTTAGTTTTGATTCAATTTAGCCATATGTTTGATATATGGAATAATTTGTATAATTAAAATTATGATTTTGATTGATTGGTATGTAAAAGCAGTTTACAATAATCGGAATCGGATTTCGATCATAAAAAGCCGCCGCTTGATCTTGTAATTAATCAACATATGCACCGGCTACTTAATTGATCAATCACAAGAATATATAGGATTCGCAGGTAACACCACGTACTTTGTCAATCTTGATTGAGATTGTGGCCGAACGTGATGCATCAATTTGTTTTATTTAATTTGATTTCGAGAAAAAGAGAAAATTTGAAATAAGGATCGTTTTATTTTTTGTTATTTTTATTTCTTGTTTCTTGTTTCTGGCTTCGAAAAATATTTCTTTTGATGATGTTTCTTTCATTCAATTTGTATAATCTATGCAAGAGATATGATTTCTTGTATAAAATATGAAATATTTGATTTTATAAAAGTATAAATTGATTTAAAGAAACTTCATAATTTTGATGCATAAAGTTGACAAATTTTATGTGAATTTGATTCATATATTAATTTGTCAAAAGTTTAAGTTTTGTGAAAACTTACCATCTTAATCCTATAATTGTCAAAGTTTGTAATTGTTACAAAATTTGAGTGGGAGTGGATGGGGGCGGAATTAGGGTTATGTAAGATATTTATGATTTTAGTGTAAAATCTTAAATTACCTTAATTAGATATGGTAGATATTGGTAGATATCTTATCCCTAATAAAAATTTTCTATCCAAGTATACAAGGTAAGAGTTACCATAAAATTTATTCCATATATGTGATTGCTAATTTTGAATTAAATATCAAGAATATTAAATTAGTTATTTTATTAGATAATTTAATTGATTTGAGTTAAATAGTTTATTAATATGATTAATATTCTATTTTTTGTTTATATTAATTTGATTAATACTTTGATGTTATATTAATTTTGATTAATATTTTTAATATTTGATATTATTACATGAGGTGACTAGTATGGCCCATAAATACGATCTGCGCATCGTTATGTTTTTTTGTACACGATCTGCGTATCGTTATTTATTTTTGTAATTTATTTTCAGTAATTAGATTATTAGAAAATATTGTAATTAATACAAGAAGACAAGAAGACAAGAAGTTCAAGGATGGAGATCCATGAAGGGCGCGAGGGTGGAGACCCATGAAGATTAGATCTTTATTTTATGCATCGTAGGGGCCATACTAGGATCACAATTTAATTGCATTTTGAATGCCTTATTTTAAGTTTTATGTTGTTTTTATTTATGATATTTTTTCACTTATAAATAAAGACAAATAAAAGACTTAAGTTCCTAAGGTAAATTGGGGCAATGCCTTTTCATATCATAACCCATTAAGTTCTGGATTTTTGGTTGGATGGGCTTCACAAAAGTGAGGGTGCCTTTCCATAATCTTGGGCTAATGAGGGTGAATCTATACAAGGGGTTCATAAGCTTTGATATGGTTGTACCCAACGAGAGACCAAAAGACAAAGTTTTGGATCTTGAGGCATAGGATGATTTTACATTGGATGTGGATCATCAACCAAGAATTATAAAGAGTTATAATTAGTAATTGTTACTTACCTTGAGCATACAAGACTCAAGGCAGTGCAAAAGTACGTTGGGTCTTGTGTGTAATGGGATCTTGGAATCATTTTATTCACCAGGAACAATAACAATTTGAATAAAATGCGCATTTACTTATTTTAAAGGTGTTTAATCATAAGTAATTTGCATTTCGAACATAAACTGATTTGTATGTCATTTCCTTTTATATAGGCATTATGTCTAATGATAACTTGAATTTCACCCCACGCTCAATAGTTGAGAAAAACAAATTGAATGGAACGAACTTTCTTGATTGGGAAAGGAATCTGAGAATTGTTCTCAGGTCTGAAGGGCGTGAGGACGTCCTGACAAACCCTATCCCTACTATTACCGATGCCTCATCGGATGAGGAGATAGTTAGAGAAATGGAGTTAAGGAGTGATTCTTTACCTGTCACTTGTTTGATGCTAGCAGGCATGGAACCTGACCTTCAAAAGAGGTTTGAATACCAGGATGCCTACTCTATCATCACCAACCTGAAAATGTTGTTTCAGGCACAGGTAAGGATTGAATGATATGAAACTCACAAGGCTATACTGGATAGCAAGCTTGTGAAGGGAAAGCCAGTAGGTCCCTATGTGATCAACATGATCAGTCTTTTTAGCCGTATGGAGACACTGGGCACCCCATATGACCAAGAGTTGGCCACATATATCGTCTTGCACTCCTTACATGATGACTTTGCATCATTCAGGATGAACTACCATATGCATGGTATTAAGAAAAACCTGAACGAACTCCATGGTATGCTCAAAGCTGCTGAGCAGAATACTCCCACTGACAACAAGAAGGAAGTTCTTAACGTCAACAGAGGGAAAGGGTTCAAGAAGGTAGCCAAGAACAAGAATAATACCCAAGGGAAGGGCAAGGAAGTTGCAAAACCTAAGGGTGGTGAGAAGCCAAGGGTGGCTACAGACCATGATTGTTTCCATTGTAAGGCTAAGGGACACTGGAAAAGAATTGTCCCAAGTACCTGGAAGACAAGAAGAATGGGACTTTGAGTTCCAACACTTTAGGTATTTATGTTATTGAATTACTGTCAACCAATGTCCTCACATTAGATAATGGTCCTACTTGGGTATTGGATACCGCATGTGGTGCTCACATTATTTCAAATGTGCAGGGACTAAGAAATAGGAGACAAGTGAAGAAAGGGGAGATAGAGCTACGCGTTGGAAATGGAGCAAGCGTTGCTGCACTTGTCGTAGGAGATTTTAGTTTATCTCTTCCTTCTAGTTTAATCTTAGAACTAAATAATTGTTATTTTGTTCCTAGCATTACAAAGAACCTTGTTTCGGCTGCTGTAATTTATTCTGAAGGTTTTAATTTTAATTAGCACTACAGATGAAGGTATAATTATTCACAAGAATGATATCTTCTATGCTCGTGCTCAAGATATTAATGGAATATTTGTATTCGACCTTACAACAGAATCATATAACATAAATACAAAAAGGCAAAAATCAAGTAAGTTGAGTGAAGCCTACCTATGGCACTGTCGTTTGGGTCACATCAGTTTAGACCACATGAAGAAGCTCCATAAAGATGGACTTCTAAAAGACGGTGAATTGTGAATCCATTGATACATGTGAGTCATGTTTGATGGGCAAGATGACAAGGTCACCTTTCAAAGGAACAAATGAAAGGGCTACTGGGCTATTGGGCATTATACATACTGATGTATGGGTGCCAATGAGTACAGAAGCTAGAGGTAGTTATAAATACTTCATCAAATTTACTGATGACATGAGTAGATATGGATATATATTTACCTTATGTCACATAAATCGGAATCCTTTGAAAAGTTAAAGGAATTTCAAAATGAGGTAGAGACTCAAACTGGCAAGAAAATAAAAGCACTTCGATCAGATCGTGGTGGTGAGTACTTGAGCCATGAATTTGATCATCATTTGAAAAATTGTGGGATAGTAACACAACTGTCTACTCCAGGAACACCACAGCTTAACGGTGTATCTGAAAGGAGAAATAGGACCCTGTTAGACATGGTTCGATCTATGATGAGTTTTGCTGACCTTCCGGTATCCTTCTGGGGATATGCCCTCACAACTGTCGTACTTACACTAAACAGGACTCCGTCTAGAGCTGTAGACAAAACTCCATATGAGATATGGACTGAAAAGGTTCCAAAAATTGTCTTTTATGAAGATATGGGGATGTGAAGCTTATGTAAAACGTTTACAAACGGATAAGCTTGCCCCTAAATCAGATAAATGCTATTTTATAGGGTATCCAAAAGGTAATTTTGGATATTACTTCTATAATCCCGC
The DNA here is from genome assembly GCA_963922045.1 of Persicaria maculosa. Lineage (NCBI taxonomy): Eukaryota > Viridiplantae > Streptophyta > Magnoliopsida > Caryophyllales > Polygonaceae > Persicaria > Persicaria maculosa. The sequence continues at coordinate 9,220,062 of OY998255.1, read as the reverse complement.
TGAACAAAAGGTGTTTGTTGCAAGGGATAGTGTCTTTTTGGAAAGAGAGTTCATTTCCAATAAGTCAAGTGGGAGAAATATTCATCTTGAACCAGTTCATGATGAAGAGCAACAAACTCAACAACGAGATGACATAGATGATGTCGAGGACGAGTTGATGGTTTTGGAAGGCCAAGGGCCCCAAATCATCCAAGAACCGGAACAAGAGGATCCACAAATAGTTGTGGAAACTGTTCCAGCTCTAGTTGTTGAATCAGTTGAACCCACTCGTAGATCAGATAGGCCAAGGGTACAACCAAGACGTTATGATGATTTCATCTTGAATGTAAACCTTGATGTTCTTCTGCTAGAACATGATGAGCCTAATACCTATAAGCAAGCAACGACGGGTCCAGACTCCAAGAAATGGCTTGAAGCCATGAGATCCGAAATGGATTCGATGTTTGAAAATCAAGTATGGGACTTGATAGATTTTCCAGATGGGGTAAAACCCATAGGGAGCAAATGGGTTTTCAAACTTAAGACAGATAAGGATGGAAAGGTATCTGTATACAAGGCAAGATTAGTTGCCAAAGGCTTTAAACAGATTCATGGTATAGACTATGATGAGACCTTTTCACCAGTTGTCATGATAAGATCCATTAGGATAATCCTTGCTATTGCCGCCTATTATGATTATGAGATTTGGCAAATGGATGTCAAAACCGCCTTCTTGAATGGATTCTTGGAAGAGGATGTGTACATGACACAACCCGAGGGTTTTGAAGATCCAAGTGATGCTAGGAAGGTATGCAAGCTTAAGAGGTCTATATATATGGACTTAAGCAAGCATCCAGGAGTTGGAACTTTTGGTTTGATGAAAAGATCAAAGAGTTTGATTTCGTCAGATGCGAAGAGGACCCTTATGTATACAAGAAGTTTAGTGGGAGTAAAGTGGTCTTCTTAGTTTTGTATGTGGATGACATACTGCTTATTGGGAATGACATTCCGATGCTAGAGTCCGTTAAGGAATGGCTGAAGAAATGTTTCTCAATGAAAGACTTTGGGGAGGTAGTGTACATACTTGGAATAAAGATCTATAGAGATAGATCTGAGAGATTGCTTAGATTGAATCAAGGAACTTATATATAGATAAGATTCTTAACAAATTCAATATGCAAGATTACCAAGAAAGGGTTTTACCTATGTCATGATGTGTACACGACCTGATGTTGCATTTGCTATGAGCAGGTGTAGCAAATACCAATTGATTCCATGAGAGGCACACTAGTGTGCAGCTAAAAACATCAAGAAGTTCTTGAGAAAAACCAAGGATGATTTCTTAAGGGTGATGACAAGTTGATCGTATATTTTATGAGGATGTTTCACCTTATTTGACATTAAGATGTGTAAGGTGCATACATATGACAATATTTCAAATCCATTGACAAAGCTTATGCCTAGCCCAAGCATGATGGTCACACTAGGGCTAAGGGTCTCAAACACATTGGAGAATGGCTTTGAGATTGCTTTCTATTACATTTTATGTTTAGAGTGTTAGACACTAAGTTTATGTTCGACTAGATGATTTTATGATATATGATATTTCATCTTTATTTATATATTGTGTTGAACGATAATAAATAAAATGTCCAAATAATTCGTAGTTCGCAAATGGGCTTATCTTAAGTGTTCTGGTAAATGAAACCCCATTAAGTGAAATGCAGTTATGAATTATCACAAGTCCGTAGTCTGAAATCATCAAATTGGACATAGGTGATTTTATTAAATGACTATATTGTAAGTTGACTGATAGCGCCAGGTTTCATGGGCTATAGAGACATGGAGATGTCTAGTCAATTACATATATATGTATGGATGATACATATAGGACAGACCCACCTTAAGACTCTACAAAAGGGATTGCGGAGTTTTAAGATTAAACCATGATTAGTAGATTCCTCATACATGAGTGTGTTATGGTCTCTCTTGATGATTGGTATTTCTTTGACACGGCTAAACGTTTTTCCGTAACAGGGAGTTATAAAGGTCGTAGTTGGGATTGCCAAAAGTTGAGTGGGAGCCATAGTCATACAAGACTGTAGATGTCCTCCTTCTTCATGCATACTGTGATGCATTGAAAAGGAATGGTGTCTAGGCCACTTGGAGAGCAAGAACTGAAAATGCATGGCCATGCTCGGATGGATTATTTGTAATCATCCGTTTAATTGACAGTTCGAACTCGGAGTTCAAGGAATATATATTTGATAATAGATATGAATGTCACCATATCATCAAATATGACATTAAGAGACACGGGTATCTGAAATTGCACACTTGTTTAAGGACAAGTGGGAGATTGAAGGAATTGTGTCCTTTAATTTATTGTGCAATGACTAATTATGGAATAGGACAATCGATAGAGATATTCAATCCGATTATTTTAGGAGTCGTAATGCTTTGCTAGAAGCCAACTACGATTAATGGGCTTAAACGGGTTAAACCCATGACTATTATAAACGGGTCCTATGCGGTCACACACTTAGAGTTGACAGGCTTGATCAAAAGATAGATGATTTTATTATTAGTGTATATTAGATATATATTAATAATAATGGGATAAGATTTATTTGTGAAATAAATAATTAATCAAGTAAGATATAAATATAAGCTTATAAAGATGGGCTTATTATGACTTAACCTAATTAACACATCCCAGAGAGAGGAGCGTGAGTCTTGCCGCTTCAACAGACGTGAAGGCGGAATTCCACCATCATCAATCAAGAGCAATTTGAGTGTTCACCTTTCGATCTTCGTCCTCGCAGTCGAAGGCAAAGGAGATCTAGACCGGGCTCTTGTGGACCAAGTAGAGGAGCAACACGTGGGGCTCTAGTTCTCTTCCGAATCCTCCCCGTTTAGATCCGGTTCACGCATCAAGAGGTATCTCCTATGAACAATGATTTGATCTATCGATTTTATGCATGAAGATCCTTGAATTAGATGATAGAAAATAGTTTCTAAAACTTCCGTTGCGCATCTAATTTCCATCACCTCTGACCTCCCAAATAGTTGCCCGACCTGATTCAAACTAATGAAGTAGAAGAAACCATGGTGTTTAATTAAACTGGAACGTGCCCCTCATGGTTCAGACTTCTCAATTGGGTTTGACCCGTTGCAGCTCTCGTAGCCCTCCTGGTTCACTAGCAAGACCGAGTCCTACTGGTACTTGAAATCTAGTAACTCAAAACAAACAAAGGCTAAATATATCATATATGGTGAAATCTATTGATCTCAAAGAAGTGAAATTAATTTTGCTAATTTGGTATCTTTCGGATAGAGTCTCCAATGTGAAACTTGTGCTGCTCCCCAATCGTTATAGGTTTAGGCCTCGTTCCCCATTGGAGGACCTCAACCTCTCTCGCCGGAAACCTCAAATTGGTGCCCAGAGATAGAAACGGCAATGGAGGAGACGAAGTGAGAGAATGGGTTAATTAATTAAATTAGGTCAAATAAAATAGATATAATCTTGACCCTTCATTTATATGGACGGATGAGATCGATTAATTAGGTAAATATTAGACAATAAATATAAGAAGATGATCTGAATCCGGTTCGATGTTACATGCACAATTGTTAGAAGACGTTCAGGTATTAGGGTTTAGCTAGGAGTTAGGGCCATGGATAATAAACCCAATCATATATTCTCGGTAAAATTGAGTATTAATTTTGTTGTTTGAAATTAGTATTAACCTACTTTGCTCTAATAGATTGCATAATAAAAGGGTATTTACTGAAACCCAAATGCACATATAATTTTCATTCTCAATCTAATATAAAATTCTGAATAAAACAAAGAACTTAGGTTTAGGTGAATACGTACAAACACATCACCATCTCATTATCATTATCATCATCATTATCATCATCATCATCATCATCATCATCATCATCATTATCATTATCATTATAAAAATATATTACAATAAATTAGTGGGCAACCGAGATACTATTTGGACACCCACTCCCTTAGCAATAACAAAACTAAGTCTAGTAAAAATATAAGATGCGGCACGAGCTCCCGCATCCTGAGATACCGAGAATTTCTGAATCCGCTTAAGCAAGGCAACCGCATCTGTATCTAACTCCCCCAACGAAGAGAAGGAGAAGGGTAAGAAACCATAATCAGCCGCCGTACACAAATCCCGATACTTGACACACTTACGCTGAGAAGCATCAACAACAACACGATCGGGCACAAAGTTGGATATCCCAGACTGAGTCAATAGGGATGACCCTATCAGATCGGCACACACATCTCGCCCCCTATCCCAGGAATGAAGGAGCAAATCCGCCGGACGAATGGGCTTATCATGTCCATCAACCAACCGATATCAGCCTCCTTACCGGCAGAAATCCTGGACATGTAGCAGATATCCAATACGGTATCGCGAACGAGGTTATGACGATGTTTAATGCCCATTGTACCAACACAGAAGACATCATGATCACCATATACATCACCATAAAAGGTCCAAGGTTATGGTGATGCTTATTATTATTATATAACCATCAATACTAATTACACGGATTTAGATAGGAGTTGGCTAACAAGTTGAGCTCCACATCCTTTCTAAATACTAATGCAGTTCTAGTCAAAATGTGACAAAAATCCTTGCTGTGCCTAGTTATAACTCCCTTAGCAACCCCACACAATCACTTGATCGAGGAGTACACATGGCATCATCTCCTAAGTCACCAATAGTGAAAAAGGAAAACGGAAGAAAATGATATCCTTTGACCATATAAAAATCCTTGTACTTTTTCCTGTTGTTTGCAGGCGCCACGTGCTCTAGTCGCCTTACTTGGAATAAAACCTGACAGGCTCATCGAACTAAAGGCAGAAGTACCTGTAATATCAACACATGCATGTGTCTTTTCCTTGAAACCAGTTATAAAACAGAATATCGGTAAGGCGAAACTTACCTCTCTTGTCATCAACCATATCCCCTTCCTCTGCCTATCTCGCTCCCGCCGCCGCTTCATCCCCTCGCGGTGTCCCAGATCCGGCCTTCCTCAATCGCCAGATCCAACCCTCTTCTCCCTCTCGCTCTCGCCCTCCTTCGTCCTCGCTCGCAGTCACCGTCACCTACATCCCTGCAGCCCTGCCTGTTGAGATCCTCCCCTAGTTCGTTCCTTTCTCCAAAAAAAAAAAAAAGTCTGACCTCACCTGCTGCGCCCGCGGCCGCAGCATCAACGTCTGCGGCGGCCGCCGCATCACTCGCTGCCCTCCTCCTTCGACCACCGCCCCTCGATGGTCCCCGGTGCCTGGCTTCAACCCTCATTGGCTACACTCCGGCTCCCTTGCCTTGATACATGCCGGTCCTCATGCCTATCTGACATCGTCTGATCAAGGCTATGTTCCGCCGGCTGGGCATCACGCCTTCTCCTCTATGCAGCCGACGTCTTCAGACTCTTCTTGGTACATGGACACTGGTGCCACCTTCCATATGACGAACTCCTCAGGTAACCTCTCATCTATTTCTTTTAAGGGCCCTGCACACTCTATTATCGTCGGAAATGGTGGTCGCCTTGCTACTTCGGGGATTGGCCACGCCAAATTATAGACCCCAACCCACCCATTATACCTCAACGATGTCCTTATTGCCCCAAAGATTGTCAAAAACCTTATCTCTGTTCGTCGGTTCACTACTGACAACAAAGTTTCCCTTGCGTTTGATCCATATGGTTTCTCTGTGAACGATCTTACTGCGGGGGTTACTCGCATGAGATGTAACAGCACCGGGGAGCTCTACCCTGTCACACCACCTCCTGCATCCAGTCAGTCGTGCCCGGTCGCCCTCTCGGCATCGTCGTCCAGCCTGTGGCATGCACGCCTGGGCCGTCCCTGTGCTGTCGTTCTAGATGTCCTCCGTTCCCAGAGTCTTGTCACCTGTACTAAAGACCCACGCTCTGGTTTATGCTCTTCTTGCCAACTAGGCAAACATGCCAGATTGCCGTTCCAACGGTCTTTGACCTCTACCCTTGCTCCGTTTGATATCATTCATAGTGACATTTGGACCTCTCCTGTGCCTAGCAAGGAGGGTCACAAGTACTACCTCTTGTTTCTTGATGATTACACTCATTACTTATGGGTCTTCCCGTTGCATTTCAAGTCCCAAGTGTTTCCTGTCTTTGTCAGATTTCATACCTACATCAAAACACAGTTTCACATATCCATCAAATGTTTTCAATGTGACAATGGCCGTGAATTTGACAACAAAGATTTTCACTCTTTCTTTGCCACAAATGGGATCTCCTTTCGGTTGTCTTGCCCCTATACCTCCCAGCAGAATGGCAAAGCCGAACAAATCATCAGAACCATAACCAACATGATGCGCTCTCTCCTCTTCCACGCATCTATTCCCCTTCCCTATTGGCCTCACGCCTTATCCACCACCTGTTATCTCCTAAACATTCTCCCATCTACCACCCTTCAATATCGCTCGCCAGGTCCGGCCCTCTATTACACTTTGCCTAGGTATGATCACCTTCGTACCTTCGGGTGCTTGTGCTTCCCAAACCAGTCCTCCACCGCCCCACACAAGCTTCACCCGCGTTCCACTCCTTGTATCTTCCTAGGCTATCCGTCTGATCATCGCGGTTACCTCTGCCTCGATATCACGACCCATAAGCTCATTGTGTCTCGACATGTCATATTTGATGAGTCTCGCTTCCCCTTTGCTTCTCATCTCCTCCCCACTTCTACACCTCCTGTGTCTCAGTCTGAGTCAGAGTCATCGTTCCCTCACTTCTTTCTTCCCCAGAGCTCTCCCGGTGCTCCTGCCTCTCCCCCGCTGCCACCAACACCTCCCCTTCCCACCAGACCACACACCCGCAGCGTCTCCGGTGTCTTCCGACCCCGTCAAATCGTCTCCATGACCACCGCACATCACCCCGCCGCTCAACACCATGCCTACACCCCTCCGTCAGATCGCCATGTTGTGATGCTGCGCCCGCAGCAAGACGCTGCGCCCACAGCCAATCAACGTAACCACCCCCACCCTACGCCCCACACACTGGCGGCGCCCGCAGCATGCCTTGCGGCGCCCGCAGCCAATCAACAAAGCTCCGCCCCCTTGCCCCCATCCCTCCCGAGTCCCAATCAACCCCTTCCTGCACCTCGACCTCCCTGTCCCCCATCCCCACCTCCCACAAAACAGCCCTCCTCGACCCGAATTGGCAGGCGGCTATGCTCGACGAATACAGGGCCCTTACAAAGAATGGTACTTGGGTTCTTGTCCCTCGCCCTCCAGCGGCGAACGTCGTTCACTGTATGTGGCTCTTCCGTCACAAGTTCAGCTCTGATGGGACGTTGGAGCGCTACAAAGCACGTCTTGTGGTCAACGGTCGATCTCAGCAGGTAGGTATTGATTGTGATGGGACCTTTAGCCCCGTGGTCAAGCCTGCCACTATCTGAGTGGTGCTGAGCTTAGCTCTGTTGCGCAACTGGGCCATTCATCAGCTGGATATCAAGAACGCTTTTCTGCATGGTCACCTGAATGAGACCGTCTACATGTTTCAGCCGCCGGGGTTTGCTGATGCTGATCGTCCCAAGCACGTCTGTCTCCTGAAGCGCTCTCTGTATGGTCTGAAACAGGCTCCGCGAGCTTGGTTCCAGCGCTTTGCTTCTCATCTGCTCCGCTTGGGTTTCATTGGCAGCCGCTCGGATTCGTCCCTGTTCATCTATCGCAGAGGCTCCGACATGGCATTTCTGTTACTGTATGTCGACGACATCATTCTCACCGCCTCTTCTGTTGCTCTTTGGACGTCGATTATTTCACAACTGAGTGCTGAGTTCGCCATGTCAGATTTGGGCTAGTTGCCTTACTTCTTGGGAGTTGCTTTTCAGCGACATGCGTCTGGGCTATTTCTCTCATAGAGTAAGTATGCTGCTGAGATTGTTGCTCGGGCTAAGATGGGTAACTGCGATTCTGTCGCCACCCCTGTCGATATATCCAACAAGCTCAGCGCTCATTCTGGTCCTTTGGTTGATGATCCGACATTGTAAAGGAGCCCTGCTGGTGCTCTTCAGTATCTCACCTTCACCAGACCTGATATCAGTTACGCCGTTCAGCAGATCTGCTTGTTCATGCATGCACCCAGGGAACCCCACTTTCCTGCCTTAAAGCGGATCATTCGGTACATCAGCGGCACACTCAAGCTAGGCACCACGATCACTCTTTCCTCTAAGCTTGACCTTGTTGCTTACACTGATGCGGATTGGGGTGGTTGTCCTGACACACGTCGCTCCACGTCTGGTTACTATGTCTTCCTCAATGACACCCTTGTGTCGTGGTCGGCCAAGCGTCAGTCTATCGTGTCTCGCTCCAGCGCTGAGGCCGAATACAGGGGTGTTGCCAACATTGTCTCCGAATGCTCTTGACTTCGCAATCTCCTTCTTGAGCTCCGTTGCCCTCTTCAGAAGGTCACTCTGGTCTACACTGACAACGTTTTCGCCGTCTATCTGGCTAGCAACCCAGTCCAGCATCAACGCAAGAAGCACATTGAGCTCGATCTCCACTTCGTTAGGGACAAGGTTGCCATTGAACATGTCCGCGTTCTACATGTCCCGTCCTCTTATCAGTACGCTGATATATTCACCAAGGGTTTACCTAGACAATTATTCATTGATTTTCGTTCCAGTCTCACTGTACGGCCTCCTCGCGTTTGGACTGCGGGGGTTTGATAGTTTAAATATGTCTCCTCATGTATAGTGGGCTGAAAGCCCGTTAAGACCCAATACCTTTGTAACCTATATATATGTTTATCAATAAATGGAAACCCTCAAAGAGTACTTTACATCAATCTTGGGATCTTACACTGAGTAGTACATATCACATATGTCACTCTCTAATAGCTTAAAACAAAAAAGAAAAAGGAAAGGTATTCCAAATTCCTAATTAATTATTCAAAACACGTACGGCTCAAAGAAATTATTCCGACGACAAAGGAAGGGGAATTAAGCTAGGTGCGCGCGCGGGCACGTGACCGGGCGGGGATGATCAGATGAGCAACGACTAAGCGAACAAATCCAACTCCCGCGCCTCTTTGTCGTCGATGTCGTCGTCCTCATCAAAGTCAAGCACGATCCCGTGATCCTCACCGTCCGCCTTTATCAGCTGCAGGTACTCCTCGTTGATCTTGTCCAGCATGTTCAGATCCGATGCGCGCGGGTCCTCCATAAGCCCCTGCTCCTCCTCGCACCCTATCAAAAACTCCACGCCCCCCCGCTCCAATTTGCTCGTACGGCGCCTCGCCGCTAGTTGATGGCGACACGGTGGACAGGTTACTGTCGGCACTCGTGGGTGACGTCAGCGCCGTCGGTCTTACCGGCTTCGGCAGGTGCACCTTCGTCCTCCCAACTAACCCGACCGCCTTAATTTGCTTCTTGAGTGGGGCCCTCCTTTTATAATGCCGGGGCCTGGGCATGGGCTTGGACGGGTCAGGATTCAGAATCTTCTTGTGGGTATTCGGGTCGATCCCCTCGCTCCGGAGCTTCTTGCTAAGGTGGGCGTTCCAGTAGTTCTTGATCTCGTTATCCGTTCGACCTGGGAGCCTGCCTGCAATCAACGACCACCGGTTGCCTAGCAATGCATGAAGCCGCACAATGAGGTCATCCTCATCAGGGCTTATTTCACCTCTCTTTATATCCGGACTAAGATAGTTCATCCATCTTAGCCTACAACTCTTCCCGCACCTCAACAAACCTAGACACACGACACGAATAAACCATATAAGAGACTTTTTTTTTATGTTAGCATAACAAAAGTATATATAGTACTTTAAGTGAAAATCCGAGTACCGGCGTTGTTAGGCAAGGAGCGCCATTGGCCTTCGCAGTGAGCTTCGATGTAGTTGGTGAGCAAGGAGTCCTCTTCGGGGGTCCATTGACCACGGTGCAACCCAACCTTAGAGCAGCAAGGAGATCTTCCCATCGATCTCGTTTACTACACTTCACTCTTACTGTGTTTAAATTGCAGTATTGTATTATATTGAAGGGCGACACCTTTGCTCCCTCCCCTCTTTAAATATATATGCAGTGTCCTCCTTGCAATATGGCGCCTTATTTATTCATTTTTATTTCTTCCTACTTGCATATATATTAAATGTATAAAACCAGTGGCAGAGCTAAGGGGGCATCGATCAGGTCCGTACTCCCTTCATTTGACGAATTACTTAAGTGTATTCTCCTCATCGATAACTTCGTTTTGATATATAATACTTCATAATCCGACATCTGAGTAAAAATTAATTTTATTTCAACAGACTATAATGCTTTTATATTTTACTTAAATTAACATTCACATACTATATTTACTCTCGAGCACTTTGATCTGCAGGATGTGCTTGTGGAAGGTATATGTTAAAGACGTACTTAACATATACCTTCAAGTTTGGTTTTGGAGAGGAGATTGATTCTGAGATCTTACCATGTCTCAACTATAACATGGATGAAGACGATCTCTTGGATGAGCCTGACTATCTGGAGGATGAACCTACTGGTAACTTTGATCTGCAGGATGTGCTTGTGGAAGGTGAGGCTCCCTGGGAGCCTTCCTTTCGCTCACTCCTGCCCTCCACCTCAACTGTTGTTAAGCTTCTTTTCAACATAGACATGCCTCCCAAGGATCTCTCGACCTCGAGCTCGATCAGCCAAGAGGAAGAGTAAGGAAGGGGATGATGACACTGCGAGCTCCACACTGAAGAGGAGCAAAATTAACCCACAACTACAGATCTATATGAATTGGCCTTTAACTACTCTTGTTTGTTGAGTCAACTACCTTGACTCTTGGTTGGCCTCTCCCTCTTTTGCCTTGTGTTGATCACCCTTTTACCTACTGTACGTATTTTAGACCACATCTTCAACTGATATGTCATTTACACAAAATTCAACTACTTCTCCAGGCTATTCACACTAAGGGGTCGTTTCTTTATATAAGAGGGAATTGGTAGGAGGGAATTGATAGGAAAGGTATTAAATTTTACACATAAAATGTATACGAATATCATTTTTTGTGAGCTTATAGAAGAGGGTAGGGGGATTATTAGACCATCCTAGAGGTATTAGTTACCTTCCTTAAAATTAGGGAATAGAACTTACGTGGGAAAAGATAAAAAAATTTGTGTGAAAATTTGAAGGAGAAGGAGAATGATTAGAATAGTGATCTATGAATCTTAAAATAAATATGAACTATATTTATGAGGGTAATAATTACCTTTCTCTACACAAAAACAAACGGGGTAAATATTTATTAATCTAATCCTACTCACAACCGGCTGGGTGTTTATTACACAAGCAAAAACACCCATACTCTCTATTTGGCTTTATGCAGGTACTTATGTTTTCACTTAATTAAACAAAGCAATTAATACACTCTTCAAGAAACATGATTCCAACTGTTTTCCATGTTCCGACATAGAAATAGGTAATATATTATTCATTCATAAATAAATAAAATAAAGCATTAGGTAATACACTGTTCATTCATCTTCTTCACTTCACACAGGCTTCGATCAGTTGCACTGTCTCGTCTTCTCCGCCTCCTCCTCCAAGCACGGGTACGATCAAAGAGGACAAACGGTTGGTGATGGTAGACTTCGTAGTTGGTGATGGTAGCGAATTGGTTGGCAAATAACGAGACAACTTCGTACACCCACAACAGCAGATATAAATCACCACCAACGTTGCTACATGCAACCCTTCTATTTCATCATTATTCCAGTCTCAGCGTTTGTATATGACATCGGTTAATATATACATGACGCTATGTGGTTTCCTACTGGACACCCTATGGTTGTCTACTGGACACATTTTGGTTTTTTTCCAGTCTACGCTCAGCTATCGTGCTAGTTGGAGAAAGCCAACGCTGGAGCTGCTGTTTGAGAAAGCCATTGCCTACACTGCTGCATGAAGAACCGGGCCTAGACAGATAAATCAGATAATATCCAAATACTAGCTTTAGCTGGCCCTTTCCCATTGTTTGATTAGAGGGTCACCCATTGTTGCATCTAGTTGGCCCTTTCCCAGCAATTTTACCACAGCTTTGTGCCTTTTTCTACCTGCTACACCAAAGTTAACTAAAACCTCTATTGTTGATTCTCACATGGAAACATATGGACTTACATTGAGTCCATGTGTAAATCAGATAATATCCAAATACTAGCTTTAGCTGAAATCAATTTACAAAATGAACCTAAATCTGGGCTTTAGCGTAATGCCGAGTTTGATCAAATTTGTTTCTGTCCTGCTATGGGACTCTCGGGTGGTTTATGTCTTCTCTGGAAGTCGAACTATTTCAATAATGAATCCTTTCATATTGTTCACTTTGAGGATCGAATCATCCAAGCAAAGTATACAAACCATACCCTTAATACCTCCTTTTACCTTTTATTTGTTTATGCACCCCCCAACCCACAAAGAAAACCCCCTTTTGGAATAGGTTATCTACTATCACTAACATTTACCCAGAACCATTTGTCGTTGTTGGTGATTTGAATGAAATTTGTGAACCCTTTGATAAGCAGGGTGGTATTCCGCCTGCCCTAGATTGTTTTCACTGGCTTAATGCTTTCATATATAGCACAACACAACTTAATTGATCGACTTTCAGCAATAAATTCACATGGCACCATAAAAAACATGGAATAGACAATACCTATGAAAAATTAGATCGTTTTCTGTCCATAGCAGTATCATAAACATCTTTCCAAACCTTATAACCAAAAATCATGTTTTCACAACCTCGGATCATTGCCATATATCCCTAGACTTTAATGACCAACAAAGGCCCAAACTACAACCTTTTAAGTTTGAGATGGCCTGGACCAAAAGATAAGATTTCGAACGCATGCATTGTTCAACAGGCTTGGCGGATAGATGTCGATGGCTCCGGCCTTTTTAAATTATCCCAAAAAACTAACTGAAGCTAAGAAAAGATGCAAATACTAGTGTAAATCCACCCTAAATAATATCTTTCAGCAAATCTCTCAACTTGAAGCGGATTTGCAAAAGCTACAAGACTCTTTACACCAAAACTGTGATCCTTTGTTGGATGAAAAACAAAAACGTCTACTTCAAAAACTTAAAGATCTATTAAAATTCCAAACCACTTATCGGGCCAACGTGCTAAGCGATTGACTCCAACACCAAATATTTCCGCAGAGTTGCTACGGGTAGAAGAAACCGTAACATCATAACTCCAAACTGATTATGGTTTTATGGTAACTTCAGACAAAGACATTCGAAATGAGATTCGTTCTACTTTTATTGTGCGCTATGCGAATCCCCCCGTCCCTACAAAAAACTACGTCCCACTACATCTCATTAACAACGAAATCTCCACAGATGATATATAACATTTGGCTCACTAGACAAGTTATTAATTCTGAAATTAAAAATGTTGCCTTCTCCCTAGAAAATGAAAAGTCCCCTGGCCCTGGTGGATTTCCTGCTGAATTCATCAAAACGTATTGGCAATTGTGGGTTGAGCTGGCAATACCCGATACGATCCGAGAAAACAGATCTGAATGATCCGATATCGAAACCGATCGACACCCGAATAAATTTTAAAAAGTTCCGTTCCGAGACCGAGCGATTTGGCCCGAACTACCCCCAAACCCGATAATCATCCAAATCCGATAATAACCCGATTATACCCGAATGAACCGACCCGACAATAATCCGAAGACCGAATCACTCGACCCGGGAATATCCGAAACCCGAAACCACCCGAACCCGATTATATCTGAAACATGAAACCACCTGAACCCGATTATATCCGATATCCGAAATCACCCGAACCCGATTATATCCGACACCTGAATTATATTCGAAATGTGAAATGACTTGAAAATTTCTCTTCAAAGTTAAGTTGATTATCTTTAACATTATTTTTTACCCTCGTAATGGAACATTATTCTACCTTAAAACTATAATATTACCTCCGTTGCAAAATATAAGGGCATTTACTATGTGACACATTTTTTAACGAGTTAAAAACTCAATGAAATATTAATTTTTTATTAATTTTTTTACATAGTATTATACATATTGTTAATATGATAGTACTATGTAAAATTTTTTTAAAAAATTCATGGAGTTTTTAGCTCATTAAAAAACGTGTCTAATAGTAAACGCCCTTATATTTTGCAACAGAGGTAGTATTAATTATGACAAATTAAATAAGATATAAGTAGAAATAGTGAGTAATTATCTGTCTTTTTTGGTGTCAAATGTACGTAATTTGATTGTAAATATAGTGATTAATTACCCATTGAAATACTACATATTTTGTAGCATAACCATAAATCCATAATATAAATAAATAGGCAACAACTTGAAGAAATTTTCCCAAATGTAAATACATAAAGAAAATATAAATAATTTTCCCACTTAAATACATGGACAAATTTCAAGTGACAGTTAACAACTTGAAGCAAACTGACAAAAATACATGAAGCAAATTGCCATGTTCATCCCAAAATGTCAAGTGTCAGCTAACAACTTGAAGCAAATTGACAAAATACATGAGCAAATAATAAAGTCAGAACATAATAAAAACAAGGATCGAGAAGAAGTTGATGCACCTGTGAAGAGCGGTTTAGAGTAGAAAATACATTAGGAAATTCTATCTAACTAAATAATAAAGTCAGAACATAATAAAGTCAGAACATAATAAAAACAAGGATCGAGAAGAAGTTGATGCACCTGTGAAGAGCGGTTTAGAGTAGAAAATACATTAGGAAATTCTTTTCATTCACTTGTTGAGTATTTATAGTAGAAAATACATTAGGAAATTTTCCCAAATGTAAATACATAAAGAAAATATAAATAATTTTCCCACTTAAATACATGGACAAATTTCAAGTGACAGTTAACAACTTGAAGCAAACTGACAAAAATACATGAAGCAAATTGCCATGTTCATCCCAAAATGTCAAGTGTCAGCTAACAACTTGAAGCAAATTGACAAAATACATGAGCAAATAATAAAGTCAGAACATAATAAAAACAAGGATCGAGAAGAAGTTGATGCACCTGTGAAGAGCGGTTTAGAGTAGAAAATACATTAGGAAATTCTTTTCATTCACTTGTTGAGTATTTATAGTAGAAAATACATTAGGAAATTCTATCTAACTAATAAGATCTTTTACTTAACAAATAAGATATATATGGATAACTAAATAGACTATCTCATAATACTCCTCCTCAAGTTGGAGCATGAGTTCGATGAATGCCCAACTTGTCCAGAAGGAAGGCAAACTGTTGCTGTCCAAGAGCCTTGGTGAAGATGTATGCAAGTTGATTGGAAGAGCGAACATGAAACAGAGCAATGTTGTCGGACTGAACATGATCACGCACAATATGACAATCAATCTTAATATGTTTGGTTCTTTCGTGGAAGACAGGATTGGTGGCGATATAAATGGCGGACTGATTATCACACCACAAACGCATAGGGCCGCGATGACGAATGTCGAGAGAGCGCAGAAGGGCTTTAAGCCAAACCAGCTCGCAAGAGGTGATTGCCATCGAGCGGTACTCAGCTTCAGCAGACGAGCGAGAGACGGTGGTCTGCTTCTTTGTCTTCCAGGAGACCGGAGATTCCCCTAGCTTGACAATATAACCAGCGAGAGATCTTCGTGTCAAAGGGCACGCTGCATAATCAGAATCACAGTAAGCAAGCAAACGAAGATCACTATGGCGGGAAAGGAAGATTCCTTGAGCAGGCCGCCCTTTGAGATAATGTAGAACTCGCAGTGTACCCGTCCAATGAGATTGCCGAGGTTCCTGCATGAACTGAGCCAGAACGTGTACTGATTAACACAAGTCAGGTCTAGTGATCGTCAAATAGATGAGGCGACCAACTATCCGCCGATAGCGATCCGGCTGCAAGAGAAGGGGACTAGTGTCCTGAGCGAGCTTGTGATTTTGCTCCATAGGAAAGGCAGTTGGTTTAGAGCCAAGAAGACCGACCTCCCCAGTGTGTATTTTCGCCGTGAGAGATAAATGCCAGAAGAAGTGCGAGATACCTCGATGCCCAAAAAACACTTGAGCACACCTAGATCCTTCATATGAAAGCAAGAGTGAAGATATGCCTTGAATCTACCAATGGCAGCCGAGTCGTTCCCCGCAATAATCAAATCATCAACATAAATAAGAACATGTAGAACAATCCCAGATCGAGCATAAGAGAACAATGAATAGTCAGCATAGGACTGAGAGAAGCCAACATGTCTGAGCGCGGAGGCCAATTTAGAGAACCAATTCCGAGGAGCCTGACGAAGGCCATAGAGAGACTTCTTGAGTCTGCAAACTCGGCGAGGACCAAAATTAGAAAATCCTGGAGGCATTGACATGTAGACCTCTTCATCTAGATCACCATGTAGGAATGCATTATGAACATCCATCTGATGTAGTTCCCAGTCCTGAATAGAGGCAACTGTAAGAAATACCTTAACAGACACCATTTTAGCAACTGGAGCAAAAGTTTCAGAGTAGTCCGTACCCTCAATCTGACGATTCCCAAGAGCAACAAGACGAGCTTTGTGACGCTCAATGCTACCATCCGAGTTGTATTTCACTCGAAACACCCATTTACAACCGATTGCCTTCTTGTGAGGAGGCAACTCAGTGATCTCCCAAGTACCATTGCGATGAAGAGCATCAATTTCAGAACGCATACCATCCCTCCAGTGCTGATGACAAAAAGCCTCACGGAATGTCGTTGGTTCAGGGCTGGCACTGATTGCCGCTAAGAAGCTGATATGACTAGGTGTAAGAGTATGGGAATCAACATAATGCGACAAAAGATAAGGCGTACCTGAAGACGTGACCGAAGACGGAGAAGCCGAAATAGGATCAACCTTGCGGATGATGTGGCACACATAATCTCGGAGCAAGACCAAGGGGGTTGGGGTGCGAGATGAACGCCGAGGGGGTGGTGGAGGCTCCGGCTGAGCAGCGATAGGGGGTTGCAGTGGGGCATCATGCGTAGCCGGAGTGGGGTAGACAGGTGGTGCTGGATTATGAGGTTCAGTCAACGGGTATG
This sequence comes from Persicaria maculosa, assembly GCA_963922045.1. Lineage (NCBI taxonomy): Eukaryota > Viridiplantae > Streptophyta > Magnoliopsida > Caryophyllales > Polygonaceae > Persicaria > Persicaria maculosa. The sequence goes on along the minus strand of OY998255.1, from coordinate 9,202,972 downwards.
GGAAGATGTCCTCATGAAATGAAACATCACGAGAGACAAAAATCTGACGAGTGGTTAGATCATACAGACGCCACCCTTTCTGACCAAACGGATACCCAAGAAACAGACACTTCCGACTCCGATGAGAGAATTTATTTGTAGAGCGAGGAATGACAGACGCATAACAAAGACACCCAAAGACACGAAGATGTGTGTAGTCAGGAGGTTTGTGGAAGAGACATTCGTAGGGTGTTTTACCTTTAAGAACAGAAGAAGGTGTACGATTGATGAGAAAGCATGCAGTCAAAACGCACTCCCCCTAAAATTTGATAGGCAGATTGGCCTGAAACATTAGGGCTCGAGCAACATTGAGTATATGACGATGTTTACGATCAACCCGACCGTTCTGTTGAGGAGTAGCAACACAAGAAGACTCGAACAAGATGCCCTGATTTGCAAAGAAAGGACGCAAGGCAAGAAATTCGGAGCCATTGTCACTACGAACACATTTAATGGTTTTGTGAAATTGAGTGATGGTAAGACTACAAAACTGTTTGAGTAGCCTAGAGACCTCTGATTTATGAGTCATGAGATAGACCCAAGTAGCTCGAGAAAAATCATCTACAATGGTGAGAAAATAAGATGCACCACAAGAAAAGAAAACACGATAAGGTCCCCAAATATCGCAATGAATTAAATCGAAATGCGCCAAAGCGCTTGACAAACTGATAGGAAAAGAACAACGAGTTTGTTTAGCCTTGTAGCAAATATCACAAGGTATGCTCTTATTTGGCAAAGACTAACTAGTAGTATTTGAAAAAGATGAAAGTAATGAATAAGAAGGGTGCCCGAGACGTTGATGCCATAAAGAAGGGGACTCGATGCAAGGAGAGATGGATGCCGATTGTTGAGCAGTAAGGGGGATGGCTGGTGGAGCCCAGCACAACCAGTAGATCCTATTCCGAACCTCACTCGCTCCAATCAGCATCCTCGAAGTGCGGTCCTGTATCACACACAACTTGTCAGATAAGGTAACGATGCATCTCAAATCAGCAGTCAAGCAACCATGAGAAATCAGATGACAAGTAAGGCCAGGAACGATTAAAGCAGTAATCTCAAAGGAACCACAAAGAATAATCAAGCCAACCTGATTTGCCACGACAATTGAGCCATCCGGGTACTTGATGTGCCAGTCATCGACAGTATGAGCATTCCGAAGCAACTGACGATCACCAGTCACATGGATAGAGGCACCGCTGTCAAGAATCCAAGGAGTAGAGACAATACTTGCGAGAGTATCGGTCCGAGACTTGGTGTTGAAATTTTTGAACATATCGAGCATACAATCCCACTGCTCATTGGTGATTTTGAAGCCCTCACGATCAGCTGTAGTGAGAGATGACGAACCGGCAGAGGAGGAAGGGTTTGTGTGAACCGAATTGGCGGCAGCAGTAGAGACCTTGCCCCGTCCCTTGCCAGCGCCAGAGTCAGAATGCGTGGGAGATTTGTTGCGAGGCGGAGGAGCGCCGGTGACGGGATCAGACACACCACAGCCGTTGTTCCACCATTCCGGATAGCCGACAATTTTGAAACAAGAAGCACTGTCGTGGCCAGATTTGTTGTAGTGCACACAAAACAGGGACTTTTTGTCGATAGGTCCTGACGGAGGGCGAGGGGAGCGACGCTGAGCCGCAAACGCCAGCATGTCTGTGACCGACGTCTGTGTAGTGCGCATCGATAGCATACGCTCCTCCTGAACAGCGAGGGAGTGAACCTTGTTAAGACCTGGCAGAGTATCTTGAGCGACCACAGTAGAACGGAGAGTACCGTAGCCGATGTCGTCGAGACCCATCAAGAATTGATGAGTCCGCTCCTCATCTCGTTCCTTGACGTGATTGCCGCAGGTACAAGCACGAGGAGCCAAGTGCGAGTCAAGTTCCTTCCAAAGCTTGGTAAGACGTCCGAAATAGGCCGATACCGATTGACCCTCTTGCCGGCAACGAGCAATTTCAAATCTCAATTGAAGAATCCGAGGGCCGTTTTCGATAGAGAATCGTTGAGAGAGATCGTCCCAGAGCTCCTTGACGGTGGAAAAATAAGTAACTGTAGAGCGAAGAGAAGGCTCTATGGACTGAGCAATCCAACCGATGAGCATCGCATTGACAGGCCTCCAATATTGATGATCGGAGGATGTTGCAGCCGGTTGGGTAATGGATCCGTCAATGAAACCATCATTGCGTTTCGCAGAGAATGCGTTTTTCATAGCAACAGTCCATTCTTGATAATTGTCCCCTTTGAGAATCACCGGGCAAATAGAGAGACCCGAGTGATCGGAAGGGTGAAGGTAGTAAGGAGAGGCAAGCGTGAGAGCTGCTGGTGGGGTGGCCATAGGCGCTGGCGGTAAGGTTGTCGATGGGAATAGAGCCGGCGGCGGAAGAGGGTAGGGTTTAGGTTAGAGGATCGAAAAAGCTTGATACCATGAAGAACGGTTTAGAGGGCAAAAGCTTGATTCTTTTCATTCACTTGTTGAGTATTTATAGTAGAAAATACATTAGGAAATTCTATCTAACTAACAAGATCTTTTACTTAACAAATAAGATATATATAGATAACTAAATAGACTATCTCATAATAACCTGACCAGTGGAGAGACGAACCAAACAGTGGATAGCCCCGCCAGCTTCGATTAGATCCAAGCAGCCAAACAGAACGCCGAAAAGGAGGACGACAAACCTGGACACCGGACGGAGAGTGTCGGTCGGCCATTAGCTCCAAACAAAACGCCGACTGAAGAGATGGATAAAAGAGGAGGAGGAAGAGCCTGGATTGCGGAGAGCGCCGGCCGATCAAATCCAAATAGCCAAGCACAATAGGAGCTTCGATTAGAGAATGGAGAAGAAGAAGATCATAAGGGCGATTGGGCGAAGAAGAAACGCTTGAGCCCTCGCCCCAAATTGAGCCCCAAATTAGTAGTAGGGAACAGAGAGTTGTAAATGTAAAATGAATTTACTTGTACTTTATAAAATTGTAAAGTAAATGAAATTAACATTGACTTTATTTCCCTCCTAAATTTTTGGTTGCCATTTTATTTATTTGATATCTTCTTATCTTTTATTTAGTTTAATGATCAAATTATATAGTACGTAATACATATTCTTGAGTTTTTTTTTATTATGTAACTTTCAAATATTAAGTTATAGTTATAAATAATTTTAAATTTATTTCATCTTTTGTTATTAATTCTTTTACCAACTTATATATTTAAACAATATTTATTTTTTAGTTGTTATAGAATATATATATATATATATATATATATATATATATATATATATATATAGAGCATGGATCAAATGTTAACAAACCTTATTGTTTTTTGTGTTAACAAATCTGGGCCCTTGATCGAGAAAAGATGGATGACCCAGATTATTCTAATATATTAATTTAAATGTAATTTAAATGGAAAAAAATCCACCCACCCTTTAGCGCGTGATTACCGTCTACAATATAACCCTAACCCAAAGCCCCGTTTTGTCGACCATGTTCAGAGGAAGAACTACGATGGCAATTTGCGGCGACTGTCGATGGCGAATGATACGTGGAGGCGGAGGCGAATGCAGAGGAAGAACATCTCGAGCCTAGGGAAGAGGGACGGTTTGGGATGGCGGAGGCGATTGGCGATGGCGATTTAGGATCTGGAGGCCATGGATGAGGCGATTGACGATTGCAGAGGAAGAACTCAGCGGGGGCGGCGTTTCGCGAGATGGAGGAGGCGATGGCGGTGATGTCCATCTGTTTGTCTTCATTTCGAGCATCCAATGGTGGCAATGTGCCCTCAACCATTTTGCTGATCGGTTCTACGAAAAATGCCCCCACCTATTAATTGTAATTTCTTAACCCTTCCTACTACTTGTGCATTTAATCATTAATAGCATTAATTAAGTTATTGTCAATTGTTTGTGTTGCCCTCAAGAAGATGATGAATCTGGCAATCAATTGGGTGTGGGAGATTTTGAATTGGTTTACAGACGTGGATAATGGTTATATTTTTTTTGTATGGCGTCAATTTTGAATATGTATAAAGCGAATATTGGATACTTTATGGTGATTATTCGGTGATAAATCATTAAATTGATTTTGGGTTTGGTGCAACTATATTTCTCTAGTTGCAAATGTAAATCATTAAATCGAACTGTTTTTTTAAATGGAAAGATAGAGTGTCCGATGGAGAGAGAAAGGGTGTGGTTATGATTTCTTTTCTTTTTCCTCTCGGCGGCATTAAATGCATGCCGATTAATTCATCAAATTTTTTTTTCCTTTTTTTTTCTTTTCCCGCCCAAACCGGTTACAAGAGGTGTGGTGATGGGTACTTTTGTGCAAAAAATTGGAAAAAGGGTTTATTTTTGCAAATTAATTTTTCCACCCGTGTGCTACTTTTGCAAGTTTGGCAGAAAATTGGTCTATCGATGACCATTTTGCCTATGTTTAAAGAGTAGTGTAGGCCGGATCGGACAAAACTTATTAATTAAGCTCAAGTCTCAACTTGTGAAATTCACACAGAGTGTCATCGTACTGTTGGAGTGTCATATTAATGGGCATAGCCAGGGCACATGCGTGTTCCCCACAAAATCCGGAGAATTAATTAAAGATATCGATTGGTCCTGGCCTATGGAATGAAATCTTCGGTCCTCAAATTTGTCCCGGTTCCTCCAACTCCTCTCCTTCACAATTCCTACATAAAAAATTAAAATTAAAATAAATAAATAAAAACAGATTAAAAAGAAAAAAAGACAAAAAGTTTTTGTGAGAGGGGACAACGAAAGGGAACGTATTGTTTGTAGGAAAATTAGATGCGTAGCGGAATTATAGAAAACTATTTTCTAACAATTCGGGATCTTATATATGAATCGATATGAAAAACATAGAAGGAAAAAGTTGCACCTTTCTTGTGCAGAACCTTAATTTGAAATCACATTTGGAGAAAAGAGCCTCAAACGCGAGCACAGAATTGGATCTCCTTGTCTCCACTTTAGGATGCTAGTGGTTTTTGGTGGGGAAAGAAAAAATACACAATGCCCAAAAACTAGGTTAAGACGTTGTGATGCATAAAATTTGTATCATAGTTGATCGATCTTGATCATGCTCTCAACCCGAACCCTAGCCTGCAAACAAGAACGAATGAGGTCGGGGCGGGGCTTGTCTCCCCCGTAGGACCCTCCGACGCTCAAGTCAGTCCCCCTCGATAAGAATCTCGTTCTCATATTTATACTAATTGAGCCTAGAATAAACGGTCAAGGCATTTAATTAAAGGAATTTAAACGGTTATGATATTTAATAAAAGAAACCTTTACCGTACTTAATTCGATCAACGCTCTTAATGCACGAAACCGCTATCGTAATCAATAAGCGAAACGGTAGCATCAATGTCGTATTGAATACTCGAATTTATTGGTAAAAGACCAGAACGCCCTTGTGCTATGACGACGGGATTTTCCCTATCTCAATTGCCCTTCGGGTTTCTTCTTCATGTCTCGATGATGAAGGAAGCCGAAGAAAGTAAATGGCGAAGTTTGTCGAGTGAACGATGATTTTGCCATAAACGTTAGTCGCTTGATTCGTAGTTGGCTATTGGCCATAAGTGGCTATTGTTGGCCGTAAGTGGCGATTTCCGGTGGCCGTAATTGGCGATTTCCGGTGGCCGTAAGTGGCGAATTCCGGTGGCCGTAAGTGGCGAATTCCGGTGGCCGTAAGTGGCGATTTCCGGTGGCCGTAATTGGCGATTTCCGGTGGCCGTAATTGGCGATTTCCGGTGGCCGTAAGTGGCGATTTCCGGTGGCCGTAAGTGGCGAATTCCGATGGCCGTAATTGGCGATTGTTTTTTCCTTATTGACATCGGGTGTCTGATCCGTGCTATTCATAGCATTTCTTTCTCGTTTGCGCCCACTTGAAAGCATCAACCTTGTACAAAAGTTAGTCATTAACGAAGAATAATACGTGTGAAACTAATTATGTAAATATAGGAAGCATAAAACATTGTGTAGTAAAAATCATATTTATTAAGAGGGAGGAAATGGTTTCGAGCACTTCCTGATTTCGGAACACCCGACTTTATTATTATGCGATCTTGCCCCTTGCCATCTTCTTTTTGAATCCAACGGAAATAGGAGTCTGCAAGGACGAACATCTGCAACCTTAAAAGTTTGGACCGCTTCAATAATTACTTGAAAAGATCGGGCCAATTTTGCAATTTGTGAGAGTTCCGGGCCGGATTTGTAATTACGTCAAATCTTCATCAAATTAGATCGTCTTCTTCGCTGGGTTTCGCGGAGGGCGGCGGCGGATTTCAAAGTGGTGTCCTCGGCCACTTGTCCCTCCTTCTTCCTTGACCTCGAAGGCGGTGTAGGATTTCGCGGGCGCGCCTGCCCTATTGACACCGATCGTAGTCCGGTAGAGGCTCGATGAAGGCCCAACGATGATGGCATGGAGACGCGACCAACCATAGGTGGGCAGCGGTGCGGCGTACTGGACGCCCGCCCGGGGAGGCGGCGCGGTGGTCTTACGATCTTGTAGAGAGCGGCGGCGGCGGTGATTGATCTCCAGACGACATCCTTGGCATTTAATTTGAATTCGAGGAGGCAAAAATCACTTACAGTGCACATCGACGGCGAGTCGGCGACCGAGCATCTCTAGGATGCATGTCGTGGCTACCCAGCCGCACGGGCTAACAGGCTGATTGTCTGTGAAGGCGACGAATCGAACCCGACGAGGGATCCCAACAAGACCGCTACGGTCGTGCTCCGGGCCACCAGATTTGGGGCTGGAATCTTCCTCGTGTGTAGCTCGCCTCCCTGGCCTCTTTCGACATTCGGTGGACAAGGCGGCGATTTGGTGGAGCCACGACGTCCAAACGTCAGCCTGCAGAACGCCCGCGAGTTGTAACAACGACGCTGTAGTGGAACGGCGCGGCGAAGGGCACACCGTCTCGCACCAGTCAATGCATGAGGGATCTGGGATGTCCCTGGTTGTGCCCCTAACACCGGTCAGCAATACGGACGAGCACTCATTGTGCCCTTGACACCCGGTGACGGTGGTAGAACCTTCAATCTTGTTGATTAGGGTTCCGATCTTAGGGCTTTTTGATCGGGTTCCCACAGACGGCGCCAAATGTGATGCATAAAATCTGCATCATAGTTGATCGATCTTGATCATGCTCTCAACCCGAACCCTAGCCTGCAAACAAAAACGAACGAGGTCGGGGCGGGGCTTGTCTCCCCCGTAGGACCCTCCGACGCTCAAGTCAGCCCCCCTCGATAAGAATCTTGTTCTCATATTTATACTAATTGAGCCTAGAATAAACGGTCAAGGCATTTAATTAAAGGAATTTAAACGGTTATGATATTTAATAAAAGAAACCGTTACCGTACTTAATTCGATCAACACTCTTAATGCACGAAACCGCTATCGTAATCAATAAGCGAAACGGTAGCATCAATGTCGTATTGAATATTCGAATTTATTGGTAAAAGACCAGAACGCCTTTGTGCTATGACGACGGGATTTTCCCTATCTCAGACGTATTCTCAACAAGTCTCCTTATGTAGTGCACAAGCTAGGTCAAACTAATTATTCATAATAAGTTGCATTTTATCTTTTATCTTCTATCCACAATATCTTTCTATAAAGATATTATATCAACAATAATAACTTATTATTATCATTAATCAATTATCCAATTCCTAATACTCTTTTGTGTGTCATCTTATATGACCCAAATAAAATAGCAATTGATTAAATCCAATTTAATCCATAAATTATAATTGGCTTCTTAAAGCACTATAATTATCTAAATTATTCAGATTAATTATAAATCTCCATTTTAATCCTATTATATCATTAGTATTTTACACATCAATTAAAGGATACATATTCCTTCATTGTTCAGGTGACTTGAGATCCCACGGAGTTGTTAAAATAACTCTATGTAATATTGGTTATCTGGTTAAATCTTAACCACTCAATTCTAAATAAGTGGTTTGGATTTAAATTAGTTTAGCCATTTTTTAATAGGGTAATTCTTTCAAATCCACGGAGTTCAACTCTACGGGATCCTTTCCGTGTTCAGATATAGGTTGTACAACATTACAACATAATACACGAAAAGGTGTAACAGAAAAACCACCCCACATTGCTTATACATAGAGTGGTTCGGGTGTACTCAGAGCTTAAGATGTTTCTTGTACACACAAATCTAGGTCATTAATAGAGACGAGATAGGGGATTAAATGCTTTTTTAAAACCTACATGATTTAGTTCGTTTTAAAAATTTGACTAGTCTACCGAGTATGTTTCACAGACTACCGAATAATGTTCTGTTATCTTTTTTTCTTCTAATTCATATTAAAAATTATCAATTACACTGAATAATTTATCACATGCTACCGAATAATATTTTGTTTTTTTTTTTGTTCATCAAATTTCAGATAAATAATTTTGATCACTCAAATGGACTCTAGAGCTAATTTTCTCTATTTAATTTTCCACAAATAAGTCTTAATCCGAAAAAAGAAAAGAAAATCTAGCTAGCTACCCCCCAATTGATATTGATGTGTACTTAGGTGAATACGTACAAGCACATCACCATCTCATTATTATTATTATTATTATTATTATTATTATTATTATTATTATTATAAAAATTATTATTATTATAATAAAAACAAATTACACAAAGTTGGTTGGAAGCCTCGTAACAAATTGAGCTCCAATACCTTTTTGAATAGTAAAACCAACTCTAAGAAAGATAAAATCGGCCTTAACAGACCCACTATCATGACTATTCTTAACCAACTGAACCTGCTTTAGGAAACCGATAGCATCACCCCCCAACTCCCCAAAGGTAGAGAACGCAAATGCCATGAAGCAGTATCCTTTAGCCGCACAAATATCTGCATACTTTCTCTCCTTTCTTTCCGTTGCTTGAGAGACTGCCTTGCCAGGTACAAAGGAGTCATTGGCTCTGGTCGTGAACGGCGACGCTCCCACCATATCAACACAAGTGTCTCTACCTTTGTCCCACCCATACACTAACAGATCACCCGGCCTCAGCTCAACACCATCATCACTGCTCATACCTGTATGTGCTTCCTCCTGAACCGCGATGCCTGCTTTAAAACAAATGTCCGCTAAAACATCTCGGACCATATTGTGTCGATGTTTAGTCCCTATGCCCCTACTGCAATGTAGAGCATGATCTCCAAAAGGATCCATCCTATCAAGCTCACAATTGGGACAAGTTGGATAACCACTAAACATAGGAATTGAAAGATGGTACTGGAGGACAGAACGATATTGTCGCAATGGCATGGTCTGAGCAAGCCCCTCAATAGGAGTGGCCAACAGAAAATCTTGTGCTCTTTCTCCTCTCACAACCTGTAAGATATGTAACTGTCTAGGAGTTGGATTAAGAGTAGACACTAAGTTGTCGTCAATGAACTTGAAGTATCGATCCGCCATCACTGACATGAATTTTTTGGGGGCGGGGGATACAACTAAGTCATCAATATTCGAACCAACACAAGTGACATACCTCGAAATGGACTGGGTGAGAACGATGTCAGAGCCAATATCAGAGCATCTGGGTACTGATGTGGCTAAACCAGCCTGAGCAAGGACTCTAGAAAAAGTATGGGCATGCCCATCCCGGCGAGCTAGATTACTCAAAATGAAGGTTTGGAGTTCAGCCGTTTGTAGGCGGGATGCAGTGAAGGCAAAATGACTAACGTCATATGCCGTGAGCACGCCGAAACCACCAAGCTTTAACGGAAGAGTGGCCTGACGCCATTGCCATGGACCAAACCCAGGACCCCCTGTAGTAACAACATGCTCAAGGGAGACCCGCAACTCCTCATCAAAACAACTAATAACACTGGAAAGAGCATGAGGGGAGCAAGTACGAAGGGCAAACATCATCTTTGAGACACCAATACAATTCCTGAGAAGGAGCAGTTCGCATTGAGGATCATCGAGCTTCCTTACAGCCTTTAAAACCTCTAACGCCTTGTCAACCCTCTTCATAACCAACCTGTTGCAGAATGTATCATTGTTACTGGCCGGTCCGCCTAACAATTTCACTCCCAATTTGGGTCTAGAAATGTTAGATGGAAACAAACCAACTTCTAAGCTCCTCACATCTTCGGTTGGCCAGAACAATTCAGTTTTCTGAATGTTAATGAATAACCCTAACTTCGGACCCTCCTTGACCACAATCTCCAGAGCTTTAGCAACCTCAACGGTTTCACCAGCTAAAGTACCATCATCTAAATACCAAGCGTTGATATCAAGAACACATGAGGTATTGATTTTCGTGACAAGCGGATGCAGAACCAGAGCAAACAACAACAGACCTAAGGGATCACCTTGTTGCACACCTTGACAAGAACGCAAAGGGACATCCTGCCAGTAAAGACGAGCAGGTTGGGCATAGCAAAATTCAACCCAAGGAGCAATAGAGGGGCAACGGGCCCGCACTTCTCGAATCAAAGCGCTCCTGTCAACAAGATTAAAGGAATTAGAAAAGTCCACAAGAAGTAAGGACCTGCCACTGTCCAAAACTTTATCCACCAAAAGCCTGTTAACTGAGTGAAGGATAGCTTCACCGCCCCCAGACACACCCACACCAAACTGGTGTGTCCCTAAATATGTGCTAAGCTCCTTGACGATGACGGAAGAAGCAACTTTGAAAACCAACCTCCTCCAAATGGACCCGACTGCAATGGGACGAACACCCCCTCCCGGTTTCAACAATGGCGTGAGAGGTGCACTCGCCACAAACTCTGCAAGTACACGAGGACACAAGCCTGACAGAAAAAGATTAACAACTCTCGAGATGGCCGCAAGAAGCTCACTAGCAATGCCATCACATGCACCACTAAGAATCTCAACAAGATGCTGCGCTCTAAGACCATCCTTCCCGCAAGAAGTACCCTTGGGGAAACTCCTAATTCTGTTGAGAACCAACTCCTGACTAACTAACAACGCAGGCACTGAAAGTGGATCAGAAGAAACAACTGGCGGGGGAGAGGTAGGGTGTTTAGCAAGAAGCTCAACAATTGTGTCATCATTGAAAGGGGCCACCCCAGAAGAAGTGAGGACTCTAATAGCCGCAGCATAATGACCATCTCCCATTTTGCGTTTTCACTGAACCACATTCAACTCAAATTGAGACAAGCCTTTTTTCTTCTTAACTGTGGCAGAGGCACAAGAGGTAGACTAGGTGAGGATATCCTGAACAAGGGAATGCATCCCCCCTGGCTCTCTCCACAAAGCCAAGGCAACAGCCATAGAAGCAAACTGATCCCTCTTCCTACTATCCGACATGCCCTTAGGGCGACCCCGCTGCGAAGCCGTGTTAAGAACACAAGCCGGTAGAACAAACAACTGAACCCAACAAGAAACATCCGATGGTTGAGCAATGACTTTGCAAAGAGCTTCAAGATATGCTCTTCCAAACTCAAGACGGAGGTTGAAAGGGATACTTTCGGAAGTCATAAACCGTTCTTCAAGAAAGCGCTCAAATAAATGCTCATCAAAAATCAAATCCATCGGCCATGCATTGCCAACATTATGGATAACAGGAGAGCCCCGATCACCAAAAGCTAACAAACAAGGAGAACCGGAAGGTCTTGAAATACCATGGATGACGAACGACTCCCCATTAACGCTACATCCCGGCCCGGCGATAGGAATTCCTACCCCTCCATGTTTACATGCCATCCTAACCGTGTGATTACGCAAACACAAACCACACATCCATCGACCAGCCCATTCGAGATTAGCGACAAGCAAATCATAAACACCCACATCCGAAGATATGACCCCCTTGTATTTGTCGACAGCCTCTGGTGTACTGAAATGCCTAGAGAGGTGATCAACAAAATATTTCGACGTGAGACCGGTGTTTGCGGGGCGATCATCCCTGCATCCTTCACTACCTCGGAAGGGGCAATGAAACCGGTCTCCTAATTCGGATAGAGACATACCTGATCAACAACTCCCACCTGCGTCGCTGGGCACCAGCAATTGCGGACACCGGAACAGCCCTGCACTCGCCGGTAGGCAAACCTCCACTGGCGTCGGCAGAGGGTGGGCCAAGGCGAGCACAAACAGCACAAAAAGCACGTCGGAAACCCAAGGCGAGCACAAACAGCACGCAAGCACAAACAGCGCAAGCAGCAATCGCCCTACAACCACCACCAGTGCCGCCGCTAGTGCATCCCACAACCACCACCGAATAGAGAGAGAGAAGAGACACACCTGAGCCGCCACCGGACTGAACCGATAAGCAAGGAAGATGATGCGCGAACCACCACGACGAGCAAACACCCGCGTCCCCAGCAACGATGATGTGTGAGGGGTCAACTCCTGCGATTCCGGCCCTCACAAATCGCACGCCATGGAGATCGCCATGCCCAACCGCCGAGGCCGCTGACCGCCGGAGAACGCCGGATGCTGATCGCCAAATCGCCCGTGCCCTAGCACTGTTGTTGTTATTATTATTATTATTATTATTATTATTATTATTATTATTATTATTATTATTATTATTATTATTATTATTATTATTATTATTATTATTATTATTATTATTATTATTATAAACTTGCTTCTATTAACCAAATACTATTTACAAGAAATTAGTGGGTAGCCGAGATACTATCTGGGCACCCACTCCCTTAGCAATAATAAAACTGAGTCTAGTGAAAATATAAGCGGCAACACGAGCCCCGACATCCTGAGATACGGAGAATTTCTGAATCCGCTTCAGCAAAGCAACCGCATCCGTATCTAACTCCCCCAACGAAGAGAAGGAGAAGGGTATGAAACCATAACCAGCCGTCGTGCACAAATCTCGATACTTGGCACACTTACGCCGAGCAGCATCAATAAAAACAATCAAGATACTATCTGGGAACTCACTCCCTTAGCAATAACAAAACTAAGTCTAGTAAAAATATAAGTTGCAGCGCGCACGAGCTAGGCAACCGCATCTGTATCCTGAGAAATCGAGAATTTCTGAATCCGCTTAAGCAAGGCAACCGCATGTGTATCTAACTCCCCCAACGAAGAGAAGGAGAAGGGTTAGAAACCATAACCAGCCGCCGTGCAAAAATCTCGATACTTGACACATTTACGATGAGCAGCATCAACAATAACACGACCGGGTACAAAGTCAAACATCCCAGACTGAGTCAATGGGGAGGACCTTGTCAGATTGACACACACATCCCGCCCCCTATCCCAGGAATAAAGCAGCAAATCCGCTAGACGAATGGGCTTATCTTGCCCATCAACCAAACCGATGCCAACCTCCTTACCGGCAGAAATCCCAGACCTGTAGCAGATATCCAATAAGGTGTCGCGAATGAGTTTATGGCGATGTTTAATGCCCCACTGTACCAGCACAGAACACATCATGATCAACATATACATCACCATAAAAGGTCCGAGGTTATGGCGATGCATATCATCATTATTATTATTATAATTATTATATAACCATCAATACTAATTACACGGAGTTGGATAAGAGCTGGCTAAAAAGTTGAGCTCCACATCCTTTCTGAATACTAATGCAGTTCTAGTCAAAATGTGACAAAAATCCTTGCTATACCTAGTTATAACTCCCTTAGCAACCCCACACAATCACTTGATCGAAGAGTACACATGGCATCATCTCCTAAGTCACCAATGGCGAAAAAGGAAAACGGAAGAAAATGATATCCTTTGACCATATAAAAATCCTCGTACTTTTTCCTGTTGTTTGCAGGCGCCACTCTAGTCGCCTTACTTGGAATAAAACCTGACAGTCTAGTCGAACTAAAGGCAGAAGTACCTGTAATATCAACACATGAATGTGTCTTTTCCTTGAAACCAGTTATAAAACAGAATATCGATTGGGCGAAGCATACCTCGCTTGTCATCAACCATACAGGTACGTAGACACCTCCTTACGAATGGAAATTCCAGCCTTCAAACACTCATCATACAAAGCATCATGAACTACATTATGTCAATGCTTAACACCAATATCGACAGTACAAGCAAGATAGCGTGATCTCCCCACACATTATACAAAGCATCACGAACTACATTAATTATGTTGATGCTTCCTTACAAACGGAAATTCCAACCTTCAAACACTAATACCTCGCTTGTTATCAACCATACTAGTAGACACATCCTTACGAACAGAAATTCTAGCCTTTAAACACTCATCGTACAACGCATCAGGAACAAGATTATAGTATGTCGATGCTTAACACCAATATCAGCAGCACATGTAAGGGTGTGATCTCCCCACACATCCAAAATACCTTTTTCACAAGCAGGACATTTGGATCGCGGACTTCGCATGAAACAACTCAATACCCAGACGATACTACTTTTGCTACTACTACTACTACTACTACTACTACTACTATTATTATTATTATTATTATTATTATTATTATTATTATTATTATTATTATTATTATTATTATTATCATCATCATCATCATCATCGTATACAATACTGAAGCGCACACATATTATGTGGAGTATATACTGAGTATTACATATCACATATGTCACTCGAATAGCTTTAAACAAAAAAGAAAAAGAAAAGATATTCCAAATCTATATAAACTCTTAATTTAGAAGAGTTTAGGATGATGTGTTTAGCTTAGAGTAATTTTAGGAGTCTCGACAAATCATTTTTTTTGCCATTTTTCTTTGATTTTCTTTAATTCTAATTTTTTTCTTCTTTTTCCTTTAATTCTCCTTTTTCTTTAATTTTACTAACTATCTATATCTATATAAACTCTTAGTTTAGAAGAGTTAGGATGATGTGTCTAGCTTAGAGGAATTTTAGGAGTCTCGACCAATCATTTTTTTTTGCCATTTTTCTTTGATTTTCTTTAATTCTATTTTTTTTTCTTCTTTTTCCTTTAATCTATATAAACTCTTAATTTAGAAGAGTTTAGGATGATGTGTCTAGCTTAGAGAAATTTTAGGAGTCTCGACCAATCATTTTTTTTTTGCCATTTTTTTTATTTTCTTGAATTCTAATTTTTTTTCTTCTTTTTCCTTAAATTCTCTTTTTTCTTTAATTTTACTAACTATTTATAACTATATAAACTCTTAATTTAGAAGAGTTTAGGATGATGTGTCTAGCTTAGAGGAATTTTAGGAGTCTCGACCAATCATTTTTTTTTTCCATTTTTCTTTGATTTTCTTTAATTCTAATTTTTTTTTCTTTTTCCTTTAATTCTCTTTTTTCTTTAATTTTACTAACTATCTATATAAAATCTTAATTTAGAAGAGTTTAGGATGATGTGTCTAGCTTAGAGTAATTTTAGGAGTCTCGACAAATTATTTTTTTGCCATTTTTCTTTGATTTTCTTTAATTCTAAATTTTTTTTCTTCTTTTTCTCTTAATTCCCTTTTTTCTTTAATTTTACTAACTATCTATATCTACATACACTCTTAGTTTAGAAGAGTTAGGATGATGTGTCTAGCTTAGAGGAATTTTAGGAGTCTCGACTAATCATTTATTTTCGCCATTTTTCTTTGATTTTCTTTAATTCTATTTTTTTTCTTTTTCGTTTAATCTATATAAACTCTTAATTTAGAAGAGTTTAGGATGATGTGTCTAGCTTATAGGAATTTTAGGAGTCTCGACCAATCATTTTTTTTTTGCCATTTTTCTTTGATTTTCTTTAATTATAATTTTTTTTCTTCTTTTTCCTTAAATTCCCTTTTTTCTTTAATTTTACTAAATATCTATATCTATATAAACTCTTAATTTAGAAGAGTTTAGGATGATGTGTCTAGCTTAGAGAAATTTTAGGAGTCTCGACCAATCATTTTTTTTTGCCATTTTTCTTTGATTTTCTTTAATTCTAATTTTTTTTTCTTCTTTTTCCTTTAATTCTCTTTTTTTTCTTTAATTTTACTAACTATCTATATCTATATAAACTCTTAATTTAGAAGAGTTTAGGATGATGTGTCTAGATTAGAGGAATTTTAGGAGTCTCGACCAATCATTTTTTTGCCATTTTTCTTTGATTTTCTTTAATTCTAATTTTTTTTCTTCTTTTTCCTTAAATTCTTTTTTTTCTTTAATTTTACTAACTATCTATATAAACTCTTAATTTAGAAGAGCTTAGGATGATGTGTCTAGCTTATAGGAATTTTAGGAGTCTCGACCAATCATTTTTTTTTTGCCATTTTTCTTTGATTTTCTTTAATTCTAATTTTTTTTCTTCTTTTTCCTTAAATTCTCTTTTTTCTTTAATTTTACTAAATATCTATATCTATATAAACTCTTAATTTAGAAGAGTTTAGGATGATGTGACTAGCTTAGAGAAATTTTAGGAGTCTCGACCAATCATTTTTTTTTGCCATTTTTCTTTGATTTTCTTTAATTCTAATTTTTTTTTCTTCTTTTTCCTTTAATTCTCTTTTTTTTCTTTAATTTTACTAACTATCTATATCTATATAAACTCTTAATTTAGAAGAGTTTAGGATGATGTGTCTAGATTAGAGGAATTTTAGGAGTCTCGACCAATCATTTTTTTGCCATTTTTCTTTGATTTTCTTTAATTCTAATTTTTTTTCTTCTTTTTCCTTAAATTCTTTTTTTTCTTTAATTTTACTAACTATCTATATAAACTCTTAATTTAGAAGAGCTTAGGATGATGTGTCTAGCTTAGAGGAATTTTAGGAGTCTCGACCAATCATTTTTTTTTTTGCCATTTTTCTTTGATTTTCTTTAATTCTAATTTTTTTTCTTCTTTTTCCTTTAAATCTCTTTTTTCTTTAATTTTACTAACTATCTATATCTATATAAACGCTTAATTTAGAAGAGTTTAGGATGATGTGTCTAGCTTAGAGGAATTTTAGGAGTCTGGACCAATCATTTTGTTTTGCCATTGTTATTTGATTTTCTTTAATTCTAATTTTTTTTCTTCTTTTTCCTTTAATTCTCTTTTTTCTTTAATTTTACTAACTATTGGGCTTAATTCAAAACAATGATCTTAGCCTAAATTATAATTTTAGTAGTTTTTTTCTCTAAAAAAACAATGGGATTAATTCAAAACATAAAATTAATAATAAGAAAATATAAAATTAATATTAGCAATCTACATCTATATCTATATATATATATATATATATATATATATATATATATATATATATATATATATATATATATATATATATATATATATATATATATATATATATATATATATATATATATATATATATATATCTATAAATACTACTTTAATCGTTTTCTCAACCCATGAGTTTATTTTAAAATATTTAATTATCTGAACTTTTACAATTATGTTATAATATTAATTTAATATATTAGTACGATTTTATTTATTAAAAATCGCGCCATGGCGCGGGGATAATACTAGTTCCTAATTAATTATTCAAAACACGTACGACTCAAAGAAATTATTCCTTTGAATAGTTAAATAAAGAGCGGTCATTCCGGGGTTCGAACCGGGGACGTATAAGCAAGCACGGACTCAGGGGTGGGCTGGGCTTTGCTGCAGCCCACCCAAAAACCAAGAATATGATAAATAGGAAGAAGAAAATAGTCACAATTTTAATTTAGCCCAATTGGTCAGTACTTTTGGACATGATAAACCCTTCCTAGGTTCGATTCCCTTAATAGCCCTTTTTTCCACTTTACTCTTTACAACATATATATTGTATTAATTAGGAGTTTATATGTCATATTTTTTTAAAACAAATTATATTTCATATTAGTCACTCTTTTAAAAATAAAAAAGTATGTGATATTAATACTTATGTAAAAATAAAAAATACATGTTTTGTATTCATGGTATTAATAACTCCTTAAAAAAATATATAAGGCGATTCTAGCCCACCTCAAATTTTATTCTTGATTCTGTGCCTGCCTATGAGTACTAGTCACAAGTCCTTTTCGGTGAGCCATTCCGGAATGGTTTCAAAGAAGAGAGTGACATATGTGATATGTAATACTCAAATTATTCCGACGACAAAGGAAGGGGAACTAAGCTAGGTGCGCGCACGGACACGTGACTGGGCGGGGATGGTCAGATGAGCAACGACTCAGCGAACGAATCCAACTCCCGCGCCTCTCTACCGTCGATGTCGTCGTGGTCATCAAAGTCAAGAACGATCCCGTGATCCTCACTGTCCGCCTTTTTCAGCTGCAGGCACTCCTCGTAGAGCTTGTCCAGCATGTTTTGATCCGATGCGCGCGGGTCCTCCATAAGCCCATGCTCCTCCTCGCACCTTATCAAAAACTCCATGCCCCACGCTCTAATTTGCTCGTACGGCGCCTGGTCGCTGGACGTCGACGGCGACACGGTGGACAGGCTGCTGTCGTCCCGTGTGAGTGACGTCAGCACCGTCGGTCTTACCGACTTCGGCAGGTGCACCTTCGTCCTCTCAACTAACCCGACCGCCTTAATTTGCTTCTTGGGTGGGGCCCTCTTTTTATAATGCTTGGGCCTGGGCTTGGACTTGGGCTTGGGCGGGTCAGGATTAAGGATCTTCTTGTGGGTTTTCGGGTCGATCCCCTCGCTCCGGAGCTTCTTGCTAAGGCGGGTGGTCCAGTAGTTCTTGATCTCGTTATCCGTTCGACCTGGGAGCCTGCCTGCAATCAACGACCACCGGTTGCCTAGCAATGCATGAAGCCGCACGATGAGGTCATCCTCATCGGGGCTTATGTCACCTCTCTTTATATCCGGCCTAAGATAGTTCATCCATCTTAGCCTACAACTCTTCCCGCACCTCAAAAGACCTAGACACACGAATAATGTTAGAATATTATATGATCCAAAATTAGGTTAATTAGAAATTAATTAAGCCAGTAATGTGTGTGGCCGATTAGGGTTTGTGTTAGTGTGGCCGATCAGTTAGTAGAATTTAGGGTTAATTAGTTATCCAATTAGTGGGCCTAATTAGTGGGTTAATGAGTTAGAACCACAAGTTGTGGACGGTTAGTTTTTAGGGTTATAAATTGTAACTTTGTTTATCCGATTAATTGAATCGAGGAGTTAATTGAAAACGCTCCTCTCTTCCAACAAATAAACCATATAATATCCTTATTTATATTAGTATAACAAAAGTATAGTACTTTTAAGTGAAAATCCGAGTACCGGCGTTGTTAGGCAAGGAGCGCCATTTGCCTTCTCCGTGAGCTTCGATGTAGTTGGTGAGCAAGGAGTCCTCTTCGGGGGTCCATTGGCCACGGTGCAACCCTACCTTAGAGCAGCAAGGAGATCTTCCCATCGATCTCGTTTACTACACTTCACTCTTACTGTGTTTAAATTGCAGTATTGTATTATGTTGAAGGGCGACACCTTCGCTCCCCTCTTTAAATATATGCAGTGTCCTCCTAGCAATATGGCGCCTTATTTATTCATTTTTATTTCTTGATACTTGCATATATATTAAATGCATAAAACCAGTGGCAGAGCTAAGGGGGCATTGATCAGGTCCGTACTCCCTTTATTTGACGAATTATCTAAGTGTATTCTCCTCATCGATAGCTTCGTTTTGATATATAATACTTCATAATCCGACATCTGAGTAAAAATTAAGTTATGAATTATGTTTAAAAGATATATTAATTAATCACTTTAATTTTATTTCAACAGACTATAATGCTTTTATATTTTACTCAAATTAACATTCACATACTATATTTACTCTCGAGCACTTTGATCTGCAGGATGTGCTTGTGGAAGGTATATTTTAAAGACGTACTTAACATACAGGCCCGTGCATAAGCATGTTCAGGTGGATCGATCGAACAGGGCCCCCAAATTTTCAGAGCCCATTATGGTATTCAGTCTACCTAGTAATTATATATAAATTTCTTCCTCCACATAAATATGTCAACTGGCAAATTGGCCAGTGGTTAAGTTGTTAGTGTTATACCACTCAAGCGCATGTTCGATTCCTAGCAAAGTCATAATCTGGTCCCTTTTAGTTTAATTTTTTTTATATGGCATTTTTTTTCTCTGTCCTTTCTTTTATTTATTTTTACATTTGACACTAAACTACAAATTACAATATTTTATAAGATTAACTATTTTTCCATCTTGACAGTTGTAAAGCCCACTTTTTTTCAATGAAATTATTTAAATTTTATAAATGGAATAAGAAAAATATATATGAAAAGTAAAAATTATACCCTATTTTTTTAGAACCACCGAAATCCCTATAGAGAAAAAAGTGTTTGAAGGCATTTGATTTGATGTTGTTCTTATTCTTAAAAATTTTGATTATTTTATTTTTTAAATTTGATAAATATAGCAATATTTTAATATAATTAATATAATTATAAAATCAACATTTTCCTATCAAATAGTAATCAATTAATTAATACGATCATTTTTAGTTTTTGAACCGACCCTTAAAATAATTGACACGACCTTGCTAATTATTTTTAGCACATGACCCCTAAAATGATCCGCACGGCCTTGTTAACATATACCTTCAAGTTTGGTTTTGGAGAGGAGATTGATTCTGAGATCTTACCATGTCTCTGTTGGGAAAAATACGCTCTACTTTCCCGAAAAATCAGAATAATGAGAATGACAATGATAGAAAACACACACACAAGATGTTTCTAATCTGCCGCAAAACTTTAATAGAATGATAACCTGATTACAACTTAATTACTTGACACCCACACCCAAACTACACTCTGGAATTTTACGCCGAAAATTCTCCCGAAAGCTTCTCTCTGTTTAATGTTTTAAACTAAGCTTTTCTCTCTGTGTTTTTGGATTGGATTATTTACAAATGAAAACTTTCTCATTTATATAGGCTTGCAACAATCTAATATTGGAGGCTTGTAACAATCCCACCTCCCATTTTAATTTTCCTATAATAGGTGATTGTTTGTTTTCTTTCACTAATCTAATATTAGAGAATTACTATTTCTTTAACAATCTCCCACTTGAAGACTGATTTCAATCTGTCTTCACACACATGGTCTTGTTACTCCTGTAGGCCAACTGAAGTTGAACACAACTTCAATTTATCAAGTGTCACTGTCTTTGTTAACATGTCTGCTGGATTCTTGTTGCCTTGGATCTTCTCTAGTTTTAATACTTCATCTTCCAACAACGATCTGATGAAATGGTATCGAAGTCCAATGTGCTTGGTTCTAGAATGAAATGCCGAATTCTTTGCCAAGTGTATTGCACTCTGACTGTCACTGTACAAGATGTTATTCTCTTGCACGAATCCCATCTCTGTTAACAAGCCTTGAAGCCATATCATTTCTTTACTAGCTTCAGTCACTGCTACATACTCAGCCTCTGTAGTCGATAGAGCAACAATCTTCTGCAATTGTGACATCCAACTAACAGCTGTATTTCCGACAGTGAATATGTAACCGGTTGTGCTCTTCCGGTGATTGACTTCGCCTCCAAAGTCAGCATCTACATAGCCTTGTACTTTTAATTCACCATTACCAAAGTACAAACATTTTTCTGTCGTTCCTTGTAGGTACCTTAAAATCCATTTCACCGCTTCCCAGTGAATTTTCCCGGGATTTGACATAAACCTACTGACAGCTCCCACTGCTTGTCCAATATCTGGTCTTGTACAGACCATTGCATACATCAAACTCCCGATGGCTGAGGCATAAGGAATCTTAGCCATGAGAGCTCTTTCCTCTTCTGTTTTAGGAGATTGATCCTTGGATAAGCGAAAATGGTTAGCCAAGGGTGTCCCAACTGGTTTTGCATTTCCCATGTTGAACCTTTACAAGACACGTTTGATGTACTCTGACTGAGACAACTGCAATGTCCCTTTCTGCCTATCTCTTGTAATTTGCATTCCAAGAATCTTCTTTGCTGGACCCAAGTCCTTCATGTCAAACTCTTTTGATAACTGGTTCTTCAACCTTCTGATATCATTGATATCAGAACCCGCTACCAACATATCATCAACATATAAGAGCAAAATGATATAACTGGACTGATATCTCTTGAAGTAGCAACAGTGGTCGGCGTTACACTTCTGGAAACCTTCCTTGTGCATGAAGCCATCAAACTTTTTGTACCACTGTCTCGGAGCTTGTTTAAGGCCATACAAGCTCTTCTTGAGTCTGCACACCATCTTCTCTTTTCCCTTTTCTGAGAAACCTTCTGGTTGATGCATGTATATCTCCTCATCTAAGTCTCCGTGAAGAAATGCAGTCTTCACATCTAACTGTTCAAGATGGAGATCTTCAGCGGCAACAATACTCAACACTGATCTAATAGTAGTATGCTTCACAACGGGGGCAAAAATCTCTGTGTAGTCAACACCTTCTTTTTGCTGAAAGCCTTTGACAACTAGTTGAGCTTTGTACCTCTTAGAGCCATCATGCTCATCTTTCACCCGGTACAACCATCTGTTGTGAAGTGCCTTCTTCCCTATGGGCAACTCAGCAAGTTCCCATGTTTGGTTAGAAACCAAAGACTGCATCTCATCTTTCATTGCAAGCTCCCACTGGCTTGCTTCACCGCTCTGGCAAGCTTCATCATAGGATTCGGGCTCTCCTCCATCAGTCAACAATAAATAATTCATATATCTCCTGTTAGGCACATGTGGCCGAGAAGACCTTCTCAATACAGGAGTTGGAGTAGAAGGTAGTGTCGTGTTAGTCTCTTGTGCACTACTTTCTCCAACATGCTCCTCTGACTGAGGATTTATTGCGACCGGTTCTGTCATAGAACAATCTGGAAGATAATCTGCATCTGCAAATACTGTGCCATTCTGCTTTGAATTAATGGCGTCACTTTTTGTCAAGTCCTTATACATGACTGACTCATTGAAAATCACATCTCTGCTACGAATCACCTTCTTCTTTTCATCATCCTAAATGCGATAGCCAAACTCATCCTCGCCATAGCCGATGAAAGTACATTTCTTAGATTTCGGATCAAGCTTATTCCTGCCATGATCACTAATATGCACATATGCTACGCAACCAAAAACTTTCAAGTGCGAAAGTTTTATGTCTTTACCGCTCCATACCTCTTCTGGTATTTGGTAATCTAACGGAACCGAGGGACCTTGATTGATCAAGTAACATGCCGTATTGACTGCTTCTACCCAGAACTGCTTCGGTAGACCTGACTGTATACGAATGCTTCTGGCTCTTTCTGTCAACGTTCGGTTCATACGCTCAGCTACACCGTTTTGCTGAGGTGTACCTGGAACCGTTCTCTCCATTCGGATCCCATGCTCATAACAAAAGCTTTTGAACATGGTGTCTACATACTCGCCACCATTGTCGGTTCTATGCCTTTTAACTTTCACGTCTGTCTCATTTTCAACCATAGCTTTCCATCTTTTGAAAGCCTCAAAAACTTCAGACTTGTGTTTTAGAAAGTACACCCATACTTTCCAAGAGTAATCATCGATGAAAGTCACAAAATAGTGCTTTCCGCCAATGGATGCTGTAGTGGTTGGCCCCCAAACATCGGAGTGGACAAGCTCTAGCCGATTCTTCTTTGGAGATCTGCCGTTTGTTTGAAAGCTTACCCTCTTCTGCTTTCCAAGTATGCAATCTTCACACATGCCCATTTCAACTGAGCGTAAACCTGGAAGCTTTCCCTTTGAATGCATGAGTTTCATCCCTTTCTCACTCATGTGGCCGAGTCTCTGGTGCCACATTTTGGAATCGTCGTTGCCTGATGCAACTGCAATTGAGCAACGTGCCCCTGCTGTCATGTAAAGAGTACCGCTCTTCTTTCCATGAACTATTGTCATTGCACCCTTTGAAATCTTCCATTTATCACCATTGAAGATTGTATCGTAGCCTTCATCTGCCAACTGGCCTACTGATATCAAGTTCTTTCTTAGATCAGGAATGTGTCGAACGTCTTTTAGCTCCCAGACAAAGCCATTCAACATAATCTTCACTTGACCTTTACCGATGATTGCACAAGGTTAATCATCACCAAGATATACATTTCCAAAGTTCCCCGGGACATAGCTCTCAAAGAGCTCTTTCTTTGAGGTAGCATGAAATGATGCTCCAGAATCTAACACCCAAGATTCGTCCTTTCTCTCCAAGGAACATATCAATGCATCATCTCCTCTAGAATTAAAGCTAACATTTGCCTCCACCTTCGTCTCTTGTTTCTGTGGAGCGCTCTTGCATTGGTTTT
The DNA here is from genome assembly GCA_963922045.1 of Persicaria maculosa. NCBI lineage: Eukaryota > Viridiplantae > Streptophyta > Magnoliopsida > Caryophyllales > Polygonaceae > Persicaria > Persicaria maculosa. The sequence goes on along the minus strand of OY998255.1, from coordinate 9,178,760 downwards.
TATAGTGCCCGATATTCCCACAATTCCAACACTCGATGGTCTTCGAGCCAGAGGAACTATTGGGATTCCTTGACCTCGACCTCTTGTCTTTTGGTCTGCCTTGATTGTTCGATCTTGACTCTGGCTCTTGACTCTTGACTCTGTACGTAAAACTGAAGAGGTTGATGATTCACCCGACCCTCTCCGTCGGATCTCTTCACTGAGCACCAGATCACGAACATCATCAAACTTTAACTTATTCTTCCCGTTGAGCTACTCACAGCCGTGACGGTAGCATTCCAACTATCTGGAAGAGAAGACAAAAGTATCAAGGCTCGTACTTCCTCATCAAATTCAATCCCAACTGAACTCAACTGGGTTGTAACTGTGTTGAGTTCATTGAGATGTTGAGCTACCGATGCTCCTTCTGTCATCCGCAAATTGAATAATCGCCTCATCAAATGAACTTTGTTAGAGGCAGATGGCTTCTCGTACATATTAGAAAGGGCTGACATAAGACCTGCCATGGTAGTTTCCTTTGCTATGTTGAAGGCAACATTTCGTGATAACGAAAGTCGGATAACTCCAAGGGCTTGTCTATCCAGGAGATTCCAATCTTCATCCTTCATGCCCTCTGGCTTCTTTTCTGACAAAGGTTGATAAAGTTTTTTCTGGTACAAATAAACTTCGATTTGCATCTTCCAAAATCTGAAATCTACACCATCGAACTTGTCTAGTTTCACCTTTCTATCTTCTGTGGCCATTGCTCCCACTCAAATCTGACTTTATGTGGATTGTTTATAACCAACACTCTGATACCAATTGTTGGGAAAAATACGCTCTACTTTCCCCAAAAATCAGAATAATGAGAATGGCAATGATAGAAAACACACACACAAGATGTTTCTAATCTGCCGCAAAACTTTAATAGAATGATAACCTGATTACAACTTAATTACTTGACACCCACACCCAAACTACACTCTGGAATTTTACCCCGAAAATTCTCCCGAAAGCTTCTCTCTGTTTAATGTTTTAAACTAAGCTTTTCTCTCTGTGTTTTTGGATTGGATTATTTACAAATGAAAACTTTCTCATTTATATAGGCTTGCAACAATCTAATATTGGAGGCTTGTAACAATCCCACCTCCCATTTTAATTTTCCTATAATAGGTGATTGTTTGTTTTCTTTCACTAATCTAATATTAGAGAATTACAATTTCTTTAACAGTCTCAACTATAACATCGATGAAGACGATCTCTTGAATGAGCCTGACTATCTGGAGGATGAACCTACTGGTAACTTTGATCTGCAGGATGTGCTTGTGGAAGGTGAGGCTCCCTCGGAGTCTTCCTTTCACTCACTCCTGCTCTCCACCTCCTGTTGTCAAGCTTCTTTCCAACATAGACATGCCTCCCGAGGATCTCTCGACCTCGAGCTCGATCAGCCAAGAGGAAGAGTAAGGAAGGGGATGATGACACTGCGAGCTCCACACTGAAGAGGAGCAAAATTAACCCACAACTACTGATCTATATGAATTGGTCTTTAACTACACTTTTGTTTGTTGAGTCACCTATCTTGACTCTTGGTTGGCCTCTCCCTCTTTAGCCCTGTGTTGATCACCCTTTTGCCTACTGTATTTTAGACCACATCTTCAACTGATGTCATTTACACAAAATTCAACTAATTCTCCAGGCTATTCACACTATATATCTATGCAGCAGGTACTTATGTTTTCGGATCTATTTGGAGTTTATTTCCTCTCCTTGATGGTTTCTATTTCATCTACTCAAAACTACCAAAGTGCACTCTGTTTCAATTTCTTTTTGATGTACTAAACACTGTATTTAGTCCATTTGTAAATCGGATAATAACCAAATACTAGCTTTAGCCGAAACCAAATTACAAAAAAACCTAAGAGCAAGCCCAACAGTTTTGGTAAAACAATATCTAAAATAGAGATCAAAATGTCAAAATGAACCTCGTTCTCTTGATTCATAAAAAGTGAACTGGATTGGATTGGTGGTGGAAAGTCCAACCTAAGAGCAAGCCCAACAGTTTTAGGTACCCGGTTATGCACAACCCTATCAGAAACTACATTTTCCCATCAATATAGTTTCCAATAGAAGTATCTAATTATGTAGTCGGAAGATGCAAACATATTGTCGAAAATTGTAAATAGTGAATTGGATTGGTGGTGGAAAGTGTTGCAAGTTGAAGGATGCATCATTAAATTCTGTATATGGAGGAGCGAACATTAAATTATAGAGATCAAGTTCTCTTCCTCCTAATTTAGAGATTTTTTTTTCCTTTCTCCATCCATTTCTCTATTTTATAGATGTGTTTGGAGAAGCTATTGGGAAGAAAAAATGACTTTTTTTCTCTAAAATCTCTCATTTTCTCTATTTTACCAAAGCTGTTGGGCCTGCTCTAAATCTGGGCTGTGGCGGAAAGCCGGGTTTGATCACATTTGTTTCTGTCCAGCTATGGGAATCTCGGGTGGTTTATGTCTCCTTTGGAAGTCGAATGTACTATTTCAATAATGAGTCCTTTCATATCCCCCCCCCCCCCCACCCAACGTGCTAATCGATTCCATGTTAAATCTATTGACTCCAACACCAAATATTTCCACAGAGTTGCTAAGTGTAGAAAAAACCGTAACATCATAAAAAAACTCCAAATTGATTATGGTTTTATGGTAACTTCAGATCCAGACATTCGAAGTGAGATCTGTTCTATTTTCATTGCGCACTATGCGAATCCCCCCGTCGATAGATGATAACATTTGGCTCACTAGACAGTTTGCTAATTTTGAAATTAAAAATGTTGTCTTCTCCCTAGGAAATAAAAAGTCCCCTGCCCTGATGGTTCCCTGCTAAATTCTTCAAAACTTATTGGAACATTGTGGGTAAAGCTGGCAATACCCGACCCGATCCGAGAAAACCGATCCGAATGATCTGACACCGAACCCGATCGACACCCGAATAAATTTTAAAAAGTTCTAATCCGAGACCGATCGATTCTGCCTGAACTACGCCCAAACCCAATAGTCATCCGAATCCGATAATAACCCGAAGACCGAATCACCCGACTCGGGAATATCCGAAACCCCAAACCCCACGAACCCGATTATATCCGAAACACGAAACCACTCGAACCCGATTATATCTGATATCCAAATCACCCGAATCCGATTATATCCGACACTTGAAATAACCCAATTATATTCGAAATGTGAAATAACTTGAATATTTCTTGAATAGGTAAATAAAGAGCGGTCATTTCGGGGTTCGAACCGGAGACCTATGGGTACTTGAATATTTCTCTTCAAAGTTAAGATGATTATCTTTATCATTATTTTTTACCCTCGTAATGGATCATTATTCTACCTTATAACTATAATATTAATTATGACAAATTAAATAAGATATACGTAGAAATAGTGAGTAATTATCTCTCTTTTTTGGTGTCAAATGTACGTAATTTGATTGTAAATATAGTGATTAATTACCCATTGAAATACTACATATTTTGTAGCATAACCATAAATCCATAATATAAATAAATAGGCAACAACTTGAAATTTTCCCAAATATAAATACATAAAGAAAATATAAATAATTTTCCCACCTAAATACATGGACAAATTTCAAGTGACAGTTAACAACTTGAATCAAACTGACAAAATACATTAAGCAAATTGCCATGTTCATCCCAAAATGTCAAGTGCCAGTTAATAACTTGAAGCAAATTGACAAAATACATGAAGAAATAATAAAGTCAGAACATAATAAAAACAAGGAGAAGAAGTTGATGCACCTGACCAGTGGAGAGACGAACCAAACAGTGGAGAGCCCCACCAGCTTCGATTAGATTCAATCAGCCAAACAGAACGCCGATCGAAAAGGAGGACGACAAACCTGGACACCAGAGAGTGTCGGCCATTAGCTCCAAACAGAATGCCGACTGAAGAGATGGACAAAAGAGGAGGAGGAAGAACCTGGACAGCGGAGAGCACCGGCCGATCAAATCCAAATAGCCAAACACAATAGGAGCTTCGATTAGAGAATGGAGAAGAAGAAGATCATAAGGGCGATTGGGCGAAGAAGAAACGCTCGAGCCCTAGTCCCAAATTGAGCCCCAAATTAGCAGTAGGGAACTGAGAGATGTAAATGTAAAATGAATTTACTAATTTAGTGTATTTTATAAAATTGTAAAGTAAATGAAAATGTAAGGGTAAGTTCCCTCCTAAAACTGTTCATTTTCTTTAGTTCCCTCCTATTCCAAATTAACATTGACTTTTATTTCCCTCCTAAATTTTCAGTTGTGATTTTATTTATTTTATATCTTCCTATCTTTTATTTAGTTTAATAATCAAATTATATAGTAATACATATTCTTGAGTTTCTTTTTTTTTATTATGTAACTTTCAAATATTAAGTTATAGTTATAAATAATTTTAAATTTATTTCATCTTTTGTTATTAATTCTTTTACCAACTTATATATTTAAAAAATATTTATTTTTTAGTTGTTATATATATATATATATATATATATATATATATATATATATATGGAGTGGTTTCCTTGTGCACACCCCTTAAGATGTATCTTGTGCATAATTATGAGCCGTTGATGGAGAATAGATGAAAGGATATGATTAAAAGAGGTTTTTATTTTTTTTTCTTTTAAAAATGGTGGGACCCATGTGCCAAAAAGAACCCCATCTCCTCACTTTGTGCGTGTGTTCCACCCCCCACCTCCATTTTGGCCCTTTTTTTATTTATTTTTTTTGGTATTTTATTTTTTAAAATATTTTGTGAAAAATAATGAATTATGAGTGATTTGATGATGATATGCACCTGATTTCGTTTTTTCAATTTTTGTAATTCAACCGAATAATATTTAACATTTTACCGAATAATGTTAGGTTATGTTTTTCAAAGATGTTGTTCATAAATATCGATTTCTACTTACAAAATTCACATATTCCATTGAATAATTATTCTAAATTCAACGAATAATATCGAAAATCGCATAACTCAACCACAAATTGATTTAGAATTACAAAATATACTCAATTTCATTGAATAAGTATTCAGAATTCAACGAATAATATGAATCAACAATCTCAACTCCCAATTACACATTTATTCGAATTACAAAAAACACACATTCCGTTGAATAATTATTCAGAATTCAACGAATAATATCGACAATCTCATATCTCGATCACAAAATACACGCATTCTATCACAAAATAGACACATTCTATTGAATAATTATTAGAGATTGACTGAATAATGTTTGAATTCCACCGAATGATTCACCTATTGAACAATATATCGATTTCGAAGGAGCCTCTGCCTTCATCTTCAATGCCCATCTCCGGCCACCATTACCACCTGCAGACCACCGCGAGTCCAAATCCGACCACCACACCCGCCGCCGAAACAGTCCTGTCCAGGCAGATCCGGCACAACCACCCAGCTTCTCTTCACTTCTCTCTCGCCTCCCTGTGCCGGAGTCCAGAAGTTCCTCCAGATCTCTAGGACCTGCGTTCATGGCGGCACTCACTAGCAACCACCACCGGCAGATCTGAAATTTCACCTCCCTCCCATCCAAATCCCGGCCTCTCGACCAATGAAACGCCGATCTCCTTCCGCCGACGAAGAGGATCGCCGTTTAGACGGATCAGACTCCGCAATTCCGGAGGATAACGCCCAGAATCCGTCGACGGCGAAGCCGAGGGGTGCTTCAATCGAAAAAATTGCAGAAAGAGGAGGGAAAGGAAGGAGGGAGGAAGGATGGGCTCACCTTTGCCTCGCCAGGGCTCGCGCTTCGCCTCGCCATGGCTCGCGCTCCGCCTAGCCTTCATCTTCACTGCCCATCCCGGCCACCATCACCACTTGCAGACCACCACCAACCATCCCCTGCCACCATCTTCACTGCCCAGATCCGGCACCACCATCACCCGACAGTGGACACCCCATCCTCCCTCCTCTTCGCAACACCCACGCAACCTTCGCCCTCACCTCGCAACCACTACAACCGCCCTGCCTCTCGCCTTTCCGACCACCAGTGCCCACCTCTCGCATACCCAACTACCCCTGTCGGCCACCACTTCCCTCTTCGCCGCCGCCTCGCCTCAACGATGAACCCCCATGGACGAACCCCCAGCGGTCCTCACCGCTTCGATCGATGTCAATCTCCCATCCAGGGAAACGGTGCTTCGATCGATGTCGACCATGTTAACAAGCCTTATTGTTTTTTGTGTTAACAAATCTGGGCCCTTGATCGAGAAAAGATGGATGGCCCAGATTATTCTAATATATTAATTTAAATGTAATTTAAATGGAAAATAAAAATTAAAAAAAATCCACCCACCCTTTAGCGCGTGATTACCGTCTACAATATAACCCAAACCCAAAGCCCCGTTTTGTCGACCATGTTCAGAGGAAGAACTGCGATGACGATTTGCGGCGACTGGCGAATTGTGGAGGTGGAGGCGATTGCAGAGGAAGAACATCTCGAGCCTAGGGAAGAGGGACGGTTCGGGATGGCGGAGGCGATTGTGGAGGCCAGGGACGAAGAACATCTCGAGCCCAGACGTAGGCGATTGGCGATGGCGGTTTAGGATCAGGAGGCCATGGATGAGACGATTGACGATTGCAGAGGAAGAACTCGGCAGGGGCGGAGTTTCGTGAGATGGCGGAAGCGATGGCGATGACGGTGATGTCCATCTGTTTGTCTTCCTTGTTGTCTTCGTTTCGAGCATCCGATGGTGGCGATGTGTCCTCAACCATTTTGCTGATCGGATCTACGAAAAATGCCCCCACCTATTAATTGTAATTCTTTATTCCTTCCTACTACTTGTGCATTTAATCATTAATAGCATTAATTGAGTTATTGTCAATTGTTTGTGCTGCCCTCAAGAAGATGATGAATCTGGCAATCAACTGGATGCGGGAGATTTTGAAATGGTTTACCGATGTGGATAATGGTTTTTTTTTTGTATGGCGTCAATTTTGGATATGTATGAAGCGAATAATCGATACTTTTATGGTGATTATTCAGTGATAAATCATTAAATTGATTTTGGGTTTGGTGCAACTATATTTCTCTAGTTGCAAATGTAAATTGTGCTCATATCTATATTTTTCTAGTTTTGTTCTATTAATATCACGTTCGAAGTCAGTATTCAGCAAGTTCAGAGTTTCTATTCGGTGATAATAAGGAATTATTCATATGCAAGTGGTTAATTAAATGTGGAAAATCAAGAATTACATTTATATATTTTTCAACCTATCGAATAATTACTATCAACTTAGCGGATAATTACTATCAACCTAGCGAATACTTGAAAATTTGGCGAACCATTTTGCTATTATCTAAATGATAACGAATAACAACTAACAATTTAGCGAATAATTACTATTAAACTATCGAATAGTTGAAATATTGACCAAATATTTTGCTATTATCTAAACCATAAGTCATCTTTACACACGAATAATAACTATAAGTTAGCGAATAATTAATATCACCTTATCAAAAAGTTCAAACAGTGCACCACAAAAAACAACAACATTACGCCACAAAAAAAGAGTACAACACACACGCACGTAATTCAGCAAGTGTGCAAGGAAAGAGGTGGGTCTCATTGATGTTTGTTAAAACTATTCTAGTGGACATTTTCTTTTTCCTTTATCTAGGAATTCATTCTTTAGGATTAATAAATTTTCAACTAACTATTCAAAACATATTATAGTTATTAAATCTTAGTTATCAAATTTGATGATATAAAGTTTGGATAAATCTTACGTTGGATATCTGATAACATTTGATAATTCTCATTATCATATATGAAAAGGGTAGATAGGTGGTGAGCGGATCAAATGGGATATAATAGCAAGCAAATTGGTCTATGAATTATGTCTATGTATCAATCCTTAACCCATTTTCATCCCTACATTTAACACTTTAAGTGATTTGAATAAGATTATTGACTTATTTTAACGGTGATAATTTTTATATATTCATTTACTTCATTTGATTTTATTGTCACATATAAATATATGATCAATTTATCACTATTAATATTTCTATATAGCACAAATACACATTATAATATATACATTGATTAAGAATTGATAAGAAATAGTTTTTTGTATAAAAAGATTAATATCTCCTATATAAATTATAAATTATTATTATTATTACTATTACTATTATTATTATTATTATTATTATTATTATTATTATTATTATTATTATTATTATCATTATTATTATTATTATTATTATTATTATTATTATAAATATGAATACAAATCTAAACATCTCGACTAATGATAAATTAGAACTTATATCGCAAATTTTGAATCAAATTGAAGTTTCAATAAAATTAAAGTTGGGTTTAACTAAATTTTATTTCATTTATCCAATTTGAGTCATATGATCTGATTTAATAGAAACATGATTCAAATGAAACTCAATTTGACGGAAACTCGATTCAAAACGAAATTCGTTTATTCCAAAAAAAGAAACTCGGTGTAAGCAAAAATCCTTTCAACTAAAATTCCATTCGACCAAAATCCGTTTCAACTGAAACCCGATTAAACCAAAGTCCGGCTTGACCAAAGCTCGGTTTAAACGAAATCTGATTGGACCAAAGCCCGATTGGACTGAAGCCCGGTTCAACCGAAATCCGAAATTGCTTGATCAAATTGAAACCGAAAACCCGATTGTATCCGATAAATATAATATCCAAATGAACCCGATCCGATCCGACCTGATCCGAATTGTCATCACACCCGATATCAACCCGAGTCCGATTTGACCCGAAAGTGAAAAACCCGACCCGACTCGCCCGATTGCCACCTCTAATTGTGGGTCCTTCAGTTATTAAAGTAGTTAAAAGCTTCTTCCACAATGAACATCTACTCAAACAAATCAACCATACTTTTATCTTTCTTAAACCCAAACGAGAAGACCCAACAACAATCAATCATTTTAGATCATAAGCTTATGTATAACAATCTACAAAATAATCTTAAAAATCCTAACTGAGCATCTTAAAAAAATCTTACCTAAACTTATTCATCCACTACAAAGTGCCTTTGTCTCTGGACGAGCTATACAAGACGATATTCTTATTGCCTACAAGATCTTCCACTCCTTCCGCCTCAAGAAAGGTGCTTTGGCGCGGGTTGGATTGCAATTAAATATGAGTTAGAAAAAGCCTTTGATATGGTCAGTTGGGACTTTCTGTTTTCTCTTCTATGTAAATTTGGGTTTGTTCCCCTCTTTATCTCCTGGATAAGGGAATGTATTACTATTGTCCAGTACTATGTACTAGTCAATAATGAACTCACTGAATTATTCCGACCAAAGCAGGGTCTGCGTCAGGGAGACCCATTATCTCTCTTTTTTTTTAATAGTAACATAAGTTTTGGCTAAGGAACTTCAACAACACACTCACAAATCGAATAACCAGATCGGGATTAAGATATGTAGATCTAGTCCCAACATCTCGTTCATTGCCTTTCCAGATGACATTATTATTTTCGCTAATGCTATCAGACTAGCATGTGATCAAATTAAACACATTATTTGCAACTACTGTGACTCTTCCGGGAAAAAAATCAACCTTCACAAATCCCTTTTCCAAACCACGACTAATGTCACCAACGATATGAGGACTATCATTAGACCAGAACTCGATATCCCCTACACTACTAATTTACAGACCTACCTAGGATGCCCTATCTTCCCTGAAAAGGTCAAAAAATCCACATTTGCACCGATCATAGATTCTACTAAAGCACAATTAAGTATATGGACAACTAATTCCCTATCTCAAGAAGGTAGAAGCACCCTAATACAAAGTAACCTGGCTGCCAAACCATTACACCTAATGCAATGCTTTGTGCTACATACTGCTATTCACAAAGAGCTAGATAAAATTAACAAGAACTTTCTATGGAACAAAGGTCCTCAACAAAAACCGCTTATTAGTTGGTTCGAAATATGTAAATCATGGGGTACCGGTGGCCTCGATCTGCGTAGTTTTGAAGATACGAACACTACATTACAAATCAAGCTTTTATGGAAGATTTATGCAGAACCTGCCAACCCTTGGGTTTTGCTAGTTAAGAACAAATACCTTAAAAATAGTCAACTACTTGAATATACTCGAATAGGACCCGCCTCTTGGCAGTGGTCTAATCTTACCGAACTCCTTCCATTGTTTAGGGAAGGACTAGCCTGACGTATTAGTAATGGTGCCTTTGTTAATTTCTAGACGGACACTTGGCTCTTAAACCCCCCACTTATCATGCTTGCCAAAAATCCCGATGTCTAAAAGATGTTGATTTCAAAGATTCAACATTACATGTTGATTTCAATGATTCAATCTGTGATCTTTGTTTGGTGTTTTGAGTTTAGAGGTCGTCTAAAAGATGCAAGAAAATTGATGTGATATTTTATATTGGCCTCTTTTAATATTACAAACTGACCCAATTTGGTATTGCTGCATGTGCTAGCTTGTGTGTTTTGGCATGAAACTGAATCAATGAGGTTGTATTGTAAAAGCTCGGATTTTTTAATAATAAATTTTAATAAATAATTAAATAAAAGGGATTTAGGTCAAAAAAAAATCGGATTGGAAAATTTAATATGTGAATTGATCGAGTCGAGATAAGGTCGAGAGAGCAGGTTTTAGGATTTAATTCCGGGTATTTTGATTTTTTTTATTCTTGGGACCACTATTGTTTTCCCCTTCATTCTGCCTTCTTTCTCCTCAGTCAAAGTCAATGTGGCACCCCACTTTCCTCCTTCCAATTCTAGCTAAACCACACCACCTTTAAACTCCTTGCCTCACATTAGGGTGTCTTCTTTTTTTTTGCTAAAGATTAAACATCACCACAACCCATTCAAATGCTAACCCACGCCAACTGTTCACCCTCCTGCCGGATATCAGAGCGCAGCACAGACCTCCTCTCCCCTCTTTTTACTTGATCCAAACCCACAAGCTTGCTTGCTCCCCATTCCATATTTTCCCATCTCTCCATGCCTCCAATTCCTCTGATTTTCATTTTTAATTTAAACCCACTTCTCCTTTCCTCCCCACTCTGACTTCTGCAGCAACGTAAGGGAAATCCAAAGCCACCCCTTTTTCTCCATTTCAACTCAAGCTCCTACACAAAATCCACTCCATCCCCCTTCTTTCATTTGCCTTCAAAATCACAACCTCCACACACATAACCGCAGCACCAACTACGAGCAACTCCCGAGCGCCCTTCCCCCGAACTCTTCGATTTACCGTGAGCTGTCTCGGACGCCACAACACCTTCTCCTCCATTCTGGTACGTCGGCAGCAGAGACCACCACTTCCTCCGACGAAGGCGAGGCCGATCCAGCACCCAGGCGCTGTCCGAGCCACCGCCGAGTCTCTCTTCCCCTGATTTCACCCAGCGCCCGCGGTAAGGCTCCCTCTTCCTTATTTTGTTCAGAAACACCATAAAGTCTACCTTTTTTTACCTCCCCCATTCGACCCAGGCCGAGCAAGCACATCCCTAGTCTCCGGCAAGCCCCAATCGAACCTCCGACGAACATCGAAACCTCAAACCCTCGGTGAGCTTTCAAACCTCCTTCATTTCCTCGGCTTGGAATTCGGTTTACTTTTTCTGTTTAAATGGCCGGAGAGAGGTGAGATCGAGTAGGAGAGAGACGAGCGAGCTCGAGAACGCGAGGGACGAGCGCGGGTGGGAGAGAAAGCTCGAGCGGGAGAGGGTGTGTGAGTCTGCGAGAGCTGTGAGGTTGGGAGAGGGAGGAAGCGAGATGGGCAGGTGAGGCTGAGAGAGAGAGATCACTGGGAGCTGAGGCCGGAGGTGCGAGGGCGGCGGGAGCAAACCAGGGCGAGCGGGGACAGGAATTGGGAGGAAGAAGAAGCGCAGGCAAGCAGAGGTGAGGGAGACGGGACTGGGTTTTCTTTTCTATTGGGCCAGATCCGGATTCCTTCTTTCCGGGTTATATCATTTTGTTTCCGGGTCGGGTTTCCTTGTGTATTCGAATCCGGGTTGGGCCTTCCCTTTTGGTTGGTTGGGCTTCTTTTGTTTCAGATTTTGGGGGTTGTATGTTGGTTTATATTACATGTTATATTAATTGCTAGATGTATTAGTATTATTATTATTGCTACATTATTCTGATTGGGAAAATAAATTCTGGAATTTTATAAAATTTAAACTTATTTTGAAAATGATATTATTGAGATAGGTATTTTGTGATGATTTAAATATGTGAGTTATAAAGATGGATTAATTTGGTGTTTAATTTGATAAACACTATTTGGTAATTTAATTTATGAGTATATATATATAATGATTTTGAAGATAAACATGCCGGGATCGTTTTAATAATATGATTTTGAGAGATTGACTTTAAGGTTTAAATGTTTAAATGTCGGAATTTGACCAAGTATGATTTGATACATTGTTTTAAAATATGAGTTGACTTAACTTGAGATTTAAAAGTTTGGAAAACTTTGAGAAAATGATTTACTTGTTTCAACTCGGTGAATTTATGTTGAATCCTGCTTGAGAATTTTGTGGATTTTAAATAAGATATGAAATGAGGTATGATGAGGAAAGATGAGATGATGGATGAGATATTGAGATGATATGAACATGGAATGATATATGATGAGATAAGACGGAATGATCGGAAATGAGATATGTGAAGTTATGTGTGATAGTTAGGGGCGTCTTGTGTGATTTAGATAGACTTATGCATATCTGTATATTTGTTAGGTGATTGTTGCTTGTTGGACTTCGCTTGCGTTATCTTTTGCTATTCGACATTTCAGGTAAGTTCCTTAGGGGGCTTACTCAGGTTGGACATTCATGCATGTTGTTGCATTTTATGTTAGGTGTTGCATATGCATAAAAGCATGCCATGTAGTATCCTGTTTAGGTTGCACTAATTGAATGAGCATCTGCTTACTTTATGCGTTTGAAACAGAAGGGCCGTTATCTGTGATAGTCCTAGAGTCTTTGCTAGGGTCATAGGGTAGCCCAGCCTCATCGGGTACCCTGAGTCAATCGAGTCATGAACTTCCTTATATTATGCCTGCGGGCTTTATTTTGGAGCGGGTTAGGCATGCGTGCCGCCCGATTATGATGGAATGCATTCACGAGCTGGCCAGTCTCCGCCCTATCGGAAGGGGGTGGAGGTAGGAGAGGGATATGCCACTTGGCATTGTCTTGGGCCCTTAACAGTATTTTTACACATTATTATAACTAGGAGCATGCTAGTGTGTTTGACTTTCGTACTGCAATAGAGCATCTTTATTAGGTATAGCGCATACTATGTGGCCTCAGCGAGGACTACCGATCCCGCATGAGTGGCTCGATCTGATTCCTTTCCCCGTTCTTCTTTTAAAGGTATTTTCTGCAGATTTGAGTGCTCGATGTCTATATGACGGGGTTTCCTTTTTACGAATCAAAGAACCTGGCTAATTCTATAACTCGTTATAAATGGTAATCATCCACTTATGTTTTGGTTTTGACCCGGCTCTGCCATGGCGCTGTGTATCTAAATTTTGCTTTCGTCTTGCTTCCGTTTGAAGTGAATTTACGAGTTAGTCCCTAGGACAGGTTAAGGGTACCCAACGGCCCTACGATACTTTTAGGGTTCGAAATCCCTCTTTATTACTGACCTTAAAAAGGAGTTTGAAACTTCGACCCGTACCTGGATTGCAAGATCCGAACAAGGGGTTTCATCCCTTGAAACGTAACCCGGAAATCATAATTCTGGGTCGTTACAAAGATGGTATCAGAGCTGAGGTTGTGCAATTCGGGTACACAAGGGTCGAGTGTATGTTTTGAAAATCGCCCACAAATTTCAAGGACTTTTGAAAAGGATTTAAAGGGGCAAAATGAACTTAAGATGTCTAACCCAAATCGGACTAAGTAACGAACTTGGCTTGTTATAAAAGAGGAAAACCGACTAAAGAGGGACCGAGTGGGTAGAAAGGCGCTAGACCATCCCTATTGGATGTAGTTGGGAATGGGTAGGCAAATATCAGCTTGTTCTTTACAGATGGGTTGGGAGACTCAAATGAGATCATTATGAGTGTTATTAACTGATTCTGTGCTGAGTGCTAGCTATGCTAGAGATCTAATTTGGTATGCCTAACAATGAGTTGTGTATTGACTGATCTGTGCAAACGGGATAGTGGGAGTACCTTTATTTCCGTGTGGTCAAACTCAGCGTGTGTGGAAAGCCCCTTCCACTATGTTAACCCATTGACGATTCTATCTAGTCATTTTCCTGGATGTCAGTGTCTTTCACGGGGAATTGGGTTGGTAACCACATTGTGTCGGGAATCATGGCTGGATATTAAGGTTGTCTGAGTGATTATTGGAAGTTCTTGATGTCACTTTGAGTCAGAAGTAAGGAGTTTATGGGGCTGTCTTTCTCAATTATTATGATGAGCAACCAGTGTCTTCTTACCATAGAGAGTCGTACCAGAGTCTCATGGGAAAGAGAGGGTGATGAGTCAATTGGGGAAGAGTCAATGGATGCCCTTAGGGATCTCTGCCCGGTTGAAATGGTGACTCTCTCTGAATTGCATGACATGATTTTGTAGTCTCTGACACATGCCTTATGAATAACCATTGGTACCAAGTTGTTGTGTTATTACATGTGTGACTAGTTACATTGTTTGAGTCTCGTGTTATGTATTGCCTTCCATCATGATTGTATGTTGTTTATAGTATGCCTACTTGACATATTGTATTAATTGCGCTAATGATCAATTGGAAGCATGGACCACATGATATGAACCTATATGCTTGTTGTTTTACCTGGGTTAGGTCCATGATAGTGTGATCAACTCTTCTCTGTACAAATACATGTAAATGATCTCCTTAGCATGCTAGATGATGACACGTCAATGCTCCTTATTACTTTTGTGACAAGAATCTATCGCAGGCCCATCCATTTTGTATTCGTCAAATTGAATAGTGTTGATGATTTTGCAAGTTAATATTGTTGTGTGTTGCTTGCGTGGAATGGAGAATATGAGGTTTAATTGAGTCTTGGGGAATGCATGTTTTATCCTAGTATGTGTTGATTTGAGCTCATGTCCCCGTATTCTAGCCATATTGCCCAATGCTTGGAGTCGTATTATACATCGTTGAACCTTTCTCACGCTTCTATATCATTGTAATGTAATGTAATGTAATTGATTCTTACATATCATTATGATTAAATGTATGCATGCATCGCATGTTGTGTTGAGCCATTAGTGTCATATAGGACCCTTGATTGTAACTAGTGCGTGCTATACCTTGCCTACACTATTGTTGAACCCCTCTGGAGCTAGGGTCTTGATAGTGTGGTCTCTCCCCTTTTCTATCACCTTAACATGTCTCACTCATGCAAATTAGATTGATGTTGAACTCGATGATCAATTTGCTTTCTGTGATGGTTTATCCTAGCATGCTTACATGTCATCGCTTGGTAGTGTTTCTCCATTACTCTATGATATCCTCTTGTACTTGCATACATGTATGACTTGGCACCTCACATGATCACACATCACACTATATCATGATTTTGCATACGCATGATGTATGAATGCTAGAATGAATTTAGTCGAGTTACCTTGATTGTGTTCATGTTCGATATGTGCTAGTAGTGTCCTGTAGGGCTTACGATTTCCAATGTAACTCGCTAAATGATTACATGTCGTACTTGTTCTACAATGTGATAGCTATTGGACCATTTATGTGCTCTATGACGGTTCATTCTTAGCATTATTATAATATATCGCCCATGATGTCCTCCTTGTTACTTTTGATGATGCCTCATATTTCGTGAATATTATGTTGAACTCCTTTAAATAACTTTTGATTATGCTCATGTCTTATCATGTATCGCTAGTATCATGTGGGACCCATGCTTTCTAAATGTATCTCGTCATATGATTACATGTCATTCTTAACCTATTATATCATCCTTGTTGTTAAATGTGATGATTACTATGTCGCCCTTATGCATTCTCGTATGATGCTTAGTTGATTATTATTAGTATGTACCTCGCCATCCTATGTTTGGTCTCATTTGTGATATTTATACCATGCTCGTTCATTTTTCCATATACATGATACTTGCCATCCTCGTTAAACCCCGCATGACCATTACTGGCTCCGCATAATTTGCTTGAAATTAGTAGGTATCTCTGCTTTCATGGAATAGTAAACTGTTAGCTCGTCTCACATGCATCAGTGTAGGACTTGATTGTGTCCTTTGGAATGAACACGCATGTTATTCTCCTTGAGATAGGTACATGTTAGTGTGGGTTATTGTAATTGATATGCTCCATGATGAATTTATGTTACTTGTTGCGATTATAACCTAATAGACTTCCATAAGGGCATCGTTGTTGTTCCCGGGTCGAAGTCTTGTCTTTAGTCTTGTCGTTCTTAGCCTTGGTCTATGTCTGGTTCCGAAAGGAACATTGGGTTGTCCGCTCTTGTCACTCCCCTATCCTTGCTAACTTGGAGTCACGCGCGATACATTTGGTGAGCGACTGCTTGAAAGAGAAAGAAAGTTGCATAGCGATAGAACAGTGCAGCAAAAGTGTGGGCCCATAACCCACGAGCCTCAGGATCTATGATGTCGGCGGAACGAGCACGCATCGAGAATTCTGATTACTGTGTACGATATGACTTACAAGTGGGAGTGTTCTCCGTTCGAATTGCTAACCCTTTTGAATTTGTTGACGGTGATATTGCACTGACCTAGCGATGGGATTTACGTGTTGATGTGCTGACTTGATGATCACTAATGCTTGTTGTCTATGATGATATGATTTGATGCCTTATAGACCTCATGTACCATGACGTCTGGATGTGTTGCTACTCTAAGTTGCTAAGCATGATTTGAATTTCTTTGCCTGTCAAATATGAACTACATATGCTAAGAGACTTGGATTGTATCTGATAAGGTTATAATGCAACATGCTAGCTTGACTTGATCACGTTCATATATGATGTTTGCAATGATCATTGAGCATGATAGTAAACTGGGACTGGTTGAACCCTCGATGTTATATTTATGAATGCTAGTTGATATGATGTAGGCCTTATGTTTGATGATGTTCATGATTGCTTCTTCCTTAAACTTGTGGGTGAGGTCATTTGGTAGCGTGGTGAAAGAATTTTGGGCGGTTGGGAGATGGTGTTAGGATGTGAGTCGCGAGAGAGGGATGTTGACTTAGGTAACACTGAGTGAACTTTGGGATTTGTGGGATGCAATGTTGGTGGTTCTGATGAGCTTCTAGGTGATGCTTCGGGTAGTACGAGGAGTGTAAGGAAGGGCTCCTGAATATTGAGGACACAGTATTAGAGGGCACTTAGGTGTAGAGTTGGAGATAGGAGTTGGATTCTTAGAGGTGGATGGTGTGGTAGTGTTTAGCGGAGGGAGGGGCGAGATTTGAGCATCGGGATGAATTGGGATTTCTTTGGGAAATTTTGTCTGAGATGACGTTGGCGGGTCTAGAAGAGATTAGTCTTGGTTTGAGAGTGGAGATGGGCGAGCGGAGATTGTGTTTTATTTTGATTGGTATGATGTGAGGATTTTCTTAATTATGTGATGTATTTATATCTGCTGGCATGATGTTAGATAGTAACCATGATGAACCTGATATGGACTGATATTACATGTGGCTATGAAATACTGAAATCTAATTGGTAGTGACTAGTGTTATCATAATATATTGAAGCATTACTACTCTGTTATGCGTTTTAGAAGCATGTTACGATGTGTTATATGAATCACGAGATACTGACATGTTGTTATGTGAAAACATGATATTATATTATGGGGTGATAAAGCATGATGTTATGTTATTTGATCGTTAAGCATGATTATGGATATGTTAAATGATGAATATGATTTGAAGTATGAACATTACTTGTATATATGAGGTAATGATGCGTGATTTCTAAATGGTCACCATTTGGCATTGTGATGAGTCAAGATGATGTTTGATGAATATGCTGACATTCGATGACTGATATACTGTTTGACCCCCATTACGCGGAATAGAATTCGAATAGATTGATAAGATGATTAGGTGAGTTATGTGTTCATTAAGAGAAAAACCCCTATTATGACTGGTTCTACTGGTATTGCGATGAGAGAGGCGATCGTGAGATTTGACTTGAAGTGGCATACTGACTCCATGACACCTAACCTCTTTGATCACTTGACATGTGTGCTTGCGTGATAAGCTATGAGAATTCGATGATGCACTTGTGATGCCTTTTGTATGAGGTAGATATACTCTATGACTCGTGATATGATGTTGAGATTTTGTTGTTGCTTTTGGCGTGATAGTATGATTTATGTTATGGGAAAACATGTTATGTTTTTGAGATGTCGAATGGGTAAGATTATCATGATTGATGTTGAGATTGCCATATTGAGTTGAGAAAACATGCTCTTGGCTGATGATGCTATAAGTTGATGAGTTGATTTACTTATGTGCATATTGAGTTGAGAATGATGAGAAAATAATTTCGGAACCTAGGAAGAGAATATGGGATTAACCCTTAGAGGTGGATGATTCCACCTCCGTGCTTCTGAAATTGATTGATGGTTATGCGAGAAACTGATCTAGTGGTTGGAAGATTTTGACGAAATCTTGATTTGAAAGGATTTGACTTGTTTTGGTGTAAGGTTGCTTGATTAGACGTTGGATTTGAAGATTTTGAACGGTTTTGGAAAAGGGCCGACTTTGATTGTATAAGAATGAACAATATCGAGAATTTTGAGGCTAATCTTTATTTTCAATTGCGGAATCCGTTTAGAAACTTTTCAAACCCGTGCAACTCTATGATACTTCACGAAGTGGATACAAGAAGTTTACGAGGGCGCTTGTAGGGTGCTTGCTAAGACTTAGTGATGACATTGTAGAACTTTTAGAGTTGTGGTACTTCCGAAAAGTCGAAGCAAGGATGTGATAGGGGCGCTTATTGCATACTTGTCAAGGCCAATTGGAGATGTCACGACCGTGACTAGGATGTTGTGAGAATCTCGGAAGACGCAATCGAGATGATTACAAGATCTTTGGACATGGTCCTTGGACTCATCAATTTCAACTTCATCCCCTACTTTATTTTGGTTTTAGTCTCGGGGACGAGACTTGTTTTTAGAGGTGGATGATGTAAAAGCTCGGATTTTTTAATAATAAATTTTAATAAATAATTAAATAAAAGGGATTTAGGTCAAAAAAAATCGGATTGGAAAATTTAATATGTGAATTGATCGAGTCGAGATAAGGTCGAGAGAGCAGGTTTTAGGATTTAATTACGGGTATTTTGATTTTTTTTTATTCTTGGGACCACTATTGTTTTCCCCTTCATTCTGCCTTCTTTCTCCTCAGTCAAAGTCAATGTGGCACCCCACTTTCCTCCTTCCAATTCTAGCTAAACCACACCGCCTTTAAACTCCTTGCCTCACATTAGGGTGTCTTCTTTTTTTTTTTGCTAAAGATTAAACATCACCACAACCCATTCAAAGGCTAACCCACGCCAACTGTTCACCCTCCTGCCGGATATCAGAACGCAACACAGACCTCCTCTCCCCTTTTTTTACTTGATCCAAACCCACAAGCTTGCTTGCTCCCCATTCCATACTTTCCCATCTCTCCATGCCTCCAATTCCTCTGATTTTCATTTTTAATTTAAACCCACTTCTCCTTTCCTCCACACTCTGACTTCTGCAGCAACGTAAGGGAAATCCAAAGCCACCCCTTTTTCTCCATTTCAACTCAAGCTCCTACACAAAATCCACTCCATCCCCCTTCTTTCATTTGCCTTCAAAATCACAACCTCCACACACATAACCGCAGCACCAACTACGAGCAACTCCCGAGCGCCCTTCCCCCGAACTCTTCTATTTACCGTGAGCTGTCCCGGATGCCACAACGCCTTCTCCTCCATCCTGGTACGTCGGCAGCAGAGACCACCACTTCCTCCGACGAAGGCAAGGCCGATCCAGCACCCAGGCGCTGTCCGAGCCACCGCCGAGTCTCTCTTCCCCTGATTTCACCCAGTGCCTGCGGTAAGCCTCCCTCTTCCTTATTTTGTTCAGAAACACCATAAAGTCTACCTTTTTTTACCTCCCCCCTTCGACCCAGGCCGAGCAAGCACATCCCAAGTCTCCGGCGAGCCCCAATCAAACCTCCGACGAACATCGAAACCTCAAACCCTCGGTGAGCTTTCAAACCTCCTTCATTTCCTCGGCTTGGAATTCAGTTTACTTTTTCTGTTTAGATGGTCGAAGAGAGGTGAGATCGAGTAGGAGAGAGACGAGCGAGCTCGAGAACGCGAGGGGCGAGCGCGGGTGGGAGAGAAAGCTAGAGCGGGAGAGGGTGTGTGAGTCTGCGAGAGCTGTGAGGTTGGGAGGGGGAGGAAGCGAGATGGGCAGGTGAGGTTAAGAGGGAGAGAGCACTGGGAGCTGAGGCCGGAGGTGCGAGGGCGGTGGGAGCAAACCAGGGCGAGCGGGGACGGGAATTGGGAGGAAGAAGAAGCGCAGGCAAGCAGAGGTGAGGGAGACGGGACTGGGTTTTCTTTTCTATTGGGCCAGATCCGGATTCCTTCTTTCCGGGTTATATCAGTTTGTTTCCGGGTCGGGTTTCCTTGTGTATTTGAATCCGGGTTGGGCCTTCCCTTTTGGTTGGTTGGGCTTCTTTTGTTTCAGATTTTGGGGGTTGTATGTTGGTTTATATTACATGTTATCTTAATTGCTAGATGTATTAGTATTATTATTATTGCTACATTATTCTGATTGGGAAAATAAATTCTGGAATTTTATAAAATTTAAACTTATTTTGAAAATGATATTATTGAGATAGGTATTTTGTGATGATTTAAATATGTGAGTTATAAAGATGGATTAATTCGGTGTTTAATTTGATAAACACTGTTTGGTAATTTAATTTATGAGTTTATATATATAATAATTTTGAAGATAAACATGCCAGGATCGTTTTAATAATATGATTTTGAGAGATTGACTTTAAGGTTTAAATGTTTAAATGTCGGAATTTGGCCAAGTATGATTTGATACATTGTTTTAAAATATGAGTTGACTTAACTTGAGATTTAAAAGTTTGGAAAACTTTGAGAAAATGATTTACTTGTTTCAACTCGGTGAATTTATGTTGAATCCTGCTTGAGAATTTTGTGGATTTTAAATAAGATATGAAAGGAGGTATGATGAGGAAAGATGAGATGATGGATGAGATATTGAGATGATATGAACATGGAATGATATATGATGAGATAAGACGGAATGATCGGAAATGAGATATGTGAAGTTATGTGTGATAGTTAGGGGCGCCTTGTGTGATTTAGATAGACTTATGCATATCTGTATATTTGTTAGGTGATTGTTGCTTGTTGGACTTCGCTTGCGTTATCTTTTGCTATTCGACATTTCAGGTAAGTTCCTTAGGGGGCTTACTCAGGTTGGACATTCATGCCTGTTGTTGCATTTTATGTTAGGTGTTGCATATGCATAAAAGCATGCCATGTAGTATCCTGTTTAGGTTGCACTAATTGAATGAGCATCTGCTTACTTTATGCGTTTGAAACAGAACGGTCGTTATCTGTGATAGTCCTAGAGTCTTTGCTAGGGTCATAGGGTAGCCCAGCCTCATCGGGTACCCTGAGTCAATCGAGTCATGAACTTCCTTATATTATGCATGCGGGCTTTATTGTGGAGTGGGTTAGGCATGCGTGCCGCCCGATTATGATGGAATGCATTCACGAGCTGGCCAGTCTCCGCCCTATCGGAAGGGGGTGGAGGTAGGAGAGGGATATGCCACTTGGCATTGTCTTGGGCCCTTAACAGTATTTTTACACATTATTATAACTAGGAGCATGCTAGTGTGTTTGAATTTCGTACTGCATTAGAGTATCTTTATTAGGTATAGCGCATACTATGTGGCCTCAGCGAGGACTACCGATCCCGCATGAGTGGCTCGATCTGATTCCTTTCCCCGTTCTTCTTTTAAAGGTATTTTCTGCAGATTTGAGTGCTCGATGTCTATATGACGGGGTTTCCTTTTTGCGAATCGAAGAACCTGGCTAATTCTATAACTCGTTATAAATGGTAATCATCCACTTATGTTTTGGTTTTGACCTGGCTCTACCGTGGCGCTTTGTATCTAAATTTTGCTTTCGTCTTTCTTCCGTTTGAAATGAATTTACGAGTTAGTCCCTAGGACAGGTTAAGGGTACCCAAAGGCCCTACGATACTTTTAGGGTTCGAAATCCCTCTTTATTACTGACCTTAAAAAGGAGTTTCAAACTTCGACCCGTACCTGGATTGCAAGATCCGAACAAGGGGTTTCATCCCTTGAAACGTAACCCGGAAATCATAATTCTGGGCCATTACATGTATCTCTAGAGAATTGCATCTACTCTTATATGATTTTTCCCCCCATATATTTACTTTAATGTTGAGTTGTGTGCTTAATTTGTTGGTGTTTGAAAGTGTGCAAAGTGAAAAAGAAGTTGAATTAAGAGATGAATTATAGAACTCATACAAATCAGAGAGTGTATTTGATTAATTGATTGGCAACAAGGGAGAATGAATTAAGATGGGTATTATTGATTGTGTTTTTGTTTATTGCACTTGTTTAAAATGGAAGTAGTTTAGTCTTTTAATACCAAGTGGTTCAGGGTTTTATACAAGTGGTGTAGGATTTAAATACCAAGTGGCTCAGGGTGTTAATACCAAGTGGTTCAAGGTTTTATACAAAGTGGTTCAGTGTTTTAATACCAAGTGGTTCAGGGTTTTAATACCAAGTAATTTGGGGTCTTAAACCAAGTAGTTCAACACATATAAATAGGAGTGGTTCACGAAGTAAATAGTATTGGTTCATAAATCATTTTATTTTAAATACAAATAAATAAATAATTAAAAATAAACATTATAAGAAAATTAAAGAAGAGTGAAAATTTTACAATTATTAAATAGTAGCGGTTCATCAAATAAATAGTATTGGTTCATGAACCATTTTATTTGAAAAACAAATAAATAAATATTAAAATAAAATAAAAGAAGAGTGAAAATTTTACAATTATTAAATAGTAGTGGTTCATCAAATAAAGAGTATTGGTTCATTAAATAAATTAAATAAATAATTAATTAAAAAATAAACATTCAACGAAAATAAAGAAGAATAATTTTTTTACAATTATTAATAGTAGTGCTTCATGAACAAATTCTAGTGGTTCATGAATCTAGATTCATGAACCACATCTTGATAACTTCATGAACCACTTCTTTATAGCTTCATGAACCACTTCTTTATAGGTTCATGAACCACTTCTTTATATAGGTTCATGAACCTAGATTCACGAACTACTTCTTTATAGCTTCATGAATCACTTCTTATAAGTTCATGAACCACTTCTTTATAGCTTCATGAACCACTTCTTTATAGGCTCGTAAACCACTTCTTTATAACTTCATGAACCACTTCTTTATAGCTTCATTAACCATTTCTTTATAGGTTTATGAACCGCTTCTTTATAGCTTCATGAATCACTTCTTTATAACCATGTCGAGGTGGTTGATTCGGAAAGGATCTTAGGGTAGTACCCGTTGGTCCCCGGTTCGACTCTCAGACATGGCCACTCACTATTTACCAAAACAAGAACCACTTCTTTATAGCTTCGTACAATGCGTGAAACTACACCCCCACCCCCCATCCTTTTTTTTTTGTTTTTGTAAGCCACTTTTTTTTCAAATTATTTTTGAAAAATATGAGTGCTTTTTTGGTGGGAATCGCCTGATTTCATTTGTTTTTTAAATTTGTTAATTCAACCGAATAATATTTCACATGCTATCGAATAATGTTATGTTATTTTTTCCATCCAATTCAGATGAAAATTTACCAATTTCACTGAATAATTTATTATATGCTACTCAATAATATATTTTTTTCCATCAATTTCAGATAAAAGAAACTCCAATTCCCTAAATAATACTTACGATTTATACGAATAATGCTTTATATTTTACCGAATAATAATTCACATTTCACCGAATAATGTTTAGTTACACTCATGCGATGATGATTTTCATATATTGTTTTCAAATCGAATGCTCCCTTACTGTCGAATAATGAATAAGATTTCACTGAATAATTGATAGGCTAAAAAACTACACCCACAAGTGTATGGAGTTCAGTTGTAGTAATCAAGTGTCGTATCCACAAGGACCGTAGAAGTATCGATTGTAATTTCGAGTTTGTTCAACCAAGTTCAGAATAAACAAGCAAATTTTAGAGTGCGTGTATAAGTAACCAGGAAAACCGACTTAATTTTGAGAAATATATATAGGGAAGGCGTTCTAGGGTCAAGAATTTACCAACAATACATCTTCAATAGACCAAAATATATACTTGCTTGAATGATTTCTAACTCAAAAGTGAAGGTAGATTGTCTAAGGTAATCACAAAACTCCTTTCAGAATCGAAGCGAATATGTCTAAATTGGTTAACGATCTCCTTTCGGTTTCAAGCAACCAATTTAGAACCCTTAAGCGCTTAGAATTCTAAATGAAAATCACATCAATTTCGCCTTTCGGTCTCAGTTGATATAACGATCATCTAGAATACCTATAACGATCCATAAATACTCAAGAAGTTCAATTTCACTTTCGATCAACTAAACTTCGGGTTTAATCCTATGGTTCCAATGGATCAAATAGCCTTTCGGCCTAAGTTCGCCATCTAAATTCCAATTTACGGTTTTAGTCTTTCGATTTCAAACCCAAAATCCGTTCTAACCAATTCTCATCGATTAGGGCTGGCACAATAGGATTAAATCACCAAACAAAAAATCAAAAATCAATCAAAGGATACTAAGAATGAGTCTATTTTTGCATCGTCGGGATCCCCCCCCCCCCCCGACCCTAGAACAAGAGATCTAGAAACTCATGGAAAAGTACATGCTTGATTCAATCAAATTCGACAAGACAAACATAGAACAACGGAGATGGAAACGAAATTTACCGGAATTTGATAAATCGAAAAAGTTTTTTTCCCCAAAAATCTCTAGTCTCCAAAGCATCCAAAAGCTCCCCCAACAATGTAAGATTTTTGGCTCAAACTGATCTGAACCCCTAAACCCTTCGAATCCCCCCTAATGTTTAGAAAAGAAAACGAATTTAATTCAGAACACAGGAAACACTCGGTCGAGTTGTTTCTGCACTCAGCCGAGTGGACTCTGAAAAGCAATGCATGTAAAGCACTCGACCAGAGTGAGTCTTGAATGGTTTCTGCACTCGGTCGAGTGGCTTCTAGCTTGTTTGCCCTGACTTCACTCATGCTTCACTCGGCCGAGTGATTTTTGGAGGTTAAGTTTGGTCGAGCATGCTTCTTTTGGTACGTCTCCTCGATTCAATCCATGTAGCTCGTCTTTGACAACTTCTAGGCTTACCAAAGAGCCTTGAATCATCTCTTTCTCCTTAAGCTCTTGAATCAACATCAAAACCGCTCCGAAACACCTGAAATCATAATAAACAAGCAGTAGACACCGATTCCTCGAAAAGGGACACAAAGGGCTAAGAAATAGGCAAATACTCGAGTAAAACGCCCTAAACTCTAACCAAGAGTGTTCCATAAACATGACAAAATAGACGCTATCACCGAATAATACTTTATATTTTACCGATTTATATGAATAATGCTTTATATTTTACCGAATAATAATTATACGAATAATGCTTTATATTTTACCGAATAATAATTCACATTTCACCGAATAATGTTTAGCTACACTCATGCGATGAAGATTTTTTTATATTGTTTTCAAACCGAATACTCCTTTACTGTCGAATAATGAATAAGATTTCACCGAATAATTAATCAATTAATGACCACTAGTAACCGAAATTCAATACATACGTCTGAATAATTGACGAATAATGAATCGAATTATACATCTAAAAAACCTTAAACTAAATACGACACCCCCACCCCATCATTGGGGCAATGCTTATCACTCGACACTCCAAAATGGTTAAAAGAAATGATCTCCTAATTATGCATCTCCACCACCTAATAATGCTTGTATTACACTGAAAAATGTGTCATGTGTACGAATAATGATAACCATTTCGGATTTCCCCTACCCAATTCGCTACATTCTATGGAATAATAAAAAGATTTAACATTCAATTAAGAAATTCGACAATCAAATTACATAATCAAATTAAAAAAAATTGACAATCATCGTGAATAAACTTTCACATTTGAGCGGATAATGTTCAAGATGGTGTTCAAAAACATCAATTACCGTTAAGGCAATGCACATTTCGGTGCATTTGGAGCAAATTTCAGCATCTTCACCATAATTCCACAAAAGAAACAAATTTCTACTCCAAGGTCCAAATCAATTTTAATACTATTTTTGCTAGCATCAATATCTATGTATATTCCAATATTCATATCGATCTAACAATTGATTTAAAAGAGGAAATGAATAAACGACGAGCAAGAAGAAGATGTTCAATAATAAATCGATAGATCTGTGCACCTGGAGCTACCAGGAACTTCTGTACTAAGCGGAGCATATTTGCTCTTCTGTTTCTGGAGCGACTTACCGACCAACTAGACACCACCGGAATCAATTGGCGGAGATCGACGAGATCGTCGGAGGAAGCAAACTATTGTTGGAAACTAAGTTTGATATGTGATTTGAGCTAGAACAGTACAGATGAGAGGAAGAAGATGAAACCAGATGGAGCGAATTTTGAAATGAATTTCTCAGTTTTCCATTGAATTAATCGAATGAATTACAAAGAGGAGAATGGCTTTTATAACAGAAACAAAGGATGGGCCGACTCATACGAAATATAACCCACATATCTGTATACCCAATAACCAGAGTGAACATAATGAAACACCAATACCAACACCCCCCCCCCCCCCTCAAGATGGAGACGGGGTGTCCACGACTTCGATCTTGCATAATAAAGGCTGAAGATGTGTGCCGGGGATGTTCTTGGTGAGGAAATCAACAATCTGAGCGTGAGATGGAATAGACCAAGAGAGGCAAGCCCTTCAAGTAACTTCTCGCGAGCATAGTGACAGTCAAGTTTGATGTGTTTAGTGCGCTCATGGAACACAGGATTCCGAGTGATGTAGACAACGACTTGATTGTCACGTACACTTAACTGGGATGGGAACAATCCCAGAAACACCAAAGTCATCCAACAATCAAGTAAGTCAAGCAAGCTCATTGCAAACGCGCCTGATGGAGCGGTATTCAGCCTCAGCCGAGGACAAGGAAACACTTTGTTGCCTTTTAGATTTCCATGAAATCAAGCAAGAACCCAGGAAGACGAGATAGCCACTTACTGATTTCTTAGAGAATGGGCAACTGGCCCAATCGGCATCACAATAAGCACGAAGAGTAAGCAACGAATTTGAAGACAACAATAACCCTTTCGTAGTTGTGCCTCTAAGATAACGCAAAACGTGTAAAGCTGAATCCATGTGAAGAAACCGGGAAGAATGAAGAAACTGATTAAGAAACTGCAGTGTGAATGCAAGATCGGGACGGGTTTGAACTAGGATATTCAACTTCCCAATGAGACGTATGTATTGAGTGGGGTAATCAAGCAATTCAACAGAACTAGGAGACAACTGAAGGTGAGGATCCAATGGACAAGCAACTACAGGGCCTGAACAATGGAAATCTTAGAAGATGTCATTGATGAACCGTTGTTGGCTAAGAAGCAAACCACCTTGAACTTTGATAAATTCTATTCCCAGGAAAAAAAAAACTCAAACTCCCAAGTCCTTAATTCGGAATTCCATATCCAGAAAAGCTTTGAGAGCTTCCATTTCTGCACAGCCATCCCCAGTAATTAAGATGTTGTTACATAGACGGCAACAAACACATTCAAGCCTTTGTGCTTGCGAAAAAACAAGGAATGATCGTTTGGTGACAAAGAATAGCCTCGATTGATCAAAGTAGTGGACAACCTAGCGTACCACTGACGAGATGCCTGCTTCAGGCCATAAATCGACTTCTTGAGTCGACAAGCCAAATTCCGTTCATGAACCTCAAGACCAAGAGGAATTTTCGTATAAACCTCTTCATCCAAGGTGCCGTGTAAGAAGGCGTTATTCACGTCAAGCTGTAAGATAGGCCAATCATGAGAAACGGCAACTGAAAAGAGAACCCTGACTGTTGTCATCTTCACAACCGGTAAAAATGTTCTCACTACTGTCCATCTCATCAACAAATTTCATCTTCTTCCTCTCATATGTACTGTTCTAGCTCTTATATATACCATGTTGGAAACTAAGTTTGATATGTGATTTGAGCTAGAACAGTATAGATGAGGGGAAGAAGATGAAACCAGATGGAGCGAATTTTGAAATGAATTTCTCAGTTTTCCATTGAATCAATCGAATGAATTACAAAGAGAAGAAGGGCTTTTATAATAGAAACAAAGGATGGGTCAGCCCATACAAAATATAACCCACATATCTGTATACCCAATAACCAGAGTGAACATAATGAAACACCAATAGTCCAATACCAACAACTATTCAATGCATCTCGATACCTCCTGCACACAATCAATTGGCATATTACAATGGAACAAAGACCCTCTCAGATTGCAACGAAGTCCATAGTAGCCTCCTCGCAGTCCCTTGGCCTCGATTCGCCCGGAGCAAAGACCTTAGCACCGCCTCGCCTCGTCTTGCCTCCGATCCATCTCGGCTCACCACCACCTCGCCTCACCGCTTCGCCTTGGCCTCGATTCTCCATGAACAAAGACTCTTCGCCGCCGATATGAAACCTCACAGGTCCGGTTTCGAATGAAGAAGACAAATTGGGGACACTCGAATGAAGAAGATGACAAGTTGGGATCTTGGGTTTAATGCGTCCACGCGAACGAAGAAGAAGACAAATAGGGATTTAGGGTTTTGATTCCACACCACAACACGCGCTCAGGCACTCAAGCAAGAGTTGTAGATTAGTTTTTATTTTTTATTTTTAAAATAATAGGCCACGTGGCGAAATTGTATCCATCCATTTCATTTCGATTAAAGGCCCAGATTTATGCACAAGGTACACCCTTAGCCTTGTGCACAATAGATCCATACTCTTTACTCTATACATATATACTATAACACAAATAATCAGGGCCGGCCCAAGGCCCGTGCGAAACGTGCGATCGTACAGGGCCTCGAAATTTTGGGGGCCTCATATAGGTTTTATAGTGTGTGTGTATATATATATATAATAATAATAATAATAAATTGCAAAATAGATCGATATGTTGTGGTATAATAATAATAATAATAAATTGCAAAATAGATCGATATGTTGTGGTAGATCAGCTGGTAAATGCTTGTTTTTGTTCTAAAACGGGCTGGGTTCAAATCCCATTACCGACATTCATTTTTCTTTTCCCAAAAGAACTTACACTCCCTCTTTTTTCTTTTTTTCATTCCCAAAACATCTTACTGCAGTCCCATTTTTTTCCAAAAAAATAATACAGAAGTCCGGTTTGATTTTTTTTTTTTTCCAAAAAAAATACCGTTTTGATTTATTTCCCAAAAAAAAATATAGCATCCCAATTATTATTTTCTGGCCGTTACAAATATTAAGCAACAATCCCTTACCTCCACAAAAGAAAGAAACCTAAGGTAGAAAAATCAATTCAACTTATTCATCCATTGCACTATCTTTTTAACTTCAAGAATTTCAATAGGTAATCTAAAATTCTAATTATATTCTTTTTTTTTGTTTTTACTTTTTAGTTTCTTAAATGATTATAACTATTATTGAAATCTTACCTACGACCGACCATGACGCAAGAAAGGTTAAGTGTTTTGACTTTGATTTCAATTGGACATGAGTGTTTAGAAAATCATGATTACGAGAGTTTAATAGATGAATTTGCATCTTAGAGTGCTAAAAGATCGGATTTTCTAAAGTAGTAGCATTGTGTTAGATACATTATTATGTCCTCTAGTAAAAGTTTAGTTTTAGTTAATGATTTCTTTTGTTAGTGGATTTGATGGATTATTTTTCCCCTTTGAATTAGTTAAAAAAGAGGCCTCAATATAAAAGTTGCACAAAGCCTCAAAATATAACTGAACGGCCCTGCAAATAATTAATGCATCTTCAAAACTACTAGCCATGCCAGTATGCCACAACTTTACCAAACAGAGCCTAAAGTGTTGAAAAAGGTCGGCTGGCTAGCCTGATGTGGTCTGAAGTGGTAAACACTAACTCGCCCTCTTCGAGTAAGGGGCTGAGTCGTGTGGCTTGGGAGAAGGTTCGATTCATATGGCTCCTAAAGTAGACCTGGTGTCCTGGTGTGAGGCTGGCTTATTAGTGTCGAAGAATATTATGATAATTTAACACTTTAGCAATATATTATGGGAAATTTATAGAAAACCACCCCTTAAATATGTTGGTTTTCATTTAACCACCCCTTAAATTAAAAATGACAGAAAACCACCCCTTAAATGATACTCATCAACAAATCACCACCCATATTGGTCTATTTTCGTTAAGCCATCCTTAAATATATTATATTTTATTATTTTTAAACTCAAAATTTATGTATAAATATATTTAAATTTTGAATTGAAGGGATTGGATTGTATTATAGCTATCATTTAAAAAAAACGTACTTATAAATAAAACTTAGAAATATCTTTCGGTATATATCTTAAAATAATTTTGTACATATTATTTAAATTATTTTTTAAGTATAATATGATTATAAATAATAATTTTCATTTATAAAGTTAAAAATAATATAAAATTATTTATTTATATTTTAAAAATTGTATTTCAATAATTAACCTTTGAAGAAAAATTATAATTAACCTTTAAAAAGAAGTTATTACTAACAATTAAAATAATTAAACGCATATTTTAAGTTGACAAATGTTAAAATATAATTTATTTAAGGAAAACATAATGTATATTTGGTGATAGGTGGTGATTTGTTCAAGGAAACGATTAAGGGGTGGTTTACTGTAATTTTAAATTTAACATTTAAGTTAAGAATTTATAAGTGGTTTATAAGTGGTTTTCTATAATTTTCTAAGTTAAGAATAGTTTTGTACGTGAAAATCTCGATCATAAATGGTATACTATAATATGCCCTTTTCATTTTACAAGTCTTCATATTTTTTAAGAAAAACTTGTCAATTTAGAAGTCTTCATATTTTTTAAAAAAGCAAACGAAAATACACTTATACCCCTAATTACTACTAAACTTTTTCACTTTTTCGATTTTTTTTTTAGAACTTCACTTTCTCAATAACTACAACTAATATCTCCATAATTAGGACAATGACAATTTTGTAAAGTGAGTACCAAAACACTTAAAATGACATGTTTTTTTCTTAATAAGATTTCATTTGTAAAACGACAAGTTTTAATTATCGGGTAAAGTGTTATTTTTAATTATTTTTCTTTTCTTTTTGATATCCAGTATGGGTTAAATTTGTACTCCATCCATCCCAAAATGTTTATCCTTTACTATTTATGCACGGTTTCTTAAGAAGCTAAAAACTATATAAAATATCAATATTTTATTAAATATTTTTAAATAATATCATACATATTACTAATAAATATAGAGTTATTTTAAAAAATTAATTAAAAATAAATATTTTATACCGTTTTTAACTTCCTAAGAAAGCGTACATAAATAGTAAAGGAGAAATTTAACCCATACTGGATATCAAAAAGAAAAGAAAAATAATTAAAAATAACACTTTACCCGATAATTACATTTTGAGACAGAGAGTATTACCTTACTCATTGGTCGGCTACTATTAGTGGTCACTGGTCAGCCAACAAATATTTTTACATTTGTTTTGATAAAGGGAGTAAGTACATAAAAATTTATCTGATAAATTAAGAAACTGAATAAATGATAGACGGATAAACTGACATGATAACAATTGAAAGGAAAAAACACTGACCGACACAACTTATCATAATAGCCAACAAGTGGATGATCGAATCGGATTGGGATGTTTGATTTTATTTTTATTTTTATTTTATAAGATACTGTAAGGTTTATCCTTTGAAATGATTGTATATAGATCTTTATATGAACTATTTAAAGACCTAAAAAAACCTTAGTAGTTCAGAATAATAATAACGAAAGCATATTACAACAACTGTCATGCCGTCCTGTACAGGGGTTATTGAGCATCCGTATTACATGGAGCCCCATTTTTATTTTTCTCTCTCATTTATAAACTCAATTTAATTTTTAGGAAAGGTTTGCAAAGTATATAAATAATAAGGTCAAATTAGGGAACTATACAAAGTTGTGGGAAATTTAGCAAACTATACCCAACACTCTCAACACACGCGCACCCCCCCACTGCTAGAAACACGCGGGATCGCTACGAAGTGTTGGCCTCGAAATATTTCGAGGCTAACTTCGAAATATCTCGAAAATTTTTTTCGATGCCAAATAGAATCGAATATTTATTGAAGCTAAAATTTGAGGCTAATTGGCAACAAAAAATAATTCGAGGCCCTTTTCAAGGCCATATAGCAATGAAAAATATTCAAGGCCAAACATGACTTAATTCGAGGGCAATTAGCCTCGGACCAAGATGGAGGCTATTTTGGATGCTACATTCGTGTGGAGTTTGGCCACTATATTTCTTTTCGAGGTTAAATTTAAGGTTAATTCTTGAGCCCAGTATCTGAGGCTAAAGTCGATACCATCTTCGAGGTAGATGTGTAATATTAATTTTCGAGAGAAAATTCGAGGCCTTATACGAGGCTATTATGTACCATCCACATTCAATATTACATTTTTCATATTTACAATGACACAAGTTCAACTAAGAATCCTTAACTCAAACTCCATCAAGCCAAACTCTCTCTCTGTGTGTGTGATTTTCTCAAATGTGAGATTTGAATCTTTTGCTTGTTCAAGTTTGGTGAAAATCAATCAACAACATTAATTGGTAGGTGATTCTATTCTCTAGTTTTTCATAATATTTAATCATATATATTTAATTTATTAGTTATGTGTAGTAATGAAATTATTTTTTTCAAAATAAATTATATCTAATTTAATTAAAATGAAAAATTGAGAATGTATGATATGATTTTCGAAATACAAACCATAGCTTGAATGAAAATTATAAAAAAGGAAGAAAAAGGAAATGCGTAAGAAAAAATTGGTTAGTAGCCTCGAAAGTAAGAACTTGAGTGTATATTTGAAGCTAGTAGCATTGAATATAGCCTCGAGTTCTTTGATTCGAGGCTATGCAGGATTTATAGGGCTAATTTAAGGTCAAGTTTGAGGGACAATTTGAAGGAAATATTCTTCTAACCCTTAATGCCGAAATCAAGGCTTGTTAATTACCCTTTAGCTATATGTTAGGGCAACTTTAACACTTATTATATTTTCATATATTTAATTCAAAGCTTTCAAATCATTTTCATACAATTTTTTTTTCCAGGGACCAAATCTAGAATGGCAATTTGATGTACAAGTGCATTTGATGGATGAGAAGATAAAATGCTCTTGTATGAAAAGAATGGAAAGGGTTTTGTTGAAAATTGTTATGATTTATGAGTGGATTGACTCAAGTAATGCGTCGTTCAAAGGAATCATTTAGAAACGAGTTGAACTCGAGCCGAGCCTAAATATGGACTTGAACTTAAAAACGTGCTCATACTTGGCTCGTTTAGAAAACGAACGAGCTCGAGCCAAGCTTTTGTCAAGTATTAAACAACCCTAGTTGCTTAAAACATAGTAAATTAAAGGAAATATTATAAATTTCTCGAAATTCGAGTTATTCGAGCATGAATCGAGCGAGTCGAGCTTTGAACCGAGATTAAAAATGTATTCATACTCGGCTTGTTTGGAAAATGAACGAGTCCGAGCCGAGCTCGAGCTACTTGGCTCACATAACAACCCTAAGTGTTAATGGCTTGAACTTCTTTGGGATCTGAATGCATATGTTTGAACATTGCATTGAAATCCTTCTCAAATAATGGTTTTTGATGCAACCGGGCCCAATTTTATTCCTCCTCACAAAACATTTGATTTTGGCACTTTAATTGATCAAAATCACCAAGACAATTCGATTTTCGTGACTTATCACTACATTTGAGCCCTATAGGGGATGAAGATGATGTAAACAATGAAGATAACAATGAAGACGAAGACGAAGAGGAAGACAACGATATTGAAAGAGTACATATATACAAACCCTCGCTCTCGCCCACACAAGCACAAGTTGCTCCCTTTCACCCAAAACAAAACCCTAACTCTTTTCGGCGCCTCCGAGATGCCGATGTTGCTCATCAGCCCCTCCCGTCCTCCCACTCCTCTTGTACGTACACCGCCTCTCCTGCTCGACCTTCCTATCCAACTCTATCGTTGAAGCCGCTGCTCTACTCAGCCACTGTTGCTGTTTATCCCGCCGCTCCTGTCCTCCCTCTCCTCGCCGCTATTTCTGTTCATCGGCCCGCTCGTCGTTGCTCCTACTCAGCCGTTGTTGCCCCTGCTCAGACTCACCGCCTCTCCTGCTCAACCCTGGCTCCGTTTCACAGCAACGACGGCGAGACGTCCTACTCAACTCTAACTCTATCTCGCAGTCGTTGCTCCTGCTCAGCCGCTGTTACTCCTGCTCAGCCTCGCCGCCTCTCTTGCTCAAACCTAACTCCATCTCCGCTGCTCCTGCTCAGCCTCTCCCCTTGAACGTTCTCTCAAGTAAGTGAACCTCTCTTGTGTTGTCTAAACCCATGTTGAATTAAGGTAATTTGTGACTATAAATTGCAAATTAGGATATTAGGGGTTGGTAGTAGAATGTGAGTTCAGATGAGGAAGAGAGAAATTAATTGTCAATTGATTCAACCTTAGGTTTGTAGTGGGTTCAGATGAGTCTGTTGAAACGGGCTTTTCTCTTGGTTTATGGCTTTTCTCTTGGTTTATTGAATCGACATTACTGGTTGATCTTTGGTTTATTTGGTTTATTGATTTATTGGAAGATGTCTTTTCTTTTGACATTTCAATTAGGTTTCTGTGTGCTTGTTTTCAAGTAATTGAAGTCCGATTATTTTCTGTAATTGAGTTCAGAGTCACAAGCTAGAAGCATACTTTATTTAATGGATTTTTTTGGATGATCCTACATTGAAGTTTTCCTATGTGCCTATAAGAGTTGATGCAAAGATAATCACTCTTATGAGTATCAATGGAAAGTGGACCTATGAATATGATAGATGAAATGATTCAGTAATGAAAAGAATTTCCAGCCTTCCATTTTGTTACCTAGATATAAAGATAATCTCCATCCCTTTGTATCACACTTGAATCCTGCATTTTTTTAATCTTTTTTAGCTTGTTGTTGGTACAGAAATATAGTATATATGTTTCTTTCCATTGTTCCATTTAATCAAGTTCCATCAGCTTGCAATTCAGCTTGCAATAAATCTGCTATAAACTACAAACTTCAAATCTGCTATAAATCTATTGTAAATCTGCCGTAAATTAGAAATCTTGTGTAAATCTGCTATAGACTGGAAAATGTAAATCTGCTTTAAATTTCAACTTGCAGTTGAGCTTGAAATGAAATTGAAACCTACGAGGGAGAATTTGAAGCATAATTCATTCAATGGTTTATGGTCTTTTTTTTTAAATTCTCTTTGCTTAATGTTTTTTTGATAATTTTCTTAGGAGTTTTATGGCCTAGTTGCAACTCAATTTCCTTCCTCCGAGAATGCTTGCAATGATGAAGCTCAAGGTCATCACAATCATTTGAAGAAGTAAGTTCAACCACTTAAGGAAGAGATGAAAGAGATTCAATCAACATTGCAAGAATCCATGCAACAAGGTTATGTTGATCCTTTTGTGTACTTTTGCGCATCTCGATCATGTCATAAACTATGACACATGGAAGTAGCCTTTTATTTTCTAACTACAAGGTTATGTTGATCATATTTAGGAAGACTATTAAGTCTTAGGTGGATGAATATATGTGGGTAGGTATAGGTGTTCTAAAAGCACAAACATTGTTGTGAAGGAGCTTGAATGTATATTTTGTTAATGGAGGCTACTATTTTATGGTTGAATTGGTTGTTATGTGCTTTGAATGATTAAAAGTTTTAAAATTTGAAATTGAAAATTTCTTTTATAAATGAATATTGGGTACAAAGAAAAATAAGACTAAATATGTGGCTAGATTCGAAGGTAAAACAACCTCGTAATTAGCCTCGAATGTAACATTGAATTTTAAAATTATAAGATAAATTTTTGATTAAATTTTCGTGGTGGTTATCAAATTTTTTGGAGGTTAAATTTAAGGGTAATTTAACATCGAAATTTACCGTCGAACAAATTCGAGGTCAACATTCGATAGTATTGTTTAGCATCGAAAACTTATACTTCGAATAGTGTCTCGAAATTTATTTGAGCCTAAATTCGAAGCTAAATGCTTTGAGCTCATGGTTACAGAAATTACCCTCAAAAGCAAAATTCGAGCCTATTTTAACATCGAATACACTTTTCGAGGCTAATTTTTCGTAACCAAATTTAGCCTCGCGTTTTTTGGGTCGGATTTGGATTCGAGGTTAAATTGGAGACTGTTTTCGTTGGTAAGGCTTTTCGAGGGTATTTCCGTGGCTACTTTTATGACTAAATTCGTGGCAATCACGCGTGTTTCTAGCAGTGCCCCCCCGATCTCTCCTTCTTCGCCAGCGCTGATACGACATTAGAAGATCTGATTTTGATCGTTGTAGGTATCGATCGCCGATCTCCTCCTGAATCTCGGTACTACATTCTTCTAACATCTAAACATTACTGGATTGTAGTTTTTATGTGAGCTTTCGTATAGTTGATTTACTGTCATTCATAGATCTGTGAAAAAACATGAATTCGTGTGTAAATATCGTTTTATATCCAATTGCTGAACTCGTTTAGTGTAGATCGTGTAATTACGACTTCCTTTGTTGCTGTTTCAATATAAATCAGAGTAAATCGTCGACAATATATAGAATTTCAAGTTCTTCGTCGATCTGCTTCGTTAATAGATACTCGATCTGTCAATATCACGAAAGTTCAATCTTAATTAGCCTATGCATTGTTATAAATCTGTCTGTTCAATGAATTCAAGCTGATGTGCTTGAATGAATTGAAAGGAAATCATTGTATGAATTGTTCTACATGGATCTGTTTAAATTCTGGATTCGTTGTATAATGCTGACACTGTTTGAGATTTCGTAAATAAATAACATGTATTTAACTTATATCTATCATGCTGACACGGAATCAGAAGTAACTCATTGTACTTGTTTGCAAATTGTCTGTAATTAATTGATAGGTCAAACATAAATGGAACCTCATGTGATTACAGTAGTATTTGTTGGATCATGGGTATTTGCTGACACAGGCCTGGAATTCGTTGGAAATACAACATCAAAAGTGTTTATGCTATATGATTCAACCACACTACATGACTTGAAGAGAAAGGTGTGCACTAGATTCAATGTAGACAATGTGCTTGAATTGCAATTTAGTCATTTGCACCCATGCAAAAAGCTGAAAGCCCCACTTACAGTTGATTGTGACGCCGATTTGAAAGAATTCCTCGATATATCAGCACTAGATGGTGTAAACTGTGCTGTTGAGTTGTGTGTCAGCATACATGCACAACCACCTACAATTCTTGACACAGATGACAGGGAAAGTAGGAAATCAGTTGGATTGATTGAGTATGTCATGGACGAAAATCAATTGATTGCTGATACATAAATGCAGACTGTGGCGTCAGATGATATGGATGATGATAATGACATTGATTATGATGCCGACACCTGGAGAAGCCTGCATTCTTCAATGCGCAGTAGAGATAAAACACTAGAAGATTACAAGGATGACAGCTCTAGCATGAGTAGTTTCAACAATACCTCATCCAACATAATGTACATTGGGAGAATCTTTGAATCAAAGCAGGAAATAAAGGATGCTTTACGTATATTATCAGTGACAGAAATATTTGGGTATCGAGTAAAAAGATCAGAACCCAAGTATTTTAGGGCGCATTGCGTGGATAATAGCTGCAGATGGAAGTTACACGTAAATACTATTTCTCAGACTTGCTACGAGGTGTCAGCGTACAATAATGTGCACACATGCACATGGGATGTGAGAACAAGCAATTGCAGGAAAGCACCTTCTCGGTGATAGCAAGCATAATCCAGCCAATGTAAGTGTCTGTATGTCATCAAAATAACTCTCAATTCAAGTATCACATTATTCATTCTAATGTATACCTTATTACAGTGTCAATAGTGGTTACAATCCAAAGCAGATAATGGATAAAATGAGGACCGAAAAAAATGCCCATTAGTTATTGGACAACGTGGCGGTCAGGAAGAATTGCACAAGAAAGGGACAAAAGGACATCGGAATCAAATTTTGCTGACTTGCCATTATTTTGTCACATGATTATGGAGAAAAATGATGGATCTGTGGCATTGATGTCAACAGGTAATGATGACAGGTTTAAATACTTGTTTTTATCATTTGGACAGTGCATTCGGGCCTTCCCTGTATTGAAAATGGTATGAAATTATCAGTGTCAGCACAGAGTCTACGTAATCACTTTTGAATGTTTCATTGTCATCACACAACTTATAATCATTATTTTACAGGTTGTTGTTATTGATGGAACATTTTTAACTGGGAAATACAAAGGGACTTTGCTTGGAGCAGTAGCGCAAGATGCAAACTGAAATATTTTCCCACTTGCATTTGGCATTGCTGACACAGAAAATAACAGCTCTTGGGAGTGGTTTCTTCGCCAGCTGCTGATGGTTGTTCCTCCATCAAATGATTTAGTGTTTGTGTCTGATAGACATGTCAGCATTTCAAGAGCAATTGGCTTGGTTTATCCCAGTGCACATCACTACATTTGTAGATGGCACATGGAACAAAACATTAGAAGCACCTTCAAGAAAAGATACTTGGAAAATCGGTTCAAGAAAGCAGCAGATAGTTACACGACTGGGGAGTTCGACAAATATTTTGACCGCATAAAGAAAAGTTGCCCGAAGATGTCGAAATATTTACTGTCAGCAGGAGTGGATAGGTGGGCTAGAGCACATTCACCAATCACCAGATACAACATGATGACATCTAATAATGCATAAAGCATAAATGCCATTTTCAAGGGGAAGACGAATTATCCTATTGTTGCACTGTTGAATTTTGCTAGAGAAAAACTCGGAACATGGTTCCAAGAGCGTAGAGAAAAGGCATCCAAATATGAGGACAAGTTGCCACCAGCAATACTTGATTTGACTAGGAACCTACAAGATGAAGCTGGAGCATACAAGGTTCAGAGGCTGGATGAATAAAAATTTGAAGTAAAAGGGCAAGGGTCTCATGTAATGGTGGACCTGTCAGCAAATACATGCACTTGCAAGTTTTTCGATCTAGAGAAGATCCCATGTGTTCATGCTCTATCAGCCATCATAAAAATAAAGGCAAATGTATCAGACTTTGTCGCCAGATTTTACACAACTAATGCTTGGAAATTAGCTTATGAAGAAACAATATACCTAGTGCTGACAGACGATGAATCAGACGTGCCTGAAGCAATAAGATCTATAAAGTGTGAAGGTTCGATAATATAAAATAATGTAATAAAGAAATACTCTAGAAGGGGGGTTGAATAGAGTATGCCCGTTTTTCGCAGAAAGTCTCAAGACTTTTGGAGCTTGTATAAAACCCTTTGAGATTAACCTGAATCACAAAGTTAGACAATCGAACCAAGTGCGGAAATAAGGTAAAGCAATAAGTAAAGGACACGAGTAATTGTTTACGAGGTTCGGCACGAACTTGGCCTACGTCCCTGCCTAGGGTTCTTCCACAACCCTAGGATTCAAAAGGCTTTATTGATTTGCTTAGCTTAGGATCCTAATAGCTCACCGAGAAGCCTCTCTCCTATACAATTGCAATCTAGTCAACTCACGTTCCCTTGGAGTCCTAGACCAATCTAGAAGAGCCCCACCTCTCTCAGCTATCTAGTACAATCCTCTTACTCTCACAAATCAATAACCTAGTGCAACATCCCGAGTTATAAACTCTCGAGTAACACTATAAATGAATATATCCTATAAGCTCACAATGACTCTCAAAGGATTTGAAATAAACAACAAACTCTTGAGCGCTTAACAGAGAGACACTTTGGAAGACAGATCTTGCTTGAATGAATGAAAGCTCGTGTAGCACTTGTATGTCCTATCTTCTTCTTTCTTTCCTTTATATAGAAGTGGAATGGCGCCTAAGGATCTTCACCAATGGCTCTTTCGAATCAGGCTTGATCTTGAATCTTCTATTTATGGATACTCCGAAGCCATGATCCTCTTTGAATAGGATCTCCTCCATATGCGCCAAAGGAAAGATATATAAACTCGAAATACTTCCTGAAAGATTAGTCATACATATATATATAATATAAAAGAAGTATATAATAAGATTAAATAATATTCGGACTTATAAGACAGGTTTTGTATTTCATCAACTGTTAATGCTCCAAGGCCTTTGACACAAACATCCTGTCAAAGCCTTTGAAACATTTATTCCAATTTTCATCAAAGGAGGGAGTTATCAATCTCCCTCTTGATGAAAGACAAAACCTGTGCATCCCTGCAATTTAGTCAAGCAAAGATAATAAAATAGAAATCGGACTAAGTACCTGCAAGGGTCAGACAATTGTTGGATCAAATTTTTAAAGTATGCAAAAACCATCCAACCGAAAACCATAGATCAAAAACCAAGGTCTACCAAGACCTTTAAGCAGAGGTTTTCAAAGTCTAAACAACACAAATCATCTCCCCCTTTTTGTCTTTCAACATAGGGCGGAGGTAAAACAGTCACCAAAATAGTCACCAAAAGTTTTGAAAACGTTTCCAAAAACCAGCAATGTATCAAGTTTCAGGGGTGGGAGAGGGTGGGTTAGGGTTTAGGCTTAGTCATCCGGAGCATCATCAGTGAGCCTCGTCCACAGTCCTTCTAGCATCTTGGAAATCCCGCTCATCTCCGTCATAAACTCCTTTTGCAGCTCCTTGATATCCAGGCAAACTTCCTCCAAGCCCAACTCTAGGTTGTCCATGCGTTCATCGAAAGCTGGAGCAGTGGGAAAGGCTTTTGAAGGAGTGGCAAGACTCAAGGTCCCTTGGGGAGACCGAGTGATGCCAATCTTTTCAAGGCCCTTAGAGTCGAACTTACCCGTATGACGCAGCTGTTCTTCATTTTTGACATCAATTCCAGAAGCTTTGAAGAGAGGGGTCAAAAGGGTAGCAAAGGGGAGGGGAGAGCCTTTTCTAGCTTTCCTGGCATGAGCCATGGTTCCAAGGATAGTGTTGGCCAGATCAAGATCAAGGCCATTTAAGATGTGGTAGAGCAGGACCATGGCATTGTCAGTAAGGAGTGAGCCAGAGTTAAGACGGGGTAAGAGGCATCGAACAATGATATTAAAAATGATTTTTGCCTCAAGGGTTAGGGATGAGTGGGTGAGTTGCTTTGAGGTGCTGTTGGATGCTTCGGGTAGGAGATACTTGGCTCGGGCAAGGATGATGCAATTCTCTTTTGAGGGGTGTATATTAGAGGGTGGAACTGGGGTAGGTAAGCCAAGGAAATCTGCAAAATCATTGGAGTTGAGAGAGATTCTAACCCCTTCGACAACAGAATCCAAAGACCAACCATTGGTGTCGTTTTTGGCTTTTAGGTTAATGTAAAACAGACGGGTAAGCTGGGGGTAGTAGACAGTTTCAAGGTTAAGAAGGGTCCAGGCTGGGGATTTTTTGAGAAGTTCAATGCATGGTAACTTCAAAGCTTCGAAGAACTCAAAATCCAAAAAATCAGAACAACTACTCTTACGAGTTCGAAACTCGTCTACCCACTTACCAGCAGTCTCAGCATCTTGAAACCAAGAGGAGGGCAAGGATTGATTTACCTGGATATAGGCCGGGGGGTCGGCATTCTTTCTGCGAGCAACTGTTGGAGCAACTCTCTTGACAGGCGCTACAAGACTCTTGACAGTGTCCTTCCTGGTGCGCTTGGGAGATGGAGGCTTGACAGCAGCCGGGGCTTTCTGCTTCTTCGGAGACGGGGGAGGAGGAGAAGGAGAGGGAGATTCTTCCTCCTCTTCCTCAGACCCCGAGTCCTCACCAGACCCCGCTTCATCTCCTTCAGCTTCCTTGTCATCTCCAGAACCCTCTTGCTCTTCTTTTTCTTCCTCAGGCTCCTCCTCGGATGGAACCTCCTCGGCTTCGGCTTCCTTCCGAATCCGCTCAGCTTCCTCCTTTGCCAGTTTCCTAGCAAGCTCGGCCTCCTCATCAGCCTTTTTCTTCTTCAAGGCTTCCTCCTCGGCTTCCTTGGCAGCATCTCTCTCCAGGGTGGCGTCTAGGTCATCTTCCTCCTCTTCCTCGTCCACTTCCTCAGCCAAAATCTTCCTCTTCCCTTTCTGTTTAGCACTGAGCGGCTTCTTAGCAGAGCGCTTTTGAGAGCTCTTGGGAACAATGGTCGTGCTCTCAGCGATGGTGCTCTGGACGACAGTTGGGACAATGGCTTGAGGAGCGGGTTCAGGTGTGGGAGAGGTAGCAGTAGTCTGGCGTCCCTTGGGGGTGGCGCCAAGTCTTTTGGGTGTGACAGCTTTCTTGGTTTTGGGTGCCATGGAGGAAATCGGCTAGGGTTTTCTTAGAACAGATTGAGAGGTTGAAGAGGGAGAAGGTGAAGGGATTTGAATTAGTTCTGAGTTGTGATGTAATCGGGTACAGGATTGGGTTCAAGTAGAGGGAGTGATGGGACGGGTTTAGAGTTCCAAGGAAAGAAATCATCACATTGCCAATTTGAAAGGTTTCCAATTCAAAATTCAAATGTTCCCATTAAAATCGAACTGAAAAACTGAAAGATTTAGTTCCAAATTTAAAAATATCTTAACGGTTAAGAATAATTTTGAAATCCAAAAAAAATATAATTGATTAAATATCTAAAAAGATATTAACCAAAAATATATGATCCGATATATGTAATCCACCATTTAGTTCACACACCTTGGCATAGTTCTCAAGGGTCTTGACGCTAAGTAGAATTTATCTTTCGTAAAGGGAATGCTCCCCCTACGAAAGTGCATCCTTGTTAAGCATCCCAATCTTTCGTCTTATGAAGGTGAACCTGTCCTCTGCCAAAGGCTTAGTGAAAATGTCAGCCCATTGATAATCAGTTGAAATAAACGAAATGGACACATCACCTTTTTCAACATGATCTCTAATGAAATGATGTCTCACATCAATATGTTTGGTCCTTGAATGCTGAACAGGATTCTTAGTGATGGATATGGCACTTGTATTGTCACACTTAATTGGGATACCTTTGAGGTTGATGCCAAGATCTCGCATTTGTGGAGCTATCCAAAGGATTTGGGAGCAACAGGCTCCAGCTGCAATGTATTCGGCTTCTGCAGTGGATAGAGCAACTGAGTTTTGCTTCTTTGAGTGCCAACTGATCAATGATGCTCCTAAGAATTGGTAACATCCTGATGTGCTCTTCCTATCCACCTTATAGCCTGCAAAATCTGCATCAGAATATCCAATTAAAGTGAAATCCTTTTGCTTTGGGTACCATAGTCCAAGCTCCTTAGTGCCATTGAGATATCGAAAGATCCTCTTCACATCCACGAGGTGAGATTCTTTAGGATCAGCTTGAAACCTAGCACACATGCAAACACTAAACATGATGTCAGGTCTACTAGCCGTGAGATATAATAAAGATCCAATCATTCCTCGATACTCCTTTTGATTGACACTTATTCCAGTCTTGTCTTGATCTAGAGACAATGTTGAGCTCATGGGAGTCTTGGCTGCTTTGGATTGATCCATCTTGAACTTCTTCAAGAGATCCTTAGTGTACTTGCTTTGGTTGACAAAGATCCCTTTCTTGGATTGATGAACTTGTAATCCCAAAAAGAAGTTGAGTTCACCCATCAAGCTCATCTCATATTCACTGAACATGATGTCAGAAAATTCCTTGCATAAAGATGTGTTAGTAGCCCCAAATAATATATCATCAACATAAATTTGAATAACCAAAATGTCCTTTCCTTTGGTTTTGATAAAAAGAGTCTTGTCGATCAACCCCCTTTTAAAATCATTTTCTAAAAGATATTTTGACAAGCGCTCATACCAAGCTCTTGGGGCTTGTTTCAAACCATAAAGCGCTTTGTCAAGTTTATAAACATGATTGGGAAATTCTGAACTTTCAAAACTTGGGGGTTGAGCCACATATACTTCTTCCTCTAAGAAACCATTGAGAAAAGCACACTTGACATCCATTTGATATAATTTTATGCTCATAAAAGATGCAAATGCTAATAGAATGCGAATAGCTTCAAGCCTGGCTACGGGAGCAAAGGTCTCCTCGTAGTCAATACCTTCCTCTTGATTGTAACCTTGAGCAACAAGCCTTGCCTTGTTCCTCACAATCTTACCATTCTCATCTAGCTTGTTTCGAAATACCCATCGTGTGCCAATGACTGATTGATGCTTTGG
Source organism: Persicaria maculosa (assembly GCA_963922045.1). Taxonomy (NCBI): domain Eukaryota; kingdom Viridiplantae; phylum Streptophyta; class Magnoliopsida; order Caryophyllales; family Polygonaceae; genus Persicaria; species Persicaria maculosa. The sequence goes on along the minus strand of OY998255.1, from coordinate 9,134,100 downwards.
TCTAGGCTTCAAGGTCCAGACTTTGTTCCTTTCAAATTCGTTAAGCTCACTTTGCATAGCAATGATCCAGTCTGGCTCCTGAAGTGCCTCATCTACCTTCTTTGGCTCAATAAGAGAAACAAACGTGTGAAAAGCACAAAGATCTTTAAGTTTAGAACGAGTTTGAACACTAGAAGTAGGGTCAGAAATGATATCCTTTAATGAGTGTGATGAGGAGTATTTGAATTTCCTTTTGCTAGTCTCAGCTCCTTGATTCGTCACACTGGTAGGATTGGCTTGTAGTACATCTGACTCCGTGGTCCTATTAGGTTCAGTTACAGCAGTTTCTGACGTCTCAACACTGTTGGATTGGACACCAAGGGCTTTGGACGAATCTTCAACACCTTGAGCCAATACTTCAGTGTTAAGAATCGGTTCCTGCATGTTCCTCTTCTCTGTGTTCTTGGTAACAACATCATCACCTTCCTCGTTCTCTTCATGGATGTTAAGATCTATATCTGCAACACTTTCACTCAAAGCACCGTCATTGCATTCATCAAAAATAACATGTATACTTTCTTCAACTACCTGGGTCCTTTTATTGAAGATTCTATAAGCTTTGCTACTCGTGGAGTAGCCAAGAAATATACCTTCATCACTACGCGCATCAAATTTCCCAAGGTTATCTTTTCCATTGTTATGAACAAAACAAGTACAGCCAAAGGGTTTAAAGTAAGATATAAGAGGTTTGCGGCCTTTGAAAAGTTCATAAGGAGTTTTCTTTAAGATGGAACGAATAAGACAACGATTCAAAATGTAGTTAGCTATGTTAACAACTTCAGCCCAATAGGTTTTAGGTAATGCATTTTCTAAAAGCATAGTCATGGCCATATCCTCTAAGGTGCGGTTCTTGCGTTCCACAACCCCGTTTTGTTGAGGTGTCCTAGGAGCAGAAAAGTTATGAGAGATGCCATATTTAGCACAAAACAAATCAAACTGAAGTTGATAAAACTCCCTACCATGATCACTCCGAATTGACACTATGGGCTCATTTCTTAAAGTTTGCAACTCCTTACAAAGTTTTGAAAACTCAAATAAGGCCTCTGATTTTTCTTTTAAAAATGCAACCCAAGTATATCTTGAAAAATCATCAACAACAACTAGCATGTACTTTTTACCATTGGGAGATTTGACTCGCATAGGACCACATAAATCCATATGTAAAAGTTCAAGGGGTCTAGAAGAACTTACAACCTTTTTGGGTTTGAAAGAGCTACGAGTTTGTTTACCTCGTGTGCATGCATTGCACATGTCAATACCTTTGAAGTCCATCTCAGGTAGCCCTCTTACAAGCCCTTTAGACACAAGCTTCTGTAGTGTATGTGGACTCACATGACCGAGTCTCCTGTGCCAGAGCTTTGGATCGTCCGTCAAAGCCTTTAGACAGGTTAAGCTCCCTTGTGCCACTTGATCAGGATTTACGGCGTATATGTTGTTGTAACGATATGCAGTCAATATAACTTCACCTGTATCATCTTTGCACACTATACATCTTTTCTTGTTAAATCTGACATTGTTACCAATATCACATAATTGAGAGACACTAAGCAGATTATACTTCAAGCCATTAACAAGATAGATATCTTTAATACTATGGCTGGAATCGCTTCCAACACTACCAATACCAATGATGTCACATTTTCCTTTGTCACCAAGAGTGATTGTTCCCGTGGATTGCTCCTTTAGATCATGAAAGAGAGAGCTCTTCCCACTCATATGCCTCGAGCATCCACTATAAATAATCCATTTTTGATCTTTCACCTTGGTGATCTCCTGCAAGACAAACATCAACCTTTGTGGATAGACCAATAAGCAAATTTGGATCTATTGTTGGGGTAAACCATATTTGGTAAAATAGCGCCTTTTGGAACCCAAACTTGTGTTATCCGTTCTTTTCTCAAATGTACAGGAAATGTATTGCGAATAATATAAGGATCCTTTCTTCTATAGGGGCAGGTCTCTTTTACATGTCCCTTTCTAGCACAATGGTGACATATAGGAGAGGTTCTGCTTCCTTTTGCCTTTACAAAAGTGGTAATGTGTTGCTTCTTTAAAAACTTTGGATTGTAACCAATACCACTTTTGTTTAGAGAGCTTTGTTGCTCACCCAACATCCTATCGAGAGTACTTTTGGATTTGGTAAAACTTATGAGGGCTGTCTGTTGGTCTTGAATCTTATTATTCAGGGAGATCTTCTCGTTCTCTAAGTCATGATGCTCATTTATTAGAGAGGAGAGATCTTGCTTGAGTTCAGATTTCTCTGAGTCAAGCGTCTTGACTTTAATGTCAAGACCTGAATAAGAAGCTTCAAGACTTTTGACCCTCATAGACAGATCCTCAATAGTTCTTTCCTGGTCCACAGTTCTCTTAATAAGGATGTTAGTTTGGGCAATAAGCTTCTCTTCATTGGCAATCATATTGGAAAGGAATTCCGATAATACCTCTTTTGGACTTTCCATAAGTTCTCTTACAGTAGCTTCAAGCTTTTCATCGAGGGATCCATCTTATGAGATCATAAGACAAATGTTGGCCTTCTCATCATCGGAGTTAGAGTCGGAATCACTCCAAGATGCCACCATGGCTTTCTTCTTCCATTTGTCACCTTTCTTGGGCTGGCTCTTTGTCTTTTGAGGGCAGTCCTTCACAAGATGATCTGTTTCACCACATTCAAAACAAGACAACGGTTTAGTCTTCTTTTCATGCTTGTTGTATTGAGGCTCACCTCGAAATTTTGAAGACTCTGATCCATCCTTGTTGTTGAATTGCTTCTTCATTTTGAGAATTCTAGCAAGGCCTCTTGTGATAAGAGCAAAAGGATCATCCTCATCGTCATCCTCATCTTCGGAATCAGATCCATCCTTAGGCTCATCCTTCTTAGACTTGAGTTCCAAGTTCTTAGTGCTAGCTGGAAGTTCTCCATCGTCTTCATTAAGGATCATCTCATGCGTGATCAGCTTCCCAAGAAGGTCATCAAGGGGTAGAGTGGTGAGGTTCTGGGCTTCCTCTATAGCTGTTACTTTTGGACCCCATTTCTCCTTTGGAAGGCACCTCAGTATCTTCCTCACTTTCTCAACGTTGGTAAAGCTCTTGCCTTAAGAGTCAAGGTTGTTGGTGATTTCTGTGAATCGTGTGAACATGGCCTTGATTGACTCATCAGACTTCATCTTGAAGAGCTCATACTTTCGAAGGAAGATGCTAACTTTGGTGTCTTTCACTTGGCTTGTTCCTTCATAGGTGACGACCAATTTGTCCCAAATCTCTTTAGCTGACCTACAAGATGAAATACGGTTAAACTCATCAGTGCTAAGACCACAATAGAGTAAGTTAATAGCCCTGTAGTTTTTGGAGATGGTTTCAAGATCTGCTTGGTTGTATTCAGACTCCTTCTTTGCAACTTTGGTATCATTTGGTCCATCTTTTTCTGGAATCTTCGGACCATTCTCTATAATGTTCCAAAGCTCTAGATCTTGGTCTATGATGAACATCTTCATCAAAGATCTCCAGTGGACAAAGTTGTTTCCTACAAAGAGTGGCGGTCTGCTTGTGGACCTTCCCTGTGCAAATCCTCCGCTTGCTTCACCAGACATGATCGAAACTCACAAGATTGTTAGATCAAAAACAGTGAGTAAAGCTCTGATACCAATTGAAGGTTCGATAATATAAAACAATGTAATAAAGAAATACTCTAGAAGGGGGGTTGAATAGAGTATGCCCGTTTTTCGCAGAAAGTCTCAAGACTTTTGGAGCTCGTATAAAACCCTTTGAGATTAACCTGAATCACAAAGTTAGACAATCGAACCAAGTGCGGAAATAAGGTAAAGCAATAAGTAAAGGACATGAATAATTGTTTACGAGGTTCGGCACGAACTTGGCCTACGTCCCTGCCTAGGGTTCTTCCACAACCCTAGGATTTAAAAGGCTTTATTGATTTGCTTAGCTTAGGATCCTAATAGCTCACCGAGAAGCCTCTCTCCTATACAATTGCAATCTAGTCAACTCACGTTCCCTTGGAATCCTAGACCAATCTAGAAGAGCCCCACCTCTCTCAGCTATCTAGTACAATCCTCTTACTCTCACAAATCAATAGCCTAGTGCAACTTCCCGAGTTATAAACTCTCGAGTAACACTATAAATGAATATATCCTATAAGCTCACAGTGACTCTCAAAGGCTTTGAAATAAACAACAAACTCTTGAGCGCTTAATAGAGAGACACTTTGGAAGACAGATCTTGCTTGAATGAATGAAAGCTCGTGTAGCACTTGTATGTCCTGTCTTCTTCTTTCTTTCCTTTATATAGAAGTGGAATGGCGCCTAAGGATCTTCACCAATGGCTCTTTCGAATCAGGCTTGATCTTGAATCTTCTCTTTATGGATACTCCGAAGCCATGATCCTCTTTGAATAGGATCTCCTCCATACGCGCCAAAGGAAAGATATATAAACTCGAATACTTCCTGAAAGATTAGTCATACATATATATATAATATAAAGGAAGTATATAATAAGATTAAATAATATTCGGACTTATAAGACAAGTTTTGTATTTCATCAACTGTTAATGCTCCAAGGCCTTTGACACAAACATCCTGTCAAAGCCTTTGAAATATTTATTCCGATTTTCATCAAGGGAGGGAGTTATCAAAGTGTTACCCTCCTGTTGTTAGGAGGGGATCAGGAAGACCTCCATCTAAGAGACTGGTGTCTGCGTGTGAGCTAAAGAGAAGACTTAAGTACTCAAGATGATGATGTCAGCATTGCTCAAGACCGGCTCGCTTTATATCGTATACTTCTAAGATACAATTACTTAGAACCCGCCAAGTGATATATATTGCATACAATAAACCTATTCTGTTTGGAAATTACTTTTTTATAGTATACATAAAAACATGTCAGCATTATGGGCAATGCTGACATGGATACATTCCCATATGTTTTCAAAAAGATTGAATGCACTTTGTTTCAGCATTACTTATGTCATATTGGATGCTTTAACACCACAAAATACATACATTCAATATAAGCGAACGATGTTCAATGGAAACAGTTAATATCCAACTAAGTAATGTCATATCCAACTACATATCCATAGTATGTGACTAAGATCATAACCTACAATCTCACTTAAACTATTACATAAAACGATATTTCAAATTATTAAGCTCCAAGACTCCTTGATCAAGTCTGAGCAAATAAGCTCTCTGTAGCGGAATAGCTTCTCATTTGTGATTGTTGTGACATCTCCACCAAATACAACAGCCTCAATTGCTTTCATTGTGAACACCCCACAAGCACTTCTGCACACACTCACACAACAGACAAATAGGGGTGTGTCAACAAAAGATAAATATAAAATAAACATATGTCAGCAATTAATATAAAAGTTGGGTAAGAGTACAAACCCAGATTTATCATGGATCATGTCAGGAACCTTTCTTATCTCAAATGGTGTAGAGCTAAAGTTTTCATATATTCCACACTTCACCAAGTGTATAGGAAGCCAGTGAGCAATAGGCTGTAGTTCTGCATCTAGTACACCCTTACCAACGCCGTAGACATTGCAGTCATACACGTTAATCACCTTCTGATAAATTATGATCTCTAAAGCAATCCAATGCTTGTTGATAACATTGAAGGGTGTGTAAATCTTATTTGCAGACATCCATGGTTTACCATACTGGTCAGGGTAACGACCCAGGAAATAACTCGCAATCATTTCTGACACAGGCAAATCTACTTCATACGCTCCAGCATTAGATGGCAGGTATTTCTGATAGAACACCCAATCAAGGACAACGAAATCTGCATACTTGTCAGCTTCCTCCTAAATCCTCTTCCTCAAATAATACAAACCTGCTTCAATATGCTACAACACACAATAACAAGCTACTGTCAGCACTAGATGTACCTCACCAAATATCAATAAACAAAAAGGAGAAGACAAACAACAAAAAAACATACAAAAAAACAATATGAAATATAATTGCTGCCAGAATATTTACCGAACAGTCCAACCACATGTCCTTGTTTAGAATTGGTTTAAAAAACGATTTATCAACCCATCCAGAAGCAACGATGACAGAAAAATCCCTGGAAACAAGCAAAAATTATGAATTAAACACAAGATAATAAGAGGTAGAGGTATCAGCACAAGACAGTTCATGAATATATAACGAGTAAAAAGATAAAAAAAATATCGATTACTCCTCATAGTTTTGTACATAAACTCATGATCATCTTCACTTAACAATGACTTCTTCAGATTGTGCTTTGGCCACCTCCCTTTCTTTTCTTGCTGCTCATATGGACTCGTCAGGAAGGTACTAGCTTTTGGAATACGCTTGGATCGCCTTAGTGATTCAATCTCTTAAACTACTTTAGGATGCTTGCTGTAGGCAACCCAGTTACTAACTACAGGCAATTCAACTATGTCAGCATTTTCATCACCTTCAGCAGAATCCAAGTTGATAGTCCCTGGTGGCGCAATGGTAGGAGGTGGAGTTAATGCAACATCATCCTTCTCATCCCTATCACCCTTGTCACCTGATGGGATAACAACATCCTTGACATCACTACCTGCAATGGCCTCCTTACAATCTTCATTACTCGACTTCACCAGCATGTCAGCTTCTACATCCTCACCAGTACTCTGCAATCCCCTGTCAGCATCTTCATGAAGTCCATCGTCACTGTCCTTAAACTCTTCACCTCTTAGCTCCATGGACATCAAATCAGAATCACGACCTAGATCAACAGCAAAGTGAACTGAATCTGACTCTAATGTCCTCTGTCCTTCAACCAATGTGACATGAATGATAGACTCCGGAACTACAACATCAACCGTCAATTGTTGGGGTTCATCTCCCTCATCACCACAAACAGGTGTCTTCAATTGTTTACAATCTTCAGGTGAATCCAACTCAGCTTCCTCCTCAACCGCAACATCCTCAGGGATAACACCCATCTTGATGTCAGCAAGAACATCATTCACGATCTTAGTACTTGGTTGATCAATGTTGACAGATGACTGTGACCTTGCAATAATAGATTCATGTAGTGTGAACCTATTCTCAAGTGAGTTATACTTATCCATCAGGTCTGTAACCATCCCAACAAGTTCAACCGCCCTATCAACACGAGAAGCCAACTCATTTAAACATGCAGGCAGTTCTTCAAGCTTTTCAATCCTTCTGACTAAATCATCTACACGTGCAGGCAGCTCTTCAAGCTTTTGAATCCTTTTAATTAAATCATGTACCCAAACTGGGTTGGAATTAGCGACAGCCTCACCAACAACACCATCGCCCTTTGCATTTTCATCTTTATCAACACCATCCAACTCTGCATCTTTTGGATGCTCATCAGACACTCCCTTCTGGTTGTCATCACAATCACCCTTGTCTCTATTGCCACCTATCTCCAGCTTGTCATCACCACTAGTGTCAGCATTTTGGCCATCACCACCAACATCTTCATCAGCTATCTTCATGTTGTAACTACCATCCATTCCTTTATTCAAAAGTAAAAGAGCAGCCAATGGAGAAACAGTTCCAGAATCAACCTTGATATCATCAAACCCTTGACTGTCATCATGTTCATCATCATAGGGGTCAGCATTCTCTGTGTCAGCATCAACACCTTGGCTGCCATCAAGTTGATCATCATTGGGGTCAGCATTTTCTGTGTCAGCATGAACCTCACCTTGCACCTCACCAAACAGTACAATCACTTTACAGGCATCATTCACAACTTCAACAGGAGATAACAACACATCAAGGGGGGCTTGGGGGATGGAGGAAGACTTGTTTGAACTGCTACTTTTGTATGACATTTTACGTTTCCCTATACTTCCCATAGCATTCTTCCTCTTCTTCAAAACATACTGAATAGGTTTATCCTCATAAGATGTATCACAAGCATATCCAACTTGGTCATCTTTTTCTGCCTGGACAACAACCTCTTCCTTGTCAGCACCACACTTCTTGGAACCCTTGTCTGCATCCACTGTGGTTGTCTCTGTGTCAGCATAAGGAATCACATCTATCTTAGATTCCTCACCTCTCTTAAATTCAGCATCCTTCTTTCTAATCCTCCCAGCCTTCCTCCTGATTGATTTCTTAACTTCTATGTCAGCATGAGGGTTGGTTCGTGGAGGACCACTAGAACGCCCTCTCCTCACAGCGACTCTCTTCACCTGGATCTCAGTGGATGGACCTTTCTTCTTCTTCTTAGAAGGCTTTCATGTGTCAACATGTTTCCTCTTTTTCCCCTTCTCTACATCAACCAATATCTCCTCAACATTTCCTTCATCAACCACACATTTCTTGTTCGTTTGCTTCTCTATGTAAGCAGATCTCTCATCTTCCTCTCCTCCAACAAATCCATACTCGAGAGTCAGGAATGATTCAATCTCTGAACAATCATTACGTAAAAACTTGTTTTCATATGCATACTTACGCATATGCCAGCAATCATACAGAAGATCAGTTGGTGGTTGAGAAAACACAGGCTCACCAATGCAATCACATACATCATCAGCCTCTTCATCAATATAACCCATACCTGGGGTTCTTGCAAACTCTCCATAGTTTGGGAACATTGGTGTCTATCATGCACATCAAAAAAATATAAATAAGAAAACACATGTATATAAGAACACAGGGTTGGAATCACAACTGATATATTTCTCTTACCAAGTCACCATCAAATAGCTCGTCAGCTTCATCATAAGTATGCCTAACCTTACAAACCCAATGCAAAGAATGAGGATCTTTATCATTCATCTTCAAATTACATTCAAACTTATCAGACAACGCCGGGAAAGCTTCAAATGTCCAGGCCTGTAAAAACAAAATAAATGGTCATACAAACACAATAACATTGCATAAATGCTGACACATGGTGAGGAATGATGACACAAGTGATGAATGCTGACACATAGTAAGGAATACATACAATGCTGACACGTAGTAAGGAATACCTACAATGCTAACACATAGTGAGGAATGATTACAAAGACGAATGAAACAAGTAAACACAATACCTGGAAAGCAATCCAATATCCATACAACTCATAAGAAGGTCTGGCTTTCTTGCGATCCATCGTAGATGACTTCTTCAAGGCCTTCAATAGAGATTCATAGGACTGTTTGCCTCGCTGATATAGTATGTCCGCCTAAAACACACAACCATCTCAATAAGCAACAGCCTCGCCAAAATTAGCTTCTTCTTCGACGTCTTCTTTATCTTTTGGAAACAACTAATCAAGTCATCATGAGAGCATCTATCCATTCCAAGAAACTCAGAAAAAGACACTGCATCCGGCAAATTGTAGACACGGTCTTCATATGGAAGACCAGTCATTACATGGAATTCAGCCAATGAAAAATGCGCTATAAGTCCATCAACTTTGAACCACAGTTCCTTCTTCTTCTTCGTCCTGACCTGCCGCAACATCATTTGATGAATTAACTGGAAGTTAACAGTCATATTGTGGCCCTGTGACAGCACCCATCCCAAAAAATTCTCCTTCAAACTCTGATAGTGCTCAGGCAACAAATGTTGTTTTATGATGTCATAAACTTCAGGGTGACAATATAGGTTTGATCTAGCATGGAAACGTTCCTTATATGGAATACAGAACTTTAATTTCTGCAAAACAAAGTATACAGATTGAATACAAAAGCACATGTCAGCATTTGAAGCAAACACAATGACAAAAACTGTTATATAAATTTCATAGACTCGCATCAAACTTCCATTTATATGTATCAAGATCACTTGAGGGCCCTATGAACATAACAAAAACAAGATAAACAAAGACAAATAGATGTCAGCCCACAGAAATATGAAATCAAACACAAACATACACACACACCACAAACAGAACACGCCAAAAATCAAAGAAAACAAAGAGTGTACATGCAAAAGGATGTAGATGGATTCCAAAAGGACAGAATGAGATGCCAAAATCGAGGTCATCATTACAAATAGAAGTAGTAACTGGAAAATCAGGCACACGTACCAGCACGATTGAGAACGAACAACACAGATTCAACCAAAAAAACCCTAACGACAAACATCGCGCCATCGCACCACGCACCATCGCATAATCTGAAATAAACAAAACCCTAACACACACAAACCATACAAAAACAACAAAATGCTTACCTGCGCTTCTATCCATACTCAATAACCTTCAATAACACACGAAAACAAGCACAAAATCGTCCGGAAAATGCCGCTTGTCGAACGAATCCGTAGAAGAACAACTGCAGAGCGAACGGGAGTTGAAAATCACAATGGAGAGAGAGAAACGGGAGAGAGAGAGGGGATAAACAGTGAGCAGTTGGGAATGGGGGGAGGTTTTTTTGTGTTTTAAAAATCGTGTATACTTTTGCAATTTTTACCAAAATGTGTATACTTGCCTAATTTGGCCGAAAATTTGCGCATTCGGCACAAATTTTCTCTAATTTTTATTTCATACACCTACAACCCCTTTTATGATAAACAAATAATATAAAATTCAAAATAGGCTCACCACTTATCCTAAACTCCTCTCTTTCTCCTTCCTCCCCTCTCACTCATGCCGCTTGGATTTTTAAATCAGAATAATCATCTATGAATCAATGAATGAAATAAATATCCCTTTTCTCCCTAAACCTTTACCTATCTCTCTCCCTCTCACATCTTCATTTACAGTTCCCAAATCTCCTTCAAACTGTCCCTTTCTCTTCTCTAATTCCTTAGCTTTTCCCTTAATTCCCCTAAATCCAAACATCCGTATCCATCACTTGAAAAAAAGTCCATCAACAAATGGCTAACAAGTGGAAGAAATAAAAGAAGCCAAAAATGGACGGACGTAATTAAGGCCCTATTTGGTATGAGTGCTAGAATCGGAATGGGAATGGGAATCGGAATGGAATCAGAAAATGGTAATGACTCATTACTGGAGCAGGTTGTTTGGTATGATGTCGGAATGAACCATTCCAGAAATAATAATAATAATAAATAAATTAAAATACTCATAAAAGTAATAATATTAATAGAAATATATTGTTATCATTATTAAAAATATAATATAATATAATATATATATATATATATTAAATAATAAAATATTGATAATAATAATATAAGTATAAATATAATATAATATAATTAATAATAATAATATCAAACTAATATATATTTAATAATAAAATATTGATAAAAAAATAATATTATTAATAGAAATATATTATTATTATTAAAAATAAAAATATAATGTACATTAAATAATAAAGTATTGATAGTAATAATAATAATATAAGTATAACTATAATAAAATACTAATAAAAATAATAATATTAATAGAAATATTATTATTATTATTAAAAATAAAAATATAGTATAATATATATTAGATAATAAAATATTGATAATAATAATATAATATAATATAATATAATATAAATATAATATAATATAATTATTAATAATAATCATATAAAACTAATATATATAATAAAATATTGATAAAAAAATAATAATATTAACAAAAATATATTATTTTTATTATTAAAAATAAGAATATAATATAATATATATTAAATAATAAAATATTGATAATAATGATAATAATATAAGTATAAATATAATATAATATAATTAATAATAATAATTAAAACTAATATAAATAATAAAATATTGATAAAAAAAATATTAATAGAAATATATTATTATTATTATTAAAAATAAAAATATAATATATATTAAATAATAAAGTATTGATAATAATAATAATATAAGTATAAATATAATGTAATATAATAATAATAATAATAATAATAATAATAAAGTACAAAATTGGGAATGGATGATTACCTAGTATTTTGATGGGAATGAAATGGGCTTCAACATTGGTAATGGATGATTCCCGGGAATCATTCTGATTCCAAGTTTTAGTCCTACCAAACACTGAAATCGGTAATCATCCATTACGATTCCCAGTTTTGATTCCTGGGAATGGATACCAAACAAGCCCTAAATGTTACGGAGTAGCAACTTGGAAATTTGCATATAGCATACAAGTTGGAATATGACAGTTTCCAATTGTGGCCCATGTACTTAATTAATTAGTTAGTGCAGGGCCGTCCAATCAATTTCGGAGGATGAAAATGTATTCAATATTGTCGTCACTCTTAAAAATAAAAATATATTTTATGTAAATATTAGTTTTTATTTCACATCTAATAATTCTATCGGAATTTTTGTCTGATGCCCTTGAGGTAACGTTAAATTCGCTGGGTATACAAAAGTTTTACATAATTCGCAGAATGCCCCTGAGGTTTGTAATTTTTTCGTCAAATACCCCTCCGTCTAATCTGTTTGCATTTTGGTGGTACGAACATACCTCCATCCCCTTCGATACCCTCCAATCTCCATCTGCAACTGGAGTGAGAGAGAGATGGGCATGGTGAGAGGAGGTCGCCTTAAGACTTGAAGCTGGTGGAGGGACATACACGAATACACGAGGAGGAAGGAGGCGCGTCGACGAATGCCCGAAGACCCTTGTCGGTTGTGGCAGAGATAGGAGGCCGGTTGCTTGAAGATACCAACGTTGGTGAAGGGACAGACGCGCGGAGAGACGAGGTTGGCGCCGACGACTGCCTAGGTATGTATCCATTCTTCTGGCTTTCAGAATTTAGGTTTTAGGGATTTTTCTATTTGGACATTTTTGGGTTGGATTCTAGTTGTATGGTCTTCGAATTGAGGTTTGGGGGTAGGATCCATTCGTCTCTAGGTTCTCGAATCGGAGCTTTGTTGTTAATAATTTGTCGAAACTACAATCAATTAGGGTTCATAGATGTAAATATCACAGTCGATACGCATCACGGGGCATTGTAGGCAATCAATTTGTCAGGGGTTCATCCAGTTCGTACCACAAGCTGTTTTGGGTTTCTGGGTTGAATTGGGGTCAGACTAAATCATTCAGGGGCTGTGGAATTACTTGCTCTGATCTAAATAAGCTGGGTTCCATCATACCGAATGTGTCCTCTGATATTAGGAACCATTCGACTTCAGACCAAAAAGAAAGCAATCTTAGCAACTCATATACCAATGTTTAAGAAGAAAGCGCCTTCAAATGGACATGAAGGAGAAAAGTAACCAATAACTTGCCTGGATGATCCCTTGCAATCCATTTTGTTTGAATTGATTCAGCATCATAATTGGAAGGCTGCTGTTATGAATGTTGTTTACATAAGCTACATTTTTCTGTCATCCTTGTTGTTTTAAGTATGGATTTCGCTTTGAAAAGTATGTTTTTTCTCGTTTACTCCTTTTTTAACATTATGAGATTAACCCAACTTGATTGGAGACTGGATTAATATTAGGAGGCTTGAATTTATTCTTATTAAAGAAAAGCTACTAAAAAAATTACAAGCATTCACAATTTACCAATCCATGCATCTTTTCATTAAGTGCTATATATTGACAGACTATATTTCTTTGTTTAACATAGACACGTTTAAATAAAAGAGGCTCATCCAAGATTAGTAATGTACAACTCAATAGTCTTGATCTGAGCTAGGCTTAATGGAATGAGTTCAAGTTCACCTTCTAAATATAGTTGATAGCTCATAGCAGGATAAGTGAGAAACTAATGTAGTCTAAATTAGATGTGATTGTTTACATGAAACTTGGTTAATGACCAACAAATGCAATAAAAACATTAAAAAATTACTTGAAACATTTCAATCATATGACAATTACTGTGAGGATCACTCTTTTGAATCTGCAGGAGTCCCACTTGGACATACAATGTTCAAACGGAGATATATAGCCGCTGCAGGCTGGAATCTTACTTCAGTTGCTCATGGAGAAGTAGGTCTTCTCCTTGGTTCTCAGAATATTCCTAGTTTTTGACATCCATGTGATAAAATAAGCAATTGGTTTTGTGTTTGCTATATAAATGGCACAAGAAATGAAGAAATATAAGAAACAAACTGATGCTAGCTAGTGTTATCTTGATAGATTGGCGTAAAAGCCTTAGATGTATGTATCCAACTTAAATATTGGTTTATATTAGCCTATTAGCTCAAATGGAAGAGTAATGTGTTGTGCACATCGAAGTGGGTTCAAATCCCACATAGGCTACAAATCTTTGCATTTTTTTATACTTGCAATTGACATTCATTAAGAATCTCTATTTTATTCTTATCGACGGAACTAAATATTTTGCATTGAAGGGCATCAAAAGTTGTTAGGGCTGTCCTTGTAGCCAGAAGGAGCTGTTGAGGTTGCTGTGAGAGTGCGAGGGAAGTAAAAATGTCTATACTCATACATATAAGGTTGTTTCTAACCAAGTGCTAATTTTCATCGGAATGGCTACTAAAATTCAAGTTGGGATCTTAAGACAAGTGACTTTATGGTCAAATGGAATGGCAATGACAGACCTAACAATTCAACTCCTTTGCAGCTTGATCCAAAGGGAATGATCTACCAAGCATAAAAAAACACAAACATTGGATTTATCATGTACATGATAGTCTATGTGGGATTCGAACCCACATCTTTGTGTCAATCACATTACTCTCCCAATTGAGCTAATATAATATAAAATTAATTCAAATTCAAATAAATAAAGAAATGGCAATTGTAAAAATGAGCTATGACAGCAAAGGGAGGACATCAGTACAGTTAAAGGAAATGATCATTCATGCAAAGGGGTGACAATTATATGATTTACAGTAATGTTAATATTAGAAAGTGCAATAACACTAGTACATTTTAAAAGGGCTTTTGGATAGATGTTTTCATGTTTCTCAATTGAAAGATCAGTTGACATTCTCCTGAATTTCACTTCACAGTTCTTGAGTTCCATATGTAAAATTGCTAAGTAGTATGCATTTAGCCTAAATGCATAGGATATTCCATTTTGCTTCCTACTTTGAAAAGGATTGCAAAAATGCATATTATATAAAGATGACAATCCAACCCACCTAATGCCAACAACATCAACATAACTAAGATCACCAACAACCTTAGGCTGTTTACTTAAGCTCGGTAAGCTTTAAAAAGGACGAACTAAAAAACCTAATACAAAAAGAAGAAAACCCCAAGCATATAGAACTAGTCTAATAGTTATTTTCCCCTTAAATTTATCACAAGATTTTATTTCTTTGAGGTTGAAATTGATTTCAATCATTGGATTGCATACTCATCCATTCATCCTATAAACTAAATCATAAATTGAATTGGGGGAGTGAATCATCATCTATTCAATCAGGAAACAGGGGAACATATAGCAAAAATAACCAATTAGAACAACAATACCATAAAATTGATCCCTAAATCTCACCCCCCAAATCCCAATTCGAAGATCTTAAAATTGTAATCTAACCAAAAAACACCCAATTCGAAAAATACCCAGTCTGTCATCGGTGTATTAGACCCTTCGCTGGTATCTGGATCGGTCAATCTCCTGCCTCTACGCATCTCTCTCACTTGAATACCCTCTGTGACTCTGCTAACTGGAACTGAGAAGGAGGGACGTACATTTTTCTCTTTTCTTACTTTTCTTTTTTTACTTAATGATAACGGAGAAGATTTAACGGTAATTTCATTAAAAGATATAACGGAGGGCACGAGGCGGAAATTTTACAAACCTCAGGAGCATTTGGCGAATTATCCAAAACTTTTGTACACCCGGTGAATTTGCCCTTACCTCAGGGGAACCAGACGAAAATTCCGTAATTCTATTAATATTGTTTTCTAATTTCAAATTGATAAAACACTAAATTAGTTTTGACAACTTTAATTTTTATTTTAAACTAAAAAGAACATTGCCGAGATTTTTACACTCAAAATTTTACAATATGATAAATATTAATAGTACCATCTTATAATTTTACAATATGAATCACCTTTCTCTTTTTTTTTTATCCGACAAATCACCTTTCTCTAATATGGTTTACATGAAACACCAAGAATTGTTAAATAAATACAGTGGCGGATCCACAGGGGGCTCGGGGTGGTTGAAGCCCCCGTTGGTCCGCTGTCCTGAAAAGAGGTTTAAGTATATTTTTATATATCTGTAATTTTTAATACATATAAGTAAAGTAGTGTAAAATACACAAAGATGAATTGGCGCAGTGGTTAATATACGGGACTGACAGAGAGAAATTTTAAACTGAAGTCAGTAAACGCATGTTCGAACCCTGTTGATGGACAATTTTTAGTCGCGTAAATCGTATCAAAATAAAACTCAAACCTACAAACTAGTATAGCAAGTAAGTAAGAGGTCGATCCCACAGAGAATCAAGTATTTCTCCGCAATGTGTATTTACCAATTAGCAGAAAGGGGGTTTTTGGTGATTGAAACAAGAAAGAAAGCAAAATAAACTATAAACAGATTGATGCAAAACAATTTAGAGAAGATCGATCTACCTACAAATATCCACTTTATTTGGTTGAATTGATATTGTAACTTCCTCTTGTCCTTTTAGTCTTCCTATGAATGCCCTTATCCCGACCTAATAAAGTTACTAGTCCAATCAGTCCTAGAAACCCTTATCAATCGAACATTCCCTAAAGAAGGATTTAATCCAATTGATAGCTTTAAGTTCAGAGATTAGCCAAGATATTTGCAGTCCCTAAAGAGGGATTTAACAACACATCCAACTTCCTACCCATCCAATGAGTTCAATCAGCCCTAAAGGGATAAGTTTGCTACTTGGGTTAAGGTTCGCAATCAAGAATCTATAAAACCCTAGCAATTGAATTGATCTAACTAGTTGATCAGGCAAGATTGAACAATTCAATAAACAATCAAGCACAAAGAAGTTGAAGTATTCAATATAGGAAATAAGGAACAAGATTCAGAAACTCACAATCAATCCAAATAAAGCTTCAAATTGCAAGTAGAACGAAGAGAGTTTAGTCGCCCATGACGAACATCGCTCTCTCTCTAATTGTCTGATAGAATGAAAGAATAGAATAGAAGTCTTTAAACTAACATAATAATCGGCCTTATAAAAGAGTCTAGTCGGCCATAAAAACCAAACAAAGAAAACTAGGGTTTTCGTAAACAAAACGACGCACAGACGTCAAATGCTACGGCCGCGGCTTCTTCCAAACCCGCTGCAAATTGATTTGTCGCGGTCGCGGCATGGTTGCTGCGGCCGCAGCCAGGGGCCTTTCACGGAAAATTTATCCCGAATTTGCTCTTCTTGTCAACAGGAAAGTTGTAGTTATCAGACAACCGAGGCCTCCAGAAAGTGCAAAAAAAGTTCAGCATGTCTGGCGACAACTTCTGCAGACTTGTTCTTCGTTTAGGTCCGCTTCTTCTTCTCATGACCTCTTGAGATCTTCATGTAAGATTCTCCAATCAACTAGACATTCTCATCTAATGCGTTAACAACTCCTGTCTCATCATCGGATCCACGATTACCTGAAATAATCAATAAAAGTGTGTAGATTCCGACTCCACTAACATAGAGAGCAAATATGCAAATTCTACTTAAATCATGCATGATATACATCTTAACTAAGCTAAACACAACCTATTATGACCATCTAAATGCATGCTATCAAACTCCCCCACACTTAAGCTTTTGATTGTCCTTAAGCAATGAAAAACAAATATATAATTAATCATCCCACAAATAAGATCTCCATGCTATAGTTTTAGAAAAGCAACATCAAGCAATAGGAGACATGAATAAGAGAACAAATATCCTAGCAAATATATGAGTGATCCAATAGTAAAGGCAAATTTAATCAATCCTTACCGGGATAATGTGTTTCACTCAAGCTCTTATGTGTTTAGGCTTTAAAGTCCAACTCTCAACTCAATCCAAAATGCTCTATACACCGTGAAAGTTATCACTTGCAAACAACATCATGAGAACTTTTATAGGGTTGTAATGGGGCTTTGGTAGGAACATAAGGCATGAGAAATATTTAGGGCTTGTGGTGCTAAAAAACCGGGAAAAATGAATAACAACCAATCGGAACAACACCAAAACTTCCATACTTCAATACACATCAATAAGCACTCCTCGATTTCAATAACCATAAAACTCATGCAATTTTTCCATTTAGATGATGACTTTTTTTTTTCTTTTATGCTTACTTTTGCCCCTAGGTGAATTTTATCCTCCCTAGGTCCAAGCTTACTAGACTTTTACTCCTAAGTGAATTTTATCCTCCTTAGGTCCCTAGTATATAATAAGTCATCTCTATTATGCAAGAAGGGTTACCTTATTTCGGCTATGCCTCTCACAATGCACAACCATACATACATCATCTCCACTCAAAGCAACTCCAACATAAAGATTTTTCACCAATTCTCCTCCTAATTCCCAAATAGGGTTAGGCTAATCATTGGATATGATATATTTTTTGTGGAGCTATCAAAAAGAATAGGCTTTAAGGCTCAAATGGGCTTCAAGCAAAGGATAATGCAAAGGGTAGATAAGGTATAGTATGACTAAAGAAAAACATGCCTCAATCATTTGAAATTCACAAGCAACAAACATGTGCAATACGGTATTGAAATAAGAGGCATATGGAGAGTATAATCACACAATAAAAGCAAAATGGAATAATATGTAAAGTCCCTATAAGGCCAAAACAAACCCACAAAGGTTATATATATTTTTTGAGATTTCAATTTAACCTCAACTATGAACCATACTTGCTCAATTATATTCTCTAATCATACTCCAAAAATCATTTTCAAGCAATTCAATCAAATCATTAGATTTATGCAATGAGATAATAAAAATAAATTAGAGGACAAACTAAACCAATATGGGTATCTTTAATAACACCTAAATGCAATGCATGATATTTTTGTGATTTTTTTAATGTGATATATGAATAAAAAATAAATATGAAGACATAAATAAACATGATAACATACATAAACATGATATGCAAACTCTATCTATATGCAATGCATTCCCTCCCTCACACTTAAACCTTTCATTGTCCTCAGTGAAATTGATAATGCACATTTCTAATGGGCATTATAGGGTAGTTTAGATGCATTTGCATTGTAGAATATGCATGTTTAGTGTCAACTTAGATTAAACTCTTTTTCGTGGAAAAGTACGGAATCTACGCTATTTCGGTTGAATTGTGCAGAATTGTAGATCCGACATGGTGGAAAGCAAAGGAAATGCGAACAACCACTACTAAAAATCCCTTTCATAGCGACGGTTCTCTCCGTCAAGATTACCGACGGATTCTTGTTTCCTGACGGATTGAACTGTTGAACAGTTATCCGTCGCTATTTCCATCGTTGGCAACATGCCAACGAATTATTCTGTTAGAAAAAGCGACAGCATAACCTGTTGGAATTTTGATGGGCCCATTAACATGATCTCATAACCGTGCGTAAGGGCCAACGAATTACACCGTCGGCAAATTTTTCGATTATAAAATTAAAAATAAAAATAAATCAATTTAAATTTATTTATGTTAATAAATCTAAAAAAAAGTAGACCACGATCTCAATTTTTTTTGTTATAACCACCACAATCAAAAAGTAATTAAAAACTAATTTAAAATTGTGTTTTTGCTATTAATAAAATACAATTAATATGTACAAATCATGATATGATATACAATTTAAATACAATAAAATAGATCAATCAAATTTGATTAGCTCGATAAAACTACAGCATGTCCCACGAGGCATAATCCTCATCAACAATGAGAAAACTAACTAATCTGAAAAGTCTTAAAGATGAATCCAAAGGGGCAAGCAGTTACAAGTCGATGATTAAGCATTTGCATTTGTTCTTGATTGTTCTTGTAATCGATCGAGGCTCCATTGTAGTCAATATTTCCGTCAATTGGTGTGGATTCAAGGGAAAGTAGTCGAAGATGAAGGATCAAGTGCAGATGGATTTAGTATGCAGTCCCACTTGCAACAAGTAACCATAAATTGAAATTGTTCCTTTGCAAATACCACGTACCAACTGCCCTGAGAAATAACATTTTCTCATGTTAAATTGGGAATCTAACCATGTGACGAAGCCTTCAAACCCATCCTACAATGAAAATGTTTGATAAAATGACAGAAATATTCAACATAAACATACCATTTTGGCCGATCACCCACCCACTCTCGTCTGGCCTATAGTTGTCGGGGAGTTATTTGCCTGCCTATCAGGATTGGAGTCGACTTGGTTTCCGTTTCTCATTGGAGGGAGGATTCCTATCGATGTGTCACCGAATTCTTCCGGATCATTCAATATATGGGAAGCCATTGAAGAACTGTCAATAGAAATGAGAGAGAGAGAGTTATCAAAGAGAGCGAACAAGAGAGAACAAAAGAGAATGAAGGACGTACGGTTACAGATTGACCTCGTTCAGTGCAGTTATAGTACGTGATCGGTTGTGATGATCGTGATTCTCTCAAATATTTTCAATATTTTAAAACAGAGAACTTTAAAAAAAAATTATTTTTTAAGCTAATTAACTGCTTGAAAAATCTTCTCATTGAGTATATATTTTCCTTTATTTATAGATTGAAAAGATAAAATCTTCAACTAATGGCCGGATATGTAGTGATTATTTGAATATTTTCAAGGGTAAAAACTATAAATAGAAGAGTTTGTTTAATTTTCTATCCAAAGTAAAATAGTAGGTAAATTTTGTGTATATATATTATACGTAGCAGGTACTTTGTATAACGTATTTCGGTTGTTTTTTATATTGCAATGACATAATATATATCTATATATCAATATGTCTAAGTATTTGTTTGGTTGAGAATTGCTTAAATATTTAAGAATTAAGAAGTATGCATCTGAACGTAATTATATACAATTTTCATCTTCACATTTATTTATGCATATGAAGAAGTCGTTTGTGTCAAATGTCTTGGATTCTCCTTAATCATAATATTTTCAACCAAATGGAAAACAAAATCGTTAATCAAGAAAATATAGCAATATATGCTAAAGATAAGATTTTAACAAATTTTTATCCAAACACCACTTATTCAATATAGCAAGATAGATTTTACTCAATTTGTTTAGACAATGATAGATTTTTTATAAGATTTTACCCTTATACAGGGATATATATATATATATATATAACCAATTAAAAAATTCTACTATGATATATTGATGGATTAAATAATCTATCATAATGAAATTGATAAATTTAATGTTTTACTATTCATCCTTTAATTAATGTATGGACAAGGATATAAAAACTTGATTAAAAAAAGTTTAATAATAAGTTTATATTAATAATTGATGTAATAAATTAATTTATTAGAATTATAAATAAAAATAATTAGTTTATTTAGTTTGATTTTAGAAGATAATAGATTTTGGAATTTATAATATATTATTGAATTAATGCATCTATATTAAAGAAAAATCATTAGTTAAATGAGTGTCAATACGAAATTTATTTAAATTCAAAAAAGAATTTAGATAAAGTGATATCTTCTCCTTTTATTATCATATTTAGTTTTAATTAGTTTGAACCAAATCCTAAGTTAATTAATTAGCTTTGAAAGATATTATAAGAATTCCTGATAATTATATATTAGTTATCTATCTATATATCTATCTATATAGATATATTAAAATAGATGCATAGCGTCCTTTGTGGCACGTTGTGGTTGATTCTAGGATAAAAATTATCATGTGGTGCATTGTGTTGTGGTTGATTTTAGGATAAAAATTAATAAAAATAATATGTTGTCATAATTTGTAGAAATATATAAGTCACAATCTATCTATCTATAGATTTTAGTTGATTTACAAAAATATAAATAAAAAATATTTCATAGTCATACTTACCAAAAATATTAATAGATAAATATATATCATATATATTTAATAAAAAAAATATTTTTAAAAATCAATTATCTGTTAAATTACATGATATTCAATTAATGTTATATTAGGAAGAAAAAAAACATTTTTCCTGATAAATGTGAATTTTGTTTATATTTTGAAAGAATATAAATAAAGATATTTAGATTATATACAATTTATCTAACTAATTTTATCTATATCGATCGATTTTATTTTTTTGGTGGGAAAAATTATTTATATTTATATTTATTGGAATTTATCTAAATTATTTATAATATTGTATTAATGTATAATTTTGTGCATTGGATGGGACCTGCACTAATAAAGGAGAAGTCGTATGTGATACATGACACCTTCTCTTTTATCGTAGTAGTATTAATCATAAAAAACTATCTCCGCATCTTAATCAATCTTAAGATTTTTTTTTAGATATAAATATATTTTGAAATTTTTTTACCTAATTTTGTAAGATTTAGATAATAATTATGTAAAAAATAATCTATCTCATACACTTAATCAATTCGTACTATATAATATATTAGGTAAATAATATATACTCCGATATACTCCGTATTACTTAGTATATAATATATTTTTTAAGATTTGGATCCAATCATAGCCCTTCCAATTCCTTCCCATCCTAGCCCTTCCAATTTGTAATTAATTTAACGGAAATTTCGCGGGGTACCATTGAGGTATTGCAATTTTCGCGGGGTATACAACTCTTTTACATATTTCGTGTAGTACCCTTGAGTTTTAGTTAGATTTCGCCACGCACCCTCGGCCGTTAAACTTAACAGTGGATTCGGACTCCGTTACTTTTGAAATTAAAAAAAAAAAAGAATAGAAAGAAATCTTGAGCAAGAAAAAGAGAAGACGAAGGGCGAATGAACGCAGGTCGCTAGAGCTAGAAAGAGAAGATGAAGGTGGAAGAAAGGCAGGGCGAGAGAGAGAAGACGAAGGTCGAAGAACGAACGCCGACAAGATTGTCTTCGGTGGATCGATCTCAGTTGGTGCCGAAGGTGAAGGTTAGTATCTCTCAATTTAATCTAGGGTTTGGCGATTTGGGGATTTAAGGGTTAGGGGTGATAATTCGAATTGTGAATGTTTGCCTACTATAGGGTTCTTATTTGATTCCATAAAAAACAGGCTGATTTCGTTTTCAATGTGGTTGATAGGATGATTCGAATTGTGAATGGTTGATTTCGTTTTCCACTAATCTAGGGTTCAATTTGATTGTATGTTTATCATTTTCAATGTTTATATTTGTATATGTGATAGAACTTGTTGGGTCGGTCATAGCTTGCAAGTCCCGTGATATGAATTTTATGCTAGTGAGTGACTCTTCTTTTTCAACTGTGATAATCAAACTTCCATTTTACTATTTTAGCAAGGCTCAAATCGTCCCCAGATTAGTGGAATGTTAAACAATACTAATTGGTTCATGCTATATAGTGGGGTGGTTATAGATTGAAGGTGAAGGATTGAATTTGGTTGTGTACAATATATGAATTTGATTGTCTGCTATATATAAATTTGATAATACAGCATTCATGGTTATCTATATGAATTTGATTGTTTCCTTTTATTGCAGCAAACAACCCCAAAGTCATTACATGGGCAATCCATTGTCATGTTTGCTGTCTAATTTTTTTGCTCTCATTACAAACATCCTCAGTTATTCAACTCGAGACTGTCAGGCTAACTCCTTCCATGATCATTACACAATCCTTCCCTGCTCTCCTTTTAGGCTCCAACTCCCCCACTCGGGACTGACAGTAGCAACATGTTTTTCCTCAGTTCCCACAAACTCAGCGGTGCTACATATTCCATTTTTATGCTTTGATTGTGGTGATTTGTCATGTTTTCATAGGTTATCTTATTTTTGTGTATATTTTGATTCTATATGATAAATTTTAGGCCTATTAGCTCAAATGGTAGAGCGATGTGCTCATGCACAAAGATGCGGGTTCAAATCCCGCATAGGCTAATTTGATTTGTCTTGATCAAACCTTCACTTTTATTCAAAGTAGACTTTTCAACTCGATTTTTCGTTCATGAACATAACCTACTAGATCATCATTTTACTTTTTATGATCGAGTGCTTTTGTTCTCATGCAAAAATCTAACTCAAGATCTAAAATATTGAATTTGGGAAAGAATTTTATTCTAGAAGAATTTAAAATGGAATGCATTACATCAGCCCTATATGACACTGCATTTAGTACTAGGGAACTAATAAATATGACAACCATGACAATGGTTGTTATCATAGCAATTTTATTGTAGAAGAAATCTTCTAGAGTTGTCATGGTTGTTATCATAGCAATTTTATTGTAGAAGAAATCTTCTAGAATTTTACTCTAGAAGAATTTTCAACTCTTTCTAATTTGTTATCATAGCAGTCATGACAGTGGCACCCTATTTTAGCCAAAATTTAATCAATTGTTTATATTTATGACAGTAGCCAGTGGGAAACAAATATGACAATGCAGTTAATACTAAGGAACTAATAAATATCTAGAGTGAGATGCTTATTCATTTCTTGATAGCCTATATGGGATTCGAACCCACATCTTTGTGCATGAGCACAATGCTCTTCCATTTGAGCTAATAGGCTAAAAACATTGACCAGTTGGACCAAAAAGAAGCCTGTTTTTTCTAATTACTAATGAACAAACTTTAACACTTTGCCTTTTGACTAGGAACAACTCAATAACTCCACAACAAAATCAATAGCAATCAGCCAGCACGTGCAAATAAATGTTGAACGAATAAATAGCTCCAAACAAAGGCCATTTGATCCTAATACTTCCACCAGGATCAAAAATAATCGGAAGTGGGTGACTATGTGGATTCCCTCACTGAATTGAAGACCATTTGATCCTAATACCTCTAAGAGGCATTCCAGCAAACACCTGGTAGGCAGATTTAGCTTTAGTAGGTTTCTAACAAATCCATTGAACTTACACTATAGCCAGCACTCTTAATCGTGGCCAATTCAGGCAAGAAATTAGGCAATT
Organism: Persicaria maculosa; assembly: GCA_963922045.1. NCBI lineage: Eukaryota > Viridiplantae > Streptophyta > Magnoliopsida > Caryophyllales > Polygonaceae > Persicaria > Persicaria maculosa. The sequence continues at coordinate 9,109,205 of OY998255.1, read as the reverse complement.
CATCCCATTCTTCTTATTCTACTACAAGCAAAGAAATATGAATTACCTTTGGATGCATTTCAGATCCTCAACAAGTTCCCGTATATCAGCGTTCACCCATCTGAAATACCTACAACTCTCCTCCACCTACGAACACTTCAATTTCAAAACTCACTCCAACAATCAAAAGAAAAGTCATAAAATTTGGAAATTTAACAAACTTAGCCAAACTAATTAACAGTAGCAACTGCAACCCCAAATAGACAAATTAAATCTTCAACACCTTCAAATTTATTGATTAGGAAAAGCAAAAGGTTTTGGCAGAGAGCAATGTTGTGGGCATTGCCCTTCGAAATCCCCAAATTTGAAACCCTAATTTTCAAAAACTTTCAACTACATACCTTCTTCAATTCGGTCCGACTCCGCCCGACTAAGATGCCGCTTGTCCTGTCCTTGCTTGGTCGGAGGCCTCCATGTCCGGGCGGCGTCGCCTCCTCCATCTCTCAGTCGCCTCCCCTGAGTCACCTCTACTTCTCTCAATTGCGATTTTGCTCTCACCGAGTCACCAGACTCTTCTTTCTTCTATTTTCAATTTTTTTTAATAAAAACAAACGGAGCATCATTCATCTGTTAAGTATAAGTGCGTAAGGGCACGACACGAATTTCTCCTAAACCTGAGGGGTACCACACGAAATATGTAAAAAAGTTGTATACCCCGCGAAAATTGCAATACCTCAAGGGCACCTCGCGAAATTTCCGTTAATTTATTAGGTAAATATTGGATCAAAAAAAAATTAATAGGTAAATATTATTAGACATAATAACAGAGGATCCAATTTGCCAACAGTTTACTCTGTTGGTGAAGGGCTTCGGCAATTCCCAGCAACAAGAGTCGTCGGAATTCAATTGCCCACGGTATAACCCATCAGAATTTGCCAACGGTCAACGATGTCGGAATTGGCCAACGGTTGAGACAGTCGATGGCTTCCGGGTCTATAAGTTCTGACGTTTGTGGTTGTTGGGATTTAGCAGCCCACAACTTGATCCGTTGGCATCGAGGGCAATGGTGCAATCCGTCGACAAAAAGCTGTCGGCATTGAAGGAGTTTCCAGTAGTGAACATGTCCAAGTGAAGTCAAGAAAGCAAGCTAAGGAAAGAAAGAAAATAGGCAAGAAAGAACGAGGGAAGAATGAAGAGAAAACAAGCTTCTGGGCATCTGTCGCTGCCAGTGAATGGGATCTCGCTGCTAGCGAGTGGAGTCAGTGAAAGCATGTCCAGGAGCCAGCACGTCTCGTTGCCAGCGAATGGGATCTCGCTGGTAGCGAGTGGAGTTCGCTGGTAGCGAGTCGAGTCAGCCTGGCCGACCAGGCAGCATTCGCTGCCAGCGACAGGACTCGCTGCAGCGAGCCACTCGCTGCCGCGTAAATCCTCGCTGCCGGCGGGATGCACCAAGACAACGACAACTCGGCCACTCGCCCCAGCGAAAGGAAGAACTCGCGGTAGCGGAAGAGCGGACTCGCGGAAGCGAAAACCATGGAATCGAAGAAGCTTGAAACATATTCCAAGGCATGGACATTCGCTGCCAGCGAGTGTGGTAGCGAAGTGGTAGCGAAAATCCAACAGTAGCTTGTTTAAGGCGATTCGCTGCTAGCGGAAATTTTCGCTGCCAGCGGAATTTGACGTTGAACTATACATGAAAAGTCTATCTTCTATCTAGTTTGTTTAGGAAGTTTCTATCTTATTTGTCTATCTTTTACCTTGTTTATACAAGACTTTAGGCTTATTAATAGGATGTTTAGGGTTAGTTTTTTGATGATGGATTCAACTAGAGAAATCACCATTGAAGAGAAGAAAGTTTAGGTAAGCCATGTTTGGCTAATTTTGTAGTTTCCGCCTACACTTTCGAGACTTGGTTGGTGGTTTGTGAGTTTCTAATATAAGTTATTTTTCCTCTTTAATTCTTTCAACTTCTTTGTGTGGTATTGATTATGTTATTGGTGTTATCTTGATTAGCTACCTTGATAATATTGATTTCATTGCTAGGATTTAATACTTTCGTATTTGTGTTATTTCCGTAGTAGCACGCATAAGATTGTGGATTCCGTGTTTGAAGCATGATTATGTAGGGAGTTGACATATATCTTAAATATTGATTTACCGTGTTTAATTGGTGTTATTTATATGCTCAAGTTCTTGGGACTATTTGCTATCTCTATGTTAAATCTTGACCGTGTTAAGGTTGCATTGAGGTGTAAGGGATTAATTGGACTTGTAGGACTTTTAATCTAGTTAAACCAAGACGGGAGGAATTCGTAGGAAAAGATAATAACTTGAAAAGGATTCGATGATCAATAAAACCAACCAAAGTCGAGAACTTGTAGGTGGAAACGCTTTTCTTCTATCCTGTATTTGCTTTTGTCAATATTATTTTCTTTTATTTTCATTCATAAAAATCTTTTCTTTTTATATTGATAAACACAAAATATTTAGAAATACTTGATTCTCTAGGGTTCGACCCCTTACTTGCATACTATACTTGTTTGTTTGTTTGGGAATTATTTTTGGCGAGGTAAATCAACGACTTTCCCTCTGTCAGAAACATAAAAGACAACAAAAACACAAAAACATAGAGGAAGAGATGAATGAAATACTCACAATGTGGTGGACAAATAGGCTCATGGACTTTCATAGACAACCAAATGGTTCGACTGGGCTTTGCGGCGGCCGCTGCCTCAGCTGATTTCGGCGACTTTTCCTAAAAAGTTAGTCTATCCAAAAGGAAAAAACTAAAAGCAACTATCTAATGCCTAATGGAAAACCTAATTTATTGAAAAGAAAACTAGCTAAAGAGGAATTGAAATAACTAAATTAGAAAACTTACCTCGAGTTGCCTCCCGAGAAGCGCATTTCTTTAATGTCATTGACCTGACTTATTCTCAATCTCAAGATCTTACCAATCAGACATCGTCAAAATCATCAGTAGCCTATCATATTCCTGTGCACACATCTTACAAAGAACATCATAGCACAATAAATTAAAAGCATAAAATGTGGAACTCAAGAACCCTTTCAATCTATCAAAGAGTCTAGCATGACTTTCTGCAGAAGGAATATGATACCACCAGCACAGTTCCGCTAGTGACTTTTCAAAATAGCAATCAAAAGGATCAATATAATCATCATTACCTTAAAAATTGCAAAAGTTTACCTTTATTACCTTTTGAGCCTCAGCTGATGGCTCTAGACTTGGTTCATCAATGGACAAGCTCAGAATGGATGTTGCAGATGGAGTAGAAGACACATCACATGTAACCTCATGCGTCGACTCATGAGATTCCAAGTTAGGAAGCACTAGACCATCTTCTCCATCATCTAAGAAACTATCGTTGTCTGCAACCAATTCATCCTCATTCGGCATGTCATTGTCATGTTGAAACCACATAGGAGGGAATGAATTAAGTGTAATGACTTCGATAGGATCTTCCATTCTTGCATCCTTTAAAGACTCAAGGGGTGGTGGGGTGGGTTTCTCAAAATCAAGAGAAGAAGACGTCGATGGAGGCTCATTAGTAGCAGTGCGGCGATCGCCGCCCTCATGCGGCGGTTGCCGCTCCTCAGAATTTTCACCCTCCGTTATGACTTCAACTCCTTCTTCTAAGCCCCTTTCCTTCTCACCTTTTGCACTTAAAATTTGAATGAGTTTATTCATCTGATTCTCCAAGTTCTTACTGCTCTCAGCTTGCTCTTGCAACACTTGTGTAAGGCTATGGAATGGATCCTCCAGGTATGTGACGGAGTTCTCCATTGGCGGAGGAGACGTGGTGAGCAATTTTTCTTGTGCAACATGGTAATCCATATAACAAAAAAAATCTCACAACCTCGACAATCCTCCTAACCGCTTCAGGCCTCCGTTACTCAGGTGCTCAGCAAGCGCTCGTGTCTCAACAGTCATCCCATCAATTATGCACATAATGATATCTCGGACGCTGAATAGAAAACCCCATGAACCAAGGTCGTCAACATACTCATGCAATCTTCTGAAGTATTGGTGAAAGTTCTCACCTTTAAACTGCGCTAATCTCAACATCTTGAAAAAGTTAGTAGCAAGGGTGTTGTGAACCGTAAGATAGGTTCACAACAAAGTTAGATATATAAACAAAAATTAATAAACACACACAACAAAGAAATAAACTTGATTCCCCGACAACGACGCCAATTTGATGGATGATTTTTAGTCGTATAAACCGTATCAAAATAAAACTCAAACCTACAAACTAGTATAGCAAGTAAGTAAGAGGTCGATCCCACAGAGAATCAAGTATTTCTCCGCAATGTGTATTTACCAATTAGTAGAAAGGGGGTTTTGGCGATTGAAACAAAAAAGAAAGCAAAATAAACTATAAACAGACTGATGCAAAACAATTTAGAGAAGATCGATCTACCTACAACTATCCACTTTATTTGGTTGAATTGATATTGTAACTTCCTCTTGTCCTTTTAGTCTTCCTATGAATGCCCTTGTCCCGACCTAATAAAGTTACTAGTCCAATCAGTCCTAGAAACCCTTATCAATCGAACATTCCCTAAAGAAGGATTTAACCCAATTGATAGCTTTAAGTTCAGAGATTAGTGAACGTATTTGCAGTCCCTAAAGAGGGATTTAACAACACATCCAACTTCTTACCCATCCAATTAGTTCAATCAGCCCTAAAGGGATAAGTTTGCTACTTGGGTTAAGGTTCGCAATCAGGAATCTATAAAACCCTAGCAATTGAATTGATCTAACTAGTTGATCAGGCAAGATAGAACAATTCAATAAACAATCAAGCACAAAGAAGTTGAAGCATTCAATATAGGAAATAAAGAACAAGATTCAGAAACTCACAATCAATCCAAATAAAGCTTCACATTGTAAGTATAAAGAAGAGAGTTTAGTCGCCCATGGCGAACATCGCTCTTTCTCTAATTGTCTGATAGAACGAAAGAATAGAATAGAAGTCTTTAAACTAACATAATAATCGGCCTTATAAAAGAGTCTAGTCGGCCATAAAAACCAAACAAAGAAAACTAGGGTTTTCGTAAACAAAACGACGCACAGACGTCAAATGCTGCGGCCGCGGATTCTTCCATACCCGCTGCAAATTGATTTGTCGCGGTCGCGGCATGGTTGCTGCGGCCGCAGCCAGGGGCCTTTCACGGAAAATTTATCTCGAATTTGCTCTTCTTGTCAACATGAAAGTTGTAGTTCTCTGAAAGAGCTTTCCAACGCATGTTCATAATAGTCAATCGGACAATCGAGGCCTCCAGAAAGTGCAAAACAAGTTCAGCATGTCTGGCGACAACTTCTACAGACTTGTTCTTCGTTTAGGTCCGCTTATTCTTCTCAGGACCTCTTGAGATCTTCATGTAAGCTTCTCCGATCAACTAGACACTCTCCTCTAATGCGTTAATAACTCCTGTCTCATCATCGGATCCACGATTACCTGAAATAATCAATAAAAGTGTGTGGATTACGACTCCACTAACATAGAGAGCAAATATGCAAATTCTACTTAAATCATGCATGATATACATCTTAACTAAGCTAAATGCAACCTATTATGACCATCTAAATGCATGCTATCACCTGTACCCTCTACCCTTTTTTTCAACCTTCAAAATCCCTCCTTTTTTTTAGACGGCGACTCTAACAGTAACCCCAAGCGATAGCGCGCCGCCACCGCCAACTCCACCTCCGGCCGGCCTTTTCACCGGCCACCGTACCCAGACCCTCGGCCTCGGCAGTCTGCCCATGATCTCCGGCATGGCGGCGACACCGACGGCTCCTCCCCACGACTGTTAGTGTGTACACTTAATTATTTACTATGATATAAATCATATATCTCTCGGTATTCTCTCCCCTCCTTACGAGTGTAAATTACCTATTACATGCTTTGTATTATATTTGGTGTTACATTAAAAAATTTAAGATCAAATTTATTAATAAAAAAATTCAAAAAGTCAATTGTGATTAAGAGGGAAACCTGCCTAAGATATACTCCCTTCTTGATTTTGGTAAGTAAAGAGCAGCCATTCGAGATTCGAACCAGAGAATTTTTGATACTATTCGCAACTCTTTTTCAGTTTAACCATTCGACATGGTTAAGATATACTACCTCCCTCCTCTCTCTAAAATGTGAAGAGATGAAGAAAATAGCCCTCATCGGTACTATCTCCATCAATCCTCCGCCAGCAGAAAAATGTGTGAATGGTTTTCAATGGAGGATATTAGCTAGAAGACATCAGTACTATCTCCATCAATCCAGTTTTCTACCTCATCCTCGACTGAATCCGGGCAGGCATCGGTTCACCTCATTTGGGGGTCTCTTTCCAGTTTCGTCCCCTCTCCCAGCCCAACGCTCTCCTCGTTCGGCGCCTTCTTGCTTAGTCAACTTAGCCCTGTTCTCCGGATGATCCCCTTTGTTGTCCGGTGTATCGGGTCTACTCCGATCCCTTGGGTGCTCTCCCCCCCGACACCCCGGTTCATTCCTTTATCCCCCAACCTAGATCCCAGTGTTTTGGCTTCAGTCCGCCGAAGCCTCCTTTTCTGCTTTGGGGTCTGTTTCTACTTTCTTCATTGCTGGAGGTGGTTTTCCCCTTGGCTGCGATAATGTGTGCATTTCCTTGGGTCGGGGCAGCCCGTTTCCTTGTGCTTTGGGCCCAAGGCTGGCCCGACGGAATAAGTAATAAGTAATAAATAAATCCAAAATTAATAATTAAAAAAACAACAATATAACAACTAATAATATTTAAATCATGGTAGGGTCGCTTGAATCCCGCTAGGGTTTCTAGTGATTTCGGTTCAGACGATGTGAGACTTTGTGTTTGGTGTGAATGGGCTTTCTTATCTCATTTATGGGGTTTTGACAGTCGGAGTCAGGACAAGAAGAGGTCGTGGTAGTGTGTATTGATTCGAGGCGTCTCCTTTTCTCTAGAAGTCTGTTTCCTTGGAGGTTCGTCTTCACTGCTCACAAATGACTCCTGATGTACCGCTGGCATGCAGTGCTGCTTCAAGGTAGTTGATGTGAGCCTAATTCTCTAGGTTTTATAGTTACTTTTATATCGATTTCTGCATACATTTCATGCATTTGGGTTATAATAGTACAGAATCTATGTAGTTTATGCTTATTTGTCAAATTATGGAATCTACACCAGTTTCTGTTTACTTTTGCATAAATCGAAGCAATTTACAGCAGTTCTGAGAAAGGAAGAAAAGCTCGAAGTCAACTACAGAAGTCCGAGGTCAAGGAGCAACGGAACCAGGACAAATCAAGCTGAAGCAAGGAAAAATCAACTCGACACCACTTAGTTGATATCGAGCAACCTTAGTCGATATCGAGTACAAGAAGTCGATTTCCACTCGGACAACCAAGAATCGAGCAGAGCTGAGGAAGTTAGTCGATATCGAGTAACCTGAAATCGAGCTGAGCACCAGGAGTCGACAAGTGAAGCTGGGAGCTGAACATGTTAGTCAATATCGAGGACCTTTACTCGATATCGAGGAAAACTAAGTCGATTTTCACATCCTGGAGCCGAGATCGACGAAGAAGCTGAAGATGGACCAAGCCTTGGTCGATATCGAGGAAATCTACTCGATATCGAGGAAATCCCCAGAAGCCGACGTCGAGTAATCCGAATTCTTGTTAAGTTTCTATCCAAAGTCCAATGGTGATATTTTCGAGATGAAATTCTATCAAGATCTATCAAGTGCCATCAAGTCAAGAGAGAAGATATTTTATCCACATTAGATATAGTCCTAGTTGATTTTATTTATTTATTACCATGTTTTATTTTAATGCTATTAGATAGATAAATATAGATATAGATATAATTTCTTTCCTAGAATAGCTAGGGAATGAAGCCTATAAATAAAGCCTTAGGGGCTGATTTCTAAGCATTCAATTTCAGAAGGAGAAGTAAGTAGTTACATAGAGAGAGAGAGTTTGTGGCAAGAGCAAGGTGGAAAGGCGAGAGCGGATTTGGCTTGTTCGGTTGTAAGCTTTCTTTTTAGTTTTATTTTAATGCAAAGTTATTTCCTTTTATTATTGATGAGTCTATTTATGATGAAGAGCGAGCAGTCCACACACTTCTAGGGTCGGGGTGAGCCCGACGGCAGCCATGTAAGATGATGCGGTAAAGGTTTGAGCTTTTTATGCAATTCGTCTTCTATCCTTGCGAGCAGGATTCTTTTGCGAAAGTTGAAGGTGATCCTTGTTTGTATTATTGAAGCGAAAGTGATCTTAATACAACTTGGATTAATTATGTGAAAAAGGGTTAGTAACAACTAGGGTTTATGCGAAGGCCTCTATATTTCTATTTGTTAATAACGAAAGTTATTTGATTGAAAAGCATGATCTTTTATGCCTTTATGTGTTACTTTGCATGGTTATCGTTGTGGTGTTGAAACCCTGATCTTGGAAGTCTTTAGTTTATTGATTTATTTCGTTAAAATTCGTGTTCTGTGTTCGGAAAAGTTGCAATTTTAGTTACTGTTGTTACTCGATCTCGGGGAGTTTTGTCGACATCGAGGTATTTTACTCGACATCGAGGAAAGTTTGTCGAGATCGAGTTGAGTTGGCTGAGTTTGCTTTCTGTTAGTCGAATTCAGGTACTGTTGGTCGATATTTTTAGTCGACATCGAGGAACATTAGTCGATATCGACCAGTTCTGTGCTTTGCTTTATTTTCCGCTTTTATCTGTTATTTCCGTCTTTCTGTTTAATTTTCTGCCTGTGAGATTTGCTGCTATCTAAGATCCGCTGACTACCCGCTGCTACATCAGGAGGAGGTCTTGTAATTATTTACGTGGGCACGAATCTGGTTTGATCTATTTTATTATATTTTAAACTCGATTTCCTCTTACAACAGTAGTGCGGTGTTGCTTCAAGGTAGTGCTTGGCTTCGTCCGTCGTCTACGTCCTCATCTCGTTTGGTTTAGTTTGTTTAGTTTCACTTTTGTACAGTGCTATTTCTTGTATTTTGCATCTTCTTTGTATTTTGTGTTTGTTTAGACGGTTATTCGTCTGCTGACCTGTTAGCCTTCGAGATTCAGGTATGTCTGTCCTCGAATTTTTACTTAATAAAAAAATTCAAAAGAATATTTTTAAAAATTATAAAAAATATTTTTTTTTCAAAAATAAATATGAGTAGAAATCACAGAATATCCATATTTTTGTCATAATTATTTTAAAAGAGAAAATTGGAGGATTGCGACCATCTTTTATGATTTTTGTACGTAGTTAACAGACCCCATAATAAATCTTTTAAGTATATAGACCCCTTTGTTGATGTTATTACTTGTTTACCCTTAAATGTTTCAGTTTAATAAAAAAAAGTTAATATACTTTAATAATAAAATGGAAAAATATTTTTAAAATCCTTAAAGATAATTACAATATTTTTTCAATTCTATATTAATATAATACGAGCATGTACTAATTTATAGCGTTATATATATATATATTAATGACATTAGCTTTGTTTTTTTTATATATTTACCCACGGGATTACAATTAATAATCAATTACAATAAGTTTATCATAAAAATTGTATTTGTTGTAAAACTTGAATAATCACGCTAAATTATTCATTGTATTACAATATGGAATCTCTATATGGTAGTAATATTGTATTACAATAAAAGAGAAATATTGTATCAGAATACACAAGTTATTGTGCTACATTAACATTGAGATGTATTACAACAATAATGTTAATTATAATGTACTTAGATATTTTATTAGGTATTTGAATATAATAAACTATTAATTTTTCTTATAATATATATTATATTTGATTTTTTTACCCATTTTTCAAATTTATTATTAAGGATATTAACTTTTTTTAAAATAAAAAGCATCAAAGTGTATAAATGGAATAATATATATGAAAAGGTTTATATAATTAAAGAATTTATCATGGGGCCTATAAACTTAAAAAATAATGAAAGGGTCTATAAACCCTATTACCTCTTTTTAAAATATAACTTTTGAAAATATGTTTTTTGGTTGTGTATGAATAATTGATTATGACATTGATATAGTTTTTTTAATTTCTTTTATAAACAATTTTTATCTAAAATAATTATTGTAACACCGAGTGTTACATGAAGTATAATATGTGATTTCAACTCCACCCTCGCTAATTTTATTTTGTAAAAAAAATTAAAATTAAAAAAATCAAGGGAAAAGTTAGAGTGGTTGGCTTTCGAAAAGGAGGGTTCTCTACAAAATCACGGATAGACTATACTGGACGTCGGGTCCAGATGGGTGGTTTTCTACAAAATCATCCGTCAATCTTCTACATAAAATTAAAGGTCACTCTAAATCTGATCTCAATTGGATCTGGAACTTAGATTGCACCTCTCAAATCAAATACTTCGTGTGGAGAGCCTCTCAAGGAGGAACTCCAAAAAAGAAAAATTGGAAGAATGAAGAATTACAGTTCTCATGCAATGCGAGTTTTGTAACCACCACAGAGAAGAATTTTTTCATCTATTAATGGATTGCAACTTCGTCAAAAATATTATTCATCAAATAGATGGAAAATTTTTCAAATTCATAGACAAATGGGATGGAAATGTCATAGAATGGTCACCATTTGGTAGAGCACGTATTTTGTACTTTAGGAACCAAATAGCTTTAAAAAACAAGGCCATCACAACTAACAATATCATAAAATTCATCAAACAACAAATTCTAAATTGAAACACAACAAAGACTAATGATGATGAGAATACATACGACCAACTCTGAAAAATCCAAACAACTCATCTGGTGGTGAAAACAGAAAGAAAAAAGGAATCAAATGGGGAAACCCCGGAAGATTAGGTTTCAAGCTAAAAGTTGACAGATCCTTACGGAACACTAAAAACCCTGAAATTGGTTTTGTAATTCGGGATCACGAAGCAAAATGCCTCTCAATGGAGGGTGCCAATATCTCATCATGCTCGGTCATCAAGGCCGAGGCCACTTATTTGAGAGCCGGAATTCGTAGAGCATTAGAACTAAATATCCAAAGCATGGAGATAGAAGGTGACAATCTTTGCATTATTAATGCACTTAAGGGTATTTGAAAATGCCCTTGGGAAGTCGAAATGATCATTTCTAACTCCTTGATTGATCTTTGTCGATTCCAAACAGTCCATATTCGTCATGCGTTTAGGGAAGTTAAATTGGCATGTTTAGGTTATACAACCTCTACTCTTAACCCTACCACAGATCTAGAGTTGCAAGTTCTCATCTAAAAGGATGTCCTAGGATGGACTACTAATCATGTTTAGTTCATCCTAATTGCTTTCCATTTTCAAAAAAAAAACAAAAAGAGATAAGGAGGGGATCTTTTAGAGACTTTCCTCTCTCAAGGCAAACCTCCCAAGTAGAAACTACTACCGCGTGTAATTCGTCGCCACTATCACCGACGTAACCCGTCGCCACCACCACCTTTATGGATCTACACCACATCACTACACCAACCCCACTCCCACCACCGGAATCCTGTGATCTTGGTCGCCTAATACGAAGATTAACTAACCTCTCACGAGTTCACGAATCTCTCTAAACCCATGAATCTCATTTCTAACTGAAGAATTTCGCCACTATTAACTCCCCATATCTTCTCTACGTCACTGTTGTTGCAGGAGGATGGTCAAGTATGAAATAAATATAGAATAAAGATCAGACTGACTTCCCTGTCTCAGCAAATAAATACAAGACTTCCTCCCGTTGTAGTAAGAGAAAGTCAGGATTGAATCCACGAGGAAGCACGTCAGCAATTCTCAGGTAGCAACAGATCTCACAGACAAGCAGCAGAAAGACAGAAATAAAAGCAGAAAAGAAAAAGCAAAACAGAAACAAAAGCAAAGACAGAAAATAGCGAAAGAAAGTAAAGAAAAAAGAAAAGCAGAAACTCACTCGATCTCGACTAAGCCTACTCGAGATCGACAAAGGCAGTGAAGACAGAAACTTCAGAATCAACAACAGAAGCGCAACAGTAACTCGACCTAGACTAAGACCTACTCGAGATCGACTAAGGCTGTACTCGATCTCGACAAGTTTCTCCTCTATCTCGACTAGCACATAGAAAATATAAATCGCAAATTCGAACCCAAAACTCAGATTTCCGACGAAATAAATTCAATATATAAAAGACTTCCAAGGCTAGGGTATCAACACCACAACGATAACCATGCAAAGTAACACATAAAGGCACAAAAGATCATGCTTTCCATCAAAATAACTTTCGTTATTAAAAAATAGGCATATAGAGGATTTCGCATAAACCCTAATTGTTACTAACCCTTTTCACATAATTAACCCAAGTTGCATTAAGATCACTTTCGCTTCAATAACACAAACAAGGATCACCTTCAACTCTCGCAAAAGAATCATGCTCATAGGGATAGAAGACGAATTGCATAACAAAATCTGACCTTTACCGCATCACCTCACATGGCCACCGTCGGGCTCACCCCAGCCCCAGAAGTGGGTGGACTACTCGCTCTTCATCATCAAGAAAGACATCAAATAACAAAAGAAACTAACTTGCATTAAATTAAATAAAGAAAGCTTACAACCCACAAGACAAATCCGCTTTCGCCTTTCCACCTTGCTTGCCACAAACTCTCTCTCTCTATCATACTTACTTGAATTCCATTGTGTCTGAATTGGAATCAGATGCCTAATGCTCAGCCCCTAGGGCTTTATTTATAGCCTTCTATTCCTTGCTAATCAAGGATAGAATCTCCTATCTATATCTAAAATTATATCTTAAATGCTTAATGATAAATAAATTGCTTAAGGGAAATAAATCCTTAAAAGAAAAGATAAATCTAAACTAGGTAATATGTCTTCATGTTGATAGATCTCCCTTCCATAGATAGACTTGATCAAATTTGGATAGAATCTTCGGCCAACTCGACTTTCTTCGTGCCCAAGCAACTCCAAGTCTACTCGGACTGCTCACGTCGACGCGTTTCTGGAATCTGGTCTACTCGATCTCGACAAGGGCTTGTCGATCTCGACTAGGATTCATCGTCGACCGGACTTCTCGGGTGACTCTGCTCGACAGACTCGGATCTGGGTTCCTGGCGCTCGTCGATCTCGACTAGGTCTCCTCGAGATCGACTAGAGTGGTGGTCGAGGATGGCTCTCTGGTGATATCGACTAGGGCTCCTCGGCATCGACTAGGGTGGTGGTCGAGGACTCTTCCTCGGCATGGGCTCGGACAGGCGCTCTGGGCTACTCGACTTCGACAAGGGCTCGTCGAGATCGAGTAGAGTTGCTTGGCATCTTCGTCCTCGGCTTGGCACAGGTTCGTCGACTCCGGGTGTGGTGCTGAGGTGTAGTCGATCTCGACTAGTGGTACTCGAGATCGAGTGGCTCCCGGAGACGAGTTGATCTGGTTCTCGGCTTTGCTCTCAGTCGACAAGGCCTGTGCTCGGACATGTTCGTCGAGATAGAGTAAGGTCTACTCGAGATCGACAAACCTTGGCTCTCAGCTTGATTCGACCGGTTCCGCTGCTTCCTTTGACCTTGGACTTCTGTAGTGGATTTCCGAGCTTTTTCTGACCTTCCTTAGAATTGCTGAAAAATGTCTCGAATTCTGCGAATTTAAACAGAAACTGGTGTAGATTCCATAATTTGCCAGATAAACATCAACTACACAGATTCTGTACTATCTTAGCCCAAATGAATGAAATGTATGCAGAAATTGATATAAACTTAAGTGTAAAACATGGCAGATTCAGCTCACAACAGTCACGTCCTTTCTTTTCATCCACCGATGGCCGCCTCCATCACTACGCCGACCTCCACCACCCCGTCATCGGCAGCTTCGTCAGGGATTACATATGCTAACCCCACCGACTTCCTTAACTTGCAAAGATTTGGTGCCTTGAAACCAAAGTTAACCTTGGTGCCCAAGTTTCAACAAATAAAAATGAATAAAAAAAATTAGAACAAGTTTTTTTTTTATATAGTAGGTGAACAATTGAAGGGGTCTACATAAATTGTAAACCACCTCCATGATCATCCTGAAGGATGATTTTACCAAGATCCCTATTATAAGGGAGAGTAGAGATATTACATATAGCACCATGCTTAGCTATGAAATCAGCAGCCTTATTGGCTTCTCTGTAGCAGTGTTGAAACTTCACTTGCACAAAATTGGTCCTCATTAGCTTGATCTTCTCCAGTTGTCTCAAAATTTCCCAGTTGGATTTGGTTTCACCCCTGATGGCTCGAATCATCACCTGATTATCACTTTCCATGATAACTTTCCTTAGTCCTAGTCTTTGGGCATGATGCAGACCTGTACACACAACTGCAACCTCTGTTTGGAGAACTGTACCTTTATAGATATCCTCATAAAATAAATCGATAACTTGACCATCTGAGTCTCAAATGACCCCTCCCACCTGGCAAATGCCCGTGGGTTTGACAGAGTCATCTACATTAATTTTTGCAGAAAGCCCTTTTTGGTTTATTCCACTTTACCTTACTTCTTTTTCTAGATTAGTGTTTAGTATCATGACCTTCTTCCGAATGATTCCAGGTAGCCATATTCGCAATAATTTTTTGAATAATGCCTGCATGGTTCTCTGGATGTTTATTTTTAAAGATCAAGTTGTTCTTGGTTTCCCAAATTGTTTGCCATAAGAAACACAAATCATCGAAGTGAGGGTTATCCTTTTTCCTTTAAAGAATTTCTATCATGGGCAAATCTTTCTCTCAAGTTAGTAAAATGCTTTTTAGTTATTTTCTCATAGCTTGCGATCAACGTTTTAGTAAAAAATCAGAAAAATGTGTGTGGGGGTATGTGTATGTGTATATGTGTGTGTGAGTGTGTGCATATATATATATTAGAACAAGTTATATTTTACTATATAATTTTTAAAATTTTTAAAATTTATTTTTTTTGTGTTTTTTAAATATGTTATAATAATCATGTAGAAGCTAATTTTTTTTTAATATTAATTGAAGGGTAAAATATTTTTTTGGGGCTAGATGTTGGGGGAAGAGGATTTGCTTCACCCCCTACCCGCTGCCCCCTAAAAAAAAAATGAAAATAAAAGCTTGTACATGTGACAACGTGAGCTCCTTTTTTTTTATTTTAATAGTAGGCAAACAATAGAATGTCCTAGCAACGCAGGGTTCATTCTCGATTATCCTTAATGATAATGTTAATAAGGTCCCCATGCAAGAGGAGAGTTAACAAATTACAGATCTCTCTAGTCTTAGCAATATAATCAGCTATTGCATTTGACTCTCTAAAGCAATATCGGAATTAAATTTTTTCAAAACTTCCTTTCAACAAATTGATCTTCTCAATGGTTCTGCAGATTTCCCAATCGACCTTAGAGCGGCCATTTATTGCCTCTACGACTTTGAGATTGTAGCCTTTAATGATCACCTTTGTTAGTCATTTGTCAATTGCTTGTTGCACTAAGCATAAGGCATCCACTTATGTATGAAGAATAGATCCTTTTCTTCCATTCTGGTGGAATATGTCGATCACCTGGCCCGAACTGTCCATAATGATGCCCCCGACATGACACTCATTAGGGGCCCTAACAGAGTCATCTACATTTACTTTGTAGACCACATTTGGTGTTTTAGTCCACCTAGAGGTTTTCTGTTTTTCTTTGTTACAACTTTTTACTTCCTTCTCTCTAGTCTGGTTCCAGTCCCTAATGTTCTGGAGTATACGGTGAGCAACAGAATTATATGAGCCCCCTTGTGATTGCTAACTTGTTAGTTGTTGTTGCACCTTTTCTGTTAAATTGTTTCGTTAGATGATATTTTAATGTGATATGTTATTTTAGTAATTGTTAAAAAAATTATCATTTACATAATATTTAAATAAAAATAATATCATAATTAATCCAATTTTTTTTAAATATTAATTTTAGGGGTGGGTACAAATCCCGCAAATCCCGGTCCCGTCCCGGTCCCGTCCCGATCCCGGTGGGATTTTGGAAAAAAAAAAGTGAATCCCGTCCCGGGCCCGTCCCGCAAAAATCATGCGGGACGGGACGCGGGACGACCCTTCCCAATCCCGCAAATCCCGTCCCGTCCCGTCCTGCATATAATATAATATAATATAATATAATATAATATAATATAATAATAATAATAATAATAATAATAATAATAATAATAATAATAATAATAATAATAATAATAATAATAATGCTATCAATATATATAATATAGTATAATATACCATGTGTATTACGGAGTATATATAGTACATATATATTTTAGATTCTTGTGTCATGTGTATACATATACTGATATACACACTAATATATATACATCCACTGTAATTCAAGAGGAGGGAAGAGTTTATTATCACAACAACAAGCCCATCTTTCGCATTACAGTGTGTTACACACATATATATACTGTAATGCACACACTGCAGTAACATATATGCACAGATATTATACGTATATATATAGGAACCCATAAAATTTATATAAAAAATTATAGATATATATATGTATTACGTCTTTAAAAATCGCAAAATATACATAAAATTTTATTTGTTTATAATCTTTTTTATTTGAGGGACAAGGCCCGTCCCGTCCCGGTCCCGTCCCGTCCCGCGAGGGACAAGGCCCGTGCGGGATTGGAAAATAAAGAGTAAATCCCATCCCGGTCCCGTCCCGCAAAAATTACGTGGGACGGGACGCGGGACGACCTCCGTCCCGTCCCGTCCCGTCCCGCGCCCACCCCTAATTAATTTAGTTTGCCTTGCCCAAGCCTATGGCTTTGATAGACATATATATGGACCACATTTTTTGCCCCCTTCATTATTTGGGACAGTTTGCAAATTATACATATAAGTTGGCCAAATTAGCAAACTATACAAAGTTTGGTAAAAATTAGCAAACTATACATCCCTTGTGCCCCTCCTATGTGCCCCCTCCTCTCCGGTGTGCCCCATCGTGCCCCCCTCCGCGTCAACAGTTTTTTTTTCCGTGCGTCAGTGCTGACGCCGACGTCGGAAATGTTGACGTCAGCAATGCTGACGTTGTTTACAAGGATGTTGACGCCAACGTCGGATTTTTTTTTCGTGCGTCAGTGTTGACGCTGACGTCGGGAATGCTGACGCTGTTGATATGGACGTCGACACCGCTGACACCATGACATCGAATTTGCTGACGGCGATGTCGGGGATGCTGACGTCGGTAGGGCTGTGCACAATCGGGCATCCGACATGGTATGTCGGATACACGAAACCGATAACACTAAAAATGCCGATCTGAACACGACACGATAAGTACCGGATATCCGACGCGAAAACACGAAACTGTTTCATGTCGGATACCCGTGTAACACGATACGAACCGTTTATGAAAAACTCTTTTTTTCCCTAAATACTGTATCAGTACATTAGAGATGAACATAACAGGTCACCCAAAAAAATAAAAATAAAATAAAGAGATGAACAGAACCCCCCAAACCCTAGAAACCTAAACCAGTGCTGCCGCCAAATCTTCTAAAAATCCATCAAATTCATCCCGATCCCTTGCAAAGACGTCTCAAATCTCCATGAATCTCATCATAGGCTCGAGAATTCCAAGGTTTCGGTGAAAGCCTCCAAAGGCGATTTTTGGGCGATTTCGCTACCCAGCGGCCGCCCTTGTTGGTGTTGGCCCGGTGGTTTCCGGCATGGGGAATAAGAAAAGAAAGACGAAAGGGGCACTGATTGGCAGGGGGAAGAGACTTCGATGTCGATTACCTTAAGCGGCGGCGACTCGGGAAGGTTCAGATCTGAACGTGCACGAGAAGGCGAGCGAGAGCGACTGGACCAGAGCGCCAGATCTGAAGTGAGGCTCAAGAGGGCAGGGCAGCGAGTCGAGAGGCGAGAGCGCAAGAGGCGAGAGAGAGAAAACGAAACGAAGATGAAAGAAGAAGATTGAAGACGCAACATAGTTAAAAAGACAAAATAGGAAAACGAAAGGCCCAAAAAAAAAGGGTTGTCGGGAATCGAACTTGAATCCTCTTGGTTATGTACACACGCGAAAAGAAACCCCAACCAACTGCGCCAACTAAGCATTTTTAATCATTATGACATGTATTTTATTTGAACTATAACAGAATATATTAATATTAAAAAAATTAAAAAAAAACATACCATATCGTGTCGGATATCCCACAAGGGGAATATGCCGATCCGAACACGACACAATTGTTATCGTGTTTTACCGTTTCGTGTCATAATCGTATCATATCTATATCGTTTTGTGTTTTTTCGTATCGTTTTGTTGCGGTTTCGTGTCGTGTCAACCGTGTCGGATTTTTCTGCACAGCCCTAGACGTCGGAGATGCTGACGCCGACACCGGAGACTCCGACAATGCTGACGCGGGAGACGTCAACGATGCTAACACCAGGGATGTTGACGATGCTGACGTCGGAGATCAATATATTTGACGTATTAAGTCATTACTAATTATTTGGGTTTCACAAATCAAATAACATTAGAAATTTTATATAAAATATAAAAGGGGGAAGGCAAATAAACAAAGGAATGTTCTACAAAAACAAATTCAGTATAGAAAGCCATTCCCCTTCTTAGTCTTCTCAAAATTAGTTTGCTGACGCCGACACCGGATACGTCGAATTTGCCGACGATGCTGACGTCCTTCCTCCTCCATCTCTTATATTGCAAAAACGATGTCGGCAAATATATACCTACATAAAAATATGCATAAAAACGATGTCAGCACTAAAAAATACGCATAAAAACGATGTCAGCACTAAAAAACAAACCAAATTTTAAGGATTCAAGCATACATATATACCTACATATATAATATCCAATTAAAAACGATGCCAGCACTAAAAAAATATGCATAAAAACGATGTCAACACTAAAAAATAAGCATAAAAACGATATCAACACATAAAAATGATGTCAACTCCAATTCTCATTAATCTAAGACATGTAAATGAACACAGTGCAGCCAATCCCCTTTGCAAGAGATCAAAGCCAATTCTCATTAATCTAAGACATGTAAATAGTGATTTAATCAGACAAGCAACTGTTGATTCATATTTACACAAAGTTGTTGATTGTTATCTATTAGGCTAATATGTATGTGAGAGCCTAATTTGTGTCAGAGCCTAATTATTTTATTATATAAACAAGCATTAGCAAAGAAACAACAACGACAACGCCAGTAAACAAGTACCTTGTCTTCAGCAAGCAATGGAAGGTGGAGGAGGATCTCAAGAGGCTCTACATCAGCATCCATGACTAGAAACTCAGAGATACCTTTGTTCAATGTTTTGGTGGCTGCAAGCAACACCAATTAGTCAAATACCATGGACTATACCTTGAAAGCAATCTATACCTTGAAAGCAACATGTGACTTGCTTGTATTCTTGATTCTCACATCACTCCTACACAATGGTTGTATGAATAGATTTCGCAGACAACAGTAGCACAGTGATTATATGAATAGATTCCGTAGACAACTTTCAACTTTCAATTGGTGCACCTAGTACAAGAATTCAGTGTCAGCACTTGAAATTAACTAATTCAGCAACAAATCAAATTAAGCCAGTAACCTTGGTGACATCAGAGAACGAAACAATATCAGAGAATGAAACAAGGGGAGGAAGAAGATGACCTAATCGAATTTTGAAGCAACTTTGATGACAACAATTAAGGATCCAGATGCTGTCAGCAATGGAACATTAGGATTTAGGAACAAAATTGAACAAAAACAACACAGACAGGAAAGCGAAAGAAGCGAGAGGAACAAACCTCCATGTGGACAACAATGAGGCCAAAGCCGATAGCAGTGTCCATGAGAGGTTCAAAAATTAATCGGTTCAAGCTTTGGTCATATTGGAAGATTGCACTCGTTCGGTTGTCAGCGCTGATAAAGACGCAAATGCAGGCGAAACATCGGATCAGAAATTGTGTTAAGGACATTGGACTTGGAAGGCGGAGAATCGCAGTGGGGGCGTAGAGAAGCACGACATAGAGGAAAGTAAGGGCGGCGTAGGCGAGAACCGCCACCGATTTCGAAAGTCCTTCAGTAACTTCCATCTCCGGCGTCTGCAAGCAGTGGTGGGTCAGGATTTTTGACTGGAGGTGCGATTCGAAGGCGGATCTGGGAGGAAGATACAGGGGTATGTGCTACAGTTGCGGTGCCACCGGAGAGTAAGGTGAGGAAGAGCGGCGGCGGCGGCGGTTCGGTGGAGCCGTGGAGGAGCGAATCAAATTTCTCGAGTGCCTCTCTCCTCCGATTCAGTGCCTCTCAGATCCAGTGCCACTCTCCTCCGATCCCGATGGCAACAAGCGCTCTCTCCCTCAATCGAATCTCTACGAAGAGAACAACACCGATGAGGACAGACACAGATCTCGGTGAAGCCGCATAGAGCTCGAAGCATATCAATCCATACATCAAATTCATAGCGCTCAGAGATGGAACAAGAAATTAGAGATGGGAGAAAACTTACAAAGCGACTTAGGAATGGGCTTCTTCTTCCTAGTGCGGATCCAGATCCAAGGCGGAATCCAGATCCAGAACATCGATGATGAACAAGAGAGGCAGAAGTGGAACGGTGATTAGGTATTAGGGATTAATTGGCCGGACGTGTATAGTTTCCTAATTTTAACCAAAACTTTTATAGTTTTCTAATTTGGCCGAAAATTAGCGCCTTCAGCGCAAATTTTCTCTCATTATTTTGCCTTGCTATGAGCCTGTTGTCATATTTATCATGAAGGGACAATTTGCAAACTACACCAATAAGGTGGCCAAATTAGCAAACTATACAAAGTTTGGGAAAAATTAGTAAACTATACAACAACCTCAACACACGTTTTTTCGCCAGCGCTGACACGAATTCAGAGATCTGATTTTGATCATCGTAGGTATCGATCGCCGATCTCCTCCTAAATCTCTGTACTATACTCTTCTAACATCTAAACATTACTGAATTGTAGTTTTTATGTCAGCGT
Organism: Persicaria maculosa; assembly: GCA_963922045.1. Classification (NCBI taxonomy): domain Eukaryota; kingdom Viridiplantae; phylum Streptophyta; class Magnoliopsida; order Caryophyllales; family Polygonaceae; genus Persicaria; species Persicaria maculosa. The sequence goes on along the minus strand of OY998255.1, from coordinate 9,088,205 downwards.
TCGTAGAGTTGCTTGACAGTCGTTCGTAGATCTGTGAAATAAACCTGAATTCATGTGTAAATATCGTTTTATATATACTCCCTCCGTTTCCTTATAAGTGACTTTTTACTATTCATGCACGCTTTTTAATGTGCGAAAAACTATATAAACTAATAATTTTTTAAATAATTTTTTTCTATAATCTCATACTTATTAGTGATAAGTATAATATTATTAAAAAAATTTATTAAAATATTAATATTTAATATAGTTTTTACCGTTCTAAAACTACGTGCTGAAATTGAAAAAGTCACTTAAAAGGAAACGGAAGGAGTAATTGCTAAACTCGTTTAGTGTAGATCGTGTAATTAGAACTTCGTTTGTTGTTGTTTGAATATAAATCAGATTAAATCATCGATAATATATAGAATATCAAGTTCTTCATCGATCTGCTTCGTTAATAGATACTCGATCTGTCAATATAACGAAAGTTCAATCGTAATTAGTCTATGCAATGTTATAAATTTGTTTGTTCAATGAATTCGAACTGTTGTGCTTGAATGAATTGAAAGGAAATCATTGTATGATTTGTTCTACATATATCTGTTTAATTTTTGGATTCGTTTTATAATGCTGACAGTATTTGAGATTTCTTAAATAAATAACATGTATCTAACTTTGATCTATCATGCTGACACGGAATCAAAAGTAAAAAATTGTATGTTGTATTATACATCAATCTGTGTCATTTATCTATTAATGTATTTGGTGCTGACAGTAACTCATTGTACTTGTTTGTATATTGTGTGTAATTAATTGATAGGTCAAACATAAATGGAACCTCATGTGATTACAGTAGTATATGGTGGATCATGGGTATTTGCTGACACATGCATGGAATTCATTGGAAATACAACATCAAACGTGTTTATGCTATATGATTCAACCACACTACATGACTTGAAGAGAAAAGTGTGCACTAGATTCAATGTAGACAATGCGCTTGAATTGCAGTTTAGTCATTTGCACCCATACAAAATGCTGAAAGCCCCACTTACAGTTGATTGTGACGCCGATTTGAAAGAATTCCTCGATATATCAGCACTAGATGGTGTAAACTGTGCTGTTGAGTTGTGTGTCAGCATACATGCACAACCACCTACAATTCTTGACACAGATGATAGGGAAAGTAGGAAATCAGTTGGATTGATTGAGTATGTCATGGACGAAAATCAATTGATTGCTGATACATAAATGCAGACTGTGGCGTCAGATGATATGGATGATGATATGGATGATGATAATGACATTGATTATGATGCCGACACCTGGAGAAGCCTGCATTCTTCAATGCGCAGTAGAGATAAAACACTAGAAGATTACAAGGATGACAGCTCTAGCATGAGTAGTTTCAACAATACCTCATCCAACATAATGTACATTGGGAGAATCTTTGAATCAAAGCAGGAAATAAAGGATGCTTTACGTATATTATCAGTGACAGAAATATTTGGGTATCAAGTAAAAAGATCAGAACCCAAGTATTTTAGGGCGCATTGCGTGGATAATAGCTGCAGATGGAAGTTACACGTAAATACTATTTCTCACACTTGCTACGATGTGTCAGCGTACAATAATGTGCACACATGCACATGGGATGTGAGAACAAAAAATTGCATGAAAGCACCTTTCTCGGTGATTGCAAGCATCATCCAGCTAATGTAAGTGTGTGTATGTCATCAAAATAAGTCTCAATTCACGTATCACATTATTCATTCTAATGTATACCTAATTACAGTGTCAACAGCGGGTACAATCCAAAGCAGATAATGGATAAAATGAGAACGGAAAAAAATGCCCATTAGTTATTGGATAGCGTGGCGGTCAAGGAAAATTGCACAAGAAAATGACAAAGGGTCAACGGAATCAAATTTTGCTGACTTGCCATTATTTTGCCACATGATTATGGAGAAAAATGATGGAACTGTGGCATTGATGTCAACAGATAATGATGAAAGGTTTAAATACTTGTTTTTATCATTTGGACAGTGCATTCGGGCCTTCCCTATGTTGAAAAAGGTATGAAATTATTAGTGTCAGCACAAAGTCTACTTACACACTTTTGAATGTATCATTGTCATCACACAAATTATAATCATTATTTTACAGGTTGTTGTTATTGATGGAACATTTTTAACTGGGAAATACAAAGGAACATTGCTTGGAGCAGTAGCACAAGATGCAAACAGAAATATTTTCCCCCTTGCATTTGGCATTGCTGACACAGAAAATAACAGCTCTTGGGAATGGTTTTTTCCCCAGCTATTGAAGGTTGTTCCTCCATCAAATGATTTAGTGTTCGTGTATGATAGACATGTCAGCATTTCAAGAGCAATTGGCTTGGTTTACCCCAGTGCACATCACTGCATATGTAGATGGCACATGGAACAAAACATCAGAAGCACCTTCAAGAAAAGATACTTAGCAAATTGGTTCAACAAAACAGCAGATAGTTACACTACTGGGGAATTCGACAAATATTTTGACCGCATAAAGGAAAGCTACCCCCAAGATATCGAAATATTTACTGTCAGCAAGAGTAAATAGGTGGGCTAGAGCACATTCAACATGCACCAGATACAACATGATGACATCTAATAATGCAGAAAGCATAAATGCCATTTTCAAGGGGAAGAAGAATTATCCTATTGTTGCATTGTTGAATTTTGCTAGAGAAAAACTCACAACATGGTTCCAAGAGCGTAGAGAAAAGGCATCCAAACATGAGGACAGATTGCCACCAGCAATACTTGATCTGATTAAGAACCTACAAGATGAAGCTGGAGCATACAAGGTTCAGAGGATGGATGAATATAAATTTGAAGTAAAAGGGCAAGTGTCTCATGCAATGGTAGACCTCTCGGCAAATACATGCACTTGCAAGTTTTTCGATATAGAGAAGATCCCATGTGTTCATGCTCTTTCAGCCATCATAAAAATAAAGGCAAATGTATCAGACTTTGTTGCCAGTTTTTACCCAACTGATGCTTGAAAATTGGTATATGATGAACAATATACCCAGTGCTGACAGACGATGAATCAGGCGTGCCTGAAGTAATAAGATCTATAAAGTGTTACCCTTCTGTTGTTAGGAGGGGACCAGGAAGACCTCCATCTAAGAGAAAGGTGTCTGCGTGTGAGCTAAAGAGGAGACTTAAGTACTCAAGGTGATGGTGTCAACATTGCTCACTCCGGCTCGCTTTATATCGTAGACTTCTAAGATACAAGATTTAGAACCGCCAACTGATATACATTGCATACAATAAACCTGTTTTGTTTAGGATTTACTTTTTTATAGTATACCTAAAAACATGTCAGCATATACCTCCCATTGTGGACAATGCTGACATGGATACATTGCCATATGTTTCAAAACATTGAATGCCCTTTGTTTCAACATTACGTATGTCATATTGGATTTTAGACATTATATGTGATTGGAGACTATATCAAACTCGATCTAATATAAAAAGCCAGATTCTTAATTCGGAATAATTACTTTAACACTACAAAATACATACATTCAACATACGCAAACGATGTAACATGGAAACAATTAATATCCAACTAAGTATTGTCATATCCAACTACATATCCATAGTATGTGACTAACATCATAACCTACAATGTCACTTAAACTATTACATGATATTTCAAACTATGAAGCTCCAAGTCTCCTTGATCAAGTCTGAACAAATAAGCTCTCTATAGCAGAATAGCTTCTCATTTGTGATTGTTGTGACATCTCCACCAAATACAACAACCTCAATTGCTTTCACTGTGACCACCCACAAGCACTTCTACACACACTCACACAATAGACAAACAGGGATGTATCCACAAATGATAAATAGAAAATAAATGTATGTTAGCAATTAGTATAAAAGTTGGGTAAGAATACAAACCAAGATTTATCATGGACCATCCCAGGAACCTTCCTCAACTCAAATGGTGTAGAGCTAAAGTTTTCATATATTCCACACTTCCCCAAGTGTATAGGAAGCCAATGAGCAATTGGCTGTAGTTCTGCATCTAGTACACCCTTACCAACGCCGTAGACATTGTAGTCATACACATTGATCACCTTCTTATCAATTATGATCTCTAAAGCAACCCAATGCTTGTTGATAATGTTGAAGGGTGTGTAAATCTTATTTGCAGACGCCCATGCCTTACCATACTTGTCAGGGTAAAGACCCAGGAAATAACTCGCAATCATTGTTGACACAGCCAAATCTACTTCATACGATTCAACATTAGATGGCATATATTTCTGGTAGAACACCCAATCAAGAACAACACAATCTGCATACTTGTCAGCTTCCTCATGAATCCTCTTCCTCAAATGGTACAAACCTGCTTCAATATGCTACAACACAAAATAACAAACTACTGTCAGCACTAAATATACATCAACAAATATCAATAAATGAAAAACAGAAGACAAGCAACAAAAAAAATGAAATATAATTGCTGCCAGCATACTTACCGAACAGTCCAACCACATGTCCTTGTTTAAAATTGGTTTAAAAAACGATTTATCAACCCGTCCGGAAGCAATGATGACAAAAAAATCCCTGAAAACAAGCAAAAATTATGAATTAAACACAAGATAGCAGGAGGTGTCAGCACAAGACGGTTCATGATTATATAACGAGTAAAAAATAAAAAAATACCGTTTACTCCTCATAGTTTTGTACATAAAATCATGATTAGCTTCAGTTAACAATGACTTCTTCGGATTGTGCTTTGGCCACCTCCCTTTCTTTTCCTGCTCAAATAGACTCGTCAAGAACTACTATAGGATCCTTTCTGTACGCAACCCAGTCACTGACTACGAGCAATTCATCCATGTCAGCATCATCATCGCCTTCAGCGGAATCCAAGTTGATAGTTCGTGATGGCACAATGGTAGCAGGTGCAGTTACTGCAACATTAGCCTTCTCATCCCCATCCCCCCGTCACCTGATGGGATAACAACATCCTTGACATCAACACCTACAAGAGCCTCCTTACAATCTTCATTAGTGGACTTCACCACCATGTCAGCTTCTACATCCTCACCATCATTTATGGCTTTAATACCTTCACCAGTACTCTTCAAGCCCATGTCAGCATCTTCATGAAGTCCATCATTACTGTCCTTAAACTCTCCACCTCTTGTCTCCATGGACATCAAATCAGAATCACGACCTAGATCAACCGCAAAGTGAACTGACTTTGACTCTAATGTCCTATGTCCTTCAACTAATGTGACATGAATGATAGTCTTTGGAACTACAACATCAACCGTCAATTGTTGGGCTTCATCTCCCTCATCACCACGAACAGGTGTCTTAAATTGTTTACATTCTTCAGGTGCATCCAACTCAGCTTCCTCCTCAGCCAGAACGTCCTCAAGGATCACACCCATCTTGATTTCAGCAACAACATCATTCACAATCTTACTACTTGGTTGATCAATGTTGACAGATGACTGTGACCTTGCAACAATAGATTCATGCAGTGTGAACCTATTCTCAAGTGAGAGTTATACTTATCCATCAGGTATGTAACCATCCCAACAATTTCAACCGCCCTATCAACACGGGAAGCCAACTCATCTACACGTGCAGGCAGCTCTTCAAGCTTTTCAATCCTCCTGAGTAAGTCATCTACACGTGCAGGCAGCTCTTCAAGCTTTTGAATCCTTTTAATTAAATAATGTACCCAAACTGGGGTGGAATTAGCGTTAGCGTTACCACCAACAAATGAACCAGCAACACCATCGCCCTTTACATTTGCATCTTTAGCAACACCATCCCATTTTGCATCTTTAGGATGCTCATCACACACTCCCTGCTGGTTGTCATCACAATCAACCTTGTCTCTATTACCAATTGTCTCCAGGGTGTCATCACCATTAGTGTCATCATTTTGGCCATCACCACCAACCTCGTCATCAACTATCTTCATTGCACCAGCTATGTCATCATCACCACCATCCATTCCTTTATTCAAAAGTAAAAGAGCAGCCAATGGGGAAACAGTTGCAGAATCAACATTGATGTCATCACCCCCTTGACTGCCATCATGTTGATCATCATGGGGGTCATCATTCTCTGAGTCAGCATGAGCCTAACCTTGCACCTCAATAAAAGGTACAATCACTTTACACACATCATTCACAACTTCAACAGGAGATAACAACACATCAAGGGGGGCTTTGGGTATGGAGGAAGACTTCTTTGAAGGGCTACTGTTGTATGCAATGGTACGTTTCTCTGTACTTTCCATAGACTTCTTCCTCTTTTGGAAAACAAACTGAATAGGTCTATCCTCATCAGATGTATCGTAAGCATATCCACCTTGGTCATCTTTTTCTGCCTGAACAACATCATCTTCTCTATCAACACCACATTTCTTGGAAACCTTGTATGCATTCACTGTGGTTGTATCTGTGTCAGCATAAGGAATCATATCTCTCTTAGGTTCCTCACTTCTCTTAAATTCAGCAGCCTTCTTTCTAATCCTCCCAGCCTTCCTCCTGATTGATTTCTTAACTTCTATGTCAGCATGAGGGCTGGTTCGTGGGGGACCACTAGAACGACTTCTCCTCACATCGACTCTCTTCACCTGGATCTCAGTAGATGGACTTTTCTGCTTCTTCTTAGAAGGCTTTTCTGTGTCAACGTGTTTCCTCTTTTTTCCTATTCGTTCGCTTCTCTATGTCATCAGGTTTCTCCCCTTCCTCTCCTCCAACAAATCCATACTCAAGAGTCAGGAATGATTCAATCTCTGAACCATCATTGCGTAGAAACTTGTTTTCATATGCATACTTATGCATACGCCAGCAATCATACAGAATATCAGTTGGTGGTTGAGAAAACACAGGATCACCAACACAATCAAATACATCGTCAGCGTCTTCATCAATATAACCCATACATGGTGTTCTTGCAAACTCTCTGTAGTTTGGGAACATCGGTGTCTATCATGCACATCAAAAAAATAAAAATAAGAAACACATGTATATAAGAACCTAGGTTTGAAATCACAACTCATATATTTATCTTACTAAGTCACCATCAAATAGCTCGTCAGCTTCATCATAAGTATGCCTATCCTTACAAACCTAATGAAAAGAATGAGGATCTTTATCATTCATCTTCAAATTACAGTCAAACTTATCAGACAACGCTGGGAAAGCTTCACGTGCCTTGGTGTGTAAGTAATCTCTCACTCGGACTCCTCCTCGATCTCGACTCGGATTCGCTTCTGGGATGTACTCGACATCGACTGGATCTTGGCTCCTGGTCAAATCTTCATTCGATCTCTGGTGTCTTGGTCGATTTCTAGTAAAAAGTGGTTGACATCAAGTAGGTTTAGTCGACTTCGAGTATGTCTGTCAGCTTTCAGCATTCTGCTCTGTCTTGAAACACACTTTCCCGAGTCCTCATTCGTCCGATTGACACATTTGAATATGCATTGGAAAGCTCTTTTCGAGGGCTACAACTCTTATGAAGACATCAAAACTTGATTAAGAATGATGAACGGTGAAAGTGGCTTTTTTCCAGCTGCACCATCCTATGTGAAGGTTCGATAATATAAAACAATGTAATATAGAAATACTCTAGAAGGGGAGTTGAATAGAGTATGCCCGTTTTTCGCAGAAAGTCTCAAGACTTTTGGAGCTCGTATAAAACCCTTTGAGATTAACCTGAATCACAAAGTTAGACAATCGAACCAAGTGCGGAAATAAGGTAAAGCAATAAGTAAAGGACACGAGTAATTGTTTACGAGGTTCAGCACGAACTTGGCCTACGTCCCCGCCTAGGGTTCTTCCACAACCCTAGGATTCAAAAGGCATTATTGATTCGCTTAGCTTAGGATCCTAATAGCTCACCGAGAAGCCTCTCTCCTATACAATTGCAATCTAGTCAACTCACGTTCCCTTGGAGTCCTAGACCAATCTAGAAGAACCCCACCTCTCTCAGCTATCTAGTACAATCCTCTTACTCTCACAAATCAATAGCCAAGTGCAACTTCCCGAGTTATAAACTCTCGAGTAACACTATAAATGAATATATCCTATAAGCTCACAGTGACTCTCAAAGGCTTTGAAATAAACAACAAACTCTTGAGCGCTAGCAGAGAGACACTTTGGAAGACAGATCTCGCTTGAATGAATGAAAGCTTGTGTAGCACTTGTATATACTGTCTTCTTCTTTCTTTCCTTTATATAGAAGTGGAATGGCGCCTAAGGATCTTCACCAACGGCTCTTTCGAATCAGGCTTTGATCTTGGATCTTCTATTTATGGATACTCCGAAGCCATGATCCTCTTTGAATAAGATCTCCTCAATATGCGCCAAAGGAAAGATATATAAACTCGAAATACTTCCTGAAAGATTAGTCATACATGTATATATATAATATAAAGGAAGTATATATTAAGATTTAAATAATATTCGGACAAATAAGATAGGTTTTGTATTTCATCAACTGTTAATGCTCCAAGGCCTTTGACACAAACATCCTGTCAAAGCCTTTGAAACATTTATTCCAATTTTCATCAAGGGAGGGAGTTATCAATCTCCCCCTTGATGAAAGACAAAACCTGTGCATCCCTACAACTTAGTCAAGCATAGATAATAAAATAGAAATCGGACTAAGTACCTGCAAGGGTTAGACAAATGTTGGATCAAATTTTTAAAGCATGCAAAAACCATCCAACCGAAAACCATAATTCAAAAACCAAGGTCTTCCAAGACCTTTAAGCAGAGGTTTTCAAAGTCTAAACACCACAGATCATCTCCCCCTTTTTGTCTTTCAACAAAGGGCGGAGGTAAAACAGTCACCAAAATAGTTACCAAGAGTTTTGAAAACGTTTCCAAAAACCAGCAATGTACCAAGTTTCAGGGGTGGGATAGGGTGGTTTAGGGTTTAGGCTTAGTCATCCGGAGCATCATCAGTGAGCCTCGTCCACAGTCCTTCCAGCATCTTGGAAATCCCGCTCATCTCCGTCATCATCTCCTTCTGCAGCTCCTTAATATCCAGGCGAACTTCCTCCAAGCCCAACTCTAGGTTGTCCATGCGTTCATCGAAAGCTGGAGCAGTGGGAAAGGCTTTTGAAGGAGTGGCAAGACTCAAGGTCCCTTGGGGAGACCGAGTGATGCCAATCTTTTCAAGGCCCTTAGAGTCGAACTTACCCGTATGACACAACTGTTCTTCATTTTTTACATCAATTCCAGAAGCTTTGAAGATAGGGGTCAAAAGGGTAGCAAAGGGGAGGGGAGAGCCTTTTCTAGCTTTTCTGGCATGAGCCATGGTTCCAAGGATAGTGTTAGCCAGATCAAGATCAAGGCCATTTAAGATGCGGTAGAGCAGGACCATAGCATTATTGGTAAGGAGTGAGCCAGAGTTAAGACGGGGTAAGAGGCATCGAACAATGATGTTAAAAATTATTTTTGCCTCAAGGGTTAGGGATGAGTGGGTGAGTTGCTTTGAGGTGCTGTTGGATGCTTCGGGTAGGAGATACTTGGCTCGGGCAAGGATGATGCAATTCTCTTTTGAGGGGTGTATGTCAGCGGGTGGAACAGGGGTAGGTAAGCCAAGGAAATCTGCAAAATCATTGGAGTTAAGAGAGATTCTAACCCCTTTGACAACAGACTCCAAAGACCAACCATTGGTGTCATTTTTGGCTTTTAGGTTAATGTAAAACAGACGGGTAAGCTGGGGGTAGTAGACAGTTTCAAGGTTAAGAAGGGTCCAGGCTGGAGATTTTTTGAGGAGCTCAATGCATGGTAACTTCAAAGCTTCAAAGAACTCAAAATCCAAAAAATCAGAACAGCTAATCTTACGAGTTCTAAACTCGTCCACCCACTTACCAGCAGTCTCAGCATCTTGAAACCAAGAGGAGGGCAAGGATTGATTTACCTGGATATAGGCCGGGGGGTCTGCATTCTTTCTGTGAGCAACTGTTGGAGCAGCTCTCTTGACAGGCGCTACAAGACTCTTGACAGTGCCCTTCCTGGTACGCTTGGGGGATGAAGGCTTGACAGCAGCAGGGGCTTTCCGCTTCTTCGGAGACGGGGGAGGAGGAGGAGAAGGAGAGGGAGATTCTTCCTCCTCTTCCTCAGACCCCGAGTCCTCACCGAACCCCGCTTCATCTCCTTCAGGTTCCTCGTCCTCTCCAGATCCCTCTTGCTCTTCTTCGTCTTCCTCAGGCTCCTCCTCAGATGGAACCTCCTCGGCTTCGGCTTCCTTCCGAATCCGCTCAGCTTCTTCCTCGGCCAGTTTCCTAGCAAGCTCAGCCTCCTCATCGACCTTTTTCTTTCTCAAGGCTTCCTCCTCGGCTTCCTTTGCAGCATCCCTTTCCAGAAGAGCGTCGAGATCTTCTTCCTCCTCTTCCTCGTCCACTTCCTTAGCCAAAATCTTCCTCTTTCCTTTCTGTTTAGCACTGATCGGCTTCTTAGCAGAGCGCTTTTGAGAGCCCTTGGGAACAATGGCCGTGCTCTCAGCGATGGTGCTCTGGACGACAGTTGGAACGATGGCTTGAGGAGCGGGTTCAGGTGTGGGAGAGGTAGCGGTGGCCTGACGTCCCTTGGGGGTGGCGCCAAGTCTTTTAGGTGTGACAGCTTTCTTGGTTTTGGGTGCCATGGAGGAAATTGGCTTGGGTTTTCTTAGAACAGATGAGGGGTTGAAGAGGGAGAAGGGGAAGGGGTTTGGATTAGTTTTGAGTGTGGGTTGTAATCGGGTGCAGGATTTGGTTTAAGTAGAGGGAGTGATGGGACGGGTTTAGAGTTCCAAGGAAAGAAATCATCACATTGCTGATTTGAAAGGTTTCAAATTCAAATTTCAAATGTTCCATTAAAATCGGACTGAAAAACCGTGTGATTTAGTTCCAAAATAAAAAATCTTAACGGTTATGGAAATCACAGAAATAGGCAATTTTGAAATTCAGTAAAAATATAATTGATTAAATATCTAAAAAGATATTAACCAAAAATATATGATCCGATATATATACTCCACCATTTAGTTCATACACCTTGACATAGATCTCAAGGGTCTTGACACTAAGTAGAATTTATCTTTCGTAAAGGGAATGCTCCCCCTACGAAAGTGCATCCTTGTTAAGCATCCCAATCTCTCATCTTATGAAGGTGAACCTGTCCTCTGCCAAAGGCTTAGTAAAAATGTCATCCCATTGATAATCAGTAGAAATAAAGGATATGGACACATCACCTTTTTCAACATGGTCTCTAATGAAATGATGTCTCACATCAATATGTTTGGTCCTTGAATGCTGAACAGGATTCTTAGTGATGGATATGGCACTTGTATTGTCACACTTAATTGGGATACCTTTGAGGTTGATGCCAAGATCTCGCATTTGTTGAGCTATCCAAAGGATTTGGGAGCAACAGGCTCCAGCTGCAATGTATTCGGCTTCTGCAGTGGATAGAGCAACTGAGTTTTGCTTCTTTGAGTGCCAACTGATCAAAGATGCTCCTAAGAATTGGCAACATCCTGATGTGCTCTTCCTATCCACCTTATAGCCTGCAAAATCTGCATCAGAATATCCAATTAAAGTGAAATCCTTTTGCTTTGGGTACCATAGTCCAAGCTCCTTAGTGCCATTGAGATATCGAAAGATCCTCTTCACAGCCATGAGGTGAGATTCTTTAGGATCAGCTTGAAACCTAGCACACATGCAAACACTAAACATGATGTCAGGTCTACTAGCCGTGAGATATAATAAAGATCCAATCATTCCTCGATACTCCTTTTGATTGACACTTGTTCCAGTCTTGTCTTGATCTAAAGACAATGTTGAGCTCATGGGAGTCTTGGCTGCCTTGGATTGATCCATCTTGAACTTCTTCAAGAGATCCTTAGTGTACTTGCTTTGGTTGACAAAGATCCCTTTCTTGGATTGATGAACTTGTAATCCCAAAAAGAAGTCGAGTTCACCCATCAAGCTCATCTCAAATTCACTGCACATGATGTCAGAAAATTCCTTCCTCTTGATTGTAGCCTTGAGCAACAAGCCTTGCCTTGTTCCTCACAATCTTACCATTCTCATCTAGCTTGTTTCGAAATACCCATCGTGTGCCAATGACTGATTGATGCTTTGGCCTAGGCTTCAAGGTCCAGACTTTGTTTCTTTCAAATTCGTTAAGCTCACTTTGCATAGCAATGATCCAGTCTGGCTCCTGAAGTGCCTCATCTACCTTCTTTGGCTCAATAAGAGAAACAAACGCGTGAAAAGCACAAAGATCTTTAAGTTTAGAACGAGTTTGAACATTAGAAGTAGGGTCAGAGATGATATCCTTTAAAGAGTGTGAAGAGGAGTATTTGAATTTCCTTTTGCTAGTCTCAGCTCCTTGATTCGTCACACTTGTAGGATTGACTTGTAGTACATCTGACTTCGTGGTCCTATTAGGTTCAGTTACAGCAGTTTCTGACGTCTCAACACTGTTGGATTGGACACCAAGGGCTTTGGATGAATCTTCAACACCTTGGGCCAATTCTTTAGTGTTAAGAATCGGTTCCTGCATGTTTCTCTTCTCTGTGTTCTTGGTAACAGCAGCATCACCTTCCTCGTTCTCTTCATGGATGTTAAGATCTATATCTGCAACACTTTCACTCAAAGCACCGTCATTGCATTAAACAAAAATAACATGTATACTTTATTCAACTACCTGGGTCCTTTTATTAAAGATTCTATAAGCTTTGCTACTCGTGGAGTAGCCAAGAAATATACCTTCATCACTACGCGCATCAAATTTCCCAAGGTTATCTTTTCCATTGTTATGAACAAAACAAGTACAGCCAAAGGGTTTAAAGTAAGATATAAGAGGTTTGCGGCCTTTGAAAAGTTCATAAGGAGTTTTCTTTAAGATGGAACGGAAAAGACAACGATTCAAAATGTAATTAGCTGTGTTAACAGCTTCAGCCCAATAGGTTTTAGGTAATGCATTTTCGAAAAGCATAGTCCTGGCCATATCCTCTAAGGTGCGGTTCTTGCGTTCCACAACCCCGTTTTGTTGAGGTGTCCGAGGAGCAGAAAAGTTATGGGAGATGCCATATTTAGCACAAAACAAATCAAACTGAAGTTGATCAAACTCCCTACCATGATCACTTCGAATTGACACTATGGGCTCGTTTCTTAAAGGTTGCAACTCCTTACAAAGTTTTGAAAACTCAAATAAGGCCTCTGATTTTTCTTTCAAAAATGAAACCCAAGTATATCTTGAAAAATCATCGACAACAACTAGCATGTACTTTTTACCATTGGGAGATTTGACTCGCATGGGACCACATAAATCCATATGTAAAAGTTCAAGGGGTCTAGAAGAACTTACAACCTTTTTGGGTTTGAAAGAGCTACGTGTTTGTTTACCTCGTGTGCATGCATTGCACATGTCAATACCTTTGAAGTCCATCTCAGGTAGCCCTCTTACAAGCCCTTTGGACACAAGCTTCTGTAGTGTATGTGGACTCACATGACCGAGTCTCCTGTGCCAGAGCTTTGGATCGTCCGTCAAAGCCTTTAGACAGGTTAAGCTTCCTTGTGCCACTTGATCAGCATTTACGGCGTATATGTTGTTGTAACGATATGCAGTTAATATAACTTAACCTGTATCATCTCTGCACACTATACATCTTTTCTTGTTAAATCTGACATTGTTGCCACTATCACATAATTGAGAGACACTAAGCAAATTATACTTTAAACCATTAACAAGATAGACATTTTTAATACTATGGCTGGAATCACTTCCAACACTACCAATACCAACGATGTCACATTTTCCTTTGTCACCAAGAGTGATTGTTCCCGTGGATTGCTCCTTTAGATCATGAAAGAGAGAACTCTTCCCACTCATATGCCTCGAGCATCCACTATCAATAATCCATTTGTGTTCTTTCACCTTGGTGATCTCCTGCAAGACAAACATCAACCTTTGTGGCTAGACCAATAAGCAAATTTGGATCCATTGTTGGGGTAAACCATATTTGGTAAAATAGTGCCTTTTGGAACCCAAACTTGTGTTATCCGTTCTTTTCTCAAATGAACAGGAAATGTATTGCGAATAATATAAGGATCCTTTCTTCTATAGGGGCAGGTCTCTTTTACATGTCCCTTTCTAGCACAATGGTGACATATATGAGAGGTTCTGCTTCCTTTTGCCTTTACAAAAGTGGTAATGTGTTGCTTCTTTAAAAACTTTGGATTGTAACCAATACCACTTTTGTTTAGAGAGCTTTGTTGCTCACCCAACATCCTATCGAGAGTACTTTTGGATTTGGTAAAGCTTATGAGGGCTGTCTGTTGGTCTTGAATCTTATTACTCAGGGAGATCTTATCGTTCTCTAAGTCATGATGCTCATTTCTTAGAGAGGAGAGATCTTGCTTGAGTTCAGATTTCTCTGAGTCAAGCGTCTTGACTTTAATGTCAAGACCTGAATAAGAAGCTTCAAGACTTTTGACCCTCATAAACAGATCCTCAATAGTTCTTTCCTGGTCCACAGTTCTCTTAATAAGGATGTTAGTTTGGGCAATAAGCTTCTCTTCATTGGCAATCATATTGGAAAGGAATTCCGATAATACCTCTTTTGGACTTTCCATAAGTTCTTTTACAGTAGCTTCAAGCTTTTCATCGAGGGATTCATCTTCTGAGGCCATAAGACAAATGTTGGCCTTCTCATCGTCGGAGTCAGAGTCGGAATCACTCCAAGTTGCCACCATGGCTTTCTTCTTCCATTTGTCACCTTTCTTAGGCTGGCTCTTTGTCTTTTGAGGGCAGTCCTTCACAAGATGATCTGTTTCACCACATTCAAAACAAGACAACAGTTTAGTCTTCTTTTCATACTTGTTGTATTGAGGCTTACCTCGAAATTTTGAAGACTCTGATCCATCCTTGTTGTTGAATTGCTTCTTCATTTTGAGAATTCTAGCAAGGCCTCTTGTGATAAGAGCAAAAGGATCATCCTCATCGTCATCCTCATCTTCGGAATCAGATCCATCCTTGGGCTCATCCTTCTTAGACTTGAGTGCCAAGTTCTTAGTGCTAGCTGGAAGTTCTCCATCGTCTTCATTAAGAATCATCTCATGCGTGATCAGCTTTCCAAGAAGGTCATCAAGGGGTAGAGTGGTGAGGTCATGGGCTTCCTCTATAGCTGTTACTTTTGGACCCCATTTCTCCTTTGGAAGGCACCTCAGTATCTTCCTCACTTTCTCAACGTTGGTAAAGCTCTTGCCGAGAGAGTCAAGGTTGTTGGTGATTTCTGTGAAACGTGTGAACATGGCCTTGATTGACTCATCAGACTTCATCTTGAAGAGCTCATACTTTCGAAGGAAGATGCTGATCTTGGTGTCTTTCACTTGGCTTGTTCCTTCATAGGTGATGACCAACTTGTCCCAAATCTCTTTAGCTGACCTACAAGATGAAATACGGTTAAACTCATCAGTGCTAAGACCACAATAAAGTAAGTTAATAGCCCTGTAGTTTTTGGAGATGGTTTCAAGATCTGCTTGGTTGTATTCAGACTCCTTCTTTGCAACTTTGGTATCGTTTGGTCCATCTTTCTCTGGAATCTTCGGACCATTCTCTATGATGTTCCAAAGCTCTAGATCTTGGTCTATGATGAACATCTTCATCAAAGATCTCCAGTGGACAAAGTTGTTTCCTACAAAGAGTGGTGGTCTGCTTGTGTACCTTCCCTGTGCAAATCCTCCGCTTGCTTCACCAGACATGATCGAAAACTCACAAGATTGTTAGATCAAAAACAGTGAGTAAAGCTCTGATACCTATTGAAGGTTCGATAATATAAAACAATGTAATATAGAAATACTCTAGAAGGGGGGTTGAATAGAGTATGCCCGTTTTTCGCAGAAAGTCTCAAGACTTTTGGAGCTCGTATAAAACCCTTTGAGATTAACCTGAATCACAAAGTTAGACAATCGAACCAAGTGCGGAAATAAGGTAAAGCAATAAGTAAAGGACACGAGTAATTGTTTACGAGGTTCAGCACGAACTTGGCCTACGTCCCCGCCTAGGGTTCTTCCACAACCCTAGGATTCAAAAGGCATTATTGATTCGCTTAGCTTAGGATCCTAATAGCTCACCGAGAAGCCTCTCTCCTATACAATTGCAATCTAGTCAACTCACGTTCCCTTGGAGTCCTAGACCAATCTAGAAGAGCCCCACCTCTCTCAGCTATCTAGTACAATCCTCTTACTCTCACAAATCAATAGCCAAGTGCAACTTCCCGAGTTATAAACTCTCGAGTAACACTATAAATGAATATATCCTATAAGCTCACAGTGACTCTCAAAGGCTTTGAAATAAACAACAAACTCTTGAGCGCTAGCAGAGAGACACTTTGGAAGACAGATCTCGCTTGAATGAATGAAAGCTTGTGTAGCACTTGTATATACTGTCTTCTTCTTTCTTTCCTTTATATAGAAGTGGAATGGCGCCTAAGGATCTTCAACAACGGCTCTTTCGAATCAGGCTTTGATCTTGGATCTTCTATTTATGGATACTCCGAAGCCATGATCCTCTTTGAATAAGATCTCCTCAATATGCGCCAAAGGAAAGATATATAAACTCGAAATACTTCCTGAAAGATTAGTCATACATGTATATATATAATATAAAGGAAGTATATATTAAGATTTAAATAATATTCGGACAAATAAGATAGGTTTTGTATTTCATCAACTGTTAATGCTCCAAGGCCTTTGACACAAACATCATGTCAAAGCCTTTGAAACATTTATTCCAATTTTCATCAAGGGAGGGAGTTATCACTATACTCTTCCTTAGCTTCTCCAATGTCTTCATGACTTTGCTTTAAGATCCAAAGTGCGTCCGATTTCTGCGAAATTAAACAGAAACTTGTGTAGACCTCCATATATTGCAAATAAACATAAACTACACAAATCTCATGCTTTCCCAATATAAAAGTATAAAATATAGACAGAAATCGAAGAAAAAGTAGATGCAAAACATGGCAAATTGAGCGCACATCAATGAGCAAAAGAAGAAGAGCTAGGGTTAGAATGTAACTCCCTTTGTTGAATTCCCTCCCTTAATTATTGAGTTTGTGAGCTTCCTGCTTCACTTGATTTTTCTTGAGAACTTGCAGATGCCACAACAGGCTCGATGTTCTCATTTGGTTCAGTCCCCTCTTAGAGGGGGTTGAGAAGAGGAATCATTGCTAGATGTTGTAGGACTTTATTGACCAACATCAAACTCTTCCTCCCCATCCACCGGAGGAAGGTCATTCTTATTATAGAAGTGTCTAGGTGGGAAGACATCTTCTTGTCCTGTATCTCCATTGGTGTTCACGTGCTGAAGAGAAGAAGTTAGTACTGTTTTGAAAGGAAATTCAGACTCATTGAATGTCACACTCATAGAGATGACAACATTGTAGCCATGAGACTGTATAAGGAGGATCTTATATCCTTTTACACCATGTGGATACCCTAACATGACCCCCTTTTGAGCCTTTAGGTGTAATTTACCTTGTGAGACATGTGGGTAAGCTGCACAACCAAATGGCCTATGATAGGTCATGTTGGGTATCTTCCTTGTCCACATCTCCTGTGGTGTTTTGAATTGCACCACAGAAGATAGGGATCTGATGATGAGATAGGTTGCTGTTGTAACAACCTCTCCCCACAAGGAGTGTTTTAAACCAGAACTAACAAGCATGTATCTAGCTTTTTCTAACAAAGTTCTATTCATTCCCTTAGTTGTACCATTTTATTGTAGAGTACCAGGAACAATGAGATGTCTTTTAATGCCATGTTCCTTAAAGAAATCATCAAATTCATCATTGTAATATTCAAGCCCATTGTCATTTTCGGGACATTTTATCTCCTTACCATTTTGATTCTCAACCAAGTTTTTCCAAGTTATAAAAGTTTGACATGCTTCATTTTTTGTTCTAAAAAGATATAACCAAACTTTCCTAGAGAAATGATCAACAAAGGTAATAAAATATCTCTTACCTCCAATGGTTTCAACCTGTGCAGGCCGCCACAGATCAGAATGTATATATTCTAAAGGCCTTTCAACAACATAAGAAGAAGTACCAAAAACATGCTTAACCTTTTTTCCAAACACACATGTTTCAGAAAAGTCAAGATGCATGAGTTTATGATTAATTAAGCCATTTTTAAACAGATATTGCATGACATGATTTCCAATATGACCTAGCCTACTATGCAGCAACTTTCTTTGATGCAAATACATGGAGCCATTATTACTAGGAAAAATAACTTCAGGTGAGGATTGCACAAAGTACAACCCTCCCTTTTTAATGATTCTAATAATTGTGGTTCCATCTTTGATGACTTTTCTAACACCATTTTTAATTTTTATGTCAAAACTCATATCATCAAAAATAAATTCACAAAGCAGTTTCCTCCTCAGTTGTGGCACCCACTTAACATTTTGGAGGAGCCTGATCTTACCATCAAACATACATAGAGACACATTACCAACACCTTTGATTTCAAGGAAGGTGTGATCACCTAACATGACCTCACCCCCACTGAACACATGTAGAGAGCTAAAATCATGTTTGTTATGAGTAGAATGCACAATACATGCATCCTGAATCTAAGATCCAGGAATCATCAAAAGTTTGATAATCATCAGCAACAAGCAATTCACTGGGTTAATAAGACTCAAGCACAACGGCAGATTGACTCTGGTTCTTATCAGCTTCATCCCTTTGTTTTTTATGACATTATTTGATATAATGACCATAAATACCACAGTAATGACACTTTCTGTTCTTCTTATCAGAATTAGATGTAGCATATTTATCCTCATTCTCATATTTCTCATCCTTGTTCTTATTCTTGTTGTTCTTTTTCTTTCTTCCCTTTAACATCAACACCACAGTTTTAGTTTCAGTTTGGTTGTTGTCAGATTTAGTCTTAAACACTTTAAGGCTTTCATTCTTCTGCACAATAGATTCAAGAATCTTATCCTTAGTTATAGACTTCTGAATATACCGAATCACATCTTTAAACACATCAAACTGAGGAGGCATGCAATTTAACAACAAAATAGCTAGATATTCATCTTTTATGGTATCCTTTTTATCACATCTTTCTAAGTCTTGGATCACCTTTAAGAACTTATCCAAGTTAGATTGCAATGACTGATTTGTATTCATTTTGAAATTAAACAAACGACACAAGATGGCAATACGGCTAGGCAAGGATTTAGTCAGGTAAAGTGTTTCCAAAGTGTCCCGAAGGACCTTTGGACTAGTGATACTTACAACCTGACGAGCTACGTCGTCAGAGAGCCTGATGAAGATCTCTGAGTGGGCAGTCTCATCAAGATCCTTCTTGGCTGCCTCAATATGTCCTTCTGGGTGCTCCCCCAGCACAGTCTTCCAGCATTTTTCCTTAATGAGCATGGCCTTCAGCTTGAGCTGCCATATGGAGAAATCAGTCGTTCCATCAAACGACTTGATTGTCATAGCATTATCCGACATATTGTACCTATAAAGAGTTCAAAGTTACTCAGTTAGCAATCAAAAGAACGGAAAAACTTAGGAGGAAAACTCACTAAAAACCCTAGAACACACAAGTAACTAGGATAAAACACACAGTACTAACATATGTGGATCGAAGGGAGATCTAGAGTTTCACAAAACCCAAAAATCTGTGTTGAAGACGAAAGGTTTTTTTTGTGAAAAACGAAAGAGAAATAAACAAAAGCGGAAGCGATACAACAACTTGGATTTACTCAAGCGATTTCCAGATCTAAAGAACTAGGTTTCGCAACCCATATATCAGATCCAGGCAACCTGACTCTGATACCAATTTAAAGATCGAGTTTCGATCTTAAAACACCAATAAAATACAAAATCGATAAACTAAAAAACCAGAAACAACACGAGATTGATTGACGTAGTTCGGGTTCAACCCTACTCTGTGGAATCTCAAGATGGGAGATCCGTTCCTGGCCAGTATCCACTAAGCATCAGAAGGAAGTTACAAGTTTGGCTATGGTGGCAGAGCACAAAAACAAGCAACACAGGAACCTCAAACCAGAAATACAGAAATGGAAGAGAAGAGATAAAGGAAGGACCCCTGAAAGGCAACCGAGGAACTTCAATGAAGTTCCTCACGGAGATCGGGTTGTCAAACACCGGAGACACCTATCAGACCACCAACTTCCTTGCATTGGTCCAGCTCACATCAGAGCTATCGTCGCCTCTCTCTCTCTCTCTCTCTCTCTCTCTCTCTCTCTCTCTCTCTCTCTCTGTGCTAGGGTTTACAAATGAGGCTCAAGATCTACGGTAACCAGGAGGTGAGCTTATAAAGCCCTTAGCAAAGCTAGGGTTACAAGAGCTCCTCAATGGTCACCTGAAGATGACCCCCAAAAGAAGATACCAAGCATACAGATTCGACCCAACACAAACAGGCTCAAATCTGTAAAACCGATTTAAAGCCATTCTATGATGAAACAATACATATACACATAACACATATAATATAGTCATCACTCTTAGGCCAAGTGATCCAAACCTAAATACCAAAGTATTTAGGGGCTCTTGCAACCTATAAGCAATGTCACATATATATTATAATGTACTTAGCTCTATATATTATTTCATCACTCAAATGATCCTAAAGTTTACTTATAGTTTAAGTGCTCATGCCACAAAATAAACATAACTATACAATATACAAGTTTAACACAACACAATTCAAATGTAATTAAATTCCATTAATCTTAGGATACTTCTAGGATAATTGTTTGTTAGCACAAAGTTTATACGTTAGGATTTTTTAATATATTATATCCAATTCCCAACACTACGCCAAACAGACACTCAAGAGACGGACAAAAGTCGTCGCCTGAGAGCATAAACCGTCGCCTGAGCATTGAAGAGATGGACGTCCGTCGCCTGAAGGTTTGTCGCATGGACGCCGTCCCTTCAGTCAGTGGGCGACGGAATGACGAAGTTCGTTGCTTCAGTTACATCGAAGCGACGAACTATTGTCGTCTCTTGGGCATAACGTTGACCTTCCGGGAAGGCTCTCTCTCGTGACCAAGCGACAGCCTCCTCCGTCGCTTCAGTTATAAAATTCTCAAGCGACGAGCTCTTTGTTCGTCTCTTGGATGTGTTTTGTAAATTTTGATTTGTGCTGACGCAACGAAACAAAGTTCCCTTTCTCCGTCCCTTGAATGATTTTCTTCTAAAAGCCTAAAATGAAATCTATATATTATTCCCACCTGTACACGCACTCTGCTCATTCATGGAGCAGAGCCTACATAACCAATACATAACAATACCTAATTCAAATTTAATATCATTACATTCACAACACAACTTGTGTGAACACATAACCTGCACTTTACATTCACAACCTCCAAAACACAACCCACAAAATGCACAAGACAATATCAGATTATAAAAACTTTACATTCACAACCTCCAAACACAACCCACAAAATGCACAAGACAATATCAGATTATAAAAACCTGCACTTAGCAATTGTTGCACAAAAACCTGCATAACATTTCAAAGCCTTACAAAGTTTATCTGGCCAAAAACTTGCATACCTTTGAGGCTTAACAAAGGGGATACTAAAGCACTTGCGAGAATTCATAACATATAAACATACATAGGGGCTGTTTTTTTACCCAAAACCTACCATGTTCAATGAAAATGCTCCCAAAAAGTTGGTAACTACCTATCATGACCGAAAAACTTGCATGCTAACGATGAGTTTAAGAGGTAACTACCTCATGGGTTTGTTGAAGAGTGGGACTGTCGCAGAAGCTGCTCTAATGCCTCGATATGTTTCTGCGTCTCATTGGCTTGTTCGATTGCGTGCTTTGCCTTCTCTTCAGCATTCTTGAGTCTCTCCTCAGCCCGATCAGCTCTCTCGTCAGCCTTCCGAAGTCTCTCCTCAAGCTCTTGCCTTTTTGATGAACCCTCCATGCTCCAAGAGCCCCCTCTTTTCTTGGGAGGCCTTCTCACACCTCTTCCCATCCCTGTCCAAAAGAAGTAGAAACAATCAATCACAAACAGAAGGTATAAAAAAAATCAGCCAATCAATCACACAAGGAGGAAAAAATTACAGAAATAAAGAGCCAAATCGATGATATTTTTCTGGAGTTTCAAGTGCTTGACAATTAAGAAAAACAGTAGCTGTTTCTATTGATCATTGTGTTTTTGATAACATGAAAAGCTTGCATCTATAACACATCGTACATCATTTACCAGAAAATCACTTTCAAGCCCCTCCAATTTAAAATTTTGACAAGAAAGAAGATAAAGATCATAAAGAAGCATTTCCCTACCACATCTATAACACATCATTTTCTCTTTGTTTTCTTGCTCTACACTTGTACTGTCCATTTAGCAAATGGGCAGATTCTCAAAAACACATGTATGAAACTTAAAGCTTAATTACCAAACTATTTTCAAGCATACAACCAAGAGTTTTTGCAAAGTTTATGCATCAAATTAATTCAGAACTAGTGTGATGATCATTTGATAATTAGTATGATGCAAACCAAGAGTTTTTGCAAAGTTGGGGTGGGGAACATTGTTACCTCGAACTTCGGTGCCTCGCCGTTCTCCAAAGCATTTGATCAAGATCTCACATTCCGCCTCCAAAGATATAGGCGGAGCTTGACCATCTTCAGACTCCACACTTTTCTGTGTGTCTTCAATCTCTTTAACTGAACTTTTCAAACTATCCTGCCATTCAAATTGAAAGTTGACACAATTAATTTAAAGGGAAGTATTAATTCAAAATTTGAATCGACATAAATCTAACAGAATAAGTAACTATACTCACCATTATCTCCCTAGCGTTAGGACATTTTTCTTACGCATGTATTGTAGCATGAAGATGCGGGGCTGACTTCCCGGTCTTAAAATAGTCCTCCGCCCTATGAGTTAGGGGTTTGGACCCCGAGCGGTGGTTCATCGGGTTGGGATTATTTGTCCTATTACTCTGGTTCCTTTCGCTTATGGTCTCCAACAACATAAACAACACAATTAGCATCAAATACAAACACTTACTGCAAAATCAGTAATTTAAAAAAAATAACAGTAGCTTTTCTATAAAAAAAATCAGTAGCTTAAAAACAATCATCTTGAAGAACAGTAGCTTTTCATATAAGCATACCAACGCATATAAGTAGGTTAAAAACAGTAGCTTAAAATCAGTAGCTTAAAAAATCAGTAGCTTAAAAACTGTAAAATCTGTTAAAAAAAACAGTAGCTTTTCTATTGTTATTGTTATTCACATTTTCATATAAGCATACCAACACATATAACCTAATTGTGAAAAGCATATACATAATTTTAAAACATTACTCTTTTTGCTTCGGGCATGAATTCATGTTGCACCAGCCAGTTCCACTGCTCCGCACGGTGCTTGAATTCGGAAGGCCAAAAGGTTGTCCCATACATCTTGAAGAATTTGTGACACCTATACTTCCAGTCCCGATACCCATCGGCTGCTGTACTCGTGATATAGTTATTCAACGGTTCATCTTTAGGGTGTATTTGATACATGTTCTACAAAACAAAACACAATGGTTAAGTTTCTAGTATACTAAAGAAAGTATAGAAAAGTATATACAAAAAATGGTTGAGAAGATAACCTTCAAATAGGATAGCAGAATGTTCTGATGCTGCTCTTCAAGCTCAGCCCAGCTTGGAGCAAGTGTGGGCACGTTGGACTTGACGATGGAGCCAATGTCCCGCACTAGCTTGGTGTAAGTCTCGTGGGTAGGGTCGTTGGTGAAGTCCGACCAAGTAACTTTGATCTTTCCCGAAGCCCTCATAATGCGGTTTGTCTTTGCACTCACAACAGTTCTATACTTGACTGGCCCCTCCCCTAATCACAAACACAATGCGCACAATAATCAGAAAGGGGGGGGGGGGTTGAGAAAAAACAAAAGCTTAAAGCCAAGTGGGTTGTTACAGTTTGTAATTTCACTGGAGGATGATATAATTACTGGTCTTACTATGTTGAGTATTCTTACAGCTTACATATCTTGTATCTGGAATGGTAGTGGTGATTGCTGATTAGAGCCTAAGGTCATTATCCTATTTTGTATTTTACTAGTTAACGACAATTAGAGTCGTATGCCCTTTTGCTTCTTCATACCATTCATTATCCATTGCTTTTGTCAATTTAACTACTTGTGTGCTAGATGGATTTGGATTGCTAAAAAACCAGCAGGAAAAAGAATTAAACGTGGGGCAATTTGATGTCAGGTTGTTTTCTGTAATCTCCATTCAGATTGCTTTTTGCCAAATAGATATGTAGTTACTGTTTCAGATCACACTCTGTGATGAAGTTTATTACACATTATATGGTATCCATTCACTAATAGTCTAATAAATAGTAGGTTTATAAGTAACTCGTTTTGGAAGAAGAAAACTTTGGAGCTGTTTAGGAGATTCAGAAATTTGTTTTAAAACAGTAATGAGAGGGTGTTCAGAAAACCATTTTCGGTGACAAGGAATGCTATTTTGCTATGCTCCTCATCAACAACAACAAATAACCGAATCCACCAATTGCCAAACGGTTTTAATGTTCAACAATACTAAAGAACGAGCAGCAGGAGATTGAAATTAGGGTTTGGGTTTCGAACATTACCTCCATTGTTCTTGCATCTTATACTCAAAAAGGGTCCGTCTTCAGGCGTGGCGATGGATGAACCGGCTGTAATCACCAGACTTGGTGCTTGGGGTGGAGGGTCGGCGGCTTGTGGTGGTGGAGAAGCGGCGGCTGTGGGCGGTTCCAATTCCAATGGTGGTGCCGGCGGTGGAGGCGGACCCCTGCTGGGTTGGGGCGGAGCAGTTGTGGGCGGATGCGTGGAGGAGCCAATCGCTGCAGAGGGCGGTTCCAACTCCAATGGTGGTGCCGGCGGTGGAGGCGGACCCCTGCTGGGTTGGGGCGGAGCAGTGGAGGGCGGAGCCGTGGAGGGCGGAGCCGACAACATGGCTTTGAGGCTCTTTTGTTTTTTGGGAGGCATGGCGATGGAGAGTGGCCGGGAAGGAGAGAGGCCGGGAAGGAGCAGTGGAGGGCGGAGCCGACGGAGGTCGGAGCGCTGGGAAGGAGAGAGGCCGAAGCCGCCGAAGACGATGGATCGAAGAGAGAGGCTGGGAAGCGGCGCTGGGAAGGAGAGAGACAGGAGAATTTTCACAAGTGGGAAGCGGCGCTGGGAAGGGTTTGATTTGTGTTTTTCACTCTAACCCTAGCCGGCTTTTTCAAAGTAAAATAAAAAAATTTAATAAAAAATCACTCAAGCCACCAACATTGATGTAAGTCCGTCGCTTCAATTTTTTTAAAATTTTCACAAAAAAAATAAGTGGGAAAAGATCCCGCCAAAGGAGAATTTTAGTGGGAAAATATCCCGCCATTGTTGAAATAATCTAAGCGGCAAACTTAGTATCTCCGTCACCTGAATATTTCTTTCTCTTACTTTAGTATTTTAGAGGTATTAATACACATTTAGAAGATAAAAAGTCTAATTAATGAAAATAACAAAATACTAATACTATTTCTAAAAAAATATTTTAGTATACAATTTTCATTATACATAAAGTTCAATTAATCACAAATTATAAAAAGAGATAAAAAAAATCAAATTAATGACAATAAAAAGATTAATATTTACAAAGATACATTTATGTAATTATTTACAAAGATTAATTTATAATACAGAATTATTAAAGAAACTCAACTAATAAATGTAAGTTAAATGGGTTTAATCTTTTATATACTTTGATACCTATTTTTAAGATTAATTAACAGATTTTGCATCATTAAAAAACATTCATAATATGAATCACGATCATCGTAATACATGAAAACCTAATCGGAAATAAAATAGAAATAAAGTGTGTTTAGATTATTACAAAAGGACATTCATAATATCAGTCACGATCATCGTACTCCTCGTCTTCATCTTCCTCCTCGACTTCACCTTCGTCATGTTCGTCTTCGTCTTCATCGTCTTCTTCTTCGTACTCCTCGTCTTCCTCATCTTCCTCGTTTTGTTCTTCTTCTTCTTCACTCTCTGATTCATTTTGGAACGGATGCAGATCGATGGTGAGTTCAAAATCTCCAGTATAAACTGGGCCGAGTTCTTGATATGCTTCTTCTTGTGGTTGAGCTCCATCTGCATGTGTTTCCAGAGTGGTGAGATTGTAAACATTTCTATGTGTCATCACATTCACAACTTTCCACCCATCACCCAGCTTCGGGTCATCCACATAAAACACTTGCTTTGCTGTGCGTGCGAGACAGAATGGGGAATCATCGTACCAACTGTTGTTTGTATCAATAGTCAACAAACCGTGCTCGAACTTGTACGTGATACCGATGTTGTCAGGATCAGTGTCAAACCACTTGCACTTAAACACTACAACCGGCATCATGTTGGTGTACATGATTTCAACCACTGATTCAAGGATACCATAGTAGCTAGCACTCTCTGTCTCTACCATAACCCCGCAATTTTGGGTCTGCAAGTTTTGATCTCTATCCCAACAGACGAATTTGACCCCGTTCACATAACAAGATGCGTAAATCCCATGTGAAACTGGTTGTCTAGCCAAAGACAAAACCTCTTGTTTAAAGTATGGATCTTCGTCTCTTTCCAGTCTAGAAACCTATAGTGGTAAGAAGTAAGGATGGAAATTAATGAAGTAAGGATGTAAAGTGGCGAGCAGTAAGGATGGAAATTACATGAAATGCTTACCCATTTAAGGAAGTAAGGATGAAAATTAATTTTACGTGCATATGTAGTGGCATCCTCAAAATGTTGTAGCCAACCTTTCTCATTTTCATCCAAGTAGTGTGAAACTTCTTTGCATTCAAGCAAAACTTGCCAGTGCGCCTCATAAATCTCTGTGTCAGTTAACCTCGCACGAGGAATATAACTTTGAGGACGAACAAGCTCCGACACAACAGAAATATCATAAATGCCAGAAGAGGGGGTGGGTGTATTGTCAAGAGACCTTGTCCATCACCCAAGTACAAATTACAATATGTAATCGCCTCTTCACAAATATAACGCTCAGTTATGGATCCTTCGGGGTACCTAGGGTTGGAAACATATTTTTTGTACGCGCCAAGTTGGCTGAGATAGAAAAGAATTTGGTAAATGATGTTTATCAATTAATTTAGTAAGAAATAAAGTTGCGTTAAAAATTTAAAAAAAATACATACCGTTCGATTGGATACATCCATGTGTAATGGACAGGTCCAGTTACCAACACTTGTCGGGGTAGGTGAACCATAAGATGGACCATGATCGTGAAAAAGTGTGGAGGGTAAATCATCTCAAGGTGGCACAAAATATCAACTATCTCATCCTCCATTCGTCGAACATCCTCCTTTGTTACCTCTCTTGCACATAATTTCTGAAACCATCTACATAGAGTAATCAAAGGCTTGACAACATGATCTGGTAAGTATGCACGAATAACAATTGGAAGAAGGCGTTGCAGCATAACGTGGCAATCGTGCGTCTTCAATCCTTGAAACCTTTTTTCCTCTTATGTGCATTATGATTAGGCATCTATGAAACTAAATCTTTAACATCTTTCACCTCATAAATTTTAATATTCAATCATCCAGGCATGAGAATATCATCACAATTTCACAAAATTAAGTAGTCGAATCCTAAACTAAAAGGAGAGAAGAAAAGGTCACCGAGAGGCAAGGGGTAGTTGGCCAGTTGCACATATGAAATGACATTGAGGATGATCCAAAAGGCTTTTGAACACAAAGAGAAACAGAGGAGAGGATGGATGGAGAGGGGCATAGGCAGTGAGAGAGGGAGCAAGTTTGCTTCCATAGCTAGCTCCGAGCCCAAAATCAATTCTAGAGCAAGAGTATAGCATGTTGTTCATCTCCTCCTCATCAATATTAAGTCTTGTTAAAAAAAAAAAGAGGAGTATAGCATTAAGTGATTGTAAAGTGTTATAAAACACATTTATAAACGAAGTTCATGGTCCCAAACTAATCTATCTATTAAAAGATAAGCATTTTGATGAGGGGTCATCACCACCATAATTATAGGATTTTTAACAAATCAAATTAAAATAGATTTTTTTTATTTTCTAATCAATTGGTTTAATTTAAAACGTTAAATGAGCATTTTATTTATTTCTTCGTACATTCTACATTTTCTAATAAATTGGTTCAAATCAAAACATATATTGAATCAAACTTGACTCAGAAATTGCTGCATAAGAAAAGTTGCAATAAGCACGTTAACATTCAAAACTAAGAACACAACAAACCTAAGAAATCTTTTAAAAAAATTGAATTGCAGAGAGCACCAAGGTCGTTGAAATCTTCCAATAACAGAAATGAGCTATCTCTTCAAAAGCTGGTTTACTATAAAAATTCAAGAACAACACCCCCCAACATATCATCCAATCCAAATCAACGAGGTCCAGTTGTCTATCGAACAAATTTGAACAGCGCATTCAGTGAAATTTTAAATTATAACGGAAGCTCATTCAGAAATCAAACCCTAGATTGTAGCTCGCGGTAATTGAATAGATCGAATGAAATAGCATCTCGAAATCCCTAATTCTTAATCAAACATAATCTATCCACAACACAGACAACTAATTAAGCCAAAGAGAAATTCCTCCACCGAGCGAAAACGATGGAAGAATCTTTCAAGGAGAAGAAGATAAGGAACCTTTACGGATGGTCTCGATCTCGGCTCCGGCGCGGTGAGCGGCGTTCACGGCCTTCTCTTCCTTCTTGGTGGCGGCGGTGGGAGCTTTCTTGCGAATGACGACTGGCTCCAAGTCCTGAGTGAAATTCCCGACCATTGCTATCTCTGATCTCTCTTCAAACTCTCAAAGAAAGGTTTTTGCTTTTTGGTTTGGGTTGCAGAAGTGCAGATGAATCGGTGATGGTGAAGGCGGTGGGATTTTTCTTCCTTTTCCTCTTCAAATTTAATTAGATAGGTGTGTGTAATGGCAACTCTGTAATGGAAAGTCTCAACTAAGGGCAAAGTTGTCATTTTACTGTTTAACTGACCGTTTCTCGCTTTTTATATATAGATATAGAAGTGAATTTCAAATGGGTGATGATATCTTCACCGCTAATTTTTACTATTTCTACCGCTAATTACCGCATAGATATGCGGTGGTCTTAATCCACTTTTTCCCAGACCCACCGCATATACATGCGGTGGATCCGTTGACCGTATACAAACCCACCGCATAGGTATGCGGTGGGTTATGGCGACCGTAAACATGCGGTCAGTTTTTGGGCAATTGAAAACGGTTTGTAGAAGTGGTCCAAAACCGTCGCCATAACCCACCGCATACCTATGTGGTGGGTTATGACGACGGTTTTGGACCGTTATGGCGACGGTTTTGACTGTTATGGCGACGGTTCAAACCCACCGTATACCTATAAGGTGAGTTATAGCGATGGTTTTGAACCATTATGGCGACGGTTTTAGACTTGTATACTTCTCGACCCACCGCAATACTTTGCGGTGGTCCACCGCATAGGTATGCGGTGTGATCGTTGACTGTCATTAAACCCACCGCATACCTATGCGGTGATTAGCGGTGGAAATAGTAAAAATTAGCGGTGGAGATATCGTTTCCGATTTCAAATATTTTAGTGAAAATGGATTAAAATATTGGAAAGAAAATCTTTATCAAATTTGTAACTTGAGAAATTTAATTATTTATTTGATAATTGTTAAAATGGGGCCCACAAATAATTATAAACCAATGGTCCATTGGTTTATAATTATTTGTAACTTCCATTGGCAATGGAAGTTTTGAAGTCAATGGGGTTGTGGCATTAGCATATGGTGTCATATGACATTATGACCTTTTTAATGTGAGGTCGTCATGTGTATCATTCCCTTCTTTTTTAGTATTATTAAAAATAAAAATAGAGTTAGCAAATATCTAATAAAAATCATTAAATTTTAGGTGATAAACATTCAATTTAGTTAAATTTTTTTGTTACGAAATCGATGTTTTGATTTATCAATCAGTTTTATTAATTTAAAATGGATTAAAATATATGGAAGAAAATATTTATAAAATTTATAATTTGTGAAATTTATTTATTTATTTGCTAATTGTTAAATTGGGGCCCATAAATAATTATAAGTCAATGAAATTTTTTTAAAAAGAGAATTTCAAATATTTTAGTGTTTTTAAAATTAGAATTCATTAAGGTCGACTATTATTTTATGATTAATTAAGATTCATTAGTAAAATAGGAAAATGAAGATCCTTAAATTTAATCTAATTAACCATTGACATTTGATTCAATCATTATAAAAAAGAAACGGTTGATTATGATAGTTATTATGGTAAATTAGGAAAAAGGAAGATAAATTTGATTTAGTTAATAAAAAATAACAATAAATCAGTTATTGGGATAATTGATAGTGATTGAGATAATTAGTAGGGATTGAAATATAATCGAGATTGATCGGGAAAAGAAATTGATTTCTTATAATATTGACTAATCTTAAATTATGCAACTGTGATTTCAACTTTAACTGTAGCTTTATATTCGGCTGATTACCATAGTTTGTATATAGTAGTAATTAAATAGAATTGATTATTGATTAGTATTGGATAAGGAAATCTTAACGGTTGCAATAGAATCCTAAAAAATCTAATAAAAAAGTTTTAAAAATTAACAAAATGAATTTCACGTAACATTCACTCAAAAGAGTTTAGTGAAATTTATTTATTAATAATATACTGATTTATTATTTTTTGGCTTTTAAAAATCATGGATAAAAAATAATCTGCAAATTTGGAGAAGTTGTTATGATTTGGTCAACAAATTCAATATTTTAATGAATAAAAATGATTTTAAGTTTATTTACTTTAAATATATATGAGTTTTTTTTAAGTGAATGGCTGCCACGTGGCACTTTCAATATGAGGCCGCCACGTGTATCATTCGCAACTGTTTTAGCATTATATTAGATATAGATAGCACCTATCAAATACTACATATTTATCTATTAATATTTTTGGTAAGTATGACTATGAAAATTAGTTTTATTAATTATTTTGATTAATGATTATTACTACTATTACGTTTAATTATACTGATATAGTTTTTTCCTTATATAATATTTACTCTTTTATAAGATATTCCATCTATCCAATTATATGTGTTAATGGTAAAATAAAATAATTATTTTGATTAGATTTCCTTTTTGACGGGAGAAAGTTATGCGAGACGCGCTCACGCGCTGCCACGTAGGCAAATTCACTCACAAGCCGCCACGCAGGCAGCAATGCATCGGTTTTAGTATATGTACTAGTATTACTACCCGCGATTTTCGCGGTTTGTTGATAGTTTTTATATATCAATTATTTTTAAATTATTGTGAAGTAATGCTAATTTTTGTGGGAATATAAAAATATTTTATTTTATCACAAATTAAGGTCTTAATCGTTATTACTATTGAAATAAAGTATACGACTATTATTTATGGATGTATGAACCTCATTATACAAAGAAAACTATAAAATAAAATAACTTTAATTTCTTAAAGATTTATGTAACTATTAAAATGTAAATGGTTTATATTTAACTTCTTCTAATCATGAAATAGTTTTACATGTATATAAAACATATAATTGTAATGATTAAGAGTTTTTATATGTATACATAATTTATACCCTATCAAATTTGTACAATTAATCATCCATAATTTTTAAATATTTCTCTAAAGTTAATTGTGTATATAGCCACAACCAAAATATAATGATAATATTAGTTAATTATACCTGGTCGTATCATCTATTAATTTTCAATCATGATCATCATTAATCTCAATTATTTTATTTTAGTTAATTATACTTGGTTGTATCATTTATTCATTTTCAATTTTTTTTAATAATAAAATTATATCAATTATACTCTGTATTATAAAATTATGAAAAATGATATTTTACATAATTTTTAACTTCTTAAAAATGTACTGTAAAGTAAAATGACATCATTTGCTGAACGTAAGGAGTATTTAAACATTGATTGTTTGGTGGATGTTCATTTGAAAAAGAAAACCCTGAATTTAAATATTATTACTATTGAACGCTTTGTTCAAAGAAAAGAAAAGTGTTCAATTGATAATGTGAAAGCTAGTTACAAAAAAGATTTTTCGTAACTTATTAAAAGCCAACAAATTATTTATTTGTTTATTTTATATATCTTTTCGTAGGATAACAAACTTATTAAAAGCCAACAAAATTGTTCAATTTATACATATATGAGAATTATGGAACGGGTGTACTCATATAACTTTGTTATCTACTGTACTACATTGAAATTTTATCTTTTCGTAGGATAGATAGAGATAAAATACAGCCGACACATAATTCTCATGTACGTATTAATTTTAGTTTATATTAAAATAGATAGAGATCAAATTAACTCATATATGTATATTTTAGTAGTCAATAAAATATTTATTTGTTTATTTTAAAATCTTTAACAGTATTAAAATAAATGTAATGGATTTCTTTTATTATGACTTTGGTTTATCCACTAAAAATTTAACTGTTTTTAGTTAAATATGTATTAAATAATAAAATTTTATCATTAAATCATGATCACCTATTATAACCAATATTAATAACTCAAGGTAAAATATTTATAAAATAGATAAAGGTAAAATGATAGATTTTTGTACCTACTCAAGATATGTGATTGAATATTTATATTAAAAACTAATTGTAGTCAACA
Source organism: Persicaria maculosa (assembly GCA_963922045.1). Taxonomy (NCBI): domain Eukaryota; kingdom Viridiplantae; phylum Streptophyta; class Magnoliopsida; order Caryophyllales; family Polygonaceae; genus Persicaria; species Persicaria maculosa. The sequence goes on along the minus strand of OY998255.1, from coordinate 9,055,378 downwards.
ATTAACGTGTACATGTAGGATGTCATGTGGATAAAATAGACGGAGTCATTGTTCAACGTGGCTTAAATATATTGGTTCATCATTAATTGATGTGTCAAAAAAACTCGGGCTAGATTGCACCAGAGAACGACACGTAGGCGAATCGCACCAGAGCCCGCCACATAGGATTTCTACGCCTCTGTTTTAGTATTATACTAGTTTAATTCTCGTGCCTTGAAGGCACGGTATATATGTTAAAATTTAATTAGATAAATATTTTATTATAATATGTTAAAGTACTAAAAATATTGTTTTTATCATTAACTTTGAATTAATTCGGTATTTGTATTTGAACTTTTTTTATTTCCTATAATATCTTTTACTTCATGCGATTTTTCTTTTAAAAATAAAATTTCTAGTTTGATCTATTTTCACCTATTTCGACATAAATTATGCAAAACTACATTCCTATCAAATATAAGTATAACGTAAGTATATCATTATGAGGTCGGGTGCAACCTCTCTACAAACATCTGGATAAATGATAAATTTTGATCAATATATAATATCAACATGGAATTCAAAACCACTTACCTAGACCACTGTACCCTTAGTTGTTAATGCATATTGATACAAAGGCGCCTTATCAACCAAAATAATTGCTTACGACAATAATTGATTAGTTACGGAAAACACTTCGGAAGAAAACAATAACATGCATTAAATAATCAAGAGTATACCTTTAAAATAAATAAAAATAAAAACAAACATATGGAAGAAAAAAGAGTTGAAAGTGAGAAAATAACCAAAAGTTGCGAGGGAGATTCAAGACAAAGAGTTAAAGCTTCGAACCAATTACCCCTTGCTTTGACGGTAAGAGAGAGGTGACTCTTGCAAGAGGTCATGTGTTCAAATATCACTACTTACACTTTGTGTACTTAGTGGATGCTCAAACCTTCATTGGTTTGGGTGAGCCTGCCTGGGGGCTTGCCGTCAGACTTACCGATTTAAGTCCTTTGCAGGCTAGTTCTCGGGCCCGTGGGGGATCAGTCGACCTATCTCGGAACCCCCCACGGTACAAAAAAAAGAGTTAAAGCTTCACATATACCCCCTTCTTTTTTAGTGTGATTTACGCAAATGTAAATGGTGTCACAATTAAAAAAAATTGATTTGTAATTGAAAACAATTCGAAAGAAAACAACAACATGCATTAAAGAATCAAGATTAAACCTCTAAAATAATTTTTTTTTTAAATATGGAAGAAAAAAGAGTTGAAAAGTGATAAAATAACTCAAAGTTACGAAAGAGATTCAAGAAGGACATTTTTAAAGATTCACCTATATATGATTCATTTTAATATTTGATTCATTTGACTTTAAATGTTTTCACAATTAAAAAATAAATATAAAAAGTAAGCTATGTCTTTAGTGTATACTAAATTTTTGTTAAAAATACAAATGTAAAATTTCTTTAAAATATATATATATATATATATATATATATATATATATATATATATATATATATATATATATATATATCAGGTCTTTTATTAAATTAGAAGATTCAACGGAATATATTTGCTAATGAAAGTATATTTTATATGCAATTTATTAATAAGTCTCTTAATATATATTCAAAATATGTTTAGATTTAAATGATATTTTACAACATTAAAAAAAATTAAGGAATTGACACTGGTCTTATAAAGAAGTGATAATTAGGGTGTGTTTGGATTCCAATTGCATTTTAATTATAATGTATTTTTAAATACAAACACTTGAGTAGTATTTGGCTATGAAATTTTATAATGTGCTTAAAATGATATACCTTTTAAATAAAATACCTAATAAATTTTGTCAATCAAACAACCACTTTTGTGTAAATTTTTTGAATTACATTATATAAATTATAACATAATGTAATTAATTCACATAATTTACTATGTCTTTAATTTAAAGTTTACATTATTTTAAAAATTGTAAAAATTATTAACCAAACATTGTTCAAGCATTTATGCATTATAATTAAAATATATTGGAATTCAAAGACACCCTCACATAACGTCAATTTTTTGTTCAAATACACTCATAAAATAAATTATTTGATTACAAAAATGTAAGAATACCTATTTGGATGAAAAACTTCTTAGGGAAGATTAAACAAATTTAACAAATATTAGAATGAAAAGAAAATTTTAAATTTTTTAAATGTTTAACAATTATCGATAATTGATTAATTTAAAAAAAAACAAAAATAACTTTCAACCAATAAGAAGACAATTCGGGAAAATAAATAATTAATTTATCATTTAATCAAAAGTGGGGCCATGTAAAATGTAAAGCTGCCACGTAGCCTATTTTTAAGGAATTGCTGCCATGTGGCATCCACAACAGCTGTTTTAGTATTATATTAGATATTAGATATATAGATTAAAGTGTTCATTTTGTGGGTAAGGAGTTTGATACCTCTATAATTTCCACATTCCTATGCATCTTCTTGTATAATGGCATAACCTTGTCAAATTTCTAATCCTTTGACATTTTAATCGATCTAAGAATAACATTGACTAAAACTTTAAAATCTCTGTTCACGGTAAATTTAATTGTAATTTATTTGATACTCCGTATTTAAGTATTTCATACTGTATTTGTTTGTTTCCATTCTAAATAAGATAAAAACACATTCATAACTCAATGGTTTCAAGTATTTATTCCCTGTCCACAAGGTTGAATCACATCCATGTGCCCGGGTGCTACGCACAGACATGCTCCACCACCAAAACAAGGGATGACATTGGCTATTTGACTATTTCATCCTGAATTCATCTATTAATAGCAAGGAGTAAATCCAAACCCAGAGTTTCCTGTATTATTTATTACACGATTAAAACCAAATCATTAAACAAAAGACAGTATAATCAATTAAAGTTGAACATGTTACTTGATAGCTTCTAAGATCTAAGCATCCCTTTTTCTACAAGTATACCTTTGCGACCAGGTCTCAGAGAACAAGTTTCTAAGTTCGCTACGCGATACAGTGCACCCAAAAGCTTGCAAAACTGTACAGCTTCTAATCACCAAGGCTCTTCCTAAACTGCTCGGGGCAAAATTGGTGGGGACGGCTCAAAGTTCGTCTGTACAATATCCCCGACGAACATTGGTGCCTTTAGCTCCCTAGAACTGGGATCATCAATGAGGTTCCAAGTGATGATTGAAAGGGTGACATGTCCAGAATTTTAGTCATTAAAACAAATGCAGGATAATCTGGCTGCATCACCAGCACTGCTGCTCGAGAGTTGACTCACGGGCATGCTTGCCTGAAATGTATAAACACGGACAAAATTCTTATAGTAGAAGACACATATAGCTAATAACATTATCAAGTTAAAGATCCCAACCAGTAAAGCCGTGATAAGGTATAATTCTGTTCACCAATGTAAACATGTGAGAGAAGTTCCGAGAAAAGTAAAATATAACACAATCATGCTCATCACTGATGTACCATTGTGACAGATCACTTGGTTTTTTAAGACAAGGACAAGCAATTCATGAAGCTCCCACACAAAGTTCACTACGAATTATCCGCTCTGACAGGTGGTGGTTTTGTTGGGGGGTTCCTAGTTTCTAGTTTTCTACTCCATAGAAGCACTCTCTATTTGATGATTGCTCGGTAACCTGGATAATGTTAAATAATAGAACATACCTTTATCAGCAACCACTACCAGGTATCTGCATCTGAGAAGCCACTAAGGCATCCAGTTTTACCAGCCAGAGTGCAAGAGCGGATGACGTTTGAGGCATGTTCCTAAAGCAAGTAACATCTTCTGAGGCGGGATTGCTATCATCAGCAGCAATGCATTGAGATAACCAATCCTTGTTAATGGCGTCAACAAAATTAGCAAGAGCCTAGGTAGGATTTCAAGAAGGCACCATTAGATACAAAGAAAATAGAATATCATGTCATCCATCTGTGTGACAAGTTGACAGAATCAACAGACATGAGACTATACAATACCTGTGAGAGCTCTTGCAATGACGAAGTACGTCGAAGTCTCTTGATCCAAAGCTTATGGGCAGATTTAGTCCAAGCTCCAATCAATGAATTTTTTGGCATTGCTAACTGTGAATCATAATACAGTGTTTTTTTAGAGCAAGTACAGTTCGTACAGTTGTAAATGAGAATATGATGAAATGTTAACAGCACATTCAGTTTCATTTTTCACTAAACTTTTGATCCTTGGAGCCGTAGGTACAACATAGCATCAAGCATATAAATCATCAAGCATAGTCCAAGACTTTCCATTAATCAAATCTTATAAATGAGGCTGCTTAGCTTGGGAAAAGGCAGCATAAGCATCATGCACACATTGCACATGATGACAACACTGCATTGAGCCTTTCCCACAAATCCTCCCAGGTAGGTTTTTAGATTTAATCCCACTCAAGAGAACCTTAACATAATCTTCATTTGGCCTTTAACAATAATAGAAGAAAGACAATATGTAGACAATTTCAGTTCTTAGCAGATGATAACTCACCTCAATTGCATGGACTGCAGCTTTGAGGGCTTGCAACTGTGAAGGCAGGACCTTATGCCTTGGGAACACATTTGGATCTTCTTTTGCCTGACAAGTAGCTGCATGGATGACATACTTCTCTTCAAGATCAAATCCAAGCTCAAATGTCGTATGACAAAATCTACAATGCTTCTCATCTCTCCAATATAAATCATGGCAAGTCTCACATCTCGTCAAGGTATCAAGATAAGAATGTTTTTTATGCTTAACAGAATGAAGATTAGAGTAAAAAGTGTTCCATATCCACATATCATATGCTTGCAAGCGGCTCCACTTATGCCTTTCCTCTTCTACATTCTTCCCAAACTTGGAAACTAAACCACTGGATGATACTACAGAAGTCTGCATCATCCCATTTATGCATGAATGGTTGTCCACATCAGAAAACGGCGATGAGCTCTCACAGTTTACCCTATCTAGCTCAGATTGGTTAGGCAGCCTGTCACTCACACAAGCAGACTCTCCAGCAGAAATTTCATCGCAGAGAATAGGAGCTCGCTTCTTCAATGATGCCAAGAGGACAGCCTCTCGTCTACCACGGCTGTCTAAAACCCCCAGCAGAGCACATAAAGCCTGTATTCCAATTTACAACTTTCAACTTGCAGAAGTAGGTTTGAGCAAAATATACAATACTCGTATTTATGACAAGGCTTAAGAAAACAAGGCTTTACCTCTTTCGTATCAATCACCTGAAAGTGACCATCTTCAGACGATTCAAAATAAACACGCCTATGTCCAGGATCATTAGCAAGACAAGGACCCAAAAAGAGCCAGTACCTATTATATCTCCTATCCGAACCCAGAAGAATAGACTGCATAGGATGCAACTCTTTACTGGGCGATATATCCTTTCCACGCAGCACACAAGCTGAATCTATAGGTTGAGATTCTATCGGCGAATGCATTCCTTGAATTTGACCAGCCCTACTCCTTTCTGGAAAGAAAAGGCTATGTTGAGACAATGATGCTCTCTTTATTTTGGCCCCAGAACCATGTTGGTAAATCTTGGGAACACATTCTTCCATCACAGTCCCCACATCCTAAAAAACAACCAAGTTAACTGTGTAAACAAATACTAAAAAAACACATAAATACTTCTTTTGGATCTGAGTAGTAAAAAGCATACAATACTTATCCCAAAAAAAAAAGTGCAGAGAAAATACCTCCATTCTAATACTCGATCCAGAACATAGAAGATCAATTAATGCCACCATTATATTCAGCTTCTCTTCGACACTTAAACCTGAATATTCACCCTCCATAAGCCCTAGCATCCATGCTTCCCCAGAATGGCTCTCATCAATTTCAGTACCAGGACTACTCATGTTAATCTCACATCTATTTGGGCTCGAATTCTTGGATTTTGAGGAGTTCCTGCTCCTAGAGTCACAATCAAAGTCATCATTACTCCTAGAGATTCCACACCCTTTGGATGAGTAATCGATGCTCCCAGAATCTTCGGGGTCAGAATGAGTATCATCATCATCTTCATTTGAAAGACTTTTTAGGCGAAGACGATAAGTTGAAGAGGAGATTTTTTCAAATAATGTAATATCACTCGCTAGTGTAGAGGAAATCAGTTCCTCCAGTTCCTCTTTTGCATTGGCAAGATTCAAGTCCACAATCTGGCAAGAACGGGAAACAAAAGAAGAGTCCGTATGAAAATTAAACACAATCTCCACTCAGAATAATGATATTCTTTGCATGTACACAACTTACTCTCAAAGATTCTGCAAGATCAGAAAGTTTCATTCCCTGATTCCCTTCCTCAACCAAAATTGAAAATAGCTCGCCCTTGAGTGTGCCTGGGCACAATCCATACCTGGCCATAGGATCCATGTGCTACAAAATATCCATAGAGAACTTCATCAACTTAAATTTACCAACTAATATCAACCAACAATGGTTGCAAATAAATGCATAAAAATCCATCCTGAACTAAATTTGAAATGCAAAAATAAGGTAAACTGAAAGCCAAGGATATATATTTACTATGAAAGGACCAAACAACAATATATAGGCATCGCACGTGTTAAAAAAAGTTGCTCTTGAAAACAAATTTAGAAATAGCAGTAGTGTGCACATGTAATAGATGGTCTACGCATTCTATATAACTCAACCAAAGTGTTGGATACCTTGCTAGGAGCTTCTTTTCTAGGGACGCCATCAGTTGAACCATAGCCGGCAGCAAGAAGAACTTGACGCAATACTTCTGTCCATGTCAGAGCATTCAAAGTATCATTCCAGAAATTTACAATACATTTCCGACCCTGAACCTGTAAATTGTTTAGCAGAAAAGCAATAAAACCCAGATTAGAAAGTACTGAGTAGAAAAGTAACAAAGATGGAGCTGTTTTCGAGGAGTTGAGTAGTTGATTATGTTGAAATGTGAAGTAAATGCCATGTTAGTCAGCATAAATAACTGTTATGTTAAAGTAATCTTCAAAAACAGCCTCCTTAGTTGTATTAATACATTCTTACCCTACTGAGTACTGCCTCCAAAGTTTGATATAATCATGTTTCAGGCAATTAATCCAAAGTTTGATATAGACATATCCATCAAGCCTGTGACTTTGGTCTGAGTTGGACATCGTTTAGGCTTAGGTTGTTCGCTGCTCAGGTAGTTACAAATTGTTTCTTTAAAGGTGTTCAAAATCAAAATTATCACTACTTTGGTTCAGGTCAGATTTTAGGTTGAGGGGATTTTGAAGTTATAATTTCTAAGCTTTCCGGATTACTTATATTTCAGGTTGGAACTATTTAAGGTGTTCGGCTGTTCAAGTTTCAGATTGAAAATCTCTCTCTAAAACTTAATGCTTAGTATTCATGGGTAGGGTTTTCAAGTTGCACAACATTTCGACAATTCTAGATACATTGATAAGTCAATACGCTAATGGAAACAAGTGGCATGCTTCTATTTATCGGAAACAGAAATGTACCAAAATGGCAACAAAGAGAAAAATGAAAGTATGCACTCTAGAAAATCACATGAATGAGTGAATGAACTGTCCAAGAAATAAAAAAGGAAAACAAACTGAAACAAACAAACAAAATTGATTCAGAAATAAAAACTCACTGAGTGAAGCAAACTAAGAAACATGCAATTTTTACTCGTGTGAGTCTGAACATCATCACAAAGCTCCTTCGAAATGTCAGACAAAAGAAGCTTCAAAAGACACACATGAAGTTCTCCAAGTAAACAGGAATCCTGAAAACATCCCAGAGAAAATAGGCAAGTTCATATGATATAGTCAAGTAGCACCCAACCAAGAATTGTCACTTATCGACACTGAAAAATTCAACTTAAGCACACGGTAGCTTTACCAAACTCTAAAATCCAGAAACAACGATACTAACCTTGTCATGAAATGCCTGAATAAACTCGTCCACAGTGAAAGGGCATGCATTAACTATTACAGCATATGTATATAGGAACTGCAAGACCTGTTCTGCAAAAAAAAATTACTGTTGGGGTGCTCCTTTACCATCCTTGATATACCAGATGACTAAAAAAAATAACACAAGACAAACTGCAGCCAGCTTCAGGCATTTTGCAATCCCCCCCCCCCCCCCCCCCCCACAAAAAAAAGGGACAAGGATCACTGTCTGACCTTAAAAAATTTCTTGCCCAGCTCCAAGGAAGAGTCCCATGGCTGGTTACAAAATGGCTGTTTCATCCTAACAGAATCTGGGGGGAAATTCGCTAGCAAACCTGGTATTGTAACAAGATAAACTTGTTAACAAAACTGCAAATAAAAGCATATTACATGTCTAGTGTAAATCCAATATTTTGCTAGTTAAGGAGTAAACCAACCTTTGCACAGGGGGCAACCATGCCTTGCACTGGTAGCAAAATGGGCAATGCATGTGAGAGGATTGGGTCCTACTTGTAACTCCCTCAGCTCCAGTTCCTCATCATCCACTAGCATTGCAGATGAACTACAGTGGTCCTCTGACGAATCAATCTCGAGAGCAAGTCCACACTCCACTCTATGTGCCTTGTTTTGATTTTTGTTTTTACCACAATCAACCTGTACAGAATAAGGGTAGTTACACCACTATATCATCTTCATATGCTACAACTAAGACGTATTTGCTTTGTAAGTTACCTTTCTTCTCCTTGTAGCAGACTTCTTATCCTGCAATTTACTTCCCAACCTTCTCCGATTCTTTGAGAACAATAAATCAATATAATAAAGTAAACAAGTGCAAGAAAATTAGTATAAAAATTAGTCAAGTAGCCACGAATATAACTCAACAACTGAAAACATACAATTGGAGCTTTTTTCTTTTGTGGCCTCTTATTTCGAGCAACAGGTTTCTTCTGTCTAGAATTTAGAGTTTGTGAAACACAAGCTCCTCCTTCATGAGAATAATTGACACTGCCGGAATGCACAGCCCGCCACACTGTCATCAAGCCTTTACCAATTCCATGACGCTTTGGTGGCAGCTGATTTTCACTGGGAAGAACCTAGAAATTGGAGAGAAAAATGTGACTGTAGTTGACAAGGAGGGAAAATAATGAGAAGTAGCCAGTTTTTGTTCAAGCTACCTTCCTCCTTTTGGTCACCTGGCTATCATCCTGACAATTCAAAACATGCCATGCTGTCATGAAACCTTTACCCTTCCCATGTTTGTTCAGGGAAGCATGAAGTTTACTCTGATGGTTGTCTGAAGTGCTAGGTCCTATCACCTACATATATAGTACAGACAATGAAATGGGAAAGAAGGAAAAGGCAAACAAGAAATTGCATAGTCAAAATTCCCACGGGGACAAGTTCATCTACCTTTTTAGTGCTATGCATTCGTTGTTCATCATTAGATGCAGCTCTGTAGCTTTCCACATCTGAATAATCAATGTAGAAGACAGGACAATCAATCTTTCAAGTCAGCTATTACATACCAAGGAGGAAACTATAGTTTAAAAGAGATGTAACTAAAGGTTTAGAGAACTTGCAGCTCTAAGTTCGTAAATTTGAACAATAAGCTATCCTAAAAGCAATCCAGGGATAATTTAATCAACCGCTGTTCAAGATTTTCCAAGAGGAAAAAAAACGGAAAACAAGAATACAAAATCCAAGCGAAGAACATGAAATAATGAGAAGCATCTATTGCTTGCTAGGTCAGAGATAAAAACAAAATGCCAATGGGGGAAACCAACACATAATTTATGTTTCTTCAAAAATCTGATTGATTAAAAACCAAATGTTCCAAAAAAGTTTACCAGCCATCACTTCTTTAGTAATATGTGATGTTTTGAGTTTTTAATCAAAAGCAGTGCGCATCTTTTAGGAAACTGAGTCATGTGCTACATATATTCCTGTTACTGTCAGTATAGCTTTGATGCACTACACTTTACCCAAATAAAACTCCATTAATGTATTATCTTGTACAAGCAGGCTCAAATATGGTGAAGACTGAATATAATCATTAGTTAACTCAGTTCAAGAGGGGGGTCAGAATTGAGAATTGATGCCTAAATGGTTGGACAGATTTTGCAGTGCCAAATATCAAACCAATAGTTACACAACTTGGTAAAAAAATAAAAACTAAGATTCGATTTTAAGGAGGTATATACTCGGATAAAGTTCTGCAAATTAAACAGACAGGATCCTATATTTAGAGTTGCAGAAACATCAGCAACATAACCAAATCTTGAATTCAGCTATCATTTTTCTATATCCATCTCAAGCTAAGGAAACCAAACTGATTGGACGAATATGCATAAATTTAAAAAATTTATGAGAATATAATTAAAATGAAGGGTGTAACAAGTACCACGTCGCCGTTGATTTGCAGAAGTAGGATGAGTATCGAACTCCTCTCCAAGAGGAGGGCCATCTTTCCTGAATACCTTGCTCAGAACATAATCGGTGGGATACAACCTATCCTGGACTAAAACCGGCCTCTTCACAATCGGAGAATCATCCTGCTCCGACTCCGTGTCCGAACTTTCGTCGTCGTCCTTCTTCTTCTTCCTCTTACGACCCCCTGTGTTACTCTTCTTCACACGACTACTCCTAGCTCCGCCGTTTTTCTCCTTCCTCCGCCGCTCAATAAACCATCCGCTCACCTGCTTGTAAGTGAGCCCCAGAGAAAACGAATAATCCTCCAAGCGGCTTTGCGTAGGGTACTTATCCACTGCGGACACAAAATTCCACCGGATTAACACAAATTGAGGACCCAAATTGAACAACAAACTCAAACGATCATCAAACTCGACTCACCGGAGTACAAATTCTCAAGCGTCTGGAGCTGGAGAGGCGTCTTCTTCCTGATGAAACCGAAATCGTCTTCTTCGCAGCTTGTGAGCGAGGTAGTGGATGAAACGCCATGGATTTCCGGAACTCGGCATGTCGCCGCCATTGGAGAGTGTGAGTGTCGGAGCGGCAACCAGATGATGAGAGGCAGACAATCCAGAGAGTGTGGAAATGGAAGCTGAAGCCACCACTGGGATTACATTTCACACAGCCATTTCTCTGGAAAGAGGGAGAGAGTGTAGTTTCTGTTGCAGTGCGGTTACAGGATTAGGGTTTTGGAGGGTTTAGGGGTTGTGGAGGGAGGAAGGGTTTTACCTGAGCGTCATCTTTATCCATGTGATGCTCTCAAATATCTCCTTTAAGTCCTTTTTCGTGGGAAATGAAAAGGGTATAATCGGTAATTTGCAAAAGTATATGCCTTGCGTATTATCTTTTCTTACGAAAATACCCCGGTTATTGTTAGAAATTTCAGAGCATGCACCTCTTGCTGGTTAGTTTTGACTAGGGGTAGAATAGTCACAGCATGCAAGCAACTCTGCGCCCTGTGAATTTGGGTCATTTTCTTGGCGGAAAAAATATCTAATCTATTTTGCGAACCGGGTCCAGAATTTAAAGTACAAACCGAGTTGACTCAACCGGTTTGATAGTATAATTTTTACTTTTTGGAGATTACTTTTTTTAGGCATTGAGCGAAAAATACTACTCCCTCCGATCAAAAATGTTAGATGTTTTTTTCTTAGTCTACGTTGTCTCCAACTTGATTGGTCTAGGTTCGCTTGTTCGACTGTATTTGTGTGTCTCTTTGTTTGTACTGCACCCTTTTTCTGTATCTATGTTGTATGTTTAGACAGTTCGCCGTCTACCGACTTTGTTGGCCTTTCGAGGTTCCGGGTTTGTCCGACCTTGGATTATTTCCTAATCAAAAAAAATGTTAGATGTTTTAGATTTTAACACATATTTCAATTAGTTAAAAATTATATTAAATTTTTAATTTTTTTTCTCAACTTAATACTTATTAATAACAATTTTTAAGTTTTGAAAAAATATATTTTATATAGTTTTTAGCTTAATGAAATTCGTGTTGAAAAGTAAAAAATCTTATATTGTTTTTTTTACCGTGGGCAAGAAGTGGATCGACAAGCGATCCTGAAGTCATCCGAAGATGACTTGTTAGACCCTACGCAGAGGGTCGACGAACCAACGAAAAGAAAAAAATAAAAAAAAACAACATAAAATAAAAGCTAAAAACAACTAGAAAATTACAACTGATGTCTTGAGATCTTGTCTTGATTCTTGATACATGGACTGCTGTTGAGATCACTTTAGGTGGTGATGGTGTCGGATCTAGACCCAAGGTCGTAGATCAAAGCGCCTGGCTATATTGGGTTTATCGGATTTGTGGGTTTACCAATTTTTGGTGGGTTTATCAGATTTGGGTAAAAACATATTTGGGTAATGAAATCTGTATATTAGGGAATCAAACAGATTTGGAGAGAACAATTGGGTGTGCACGTTAACAACGTCGATTGAAACAGGGGTTTTTTAGAACCGGGAAAGGATGGGGACACGGAGAAGTTACCTGAGAGGCGGGAGACGGAGAGGAAGGATAGGCGGAGGTTGACGCAGGGGGATAAGGCGACATCAACCCAGCAGCGGAGGAGTCCCAAGAAGAGGCGGGCGTCATGGGGAGAGCTGCCATACCGAGCCACCGGATGAAAGATCCGGGAGAGGTGTCGCTAGATCTGTGCTCGAAGGAGGGGATCAGAACAGGAACGGCCGGTGGTTTAAGAATTCGAATTAACCGGTTTGAAGTTTGATTGGAGAGTAGATTTGGTTTTCAAATTGGGGTTTTTTTGTGGTTGCAGTGATTACTTGCAATTTTGGGTTTCAAATTTGGGATTGGGGGTTTGGTTTTCAAGAACTTTAGATTTGAAGTTAGACACAAACAGAGGGTGAAGAAGTAGACATGTAGGAGGCGCCGGAGGATGGGGAGAAGTGGGGCGGTCAGGACCGGGGGACAGCGGCAACGATGTGAGCTGGGCGGGTTCTGGTTGGAGATGGAGGCCAAGGGCAGAGCCGCTCAGGCCGATAGAGACTTCAGGGATGGAGGCGGCGGCGGCTAGAGATGGGGCGGCCAAGCAACTAGGAAGTCGACGAGGGAAGAGACCACACCGGCGAAGACGTGAGGGACGTCGCCACCAGGAGGCCCGACCGCCGAGAGAGCCCACCAAGGGCGGCGGCGATCTGCAGGAGTTGTTGGGGTTGTTTGGGGTTGGCGGCTAGGGTTTTATTTGGGGGCGTTTGATGGGAGCGTTTGAGAGGTAGGCAAAAATCTTATATTGTTGATAGGAGAGATTATAAGTTGATTTGAATAAGACTATATGAAATAGCAATTAGGAGCAACTATCTGTTACCGCTCTTCTTAAAAACCCTTTGAGACTCGCCTAGACCCCGGTCTAAACCCTAAACCTCGTCCCGCTTCCAAGTCCGCCAGGCCCGCCAAGGTCGTCAAAACCCATCTAGACTATGAAGACCCCCATTAAATCCGCCTAGATCCTTAACCCTACCCTACCGCCAAGCACCCGCCAAGCGTTTTTTAGAACATTGTCTCTTACAAAGAATCAATAAGTGACTAAGTGAGTCAAGTTTTGGATTTTGTATTTGTTGTTGAACGTGTGCATTTTAACAACGAAACTCGTATATTTTTAGTTGCAAATGTTATATGCACTTTAGGGTGATGGATTTATTATCTGTTTTTTATTTTATGTAAAAATGACAGATCCATGGTGCATTAAAAATTGCAATTCAACACAAACACGTTCATGGTTTGTCCATAATGAACGGATCACAAAAACAACAAGGGTAAATTTGGAATTTCAACCCATAGGAAAATGAAGTGTGTCACTTGCACAAGCAAATTGATCCCTGTGTTCATAAGGATATGTCATCTTAAAGCGCATTTAATATATACATGTTCCATTGAGGGTTAAAAAAAATAGATTGATGACGAAAACTATGTTTATAAGAGGAAACATTCTCGTGAAAGCAAGCAAAAAATTCTTCTATTTTACTAGCGACAAGTCCAAAGAGAACACCTCCAGCCTATTTGAGCACATTTTGTAAGTCGAAATCATTTTATAACGTTTAGAACACTCTAACTATTCATATGATTGTGCAGATTGATGAATGTTGCATTAAAAATTACACCCTATCAAAATAGATCTATTAAAAGCAAACTTTAAATTTCATTCTTAAAAAATATATATTGCCATGCTCTAATCTTCTACAGAGTAAGAAACAAAAGGAATAAAATTTTGTAATCTATCAACATTAACCCCAGCAAATATCACCGGCTAATAATTCAAGGAGATTTAATCACAGTGGGCACTTAGATTTATGCTTTGTTTGGTTGCAGCCTGCTGGTTATTATTTTCCACGAAGAAGATTTTTTTTCCCATGAAACAACTCTACCTTTATCCTAAATTCCACTATCCACAACTGATTAAATTGAATATTGTTTTCTCTATTTTTTAAAAAATATTAGAATTAGGAAATTATGATCCACATAAAAAAGAACAACCAAAATCAAATTCATGTGATAGTTTCATCGATTTCCTCTTTCTTCTGGCACATATTAGTGTTGTAGCACATATCCAAATAAGCACGAGTAAGAAAGATACAACCATTTCAACACAAAGCCTCAAAGCAAGGCCATTTTATTATATTCCAATATTGCTCCATAAAACCATTTATCCAATAAATCCAGTCTGCATACAACATCTTCCAACAAATTTGATCTACCCATTGATTGAATCTGAGCTGCACATGGTATCTATCCAAAAAAATCTGATCAACCCAAAAATCTATGATGAATTACAGTTTAAAAAATGGGAAACCATGCAGTGTATATCTTTATATATTTCCCTCATAAACTCGTCTTAACTTTGAGATGAAAAGGGGATGACCAAGGGCACAAAGTAAACGGTATAAAAGAATTTATTAGAAAACTATTCACTTCTTCTCTCGTGAGATCACAAAGCCTCCCTAACACCTTTTCATTGGTACAAGATCAGTAGTTGTAATGGTGTTCCCATCATCTAAACATAGCAAATTATGTCATTGTCCCAAGGGAGGGGAGAAACCAAGGTATGGCTGAATAACAACAAATTCTCATAACACATCTCACTAACCTCAAGCGTTTTCTCTGGAAATCATTCTCCCTTGGTGCAATCAATGAAGCACCAAAGATAATGCTCCAACTTGGAGTCACTCAAAGCAATGATATCGCCATATTTGAAGATGTTTTCATGGCCTAAATGAATAACATTCCTTATAGAAAACTCGTTGGGTCCACCGGGAAGTTGGATGCGCAAAAAACTGTCAAGAAGAAAGTATGGGTCATGAATCAAAAGGCTAGGTCACTCAGATCCAACCAATAGAGAATCATGTTGCAGGATTGTGCCAAATGCCTGCTAAACACAGTACGTTCTTGGGCAATTGATAAGATCTTTGTAGATCCAATTGCCAACCTCAGAAGAAAATAACATCATTGTTGTTACGTCAGCAAAGTTCTGAAATCGCTGGATTAATACAACTTTGTTGTAAGACCCGAGGTCTTAAGAGGCACTACTAGCCCTTGCTACCTAGCCCTTTCAGGTCCGTTGTCCTAACTTGGAGCCTGAAAAGGAAGAGCTCTTGTGACACGTGTAGGGCTTGAATCACTTATAAATCACTCCCAACATCCTTTTGATATCCGATGTGGGACGGGGTGTTACACTTATATACAAGGTTTGTTGTGACTCATAATTTCGATGTGGGATACTTTGTCATTTCGCATCTCAACACTATGATTTAGGGTTAATGATGGATTTCTTCGTGTATTTTTTCCCCAAATCTGGGATTTGAAATAACGATATTCAACCGCTTGGATATCGTCTTGAATTTGAATAAGGGTTTGAGGTGCAATCTAAGTAAAACTTCAGTCAGGAGATCTTCAAGGTTTGAGGTGTTACAACCCCGTATTGAATTTGGGACGGGGGTGTTACAACCCCGTCCCACATCGGATATCATAAGAATGTTGGAAGTGGTTTATAAGTTATTCAAGCCCTACCCATGTTACAAGAGCTCTTCCTTTTCAGGCTCCAAGTGAGGACAACAAACATGAGAGGGCTAGGTGGCATTGACTTGTGCCTCTTAAGACCTCGGGTCTTACAGATGGTATGCTCGGGTACGCTACTCTTGGAGGGCATTCCCTTTGGCCTAGCGGGGTTGTCAATGCTTTAAGTGGAGGAGATTGTAAGACCCCCATCTCACATCGGATATAATAAGGTGTTTCTTATTGCTATTAGGTATTGGTTTTGTTATGTTTTGAGTCTAGTTTCGTATATTACTTATGGAGTATTCGAGTTCGGAATCTATGCGTTTTTAGTGTTTATTCTGCAGATTTACATTCCGACCTTGGATGGACTTTGAGAAGAGCTTAAGAAGCATGTTTTGGAGCATATGGAGGCTAGGGTAGAGCTAAGGAGGAGCAAGGAGGCACGACATTGGAATTCGTTGAAGGAATTTGAAGAACGTCGAGCACTGTAGAGACGGCGCCCGCCGCCCTTTTCACGGCGCCCGCCGTTGGCCCAGATCCCGGAAACGCGATTTTGGATCCGAAGACTATTATTTTATATTATTTCCTATTATTTCTTCTAGGGTTTTGCCGACCCTTGTGAGACCTTTTAAGGTTGTTTTCAATTTATTTTGCCATGGTGGTATGTGGCTATTGTGTGAGACGATGAACACCATTAGAGAGTGAGAATTGGCCTATGAGTTGCTAATTAAACTCATAGTTTCACCTGTGATTCGAAGACATGGTTGTTTGGATTGTGAGGATTTGATTCTATTTGATTATTCATGTTCTTAATTATCATCTTGTGCTTAATTTATATTTGTGTTCCTTTCTATGCCTGATCAACATGTTAGGAATTGCATCTCTAGCTATGAATTCGTTGTTGTTTTCTCGATAGCAAACAAAGGTATTGATGATAGTGATGTCTCTTTGTCTTTGTAGTGAATGATTTCAATTGATCTATGTTGAGGATATGCGATTAGGGCTGAGTTCGGTATGCGCCTATCTATCTTGATTGTGTAGAGTCAATGTGCCAATTGGTCTTGATTACTTGAGTTCTTAATGCTATTCTTTAGTGATATTGAATAAGATGAGTGAATCTCTGCGGATCTCTTAACTTTAATCAAGTAGACCTAGGAATATGAATAATTGATAGATCAATCCGAGGACCATGAATCCCAACCATTGTCAGATAATTACAGGTGAAATGTTCTTTCTACTTTGATATCAATTTGCTTTGTGATTTGCAATCTGGTTACTTTTACATATTTGCTACTTGTCAAAGATCATTGTTTTGCTTTAAGAGTGTTTGTCTAGAGTTATTGAATAGGAAATCGCTTCTCCCTGTGGGTTCGGCACCGGACTTCATCGCTATACTAGTAGTTATTTGGTTTATCAAGTGATTGATTGCCTAACCTATTGGTTGTGTGCTTAAGTTTGGATATTATTACTATTTGGTAAGGGGCGAAAGTGTCAACGACGTTCATCCCGCACCACTATTAGACATGGTTTTCATGTCACTTCGTTTCACATCCATTCTTGTATAGACCATGAGAGTGTAAAAAATGTTTTATTTAGGGTATCATCAATTAATCCCTTATCCAAGCTTGGATAAGGGATTAATTGATGATAGTGTAAAAAATGTTTTATTTAGGGTAGCTAAAACTCAAACAACCTCCGAGCAAGTTAATAAGGGCTACTGCTGAGAAGGAAACTGATAAGATGATGAGCTAGATTGTTATGCAGCCCAATGATGATACGAAAGTCACTCGCCAAAACAATTAATGATTCAAATCTAACAAGACAATATTGCTGGCCCGCTGGAGTACAAAGAGCTTGTAGATGAAAGTTAGTGCAAGAATGCCAAAGAACAATCTTATGTTGATAGTTTGTTGGATAGGATGCTATTGCAACTTTCAAGGCGTTGAAACTGTTAATAGTTTTCAGATACTACCATATGTTTAGTGAATAATTTGAGTTGCTTTGACAATAATGCCCAACCATTTGCATACAATCTCAACAACTTCCTTGGGGAAAGGGCATATAAACTATATACATGTGGTCTTTATTTTTCTTCATTCTTACCAAATAATGCATGATGCGTGACGAACGTCGTTGGTACTTTCGCAAAATAGTAATAATATCATAACTCAAAAGCTCAAAACCAATAGATTAGTAAACTAATGAATTGATAAATCAAATAACTACTAGTATAGTGATGAAGTCCGGAGTCGAACGCACAGAGAGAAACGGATTACTGTTCAATATCTCTAACAAATACTCTTATGACAAAAGCAATGACTTATGACAAATTGATAACAAAGTAAAGTAACCAAATTAATGACTGCAAAGTAATTGATAATAAAGCAGAGAAGATATTTCATCTGTAATTCTCTAACAATGGTTGAGGTTCATGATCCTAAGATTGATTCATCAATCATTCATAAGCATATGTCTACTTGACTAAAATTGAAGGATCCGCGGGGATACAATCACCTTATTCAACATCACTAAAGAGTAGCATTAAACACTCAAGCTTTAGACCAATTGACATATTGATTCAATGCAATTAAGACAAATAGGCGCAAACCATACTCGACCTAATCAACATCTATCAACATACATCAATCGAAATCATCCACTACAAAGATGAGGAAATACCACTACTTCAATACCTGGGCTTTGTTTGCTATCAAGAAATCAATAACGAATTCATATCTAAGATGCAATTCCTAACATGCATGGTGATCAATCATTGAAAGGAACACAAATATAATCAATAAACACAAGATGATAAATATACTCATAAATAACTAAATAGAATCAAATCCTCACAATATCTTCTCTCTCAAAGCGTTCATTGTCTAACCTCTATGCCACACACACGGCTGGAATAATAGAAATCAACCTAATAAAGAGCCGTGGAAAACCCTAGAAATATAATAATATTATAATAGGAAATAGAATCTTCGGATCCAAATCGCGTTTGCTGAACACGGCACCTGATAGCATGCATTTAGGTAGGCATAATAGGTTGCATTTAGTTTAGTTATGATGCATATCATGCATAGTTTAAGTACAATTTGCATATTTGCTCTTTATGTTGGTAGAGTCGGAATCTACACACTTTTATTGATTATTTCAGGTAACTGTGGATCCGAGGATGAGACATGGGTTGATGACGCATTAGATGAGGATGTCTAGTTGATCGAAGAAGGTTACATGAAGATCTAAAGAGGTCATGAGAAGAAGAAGCGAGCCTAAATGAATAACAAGTCTGCAGAAGTTATCGTCAGATATGCTGAACTTGTTTTGCACTTTCTGGAGGCCTCGGTTGTCCGATTGACTATTATGACTATGTGTTGAAAAGCTTTTTCAGAGAGCTACAACTTTCCTGTTGACGTCGAGAGCTTTTTCGACCTAAATTTTCCGTAAAAGACTGATGCAGCAGCCGCTGCATATGCTGTGGGCGCAGCAATATGCCGCGGCCGCCGCATTTGCCCAGAGCGACGCGTTTCGAAGTTCATCGACGTGTTTTCTATCCAAAACCCTATTTATTCTATATTTGTCTTTTTGGCCGACTTGGACACGAAAGGGGACGAAATTGAGAGAGGGCTTAGCCCTAGGTTTCCATTCATTCATTAGATTAGGATTTAAGACGATTTTAGTTGGAGATTGAGAGCGATGTTTGCCATGGGCGACTAAACTCTCTTCGTTCTACTTGCAATTTGAAGCTTTGTTTGGGTTAAGTTGTGAATTTCTAATTCTTGTTCCTTATTTCCTATATTGAATGTTTCAACTTCTTTGTGCTTGAATGTTTGATTGTTTTGTTCTATCTTGCCTGATCAACTTGGTAGAATCAATTCAATTGCTAGGGTTTTGTAGATTCCTGGTTGCGAATCTTAACCCAAGTGGCAAACTTGTTCCTTTAGGGCTAGTTGAACTAATTGAATGAGTAGGAAGTTAAATGTGTTGTTAAATCCCTCTTTAGGGACTGCAAATACCTTGGTTAATCTCTGAACTTAAAGCTGTCAATTGGGTTAAATCCTTCTTTAGGGACTGTTCGATTGATAAGGGTTTCTAGGACTGGTTGGACTAGTAACTATATTAGGTCGGGACAAGGGCATTCATAGGAAACTTAAAAAGGACGAGAGGAAGTTACAATATCAATTCAACCAAATAAAGTGGATAATTGTAGGTAGAGCGATTCTCTCTAAATTGTTTTGCATCAATTTGTTTTTATTTTATTTTGTTTTCTTTTAAATCTCAATCAACCAAAACTCTCATTTCTACTAATTGGTAAATACACATTGGTGAGAAATACTTGATTCTCTGTGGGATCGACCTCTTACTTACTTGCTATACTAGTTTGTAGGTTTGAGTTTTATTTTGATACGGTTTACGCGACTAAAAACCGTCCATCAAAATGGCGGGCCCCGTCTAAAGGCACGGCAGGCGCCGCCCTACGCAGTGACGATTTTCTTCTTCTCTTCAGTGTTGCGCTTCCCTGCTCCTTCATAGCCTCTTCCTTAGGCTTCATATGCTTCAAAACATGTCTCCTAAGCTCTTTCAAGATCTCATCCAAGGTCGGAATGTAAAACTGCAGAATAAACACTAAAAAGGCGTAGATTCCGAACTCGAATACTTCACAAGCAAGATTAATATTTTTTAATTATGTGCTTATTGTGTTTTTGATATTGCTGTTCGTTTCTTGATTTCGAATATATGACTCCGAATTAGGAGCTCCTTGGAGGCGGAGTGCTTATTGTGTTTTTGACAAACGTCGGCTAATCCTCCAAAGGGTTCTACATGACAATTTCCCCCAAAGTTTAGTGATTAATTCCTCGTTGGTAGGATTCATGTTAATTTTGCTAGTGGAGAGCACAACCCTCCATGTATTGCAATTGCTAAGAGGTGGAACAACTCAATGCATGGGAGATCAATCTCCTTTACCACCCTTGATCGGAAACTTTGTGATATGTACGTTGAATATTGTTTGGATGATGGTTCTTATCGATCTTCCCAACAAATATTTCATGACTCGATTCATTAGCGAGTCGGTCTATTGGGGGGTCTAGTGATCATTTTTGGTAATTGTCTCATGGTTAGGGCATGTAATTATGGTTTTGACCTGAGAGTGAACAAAATTACCTTTATCAATACATGGAATGGTAAAATATGAGTCTTTTTTTTAAAAAAATTATTGTTAAAAACTATATAAAAATAATAATTTTATTATTATTATTAATTGTTAAAAATAATTTTATATTTATTGCAAAATCATTAAAAACAATATTTTATATTTTTTAACTCATTAAAATATGTGCAAAAATAATCAAATGAAAGGTGAAATTTGACGCCTAAAATTTAATTCATTTCTCTTCTTTTCTTTTCTACTCAAACAAATAAGGCCTAAATGTCCATTACAAAGGAAGGTGAAATAATTTAATGCATTTTGCTTATAACCATGAGATTATTCGGGGAGGGGAGAGAGAGTTACAAGTTAGACAAATGAGTGTATGAGAGAATATTAGTAAATACCCGGTGGAGAGAGAATGCGGAAAGAAAAAGTGTGTAGTTTAGAGAGAGAGCATGCACTTTCAATATGTTGTAGAGTATGGTGTAAAGGTTGATCAAAATAATTTAACATTGTATAAATATTTTGACGAAATAATATATTTTATTTGAAATAATCTATTTTTATTTGAAATACCCTTTTTAACTTTTTCATGAGCTATTGCCGAAGGATGGAAATGAATCGGATTATGAGTGGATATACCTATTCCATCCCCCGACCCGTTAAGAAATTTCCCCCACCCCATCCATCCATCATTCACTAACCCTTGCACTTATATTCGATCCATCCATCATCCGTGGGTTATTGGGTGAATCAGGTGAAATATATGGGTGAGAAATTTCATGTAAACATTCACCTTAATTTTTAAAATGAAAATAAAACTAAATAAAAAAAATTATAATTTTCAATAAGTAAAATAAAATTTTAGTATATTATATTTAAAGTAATCATCAATTTACACATATATAAAAACTCAAACTATCAAATCATGTTACATGCAATCAATGAGAACTGAGAAGTGTAAACGATATTATCAAGTTCCATGTGATAAATAAGATATGTAAAATGTATCATCAAAGTTTCATATAATAAACAACTTTAATGGATCGAACGAGAGGATTGGACACCCCTTCATCCATATCCGACCCGCTCCATCGTCCATTTATTTGAGTTTTCATCCATATTCCATAGCATATGTACGTAGCTTTTTAGAGCTTCTTGTTTTAATATTATAAGTTTCAAATGAAATAAAACTTAGATTATATTTTAATTAGCGTTATGGAATTGAATTTTCAACAATTATTCAACTAATGTTGCCAAACACATTATTAGCTTGTCAGTTATTCAATTTATCAACTACTCATTCAGCTAAGATTACTAAACACATTACTAACTTATCAATAGTTAATTTAACATATATTTTACACAATTAATAATTAACGGAAATTTCGCGAAGTACCCCTAGTGTATTGCAATTTTCGCGAGGTATACAACTCTTTTGCATATTTCGCATGGTGCCCCTATGGTTTTCAATTGTTTCGCCTCGTGCCCTTTCCGGTTAATTTTAACAGCTCTTGTGTTTCTCCGTTAGTTAGCAATTAAAAAAAGAAAGAAAGGTCGGAGAACATATGAGAGATAATTTTTACACCCCGCGTATATTAATCAGTAAGGGTGATAATTTTTACACCAAAAAAATTTACTATATACACCACATTAGGCGTGGCCACGGGTCCGACCCGGCGGGTCGACGGGTTCGACCCGCCGGGTCAAGGGTCGGGGAGGGGTGACCCGAATCCTAACCCGGGAATTCCACAGGTTGGCGGATTCAGGTCACCCAGCGGGTCGGAGGGTCGAAGGGTCGACCCGACGGGTACCCGACGAGTTGACCCGACGAATATGGCCTGGGTTGGACGGGTTTGCACACCTTTTCGGAGTTTTCGGAATTGTCGAGACTAGAGAACGGGTTTTGAACGCATATTGCATATACTTTTGAAAAGTATCCTTTCGTCTTTGCCGTTTAGGTACAAATTACAATATTACAAGTCTATAAGACTACAAGTCTACAACAATTCTACAACTATATACAAGTCTACAATTGTACAATTTGTGTATGAGTGTGGGAAAAAAAAGGGAAGAAGGGCTTGGATCGGTTTTCCCAATTGCCTACGTATCCTCCCGGGGTTGAGGAATCAAAGCCCACGTAGTTCTTTTACCTGTGTATGTCTGAACCCCGACCCGGTTACCTACTCTTCTAGTCTTCTTGATCGTCGGACCCTCCCCCTTCTGAGTCATATGTGACCGCGTCGCCGTTTATGGAGCTCCTAACGGACTCTGTATCCACTCCGTCATGATCCTCGGAATCAGTCCCCAAGATGTCCTTCTGCATCCGCATATCCGCCTTCTTCCAATCTACAAGGTAAACTTGGCTTCGAGGTTCTCGGGAAGCAACCTTGATCACTTCTCCGGAAGAATCCGACCTCCGCGACTGAAAAGTTGCTCGACGGCAACGGTGGAACAAGGGGCTCCAAGTATTTTTCGGGCGAGTACCTGCAACCTCGGGAATCTTTGTCTTTCGGAACGGCTCCACCATTCAAGAACATCGAAATCTTCTTCATCATCGATGTGAAAATCAAAGTTAGTGGACAAATATTCGTCGAGCTCCGAGTGGGGGCTCGACGAAGATCTCGACCTCTTTGACCCAAAGATATCTTGGGCAAGTGCCTTAGTTATAGCGGTGATGCTAGTTCGTGACCCACTTGAACTGGAAGGTACGGGAGGAGGACCGGAGGAGGGCACTCTATCGCCCGTCGAATATTCAGTATATAATTGTTCTAATAATCCTCTAACTCTATCAACTATAATTGGAACATTGCAATTGGGATCTTCCTCAATTCCTAAAGTCGGAAAATAGTTTTCTAAAAACATATGAACCCCGTTTAATTTATATCTAGGGTCGAAACAACATGCTACGAGGAAAATGTCGGGTATAACTTTGTAATATGCGACCCATTTTCGCCGCATCTCCAAAGTGGCTTCGGAAATGGATCGCACGTTAATCCCGTCTTGAAGGGCTATTGCTACGGTCATTGCAATAAAACATAAAAGGTTTGATGTAGGCATGTAAACGTGGCTGAAAGTCCGAGTTGCGTCGTAAAAAACTTTGAAAACCTCCACAACATCTCGGGCCTGAGTCCATACGTCTGCAAAGATGTTTGACCCTTCGATGTTTTGTGTTGCAAAACCAGAAAGAAGATCCTTATAAGCGATAGAATCATAAATCATTTTGTAAGTCGATTTCCACCGAGTGCAAACGTCCTTGGGGAACTGTTTTGGGCGAGTTTGGTGAGAGCGACAATAAGCGCTCCATTGCCGGCGAAGCCGTTTGTTTCACCAAAGTGCCCGCAAAACAAATCGAATAGGTTCAACAACAGAATGTAAATAGTTTAAACCATCTTGCACATATAAGTTTAAAATATGAGGGGCGCAACGGATGTGGAAAAACTTATCGCCTATCCCGGGCTGACAGTTTTGGATTAATTCCGGAATAGATGCGGTGTTGGCAGAAGCGTTGTCAAAACCGATACTAAAAACTCTTTTAGTCAATCTATATTTTGGTAAAACGTTTAAAAGGACACGTGCTATGTTTCATGCAGTGTTTGCTTCGTCGAAAACTCGAAAAGCTAAAACACGTTTGTGTAATTGAAAACGTTGATCAACCCAATGACAAGTAACACCCATGTATGAGTGATGTTGCCAATGGTTGGTCCAAGTGTCACTACAAATCGAAACTTGTAAATCATGGTTTTTGTGAAAATATTCGATTAATTCATTTTTACGGGCGTTTTACCGTTTAAGTATTTTCCTCTTAACCGTGTTTCGACTAATACCTTGCCATACAGGTTGAACATTTTGTGTAATAAATTCATTGAAACATAAACGTTGTGAAAAACTATAAGTTAAACCCTCGGCAGCTATCATTTCCGCATAGTTATCATGACAACTACGATAATCATAAGACCGGCCATAAACCAGCAGGTTGAGAGGAAGAAGATGCGTACCCGATTAGTTGAGTTTGTCCTTTGGAGAGGCCGAGCTTTTCGGGATACTTCGTCCGGATATGGCGACCGTAGTTCCCAACTTCCCATATCCGCCTCCCTTCTTGTGCTTGTAGACCGTCCCGTAGAAGTTGCACTTGGTCGAGCAACTGGCTTCCTCCCAAGCCGGATCCCTAGGCCCATTCGTAAACCAATACTTGAAAGTAGCGGCTCGAACTTCCGCTGTAGTAATAGGGTCGCCTTCGGCTGGAGTTCCTTGACTCCCTTCGGCGGGGAACCCGGACTCTTGGGTCGGGAACGTCGGAGTTCCGGCTTGGGGGGTCCCCTCGGGCTCGGGCTCGGCCTCCTCTTCCTCATCCATAATCTTGTCGACGTGGTCGGCTAAGAGAGCATCATCTCGACGACGTCGGATCCGCTCGCCGCCGAGACCGAGGCACTTCAACGAAGGCTTGGTCCCACTGCCGGGTTAGGGCCGCCTCCGCCTCGAACACTCGGGGTCGATGAAGATGGGGCTCCGCTAACACTCTTGCAACCTCGGGTAATTCGGTTGAAGATACCCGACATTTTGAATTTTAGAGGATTAGGAGATATAAGGGAGAGATTAGTGAGAGATTAGAAAACCGGGACTACGAGAGAGAAGATCGAGCGATTATAGAGATGAAGATGAGATTAGAGAAGATGAGTGAGGTGTGGGATGAAAATGGGAGGGAAAATTTGTTTATATAGGGTCAAACCGAAGCCTTTCGACTCGAAATCGACCGTTGGGCAACGGTCAACCCGGCGGGTCAAATGTTCGACCTGTCGGGTCGAGCGTTTGAAAATAGCTGTTGGGGAGTTTGGCTTTATTTTTTATTTTTATTTTTTTGTTTTTGGTGTTGTTTGGATTGTTACCTATCTATCGAACTTCCCACCGGCTTGCTCAACCTTGTCGTAATGATCCCGGAACAACGCCGAACGAAGGTTCTTACTGGATCTAGCTGCGTCGGACATGATTACGAGCTTATGAAAATAAAATGATAGGTGATTGATGGATTGGATGGGATGTGTGATTTGTGAAATGAAGGAGTCGGGTATTTATAGCCCCGAGCCTAGTCTACTACTCCAGTAACTCCACTAGCCGTTACAACGACTATCTTTTTTTTTTTAAAAAAAATCATCCGACGGTGGTCCCCACACTCCAACGTTCTGATTTTCAAAATAGGCCGACCCGCCGAGTCAGCGGGTTTTAAAACCCCCAACCCTAACTCTAACCTGCTACCCGTCTACACCCGTGGACCCGTCAACCCGAACCTGCCGTGTCGTTGACACGTACGACCCGCCGGGTCACGGGTCGACCCGTAACCCATGACCACGCCTACACCACACCCTGCTCCTATTGAGTAACATACGTGTGATTCAAGATGCGCAGGGTATTTTATATATAAAGTACTCTGTGCCTCTTGAGTCACGTGTCAGTTTTTTTTTTTTTTTTTTTTTTTTGATTAGGAAATAATTCGAGACCGGACAGGCCCGGATCTCGAGAGGCCGACAAAGTCGGCAGACGGCAAGCCGTCTAAACATACAAATAGCAAAAGAAAATACAACAAGAAAACAGAATACAGTCACCTAGTACAACAAAAGAACTACGCAAAATAAACCCGGAAAACCCCAGACCCTAAGCACACCAGCGGACACAGCAGCGAGAAGAGGGAGACCCGGCATGGAGAAGTGGATAGCGAGCGCATGGGACAGCATAGCTGACACGATGTCTCGCCGCCGGAAAGACGGAAAGCAGTAATCCACGAAGGGCAAAGACGACTCCTGGGGAAGTGTGGATCACACGACGTTCCCTCCACCTAGATGAAGGATCTTCGGAGACCACGAACACCACCAACACGATCACTTCGATCAACCAGGGCCGCAAAACTGCTCCTCAACCGAAACTAACCACGGATCCAACAGACAGAACTCCAACCAACCCGAGAAAGTGAAACACGACCGCGAGAGGACGAAGAGCGCAAGAAAATTCCGGAATTTATTTACACGAGTTATTTTATATGTATATATATATAAATAAACATATAAGATTCTAATTTTTATTTATTTATTTTTAATTGTTTTTATTTTTTCCTCGGGCTGTGCTTCGAGCCCAAGATAAAGCCTTGGGTCTGAAGCACAAGGCTTTTTTTTTTTTTTTTTTGTCTGTGTGAGACCAATGGGCCAAGCAAAACTTGGGCCCAAAGGCAACACAACCGGGTACCCAAGCCCAATGAGAGCCCGAGACCAATGTTTCCACAGGGATGAGGCACCACCAGAGTACGACCATGGCAACCACCGAGGAGGACAGCGGCGGCCAAGGGAAAGATTAACGCGCCCAGAGAAGCGCAGCAGAGGCGGAGCCACCAACCACAATGCCGACGATGAGAAACCCCACCAGAGAAGACTCCCCCACCAGCCATACGGGAGACGGAGGAGAGAAACCAAGGAGGGTTGTGATGATATACTACGTGTCAGTGACTCAAAAGGGATAGTGTCTATTTTAAAATATATAAAAAAAAAGGGATGTGTGATGTAGATAGTAAAATTTTAGAGGTATAAATGATAAATCACTCCCTGCCAGTAATCACCGTGCAGCGTCTAATGTCAATTTCGTAATTTCGGACGACGCCGACCGCCATATAAAGCAAAACTCCTATGGGCTTCTCAGTTACCACTTCCGTATTCGGGGTTTTAGGGTTTTTTTCAACAATCTCCTCCCTCTCCCTCTCTTCGCACCCAACTGAATCCAGCAGCCATGACTGCTCAAACTCAGGAAGAGCTTCTCGCCGCCCACCTTGAAGAGCAGAAAATCGATGTACTCTCTCTTTCCCCTTCTATTTCCCTCTACTGTATCCTATTCTTGTTTGGATCTCATCTTTCATTTCTTGATTTGATCATATCTTTCAATCGAAGCAGAAATGCAATTGTTTTTCCATCACTCTGTAAAATTTGTGTATTTTTCATGCTCATTTCTCTGCGCTGAAACAAGTAAATCTTGATTTATGTGTTTGTGGTGTTCTACTCGGATCTCAGCCCTTCGTTTGGGAAGTTAACGTCAATCGGAGTGGATCTTCGCGAACTCGTGGATGTTGAAATTGAAATAGATTTGATCTTGTCCCTTGTTCATTTGATAAATCCCTAATTTTATGTGTTGATTGTATTCTTTTGGAATGGCAGAAATGTTAACACTGAGTATATGTAGAATCTAGTTTGTCAGTTAGTGTAAATAAATGATTTTGTACTCAGTGTGAATGCTGATTTATACCTCACTGTCCTTTGCAGCACGACGAACCTATTGTTGAAGATGATGAGGATGAAGATGATGACGACGAGGATGATGATGGTGATGATGAAGGTATTGCCATGGCAACTCTTTTCCATTGCTGGAACAGATCAATAGATTGCGGATATTGAGGTTTTGATCATCGTGCTTGTGTTTCAGGGCAACTAGATGGTGATGCTAGCGGTAGGTCAAAGCAGAGCAGAAGCGAAAAGAAAAGTCGCAAGGCCATGTTGAAACTTGGGATGAAACCAGTCCTTGGTGTCAGCCGAGTCACAGTGAAGAAGAGCAAGAATGTGAGCTTTTAATCTTCCCCTCTAGCTGTTTGAATAGATTTTTTCCCCCGAAAATTACTACTTATATTGAACACTTCCGTTGAAATGCAACGAAACAGATCCTCTTTGTTATCTCAAGGCCAGATGTTTTCAAGAGTCCACTGTCGGATACATACATCATTTTTGGAGAAGCCAAGATTGAAGATCTGAGCTCGCAGCTCCAGTCTCAGGCTGCAGAGCAGTTCAAGGCTCCGGATTTGAGCCATGTGACATCACAGCCAGAGACATCTGCAGCTATCCAGGATGATGAAGACGTTGAGATCGATGAGACTGGCGTAGAGCCCAAGGATATTGAGTTGGTTATGACCCAGGCCGGAGTTTCCCGTGCTAAGGCAGTGAAGGCTCTCAAGGCTACAGACGGCGACATAGTTTCAGCCATTATGGAATTGACCACCTGAGCTATGTGATTTTCCCTTCAGAAGTGTTTTTGATTGATACAGATTTTGTGGTTTTATCAAAGCTTATGTACTCTGTTTGCTCCCTGTTGAGGATTTTACCTTATTCAGCTGGGTTTTTCTTCACTACTAATTTATGCCGTTGCAATGTCTTGTGCTTCATCCCAAAATGGCTTCGAAATCGAGATCACGCTACGATTATGGACGAACCAGCAAGATCAGAGCTAAATTATAGATTCAATCAATGAATCAGCAGAGTGAGAGCTAAATAATCAGAATTCAAGGTACCAAAAAGACAACGAAATTTGCCCCATTGTGTCAAAATTCAACAAAATCAAAACCATCAATCTGCCAACAATGGATGCTCAAAATTCAGATTCAACTGAAGAAGAAGGCATTTCCTAATCCTCCGTTGTTTTTTACCTTGTCCGGGTGTGCCTGATGAAGCACACCGCCGCAACAACCACGCCTGCCGAGACAGCTCCGGCCACGGGACTTTGCATCTTCTTCTTCAACTCTCTGAATCCTCCATCGTTGATGCCGCCACGCTCACTGGCCTTCTCCACCATCCCCGCGATGACATCCTCCGATTCCTTCCACTTCTGCGCCATCTGTAGTATCTTCTCCTCCGACTTCTTCAGATCCATTTCGAGCGCTCTCATGGCATCTTCCACCTCCGTTTTCTCCCTCTTCTGCTGCGTCAACTCCTTCTCCATCTCATCCAGCCTCGTGTTTGCCTGGAACTGCAATTCCTCTATTTTCCTATCAAGTTCGCTGATCTTCCTACCGGAATCTGAACTCGATCTCTTCAACTCCTCAGCCTGTGCGGTGATCTTCTCCGACAGAGCGTGTTTCTCTCTCCTCAGCTCCTCAACCTCCGCTCTCAGCCTCTCGGACTCCCGACCGGCCTCGTCACCGCCGTTCATCGCCATGACGAGATCGTGCTGGAGGTGCACCACCTCGCCTTCGAGCTCAAACGCTCGCTTCGTCATCGACTCCATTGCCTTGTTCTCCATCTCCCACCGCTCCGCATCCGCTGCCTTCGTTTCCGCGATCTCTCTGATCAAATCCCGCTTCTCGCGCTCCAGCTCCGCGATTCGGACCTTCAGGTGATCCTCTCCTCCGGCGACTGCGTTAGCTCTGGCCTCCTTCGCCGCCGAATGATCGAACTCCGACGTGTCTCCATTGACACCATTGGTAATGTTTTGCGCCATTGAAGTTTGTTGGTTGATTATTTGGGATTGTCAGGCTTGTTGAGTGAGCAAAGAGAGGAACGATAAACAGGAATTGCAAAAATTACGCCTCTACGGTGGTGATCGAAGAGTAGGGTTTTTGAATTTCCTTTTTAAGGGGCAGTAGGGTTTTACCTTCGTTTTTTTTTCTTCAAAAAAAAAAAATCAAGAAAGGAATAAATAATAAAGAACCCTAAATAATACTGTATTAGCAATAAAAATATAATAAAAATTTAGGTTCCGTTTAATAAAAAACATACCAAACTAATTTCTAAAATAATAATAATATTAACAACAATATAATAATATAATATAAATGTATATACTACAGTATTAAGTACTAAACTATTGATAAAATTTAATAATAATAATAATAATAAAATATAATAATTATTATTATTAGCAATAAAAATAAAATAAAATAATAAAAATAAAAATAAAAAATATATTTATTGAATAATAAAATACTAGCAGTGATAAAAAAATAGTAATATAAATATAATATAATAAGTATATATAATATATATAGTTATAATTTATGCAAAGCCACCATAAGTTTGTATTATTTAATCTCACTATCATTATTTTATTTAATTCATATTATAATTTTTTTTATCAACAATGTTATCTTATACTTATAAATTATGTTCTTTTTTTTTTGAAATCTTATAAATTATGTTCTTAAATTACTAATACATTTTAAACTTATTTTAGCAATCATAAATTATCTTATACTTATATATTTTAAAATTTTATATATTAGATATTTTACATCCGTGCATAGGCATTGGTAATATACTAGTTTAAATTTAAAAAAATTAAAAATATATTTTGTAGAAAATCATCTTTTTCATTTTTTTTTAAATACTGTATGATTTTTCAAAATAAACGTTTATAAACAAAGGTTTAGAACGAGATAGCACATTAACCCGTATTGAAATGTTTCCAAGGGGCAAAGACACCAAAATGCATGAATTCTCAATCAGGCAACAGTAGTACAGTTGAGGAACAATGAAATGCAGAAACAATTCTGTGAAGTTCAAGCATTTTACAAGTGGATGGCCTTGTTCCAGCCTCCAGAAATATATGAGGCATGCTCCCTTCCAGGATTCGGCACAGTATTCCCAGTGGCCATCAACTGCTCAGTGTCAGTAAGTCGCGGCATAGCTAGATCAACCGGGTCAATGGATTTTTTAGTTCCACAGGTTGCATCTTCCCAAATGCACTCCACATCAAGAAACTCGTTGGCGCTAGATAAGTTTAGCCAGTTGGAGAGCTCACCCGTCTCAGCTTCATCCAGTGCTTGTTCAACAGCCTCATTGCATCCTATTGCAACATCAGTGTTAGTCTGTTAGACTTAGAATCAACTAAATGAAAATTAAACAACAAAAATCGCAGCACAGGATTTCCTATAATACCTCTTAGCGAAAGACGGTGTTGGTTTGAAATATTAATGATATGAATATACAACCGATATATAAACGTCCACTGATATTGCATATAGAAGAGTATCTAATATCAAAATTCAAAATAAACTTACCAGGGAAGGTGAAGACAACAGGTTGCTCAATACTCCACCTTGTGCTGGTGCTTGTAGGACTAGAGTCATGGAATGGTAACACTGATGGACCAAAGGATGAAGTAGGACGGAAAATATGTTTCTGGTCAGTTTCTTGCAGGTTTAGGCCAGGTGTTCTCTCCAAGCGACATGGAGTAACAAGAGAGAGAGGTGAAGTCACCGCAGTAAAAAGATCAACTGCAGAGCTTGAGGTGTTAAAATCAGGAAGGAAACTTTGCAACAAGCCACTGTCCGAAGGTGTCTCTAACTTGATGTTTTCCATAGGTGAGGTAACATTTTGAAAATCATCAAATGATTCAAGGGGCAAACAAGGTAGATAATGTTCCTCCCCAACACCTGTATGCGTCCCTATATTTTGGATTGAAGGGAGCTCGAAACCCACTGGCTCGAGCTTTACCCCAGAAGCAGGAAGATGATGCAGCACAGGAAATGAGCTCAAAAGGTTGGAAGATTTATAACAACTCCCAGCCAATTTAGCACGAGATGAAAATACACTTCTTCTGGTAGAAGGTCCAGAACTAGGAAGCCTCGCAGGTGATTCTTGAAGCCTCTTGTGGTGATCATTGTACAAGGTATCACATGTTTCAAAATTGATAGCCTGTACCATAGCATGGTGATATTTATCACAACTGCTAGGCATGCCATACTCATGAGCTTGAAAACTTCTTGGCAGTGCTTGATAACAAAGCTTTGAAGAATAAGGCAATCCAGCTCGTCGAAGCTTCTTTAGTCTAGAGTTCCAGAAGTTTTTAATGTCATTATCTGTGCGTCCGGGCAACTGTTAGCAACAGAAATTCGGATGGTTAGAAGCCTTAGATGAGTATGATCAAGCCTTTCATATACATTGAAAAAAACACGGTCCTTGGCATCTTGTCATTGTTTTAAGATGGAAACAATAATCTCTATGGTTCTTCCAGTAAGGCAGTAACCATATATACAACACACTCACATACGAAGTGAAAGATGATATTTATTGATTTTATTCCAAACATTCCACCAATTAAGCTTCATACTAGTTATTTGTCTTAGCACAATTTATCAAGGGTGAAGTAACTAAACATTTTTCTTCCATGTTTGAGCGATGCTTCATACTTCACTTTAATTTCAAGTTTTCAACATCTCATTGATTCATTCTTCTAAACGAAAATATCTTATATATTCAACCTAAAATTATTATGAAGAAAAATGAGTTGAGAATGCATTGAGCAAGACATTCTACACAAGGATTACAAACCCCGGAGGAAATATCAATTATCAAAATCACATGCCTTAAAATTATCAAGTGACAAATGGTAACGTATAATTTCTTAATATGTGCAATTAAGTATCAAAGACTTCAACTATCTAGGAGCATTCAGATTCAAATAACGAGCTTTAGACATTAGTGATCAGTTTCTTCCTTTATGATGCTGATATGAACCCAGCTTCTTATTTATTAGTTTTATTTGTTATCATTCCTTTTTCTGCATAATATATTGAGTTGCCCATTCCCACTTCCTAGTTTTTAGGCACTTTCCCATTTCCTACACTTTCTCCATGTTCTCTTCCATTTTCCAGAATTTTAATTATTTAGTTTTAGGAGTTAGTTATTTGCTTTCTATTATAAAAGGAGGAGAACCTGCAGCTTGTAAAGGCAGACTTGAATTATTGGATTGAATACATATTTGGAGATTCTCTACCAATTTCCTCTTGCGAGATTCTTGCTTGAGTGGTTTTCCTAGGACTGAGATCTTGTTCCTAGTGGTTTCTAACCGATGCAGCCTACATTACCAACATAACCCAACTAATATCTTAGGTCACTTAACTTTCCAGATGATCAGTTTACTTCATCATCTCTATTTCAAAAATCTAATAAAAAATGCACCGCAAAAGACAACAAATCAGGTCATATAATGAATGTTTCAGTCTACTGTGCTAGTATCCCACATGCATTTCAGTTTCCATAGATGTGTACGGTGTTGACAATGCATAAAAAGTGGTGTATAAAAGCTAAAACTATCAACCATAAAAAGTGGAGTACATTACATCAGTTGCGATTGGCGAGGGGGTTCAGAAAACTTACATATTCAGTCATCAGGGCCCATTTGTTTCCCACTTTAGCTTGGAGATCAATAATCAAACGCTCTTCCTCCAATGTAAATGCTCCTTTTTTCAAACCTGGGCCAAGATGATTTACCCAGCGCAAACGACAACTTTTCCCACTCCGTAACAACCCTGTACTCCTATGAACATCACTCCATTTGTGTATACCATACTTTATAACATAATCCATCAAAATTTCATCTTCAGCTTCTGTCCATAGCCCTTTCTTCAAGCTAACTCCAGCATATGAACTTTTCATGATCACACCTTCATGATCAATCAAGGATGAATCATTCTGGTATTCACACAAATCACACAAAAGAGCAAGACAGCAAGAGAAAGATGTTTAGGCACTTTCAGTTTGAATGGCTTCCTCAAAACCTAATTCCCTTGTACTAATAGAGACCACTACTCAAACTGAAAGTGCCTAAACAGCTGTGCAAAGCAAACCACAGCATGAAACCTAAAAATAAAATCACACATAAGAGCAAGAAAAGATGCATGCATATACTGATCAATCCCTAATTTTCGCTACAACCAATTCCATGAATCCTTCGTCAAAGCCTAATTCCGATCCAAATCTTATATCATCGCCGACCGCAACTCAAATTGAAAATCCTTCAAGTAAACAGCTACGAAAAGCAAATCACAACTTGAACCCTAAAAACAAAATCACAAAATAGAACAGGAGAAGATACTCCAAATAGGTAAGAAATTAACTAGTTGAGGTTAGCTAAAATTTCTGCTGCGACAAGCAATCGACCATAGATTTCTCTTCTAAACCCTAAGCCTTGCAGTTTCCAGCTGAAATTGCAACTAAAGAGCTGATCAGACGATGTGAAAGGAAAAGCAAAGAAAAAGATGGAGTAGGGACAGTACCTTGTAGGGAATTTCCAACTCAGGCAAAATGGAGAGCTTAAAGAGAGGGTGTTAATGGCGACGCTGAAGGGAGTACTCGAAAGAGCGATTATTCGTGTAGCGAGATTTCCTAGTAGGCCATCTGAGCCTGAAAGCAACAAGAAGTGAAGGGTAGAGGGGGGAGGGGAGAGGGGAGAGAGGGGAGGGGAGAGGGAGAGGGGGATGGAAATGAGTGGCTAAAAAGCCATGAAAAGCGGGGGGTGAAGGAGTGGTGGGCCCTGCTCTCATCGCTCTTAACTCTTAAGCTCTGATCATCATCTGATGCTGAGATCCAACGGCCCTGATTTGATCTTTCAAATTTCAACCTCTGCAGAATTTTTTTTCGGAAATTTCGCCCGGTACCTGAGGTATTGCTTATTTCGCGTGGTGTACAAAAGATTTACTAAATTCGTCCGATACTCCTGAGTTTTGTGTGTATTTCGCCCCGTGCCCCTGGTAAGTGAAAACTAACGGCTCTATCCTACTCCGTTTGTTCATCGACTCTATTCTGAGACGTTCAATTCCGAAAACGAAGTACAGATGAAACGAAGAAAGGAGAGGATAGTCGGACTGGAGGAGCAGGAATCGCCGGCAACCAAGAGAGATCGTAGCCGCCGGAGGCGCTAGAAGGAGAGGTGGAGATGCCCAGGACCCGCTGGAGGGTGTGGTGCCAGGTATGCCCCTTTCGAAAATTTAGGGTTTTAAAGAGACGAGAGGGGTATTGGTGTGCAGCTTGAGGAAGAGAGAGAGGGAGGGGGTGTTCTCGTTGCTTGTGGTGGTTGCTGGTTGGATAGAGGGTTGTTCTGGGCACTTAGTGGTGGCCGATCAGAGAAGGCCCTTGTGATTATGGTCGGTTGTTCAAAAGTTCATACAACCTCTAGGTGAAGTTTTGATTTTTAGGGTTGGAAAATTTGGGGATTTTTGGTTTCAAATGCTATGATCGAAATTGAAAGTTTTAATTGGTTGTTCGTTGTTCCTAGATTCAAAGTTGGGGTATGAATCTCTCTCGTTGTTATCAATAACAATTACAGTAGCAAAGGTAATCAACGGTGTAGGTAGCTTCTTCATTTCTTCCTCATTCTCATTCATTGGTTTTTGGCAAAATTTTAGGGAAACAGACGAGAGATGCATTCTGCGAGAGATGCAAAATTACAGTAGCAAAGGTAATCAACGGTGTAGGTAGGAAGAACACAGATACAACACTGAGCTTATTGTGTGTATGTAACTTTGTCGAGAAGATCTGACTTCAATTCTTATAGCGGATGAATGAATTACTTAGCTAGAGATTGCAGGTAAACTTATTTGAAACTTGAAAACTTGCATCAGTGTGTTTTTTCTTTAATGAAAAATCATGCTTTCCTTCTAGATACTTGTGTTACTTCTTGGAAGTTTTACTCAACTTGCATCATCTTTTCAGTGACTGCGTTGGTAATTCCATCACATGGAGAATCAAACCACATACCTTACTGAGATTTGCTTGAGTTACTTCCAACATCGACATCAGCATCACAGAGTGGATAAAATTACTTGGACTGATTTTCATCATGCAAATTCAAGTCATTTCAAGTTGGGATATATTGGTTCAGATTAGCTTTTTGATAAATTCGCATCTTGATCTTGATAGGTTTCATACAAATGGTTAAAAAAAATATTCCAAAGTGTGACTGAATGGTAGCTTTTGGAAGAGGAGTTGCAGTAGCAAAGGCAACCAACGGTGTAGGTAGCTTCTTCATTTCTTTCTCATTCTCATTCATTGGTTTTTGGCAAAATTTTAGGGAAATAGACTAGAGATGCATTCAACATTTTTATAAAAGAGAATCAAAGAAAACAACAAAGGAAATTGGATGATATATATGTTCAATATGAGAATGCATGGCCACCTTCTTGGAATACATTTCTAATCATTTTTTTTATTGTTGTTGAATCCATTAATAGTTGATCTAATTCGATTCATCGGCTTCAATTTGTGTGTTTATGTCTGAAACACTATCTTGCTAATTAGAAAAGAGGTTGACACGGTTGAGCTTGACAAATACCTTGAAGCTTTTTTTAAAGCCTATTAGCTCAAATGGTAGAGCATATCTTTAGTACAAGATGTGGGTTCGACTCCCACATAGGCTATATACTTATATGCTACACATGAAGAAGTTGTCTTAATGTGATGTCTGAACCATTGTCATCCTAAGTATATTCATTCATACCATAGTTACAAGTGCCGCCCACATTTTGTGATTAAAATAGGGTGTCACGAAGTTAGATTCCATGTCCCATTTTCAGTTTCTTAAATCATTTAAATTTTGTGAAAAACTTGACTTTTATTTGATCCTTTGAAGTTGAACCAATAGCGGCCACTCCATGGGAATCAAATGGAGGAGAGAGCCTTGCATCTAATCAGAGCTCATATGTTGTTCTTCCGAAATACGGAGTAGAATTTAATAGACCATTGTGTCAATTGAAATAGACCATTGTGTCAGTATTCAACTTAAATGGTAGCTGGTTTAATACGGAGTAGAATTTAATAGACCATTATGCACTTTGACTCAAAAATTTTGATAGCCTGTGTGGGATTCGAACCCACATCATTGTGTATAAACACATTGCTCTATCATTTGAGCTAAAAGGCTTAAAATTTCAAATATTTTAGGCATATTAGAAGCAAACACAATAGTGTCTTGGCCTGCTGATTTATGCAACCTACTGTTATCATGTGTTTAAAGGTACTTCTGATTTTTGCAAGATATAGGTTCACACTTTGATCACATTTTGCTAAAGGTTCACATTGCTGCCATACACAATAACATCGGCTGATTTTTGCTGTACACAATTCACGTTATATTTCTCCCATTGAGTTTCTCCAAAACAGAGTGAAGTAATAAATCAAAGCATACCAT
The DNA here is from genome assembly GCA_963922045.1 of Persicaria maculosa. Lineage (NCBI taxonomy): Eukaryota > Viridiplantae > Streptophyta > Magnoliopsida > Caryophyllales > Polygonaceae > Persicaria > Persicaria maculosa. Next base: position 9,017,603 of record OY998255.1, on the reverse strand, counting down.
AGAAAGCAGCTACAATTCTTAGTAAAGGGGAACAAATGTCTAATGAGATTAAACATTAAAAAGAAAAACTCATACCTATAAGGCGTAGGTGAGAAGACATACCTGATAAGCACCAAGAACATGAAGAAAGACCATAAGATTTGCAGCAACAATCAGCCAACGAGGTCTCTCAAGCGAGACCAGGGCATCGTCTTCGACTTGAGTTCCAAAAGCCAAGAAGCCAGAAATCACGACAGTTGAGTAGCAGATTCCGACAATGCTTAACCTTACCACTCAAATTGTAATAACAATGGCAAAGACAAATGCACGAGTCTTAAATATGTACCGTATAGTGTGCTATTTCAATTGCTTTCATCCACAAATTTGCAATCTGTACATTGTGTTAATTCAATTGCTGCCATCCACAAATTTACAAGTTCAACAATTCATCACTCTCAAATTCTCAACCAGAACCGAACTAATCACAAATCAAAACCCAATTCGAAACCCCATATTGCAAACACATCGAAACACCAATTTGCAAACAAAAATTGAAACCCTAAATCGAAGTACCTGGTTGGCGCCTCCACCACCACCTCCGGCGAGTTGAGCGCCTCCACAATCCCTAGCGGTGCCTCCTTGGTTGTCGCCGATTCATGGACGAGACCACCTGCTCCCTCTCAACCTCTCCACCAGGTCGAGCGTCGAACCGCTTCTCCAATTCCTACGTTTTTTTTTCGTTCCTCTGTGTGTCCTCGAGGCTGTGGGTTGCTCTCCTTCTCCACCTCTCCTTCCGGTGGTCGCGGACTGTCGTCGCCGGCGATTCGTGCTTCTCCAGTCGGCCTCTTCTCTCCTCTCATTTCTTTGTTCGTGACTTCCCTTCCCTCCTGAGCGTGATAGAACAAATTAACGGAGCCTCACTTCACACTGTTAGTTTTAACACCCGGAGGGCACGAGGCGAAATAAACACATAACTCAGGGGTACCAGACGAATTTTGTTAATCTTCTGTACACCACGCGAAATACACAATACCTCAGGGGTACCAGGCGAAATTTCCGTTTTTTTTTTTACGGAAATTTCGCGGGTGCCCTTGAGGTATCGCAATTTTCGCGGGTTATACAACTTTTTTACATATTTCGCATGGTGCCCCTGTATTTTTGCTTGATTTCGCCTCGTGCCCTCTACTGGTTAAGCTTAACAGAGTCTCCATCTCCGTTACTTTTTAATTAAAAAAAAAAGGAACGAAAGAAACCAAGCGCTAAGAGGGCGTCTTCGATGTCGAACTGAGAGGAAAGAGGATGCCGAACTGAGTGACTGGAGATGATTCAAGGGACAAAGGCGACGACGATTCAAGGGACGACGAGTCCTGCGCGACTAGAGGAGAAGGCAATCGACAAAGGCGATGGCGAACTGAGCGGAATGACGGAGGCGATTCAGGCGAACTTGCAGAACGATGGAGGCGATTCAGAAGCAGTGGGCTGAGAGGCGATAGGGAGAAGTGCTAGCCGGTCAACGATGCCCGACGAACTGGAGCCCTCTGACTGAGAGATCTGAGCGACTGATGAAGGTATGTCGGACTGGTTAATTCTTCAAAAATTAGGGTTTTAAATTGGGGATTCTCAATGCTCAGCTTGGATGAATTTATCTGTTTGTGTTTTGATCTTCATTCAATGAAGCCAGTAAATTGGATCAATTTTTTATGGTTCCCTAAAATTCTATGCTTGATGCAAATAATTATTTGTTGTCAGTGATCTGGTTAGGGTTCGTTAAAATTCTAGAGTGAGTTAATGACTTGGAGTTGAAAGATTGAATTTCCCTCTTAGATCTTAGAAAGAAAGGTAGCTAGAAACAAATAGAACTAGCTAGTTGTGGAGATTCAACTTAAACTAATTCGATGGTATATATTTCGAAGACGAATCCATAAAAGGTATGCAAAGTTTTAATTTTGTTGATGTTGATTTTGCTTACAATGATTTAGGGTTCAAATCTAGGGCTGAATGAGGGTTTAAGCTATGAAATTGGGGCTTTTGATGATCTAGTTGTTGTATTTAAAGAGGCTTGGGGTACAAATTTAGGGCTTCGTTTCACCACTTTAGTCGATTGTTTGTTGGATTCGTTTGGCAAGATTTGATTCTTGTAGTTGTTGCTTTGATTGCTCCTCTATAGACATCAGTATGAGGCTGCCTTTAGTCAATTTCTCCTCTATATGTAGTTGTTTCAATTGTGGGATTCATTTGGCAGGATTCAATTTTAAGCACCAATCTAAGGCTGCATATAGTTGATTGTTCTGCTATACAGAACTTTTGAGTTGAATGGAGTTGGTTAGTTTTTATTTTCAGTTAGTTGTTGATTTAGTTGCTGATTTTTTTAGTTGAATGAAGATGATTTATATCTTCCATTCAGTTATTGATTTGAAGCATGTTAAAAAGCCTATTAGCTCAAACGGTAGAGCATGTGCTTATGCACAAGATGTGGGTTCGAGTCCCATATAGGCTGATTTCTCAAAATGCAAATGAAATGTTCTTCAAATGAACACAACTTGGTTTACAGTAGTAGCAATAGAAATCAGATAGGAAGGCAGAAAAGAAGCAAATACGAAAGGCCCTAACAAGTAAGGAATGACAAGATAATAATATAGTGGCTACACTCTTGCAAAGATATGCACTCACAAAGCTGAGAATATCAAAATCTTAACATTTATGATTTTGGATTCATAGGTGTACAGTTTTTAAAAGATGCAATGATTGATGGCCGATTGATCTAAGACAGAAGCATTCTTGGATGGACCTTTGGCAGAAATGGCAGAAGAACTTTCAACCATCACCTTTCCACAAAATAAGTAACAAAATGGGTAGTATATGATATATCCAAGTTTGGACAGTTACCTGCGGAAGAACAGCAAATAGAAGGGCTCTTATCCTTAGCAGAATGACATTCCCTGATTGAATCAATCCTTCAACTTGAGAAACAGCTTCCTGTAACGCAATAAGTTGCTCCACTGCATTTCGGGTTGGAGGAGGCGGGATTCTGAATGCTCGTAGAGGCCTCCCTTTGTAGGCATGCCTACGCCATAGCATAAGATCAGCCGCAAAGAGTAGAAGAATCGATGGCAGTATAAACCTGATCCAGCGACTCAGAACATTATCATTCTATAGTCTCAAATTTGCAATAATTAGGTAGCATGAAATTCATGACAATTTTAATTGCTAATTCACTAATTCTATGAGAAACTACAATCTGTAGCCCATGTGGGATTCGAACCCACATTGATGTGTACAACACATTGCTCTACCATTTGAGCTAATAGGCTAATTTTAGCTAGTGTATTTGGGAACTTTTAGTATGTCCCCAAATGTAAAATCCAAATTCTCATATTCTAACCAAGATTTTCATGTAATTGATAATGAATAAGCTTTAAAGATAACATAGACATCAACATCAAAGAGAAATGCTGGAAAGACAAGCCAAGTCAAGCGAAGCCATAGGAATGTAGAAAATCAATTAATAGCTCACTAAAAAGTAAAGCTTCAAAGATGAGTTGCTTTCCTTTAGTAAACTAGTTAAAAGTTAAGAAAAATAGCATGTGACATTCTTTATAAATGATAACCAAATTTGATACATTCAGCAATATGCATATCTGATACATTCTTCAAAGATCAGCTGCTCACTAAAATAGCATGTAAAAACAAAGTAAAGCTTCAAAGATCATAACCAAATCTGATACATTCAGCAATATGCAAATTACAGGAAAAAAAATACACACACACACACACTAGAATACATAACCAAATCTGATATTTATAAATGAATCTAAAGTTGCAATGAGCAAATGGACCAAGAATCTGATATTTCTAAATGAATCGGATGATTGACAGTAAGTAACTTAGCAAGCATTGCAAGTTTATTAACAAATCCATCATAGATACAGAAGCTGATCGAGAAACGAAATTTCAACTTCCAAATGCATCAATTTCAACCTAAACCCTAAATTTCACATCACAAAAAAAAACCCAATTGCATCAACTTCCACCTAAACCCTAAATTTCAGCAAAGGGCTAAATTCGCGAACCTCTCTGCAGCTTCTTCTTCTCCACCTCCGATCGCCGGCAGAGGCAATGGGCCACTAATGCCTTCGCTCTCAGTCACAACGCCTCTAGCTTCACCTCCCACTACCGCCTCCATCTTCAGAAATCACAACGCCTCTGGCAGCAGCCTCGCCGCCTCCCTTTGTCACCGGCGCGACCTGCCTTCGTCTTCTCTCTCTCGCCCTGCCTTTCTTCGACCTTCGTCTTCTCTTTCTCTTTCACAACCTGCCTTCGTTCGCCCTTCGTCTTCTCTTTCTCTTGCCCGAGCTTGGTTTCTTTCGTTCTTCTTTTTTTTTTTAATTAAAAAGTAACGGAGATGGAGACTCTGTTAAGTTTAACCAATAGAGGGCACGAGGCGAAATCAAACAAAAACACAGGGGCACCACACGAAATATGTAAAAAAGTTGTATACCCCGCGAAAATTACGATACCTCAAGGGCACCTCGCGAAATTTCCGTTTTTTTTATTAATACAATCAAGAATTTTTGGTCGCGTCCTCTGATTTCACCACAAAATATTTCGGTTGGCCACCCAAAAAGGCATTTACTTCCGTGCCCTAAAAACGGAAGTGTAACTGAAAATATAACTTCCGTTTTTTAAACACGAGAATTGTAAATATTAGTTGTACTTTCGTTTTTGAAAAACGAGAGTATAACCTTTATTTTTTCCTTCTGTTTTTAAAAAACGGGAGTTATAAAACTGGGTTGTACTTTCGTATTTAAGAAACGGTACAATTTTAATTACACCTCCCCTCTTTCAAACACGGGAGTATAATTTTAAAGCCCCTTTAAAAAGATTTAGGAGATTTAGTTATAACTTTCATTTTTTTAAAACGAGTGTAAAAAGTAGGTATAACTCTCGTTTTTGAAAAACGAGAGTACAACTATTTTATGTCTCCCGTTGTTTAAATACGGGAGTACACTTTTTAAAGCATTTTGAAAAAACAAACGAGAGTTTGATTTTAACTTGTTTTTAAAAAAAATGGAAACACACATAAGTTTAATGAATAAATTGTAATGGTTACCCCTTGCGCGTTTTGTTAATAAATTATATTTTAGTATATCATATAAGAGTAAGTACTCTTCTTTACATACTGTTTATTACATAAGTTACATTATTTGTACTTATTTATCCAATAAAGAGTAAATAATCAAATATATTGTATAAGTTACATTTTGACATCCTTAAATATAATGTTTTATAAATATTTGATTTTTTTTATAAAAATTGGTTAATATAATTAATAAAAAATCAAATAATAATAGAAAATAGATAATAACTAAAATATAATAAAATCCTTAAAATTCAATTATTTAAATTTTGATAATGATTTGTGATACTTTACAATAACATATATATTGATCCAAACAAACTCAATCAAAATTATGTTAAACTAAACTTTTTTTTTATAAGGTAAGCGTTCGAGGATCAGACATGTCTAACTCCTCGAGTGGCCGACAAGTCGGCAGACGGCGAACCGTCAAACATACAACAAACTAAATAACACAAATTAACATAGATGAAAGAAAAACCCAATCAACCCATAAAGTTAAACTAAACTTACGTTAAACTTGTATAAAAGTATATGTGAGATTAACCGATATATTCTCAAACAATTAGCTTAAACAGAACATAAGAACTGAATATTTTTGAGGTTGTATAAAATAATGGGGATTTAATTTTGTTCACTGACTTAAAGTCATGGTAAAGAGGAAGAAAAATAAATAAAATATAAAACCGATCAAAAATTTAATTTTAAATGAAAATCAAAACTTATCTTTGAATGCAAAAGAAATGTTTATTGGTTTTGCGAACCAACATTCAAAGCTTTTGATTTTTTGTAGATTTTATTACATCATGAGTTTAGAATAAATTAAACTCGTCGGTTGCCAATACTAAACCATATATATCATTTCATCGATATAACAAACTTACTCACAAACTAAATAGACAAAATAAAATTTTCATAGAGAGTTGCAATTTTAAAATATTCTAATAAGGACGTTGAACAAAAGGAATTCCAAAACAGACAACGTCCAGCTAATATGTCTACGTATTAAACTACGAATTTAGATCAGTAATCAACATAATAAACTACTCCTGGGTGTAGTAATGATGCTGATTGGGTCCTACTTGCTGATGTTGGGATGGCATCCACTTTGGGGCGACACGCGGCACTGAATCATCACCCATCAAGACACGATGCAACAAAAAATGGACAATTATTTTTTTCAGCCGCCATACATTTCTTTCGGCTTCCCAACCATACAACAAAAATGGACAATTTTTTTTTGACCTTCCATCCCGCAGGACTATTACTGGTACATCAACACCTCTAATTTTCTTCTTACGATTTCTATTTTCTCCATATTTTTCACATCCAAAATATACCGAGCCTTATCGGGTTGCCGAGTTATTCCAAGATTTTACAATTGTGAGAACAAAGTTGTTACAAAAGCAATCTGCCGAGCCCATTCTAACATCGATTTTCTATCCCTCCAGTAATAATTATTCGCAAAACAAGGCGAATAATCAAATCCAACAATGTTCATTCTATCAAACTGAAAACAATTGAAATAGAGTTGAAAATAATCAAATTTCATGAATTGAATCAATATTATCATTAAATTCTACTATAAAAGTTCATAAATACCTGAATATTATTGTTGACTCCTTCGTTACCATTGGATGCGTGGTTTAACATTCTTCGATGGAGTTCGGCGCAACTATGGCAAAATACCCGTTATCGAGCATATTCGTTATATTCATACCCTTTTTTGACCGGAAAAAAAAAAGCATACCCTTCTGTTTTCTAAACACGGAAGGCAAACAACTATTTTGAACTTCCGTATTTAAAAAACGTAAGGCAAAAAGTAGATTTGTCCTTTCGGTTTTTAAAACGGAAGGCAAAAAGTAGTTTTCTAGCTTCTCTCGTGTTTTAAAAACGGAAGGTATAAAGTTGATTTGACCTTCCGTTTTTTAAACACGGAAGTTATGTATTATATTTTCCAAAATAAAAAAAACAAATAATTAATATAGCACAACTTCCATTTTTAAAACACGGAAGTGTTTTTTTTTTTTTGGGTGCCCCACCAAATTTTGTGTGGTGCGGTTAACAACGGGTTCGGTACATCATTTTTTTTAAAATCAAGGTAAAGATTCGAAGTACTAATATCAAAAAGCCAAAAGAAACGATACATGGGCTAGCCGTCAATCCGTCATGATAACATAAATATCCTAGTTTAAATTGAACAAAACAGAAAAATGTCCAACAAATGAGGAAGCTCGGAAAAACTTTGGGAAGAAATTATGAATAGCGAGATCACGGTAAGATCTATAAGCTTCCACGGTATCTCACTGTTAGAGAGATTTTGTACTCTATATACTATATTTATGTAAATAATTGTATAGACCTAACTTCCGTTACAAGACTCTGTACTCTATATATTTGATAATGAATACAAGGGAACCCTAAGCGGGATTATCCAATCTAATGGTTAATCGATCCCCACAAAACTTTTTCTCTATGATGAACATGCAAGAAGGCAAGAATGGATCTTCCACAATGCCAGGAAGGGGGTAGGTGGAGCTCCACATTCGCATCCATGCTATGGACTGCCTGGAAGGCTCGCAACGAACTGGTTTATGAAGGCAAAGCCATCACTCAAGAGATAGTGCATAGAGTGTGGAGAACGGTGTCAACATACTTCCACAAAGGCCAAGACGAAGGAGAGTCGATGGGAGAGTCAAACCCCACTTTTGGTTTGGACTCCTCCGTGACCTGGGTGGACTAAATTGAACACAGATGGAGCCTCAAGAGGTAACTCGGTGCTGGCTGGAGGTGGAGGAGTCTTCAGAGACTCGAATGGCGCATTTTTTAGGGCCTTTGCATTCTGTTGTGGTAGTTGCTCAACTCTGGTTGCGGAGTTATGGGCAGTCTTCCACGGACTCACAATAGCAAAGGAAATGGGCCTAGAAAACATCATTATGAAAACTAATAGCACCACGGTGCGCAATATGCTGAAGTTGGAAGGAGGTAACATCTACGCTCTCCAATCCAACAACTAGCATTCCAATGTCATAAGTTATTATCGGACACTCCTTGGGAGTATAGGGTCCTACATGTCAACAGACAAGCCAATGGGGATGCTAATGCTCTAGCTAGGATGGGGTGTAATACCATGAGCCTACGGTGCCTACCCATGGCTAGTGGGACTCTCATTTGATCTAGAAATAGTAATATCTTAGGGGCATTAGCTAGGGGTGGAATTGGTATAATACCAATTAGTTTTTGTCGTTATCACGTACCAACCAATTATAATTGGTAATCCTAAGATTCAAACCATTACCAACCACCGAAGGGGTTGTACCAACTTAATTGGTTACCAATTAAGTGGGTTGGTACGTGTTGGTAATGGTATTTTACCATGTTTTGAGTGTTAATGGAAAAACCATACAAATAATCAAAGACAATACAATTTAAATAAAACTTAAAATTTATAAGTAGTAACAACATAAATATTTAAATTGTTCGCACATTTAAGTACAAAGCAATATAAAAACTTAAATAGTCTCGATAATATTCAAAATAACATGTCCACTAGCTCCTGAATAAAATTTAGGTTTTAGTCTGAACCGAAGCCGAGCTAGTATTCCTCCATTGATTAAAAGCAATTTATAAAAATAACAGATATAAAAACAAATCAAGTTAATAGGTAATACTAGTATCAAAAACAAAATAACAAATAAAAAAGAAATAGGTAATAGTACTTGTTAACTTGAATAACAAACAACAATAACAAACAAGCAAGTCTTAAAACCCCCCAAAAATAATCTTAAAACAATTAAAATAAAATTTAAAAAAAAACTAAATGTATATTGGTAGTAGTTGGTTGGTAATTATCGTACCAACCAATTGCAAATCGGTTGATAATGTTAATCCCAACTTTTCCGTTTCGATTACCATTATCATACCGACTTCTGACAATTGGTTCGATATACCGAACCAATTAAATTAGTTATCAATATAATTGGTTCGGTTGGCACGTGTTGGTATGGTTTTTGCCCCAACCCTAGCATTAGCCCTCCTGAATCAGGAGTCCTGATTGACCCAAAAAAAAAAGTAATGTAGTACACTTTGCAGAATATATAGAACAGAGAAATTGAACCGAGCTATAAAGAGAGATTTTCAGGACGGTTCTATAGAAACCGAGCTAAAAAGGTCTTATATTTGCTTGAAAAAAATAGGGTATTTCTCTCATTTGTATCGTGCCGTTTCGTGTCAAGTTTCGAAAAGGGATGTTATCATTGTAATGCCAAATAGTCCGCCAGTTCGCCTCCAGCTGCACGGTTTACGGCTGTGTCCTCCTGGCTCCTGCACACCGAACGCAGCTCTACAGCAACCAGCGAAGCGAAGCGGCGACTCACCTTCGAACAACACCTTCCTGTCCGTCGCCGCTCCCGGCTCCTCCTCCACTGAACCCCGCTTCCGGCTCCTTGCCGCCTCCTCCACCGAACTGTCGGCCTGTCTCCTCCTGGCCCCCGTACACGAAACGCAGCACTACAGCAACCGGCAGCTTCTTCTTCCCCTCCCAATCCCAGATCCGAATTCACTAAATTGAAAAGGTTAGTGTTTTATACCTTGTACTTTGTGAAATTCGGATTAAGGTTTGTGATTTTGAGAACCAATTTTGTCATTTCATTATTGTATGTGAATTGAATTTGTGGTTTGAGAATTGAATTTGTGATTTAACATCAATAATGCAGAAAAATTAATCTAAAAGTTCGAAACTAGTAAGTAGTTGGTAAATAGAGAAGATGGATTGCACTGTAAAGAAGATATAAATTGTGAAGATACAGTTCTTGCTAGGGAAAAAAAATGTTCTACCAAGAGAAAACATTGCAAAAAAATATACAAATTGCAAGCCATAAACAGAAAGATGTGGCATACAAGCAACTGAGAGGAAGTTCATGCAATTCCTCAGAAAGATGTGGCATACAAGCAACTGAGAGGAAGTTCATGCAATGCCTAACACCTGCAGAAGTTCATCAGATAAGCTGTCAACAAGAATCAACACCAAATGAAAGGGATCGGTATTGTAGAACTTTGCTTTTATTTACAAAGACAAATAAGTTAGCTAAATAACCATATCAATTAGATATTTCTAGGTGAGTCATGACATTTGAAAGGCAGACATCAACTAAAAAAACGGAATATCTCACACAATGTAGAGAAGGTTAGGCAAAGTATGTATTCACCTTGTAAAGAAGCTTGGTTTAGTAAGTCAAGTGCACACATTGCATATAGAACTATGCTATGAAAGAATTGAATTGAAAAACTAGAGCAAATAATTGAAAAAAAAAGAAAAAGATGAACATGAAAACTCGCAAGATGAATTTATCTCATCTACCGTCAAAGTGAACGTGATTGTAGTATTGAATTTATTTGTATTATTGAACATGTTTGTATATTGAACTCACAAGATGAATTTTATTATCGTTCTTTGTAGTTTTCAGCCCCTAGGCAAAAATCCTGGATCCGTCACTGGCCTTAGCTACTTGTTCTCGGGGTTCTGCACTTTCAATAGCTTAATTCAATCGTTTGGTGATTAATGAACGCTTCGTTTTGGGTCACAAATGCCTTCCTTTTCGGGTTGAAGTTTCTTGGCAAGAGAAAGAGGGATTTCAGATACTTTGCTTCTGCAGACTTGGCTCTTTCTTGGTCTAATTCTTCGGAGGATGAGGTTTTTGAAGTTCACCAGCCGGTATCTTTGAGTTACAGTTCAGTCAAACCCATCAATTTGTCTTCCAATAGAAGTCACATCGACAACTTATCAGTTGTTAGGAACAGTGCTGGTAATTTTCAGCCATTTGGTCAATACAAAAAAGAGCTATTAGAGGTAGACTGGATACTGAGGAAGAACGGTTGGTATTTCGAAAGCCAGTATCTTTACAGGGTCAATTTCGACGAGTCTAAAGTGATTAAGGTTTTGAATGATGTGTTTAAGTGCAATTCAGATGCCTATCTTGCATTGTGTTTCTTTCGGTGGCTAGAGAATGGTGTAGGGTTTAAGCATACTGTCAGGTCAGTTTGTACAATGGCTTATATTCTGGTTTGCGGAAACATGAACCACCGGGCTGTGGAGCTGATGGATCGCCTCGCAGGAGAGAGCGGACATGACGATCCACACCATGGTTTCCTGCTGAAAGTTCTAAAGGAGATTTGTGTGTTAGGAAATGCTCTTGAAACAGTTTGTAGCATGCTTGTTAAGTGTTATGTTGGGCAGAAGTTGCTAACATTGGCTGTGAATGTAGTGTGCGACATGGAGGATCTTGGCATTTTCCCATCATTCGCAGTTTGTAATTTACTCATGAGTTCATTGTTGCGTTCTGACGAGGAAGAAGTTGCTTGGGATTTGCTGGACAAAATGCAGACCCGTAAGATGGCGAATGCCTCTATTATCAGCTTGTTTGTTGGTTACTACTGCCGAAAAGGTATTCCAGGATTTGGATGGAAGTTACTGATTGGCATGAGGGGTTATGGGATTGAGCCCGATGTTGTTTCATTTACCATTTTGATTAATTCTCTGTGTAAAATGTCTCATCTAAAAGAAGCTACTTTGATTCTTTTTAAAATGATGGGTCTCGGCATTTCTCCTGATTCAGTTTCCTTGAGTTGTATAGTTGATGGTTATTGCAAAGGGGAAAAACCAGAAGAAACTTTACATATTTTAGATTTTTTTAGTGTTCCCTTTAATTTATACGTGTATAATAGCCTGCTTTCAGTATTTTGCAGAGATGGTAACATGGTACAAGCTTATAGTACTTTTCAGGAGATTTTGGGGTTAGGATTTGTTCCTGATTGTTTCAGCTACACTACCATGATTGATGGGTATTGTAAAGCAAAGGAGATAAATAAAGCACTTCAGTTCTTGAGTAGGATGTTTAAAGTTGGAATTGATCCATCTGTTGCTACTTATACAACTCTCATTCATAGTTATTGTGGAAGTGGAGATATAGAAAGTGCGGAATGCTTGTTTGAGGAAATGAAAAGAAAAGGTTTGGTGCCTGACATCGTTGTGTATAACACATTGATATACGGATATGGGAAGAATGCTCAGTTGCATAAGGCGTTTGAAATATTAGATTTGATGAAGGCTGCTGGAGTTTTACCTGATACTGTGACATATAACAGTCTTATACACGGCCTAGTTGTTAGAGGATCTGTGAATGAGGCAAAAGCTCTTCTAGATGAGCTTCTTAGAAGAGGTTTTCCTATTGATACTATAACATTTACTCCCATTATCGGTGGGTTTTCTAATAAGGGACAGTTTGAAGAAGCATTTCTTGTCTGGTCCTACATAAGCCGGCATAAGATGAAACCCGATGTTATTACTTGCAGTGCTCTTCTTAATGGTTACTGTAGGGCATGTCGCATGAATGAAGCTGTAGACCTTTTTAAAAGGATGGTTGATGCTGGACTGGTTCCTGATCTCATCTTGTACAACACTATGATTCATGGATTTTGCAGTTTGGGAAACATTGAAGATGCATGTAAACTGTTAGATATGATGGTTAGACGGGGCGTAGTACCAAATGATGTTACTCTTCAGGCACTTGTATATGGATGTGAAAAAACGAAGGTTGAGAACCCTGTTGAAATTGCAACTATGAAGCTGCAGCAGATTCTCCTGAATAGTGGATTGCAATTTTGAAACTGATGCATATCACCTACCATTGCATGGGGTTGCTGAGCCAGGTATTCTATGTTTCAATAGTACTCTTTTCTCTATTTTTTTTATATTGCTACAAAGTAAATTTTCTGGGATATGCTGTTTGCCGATTGATAAGTAAGGGAAAAATTAAGGACAACTTAGTTGGCCGTCTTGTAGATCTAACAGGTCTATTTTGTGAATCAGGGCATGTTCAATGAAGAGCTTAATGAATCAGCATTTGCCCTTTGCTGGAAACATCTCTTTGAATGTTTGAGAGATTCTTTATGTACTTCTATTGGTTGATTGGGAAAATGCAAGAGAAATACTAGGTATGATTTTATCCTCTTATTGTTGCAACACTGCAGATGCATTTTTATTTGATGGTTGCTTTTGTGTGAATTCGGTATATTGGGTTTCATGCTGCGGATTTTGTTGTGGCATCTGAATTTAGATTAGTGTAATAGTAGTTAGCTGGGATTAGATTGGTCTTTACCTGATTTTTCATTTTTGTGATATTGCCCTTTCCATTAATTGCAGTCTAAGTCAAATTTGGTGGTGAGATCTCATCTGGGCATGGTATTTTTGAGATCCTCTGGTGCTTGACATCCCAAAAGTCGATCCTTGAAGGAATTCTCAATGTGTGTTGCTTTCATTTTTGGCAGAAATGTGTTTTAACATAAGAGTGGTTACTATCGTTTTGACTGATGAGCTAATTGTTAAATATTCATATTTTTAATCAATACGAGCTGTAAGGTGACTAACCATCCACAATACAGAAGACACTGTGGATAAAAAGTCCAATAGAAGGTAATTTCAAATGTCCACCTAGCGGTAGAAATTACCCTCATATATCTTTTCCTTTGTAGTTACCCATGTACTTATTCATTTATTCTCAGGATACTTTCTAGTAGGTTCCATCCAATGTTTTGACACTTCAAGGTTTCCAAGTAAGAAGCAGTATCTTCCAAAAGTTAGTCCTAGACGCAAACTTAGAAGAGAAATCTAAGCCCTCTTTTGAGTAATGTACAATGTGTGCTCATGTCAATGGAGCTACAACGTTGAATACTTGAATCAATATGTTTTATGACACGAGTTAGCTGGTTTGATAATTTTGTGCCTACTTTTTTTGGCTGCTGAAGAGTGGTTGGTTTTAATTGTGTCTATACATGATAGCCTATGCCTTTAGAACTTTTTTATTTTTATTTTTATCGAACTTCCTAATGGTTCAAGACTCTGAATCCTCAATATGCATGGGGGTTATCTTGCTCCTTGGCCTCAAGAATCTTAGTTTCTATAACACTAGTACTCTAGTTGTCCCGACAGAAAAGTGGACTAATGTATGTCATTACTGAAGAACTTGGTATAGTCAGACAGTCAGTTTCATTGAATAATTCACAAGGTTTTCTTTCACGTGTTGCAGAACTCTTCCATTGAACGGCACCACTCCTGTTGCAGTCATTTATGCAATAACAACGCTTGGACAAGGTATGTTGCATTTTTCAGTGTGGAATGGGATTTTGTACCTTGACAGACCACCTCACTTTCAGCATTTTAGGCACTGTGTTGCCCATAATTATATGTATTGGTGCATTTTTAGTTCTACGCTACTTGCCATCTACACTGAAAGTCAATTTGTGGCTCTACTATTTCAGTGATTGTCAGACAATGAAGAAGAAGACAGTAAGTGGATTGCGTTGATCTTCCGTGTGATCTGTTTGTGAACATGATTGCTCAATCTTCTATTCTCGTTCTTTCAAGGCTAAAGTAAGTTTCTATCAAACGTTGGCATCATGTTATAGTTTTAGGGTTCCGCTGTTGACAGTTGTGCAATGAACGACGCTGAGAGTTTGCGCTAATCCACTATGGCAAGCTTTTATTGCATCACATTGCATACACTGTTTTTATTGTCTTTGTTTCCGCTTTGTTCAGCATCCATGTGTTCCGTTGACAAACGATGACCATTTGCAGGAGGATTGATAATACCAGCTTCTGACATGACGAAGAATTCCTCCATCCCCGCAACGTCAGAATCTTGTCATGACCCAAGAAGATGTAAACGCATGATACCTACCAGATACCACACGATGGCTGTTGAGTGAGTGTTGAAATAGATACCACAGATACCAGATGCAAGATCTTCTGTAAATGACCATAACAAACACTAGCACAGTAATACATGATTACATGGATCTTTTTGCTTTCATAAAAACCATATCTAATTGTACGACGTAGACAAGGAGTATTTTATTGATTAAACTAGTTTGTAAATCTTACATCCTAACACTAAAATAAAACAGGAAATACTAACATTCATATGAAATTGCAATTGCAATACGAAAAACTTAAAGCACAAAAATGCAATTACAGCTAGAAAATACCATTCTAGCTTGGTTGTTGCATGCGATGCAACTCAATGTGGATCCTCTTTGACAATTTGTGTTCAAGTCCTTGAACTCCATTTAGGTTTTGATGGTATCAAGATCCTCGATTTGAGCCATATCGAGGTAAAGGGTGATAATTTGACCATCATCAATGTCAATAAGGTGTTGTGGAAATGTCACTGGGAGATCTAGATGTTGATATCTGATGTGCTCCTCCGGTAATTTGCAATCACCTCTTCCCAGAAGTCAACACGATGGTAGATTACATTGCTTGACTTTGTCATTCGTAGACCTCAAGAAGCTGACTTCACATTCAGAATTTTAGGTTTTCATACTTTGAAAAGCTATTGGGTGGTGATCATGTCAGAGTTGACATCACTCAAATCATCGCCTTATCTCAATAATTGGGTGGTGACCATGGATCCGCTTCGGGTGAAAATATTCATGTCAAACTGAAACATTTCATGACTTTCTTTGACAAACAAACAAAAAGAAAGAAAGAAAAAGTGTTCAAATATGTACGAAAGAAAACATTTTATGAAAAAGCGGAATCCAATCTCCTATATTGAAGCTCTCGCTCTTCGGTAAGAAAGAAAACCTAAAGCGGAATCCATTTCATGATGTGCTCCTTTGGTAATTTGCAATCACATCTTCCCAGAAGTCAACACGATGGTAGATTGCATTGCTTGACTTTGTCATTCGTAAACCTCAAGAAGCTGACTTCACATTCAGAACTTTAGGTTTTCATACTCCGGAAAGATTTTGGGTGGTGAGCATGTCAGAGTTGACATCACTCAAATCATCGCCTTATCTCAATAATTGGGTGGTGACCATGGATCCGCTTCGGGTGACAATATTCATGTCAACTGAATATTTCAAGACTTTCTTTGACAAACAAACAAAAAGAAGGAAAGAAAAAGTGTTCAAATATGTAAGAAAGAAAACATTTTATGAAAAGCGGAATCCAATCTCCTATATCGAAGCTCTCGCTCTTCTCAAAGGAATCAAAAGGGCAAAGGAACCGGGTACTACTCAAATTGAAAATGAAGGTGACTTGCTTATTTTTATAACTCCATCACCGGAAAATGGCAATGCCCGCAGGAAATCGAAAAGATACTCTCAAACGCCCTCTTTCGCAGATTGTCCTTTTCTTGTATCTCCTTTCAACATATCTTTCTAGAAGAAAATTTGGTGGTAGACAAGATTGCTAATCTTTGTCACCGATCCCGAGGAAATGTGCTTCATGAACACCCTAGTCTCCATGACCTCATTCGAACTAATGTTGTTAGATAACACCGGATGTAATTTGATTTTGCTTTCCGACTCCTTTCCTCATTAAAAAAAGAAAAGAAAAAAAGGCAAAACTAATTAAAATAATCCAATCTTTGGAGGAGTGTTAAAAAAAATATCCTTACCTTTCAACTGTAAAAAAATAATAATTCAATTTTCGAGGGAGGTGATAATAAAGTATACTGATTATTTTTTCTGACTATAAATAACATATAATTGGTGAAATTAAGATTTTGGTGAATTTTAGATGATATTGAATTGTTTTAATGAGAATAATATCATTTGACCAATTCATGTCAGGAACAATTTGGCTAATATCCATATTCAGAGGGAATATTAAGTAAATGTCCATTTTTTCATAATTTTGCCCTTGTTTTAATTTCTCCCCAATTAACTTGATCTCCCTTCCCGCATCAAACACGCTCTCCTTGAGCAAACTTCGTCTCCCTCATCAGTTCCTTCAATTTGTCACAGAGGCATCCAATCCAAGTAGATTTTGGTGGATTTGTGGGAGGTTCATCGTCATATTCAAACTATTTTCAGATTTCGGGACAAATTTCGTCCTTTAATCGAAGATTATTTGTCACTCAACAATCCGATCGAAGAGGATTTTGGTGGATTGTTCATATTAGGGCTTGAATCCAACCGAAATCGAGTTGCTGGTAGAGATTATATCATCAAATCGAAGACAATTTGTCACCATTCGATCAGATTGAAGACTATTTCGGTTGTTTATGTTTGATTCATCATCCTTCTTCTTAGATTGAAGAGATTCATCATCAAATTATCATCTTATATCTCGTTTTAGGTAATAATCATATTTTTTTTTCTATTCATGATGATAGAGAATCCTCTTATTGAATAGCTTGAATTCAATTTAGAACTTGGTAAGAGATTGTTGACATATAGCCCTTTTGATGATTGTCATCATTTGAAAATTTGAGCAATGTGTAATTGATGACATATGTAAACATAAATTTGATAATTAGCTGGCGACAATTTTGTAGAATAGATTTAATACAATTTAGATGTTGGTATGAGATTGATGACATATAAGCCTTTTGATGACCGACGTCATTGAAAATTTGGGTAATGTGCATTTGGTGACATGTGTTAATGTATATTTTCCATGTATATTTGATAACATTGATGACAACATAAAAATAATTTTTGATAGTTAATTAGTGATGATACTTAGTTGCTATCATTTATTTAAAATGAAGAAATGGATGCAAAGTTGCTTACAGTGAAATTTGGAGCAGAGTGGAAATTGATTGAGGGTGATTTATGTTTTGTTGGTGATGCAACTTCAAACGTTATTGTCATCAAAGAGACATTGAGCTTGGATGAGTTAAAGAATGATGTAATCCAATCTCATCGATCAGTTGGTTTTTGAGCTTAAATTGAGTCACTTGCACCCATTCAAAATGACAAAAGAACCTTTTGTCATAGAAAATGATGCAGATCTTATATTTTTTTTTGGAAATAAGTGAGTTAAAGGAAGTGGATTGAACATTACCTTTATATATTTCTATGATTAGAAGGGTAAATGAAGAAAATGGAGAGGATGTGATATTATGTGCTGATGAGTATTTCCAGGGTGCGTATGTTATTGAAGACATGGTTGTGCCGAATTTTGATGACGAAGCATATACAAGTGACGATGGAAATCCATATGATGTTATGGATGATAAGGAGATTAGTAGTGGCCTAACTATGGGGAGTGTGACTGACACTAAAATGTATAAAAGTTTTGCACTGTAGTCAACAAAGGGGTAATGTCCTAATGTGTTTGGGAAGACTTTTCAAATGAAAAGAGCTCAAGATTGCTGCAGAATTATTGGTTGTGTAAGAATCATTTGGTTCTAAGGTGAAAAAATCAACACCAAAGTACTTTAGAACAAAATGTGTTCGATGACAAATGTCAAGGGATGATGCATGCTACAACAAGGGTAGATGGTTCAAATTTATTTGAAGTAAAGAAATAGAGATAACCGTAGTAACTAGACCAATTTTTGGCAAGGCCATACATGCAATATGCAAGTGAGATTGCAACATCGCCATCATGCTTCATACAAAGTAGTGACAGAAAAGATAAAACCAAGGTGAAAGTTTAACTGTCTTTTACTTATATTATCTACCAATATATGATTTTGATACATGAGCAATGTTTAATATTTTACAAAAATGTAGGTACGAGGATTTAGATGAAGGTCCTACACCAAAGCAGATTGGGAGCATGATGAGAAGTGATTATAAAGTGAAGGTTAGATATTGGAAATCATGGAAAGCTCAAGAATTAGCTCAGAGCATGGTAAGAGGAACACCAGAGCATGACCTTCTCACTTTATAATCATTTCTCATCATGCTCCCAATCTGCTTTGGTGTAGGACCTTCATTTATATCCTCGTACCTACATTTTTGTAAAATATTAAACATTGCTCATTTATCAAAATCATATATTGGTAGATAATATAAGTAAAAGACAATTAAACTTTCACCTTGGTTTTATCTTTTCTGCCACTACTTTGTATGAAGCAGGATGGCGGTGTTGCAATCTCACTTGCATATTGCATGTATGGCCTTGCCAAAAATTGGTCTAGTTATTATAGTTTACTCTATTTATTTACTTCAAATATATTTGAACCGTCTACCCTTGTAGCATGCATCATCCCTTGACATTTGTAATCAACATATTTTGTTCTAAAGTATTTTGTTGTTGATTTTTTCACCTTATAACCAATTGCTTCTTGCACAACCAATAATTCTACAGCAATCTTGAGCTCCTCTTTTGATTTGAAAAGTCTTCCTAAACACATTGGGACATTAACCTTTTGCTGTCCATAGTGCATAACTTTTATACATTTTAGTGCCAGTCACACTCCCCATAGTTAGGCCACTACTATTCTCCTTGTCATCCATAACATCACATGGATTTCCATCGTCACTTATATATGCTCCGTCATCAAAATTCGACTCTTCAACAACATACGCACCCTGGAAATACTTAATATCACCTCATCTTCATTTTCTTCATTTACCCTTCTAATCGTAGAAATATATAGAGGTAATGTCCAATCCACTTCCTTTAATTCACTTATTTCCTAAAAAATTCTAAGATCAACATTATTTTCTATGACAAAAGGTTCTTTTGTTCTTTTGAATGGGTGCAAATGACTCAATTTAAGCTCAAAAATCAACTGATCAATGAGATTGGATTACATCATGCTTTAACTCATCCAAGCTCAATGTCTCTTTGATGACAATAACTTTTGAAGTTACATCACCAACAAAACATAAATCACCCTCAATCAATTTTCACTCCGCTCCAAATTTTACTGTAAGCAACTTTGCCTCAATTTCTTCATTTTAAATAAATGATAGCAACTAATTAAGTATCATCACTAATTAACTATCAAAAATTATTTTTATGTTGTCATCAATGTTATCAATTATACATGGAAAATATACATTAACACATGTCACCAAATGCACATTACTCAAGTTTTCAATGACGTCAGTCAATAAAAGGCTCATATGTCATCAATCTCATTGACTCATACCAACTTCTAAATTGTATTAAAGCTATTCTACAACATTTTCACCAACTAATTATCAAATTTATGCTTACATATGTCATCAATTATACATTGCTCAAATTTTCAAATGATGACAGTCATCAAAAGGGCTATATGTCACCAATCTCTTACCAAGTTCTAAATTGAGTTCAAGCTATTCAATAAGAGAATTCGCTATCATCATGAATAGAAAAAAGAGAGATGATTATTACCTGAAACAAGATATAAGATGATAATTCGATGATGAATCTCTTCAATCTAAGAGGAAGGATGATGAATCAAACATAAACAATCGAAATAGTCTTCTATATGATCGAATGGTGACAAATTATCTTCGATTTGATGATATAATCTCCACCAGACCACCAACAACTCAACGTCGGTTGGATTCAAGCTCTAATATGAAAAATCCACCGAAATCATCTTCGATCGGATTGTTGAGTGATAAATAATCTTCGATTCGAGGACGAAATTTGTCCCGAAATATGAAAATAGTTTGAATCTGGCGATGAACCTCCTATAAATCCACCAAAACCTCTTTGGATCGGACGCCTCTGTGACAAATTGAAGAAACTGACGAGGGAGACGAAGTTTGCTCAAGGAGAGCGTGTTTGATGCAGGAAGGAAGATCGGGTTAATGGGGGAGAAATTAAAACAAGAGCAAAAAAAAAGGTGGGCATTTACTTAATTTTCCCTCTTAATATGGATATTAACCAAAATTTTCCTTTTTTTAACACTTCGACAAATATTGGGCGGTTTTAATTAATTTCACTAAAAACAATTATTCAGCGGAAAATGAAGTATTATGTGGGGGAGGAAACAGGACACGAGCGAAGCGTGAGAACGCGTCGTCTGCCTCGTCCTTCTCTGCCTCTGGTTTCCTGCTTCTTCCTCTTTGTTGATAACAAATTCTCAGATACGCCTCTCGGAGATTCTTGATAGAGAGAGATCTCCCCCTGATTCGCAATCCAACACACCTTCTCTTTCCACGGGTACTCTCTCTCTCCCCACTCTCCGCTTCTACGGCGTCCCAATTTTCATCTATCACTTGCTTTTCGATTGGAATCGCTAGTGTTAGGGTTTTTGGATTCTTCGCTTGATCGCATCTTATCGCGCATAAATGAGCCCCAAGCAACATTTTGATTCTTGTTATGTTTGTTTGAACACCTCAATTTTGTAGTGGTCAACCATTTCACATGTTCAGTTGGAACTTGGAGGATCGGATTAAAAAATTTGCTAACGTTACTCAAGAATTTATTGTATTTATGGTTCGCTTTGGGTTGTTGAATTTGTATTTGCACTATTTAGAGGAGCTCTGTCTTCTTCTCATCATAAATTATATAGGTTATCAAATACTTCGTATATCAGTGAAGTCAAAGAAGTGTAGTTTTGAGATCCTGCTTATGCAGATGTCCTTGCACATGACTTGTAGGTTTATCCTATGTAGAATGTAGTCAATCACTGTTTGGCTGGTATTATCTGTTAATTTAGCATGCTTGGATTTTCGTTTCCTCGTAGGAATTTTGGTGTCATCTTGTTGTATTCATTGTGAACTTTTATATTTGAAAATTTCTGCTTAAAGATGAAATAGGTTCTCCCGATTTGTAGTTTCAATTTCAACTGTGTAGATTCTCTTTAATTGCATCGTGTAAATTTGACAATTCAAAGAATCGGAAATTCAAAGCCAGAGATTTTTCCTACTGTTTTTAGTTTAGTGTTGGTGATACAAAAGGAACAATTCGACTTAGGAACATGAAGGGATTAATTCGCATGGAAGGCTAGTGCTCTTTGTAACAAATTGTCAGATGGAAAAGCTCAGAAGCACAAGATACTAACATCAATGGAAAAATGTCATCTTTAACTTATGCCAAAACATGACTTTAATAGTGAAAAGTTGACAAACTATTAATCCATATACTTCTTATTACAGCCTGTAACAAATTACTACATTCAATTCAAGAAATGATGACATGTTTTCCTTCAGATAGTGCTGTTTGTCATGAAACTTTCTATTTGTGATATTTATTGGGTCCATGCCATTGATATAGGTTTTGAATTGTTACTCAGTGATCACAAGATACTGCAATGACGCCTGTTTGTCCATTTGTTAAAGCTACTCGCCCAGATGATTCCTCTTCAAAGAAAGTTGGTGAAAGCCAAAACAAAACCTCATTGCAACACGACAGTAAAAGTAAAAATGAGTCTTCAGAATCTACTGTTGAAGCAAAGTGCCCATTTGGATACGATTCAAAGTCATTTAAGTTGGGTCCTCTAAGCTGCATGATATGCCAAGCTCTACTGTTTGAAAGTAGTAGATGTATTCCTTGCTCCCATGTATACTGCAAGTAAGTCATTTGTTATTAATGCTCTTTCAATATCATTTAATACCTGCTGTATGAGAGGCTGAAGCAGATCATATCAGTTCTATGTTATTTATAGTTTATATTATTTCTTGGCAATACAGAGCCTGTATATCACGCTTTAAGGACTGTCCTTTATGTGGAGCTGATATTGAGAAGATTGAATCTGATACAAAACTCCAGGAGGTAGTTGATCGTTTCATTGATGGTCATGCCAGAGTTAAGAGGTCTCATGTAACTTCAGATGACAAGGAAGTTCGTGATGAAAACAAACCTGTAATATATGAGGATGTATCATTAGAGAGAGGTGCTTTTCTGGTGCAACAAGCTATGAGGGTGAGTTTGGGTCATGCCTTCATGTGAACAGCCTCTTTATCCGTTGACCATTTTTTTTTTAATGTTCTTTGCTCAATTCAAAATATGATATTGCTTTTTTTTTTTGGTAGGCATTCCGTGCTCAAAATATTGAAAGTGCCAAATCTAGACTAGCTGTTTGTGCAAAAGATATCAGAGAACAACTAGAAGGATCAAATGACAAGCCAGAACTGTGCTCACAACTGGGAGCCATCTTAGGGATGCTTGGTGATTGTTGGTATGCTGCTTTTTTAGTCCATTCATATGGTTCATGCTGTGTTCCTTCTCATTTTTCTCATTGTATTCATTTTCCCTGGTAATGTCATCCTTTTTAGTCACCTATGATCTTCTATGGTTCTTGTCCAAAATTGAGCTTGCATCCAACTTTGACCTATCACATGGTGGGTAGGATATTTGATTGTTGGGTTTGGATCCTTATTACTGTTATTAGTGATGGAGTTATCTGGTATTTTTTTTATGAATTGCACCCCGAGGAAAAAATGTTTTGCATCTCTTTTCACCTTGTGCTCTAAGTTCTAGATATGTCATTTGGAAGACATGGTTAAATATGGTGTCGAAAACTAGAAAAGGATCTGCTCTGCTTTGCCCGGGGATCATTTTTTGTTCATCTTGATGGAGACCTTTTGTTGTGAATTTCCCCGAGTGAATACCGTTAAAGAGAAGGAGAATGAACAATAGGACACAAAGGATTTCCGTGTTCTGGCAAGAACCGCGCAGAACACCCTGCAGAGAAAAACCTCTCTGCAGCTAGGGTTTCTTATTATTGTGATGCTTTGATGGATACACAATTCCAACCCTACATGCCTCTATTTATAATAGAGGATCTCCTATAGATAGCCCTATAGATAAACCTAGATATAGATAAACCTACTATATCTAAATAAACCTAGATATAGATAAACCTATCTTATCTAAAACATATTGTAGATAAACCATCCACAATAATCCTTCTATAGATAAATACCATCTATAGATAGACTTCATAAAGATAGATCTAGATAATTAATTGTCTCTAACAACAATCTCCACCTAGACAAATAATCTATCTCTATTGCAACGAACGGAAACATCTCCAGGATCTTGTCTGCCCCATGTCTTCCTGTGCTCCGTTCCCTGGGGTTTCTCACTCAACTAACATCGAGTAATATGAACCAAATTCAAGCAATGCTTGAACTTGTCTGCGGTGACTGGTTTGGTTAACATATCAGCAGCATTCTGAGAGGTGTGAACTTTTTCTAAGATGATTTCTTCGGACGTTACAAGCTCTCTAATCTTGTGAAATCTCACATCAATGTGCTTCGTCCGAGCATGATATACTTGGTTCTTAGCCAGATATATAGCACTCTGACTATCACAATATATCTCAACTCCACCTTGCTCAATACTCAGTTCCTTCACAATTCCTTTAAGCCATAGTGCCTCCTTGGCTGCCTCTGCTAAAGCCATGTATTCTGCCTCGGTAGTAGAAAGGGCTACCATAGACTGTAAAACAGATCTCCAACAAATAGGTCCCCCAGCAAGAGTAAAGACATACCCAGTAGTGGACCTCCGATTGTCAAGATCACCAGCATAGTCTGAATCAACGTACCCTTTGACTGAAAGACCGCCTTTTTCGCCACCAAACATGATCCCATGGTCAGCAGTACCCCTCAAATACCTGAGAATCCACTTGCATGCATTCCAGTGTTCCCTTCCAGGATTAGACATGTACTTGCTGACTTGGCTAACAGCTTGGGCCAGATCAGGTCTTGTGCACACCATAGCATACATCAAACAACCAACTGCACTAGCATACGGAACTTTCGACATATCTCTGATTTCTTCATCAGACTTCGGACACTGGGTGGAAGAGAGTTTGAAGTGATTCGCCAAAGGGGTGCTAACAGGTTTGCATTTTGCCATGTCAAATCTGTCAAGCACTTTCTCAATATAATTCTGTTGAGATAGCCACAATCTCCCAGAACTTCTATCTCTGCGAATTTCCATACCAAGGATCTTCTTTGCTGCGCCAAGATCCTTCATATCAAACTCCTTTCCCAGCAAAGCTTTCAGCTTAACAATATCATCAATGTTCTTCCCAGCAATGAGCATATCGTCAACATATAGCAACAAAAACAAAGGGGAGCCATCATCAAGATATTTCACATAAACGCAGCAATCATACTCACATCTTTGGTAGCCAATTCGAAGCATATAAGAGTCAAACTTCTTATACCATTGCCTAGGAGCTTGCTTCAACCCATACAGTGACTTTCTCAAACTGCATATAAGCTGCTCCTTTCCAGGTTCAACAAAACCCTCTGGTTGCTCCATGTAAATTTCTTCCTCCAAATCACCATGAAGGAAAGCCGTCTTCACATCCATTTGCTCAAGATGTAAATCCCAACTAGCTACCAGTGCCAACACCAATCTGATAGAAGTGTGTCGGACCACAGGGGAAAATATCTCATCATAATCTGTCCCCTTCTTCTGTGAGTAGCCCTTTGCTACTAAGCGTGCTTTGAACCTCACCCCTTCTCTGTGTGAGTCACCTTGTTTCTTCTTGAACACCCATTTGCACCCTATAGCCTTCTTCCCCGTCGGAAGACTAACTAACTTCCATGTCTGATTTTTATTGAGAGACTCCATCTCTTCTGCCATAGCACCTACCCATTCTTCTTTCTCCTGACTTTGAATAGCCTCTTGAAAGTTAGATGGATCATCTTCACCAATAACAAGAGCATAGTTAACCATCTCATCAAAACCAAATCTGACCGAAGGTCGTGTCACCCGCTTAGGTCTTCCAGAAATAAAACTCTCCACCTGCCGTTGTTGTTGCTCACTTCCTGCTGATATAGGAGCATTAGTGTCAATCTCTTCACCAAGCTCCACCTCCACCGTCTTAGGATCAGTCTCTGTAACCACAGATCTCTCAACTTCTTTGGCCTGTTGAAGCATATACTGCTCATCAAATACAGCATCTCGACTGATCACTCGTTTCATAGCAACAGGGTCCCAAAACTTGAAACCCTTTACACCTTTCTCATAGCCCAAGAAGATGCACTTCTTAGACTTTGCATCCAGTTTCGTTCTCTCATCACTTGGAATCAGCACATATGCAGGAGTACCAAAGATCTTTAGATTTGACAAATCTAAATCTGAACCAGTCCATACCTCCTCAGAGACCTTCCCGTTTAGAGAAATCCGTGGTGATCTATTGATCAGATAGACCGCCATGCTCACTGCTTCTGCCCAAAAGCTCTTTGCAAGCCCTGCTTGCAACCTTATGCAACGAGCCTTCTCTGTAATTGTACGGTTCATCCTCTCTGAAACACCGTTCTGTTGTGGTGTCTTTCGGACTGTAAAGTGCCTTTGAATGCCATGCTCTTCACAGAACTGCTGAAACTTTGTTTCAGTGTATTCTGTGCCATTATCTGATCTCAGATATTTCACCTTCCTCCCTGTCTGGTTCTCTACCTCTGCCTTCCACAGCTTGAACTTGCTGAAGACCTCAGATTTGTGTTTCATGAAAAACACCCAGACTTTTCTCGAATAGTCATCGATAAAGGTGACAAAGTACCTAGATCCTCCTAATGACTCTACTTGAGTTGGCCCCCATACATCAGAATGTACGTAGTCAAGCAGGCCACTTGTATTGTGTTTGCCTGTCTTGAACGATACTTTGGATTGTTTCCCCATCACGCAGAACTTGCAGAAATCCATCTTACAACTCTTTACACCAGTCAGAAGACCTCGCTTGTGAAGCTCAGTCATGCCATGCTCGCCGATGTGGCCAAGGCGCATGTGCCACAAAGTTGTACTATCAGACTCTACAATTGCAGCTCCGCCTACAATTGTACTCCCTAACAACATATAGATATTTCCAGAGGTTCGTCTCGCCCTCATTACTGTCATGGCTCCTTTGCTCACTTTCAGACCGTCATCGACTGTCTTGTAACGGAACCCATTTGCATGTAATGTACCCAAGGAAATCAGATTCTTCTTGAGATCTGGAACATAACGTACATCAGTCAATGTCCGGACTACACCATCATGCATCCTGAGTTTGATCTGCCCGATTCCTACAACATTGCATGGCTTGTCGTCTCCCAATCGAACAGAACCAAAACTTCCTGACTTGTACACCTCGAACCAGCCTTTGTTCGAAGTCATGTGGAATGAACAACCAGAATCCAAGATCCATAAATCTGAACATCTTCCAGACGTTACTGAAAGCATATCTG
Organism: Persicaria maculosa; assembly: GCA_963922045.1. NCBI lineage: Eukaryota > Viridiplantae > Streptophyta > Magnoliopsida > Caryophyllales > Polygonaceae > Persicaria > Persicaria maculosa. Next base: position 8,990,617 of record OY998255.1, on the reverse strand, counting down.
AGTCTGTACTGTCTGAATCTTCTTTCTGCACTACGTTTGCTGATTTCGAAGACGAATCATCCGTCTTTCCCTCATACTTCTTCTTTCTTACTGGACAATCACGCTTAAAGTGACCTTCTTCCTTGCAGTGGTAACAAGTAACTGCCTTTTTCCCTCTGGACTTCGATCTGGACGGTCTGTCACCCCCATCTTGCTTCTCTTTCTTCCTCCCTCTTCCCTGGTTTCCTTTGACATACAACCCTTCGCTTTGGGAACCTTCGCTGTTAGAATTTTGACGTCGCTCATGATGAGCAAGCAACGTCGTATTCACCGTATCCAGGGATATCGTTTCCTTCCCTGCTGACAGCGCCGTCACCAAATTCTCAAACGAAGAGGGTAGAGAACATAGCAAGATCATGGCTTTGTCTTCATCCTCAAGCTTTACATCCAGTCGTGCCAAATCTCCAATAACTTGGTTAAAGGTGTTGATGTGCTTTACCAAGTCGGAGCCTTCTGTCATCTTCAACCCGTACAATCTTTGCTTTAGATACAACTTGCTCGACAAGGATTTTGACATATACCTGTTCTCCAATTTCACCCAAATTTCCTGCGAGGATTTGAGATCAATTACATGGTATATCACCTCGTCTGCCAGACAGAGTCGAATGATCGACGCCGCCTTTTCCTGCATCTCTTCCCAATCTTCAGCTTTCACTGCCTCAGGCTTTACCTCCTTCAGCGCCTTTAACATTCCCTGCTGAGTCAGCAGATCCTTCACTCGTCGTTGCCAAAGACCGAAATTTCCAGTGCCATCGAAACGCGAAACCTCGAATTTCGCACCGGATGTCATCGTCTAACCTTGCTCTGATACCAATTGTTGTGAATTTCCCCGAGTGAATACCGTTAAAGAGAAGGAGAATGAACAATAGGACACAAAGGATTTCCGTGTTCTGGCAAGAACCGCGCAGAACACCCTGCAGAGAAAAACCTCTCTGCAGCTAGGGTTTCTTATTATTGTGATGCTTTGATGGATACACAATTCCAACCCTACATGCCTCTATTTATAATAGAGGATCTCCTATAGATAGCCCTATAGATAAACCTAGATATAGATAAACCTACTATATCTAAATAAACCTAGATATAGATAAACCTATCTTATCTAAAACATATTGTAGATAAACCATCCACAATAATCCTTCTATAGATAAATACCATCTATAGATAGACTTCATAAAGATAGATCTAGATAATTAATTGTCTCTAACAACACCTTTGACCTGTAAAAACAGAAAAGAGGAACAAAAAATGATCTCCAGAGTCCCAGCTCAAAGTATAAAATTATGGATTAATTCAAAGCTTTCTGTAATTTGACTTTTAGCCACTAGTGTTGAAAGTTGAAACCCTTAGATGAGCGGCTTGAACCTTAATCTGAACCTACAAACCACACAAATTGGCAGTCAAAATTAAGATTTTAATTCTTAATGTGTAACCCTAAAAAGTCGAGAGGCCTAAAAAAGGTTTCTTTTCTGAACCCTGGCTAATTCTGAAGCTATAAATCAGCCTTATTTCAGAAAAATAAAAAATTTGAGTTCTCATTCATAGTTTGGGATTTCAAAATATTTTGGCCAAATATGTCTAGTTAATAAATACTGTAATAAATAAATAAAAGCAAAAGAAAATAGAATAAATGTGTTGAACAGCTAGTTGATGGTTTCTTTCCTCTTCACTGGAAGTGTGGAGTTAATGGGAGAAAGATGTTGCTACTATAATATGTTTGACTATTTGATTTGATTTGATTTCTTGAAGAGCAGTCTTATGCAAATTCCCTGTATTGCAGTCGGGCATCTGGAGACGCTACTTCGGCAGTTACCTACTTTGAAGAAAGTGTCAAATTTTTGTCTAAACTACCCAAAGAAGATGCAGAGGTTACAACTTTTTGATGTGATGGACTTTAAAGTTGTTTTGTAATCTGATTTTCTTTCCTGATGTTTGTTAATGTGTATTCTGCAGCTAACTCACACATTATCCGTTTCACTTAATAAAATTGGAGATCTGAAGTATTATGATGGTGATCTAGAAGCTGCAAGATCTCACTATTTCCGTTCATTGGAAGTTCGTCGCAACACAATGAACAATAATCCGAACGATCCATCCCAGGTTATTTCTGAAATATATTTCTGACATTCTGTACAACTTTCAACTTTTGAGAGGTTGGATTTCACCTAGTGCCTTGAGTTTGACATCTTAAATGTCCATAAATTCAGGTACTTGACGTAGCAGTTTCTCTGGCAAAAGTGGCTGATGTAGACACAGGTATTGGTAATGAGGATGCAGCTGTTTCTGGTTTCCAGGAAGCATTAAACCTTCTAGAGTCGTTGAAAATAAACTCCAATGAACAAGCTCTTGAGCAGCGGGTAAGCTTTGCTCTTTGCTGAGCTAATAGTCAATTTATAGATGCGCATTTCAGTAAAGCTTACTCTTATGTTCGTATGTATTTTTCTCCAGCGACTTTCTGTCCTTGAGTTTCTCAAAAATCAGATTGCTGAGAAACAGGCAGGTTCATCTTCTTAGCAGCACACATTTTGAGAAACTTCCGTAAGCAAGTAACTGTCAATTGTGCCTTTTCGCTTGAGCAAATGTATGTATCTAGAATAATGCTCAGGTTTAGACAAGGACACTACTAGAAAAGAGACGAACTACCAAGCCAAAACCAATATGAAAACAGCAAACCTCCACGACTTTGTGTGCATAAAGGCATGAACTAGCATGATGCGAATGTTCAGTTGCATACGGACTCGTCCATAGCAAGTTGGGCATATCAATTCTTGAGTGGAAGGTGACAAAGTCTTGTGTTTTTTTGTATCTGTTTTCTGTGCTTGGTAGGTGAAGATTCTTTTTTCCATCCATGTTGTATACAGCAACACATTTCGATTTCTTTGTGCTTGTAAGTGATCTGAATATCAACTTCTGTCCTGCCACCGTGTGGCTCTCATTCGCAGCTATCATTCTTCTGTTTCTTCTCGAATCCTTTCGGCACTATGGAAGCTTTGATTTTGTATTGGGTCCATTCGGTTCGGTTGGGTTTGGATTCGGGTGGGTTAGGTCAGCTAGTTTTGGTGATTTCTTTTGATTTTATGAGAGATTCTAAGCACACTTGAAGGCCTATACTAGAGAAATATCCAATTCTTTGCGTGTGAGATGTGAAAAGGGGGGGAAAATGGAAGCATCAAAGTCCCAAATCCCAATTTTCGGCACCCCATGACACATGGAATGTATTACTATATTATATTAACGTGGCCAACTCATGTGATGAAATTTTTTGTTTGGTTCATTAATTGTCTTGTTTTCAAGATGACAATGACTTCAAAGTTACTGAAACATACTCCAATCTCTTTTAACTTTGACATTTCTTATAGGATGGAGTGTTAATCATATGACTCTTTAGTTTATTGATTTCTTGTCTTCTAAGATTTGAGTCACTAGTGCATTGAATGAATGCAGATTTCACTTTCACTACTTTAGTATCATTATATATAATGACAACAATCAACCACTCCATTATCAATTTGAATGATATATTACTCTCTCAGTTACATGTTTAAGTGTAGTTTTAGAGATTTGCTTGGTAATTAAAATATATTAAATAAATACATATTAAATACTTATGAAAAGTTAAGGATATAAAGTACTCCGTAATTTCTATTTCTCTCCGTCCCTTGAATTGGTAAATAAAGAGCGGTCATTCCGATTTCTCTCCGTCCCATGTTAACCCTTAGAGCACCGACATTGAGGTGAATAAGGAATTTAACAATAAAATAATAAAGAATAGTAGATATATTTTGATAAGGAATGATGTGATGGGTTCATTAAAAACTCAAGAAAGAAAGAAGGTGTGGGATACGAATGAGAGGGGAGGAAAGAGAAAAAGAGGGGTCTAAGTGGTGGGGCTATTTTCAATTTTATATTATTTGTTTATAATAAAATGAGTTGTATGGATGTGAGTTAAAATTTAAGTTGGGTTTCTTAATGAGAGAGAAAAATAAATATAAAAGTTAAGGAACCGAATCGGATTCCATGAATGCGGATGCTCTTAGCGTTTGAAGATCTCCTACCCCCTAATATACACCCTTACTCCCTAGATGTGACACAAAAATAATAAGGGTAGATATTTATGGTTAAAAAAAAATAAAAATAAAATTTATATTATAAATAATCAATCATATATATTTATATAATTTTCTTATGAAAAAACATATTTTTAAAAATATTACACACAAAAATAATAAGAAAAGAGAGTTTATTTTTAATTAAAAGTAGCAAATAGATTACACACAAATATTCTACTCCCAAAGGAAAACTAGCAAGAAGGTTCTTACTTCTTCAAAGATGGTCCAACTGCCCACTCCTTCAAAGAATCCAAGCTTTCTTCAACTTGAATAAAAGCTAGAAAAGAAATTGATGCTTCATTACACACCTCTCTGAGTGATTCTCTGTGGCCACACCCATCCCTACAAATGCCTCTCTCCATTCCCAACTCTTACTGTCAACACATCTCAATCATCCAATGGCCTTTTCTTCTATCCAACTCTTCATTCTCTTCCTCTCCCTCTCCCACATCCTCTCCTTCTGTTCCTCCTCAGATGAATCTGCAAAGGTACAAATTTTCATTTTTCAAATAAAAGCAACAAAGTTTCATGATTTTCTTGTTTATTTTGATAAACTTAATCTAAAGAGTGTGTGTGCTCATATTGAAGTCTTACATAGTGTACATGGGAGGATCATCAAGCACAGGCAATGGAGAGGAAGACATAGAACTTGCAGAGTCAGCTCATTTGCAGTTCCTATCTTCGCTAATTCCAAGGTACTTTGACTTACTGAATCGTTAAGTAAAACATGTCATTTTAAGTATTTTTGTGTTTACTTCAGACAACTGCTCTTATAATTATTAGCTAGTTTTCAAGAAAGTGACATATTTAGCTTAACGGAGAGCGAAATAACTTTGCCCATATGAAATTGTTTTTTTTTTAATGGTGTGTTGCAGGGAGAATGAGGAAAGGGTTACTCTTGGCCATGTCTATCATCATTCATTTAGGGGTTTCTCTGCCATGCTTACTGATCAAGAAGCTTCTCTCTTATCTGGTAAAGGAAAAAAAACAAACACATTAAATATTCTCCATTTTTGTATAAACAAATGTGCAGTGGCAAAGATCCATGTGACTTCCACACTGTCAAATATGGTATACTGTTAAACAGCAATGATTATGAAGCTCACAGAATACCAAATAGAATAATAATTATAAAAAAAAAGGAAATTAAATCTATGTTTATGAGTTTATCTACTAACTTGAGATGATATAAAGCTAGGGTTTTTATTTTGATTTTGATTTTTCTCAACCAAAACCAACATTTGATTCATTCATTGAAGGTGAATTAAACATTGCAGGTCATGAAGAAGTAGTATCAGTGTTTCCAGATCCAAAGCTCAAACTCCACACCACTCGCTCATGGGACTTCCTAGAGGAAGAAGCTGGCATCCAATCACTCCAACATCACTATCAACCTCCTTCAACCTCTGCTGATGTCATTATTGGAATGATTGATACAGGTATCATTTTTCCCCTAAATTTAACTTCTTCTTTGCCCACTACTTCAATTTCCCAAAAGATATGTATCTAGAAACTCTTAGCTGTACAAGGGCAAATGTAAAATTGTAATGAAATCAATGGATAACTTAATCAATCAATCCATCAATGCAATAATTATGACAGAAAGTGACACACTGAAAGGGGAAATAGAGCCAAAAATTTAAGTACAACAGAAAACACAGCCATTAAACACCAACAAAAAAGGTAACATGTGGGTACATGATTGTGAGATCCATGTCTTACTCTATGGTCTAATTTTCTATTGTTACTTTCCAGATTAGCAATTGCTGTATAACAGTTCAAAAACCCAACTGTAGAATGAGGATAGGAGTTCATTTGGTGCAGTGGAGAAAAATTAATTTGGTTACTGTCAATATCAGCAACTACCAGATAGTTGAAACTTGAGCAAGACAACAGTTAAATTGTAAGCTTATGGAACTTCTAGCAAAAGCTTTGAATTTTAAAGTGACCATATGTAATATATATAATCTCAAAAGGCAGATAAGGTTTGGTATAACAAGGAGAATGTGAAACGACGACAATTGGCGGTGAGCTTTGAAGGGAATTTTTGCACATTTTGCTTTGTTCTTTGCACATTTTGCTTTGCACAAGAAAGCTCTTAGATGTCTATCTTGTTTAGTGCAAAAATGCAAAGACTTGTATTTTTCATTGTCTATTATTACTTTCATAATGTTTTATAGACTGATTTTATTCAAACAACATGACTCGGATTGCGTAAATTATCTAATGGCATTCTATTGATACAGGTATAGTACCAGAATCGCCTAGTTTTAGCGACAAGGGCATTGGAGAAATACCTCATAGATGGAAAGGAGTTTGCATGACAGGTTCCGATTCCAAGAGGTTTTGTAACAGGTAACTTACAAGTACAACTTGTCCTACATTTTAGGAGGTCTGAATACATTATACATAGGTGATCAAATGGAATTCCTACTGAAATGCTGTAGGAAGATCATTGGTGCAAGGTATTATGATACCCAAGATAATTTCATCCAGCGAAGCAAAATCGGTGCCAGTAACAGAACAGGCACACCACGAGACCATGTAGGTCATGGGACACACACAGCATCCACAGCAGCAGGATCAAAGGTGGACAGTGCCAGCTACTTTGGTTTGGCAAATGGCACAGCAAGAGGAGGCTCAACGACAGCTCGTGTTGCTGTTTACAAGGCATGCTCAATCAGTGGCTGTGATGGTTCCACCATAATGAAGGCTATAGATGACGCCGTCAAAGATGGTGTGGACATCATATCAATCTCCCTTGGGATGAGCCTGATGCTGCAATCTGAGTTCATAACTGACCCGATTGCTATAGGAGCGTTCCACGCGCAGCAAATGGGAGTCATGGTGATATGCTCAGCAGGAAATGATGGACCTGACCCCTACACTGTGGTGAATACAGCTCCTTGGGTGTTCACAGTTGCAGCCTCCAATATTGATAGGGACTTCAAATCTAACGTCACCCTCGGAAATGAGATTACTTTTCAAGTGAGAACCAACGTATATACATACAATTTCTTGTTCGTCTTCTTGTTTTAACATGATTTTGGCGAATAGGGCTCTGCAATCACTCTCTCAAATCTCACTAACTCCAGCAAATATCCTCTCGCATTTGCCGGGGATCTTGCTGCAGACTTCACTCCATCAGAGGCAAGGTATGTGATACTACTGCACAAGAAACATAGTGTTGTGATGAAAACAAACATAGTTGATATGTTTATCCTCTACTGTAAATGCAGCAACTGCATCCCAGGATCATTGGAAGCAAAAAGAGTAGCTGGGAAGATCGTCGTATGCATTGAGAGATACCCAAGCATTGCGCGGAAGATCAAGAAACTGGTTGTGGAGGACGCCGGTGCAAAAGGGCTGGTCTATGTTAGTGACATCTCCAAAGGAGTACCTTTTGATGCAGGTGCTTTTCCCTTTGTACAAGTTGGGGAAGAGGCTGGGCTGCAGATTCTCAAGTACATTAATTCATCCAAGTAAGGAGAACCATTTGCAAGAAACGACGGAAAATTCAAGATAAGCAACTTAACTCACTTGTTACATTCCATGTAGGAACCCAACAGCTACAATCCTTCCAACTGTGACAATGCCAAGATTCAGACCAGCACCTGTAGTTGCAGACTTTTCATCAAGAGGCCCTGCAGATGTCACTGAAAACATCCTCAAGGTCCTACCGTCTGTTTCGAACAGATTCTAAATTTCATGAGAAACATATACTGAAGAAGATATCATATGGTGATTGTTTTGTTTCAGCCTGACATAATGGCTCCAGGAGTTGCAATATTAGCAGCTATAGCTCCAGCTGGGGAGGATGATCCTGTTGGAGGAAAGGTGTCGAAATTTGGATTGAGATCCGGTACCTCAATGGCTTGCCCTCATGTAACCGGTGCAGCTGCCTTCATCAAGTCTGCGCACCATGATTGGACACCGTCCATGATCAAATCTGCACTGATGACCACAGGTATCTATGCATCACATTTTCCTTCTGTTGATCCAATGAACTGCCTTACGACTTGATTTCTGCGTTGTCATGCAGCGATGAGATCAAACAACATGGGGAAAGGTTTGACGAACACCACAGGTGACTCGGCAAGCCCACATGATGCAGGCGTAGGAGAGATATCTCCGGTTAAAGCACTTGACCCGGGATTGGTGTTTGCAACTACAACAGAAGACTATCTGCACTTCCTATGCTACTGCGGATACTCGACAAAGAACATCCGGGCCATGTCAAAGACACTGTTCAGCTGCTCAAATTCATCTTCAGACACCCTAATATCTAACATTAACTACCCGAGTATCTCGATAGGCAGGATGGAAAGGCATCAAAGTAGAACAGTCAGAAGGCATGTAATCAATGTAGGGTCTCCAAACTCGACATACACTGTCACAGTGCAAGCTCCACAGGGGCTAAGTGTCTCCGTCTCCCCAAAGAAGATTGTATTCGCGGAGGGCTTAACAAAGGCGTCCTTCAACGTCACATTCTCGCAAGCTCGCCAAAAAGGATACAAGTTTGGATCACTAATGTGGTCAGATGATCAGCAACATGATGTTCGAGTTGTATTCGCGGTAAATATTGTATAGAGGATGCAAAGCGACACACACCGAAGAGATACGATACGACAAATAACACTACACCCACAGTTTTTTTTACATGTACAATAGAGATAGGAAAGGCTGAAAATGGGTTTCATCATGAATGAAACCCTTGTTTAATTCTCATGTCTGTGTCAGTTACACAAGTTTATTGACTTCTGCAAATTTCCATATGGAGTTGAGAACAAAATCAAGTTTGTAACTTTGATGAATGGGTCTGAAAGAGTGAATCATACACAAGTTTCTTATCAATTACCATATTCGAGCTAATGAAGCTGAATATTGGTTGTTCTGTGATTCAGTTTGTTTAGAAACGAGTTGAGTATAAATTTGGACTTGTGTCGAGTTGAGCTTTAGTCAAACACAGAGCAGCCCTAATTGCTCATAAATTCTACAAAATTCGAGTTTTAGTTGCACTGAGCCTCGAGCTTTAAACATACTCATACTCGGCTCTGATGCTAGCGGATAAGAACTGACTCTATCCGAAGCATGGATCCCCCTTTGCCATTGGTTGCGCAAGAGTGAGACCTTAACAAGCAAAGGGGCTCACCCAGCACACCGGGAAAACCCCCGCAACACAACCATCTTCATCATCGTCGAGTGTCAGAGGCAAGAACAAGAGGATAAGAATCATAAGAGTAGCATGGTATTGTGCAAAAGTGTTTGCCAGTTACAGTATTACAGAGGACTGGTTCATTGACAGCATTTTTTTAATATGGGTGTTTTAATGTCATTTCAATATTTACAAATGATTTATTGAAAAATACCCTAATTTTAAGGATGGCTTTATGTGATTTACCCTATAATTTTTGCCAACTGTGATATAACAATCAATAACCAAAGTTTCCAGCAATAAAAATGAAACCCAATTGAGAGCGAAAGGGGAAAAAAGATCTCTCTGCATTACACAAGAGAAACTGAACATTTTTCTTCAGAACCTACTTGCAACTTGCAAGCCTAGTAACAAGTTGAACCTGCAAACTACCAACCATGAACCATAACTAACAAATACACATACCTTTATGAATAATCTTACACGTCGCAAATTGCTACCAGAGACCGAAGATCAACTCCGCTTAACTTGGCTGCAGCTACATAAGAAAAAACAGGTGGGTTCAGACTAGTTGTCGCCGTCTAATAGGTGGAGGGGTTCTTGACGAGCATTCCGGGAAAAAGAAGAAGTTGCCACAGATCTTTATGGTGTATTCCAAATACAGTGATTTAAAGAGATCCAACCAAGCTGCTAGCAGGGGCCCCGGGTACAGCTACTTCTATCACTACCACAAGTTATCATACATACTGCCACAAACAAGAATACATCAAGGTTAGTAAGAAAGGGTGTGTTTTTCATTGACAGATAATGTTATCAGCAGATTCAGTAACAATGTGGGGAGAAAAATGAGGTCATTTTGTCTGGAAAGCCATAAGTGAAAGTTACTTCAAGAACCACGCACTCGATGACAGTGTAGAACAAGCTTTTCAATTCAAGGATGGAGAAACAAGTAAGAAACCGCTCGTTTCCTAAAACTACTCTTACTATTCCGCTCTATGAGGCATTGTAATCCATATATGATACAGAAGTAGAAAAACCAAAGGGCTTTTTCCCTAGCCATTATCAGACACTAAAACATGATTACATGAGTAGCCTCAACAGACCCACTGCCAAAAGGGTAAAACCAGGGGGCAGGGAAAGAGATTTCTCTTTCGGGGTTAAGACTTCTATACTAGATGAAGGTATATATAAAAATGCAGATTCGAAGCTTTATGCATAATCTCTAGAAAAGGCAGAAAAAACGGCCCAACATGCTTCTCCTACAACACCTGTTTGGCACAAGCTTATTGGAGTCTTTCAAAGAGTTGTGGCAAAGCTTTTCACGGTTTTCGAAAAAATAGCTTTACAAAACTCTATGCAATTTGTCATGCCAAACAAGAATTTACTCTTTTAATCTATCCACAAAGGTTAAAATTTCATCAAAATATTCATCTAGATTTTTAATCTTAAAAGCTAGATTAGATTAATCTCTGGCGCGCCAACAGACCCTTAATAACCAAAGCTTTATCTACATTAACTACACAAATCTGAAGGGAAAATCATGGGAGCTACTGGGGTGATACCCTGTAACTCAGCTGTAAGGAAGAACATTTACTGAAGTTTGCAGGTATAAAGATGATATCAACTGAAACCATGACACACACAAAGATAAAAGGAATGAGGCTCAAACCACACAAGACAGTGAAGACACTAAGAACAAGAGAATGTCAGAGAGGAAATGACGATGGAAAATATTTGAACATTCAAACCTTCTAAAAAGCTAGAATTCCCAAGCATCGTCCAGCAGCAAAGACCGCCCATTAACCAAAATAACCTTTGCATTTATGAGATCCACATAAACATTGCTTCCTTCTGTTCGCAGACTGGGAGTAACCATAATCATATGTGAGCTCAGTCATTGGAGGGATGTGCCGAATTGCAAAAAATCCAGCATGGAGGATAGATTCACCACTTTTTTCAGTTGCAACTAACTGCCAGAGAACATTAGGTGAGCAACTATGATTTATAAACCGGCCAACATTTCCAACATCTTTTGCATTAATAATTAATGGAGACGAGAGAGTGGATTCTTCATTTATGTCTGTTGCTGCTTCTTCGTCTATTAACACTGGATCATAGTTCCATTTAAATGAACTATCCTGAACACGAGTTGTATCAAAAATGTAGCTATTGTACTCGCATTCACCTCTGTCAAGCTTAACCTTGTCAATGACATCACCAGCATATTCACAAATAAAAGTTCCAGCTCGTATGGGATCCCATGATCGCAAACCCCAGCCCCTATCCTTTGTCTTAAAAACTTCCAGACGAGCTTTAAGTCCACTTTGCAACACTCTATTCTTGCAGTTAGAGGAGCAAGGGCACGAGGATCCACATTCATACACCAATGGTTTACGACTTACTAACATCGCATTGCCAGTATAAGGGAAATCACCCCCATTTTTGCGGATGCAAGCACAGTTGAGATCACCTGCAGCACATTCTTTCCGACAATGACAGCCGGAGGAAGGCTGGGAAAGATTGAATGACTTCGAGTGTTTGACAGTAGGGCTATAAGTGAAGTAGGGAGGTCCCTTTTCACCATCAATGTCATTAACAAGGGCAACTGGAACACTTTCAGCACCGGAAGTGAGGTCTGGCAGGATAAGCCCAGGCCTAGAAGAAATTTCTTGTTTCCACCTCTGAACAGATTGCCAGGTAGCATAACCTGAAGGTTGCCCAGGAACTCTAACCATTTTATATTTAAAGGCACTGGCACCAGATTTTGCTTTATCAATCCATGAATCCTCAATGGAGTAAAGGCCATCATAGACATATATCTTGGCAGCTGAATTACCTGAATCTTTTATGCCACGGACAACCCTAATTTCATTTCCTCGGCGAAAACTTTTATCTAGCGCAAGATTACCTCTCTCTAGCTTCTGATCTGTTGCAGCCTTGTCCTTGCTACTGAAATTTCCACCATGACCAGTGTAAATTAAAACATCCTTGTCATCAGCATTATCATCGTATCCTCCTGAAGAGACAATGCAAACAGCAACTGGCTCTTCTTCTGCACCACCCTTCAACACCATGTAGTCAATTCCTGCCATAGACGGTGCATGTAATCCTACTATGCACAACTCCATGCGAAAATAGAATATATCCCCAACTTCAATCCCAGGAACTGATCCAATCCTCCTCCTAGAATTAGTCCGAATGCCAGCAAGCATCATAATATTACCAGATCTCAAGTCCGCGCGGTTAATTAGCATGGATTGTGCTTCCTTAGAATCTTCAAGCTGAGCAACCCTCCTTCGGACTGAATCAAATTTCCCCAGGACATAATTTACCAGTTCCCTATTACCTTCTTCTTGGTCAGGTTGGCTTAAAGTTAAGCCCGGAAAAACAGCCTTTTCACGTTTCTTCGGTATTTCAGATGGATCACGAACCCTCTTTGGCTTCTTCTGTGATGAATTAGATCCCCGCGCTGGGTTTGAGGCTTTTTTCTTGCCTCCAGCAAATCCATCTCCACTGAAGTCCATGGATGAGCCAGTATCTCCATTCAATCCTCCAGAAAAATGTGCACCATGCCCCATTTGTGGAGTTTGTGGAGTCCCAAATGAGCGTAGCGGGACAGCAGCAGCAGGGCTAGGAAAACCCCCATCATCATGCTGTTGCTGGCCGCCAGCAGCGGTCTGAGCCCCATGACCTTGCACACTGAAGGGGTAAAAGGGGGAAAACCCGGAAGGGAATGGACCAAAAGGAGACGAACAAACAAACGGAGGAGCTTGTGGCGGATTAGGAAACATCGGCACCAAAGTCCTCAGAGGCTTCGCATCCAAAACCCTAGACTTATCTAATGTCGCCACTGGCGGCACAGAATTCGACCCCGACGCCCTTTCCATATCAAATCCCGTTCTTATTCGATTGCTATAAGCAGATACAGACAGTCACCAAGCAGTAGCTTAACACCAAAATATACACTGTTACCCACCTTCCAGCCACCCTCCCAAACACTACACAGCCAGCAAAACTAGATTCAAGTAAACCATCCTGTGAAAAAAAATAAAAATTCTGACAATTAAACCATCTTCCCACTCAGCAAACAACCAACAGAACCATTTTTCTCTTTATATGTAAACCTGAGACATGGAAACCCGCTTTACCTCCACAAAAAGCTTGGAGCACACCTCCGAAATGATAACTCAGCACCTGCGAAATTACACCAACAGAGAAAATCAATCACCGACGAAAGCAAAATTGAACAAAAATGAACCTCCTTCTAACGAAAGGCCATTAGAGCGAAAAGGAATGAAATTCAAAATCACAGAACATACAACTCCAAACGCTTTATCAAAACTGTTGGTAAAAATTCCTAGGAGCTAAAAGCACAGATCAGAGGTGGGAAAAAGGTCCCCTCTTTATAGATCTGGAAAACTTAAAATCGAAATTGTTCGAAAATGGCGTTGAAAGTCGAGGGATAACGCAGAAAGATCCATAAATTGGGGGCCGAAGACATCAGCTGGGAAGATTTGTAGAGCAATTACCTGCAAATCCGCTAGGGTTTATTGCACAGAGAGAGAAAGAGAGAGAGAGGGAGAAATGAAGAAAGGAGAGAGAGGGAGGGAGAGTGGAAGTACGTTGAATCCGAACCTGTTTCTCAATTACTCGTGTGCTGCAGATGATGTCTTTTTTTCTCTTTTTTCTTTTTTTTATTTTAAATTGTTTTTTTAATCTTTTTACTGTTTAACTATCACGCTCCATACACGTGTACGGCTGAAGTTTGATTGATCTGGCTACAGTCAGCGCCAGGACCGGATCGGACGGTTCTGTGATCCGCTCCTTTATTTACAGTATTTGGGCCTTTTTATTTTTATTTTTATTTTTATTTTTATTTTATTAGGTAAAAATTCGAAGGTCAGACAGGCCTGACTCATCGAGAGGCCGACAAAGTCGGCAGACGGCGAACCGTCAAACAAACAGCCCAAAAGTACAGAAAAACAGATAATAAGCGAAAAGATACAAGCAGAAATAAACTCTACAACAAGACGATCCAAGAAAACCAACTCCAAGAAGGTTGAGGAAGCCGTCGAAGAACGAAGTCAAGCACCATCGAAAGTGGCACCGCGGGCCAGTGGTACAGCAGGACTCTATCTCCTGTGGGTAGTGCAGGCGAACTCCGAGGATGCTCAATCCCGGATACGGAGTTGCCCTGAGCGCACCACCTCGACCCCAGCCAGACCCGACAACAGACTCCACACCCCCCAACCAAGCAGAAGATCTCCTAGAAGCATCGGAAGCAGAGCCGCAAGCCGCTCGACCAAAACGCCTACAAGAATTCACCTACAAGAATATCATCAGGCCCTTTCGGGATTTAAACAAACCCTTTCGGGTGGATTTACTCAAACCCTTGCGGGATTTAATATAGGATCATTCGAGACCCTATTATTTTATTTTTATTTTTTATTACATTTCCACAAACTTGGGCCCGAAGGACCCAAACTTGGGCCCGAAGGACCAAACTTGGGCCCGAAGGACCAAACTTGGGCCCGAAGCGGGAACCCAAGCCCAGTACACGCAGCAGCATGGAATGCCTTCGGACGCAAGGACAAGCTGAGGCCCACGAAGAAACGCCGGCAACACGACATCAATCGTCGGAGGGCATGGAGCCGGCGATGGACAGGCGACGCAGCCAACCCAGCCACCAGAGAACCACCTCGAAGAGGACGAAACTAGAAGTACAGCCGGGAGCGCGCCTGAGTGCACAAATCGGCAACCAGCAGAGCAAATCGGAGGACGGGGACACGATACCAGCCAAAGTCAGGCCGGAGGTAGCTCGGGGAAAAGAATCAAGGAACCAGGGGTTCGGATGCAAAAGACCCCAAATCAGCGCATGGCAAGGGGCTGTACGACTCGCAAAAGCTAGGGGCAAACCATCGGCAGACGCAGGGAGTGGACGAGCATGGGAGCGGATTCACAAACCGAATCAACACAGAGAAAGAGAAAGCCACAAGATTATGCAGATAGATTTAGATCGAAAATTAGGGATTGAGGAAGGAAATTGTCCCAAATAAGATTGACACAAAAAACCAAACAAAATCCCCAATTACCAGAGGAATCTCACCAAGGAGTATACACAGAGAAGAAGCCCCAAAAGAATTGGAGCAAAAATTCACAATCAGACGGATCAAAGGGCGGAAGCCCTGGTTTCACAAGAGGCATAGAAGCCTAATTTCACATTTGGGATTTTGATTTCTCAAAACTGGTTTCTCAAGGAGGAGGCTCCTATTTGGGCCTTTTTATTTTTGGTCTTTTGTTCATTTTTTTTTAAGAAAAAAATATATATTTTCTGATTTTTTTAAAAAAAAATAAGAATTTGGATAGTATTAAATTCTATGAAAATTCGGTGTCCCTAAGATTAAGTCTATTCCAGTTGGTGTCTCATAGTTTAATTTTTTCTGGATCGTACCCTTGAATTTTCTCAAAATTCCGCCTCGTGCCCCCAATCCCCTACAACTCCTAACTCCGTTTCTTTTATTTAAAAAAAAAAATAGAAACGTCCTCTTCGTCATCTTTCAGAATGGAACTCAAACCATTTTTTGTTCTTTTCCCTCGAATGATTGCTTGGTCGCCGCTAATTCCGGGAAGTCTCTCTTCCGATCAAACTTTGCACACTGTTTTAAACCACCATCGTCCCCATTGACCTGCTTTGCAGACTATCCATCAACCTCCTTCTCTTTCCCCCTCGACTTGCTCAGATCCAGTTTCTTGTCCGCTTCCGATCTCGCGATTTCAATTTTCTCATAAGAAACCCTAGCTTCCACTTTGCCGTCTTGCTCAATTCAATTCCCTTGCTTAGGTTGAAACAACGTCTGACTCTTACTGTTGGCCGAAAATGTCCTCTTCGTCATCTTTCCGACGTCACCAATCATCACCAGCCACCAGTTACCGGAAAACCAAGCACATGTAAGTAGGAGGTAGACAACAGGAGCGCGAAGGGAAATTTTGTATCATTGTATGCCCCCTCTTCAATTTCTGGATTTTTTCCCCCATGCTCTCTACAAATATGCAAATGTGAATTTGAGCAATTTTGACGTCGATTCAAACCGATTGTGGCTGGTTCATGCAATTGTTGATGAAACTCAAACAATGGATGTTTCAATTACTTCTTGTGACTTTCAAATTCTATGGAAAATGCTTGCATTTTTTGGATTTGAGGGTTAGACTTTATGAAACCTAAATTCTGGATTTGAGGTTTGATGGATTGATTACTTTGAGAACCTCAACCTACAATCTACAAATCTTATACTCCATTTGTTCTTCATAATGTGAAATTTGAGTTTTTTTTTGGTGTTCTTGTCTCCCTCGCTAGAATTGGAGCTTGACGGTGTCGTCCGCCACCGTTCACCTCACCGAATCGCTGCTTTGGGATCGGTAGAGGAAGGTGGCTCGAGCTCACAAGCGTCGCAACCATGGCAGGCGGGTTGAGCCGAAGGCTGAAGAAGGATATTTAATTTCCTTTTTTTAATAAAACAAACGGAGTTTAAGGGTTACATGATATTAGGGGCACATGGCGGAATTTTGAGAAAATTCAAGGGCACCATCCGAAAAAATAAAACTATGGGACACCAACTGGAATAGCCTTAATCTCAGAGACACCGTTTGGAATTTCCCTAAATTCTATTAACCTTAGCTTACTCCCTTCGATTATAAATGTAGGATTTTTTTACGTTTGTGCACGTAGTTTAATTAAGAAGCTAATTATTTTATAAAATATTAATTTTTTTAATTAGATTTTTTTACAATATAATAATTATTATTAAGTATTACAGTATATTGTAAAAAATTAATTAAAAATAATATTTTATATAATTTTATCTCCTTAAACTACGTGCACAAAAGTAGAAAGTCTTATTGGATGGGGTATCACTTAATATCGTCATTCGTCCTTGTAGACCAAAGTTAATAGCTCTAGGCTAGAATAAATCAACCATGGTTCATCTAAAAATGAAGGTGTGCTACTTTATTCGTCACTTAATTGACTTTACACAACATGTTGGCACATGCAACCTCGTCGAAGGACTGTAGCAGGATTAGAGCGTCGGAGATTATCATCTCGATTTCCTACGACCACTTTCGAATACTTTGACAACGTTAATGTCTATGATACTATCGATTTCTGTATCGATTCTCATAATATCCAAATCTTTAGCTATGGAGTGACAATACTTCAACCATGAAGACAGAATCACAAGATGACACACTACATATGTTGTCATTATGATATTATCTCTTTGACAATGTTAAGAAATCATTTTACCTCTAATCATTTCCCTCCCCTCTTCTCTAAACTCACAAAAAAAAAAATGATGATCGTACAAATTTTACATATAAAATTTGATTCATTTCCATTATATTCCCTCCTACTCAAACAAACAAGGCCTAAGATTAATGATCTAATAACTTAACCAAACAACTTTTTAAATTTTAATTATAGTTCATGGGAATTGAATTCACGGGAATTAACTTCCTAGGAAGCATACTTCCTATGTTCAACCAAACAAGCCCTATTTTCATAAGATTATTCATTATGTTACACATATATTTTAAAAAATTATTCTAATTTTTATTCCTATGAAATTTTATTATTTTTTACTATCAATGTCATAGTTAAACCACAATTTATGAGGTTTTTTTTGTCATAGTTTTCAATCTTATCAATTTTTTTTTTCATTTACCAATGACAAATTCTTTAAAAAAATTATAATTTTCTTTCAATATTTTTTTAAAAAATCTTAAGCATGCTACAGACACATATAAATTATTAAATTATTGTATGAAATTTTGTAATAAAGTATTATATTTATACCACAATTTATAGTTTTCTTTCAATATCTTGATTAGTTAGGTTAGGGGTTGTGTTTCCCTTAGCTTAAGCTCTTATGGCATTGCCACCTTGATACATTCATAACCCTCATATGAATCTTTTAGAAGAAGTGTCAAGAAGAAGTGTTAAGAGTAGACTATATTCATTTATTTTATTTAGTTTGATCGATGATGATGATAACAAGCCCGTTCTAAGTGTTTAGCGTGTAAGTCAAGTGTTTTCTATATATTTGAACGGGGCTTAAGTGAAATATAATACTCCCTTCGTTAATTAAAACTCGACGTTTTACTATTCATACACACTTTTTCATTTCGTGTCAGGGCAAAAAGTTAATTTTCACAAGTATAACTTTTAGAGCACATCTAGGGTACCAAGCTCAAAGATCGATGCTTTGATACAACACCTTCAAATCCCGCACACTAGGGTATTAGAAAGTTATCTCGGATCCTCTATAATCAATGGTAAAGCAAGGAGACTTTTGAGAATATTGTGTGTAAATCCAAGGAACAACTGACAAAATGGAGAGCTAATGCTCTCTCACAACAAAGACGATCAATTCTAATCAACTCGAACCTGGCAGCTAAACCACCATACACCATGCAAAGTTTTATGCTCCCTAGGTGCATTCATAATGAACTGGATCAAGTAAACAGAATCTTCTTTTGGAACAAAGATGTGCAATGTAGACCACTCATCAACTGGGACAGAATTTGTAAACCAAAAAGAAAATGTGTTTTGGGACTAAGAAAATCTAAAGACATAAATGAAGCTCTCCAAATGAAATTGTTATGGAGAATGCTAGCTTCCCAATAACTATTGAGTAAAGATTATAAGATACAAATACATGAAGGAAACTGACATCCTAAACTATAAGCGAAAAGACAGTGCCTCCTGGCAATGGCGAAAAGCTAGTTTTCTAATAGATAAATTCAAATCAGGTATGATTTGGTCTATAGGAGATGGAAAATCTATTAGATTTTGGGAAGACAAATGGGTCTCGCTAGAACCTTTATCAAATAGAATCAACTTAAACTAGCAATTCCAACCTAATACCAGAGTTAGTGAGTATATAATGGGGGGAAATGGTGGAAGGAAAAACTAGAACAAGACTTGGATACAGATATTGTAAAGGAAATAATGGACATACCCCTTCCAATCAACTCAATTGCAGATATACTATACTGGTGGCCTCACAATAGTGGATGATTTACAACGGCTAGCGCCAGGAAAATGATAACAAATCTAGACAGAGAAGCAGATGACCAAAACTATTGAGTCAAAACACTTTACCAAAAGTTAAAAACATTATGTGGAAACTCTGTCAAAATTGACTCCCTACCAAGGAGAGGTTAACCAATATGGGGTACCTTTGCCGAATGGTTGTCCATTGTGTGGTGCACAAGGGGAAAGGCGCACACCTATTCATCAAGTGTGAATTCATTAAAAGATCTTGCCTTCAGTCTCAGAAGGTAGAAGATATTACGAATCCCGTTTTAGAGACAACAAGGGACATTAAAGTGACAACGAGAGAGTTGGGGGAAAATCTTAATAAAGAAGAAAAGGAAAAATTAGCTGTAAACTTGTGGCTAACATGGTCTTTCAGAAATCAAGTAATAATCCCTTCTCTATAGGAAATAGAGGGAAGAGTAAAAGCTACTCGAGAGAACTGGCAAAAAGCAAATCAAAAGGAAGATGAAAACGATTATGATAGTTTACACAAGACAACTTTGCGAAAAATAAGTAGAAAGAATATTAGATGGAGGAAACCAGAAAACAAATTCATGAAACTGAACTTCGATGGTGCAGTTTCTCCGAATGGGGTGAGTAGTGGAGGATACATTATTTGAGACTATAGCGGTAACCCAATCAATCTTAGAAACAAAATATTTGGTAAATAGACTTCTATCATATCAGAAGCCTTGACCTTAAGGGAAGGGCTTCTGCAGGCAAGCCAGCTAAATATCCACTACTTAGTCATTGAAGGTGACTCCCTTACAATTATCCAAAATTTAAAATATCATGATAGGTGTCCTTGAGAAATAGAGCTTCTAATGAGAGATATTAAATGGATAATTAAATCTTTCTTGAGAACAAAAATTTTTCATGTGCCCCGGGAAGGGAACAAAGTGGTAAATAAGGTTACACACCTTAGCCACTCTTTTTATAGGGACGCACTGACATCAAACAAAGATCTTATTGATCTCATCCGAAAAGGATGCTATCGACTATGTCCAACCAGCCAAATTTTTACTCTATAAAAAAAATAAGTATGAATTTATAAAAACAAATGTAAATTTTTTTTATATTTTATATAGTTTTTATCATTATAAAAAAGCGTGCATGAATAGTAAACGACAAGTTTTAATTAATAAATGGAGTATATAAGGATACATGGAAGTGATTATATGTTGATCGGAGAAGAGGCAAATAAAGAGAATTAAGTGAAAGTACGAGGGTTCTTAGAAACTCTTTTTTTTTTTTACAGTAGGCAAGAATTACACAAGTTGTAATCTGGCTCTTCGTTCATCCTTAAGGATGACGGTACAAAGTTCCCTATTAAAAGGGATAGTAAAGCTATTGCTAATGATAACCTTCCGAGCTATAAAGTCGGCTACTTGATTCGCTATCTCTAACCAAGTTACCCTTGAAATGTCAGAAAGATTTACTACAAACCATCAAAGGAATATACAACCACATGCAGGACGTCTGTAACATTTAACCACAAATTACTTCTGAAGAAAACAACATTTTGATAGCCCAACCAATTGAGTGTAAATTGAAAGTGAATTTTGAGTGGCTACCATGGAGTTGTAGCAGATGTTGTTGCTTTGGACACACTGAGACCTCGTGCCCGAGTTCGTCGCAAGAGAAGGTGCCCCTTGCTGCTGACGTGGACTCGTCTATTGGTGGGGGCGAGGGTGGTTGTATAAACAAAATGAACGGGGACTATGTAATAGATTGTAAGGTTGGGGCTGGAGTCCAAATGGAAGAGAAGTGCACAATAGATGTGGGTGTTGCAATAACCATATCCTCGTGTGGTACTCAAACTGAAGTGGGAGGCAATGATCTGGCTGCTGACGGGATGAAAGCACACACGAACTGTGTGACTACCCAAACAGATTTTTCACTAGAAGAGGGGGAGACCGAAAGTGAACAACCTGTGTTGCCCAAGAAGACGACGAGCTTAAGGCGGATGCGATTTCTTCTAAAATGTGCGTTGCACTCGTGGCAACAGCATGGGCAAAGGACTCAGGCATCACAACTACGAAGGGTGGTCGTATGAGGATTAGTAGCTACAAAATGCCTCCTCCTAAGCGCTGGCGGGATGAGGGAGGGGTTAGGAAATGGAGCTACTTGCTCAGTTGCTCCGAGGCACGTTGAATTGCATCCCCGGGGACATCCGCGTCTCATTGACTTTGGATGAGCTTTATGGTGCACTTTTCGCGATAAAGGATCCAAATTCGGGGGACAGGGTTGCTAGGTATTTTGCTTGAATCTCGGAAAATGAGGAGGATGAGCAGGGGTCTTCGGATGATGAATCTTATCATCCGAGTTGAATGGGTGGATCTAGCTGATCGAGTGGGCTGACGTTGGCGGGGAGAGGTGCTGTGTGCACCTGCTGTCATAAGTTGTTGTTTGGTGTATGCTACTACGCTTTCCCTGTCAAGACGTCTAGTTCACTAGAGGGATTGAGATCCTCTCCTAAGCAAAATTGCCTAATATTTGCCTAATAATTTAATCTCCACCCTTTAAATAAATAAGCGGTCAAGATTTGCTCTCTCTAAATTAATTAACCTAAAAATTCTCCTTCAATAATTTAATGGGAATCTGGCTTCCTCTAATGGCTTCCGTCAATAGCTTCAAGGAATATGGACCCTTTTCATGTCGGTCATCTATGTCGATGATGGCAACAAAGTACCATCCTCTGCAATCTCTCTCCCCCATTCATGACATTCTCTCGACCTTTGAAATCTGTTTTAAGTATTATACTCAACTCATTGATTATATAATACCGATGTTGATGATCAATCAAACTTCTCTGTTCAATTTCTATCACTACACATATTTTTGTTACTTAGGGGTCTGAATTTTGTGAAATTGATTCTATTTTGAATTTCTCCATTACCAGCCGCTTTAAATTAATTGATAAGTAAATTAATTAACCTTATCCCAAAACCCCTTTCCTCAACTCTATTAGACTGTTTTTCATTCTTCAAACCTTTTGTATTATCGTCAATTTTTTATTTGAGGCGCTACGACTAGATTCAAAATCAAGCAATACAGAATCGGAATGGAAATTTAACCCTAGTCTGGAAATAATTATGCAATAAAGGTATGAGTTAAGTCCTGATTTTATTGAACAACAACCTTGTGAATTTGGTCATGTGGGACTAGACCTGGGCAAACGCGGGTCGGCCCGCCCGGCCCGTCCTGCCCGCCCGCGAAATTGGACAGGCTTGGGTAGGGGGAAAAGCCCATGCGGACCGCTAGGCCCGTCCCGCGCCCGCAGCGGGTGCGGAATTGGACAGATTAATCAACCCGTTACGGGCCGCTAGGCCCGTAACGGGTACCCGCCTTTTTTATTAACATTAATATATATAATAAATAATATAATTCGTATAGTTACTTATATAGTTACTGTTTTTATTAGTAACTATAGTTACTGTATTATTATATATATATATACACTAATTAGTAAATCTAATTAGTAACTATAGTTACTTTTGTTATAAAAAAAACTATAGTTACTGTTTTTAATATCAATTAGTTTAGTTACTAATATATATGTACATTTTATTAGATTTATTAGTAACTATATATAGTTACTATATTACTGTTTTTTATTATATATATATATATATATATATATATATATATATATATATATATATATATATATATATATATATATATATATATATATATATATACACACTAATTAGTAAATCTAATAAAAATAGTAAATATATATGTATATAATAAAAATCTAATTAGTATAGCATTAATAAGAAAAAATGATTAGATTTGCGGGTACCCGCAGGCTACCCGCACCCGCATTCACGGACGGGCTTAGACACGACTTTTATCCCGTTAAGCGGGCTTAGTCCGGCCCGCGCCCGCAACAACGGGATAAAATCTCGGGTAAAGCCCGTCCCAAGCCCGGCCCGCACCCGCGTTTGCCCGGGTCTATGTGGGACTCATCTCACAAACACTACTCACGTTTTAATTAATTAACCATGATAAATTTTGAAAGGTAGTTGGAACTTGCAAAATCAATGGCCAAATTAATTAATTAACTCATCAGGACGGAGTACCGAAAGAGGAATAGAGGAAGTTTTGAGATAAAAAATAATTAGTTTAATTACTAATTAATTATAGTGATTAATCTCAACCGTCGATTTGATCTAATGGTCGAGATTTGTTTATTAGGAAAATATTAGAAAAGTCTCATTAGGAGAAGATCCTAATCCTCACCGGAGAGCCGATTAAGGTGTTTCTTGTGTGTGGGCCCGGTTATATTGAGCCGGTTAAGGTGTGTTAGTGTGGGCTGATTTAAAATTTGAACCGGCTAAATATGTGGGCCGGTTGGTCCATATCTTTGCAATGGGCCACAATGGAATTGGGCTAATTCCCCCCCTTTTGGATTCTATTATCCGATGATGATCTAGGCCTTTTGTTTAGCATATATCACTGAAGTCGTTTGGTATGTATGTTAAATATTAGGCTTGCCTAGTCATCATTTTATTCGGATCTTATTGTCAAAAGGGGAGTGGCGGGTAGAAAAATAGTGGAGCGACTGTAGTAGGTAGTATTTATCCTTAGGTAAGACTCTTGCTTGGGTCTTACATTTTTTGTATTTTACAAAGTGGCTCATTGTTTTGAATCACTTTCTTTTTTGTAACTAGAGAGACCCCTCCGGGTCTGTTTCCTCCTCATGCAGATTTATATATATTTACCAGTTCAGGGAAAACAGTGAGAAATAAGTGAAAAATTGTGGAGATTAACAGCAACACGTGAGTTTCAATGACGAAGAAGAAGAAGAGAGACAGTGAACTAGGTATGTGTATACTTGCAGAGACATGACAAGAAATGCTCTTGTAAATAAAGCGTTGCTTGATTCATTATGACGACAAGAGTTAGGACTGAGCGGTTGATACGAGTAAACTTATATGCTTGGTTTTTTTAATTGTTATTAATTAGGGTTAAAAATGTACATTTATGGTAATTTATCTAGACTCTGGGGTGCTGGGTGTTGAGGTGTTCGGGCGCCTGGATTTTGGGGGCTGAGGTGCTCGGGCGCCAAGGGACTGGGTGCCGAGGTGAACGAACGCCTGGGCTTTGGAGTGCCGAGATGCTCGATTTGTAACTGGTTGTCTAGAGAGATCAACACCTAAATCATTTTTTCAAATGCCAGTACAGGGAGATAGTTTGGGAATTGAAGTAGCAAAATAGATAGAGGTCGTTTTCCTGGTGACGTTTAGCAACACGTTTTCAATTGTTCTTCAACAATGGCCAAATTGAATTAGTATACTATTTTTAATATAATACACACATTATTACACTCCCATAGGAATTACTACTATAATTTCCTTGAAATTATCAGCAACCCTCTAGTATAAAATTCAATCAAACCATTTTTTTTTGTTGCATTTTCATAATTCATACTCCCTCCGTTTAGCATTATTTGTCGTTCAAAGTGATTGCACATAAATTAAGGACAAGCAACGAGTATAAATTTTTGTGTGTATTATTACTCTGTAAATTCTTAATCAGCAGTAATACAATATTTTAATCTCAAAAAACCCATCTGCTGTATTTGGTGCCAAATTTAAAAACTAAACATGTAATGATTACAGTACTATTGGAAATTGAATGGCCACTAATTTATTTTAATTTTAGAAATTTTAAATGAAACAAATTAAAAAAGCGGTACTGTAGATGAAAGTGTGACAGTGTGATATGCAAACGACAATTAATTATCACAACCCATGAAATCCTTAGAACGACATTTAATTGTAAACGGAGGGAGTACTTTACAAGAACTGAATATTCTTAACTCAATAATACCTCCTATCAACAATACAGTATAATATTTTTTATTTTCAGCACGTATTTCAATAAGCTAAAAACTACTGTAATGATTTTTTTCAACACTTAACTTGAGAAAAAATAGGGTCTTGTTAAATACACCGCAAATTGTAGTTAAGGATTTACACGTCCTTATTGATGTGCATGCACGTCGTTAACAATGTGCAAGTGTGGAACTGTGCACGTCGACTAGCAAACTAGGGCTTGCACGTCGAAAATAACGTGCAATATTTGCACGTCCTTAAGAACGTACAATATTTGCACGTCCTTAATGACGTGCAAAAATTGCACGTTATTTTCGACGTGCAAACCCTAGTTAGGGTTTCGCGTTTAGGGTTTAGGATTTAGGGTTTAGGGTTTTCCGAGAGTTTTTTAGCGTTAATTGAAAGAAATTGAAGGGTTTAGCTAGTAGAGTTTAAGGATTTAGGGTCTAATTAAATGGCAAGCAATAATTGTTAAGGTTTTCATTCGGATATATAATATGCGAATAATGTTACAAGGAACGGAAAAAAAGGTTTACATCCATAATTGTAATAAATTGGTGGAATAAAATCTAGGAAAAGTTTAGAGGGCGACCGGACTCGACACGTAAGGCTCGAAATCTAGTTCGATATAAGTGGATCAAACGTCACAGAAACAAACAATAGCCCTCAAACATGAAACAAAGGTTTTGCCTAATCAGTTCTGTTTACATAACCAGGTCACTAGGACACCAGTAAGTACATAGTAAGCTACATATTTGCTTGGTTTGAAGTTTGAGCTATGTCATTACCCTCTTTTTGAGTTAGAAGTATATTGATATGACATTTTCACTAATTTTAAACCTCTTCTTCAAAAGTCCTTCCTTTTCTCATTGTTCATTGGTCGAGTAAAACTATATTTAACTCCATGTTTCCTTTTCCCTTTCAAATCTATTCACACTAAGGAGACTATAGAAGTTCAAGTAGGGGATTCGAAGGAGTTCTACTTCTCAAAATGCAAATCTAACATACTACACAAAAATCAAATTCTGTAATCTAAATCAACCAAGCGAAGTTCCAATTTAGCATGACTCGATGAAATTCAGTTGAAGGAGGTAAACAATTTCGTTGCATAAGCAAACTAAATCAAGACAAACAAAACTCCAATTCATGAACATCGACAATCATAGAACCTAAATAAAATCCTAAAAATCTGCAAAATATGCTTACTTTGTTGAATTGGAACCACTCGTAGAAAGGCGGATCGAAGATCCCCTCGAAGTCAGACTTCCCCGCGCCGGGAACAAGCCGTCAGCGAAGACGAGATCGATCATCTGGAGGACAGATTCCATCCATCAGGTGACCAGTTTGCGGAGGATTTCGCCGTTGGTGCGGAATCCATGAAGGCAGAGAAGCCTCGGCTTCCCAAGCGTCGCCGGAGATCTGCATCTGAATCGCCCTTCGTGTGTGGAAAGAGAAGGAGAACAGGAGGGGGCGGCTTGGCCAGCGTTCTTGGCTGCGAAAGAGAGGAATTCGACGGAAGAGGGCGAGGGCCATGGGTTTCTCGGTGGGAGAAGGAGCAGCCAAGGAGGAGGTCGAGAAATCGCCAGAGGAGAAGGACGAGGGAGGAGCGAATTTAGGGTTAAGGGGCTAAAAAACCTTTCAAATGGTCTAGAACGCCTAAATTTTTTTTTTGGGAAATTCCGTTTGGTACCACTGAGTTATTGGCAATTCCGGTTGGTGTCCCACATTTTTTTTTTGTCCGGATGGTACCCCTGAGTTTTTTCAAAAGTCCGGCTCATGCCCAAAACTCATAATTTCTTCTTTTTAATAAATAAAACCACCCTTTATTTTTTTTTTCATAAATATGCCCATTTACTTTTAACATTGAACAAAACTACCTATTATTTAACTAAATTCAACACAAAATTGACAAAACCACCTTTATTTTTAAAAATTAACAAAATCACACATTATTGCCAAAGTTTTAGCAAAAAATACCCATTCTTTCCAAAATTTTTTTGAAGAAAATCAACCATTGTTTTTAACATTACACAAAAGATCCGTTATATATTTTTCATATTTTGTAAAAAATAAATCTCATTATTTGTCAAACATTGCATGTACATAATCACCCATTATTTACAAAAATTTTCACAAATCTATTGTCTTATTATGTGAACAAAAATAGTTAACTTATAAATTACAAAAAATACTTCGTAAAGCCATATTTTGTGTAAAACCACCCTTTATGCTTAAAAAAATGCACAAAACCACTTCTTGTGTAATAAAAGAATGTGTTATTAAAACCTAATAAGATAAGAATGATTAATCTTTTATTATATTTTTCTTTTACAAGAGAAGAAAATAAAATAAATAAATTTTACTTCTTTTTCAAAAAAATTACAATCAAGCATTTGAGTAAATTGATCAATCACATTTACAAATGTTTAAATTTAGTGAGATATAAGTTAAATATTGTTTTGAGAAATAATAGGTGTTAACTATTTTTTTTGCAAATAATGAGTGTTTTTTGTTTTTGCAAAGTATAGAAAAATAATAGATCTTTTGTACAATTTTAAAAATCGTAGTGATTTTGTTCTATATTTTTTTAAACACGAGTGATTTTGCGATAAATTTTTTGAAAATAATATGTGATTTTGTACAATTTTAAAAAATAAAGTTGGTTTTGTCACTTTTGCGTTGAATTTAGTCAATTAATATGTAGTTTTGTTCAATGTTAAAAGTAAATGGACATATTTATGAAAAAAGTAAAAATAAAGGGTGGTTTTATTCATTAAAAAGAAGAAACCATGAGTTTTGAGCATGAGCCGGACTTTTGACAAAACTCAGGGTTACCATTCGGACAAAAAAAAATGTGGGGCACCAACCGAAATTGCCAAAAACTCAGGGACACCAAACGGAATTTTCCTTTTTTTTAGAGTGGTTAATTAACTAATTAAATGTTGAAAGATGTACAAAACACCAAATTTTCTCTATAATTTACCCAAAAAAAAGCAAGTAGGAAAAGGTATACTGTAATAATTTACAGAAAGACAAAAATAATAACGAGGACAAAGACATATAAGCATTGATTAACACTAAATTTAATACAGTACTATCAAACTATTTCAACGAGAAAAGTTAAGTTTGAAGGGAGGAGATTTCACTATCACCTTCAAGCTTAATTGTCTTCATCGAATTGAATGATCATTTTCCATCGCCTTATTTATTTATTTATTTATTGTTGTCAATTTGCAGGAGTATAATAGAGCGTCTATAGATACATGCTGTACCGTTGGCCCACGGTATTACTGTGTTGTGGTGCTTGGCTTTGTTCTTCGTCATTGTTCGTAACTGTTGGAAGTAGTTCTTCCTAGATCATTTTTTATTGTAGAGTTATTTCTGCTTGCTTCATAGCACCGTTTTCTATTCCTATTGTATGTTTAGGTGGTTTTCAGATCCACTACCGATTCGTCGGCCTCTCGAGAATCAGGCTTGCCTAATCTCGAATTCTTAATTAATATATATAATAGAGCATCTACAATATATAATTAATTTGTATGGTCTCATCTGATGGAGAGTTTTACTACTGGAGCAGTGGAGCCACCCAATGCAGTAAAGACCTTTTGTAGCTTAGCCAACTTCTTTGTGAGGAACGTTCTAGAAACAAAAGGGTATTATGTTTTATTATATTTACGTTATATATAACTAGGCCCCCCTACCGAGTAGGGTCTCAGGAGAAAAATTACGTTATATATAATTAGGGTATTATGTTTTATTATATTTACATGTAATAAAAGATTTACTAAAATTTATATGTCAAAAATACTCATTTGTGATATGACTTATTAATTCATTCAATATTTTGAATCAACGACAAAGAGTGTAAAAAAATCTTAGTCTTTCAGTTTTTCTTATAAATGGAAAACAGGTGGTTTTTAAGTTATTTAAGTGATTATAGTATTTTTTGGGGGGATAAATTTACAAAATAACGACATGTTTTAAGTGTTTAATCATACTAGTTCACATTCATGGGAAAAAATAGAATATTAAAAAAAATATTTTTTTACCTTTATTTCTCACTAGAAAATTCATGTATTTTTAATTAGACTTGTAAGAAAATATAATGAAATTTAGTAAATAAGTATATTTGTAAATCTAAAAATAGCAGTCTTTTGTTGTGTTATACGTACCGAGATATTGTCGCATTAGTCATACTCATATACTACATTAAGGTCTATAAATTTCCCCTTTAGTGATAAAAATAAAATCCGAATTTAATAATGGTTAATTAAACTAAAATTTTACATTGTTTAATAAACTTTTTTTAAAAAATTGAATATATTTATTTATCAAAAGACTTGTATTTTACCTCGCATTGGGCCCTAAAACTCTCGGGGCCGGCCCTGGGTTGAGATTTGAGCTAGATTTGAGGAAGGTCAAAATCACCCTTGTTCAACAGTGGGCTGGTAATGTCCGCATTTTTAGTCTTATTTTACATCATGTTTTCATTTCATCTAAGGCATTTTATTAGCTTTTGTGTTGGGAAAGTGTGTCGTTTGTGTTGATTTTCGTATTTTGCAAGATATGGAGTCTACACAAGCTTTGGTATTATTTTATAGGTTTTGGGGCTGATTTGTAAGAGTTTCGACGCACTTTAGAGCTTGATGAAAAATCATGAAAGCAATGGAGAAGCAAAGCAAAAAGGAAAAGGCGGTGCAGCTGGAGAAAAGCCTTATTTTCGCCATCCATCACTTTGATTCAAGATCTGGAGCCTTCATGAGATTTTTAGTCCTTGAAAAGAGCTTTCCAACGCATATTCATATGCGACAATTGGATGAACGAGGACTCGGAAAAGTGCAATTGAAGACAGAGTCGAAAAGCTGGAGAAAAACAGAGGTCATTGCGATCGAACAGATCCTCGGCGCCGATACCCTTGACCTCGGCACCGACACCTAGCGGATTCCACCAACACTGTTTTTGAACAGACCCTCGGCGCCGATACCCTGACCTCGGCGTCGATACCCTGCGCGAATCTGCGAGAGAATTTTGTGGGCTGATTTAATTAATTTTTGGGCTTTTTAATTAGGGTTTCTATTTAATTCCTTTTAGGATATTTTAGTTAGATAGACTTAGATAGGATATATTATTTTCCTAAGATAAAATCTCTTTCCTTGGAGATTAAGTCTTAATTTCTATCTTTAAATAAAGCCTATTAGGGGCTGATTTTAGAGAGAAGACACATTGTTCAGCGCGAGGGCTGCGCGCAGCAGCTGTAGGACGATTTTTAGGGTTTTGTTTTGGCGTTTGGGCGAAAGCTTGGGCGTGTTTGTTGCGATTGAGACGCCGATTTCCAGGTTTTATTTAGTTTAATTTCAGTTTATGTTTTCTTCACTTAAATTCAGGTTTTCCATTACTATGTTTGAGTAGTTCTTTGCTGTTCTAGGGTTGGGGTGATCCCAACAATAGAGATGTGTGTTGAATTAATGGATCTATGATTATTTGATGTTTTTATCTTCTTCTACCTATGTGGTTAACCTTCGATGAAAGTCTAAAGGAATTCATAGTTGCAATTGAACTTGACAAAGGAAATTGTTAACTTGATAGTAGTTAGGGTTTTCTAATGAAAGTTAAAGGATCCTAATTAAGAGAAGGTAGAAACAAGTAGGTCTTTTATGCGAAAGTGAATTGATTTACTTGTTGATTGATGAAACTTAATTGTTTGATGATAAAAGCTTGATCTTTTACACGATTCATTGATTCATACATGTGTTTATTGTTGTGGTGATCTTTTGCCTTAGAAGTTTTTCCTTTTATTAATTAAAATTCAGATTTTATGCTCTTATCACCACCCATCTCCCTTCCATCTCTTTTGTTAGTTTCAACCCGACAAAGCAACTAAATAAGAAGCGCTGACTCTCTCCTGTGGACGATCCTGACTCCCTATACTATAGCGGGGTCTTGACTATAAATTTATTTGGTCGAGAAACCCTCTCATCAAATTGGCGCCGTTGCCGGGGAGAGATCAATCGCGCCTTGTTTAGTTGTTTTTAGGGTTTGGGAATAGCCCATCCCTTTTCTTTTGTATATATTATTTTCTTCGGAAATTTCGCCAGGTACCCCTGAGGTATTGCAATTTTCGCGAGGTATACAACTCTTTTGCATATTTCGCGTGGTGCCCTTGTGGTTTTCAATCGTTTCGCCTCGTACCCTTTCCGGTTAAATTTAACAGCCCTTTGTAATCTTCCGTTAGTTTGCAATTAACAAAAAAGAAAAAAAAAAAAACGAAGAGCGCCTGCTTCTTCAACCTTTCTCGGTAGTTTCTCCTCTCCTCTGAAAGCAATTTGCCCAGTTTTTTTCTGAAAGGCTTCTTCAACCTTTCTCCTCTCCTCCTCTTTCTTGTCTTGCTCTCTCCACCATGAATGGATTGCTCTCTATTTAGGCATAATTGTGTCGATTTGTTTTTTTTTTCGATCTGATGTGTGCTTGTCTGAGTCGAAATCTAGGGCTTGAAATTGGGGTTTCGTGCTCCTCGATCAAGATCGCCTAGCCACACTTAGGGTTTGGCGGCGTCGGACTTGCAACTATGCCTCTTACCGGAGCAATTGGAGGCATCGGCGCCACCACCTAGGGTTGTCGACGACAAGGAGCGAGGAGAAGAAGCGGGCGCCTCTCCTTCTCTGACGATGGTTCCAATTCGGACAGATCGAGGCTCGATTCGTTCTCGGCTTGATGCATTGGAGTCCATGTTGATTCAACTGCATTTGTTGCAATTAATTTTGGTGGATTCGGCCTCAAGAGGGGATTAGGGTTCTTTTTCCAAGGGAAATCAAAACTTTGCAAGGAATGTAAAATTGGGGGTTTATTAGAGGGGGCTTGGAATTGGAATTGAAAATTCATTCCCAATTCTCATTTCTAACAATTCTAGTGGGGTAGAGGTCTCATTTCATGGTGATGTACTGGTGTTCTTCCATGAATTTCTAAAGAAGTGCACTATGTTCGGTCATGGACTCATACCAGTATGCTTGATTTAATATATTTGGCTCTCTAGCTTTGCTGGTACCGTATCAAGCACATTGCTTGGAATCCTCTTGTAAGTTGTAACTGGTGTTCTTCCTGTTGGAGAGAGAGCAGTAGCAGCAACTTCTCCCGATTTTTTTTTTTTAATTTGCAAACTAACGGAATATTACAAAGGGCTGTTAAATTTAACCGGAAAGGGTACGAGGCGAAATGATTGAAAATCACAGGGGTACCACGCGAAATATGCAAAAGAGTTGTATACCTCGCGAAAATTGCAATACCTCAGGGGTACCTGGCGAAATTTCCGTATTTTCTTTTATTTTAATTAGTTTTTATTCTTCTTTTATTTTATTTTAGTAGTCTTTATTTTCTTGAACGTCACACCTCCCATCCACTCGCCTCATCGGTGCCGACTTGGTGCCGAGCCTTTGTTATTTGATTTGTGCGCCTGTTTGAGTTTTCAGGATTTGATACAATATGGAGGATGCACAAGAGTATTATGATTATCTAGAAGCAAGAGCCGAAAGGGCTAGAGCGGATGAAAGACGGAAAGCAAGGATGAAGGAGTATGCTAAATTTTTTACCAAGGTTGATGAGGATGATGAAGATTATTATGACTTTGATAATTGGAAAGCAAAACAATCATCCGAGGATTCAACTAAAGCCCAAGAGTCATATGGGCCCTATCAACCAAAGAAGGGGTACTATGCTCAACACGACTATAGGGACCCATATGAGCTCTATCATCCATGGAGTGTCTCACAACGAAAGCTTGCTTGGGAGGAAGAACTATCAAGGTAAAGAGACAAGTTAAGGAAACAAATACGGATGCTTGAGATAGAATGAGAAAATGCCAAGCTAAGGGAAGAGATACGCTTTCTTGAGGCGAACCCGCCTTGTCATCTATGTAGAACAAGGTCCCATCTTGGCCGTGCTTGCCCTAGCTTTTATCAAGAACCATATCCTCCCTATGATCAATGGGGGCCAACTCCAGATGAGTCGGTCTATCCACGAGAGCGTGCAACAAAGCCTCTGTCAATAGAGGAAGAAGTTCAACAAGAGCTGCAAGGCATTAGTGAGGAGGTTGACGCATTGAGGAAGCTACCAGAGCCGTCAGATTCACCACCGAAAGCCGAGGCTCCACAACCAATGGAGGAAGAAAAAGCTGCAGAAGCCTCAGCGCCGACACCCTCAGCCTCGGCGTCGACCCCTCTGGCGGACAAATTGTTCCTGCAGAATGCTGAAAATGCTACAGGTGTCTCGGCGTCGACACCCCCTACCTCGGCGTCGACACCCCTGGACAAGGAAAAGTTTCCGCAGAAACATGAGAAGGCTACAGATGCCTCGGCGTCGACACCCTGCACCTCGGCGCCGATACCCTCTCCTGAAGAGCGAATTGAAGAGCAACTTGTTGAGGTGGACGAGCCTATTTTCAGGGCCATTTCTACTCCGATCTCGACGCCGCCACTATTCTTTATTCTAGAGAAGCCATGTGAGAAACCCCAAGAAGAAGAAAAAGAGACAGAAGTTGTTTTTCGATACACTACACCGCTACCTTTGCCATTCACGGTGAAGGCAATTCCCGACGATCTCGAACAACCGTCTTTCGCATTCAAGTTTGGGGTCCTCGCAAAGTGGCACGTTGAAGATGAGGCGCTAGAAGAAGAACAAGAAGTGTAGGAATCTCTTCCCCCTCCACCATTGTACACCAAACTCCATAACGAAGCACATTTATTTGTGTACGACGGTGGGGAAACAAATCAAAGCCGTACCAAGAAGAGGAAGATGAGCGCATATGAGGAAGGCACATTTGCTGAGTGCTTTCCAAGACGGTGTCTAGCAAGATCCTTGGAGGATGAGTGGGTTGAATGTTGGAGCGTCCACTCGGGAAGGTTCAAGCTCATCCATAAGGAAAGGAAGAGATGCATAAAAAGGTACAAGGAGCAAGAGCCATATCACTTGAAAATCTATCCCGATGTACCACCGAAGGATGTTCCACCACCACCTCCACCAGCTGAACCACCGGATCCACCACCTCCTCCAGATCCGGATTAAAGATAAAAAGGGAAGTAGGTCAAGCTAGAGACTTTAAATATAGCGCTTACGGGAGGCAACCCGCTTTCCTGCTTTCTTTTCTTTCTTTTTGCTTTTGATTTTTAGTTAGGACTTAGATAGCCCAAGACTTACTGTTTTTGTTGAAAGAACAGGTCCTACAGATCAGCCATGGTGCATAGGAAAGAGCGGAAACATGACATGAAGGAAGTCGACGTGCTGAGAGGAATCAGCATCGACGCAGCCCCTGTCGATGTCGACCCCTGTGCAGATTTTTGAACTTCTCCAAATTGCTCCATTTTTGCATCATTGTTTATGTGAGTTTCTTTTTCCCTTTCCTTTTTTTTTTATTCAGTGAGGACACTGAAATTTTAAGTTTGGGGTGGGGGAGATTCGAAATTTGCATGACCTAGCTTTGCATATTTTTGTCTTTTGTCTTTATTTGTTTTGCTTATTTGTGTCTTTTGTCTTGTATTTAGAGTCTATAAAAAACTGAAAAATCCAAAAAAATAGAAAATGTAAAAAAATTACAAAAATATATGTTCATTTGCTTACTTGTTCATTATTTTGCATAGATTTTTAGGATGGATAACACCTAACTTAGATGTCCAATGATGAAATCTAATAATTGAGCTTGACCATGTAATATCCTAAGGCATAGTTTGGATGGTTTAGCCTAAGTCGCACAAAATATATTTTTATGTGAAATTTGACTTGCAAATAAAATTGAGCATATATGACTTTGGGGTCTAGGTGATTGGAATCCAGCATGTCCTAGTGAGTTACTTGGCCTATGGGGAATTGTTCTTTATATATTTTTACCATCTTTTTGATGTGTGTATGCTCTTCTTATGCATTACCTCTTGATATTGCGGTGTATATCTAAGTATTGAAACCAATATGAGATAATATCTAGTCATTGCATAATTTGATCAAATGATAGAGGTACTCTTTATTAGCCATATGTTATCCTCTTTTACCTACCTTATACATGGTTCCTTTGCTTGTAACCACTTTGAGCCTTATAGCCTATTTTTGTAGCTCCGCAAAATTTGTCTTAGCCAATGTTTAGCTTTACCTTCGTATCCGGGAATTAAGACTTAGTGTTGGTAAAGATTGATGTTTGAGGAGTTTTAGACATATGATTTGGTTAAAGTGTGGGGTACATGTTTGGTTGGTATTTCATTTTCTCACCACTTTTGTTGTGAAAGGTATTTTTGGCTCTCAAAATAAATAAATGCACATGAGTTCCGAAAAAAAAAGAAAAAAAGAAGAAAAAAAAATAGTAGAATAAATGCAAAGTACTTGTGCATGCGCCAAATTTATCCTTATTTATTTTATGCGAGACATATTGGATATTTTGGGGTTTTTAAAAAGTTGTGCTAAATTAGATGAGTTTGGAAGTGTTTATATATGATGGAATTGTTTTGTTAACTTGAGTTGGAAATTTAGGAGTCTTTGGTTCCCGGATTTCTAGCACCACATAGCCTAAATGATTCCTACCTTTATGTTCTTACCAAGCCAAGTTACAACCCGACCGAATTAGTCCTTCTTTGAAGGCCATTGAGCCAAAGTCCTCTTGATGGTTAATGCATGTTTTGACATCTCGGTGAATTGATCGGTGATATTAATTGCAATTTCTATGTAGCTAAATGTCATAAAGGATTGAGTTGAGAGATGTACTTCAAGCCTAAACACATTTGAAAGGAAGTAAAAACACAATATTTCC
The DNA here is from genome assembly GCA_963922045.1 of Persicaria maculosa. Classification (NCBI taxonomy): domain Eukaryota; kingdom Viridiplantae; phylum Streptophyta; class Magnoliopsida; order Caryophyllales; family Polygonaceae; genus Persicaria; species Persicaria maculosa. The sequence goes on along the minus strand of OY998255.1, from coordinate 8,954,592 downwards.
CTTGAGTGGTTGGATTCTAGTTGCTTTGCCTAAGGTTACCTAAATATATGTGATGATGGTTCAATGCTTGTTCTTATTTGCACTATGCTTAATTGATGTTCCTTTTGACAAAGGCGAAGACTTGAAGGCATGTTAAAGGTTTTGATCATAGTTTGGTTATTGCTTGAGGACAAGCAAGTCTAAGTATGGGGTGTTTTGATGTCCGCATTTTTAGTCTTATTTTACATCATGTTTTCATTCCATCTAAGGCATTTTATTAGCTTTTGTGTTGGGAAAGTGTGTCGTTTGTGTTGATTTTCGTATTTTGCAAGATATGGAGTCTACACAAGATTTGGTGTTATTTTATAGGTTTTGGAGCTGATTTGGAAGAGTTTTGACGCAATTTAGAGCTTGATAAAAAATCATGAAAGCAATGGAGAAGCAAAGCAAAAAGGAAAAGGTGGTGCAGCTGGAGAAAAGCCTTATTTTCACCATCCATCACTTCGATTCAAGATCTGGAGCCTTCATGAGATTTGTATTCCTTGAAAAGAGCTTTCCAACGCATATTCATATGCGACAATCGGATGAACGAGGACTTGGAAAAGTGCAATTGAAGACAGAGTCGAAAAGCTGGAGAAAAACAGAGGTCATTGCGATCGAACAGAGCCTCGGCGCTGATACCCTTGACCTCGGCGCCGACACCCAACGGATTCCAGAAACACTATTTTTGAACAGACCCTCGGCGCCGATACCCTGACCTCGGCGCCGATACCCTGCGCGAATCTGCGAGAGAATTTTGTGGGCTAATTTAATTAATTTTTGAGCTTTTTAATTAGGGTTTCTATTTAATTCCTTTTAGGATATTTTAGTTAGATAGACTTAGATAGGATATATTATTTTCCTTAGATAAAATCTCTTTCCTTGGAGATTAAGTCTTAATTTCTATCTTGAAATAAAGCCTATTAGAGGCTGATTTTAGGGAGAAGACACGTTGTTCAGCGCGAGGGCTGCGCGCAGCAGCTGTAGGACGATTTTTAGGGTTTTGTTTTGGCGTTTGGGCGAAAGCTTGGGCGTGTTTGTTGCGATTGAGACGCTGATTTCCAGGTTTTATTTAGTTTAATTTCAGTTTATGTTTTCTTCACTTAAATTCAGGTTTTCCATTACTATGTTTGAGTAGTTCTTTGTTGTTCTAGGGTTGGGGTGATCTCAAGAATAGAGATGTGTGTTGAATTAATGGATCTATGATTATTTGATGTTTTTATCTTCTTCTACCTATGTGGTTAACCTTCGATGAAAGTCTAAAGAAATTCATAGTTGCAATTGAACTTGACAAAGGAAATTGTTAACTTGATAGTAATTAGGGTTTTCTAATGAAAGTTAAAGGATCTAATTAAGAGAAGGTAGAAACAAGTAGGTCTTTTATGCGAAAGTGAATTGATTTACTTGTTGATTGATGAAACTTAATTGTTTGATGATAAAAGCATGACCTTTTACATGATTCATTGATTCATACATGTGTTTATTGTTGTGGTGATCCTTTGCCTTAAAAGTTTTTCCTTTTATTAATTAAAATTCAGATTTTATGCTCTTATCACCACCCATCTCTCTTCCATCTCTTTTGTTAGTTTCAACCCGACAAAGCAACTAAATAAGAAGCGCTGACTCTCTCCTGTGGACGATCCTGACTCCCTATACTATAGCGGGGTCTTGACTATAAATTTATTTGGCCGAGAAACCCTCTCATCAGCTGGCTGACATGGGAGGAAGAAGAAGGGTTCAACCGAACCGGTTCAGCATTTTTCTTGTCCTTTTCTGACGGGTCCAATTCACTTGAACCGGTAAAATAGAAAACCGATGGTTTAAACTCTATTCCTATTTATAAATAAATAAATATGTTTATATATATATATAAATTAAAGAATAAAATAACAAAACACTTAATAAAATATATTTTATTTTGCCTAACACAAATTTTCTAAAACGTTATATCAAATATTTTATGCAAATTAAAATAAATTACAAATATGAATCCTTCCTTGTTTTTGAAGAAAATATATCACTTTGTCTCAAAATAATATAACTTAAAATTTTATTTATTTACTATATATGCACATAAGATGAAATATCTTTAAACTAGTTATAAAACTTTATATATTCAATTTGGAAAAAAAATATTTCTAAGTTCAAAATAAAATAACTTTTATTACCAAAATTATATTTACTTAAAAAGATATATACCCAAAGATAATTTGGGGTATTTCTGTGGGAGTGATCCAATGAATAATCAAATCCAATTACTCTTTCTCCTAAAACCCTTACTCTCTCTTATCCCTAAACTTCATCTTCTTCCTTATCCCTAATCTCTCTAATCCTAATCTTTCTCCCTAATCTCCTTTTTTGCCTTATCAAATTCACGTCTCAGGCCAGATTAAGCTTAGGATATTACAAATTTCTTCATTATAAACCGATTGAGCAACCACAAAATGGTTAAAACACACTTCTATTAAAACGTCTAAACCAATTTATTTTTAAATTTATAATTATAACTTCCATTTGTAACTGGTTGTTTAGAGAGATCAACACCAAAAAATTATTTTTTCCAATGCCAGTAGAGGGAGATAGTTTGGGAAGTAGCAAAATAGATAGAGGTCGTTTTCCTGGTGACGTTTAGCAACACGTTTTCAATTGTTCTTCAACAATGGCCAAATTGAATTAGTATACTATTTTTAATATAATACACACATTATTACACTCCCATAGGAATTACTACTATAATTTCCTTAAAATTATCAGCAACCCTCTAGTATAAAATTCAATCAAACCATTTTTTTTTGTTGCATTTTCATAATTCATAATTTACGAGAACTGAATATTCTTAACTCAATAATCCCTCCTATCAACAATACAGTATAATAATTTTTATTTTTCAGCACGTATTTCTATAAACTAAAAAATACTGTAATGATTTTTTTCAACACTTAACTTGAGAAAAAATATTAAAAAATTAAATATTTAATTAATCTTTAACTAATTGAAATACGTAAACGAAAACATATTTGATCAAAGGGAGTATTATACTTCTCCATATTCATAGTCAAGGTAACCAACAAAATCGATTCGACAAATCTATGGCTATTATGTAGACCGAGTAGCTCGAAGGGAGGATTCGGAATGAGTTCAGTCCATATATATGTGACAGAAATACATATATACAATGTAATGTCAGATTGGATAAATTCCCCTTGGGGTTTGCCTTTCATTAGATAGAATATAGGGTCAATTTGCCGACTATACAAATACAAAGGTCAAATTAGTCAAATATACAAGATTTTGGGAATTTTGCAAAACTATACACAATACTACACAAAGCCTTGTGCCCCTCCTATGTGCCCCTCCCCCTCCAGCGTGCCCCCCACGCCCCCCTCCAGCGTGCCCCCGTGCCCCCCTCCACGTCAGCAGTTTTTTTTTTTTTTCGCGCGTCAGTGCTGACGTCATCGTCGGGAATGCTGACGTCAGCAATGCTGACACCGTTTACAATGATTTTTTTTTTGCGCGCGTCAGTGCTGACGTCATCGTCGGGATGCTGACGTCAGCAATGCTGACACCGTTTACAAGGATGCTGATGCCAACTTTTTTTTTTTCTTTTTTCCCGCGCGCCGGTGCTGACGCCAACGTCGAGAATGTTGACGTCCGCATTGCTGACACCGCAGACTCCGACAACGCTGGCGCAGAGGACCTCGACAATGCTGACACAGTTTGAGGGATGCTGACACCGACGTCGGGAATGCTGACGCCGTCTACGAGGATGTTGACGCTGCCGACGATGACGTCGGGAATGCTGACGTCAGCATTGCTGACGCCCTCTATGAGGATGTTGACGCCGATGGTGATGACATCGAAGATCAATATATTTGACGTCAGCATTGCCAATTATTTGGATTTTACAAATCAAATAACATTAAATTTTTTATATAAAATATAAAAGGGGGAGGACAAAGAGACTAAGGAATGTTCTACCAAAAAAAACGAATATTTTATTTTATTTTTTTAGTGAGAAACAAAGAATAACGGTAAACAATTAAAACAAAAAATTTTTCGATGCCGACGATGCTGACCTCTTTCCTCATCCATCTCTTATATTGCAAAAACGATGTCAGTAAATATATACCTACATAAAAATATGCATAAAAACGATGTCAGCACTAAAAAATACGCATAAAAACGATGTCAGCTCTAAGAAATAAACCAATTTTTAAGGACTCAAGCATACATATATACTTACATATATAATATCAAATTAAAAACGATGTCAACACTAAAAAATACGCATAAAAACGATGCCAGCACTAAAAAAAAACCAAATTTTAAGGACTCAAGCATACATATATACCTACATATATAATAGCCAACTAAAATCGATGTCAGCACTAAAAAATAGGCATAAAAACGATGTCAGCACTAAAAAATAGGCATTAAAACGATGTCAGCGCTATAAAACAAACCAATTTTTAGGGACTCGAGCATACATATATACCTACATATATAATAGCCAACTAAAAACGATGTCAACACTAAAAAATATGTATAAAAACGATGTCAGCACTAAAAAAAAACTAATTTTTAAGGACTCAAGCATACATATATACCTACATATATAATATCCACCTAAAAACGATGTCAGCACTATAAAACAAACCAATTTCTAAGGACTCATGCATACATATATACCTACATATATAATATCTAACTAAAAACGATGTCAGCACTAAAATAAATTGGAGACAAATTACATTACTCACACAAAAAATCAACAACATAAAAAAATCAGTAGCTAAAAGTTATTAACTTAAAAACATAACTTAGGCTTTCATATAAATAATTAGAAATGCAAATAATTAGAAATGCATTATTCAACATCTCAAATTCACCAGACAGATAAAAAAGATAATCATAAGTAATTCTTCAAGTCTTTATAAATTCTATTACTCCAATCTTGAAGGTGAGCCAATGAATGGTGAAAGCTGTCATCAAAAGTCCAATGAGAGTGCAATTTTCAATTTAAATAGCCATCCAGAGTTCCTTTGAGCTCTATATATAATAGTTACAAACTTGTAATAATTTGTAAGAGAAGCTAATGTGACAACCAAACCAATCAGTCCCATATGTGGAGCGAAGCCAACAAACAGGGCATTTTCAGTAGCTAACAGGTAGAAATCGGTTTCTGTTTGCGAATCTTAATTCTTTGTATATCTCCAAAAAGATCGAAATCACCGTGGTTAAGAAAATGAAATAATTAATACAGCCTTATTAGAAGAGAAGAGCCAGCAAGTTCTCATACTTAGTTTCAGCCTAAGGTTCTCATCATCTTTGCAAACCATAAATACTTGCACAAACATCTAAACAATCAGTATACTTGGAAGCAAATTAATACAGCCTTATTCATTAGCTTAAAATAATGTAGACCATGTCAGCACAAGCTTACAGGAAGGCGAATCCTCCAAATAATTAATACAGCCTTATTCATTAGCTTAAAATGATGTAGACCATGTCAGCACAAACGATCACAGATCAACCAAAACAGCAAAAATAGAGATCATATTAATTAGACGACACCATTAAAAAAAAGAGCACAAGGAAGCAACAAGGTCAAAATCTGAGAGATCGTCCGATCGAAATGTACCGTATTTACGGTCCTGAACAATCACCGAATCGATTGATCAGAGAGAAGCAGCAAAAATGCAGAAAAATCAAACTGCTCTAGTTTCCTCTTTAGTCGATTGATGAGGAGGAGAGATAAAGAGAGAGTACCGGTGTCATAGCCGAAGAAGAGGCCGCCGATTCCAGCGGAGAAGGCGAGACGGATGAAGATGGGAGGCGGCCTTGAGACGGAGGAAGAGTGCAGACATGGAGCTCCGTTTCCATGGATGTCGATCTCCGATTGCTGTAGTACAGATAGAGTCGCCATTGCTGCTGATCTCTGATTTCTCAAACCGCAATCAAAACTCAAACGCGTATATGAGATTGAGAGAAATCCATCGCAGTTGACTGTAGATTCAGATTTTCATTCCGCAATCCAGATTTTCCTCACTCAATCGATACTCATAGCTGATCGCAATCCAAATTGAGAGAAAGAGAGGAGGAAGCAAGGACGAACGACGAACGACTCTATCGCTGTCTCAGATCTCTTCCTCCCTTCCCGGACTTCTCGAGCCCTAGATCTTCAACGAACGGCGAATCTGAAGCCCTGACTTCTCAGATCTTCGATCTGAGCCGGTTGAGCGAGAGAGGTAAGCGACAGAGGCGAGCGAGGGGTGAGGAAGGAGATCCGTGGTCGACGACGAAGGTTGAGCAGGAGATAATTGATTAGGTTTTCTCAGATTTGGAGCACTTGTCGAGAGGGAAGAACAACAAAGAGGAGAAACGAGTAGGGTTGTATAAATTTGGGCTTGATGTATACTTTTGCAATTTTTACACAAACGTGTATATTTGGCTAATTTGGCCAAAAATTTGCGCCTTCGGTGCAAATTTTCTCTAGAATATATATAGGTTACATGGATGAATAATTACAACGAGGCCCTTAGGGCCAATAGCCTATACAATATACTACTGTTATCATACCCCCTCAGTCGAAACAGGAGGGGACCGAAGAGTGAGACTGAATCTGAAATCCAAGAACAGTTGACGTGGCAAACCCTTTGTGAATATGTCGGCATATTGATAGGCCGAAGGCACATGGAGGACACGGACGTGGCCCAAAGCAACCTTCTCACGAACAAAATGGATGCCAATCTCCACATGTTTGGTCCGCTGATGATGGACTGGATTATGAGCAAGGTACGTGGCGCTGACATTGTCCGTGTAAACAATGGAGGCAAGAGACAAGGGACAATGATGGTCAAGAAGGAGGTTCCGCAACCAGGCACACTCGGCAACGACGTTGGCCACTATGCGGTATTCAACCTCTGCGCTAGAGCAGGAGACCACCGGCTGTTGCTTAGAAGACCAGGAAATCAGAGAGTCATTCATGAAGACACAGTACCCTGATGCGGAGCGACGACTGTCAGTACAACCCGCCCAATCTGCATCGGTATAGGCGATCAAGGAGACTGGGGACGATGACGGGGAGATGGTGATGCCGAGGGCTGATGTGTCATGGATGTACCGGATAATGCGCTTCAGAGCAGCGAAATGTGACTCGCGACGATCATGCATAAAGAGACATACTTGTTGGACGGCGTAACTGATGTCTGGACGGGTGAACCTCAAGTATTGCACAGCATCCGCCAGGCTCCTGTAGAGGGTTGGGTCAGATACGGAGGGACCCGAAGCCTGGACCAGTTTAGCAGAGGTATCAACCGGTGTGGAAACTATCTTGCAGTTCATCATATTTGTTTTGGAAACAATCTCCTTAGCATACTTTTCCTGAGAGAGGAACAAACCCGAGGCAGAGCGAGTGACAGAAACCCCCAAGAAGAAGCTGAGAGGGCAAAGATCAGTCATTGCAAGCTCCCTGCTCAATCGCTGAATGATAGTAGACCGGAGATGCTCCGTCGATGCGGTGATCGAGAATGATATCATCAACATACAACAATAGATAAGCCAGGTGATTACCTCGATGGTAGATGAAGAGGGAGGAGTCACTCTTGCTACTGACAAATCCAATCTGAAGAAGGAACGTAGAAAAGCGAAGATACCACGCTCGAGGAGCTTGCTTGAGGCCATACAAAGACTTCTTTAGCAGACACACATGATCCGGTCTGGTGCAATCAATGAAGCCTGGAGGTTGATACATGTAGATTGTCTCGTGCAGATTGCCGTGAAGAAAAGCATTTGAAGGTTCGATAATGTTAAACAGAGGAATATAGAAACACTCTAGAAGGGGGGTTGAATAGAGTATGCCCGTTTTTCGCAGAAAGTCTCAAGACTTTTGGAGCTCGTATAAAACCCTTTGAGATTAAACCTGAATCACAAAGTTAGACAATCGAACCAAGTGCGGAAATAAGGTAAAGCAATAGATAAAGGACACGAGTAATTGTTTACGAGGTTCGGCACGAACTTGGCCTATGTCCCCGCCTAAGGTTCTTCCATAACCCTAGGATTCAAAAGGCTTTATTGATTTGCTTAGCTTAGGATCCTAATAGCTCACCGAGAAGCCTCTCTCCTATACAATTGCAATCTAGTCAACTCACGTTCCCTTGGAGTCCTAGACCAATCTAGAAGAGCCCCATCTCTTTCAGCTATCTAGTACAATCCTCTTACTCTCACAAATCAATAGCCTAGTGCAACTTCCCGAGTTACAAACTCTCGAGTAACACTATAAATGAATATATCCTATAAGGTCACAGGTAACTCTCAAACGCTTTGAAATGAAACAACAAACTCTTGAGCGCTAGCAGAGAGTACACTTGGAAGACAGATCTTGCTTGAATGAATGAAAGCTTGTGTTCGACACTTGTGTCTTCTGTCTTCATCTTCCTTCTCTATATATTGAGACAAATCGGCGCCAGGAATCTTCTCCAACGGCTAGTCTAGATCATGGCCATCTTCGAGATCTTCTAAACTTGGAAACTTTTGAAGCCACGATCTTTCCGATTTGAATCTTCTCAACACGCATCACAAGGAAGGAAATAATTCGAAAATACTTCCTGAAAGATTAGCTACACACATATATAATAGAAAGGAAGTATATAATAATATTAAATAATATTCGGACATATAAAACAGGTTTTGGATTTCATCAACTGTTAAAGCTCCAAGACCTTTGACACAGACATCCTGTCAAGGCCTTTGAAACTTTCTTCCGATTTTCATCAAGGGAGGGAGTTATCAATCTCCCCCTTGATGAAAGACAAAACCTGTGCATCCCTGCAACTTAGTCAAGCATAAATAATATAAGTGAAATCGACTAAGTACCTGCATGGGTTAGACAAATGTTGGATCAAAAAATTTTTAAAGCATGAAAAGGTCATCCAACCGAAAACCAAAAATAAAAAACCAAGGTCTTCCAAGACCTTCAAGCAGAAAGGTTTTCAAGTCTAAACAACCACAGATCATCTCCCCCTTTTTGTCTTTCAACAAAGGGAGGAGGTAAAACAGTCACCAAAAGTTTTGAAAATGTTTCCAAAAACCAGCAATGTATCAGATTTCAGGGATGGGATAAGGTAGGGTAGGGTTTAGGCTTCGTCATCCGGAGCATCATCAGTGAGCCTCGTCCACAGACCTTGCAGCATCTTGATTATCCCGCTCATCTCCGTCATAACCTCCTTGTGCAGCTCCTTGATATCCAGGCGAACTTCCTCCAAGCCCAACTCCAGATTGTCCATGCGTTCATCAACGGCTGAAGCTGTGGGAAGAGCTTTTGAAGGAGCGGCAAGACTCAAGGTCCCTTGGGGAGACCGAGTGATGCCAATCTTTTCAAGTCTCTTGGAGTCGAACTTACCCATATGACGTTGTTGTTCTTCATTTTTGAAATCAATTCCAGAAGCTTTGAAGAGTGGGGTCAAAAGGGTAGCAAAGGGGAGGGGGGTTCCTTTCCTGGCTTTTCTAGTGTGAGCCATGGATCCTAAAATAGTGTTGACCAGATCAAGATCAAGGCCATTGAGGATGCGGTAAAGGAGGATCATGGCATTGTCAGTAAGGAGCGAGCCAGAGTTAAGACGGGGTAAGAGGCATCGAACAATGATGTTAAATATGATTTTTGCCTCAAGGGTAAGAGATGAGTAGGTGAGTTGCTTTGAGGTGCTGTTAGATGCTTCGGGTAGGAGGTACTTGGCTCGGGCAAGGATGATGCAGTTGTCTTTTGAGGGGTGTACTTCAGAGGGTGGACATGGGCTAGGTAGGCCAAGGAAATCTGCAAAGTCATTGGAGTTGAAGGAGATTCTAACCCCTTTGACAACAGATTCCAAAGACCAACCATTGGCGTCGTGTTTAGCTTTTAGGTTTATGTAGAACAGGCGGGTAAGCTGAGGGTAGTAAACGGTTTCAAGATTGAGAAGGGTCCAGGTTGGGGATTTTTTGAGAAGATCAATGCACGGTAGCTTCAAAGCTTCGAAGAACTCAATATCCAAAAAATCAGAACAGCAAATCCTACGAGTTCGAAACTCATCTACCCACTTACCAGCAGTCTCAGCATTTTCAAACCAAGAGGAGGGCAAGGATTGGTTTACCTGGATGTAGGGAGGTGGATCAGCATTCTTCCTGCGAGCAATCGTTGGAGTGGCTTTCTTGACAGGTGCCTCAAGGCTTCTGAGGGTGCCCTTCCTGGTGCGCTTGGGAGATGGAGGCTTGACAGCAGTGGGGGCTTTCCGCTTCTTTGGAGACGGGGGAGGAGGAGAAGGAGAGGGAGATTCTTCCTCCTCTTCCTCAGACCCCGAGTCCTCACCGGACCCCGGTTCATCTCCTTCAGCTTCCTCTTCTTCTCCAGATCCATCTTGCTCTTCATCCTCTTCCTCAGGCTCCTCTTCAGATGGAACCTCCTCGGCTTCGGCTTCCTTCCGAATCCTCTCAGCTTCTTCCTCGGCAAGTTTCCTTGCAAGCTCGGCCTCCTCCTCGGCCTTTTTCTTCCTCAAGGCTTCCTCCTCGGCTTCCTTGGCAGCATCTCTTTCCAGAATAGCGTCGAGATCATCTTCCTCCTCTTCCTCGTCCACCTCCTCAGCTAAGATCTTCTTTTTCCCTTTCTGTTTCGCACTGAGGGGCTTCTTAGCAGAGTGCTTTTGAGAGCCCTTGGTAACAGTGGTCGTGCTTTCAGCAATGGTGCTCTGGACAACAGTTGGGACAATGGCTTGAGGAGTGGGTTCAGGTGTGGGAGAGGTGGCAGTGACCTGACGTCCCTTGGGGGTGGCGCCAAGTCTTTTGGGTGTGGAAGCTTTCTTTGTTTTGGGTGCCATGGAGGAAATCGGCTAGGGTTTTCTTAGAACAGGTTGAGAGGTTGAAGAAGGAGAAGGTGAAAGGGTTTGGATAAGTTCTGAGTTTGTGATGTAATCGGGTACAGAATTGGGTTTAAGTAGAGAGAGAGAGGATGATGGAGAGATGGGACGGGTTTAGAGTTCCAATGGGGGGTAATCATAACATTGCCAAAATTTGAAAAGTTTCCAATTCAAAATTCAAATTGTTCCATTGAAATCGGACTGAATAACCGAAATATTTAGTTCCAAAAATAAAAAATATCTCAACGGAAAGAAATTATAACATAAATAGGCAATTTTGAAATCCGATAAAAATATGATTGATTAAATATCTAGAAAGATATTAACCAAAAATATGTGATCCGATATATGTGATCTACCAATTAGTTTACAAACCTTGACATAATTTTCAAAGGTCTTGACACAAAGTAGATTTTATCTTTCGTAAAGGGAATGCTCCCCCTACGAAAGTGCATCCTTGTTAAGCATCCCAATCTCTCGTCTTATGAAGGTGAACCTGTCCTCTGCCAAAGGCTTAGTAAAAATGTCAGCCCATTGATAATCAGTTGAAATAAATGAAATGGACACATCACCTTTTTCAACATGGTCTCTAATGAAATGATGCCTTACATCAATATGTTTGGTCCTTGAATGCTGAACAGGATTTTTAGTGATGGAGATGGCACTTGTATTGTCACACTTAATGGGAATGCCTTTGAGGTTGATGCCAAGATCTCGCATTTGTTGAGCTATCCTAAGGATTTGGGAGCAACAGGCTCCAGCTGCAATATATTCGGCTTCTGCAGTGGATAGAGCAACTGAGTTTTGTTTCTTTGAGTGCCAACTGATCAAAGATGCTCCTAAGAATTGGCAACATCCTGATGTGCTCTTCCCATCCACCTTATACCCTGCAAAATCTGCATCAGAATATCCAATTAATGTGAAATCCTTTTGCTTTGGGTATCATAGTCCAAGCTCCTTAGTGCCATTGAGATATCGAAAGATCCTCTTCACAGCCACGAGGTGAGATTCTTTGGGATCAGCTTGAAACCTAGCACACATGCAAACACTAAACATGATGTCAGGTCTACTAGCCGTGAGATATAATAAAGATCCAATCATTCCTCTATACTCCTTTTGATTGACACTTTTCCCAGTCTTGTCTTGATCTAGAGATAATGTTGAGCCCATGGGAGTCTTGACTGCTTTGGATTGATCCATCTTGAACTTCTTCAAGAGATCCTTAGTGTACTTGCTTTGGTTGACAAAGATCACTTTCTTGGATTGGTGAACTTGCAATCCCAAAAAGAAGTTGAGTTCACCCATCAAGCTCATCTCAAATTCGCTGCACATGATGTCAGAAAATTCCTTGCACAAAGATGTGTTAGTAGCACCAAATAATATATCATCAACATAGATTTGAATAACCAAAATGTCCTTTCCTTTGGTCTTGATAAAAAGAGTCTTGTCAATCAACCCCCTTTTAAAATTATTTTCTAAAAGATATTTTGACAAGCGCTCATACCAAGCTCTTGGGGCTTGTTTCAAACCATAAAGCGCTTTGTCAAGTTTATAAACATGATTGGGAAATTCCAAACTTTCAAATCCTGGGGGTTGAGCCACATAAACTTCTTCCTCTAAGAAACCATTAAGAAAAGCACACTTGACATCCATTTGATATAACTTTATGCTCATAAAAGATGCAAATGCTAATAAAATGCGAATGGCTTCAAGCCTGGCTACGGGAGCAAAGGTCTCCTCGTAGTCAATACCTTCCTCTTGATTGTAGCCTTGAGCAACAAGCCTTGCCTTGTTCCTCACAATCTTACCATTCTCATCTAGCTTGTTTCGAAATACCCATCGTGTTCCAATGATTGATTGATGCTTTGGCCTAGGCTTCAAGGTCCAGACTTTGTTCCTTTCAAATTCGTTAAGCTCACTTTGCATAGCAATGATCCAGTCTAGCTCTTGAAGTGCCTCATCTACCTTCTTTGGTTCAATAAGAGAAACAAACGCGTGAAAAGCACAAAGATCTTTAAGTTTAGAACGAGTTTGAACACTAGAAGTAGGGTTAGAAATGATATCCTTTAATGAGTGTGATGAGGAGTATTTGAATTTCCTTTTGCTAGTCTCAGCTCCTTGATTCGTCATACTAGTAGGATTGACTTGTGGTACATCTGACTCCGTGGTCCTATTAGGTTCAGTTACAGCAGTTTCTGACGTCTCAACACTGTTGGATTGGACACCAAGGGCTTTGGACGAATCTTCAACACCTTGGGCCAATTCTTCAGTGTTAAGAATCTGTTCCTGCATGTTCCTCTTCTCTGTGTTCTTGGTAGCAGCATCATCACCTTCCTCGTTCTCTGCATGGATGTTAAGATCTATATCTGCAACACTTTCACTCAAAGCACCGTCATTGCATTCATAAAAAATAACATGTATACTTTCTTCAACTAACTGGGTCCTTTTATTGAAGATTCTATAAGCTTTGCTACTTGTGGAGTAGCCAAGAAATATACCTTCATCACTACGCGCATCAAATTTCCCAAGGTTATCTTTTCCATTGTTATGAACAAAATAAGCACAGCCAAAGGATTTAAAATAAGATATAAGTGGTTTGCGGCCTTTGAAAAGTTCATAAGGAGTTTTCTTTAAGATAGAACGAATAAGACAACGATTCAAAATGTAGTTAGCTGTGTTAACAGCTTCAGCCCAATAGGTTTTAGGTAATGCATTTTCTAAAAGCATAGTCCTGGCCATATCCTCTAAGGTGCGGTTCTTGCGTTCCACAACCCCGTTTTGTTGAGGTGTCCTAGGAGCAGAAAAGTTATGGGAGATGCCATATTTAGCACAAAACAAATCAAACTGAAGTTGATCAAACTCCCTACAATGATCACTCCGAATTGACACTATGGGCTCATTTCTTAAAGTTTGCAGCTCCTTACAAAGTTTTGAAAACTCAAATAAGGCCTCTGATTTTTCTTTTAAAAATGCAACCCAAGTATATCTAGAAAAATCATCAACAACAACTAGCATGTACTTTTTACCATTGGGAGATTTGACTCGCATAGGACCACATAAATCCATATGTAAAAGTTCAAGGGGTCTAGAAGAACTTACAACCTTTTTGGGTTTGAAGGAGCTACGTGTTTGTTTACCTCGTGTGCATGCATTGCACATATCAATACCTTTGAAGTTCATCTCAGGTAGCCCTCTTACAAGCCCTTTGGACACAAGCTTCTGTAGTGTATGTGGACTCACATGACCTAGTCTCCTGTGCCAGAGCTTTGGATCGTCCGTCAAAGCCTTTAGACAGGTTATGCTTCCTTGTGCCACTTGATCAGCATTTACAGCGTATATATTGTTATAACGGTATGCGCTCAATACAACTTCACCTGTATCTTCTCTGCACACTAGACATCTTTTCTTGTTAAATCTGACATTGTTGCCACTATCACAAAATTGAGAAACGCTAAGCAAATTATACTTTAAACCATCAATAAGATAGACATTCTTAATACTATGGCTGGAATCACTTCCAACACTACCAATACCAACGATGTCACATTTTCCTTTGTCACCAAGAGTGATTGTTCCCGTGGATTGCTCCTTTAGATCATGGAAGAGAGAACTCTTTCCACTCATATGCCTCGAGCACCCACTATCAATGATCCATTTATGTTTCTTCACCTTGGTGTTCTCCTCCAAGACAAACATCAACCTTTGTGGCTAGAACAATAAGCAAATTTGGATCCATTGTTGGGGTAAACCATGTTGGGTAAAATAGTGCCTTTTGGAACCCAAACTTGTGTTATCCGTTCTTTTCTCAAATGAACAGGAAATGTATTGCTAATAATATATGGATCCTTTCTTCTATAAGGGCAGGTCTCTTTTACATGTCCCTTTCTAGCACAGTGGTGACATATAGGAGAGGTTCTGCTTCCTTTTGCCTTCACAAAAGTGGTAATTTTTGTTTCTTTAAGAACCTTGGATTGTAACCAATACCACTTTTGTTTAGAGAACTTTGTTGCTCACCCAACATCCTATCAAGAGTGCCTTTGGATTTGGTAAAACTTATGAGGGCTGTCTGTTGGTCTTGAATCTTATTATTCAGGGAGATCTTTTCGTTCTCTAAGTCATGATGCTCATTTCTTAGAGAGGAGAGATCTTGCTTAAGTTCAGATTTCTCTGAGTCAAGCGTCTTGACTTTAATGTCAAGACCTGAATAAGAAGCTTCAAGACTTTTGACCCTCATAGACAGATCCTCAATAGTTCTTTCCTGATCCACAATCCTCTTAATAAGAATGTTAGTTTGGGCAATAAATTTCTCTTCATTGGCAATCATATTGGAAAGGAATTCCGATAATACCTCTTTTGGACTTGCCATAAGTTCTCTTACAGTAGCTTCAAGCTTTTCATCGTGGGATTTATCTTCTGAGGCCATAAGACAAATATTGGCCTTCTCATCATCGGAGTCAGAGTCAGAATCGCTCCAAGTTGCCACCATGGCTTTCTTCTTCCATTTGTCACCCTTCTTGGACTGACTCTTTGTCTTTTGAGGGCAGTCCTTCAAAAGATGATCTGTTTCACCACATTCAAAACAAGACAACGGTTTAGTCTTCTTTTCATACTTGTTGTATTGAGGCTTACCTCGAAATTTTGAAGACTCTGCTCCATCCTTGTTGTTGAATTGCTTCTTCATTTTGAGAATTCGAGCAAGGCCTCTTGTGATAAGAGCAAAAGGATCATCCTCATCGTCATCGTCATCTTCGGAATCAGATCCATCTTTAGGCTCATCCTTCTTAGACTTGAGTGCCAAGTTCTTAGTGCTAGCTGGAAGTTCTCCATCGTCTTCATTAAGGATCATCTCATGCGTGATCAGCTTCCCAAGAAGGTCATCAAGGGGTAGAGTGTCCTCTATAGCTGTTACTTTTGGACCCCATTTCTCTTTTGGGAGGCACCTCAGTATCTTCCTCACTTTCTCAACGTTGGTAAAGCTCTTGCCGAGAGAGTCAAGGTTGTTGGTGATTTCTGTGAATCGTGTGAACATGGCCTTGATTGACTCATCATACTTCATTTTGAAGAGCGCATACTTTCGAAGGAAGATGCTGATCTTGGTGTCTTTCACTTGGCTCGTTCCTTCATAGGTGACGACCAGTTTGTCCCAAATCTCTTTAGCTGACCTACAAGATGAAATACGGTTAAACTCATCAGTGCTAAGACCACAATAAAGTAAGTTAATAGCCCTGTAGTTTTTGGAGACGAGTTCAAGATCTGCTTGGATGTATTCAGACTCCTTCTTTGAGACTTTGGTTCCATTTGGTCCGTCTTTCTCTGGAATCTTCGGACCATTCTCTATAATGTTCCAAAGTTCCAGATCTTGATCTATAATAAACATCTTCATCAAGGATCTCCAGTGGACAAAGTTGTTTCCTACAAAGAGTGGTGGTCTGCTCGTGGACCTTCCCTGTGCAAATCCTCCGCTTGCTTCACCAGACATGAGCGAAAACTCACAAGATTGTTAGATCAAAAACAGTGAGTAAAGCTCTGATACCAATTGAAGGTTCGATAATGTAAAACAGAGGAATATAGAAATACTCTAGAAGGGGGTTCTTCCACAACCCTAGGATTCAAAAGGTAAAGCAATAGATAAAGGACACGAGTAATTGTTTACGAGGTTCGGCACGAACTTAGCCTATGTCCCCGCCTAGGGTTCTTCCACAACCCTAGGATTCAAAAGGCTTTATTGATTTGCTTAGCTTAGGATCCTAATAGCTCACCGAGAAGCCTCTCTCCTATACAATTGCAATCTAGTCAACTCATGTTCCCTTGGAGTCCTAGACCAATCTAGAAGAGCCCCACCTCTCTCAGCTATCTAGTACAATCCTTTTACTCTCACAAATCAATAGCCTAGTGCAACTTCCCGAGTTACAAACTCTCGAGTAACACTATAGATGAATATATCCTATAAGGTCACAAGTAACTCTCAAACGCTTTGAAATGAAACAACAAACTCTTGAGCGCTAGCAGAGAGTACACTTGGAAGACAGATCTTGCTTGAATGAATGAAAGCTTGTGTTCGACACTTGTGTCTTATGTCTTCATCTTCCATCTCTATATATTGAGACAAATCGGCGCCAGGAATCTTCTCCAACGGCTAGTCTAGATCATGGCCATCTTCGAGATCTTCTAAACTTGGAAACTTTTGAAGCCACGATCTTTCCGATTTGAATCTTCTCAACACGCATCACAAGGAAGGAAATAATTCGAAAATACTTCCTGAAAGATTAGCTACACACATATATAATAGAAAGGAAGTATATAATAATATTAAATAATATTCGGACATATAAAACAGGTTTTGGATTTCATCAACTGTTAAAGCTCCAAGACCTTTGACACAGACATCCTGTCAAGGCATTTGAAACTTTCTTCCGATTTTCATCAAGGGAGGGAGTTATCAGCATTCTTCACATCGAGCTGATAGATGGGCCAAGATCTCGAGACAGCAAGGTATAACACACTCCGAATGGTAGCTGGCTTAACCACAGGGCTGAAGGTGTCTGAACAATCAATCCCAACCTGTTGAGAATCGCCATTGGCCACTAACCTAGCCTTGTAACGCTCAAGGCTGCCATTCGAGCGCAGCTTATGGCGAAACAACCACATACAACAGACGATATTGGCTCGGGGCGGACGAGGAACCAGAACCCAGGTGTCATTACTAATAAGAGCATGATATTCGTCAGACATTGCTTCACTCCAGTTGGGGTCAAGGGTGGCCTTTTGTGGGAGGTGGGGATGGGAGACAGATGAGAGGCAGAGAGGTCAAAGATTTTATTTGGGTGAAAGATTCCACTCTTGTTGCGAGTCTGGATGGTGCTAGAGGTAGGGGCGGTCGGTGGAAGGGCTACAGGAGCCAGGTTCGGCAGCTGGGGGGTGGGGGCATCGGCTGCGATTGATGGTGGGGTGGCGGGGTGTTGTGGCGGGGAGGGCGGGGTACCCGGAGGGCTGTCGGGAGGTACATGATGTGTAATATCACTAGGAGAAGTAGAGAGAAAGGAGATAGTGTGGAGAGGTGAAGCGTCATCAGGAGGGGGGCATCAGAAGGCAAGGGGCGAGAGAAAGGAAATGTAGATTCGTCAAAGGTGACATGTCGGGAGATGATGATGCGATTCCGACTGTTATCGAAACAACGATACCCCCTATGGTGAGAAGGGTACCCAAGAAAGACACACGGGGTAGAGTGTGGTGCAAGCTTATGAGGGGCAACAAACGCTTGGTTTGGATAACACAAGCAACCAAAGACTCGAAGATGGGAATAGGACGGGGCAAAATGTAACAAGACTTGTAACGGGCATAGATTTTGAAGGGTAGTGGAAGGTGTGATATTGAGGAGATAGCACGCAGTTTCGACCACATATGGCCAATAAAGAAATGGGACGTGTCCATGAAGGAGAAGGGCTCACATGAAATTGGTAATGGTGCGAATGATGTGCTCAGCTTTGCCATTCAGAGATGATGTATGAGGGCAGGAGAATCGAAATTGGATGCCATTATTGTTAAAGAAGGTGTGAAGAGTGGTGTTGTTGAATTCACCCCCCATGTCACATTGGAAAGACTTAATGGAGCATTGAAATTGAGTGCGAACATAGACATGAAACGCAACAAAGTGAGCATAAACTTGAGACTTATATTTGAGAGGGAACACCCATAAGTAATGAGTGAAAGCATCCAGAAACACAAGAACAAAGCGAAAACCTTCATTGCTAACGACCGGAGAGGTCCACAAGTCACTATGAATAACATCAAAAGGCGCTAGGGCGTGATTCAAAGAACTAACAAATGGTAATCTAGTGTGCTTGCCGAGTTGACAGGCTCGACATAGAGGAGAGTGGGGCTCTTTATTACAATGCAAAAACTTAGACCTAAGAATATCAAAAACAGGTGATCCTGGATGGTCAAGTCGGGCATGCCAGACGGACGCCGATTGATTAGCCAAGGAAAGATGGGAGAACGCGGGAAGAGTGACCGGGTAGAGTTCTCATGTGCTATTACATCTCATGTGCAGAGTTCCAGTGGGTAATCCTTCACAGAGAAACCAAAAGGGTTAAACTCAATGGAAACTTGATTATTAGTAACAAGACATCTAACATACACAAGGTTTTTAATAAGTTTAGGAGAGACAAGGACATTGTTAAGGTGAATAGGTGTTGTAGGAGGAAATCGAGTTCAATAAATAAGAATATAAATCAAACTAGATTGTGCCTACGCAAATAATTACAAGACTTTCTCCCGCTGTAGCAAAAGGGTAGTCAGGATCGATCCTTGAGGAAGCGTGTCAGCGGATCTCAGATAGCCAGCAAATCACGTCCAGAAACCAACTTAGAGTACTCGACCTTGACTAGGGTGTAGTCGACAGGGGTCTTGTACAGTCGATTTCGAGCAGAAGCAGCAAATCCAGGCAACAGGAGTAGTCGACTAGGAGTCCTCGACGTCGAGTAGGTGGTCGAAGTCGAGTAGGTCTGGTCGTAGTCGAGTACCTGCAGAAACACAAATGGCAGCGATCTTTCTTGATCGAGTTATTAGTGGTCGACATCGACTAGGTTTAGTCGAAGTCGAGTAGATTGCAAAAATGTAACAAATTGCAGATTTTGAAATAAACAATATAAAAGAGAACTTCCAAGACTAGGGTTTGCAACAACGATAACCAAACATGCATAAGGCAAGATAAAGAGAGATAATCATGCAATCACATCAAAGGATCAAGCTTTCGCCTTTTCCAACAATTAGACAACTCTTTCAAGAAACCCTAATTGTATCTACCAATTTTATGTTTATAATCCAAGTTGTTAACCTGAATCTCTATTAATTAGGTACTAAACATATAAAAGGTAGTGGATGATCAAAACATCATAAAGGTCGAATCTTTACCTTAAACATGCATGGCTATCGTCGGGCTCACCCCGACCCTAGAAGTAGGTGAACTACTCGCTCTTCATCATATAAAAACTCATCAATAATAAAAGGAAACTTCTTGCATTAATAAACTAAAACAAAGCTTACAACCGATCGAAGCCAATTCCGCTCTCGCCAAATACAACTTCTTTCGACTCCAAGCTCTCTCTCCTACTCTCCTACTCTTGTGTTCTCTCTCAATTAGAATTCATCAAAAACTAGCCCCGTGGGCTTTATTTATAGGGCTTAATCCTTGCTAGTTAAGTTAAGCAAATTTTATCTAATCCTAAATATATAAATTTGGATAAAAGAAATATTAATTTAAAAAGGAAACAACTAAATCTTCATGTGGTGAATAATCTTCTCTTCCATAGATAGATCTTGATAAACTCATGATAGAACCGGCCTTGCTTCGTGCCCAAGTAATCCACACATCCTCGGATTAGCCCAATGGACTCACAACCCAAAAACAGGGTAGTCGACGTCAACCAGTTCTAGTCGACGTCGAGTAGTCTCCTCGACCTCGAGTGGTCTTCGGAGTCTCGAGTAGCCATCTCCTCGTCGAGCTCGGGTGAGGTTCCAGGTCTAGTCGACGTCGAGTACTTCTCGTGCTCAAGTGGTGTGCGTCTTCAGTCCTTGACTTGATCTTGCTCCCAGCTGTAGTCGACTTCGAGTGGTTCTAGTCGACTTCGAGTAGTATCCTGCTTTCGTCTCCTCCTTTTGGTTTCGTCCCGGAATGGCTCCAAATTCTGCAATATTAAACAGAAACTCGTGTAGACCTCAATTTCTGACAAATAAGCTTATACTACACAAATTCAACATATTCCCAACCCGAAATATGCAATGCACTTAGAATAAGGAGCTAAAATGTGCATAAAAACATGGTTACTTTAGTGGACATCAATAGGGCTGCTGTGGGTGGGGAGAGTGGTTTGCCCTAAACCCAATGCTGGAATGCAAGCACCGTTTCTGACAATTATGGACGAAGACATGTTCTTAGAAGCAAATGAAGAGAGTATACCTGAGTTGTGAGATATGTGAGATGTCGCTCCGGAGTCCATGTACCAGGTGGGGTCGGACAGAGTGAGGCCGAGAGAACTGAACGCCTGCGCCAGGTCGGTCGGTTGGTAGGATAGAGCGGCCATCATGGCCTAATGGTCCTAACGACGGGGCGGAGCCGGGCCGAGAATGCCTTGTGAGCCAAGGTACGAGCTCGGTGGAGACGTCCATCCGGGTGGAGGGTAGCCGTTGGGACCGGGGTAGCGAGGCGGAGGAGGTCAGTAGTCCGGCTGAGAGGACCATGGCGCATGCTGCTGATAGGAGCCGCGACCACGACCACGGAAGCGGCTACCGTGGCCACAGCCACGACCGCGGGGGTTGCTGCTGCCGCGGCGGGAGGGAGTGGACGGCGACATAGGGGTGTACGAAGCGACACCCAGGTCACCGGACGAGACTAAGGCCTCTGCCAGAGGCGCCTTAAGGAGCGCCGATTGAACCGCAAGGCGAGTCTCTTCAAGGATCAATTGGGAGCGAGCCTTGCCGAAGTCAGTGAGAGGATCCGTCTATTGAATCAAGGTGGCGACGGTGTTGTACTCAGCAGGCAAGCCAGAGATAGTGCGAAGGACTAGGCGAGCGTTGGTGACAGGAGAGCCAACATTCGATAGTTGATCAGAGAGTTCCTTCATGTGCTTGTAGTAGGAGGAGACAGAGGAAAATGACTCGAGGCGGGCTTTCGTCAGTTGGTGCTCAAGATAGACCGCCCGCAAGTTCTTGTTGTCGTTGAAGAGATTGTCGATCTTCGGCCATGCGATTTTGGCAATCATATTCGGCTCCAAGATGGTGAGAAGGAGATCTTGGGTGAAAGTGCCATAGATCCATTGCAAGAGGACAGTATCAACCTGATTCCAGAGATCATCAGTAATGCATCCGGACGTTTGACAGAGTCGTCAATGTGGTCCAGGACATTGTGAGCACGAGTGGCAACACGAAATAGCCCCTTCCAAGAGGGATATGGACCTTTTTCAGCATCAAGGGTGATGGGGATAATGTTTTTGACATTGGAGACGACAAGAGCGGAGTGGAAAGTAGAGGGCTTGGGATCGGCCATGGTAAAAGGTTTTTTTTATGTGACCGAAGGTTAGGGAAAACGGATTGGGAAGGTTAGGGTTGAAGGGTCGGTGAGAGGGAGAGAGAGGAGGGACGACAACTTTCAGAAGCCGGGATGGGGTCGGTGACTCCGGGACGAGCGGGACTGGATAGGCGGCGGAGTTCCAGAGTGCAGGGAGAGAGGAAAGGGCGGCGTGACGGGGTCTGGGCAGTAGTAGGGAGATTGGGCAGCGACGGGATCTGGGCGGAGTTCTATGGGGCGGAGTTCCGGGCGGATCTGGGCAGCAACGAGAGAGAGATAGAGGAAGCGACGGGATTGGGCAGTAGTAGGGAATTAGACGCGGACTGCGGGCGGTGGTTCTGGCTGGGTTGCAGCGGCGAGGAGCGAAGGAGAGAGAGGGAGCAGCGTCAAGTTGGTGAAGGGAGAAGAGGGACGGGACTTGACATACGCTACGTAGGTTGGGTTGAGGGAGGGAGAAGAAGAGACAAGGGATGTCGGCGGTGGTAGATCAAAAGGCGGGGGAGGGATCTAGATGAAAATTTAGGGTTGATTTTGATGAAACTCTAGAGGCTCAAATACCATGTTAGATTAGATAAATTCCCCTTTGGGGTTTGCCTTTCATTAGATAGAATATATATAGAAAAGAAAAAGAGACTCGCACGAAAGAAACTGCTCTCTCTCTCTCTAATTGCTAATAGAGAGAGATGAGTAACGAGAGAGAGCGTTCGAGAAGTCCGGTCCGTCATTCCTTTGCTCACTCCGATGACCCGCCGGACAAGGCCAACGACCAAGCCCATTGGCGGAAGTGGTGTTCGGAGTTGTGGGAGGTGCTGAAGATGGTCTGCCTAGGGAGCAATTCCCTGATCTCAGAGAAAGTTTGAACTCCAAGGCCTCACCAAAAGCAAATTACAAAGACATGCTATTGGGAAATGGTGGGGATGGCTTCTGCAAGTCCCACTCGAATCCCATCTATGGGGAGGCGACTTCAGGGGAAGGATATGGCGCAGACGATGACATTTTGCCTGAAGATGGGGACCCCTCTTTCCCCACAATTGTTCTAAACAAACCAAAGAAGGCGGCCCTACGAAAAACGTGGGAGGACACACTGATAATCAAATTCTTTGATAATGGATCGGGCTATATGCAGGTGCATCGCAGGCTGTCGCAGAAGTGGGGACTTGGCTCGTCATTCTCGCTAGTGGACCTTGGGAACGATTATTACATAGATAGGTTCACGAATCATGCGGACTATGATCATGTCGTAATGGAGGGTCCTTGGATGATCGGGGACAACTACCTTGCTATCAGGGAATGGGTGCCACGGTTCGATGCTGAGGTTGAAGAGATTAGGACACTAACGATCTGGGTGAGAATTCCGAACCTCCATATTGAATACTTCGATCCCAGACTGCTTCATCAGATCGGAAGCAAGATAGGGAAAGTGAGAAGGGTGGATACCACGACAAGGTCGGCTGACCGGGGTCGGTATGCAAGACTGAGTGTGGAGTATGATTTAAGCAAGCCCCTACTTTCCAAATTCATATTGGACGGGAAAATCTGGCCTATCCAATATGAAGGGATTCGTATGATGTGTTTCAAGTGTGGTAGAGTTGGGAACTCAGATGATGCTTGTGAGTTGGGGAAAAACCAAGAGTCGAGGGTTCAGCTTGAAAATGACAATGTTATTGCTCACCGTGATCTGTTGGAGAAACAATCTCACGATGAATGGATGCAAGTGAAGAGAAACGTTCGACATAAGGGTGTGGCACCACCAAAGGGGCTGGGCCAGGGTGAGAATCGCTCAGCCATGAGTAATCGTCCTAGAGAAGAGGGGTATGCTACTGCCGATGCAGTGCCGGCGTCGGAGCAGCCAGGGGAGCAACTTCCGGGTGAAGGATCCCAACAACCGAATCCGGGCGGGTTTACGGTTACGAGTGGATCTCGTTACGAGATATTAGGGACGGAAGAGGAAAGTGAGAAAGATTTGGGGGATCAAGATAAGGCAAATCTCCATATTGAAGATTCCAATCCCGGTAATTCAGGCAACTTAGATGCCAGGATCGATCTAGACAGACGCCGAATCCTCAATCCTGAAGGAAACCTCGTCAAACATTAGCTCCCAAGGAAACCCGAAAGCACCCCCACCAAAACCCCCTACTCTGCTTCATGCAAACACCCTAATAGTAAATCCAACGCCCCTCCTACGACACCAAAATTCACCAACACTTCGTCCTTCAGATCGTCCTCAAAAGTTAATCCTGGTTCCCGGGGAGGCTACGTCAAAGGCTCGAGCTTTTTCCCGCATAAGAAACCCTCAACTCCATCCAAGCATAAGTTCACTTGGCAAGCTGCTACAGAGATTCTCTTCGATGAATCAACCACTGGAGACGATCCGGGTGCATACTCGGAGAAGCTTCCTCCTTTCAAGCCGCTGGAGGGGCCCAATATTCGCACAAGTTCCGAGAATTGCAAACATAATGAGAGTGAAGTTCCTGCCTGTGATATCAGAAGAGAGACGTATTCTGTTTCGGGTGATGCTACCCAAAGCCATAGCAGATGCTCTGGACCTCAGTGAGTAGGGCTGGGCAAAATTTGGATCGGACCATAATCGGATCGGGACCAGACCGGAATTTACGGTCTTTGGATCGAACCGGGATATTACGGTCCGGTCCACGGTCCAAGATTTTTGGATTTCCGGGTTCCGGTCCAAACCCGGGACCAGACCGGAATTTCCGGTCTGGACCGGAATTGGACCGGAATCCACATTATTAAAAAAAATAAAAAAATAAAAAAAAAGGCAGTAAAGAATACGCGTTCCAGGGTTCCATTTTCATTTCTTCATCCCTTCCTTTCTTTCCCTGGGCACAATAGCCGCCACTGCCAACCTTCTCTCTTCGTTCACCACCTACTGCCTCCATCGGCCCATCGCCACCACCCTCCATTGCTGCCGCCATCGCCACCACCCTCGCCTTACGCCACCGCCCTCGCCAGTCTCCACCGCCCTCGCCTGTCGCCACCGCCCCGTCCAGTTCAGTTCGCCACCGGCCACCCCTAGACCTCTCTCTGCCGGTCATCGCGACGATGCCACCGCCCTTGCCAGTTCGCCACCGGCCGCCGTCCTTCGCCACCGCGCTCACCCTTCGTCCCGCTCATTACTATCAGTCATCGACCTTCGTCGTCCATCACCAGTAGGCATCCGATCCCTCTCCCCTCTCTTTAGTCTATCTCATCCCGATTTGTACCTTTGTAATGTCGATTTTGGTCTATCTTGTCCCGATTTTAGGGAATTTTGGATCTAGGTTTCGATTTTAGTCTATCGCGTCTCTAATTTTTTTTCAATTTGTACTCCAGATTCAATTTTTTAGATCTAGGTTTCAATTTGTTTTGTATTTTATGGATTTTCAGATCTATGTTGTACCATTTTACTTTTTGTGGATTTGGTCAATTTGTGATTTTTCTTGAAAGGGATTAATGAATCAATGGATGAAAATTGAAATGATGAATGCAGGGATCATGTATTTTCACTTGAATTAGGATTTAGGGTTGTTGGATGTGTAGATTGCAAAACTGTTTTTTTTTTAATTAGTGCAAACAGTACAGTAACTACGGTCCAAACGGTCTTTACGGTCCGCAGACCGGAAAACCCGGGACCATATTTATCGGTCCCGGTCCGATCCGCGGTCCAAGTTTCCGAAAATTCCGGTCCATCGGATCGGACCGGGACCGGAATGTCCGGTCCGGTCCGGTCTAGACCGGTTGATCAGCCCTATCAGTGAGTGTCTAGGGCCGCGCTTCGATGACCACAGATCGTTCCTTTTTAACCATTGTATTAATATGTTAAACGGCCTAAGCATTCTTGTTTGGAATGCCTGCGGAGCAGGGAGTGATAATTTCTTGAATGCGATGCGTGAACTGATCAGAACACACAATCCAAGTGTTATTGCTTTAGTTGAGCCTAGAATTAGTGGTGAACAGGCTGACCGAATCTGCAATCGGATTGGCTTTGATGAGTGGGATCGAGTGGAGGCCAAAGGATTCTCGGGGGGTATTTGGCTCCTCTGGCGGTCTAGTGTGGTTCAAGTCAAGAAAATTGTTTCTCATCCGCAACACATTACAGTGGAGGTCACTCGGAGAGGTGAGGAGCCATGGATTCTTTCTGCGATCTACGCAGCACCGAGACCCGTCAACAGGGATAGTCTTTGGCGGTCTTTGGAGGAATTTGCATCGAGGAATACTAACCCCTGGCTTCTAGTCGGAGACTTCAATGCCACGTTCGATGAGCATGAACGAACGCACTCTTCTATGAGCTCGAACAGAGCCTCGCAAACCTTCAGATGAGAGGTAGATAATTTACAACTTTTTGATATGGGATTTTCCGAGATCCCGTATACCTGGTGGAAGGGAAGGAATGTTGAAAAAAGAGTAATGGCCAGATTGGACCGGGGGCTGTGTAATGTAGAGTGGCAACATCGATTCCCGGATGCTCATATTCGTCACCTATCTGCGCCGCATTCCGATCACCTACCTCTGCTAATTTGCCTTGAAGAGAATAGGTAGTCGGTCAACCCCCGATTGCAACCGTTCAGATATCAGGCGAGCTGGCTTCTACATGAGGATTTCTCAAAGCATGTAAGGGAGAGTTGGAGACGAGATCTGGGGGCGTCGGAGGCTCTGCAAGATCTTTTCACAAACTTGAGTCGTTGGAACAAGGAGGTCTTCGGGAATCTTTTTAAGAGAAAAAGACACTTATGGGGCCGCCTGGAAGGGATTAGACGGAAACTGGCAATAAGAGTTTCTCACCATTACCTGAAACTTGAAGCTAAGTGTCCAGGGAGCTCGAACGCGTACTTCAACAAGAGCAACTTCACTGGTTTCAGAAATCTCGGGCAAGTTTTCTATTGGATGAGATCTGTTCGATGATTCTAGAGTTTTTCCGAGAGTTATATACGGCTGAGGTTGGCCGGGTGGATCAGCCTGAGCAGCTCGTGAGCAGTTTTGCCTTTCCAAACCTCTCAAACGAGCAGCTAACTCTCTTTGGTGTCGAATTCAGACCCGAGGATGTGAAGAAGGTACTGCAGTCCATGGGTCCATACAAAGCCCCCGGACCGGACGGGTTCCCGGCACTTTTCTACCAAAAGGAATGGGAAACCGTGGGGAGCCAGGTCACGGAAGCAGTCCTTGCAATGGTGAGTCATGGCCGATTCTCAGACCACTGCACTGATGCTTTGCTTGTTCTAATTCCAAAGGTGCAAACGCTAGAACGACCGTCACAGCTCCGCCCAATTTCACTGCTGAATGTTATCTTCAAGTTGGCGTCCAAGCTGATAGTCCATAGACTTAAACCGGTGTTGCTGGTACTGATCTCCCCTAAACAAGCGAGCTTCATTCCAGGTCGACAGATCATGGATAATGTCGTCATTGTTCATGAGGTCCTCCATTTTATGGGTCTGAGAAGGAACCGGAAAAATTGGATGATGGTTAAGATAGATCTAGATAAGGCATATGATCGAGTTCGGTGGGACTTTCTCAAAGAAGCCCTGACTAAAGCACACATCCCGGAGAGGTTAGTTGATGTGATACTCGCAGGCCAGACTTCAGGGAGGACGGATGTACTTTGGAACGGTGTGAAAGCCGGACAGTTTACTCTGTCGAGAGGAATTAGACAAGGCGATCCTTAATCGCCGTATCTATTTGTCTTGTGTACGGAACTCCTCTCACATTTGATAAATCACGAAGCTTCTCATAACAGATGGAGGACTGTTGAAATCGGTGGTATTAGGCTATCGCACTTGTTCTTCGCAGACAACTTGATTCTCTTCGGTGAAGCATCAATTGAGCAAGGGAGGTTGATGAAGCGAGTCCTAGAAACCTACTGCACGAGATCGGACGGGAGAGTTAACTTTGCTAAAAGCTCTGTGCTGTTCAGTTGGGATGTTAGGGACTCGATGAGGCATGATATAGCTACTGAAATGGGTGTTGCTATAACCTCAGACTTTGGGAACTATCTCGGAGTCCCAATGGCGTGTGGTAGGATGCCGAGTAGCCGGTACCGATTTCTGGCGGATAAAATGGCGGCTAGGCTAAGAGGTTGGCAGGCCAAATCATTATCATTCGCGGGGAGGGTGACGTTAGCTAAGTCAGTGTTAACGAGCTTGCCAATCTACATCATGCAATCGAGCTTTATTCCGAGATCAATCTGTGATGAAATTGACAAGCTTGTGAGGGGATTTATTTGGGGCATCAGCCCACAGCAACGGCGAATCCATCTTCTATCTTGGGAGATTTTGACACAACCTGTAGCAAGTGGAGGACTGGGTATTAGATCCATGAGGGATACGAATCAAGCGGTTCTTGCAAAGCTATGCTGGCGAATGATTCAACAACCGGATGCTCTATAGAGCCAGATTTTTCGCGGTGAGCACTGTCATGGGAGACTGGATATTGATATGTTCGAAGTAGGCAGGGGAGCCTCCCACAACTGGAGAGCAATTGCCCATGGGGCTGAGCTACTGGTGCCCGGACTTCGCGTCACCATTGGCAATGGCATGTCGACCTTGTTCTGGATGCACAGTTGGCTAGAGGAGCGCTGTCTAATGGACGTCTCGATGCAGCCGATCTCGGAAGATTGATTGGGAGAAACGGTGGGCGAGTTGTGGGTTAATGGCAGCTGGGATTGGCAGGCCCTTGCTCCTTACCTCTCGGCGGAAATGCTGCAGAAACTCCAGGCTGTACAGGTCTATCCCGATGGCTCAGCGATGGACAAGTTCTTTTGGGCAAACACAAGCTCGGGTATCTTCACTACCCAATCAGCAAGAGCTCTGCTCCATAGCGGGGTCGTCGACGCAAGTGGTGATGGCTAGAGACACATTTGGCGGGTACCTGCACAGCAAAGAGTCAGAGCCTTTCTATTCCTGGTGGCGCACATCAGCATCTTGAGCAATCAGGTTCAAGTGAGACGCCACCTCTCACACTTCCATGGTTGTCCAAGGTGTGGCTTAGAGGAATCAACGTTGCACCTGTTCAGGGATTGCCTATCGGTTAGAGAAGATTGGTGGAAGCTCACGGGTAATTATCTAGAGCCCTCCTTTTTAAATGAAGTAGAGTTGAGTCGTTAGATCATGGCCAATGTAAGGAAAGAGGACAATTGGAGTGCGACTTTCGCATATATGATTTGGCACGTGTGGAAGTCTAGGAATGCTCTGCTGTTTGAAGGGAAAGACACTCTCAAGGGAGTCACTGTCATTGTCTTGCAACAAATGCGAAACTTTGCGGACATAGCTCAGAAGGCGACGACCCTCCACGCCTAGAAACGCCCTACGCATGTCCCAAATGATGCCCAGGTGCATGTCTGGTCCTCACCCCCGTCGAGTTGGGCTAAGTTAAATATCGATGGAGTTTCGAAGGGAAACCCGGGGTTGGCGGGAGGAGGGGGCTTGATCCGGCCGAGATGACAAGGGAGTACTTTTGCGCGCCTTCACCTTTAAGTGCGGGCATTGCCGGGCACAGACTGCCGAGACTTGGGCAGCGGTACATGGTTTGGAGGTGGCCAGGAGACTTGGTGTATCTCGACTGATAGTAGAGACGGATTCAGCAAACTTGAAGACTTTGATCATGGCGGAATGTGTGCCTCCCAATCCTGATTTTCACTTGATTCATCGATGTAGAGCCTTAACAAGTGATCCTAGCTGGGTGGTGTCCTTCTCCAATGTCCGGCGTCAAGCGAATGCGGCAGCAGACGCACTGGCCAACTGCTCACTCTCCTTAACGGATGCACTCACTGAACATGACTCTCTATCTAGCACCATTTCCTCGCTTTGCAATATTGTACCTCCATTAGGGGGATAACTCTTTAATTATTATAATAATAGGGTAATATCCCACATCTCAATCTGCTCAACTTGTCGGAAGAATTGGCTTTGAACAGAGACCGCTGGAAGAGGTCTATTCGGGCTTATGATGTTTAGTCGTACTAGGTTGGGTGTTTTGTCCTATTATTATGCTTCTATTCAACCTTCCTCTTTGATTCTCCGTGCCTCTTTGTCTACTGTTTAGCATGCTTCCATGGGAGTGATATGTCTACTATTTTGGGTCTATCGGAAACACTCTCGATTTATTCGGGGAAAGAGTGCGTACATCCTGACCCCCAGACCCTGCTTAATTGCGGGATAGACTGGGTAGTAGTTGTTGTTGTTTATATATATATATATATGGATGAATAATAAGGCCCTTACGCCCAATAGCCTATACAATATACTACTGATATCATGTAAAACATCTTTGATCGAAGGGAGGATTCGACATGATCAGTTCAGTCCATATATATGCGACAGAAATGACCGAGGCTTATCATTTCTGGCATGCTTCGTCGTCCTAACTGCCAGCAAAGTAAACAGCGACGAATCATGAATCATGATTTATTCAAGAAGTAAAAGCCAACAATCATAATTTCACAACGGACAAATTAAGGGTATTGCATTGCAGGGCCCTTTGTTTACGACGACTTCTGTGACTGACATTGACCTCGCTAATTCGCTACCAAATCATACTCTCTTTCTTTTCCCGTATATATAAAAAGCTGCACATTCCATAATTGCACGTTAACGAAGAAGCGAGAGCCTAATTTTCCTTCTCTCCCCCCAAATATTTGTCAACAACTGTCGAATTCCTCGCCAATTCGTCTTCCTCGCATTCCGGTAGTCCCTGCGAGGTCAATTTCACTCGATTCGTTTTTCCGTTTTGAAATCGTTTTGAAATTTGATTCCTCGTTCGTTCCCAACGATATACGGAGTATCATTTTTCGATTTGATTGATTTCGCAACTTCCGTTCTGGAATCCGCTTGTAGATCAGTGCGTTGCCTGGAATCAGATGGCGACGTCGTCGGAGGCGAAACAGCCGTTGTTGAAGCAGGTTTACTATGAAGATTGCTCCGGTTGCAGGTTGGAGCAGCGAAAGCAGACTCAACAATCTGTTCCTTTTAGGATTCTCTTTAATGTCTGGATTATCGTTCTGTGCAACGGTATTGCTCTTAATTTCTGAAGCGTTTCCTTCTCCTTTTACTCGTTGCTGCTTTGGTATTGATGAACATGTAAAATCATCCATGCTTCATTTTCTTGATACTGATTCTAATTGATGAATTGCTTGAAAAGGGAAAATCACATGCTCCGCACGGAAAATAGATTTGGTTACAGTAGAGAGCTTCATGACATGTTAAACATGTGCATGATGAGCACAGCCACATGTTTGGTTGTTAGGAGTTTGACTTAAGGCTCCAGTTGCAAACTTGCAATCAATCAAAATTTATTGATTTATTGTCTAAAATTTAACCATTTTGATCAAAGATTTGCTTTACAAAAAGGAATTCAACAGCATAAATATTGCTTTAAACCTTTTATCTTCTAACTAAATTCTTAAGAGTATGTATTTTAAAGTACTTGGGGATCCAGATGTAAGTTGCTTGGATTTAGTTCATCGACTGAGTTCCTTTACAGTCTGTAATCCTGTTTTGGGCACCTCTTTCTGTCAAATTGAAATATTACACATCAGAGTTAAAACAATGTTGTTCTTGGCATGCATATCTGTATAAAAAAATTGTAGAATGTGACATGTATAGAGGATTCGTAGCAGTAATGTCCAGAACTATCTCAGCCACAACTTATTCATATTTGGACCTGTCATGATTATTTAAAGCATTGATGTGAAGAAGTATTCTAGCTTCTCATGTGGATTTGTAAGTTCTAGAATGCACTGCTATATATATTACATGGTTTATCCATCACAATGCTTTCAATGGGTTAATATTTACCTTTGGGTTAACACTTCTTCTGGATATACTTTTGCAGCGTTACCCATATCATCGCTCTTCCCTTTCCTCTATTTCATGGTGAGCAATCTCAAATTGTTTTCCAGAATGTTAAAAGTTGTAAAGCAACCAAATCAGTTGAGTTTGCCATATTCTAGGAGCTCAAACTATGGTGCTGGTAAGATGCCATTAGATCAGTTTCGTTAACGAAAAGCTGAATGTTTATGTGACATTTGCGCTTTTCGCTTCAGTGAAAGATTTCCAAATAGCTGCACTAGTTTCTCCTCTGCCAACAGCAGTAACAAAGATGCTTAAAGACAAATGGAGAAGTTAAAGCTAATTTGATAGAATATGATTTTTAACCGAAAATTGCAATTAAATGCTTGAATCTTTTGTGGTGTCATTGCAGATTAAGGATTTCCACATTGCTGAAAGAGAAGAAGATACAAGTTACTATGCTGGTTATGTGGGTGAGTTTCAATTGTCTATCATTGCTTGCTTTTGCATCGATAGGGTATTCCCCGTTTTCCCTTAATCTCCTCGTGTTATCCTATTTATCTTGCAGGATCTGCTTTTATGCTTGGCAGGGCATTGACTTCCATTTATTGGGGAACGGTGGCTGATCGATATGGTCGCAAGCCTATAATTATCATTGGCAGTATCAGTGTGTCCGTATTTGACATTTGCTTTATTGTTCTGTTCATTTATCGTCTGTGCTTTAGTTCACTATTCTCCGCTCCACAAAATGAGAAGATAAAAGAAAATGATATCTCTATATGTATATTGTTATCAGGGTTATATTCAATACTTTGTTTGGACTTAGTGTTAACTTTTGGATGGCCATCCTCACAAGGTTTCTTTTAGGTGCTTTCAATGGGTTGCTTGGACCAATAAAGGTACCTTTATTATTTAAGAAAAAAATCTACTTATTAATTTGGTTCTTTGTTCCCTTTTACAGTGAATATATTCATTTCTTACTTTGCTTAAATTTGTTCATGGAAAGGCATATGCTTCGGAAGTCTGCAGAGATGAACACCAAGCTCTTGGCTTGTCAACCGTAAGATTTCCATTTTTTTTTTAAATTATTACTCCTTTTGCAATGCCTGGATTCGGATGTAACACAGAGATGTGAAATATTTGATATCTCTTAGATTGCTACAGCTTGGGGTATAGGATTGATAATTGGGCCTGCTGTCGGAGGTTTGCTAGCTCAGGTGAGATAATTTTTATGTCGCTGCATTGCAGAATACTTGCAAATATTATGGTTCTCGAAGTTAAGTTCTCGCCACGTCTATCTATAGATTAAACTCTTGTTGATAACAAAAAATTTGTCCTTGGTCCTTGGATATGAACTTCGACTTTCATTTTCCAATTCCATTAATCACAAGAATTGTCTTCAGGGGATAAGCATTGGCTCGTATTGATGTATAAAGAACTACAGAAATGCCTTATGTTTCTGACTCCATTTAGTGGAGGGAAGCTTCATGGTGATGTTTTTTAAGAAATAATTATCATGAGACTGTGATAGGCACATAAAAGTGGCTTGCTGTTACATTAGGGTCTAAATTTGTAGCAAACTATGCTAGCGTAGGCTTTTAGAATTCACCTCGACCCATTTGTTCTTAAAAGATGTCTGCTACATTTTCTTTATTTTTCCCTCGGGTATTCGCTAACAACTTTGCTTTCTGTTATTCAGCCTGCAGAGAAGTATCCTAATGTATTTTCAAAAGAATCACTTTTCGGAAGGTCAATTCCTGGTCACCCTGGATACTGCATGATAAATGTCACGGAGTTACATTAGACATTGCTTCTTCTATCTTGTAATAAACTCTTGATTTTGCTGAACAGATTTCCATACTTGCTGCCTTGCCTCTGCATTTCAGCTTTTGCCTTGGTAGTATCTGTTACTACATTTTGGCTTGAGGTCAGTTTTCTACTTTTAGTATCATCTGTGACATATTTTAGTCTTCAAGTGTCTTAACTAGGTATCTTTTTAGAACTTCATACTTTCTGTTCACAGTTTGTTCATTTACTCAAGCTTTATATGGGTTACTTTTATCTGTATATTTTTAGAACTTCATTAGCTAATAGCTATTCCTTTCTCTCTTCTTCTTCTTCTTCTTCTTCTTCTTCTTCATGCAATTATCTTCATTTTTCTATAATATTTGAACTTTCCTAACCATTGGTCTTTGAGTTCATAGCATGCTTGTTTCCCTCCATTGCTATTATAATTTCTTCTTGTTTCAACATTTGGATTTAACGATACCCTTCATAAACTATTTACTTCTCTAGTAGTTTTCATAAATAATGCTTAGGAGCAAAACTGCCATACTTTGTTTTTGGTGAAAGTCCAAGTGCAGTATGTGTTGATTTGAAAACCTGCACTCTTCCAGGAATCACTGCACAAACACCCCAAGATACCGTCGGAGGATAATTTATGCGAGGTTCTGGTGTCAGAACAAGATGTTGGAAGGCAAGTGGTGGCTTCTAAAAAAAGCCTATTAAAGAATTGGCCACTGATGTCATCTATTCTTGTATATTGCATCTTCTCATTCCATGACATGGCTTATACTGAGGTAAGGGCTGTGAACTGTTTTCCTTAATCCTTCTTTGAAATTTAATAACTCATAATATTAATAGCAAGAAATTTCTCTGGTAATAAGCTTTTGCATTTTCTTGTTGGCTGATTTTTTTTTTTACAAAATGGAAGTGAAAACCTTCATCTTTTGAAGGAAGCTTGGTGTTATTTAGTCGTGATTTTGCATTAATTGGAGGAAACTAAATGAAGAACCATGGACAATATAGGTTTATATATGTACCATCTTAAAAAGAAACTCACTTCTTTGATAACTCCCTTAGTTCTTCTGATGAAATTATGTTTTGAATTTCTCTATATGGTGACATATGTTGCAAGATATTCTCATTATGGGCTGTTAGTCCACGGATCTTGGGGGGTCTGAGCTATTCAACTGAGGACGTGGGTGCAGTTCTTTCTATAACAGGTATTAATGATGATATGACAAAACATTTGCATAGCTTTAGAGATAAAGATACACACTGAACATACCCCTTTCCCCACAAACTTCAGGTTTTGGATTGTTACTCTGTCAGATGTTTGCATATCCAATCATGGAGAGAGCCCTTGGACCAATCATGGTAGCTCGGATATGTAGTGTAAGCTCATTTCTTTCCTTAGTGATACCCAACAATCATGCCTCTTGGGGGGGGGGGGGGGGGGGGGGGTTGAATACTTCACGACCGCGCACTGATGTGATTAATTGTCTAACATCATCTACTTTCATATGTCGCAGATACTGTCTATACCCGTGCTGCAGAGCTATCCATTCATAGCACTATTGTCCGGGTTTAGTCTCTCCGTGGTTCTGAATTCTGCCTCTTTGTTAAAAAATATGTTGGGCGTATGTCTTCCTTCTACCTTCCTATGTTTCTTATTGCAGCTAAAATTACTACCTACTCTTCATTGCCAAGCCCTCGCAAAAATCGTCATATGTCACAGATTTTTGAATGTCAACTATGTACTAAGTTTCAAACCATCAATTCAGCACGAACCATCTCGTCTTCTAAGAAAAACTTATGAAAAGTGGAGCATTTCCCTTATCAAGATGTAGTGACTAGTGTTTTTTTTTTTTTTTGACATTGATCATTATTGATATACCTGTTTCTAATTATTGGCTTTTCACAATGATCAGACTTGTATTATCACCGGGATGTTCATTCTACAAAACAAGGCTGTGGTAACCTTCACTCCCCCGTCTTTGCAAGCTATCCAATATTGTTATGATTGTCTTTGTGCTACTCATCACCTTCGCGTCTATTAACTGTTGCAAGCCATTCATTTCAGGATCAAGACCAGAGAGGAGCTGCTAATGGCATCTCTATGACTATCATGTCTTTGTTTAAAACTCTTGGCCCGGCTTCTGGAGGTGCAGCGTAAGTACCCTTGCTTTCATTATTACTTTGAGGGCCAAGTCTCTTTAAGCAATGGAGATAACAAACAGTAACACGATCACTTTGGTCACAGGCTTTCTTGGTCAGAAAAACGTCTGCACGACTCATTCCTCCCAGGTATGTTTTGATAATCTGATGTTGATTTTATACTTATGGAACGTAAAGAACAATCTCGTAATTCATGTGATGTTCGTGCTCACAGGGGTTCACATGGTGTTTTTCCTCCTAAATGGCGTCCAGTTTCTGGGATTCCTTTCGACATTCAAACCGTTCCTAGTTGAGCGCCGCGCCTAAGAGGTACTTCTAATGACAGAGGACTCTTCTGGGGTTGGAAAGATAGCTCAACTTTCTGCTACTTGTATAACCAGATTAAGATCTTACCATTTTATATTGATCCAAGAAAATGGTCAATGAATATCTTGACCAAGCAATACAACCATTGGAGACTAAGCCAACAGTTATTGGTCATGTGTTTATGCAAATTAATGTTGTAATATTATTTTTTTGGATCCTTTGGACCACTTTTCGCCACAACAATATTCTATTGGCGTGTTTATGCTAATGTTGTAAGTATTGTTTAGCAGTATCATATAATTTACCCCCAAAAAAATCAAGTAGGAAAAGGTATACTGTAATAATTTGCAGAAAGACAAAAATAATAATGAGACACTGAATTTAATACTATCAAACCATTTCAACGAGAAAAGTTATGTTTGAAGGGAGGAGGAGACATCGTTATCACCTACAAGCTTAATTGTCTTCTTGTCAATTTGCAGGGTCACATCACATGTATAAATATATATAATAGAGCATCTGCAATATATAAATAAATATATATAATAGAGCATCTGCTACCCAGTGCAATATAAACACCTTTTAGGTAGCTTAGCCAGCTTATTTGTGAGGTGTTTGAGAGGATAACAATGGCGGTGGAGGCGGCGGGGAGAGAGGCGTTGCTGGACAAGAAGAGTTGGTCATCCTGCTCAGGGTGTAGAGTTGAACTCAGCAAGCAAACTCAACAATCCATCCCTTACAAGAAACTCCTTTCGATTTGGATCATTGTTCTTGCAAGCGGTATCCCATTCCCTCCCTCCCTCTTTCTCTTTTCGATCTTCTTCTTGTTTTGGATTGTTGATGTGTTTTGAGGTTTGTTAGTTTGATGCGAGCATTGTACCTGATCCAGATGTAGAGCGTAGGGAAAAGCGAGTACTTTGTATTATGAACTGATCATATTTCCTCTTGATTTACTTGTGCAGCTCTACCTGTTTCGTCGCTCTTCCCCTTTCTGTATTTCATGGTTAGTAGACGTGATCATGGCATTGATTCGCCCTTCTTTAACTGAAATTGAAAACGTACTCCTCTCATTGTCAATTGGTTTTGCAGATTAGCGATTTCCACATAGCCAAAAGAGAAGAAGATACAAGTTACTATGCAGGTTATGTAGGTGAGATTCTATTTTTCGCGCTGCAACTGCAGTGCAACTGTGAACCAGCTCTCCTTACATTCTCTTGTTTATCTCAAAGGATCTGCGGTGATGCTTGGACGAGGTTTGACTTCAATCCTATGGGGAGTTGTGGCTGATCGATATGGGCGTAAACCAGTCATTATCATAAGCACTATCAGTGTGTTAGTACTCCAATCTATTCGACTCAAATTTGTTCATGATCATCCCTAATCTCCTTGTGTTTACAGGGTTGTGTTCAATACTTTGTTTGGTTTTAGTGTCAACTTCTGGATGGCTGTCATCACCCGGTTTCTTTTGGGTTGTACGAATGGCGTGTATGGACCGATAAAGGTAGTACATAACAGACAATCTAGTCACTCATTTGATATGATGATTCATCTTTTCTTGACTCAAAACTTGTATGATTAAAGGCATATGCAACTGAACTCTGCAGAGAAGAACACCAAGCTCTTGCCTTGTCAGCAGTAAGTATATATTCTTCGTAACATTTTGCGATTAATATTATGCGAATGTGAAGCAATGATCTTTCCACATTTGATCTTTTTTTCAGGTATCTACAGCTTGGAGCATAGGACTGATAATCGGGCCTGTTGTTGGAGGTTTCCTCGCTCAGGTAACCTTACGAGTTACATCCCCTCTCGATGCATATCAGATGTCGAAGATTAGTCTACTAATCCTACAAGGTTTCTGTTACTCAGCCTGCAGACAAGTATCCCAACATATTTTCTAAAGAATCTTTGTTTGGGCGGTTCCCATATCTTCTGCCATGCCTTTGTATATCGCTTTTCGCTTTAGGAGTGAGTATCTCCACATTTTGGCTTGAGGTCAGTTTCTAGTTTTATCTAATCTTTTACAATGTTTGTATACTCCATTTGGTATCAAAGCGCTGACTCGGAAATTTGTTAGGAAACACTGCATAAGCACCAGGATTGTTCATACAAGGCCTTGGAATCAGCTACTCGCGGATCATCTCCAAAAGAAGGCTCTGACGAAGCTCAAAGAACGGTGTCAACTTCCAAAGGAAGCGTACTACAGAACTGGCAACTACTGTCAACTTTTCCGGTTTACTGCGTTTACTCCTTCCATGATGTCGCTTATTCTGAGGTGAACGACGACACACTTGAAGTATATGTTAAACTGTTAGTCTAGTGTGAGCCAGTGTCACTTCTTTTATGGATCTACTTTGCAGATATTCTCATTATGGGCTGTCAGTCCAGAGAGTTTTGGCGGACTAGGCTACTCTACCGAGCATGTAGGCCAGATTCTCTCGGTCACAGGTATGCTAATTGTCGGAAGAATGCACCATTGTCATAGACGGCTTATAAGGCAATCTAACCAAAGAAACACACTTGAAACTCATTTCTGCTTACAAGTTTTATGCAGTGTTTAATTTCAACCAATTTGTTTCCAGATGCATTCGGGCTGCAGATGTTTAGAGTTAGGGGGTGTGGTGTTGTGTCTGTTTGTCTTTGCTTTCGCTCTGACTTCTGTGATGCATCTTTACTTGCTCCTTTCCTCCTGTGTGACCTGTTTCCATGTGGTTCATGTCTTCTTTTGCTCTGGGTCTTTCGAAAATACTCTCTCGAGTCATTCGGGGAAAGAGTGCGTACATCCTGACCCCCCAGACCCTTCTTAATCGCAGGATATACTGGGTTGTGTTGTTGTTGTTGTTTCTTCCATTTGACACCCTTTGTATGTCAAATTTCAGGCTGTGGCATGTTGCTGTCGCAGTTTGCTTATCCGTTGGTAGAGAGAATCCTTGGACCTGTCATCACAATTCGGATATCTAGTGTGAGTCCCGGTCACACACAGCTCTTGTTTAGACTCAAATCATGTACTGACTTGTTCTACCATACGCAGGCATTGTCGATACCTCTGTTGCAAAGCTACCCTTTCATTGCACTGCTGTCGGGGCTGACTCTTCAAGTGCTTCTGAATTGCGCGTCTGCACTGAAGAACATTTTCGGCGTATGTACATCTCATCTTTACCTTTTCTCCTCTCCTTGCATTTCAATGCCTTCAACCTGCTCACTCGAGACTTTGTGGTATCCGCAGATGACCATTATAACTAGCTTGTTCATTCTACAAAACAGGGCTGTGGTAACTAACCCTTCACTTCCATTATAACTAACTTTACGAAATCCTCTTAACATCATCTGATACGAAACAAGCCGACTAACTACAGGATCAAGATCAACGAGGAGCCGCAAATGGGATTGCCATGACTGTCATGTCCTTCTCTAAGACCATTGGCCCAGCTTGTGGAGGTGCACTGTAAGTTCTCATCATCTGATATGCCTTACTTCTCGGTCTAGTATGAAAGCACGACACTCATATACGACTACCATGCTCACTTGTAGGCTTTCTTGGGCGGAGAAGCGTCAAGGTGCTACATTCCTCCCAGGTACATATATATTTCATGTAACACATCATGTTATAGTATGTGATCACCCTAGTGCATTCAACGTCGGAAAATGGATATATGTACACTTGCAGGTAGCCAGATTGTGTTTTTTCTGCTCAATGTGGCTCAGCTTTTGGCATTACTGTTAACATTCAAGCCGTTCCTGGTTGTGCGCGATGAGTCTAGAAGGAAGGTGGAGGAACTTAACCCTGAACCTAATCCTTAACGTTCTTAGGATACTATATGAGATGAATTGGTAGTGATCGAACCAGGAAATGTGTAACGATTTTAAAATTATTTTGGAAACATTCCCAAAGGATAATGATGTATTCCAAGCAAGCTACTAGAATAAGAACCTCATTGCAGTTAGACAGACTTAGACATAGGCAATGATACTGGAATTTTCAGCCCTATAAATGAATCGGATAATCGGACGTTCGTTCACTTGGTTGAAAAAGAAGCCGCTTTGCACCTGTTAACAAAAATATAGTCGTTAGGACTGCTATATGAACTGAACAGCTCGAGCTCGGCTCGAAAAAGCTCGACTCGAGATCGTTCACTTACCTAAACAAGCTGACCCTAAACAGGATTTTAAGCTCGGCTCATTCGATTTAAGCTCGAATAGCTCGGATTCTATGGAATTTCTAAAATTTCCTTTAAGTTAATATGTTATGGCCAAGTAGAACTGCTTAAAGCTCGAAAAAAAATCGGCTTGACCTTGTTCATTTTCTAAACAGTCAAGCTTGATAAAAAAAAAACCTTCTCAAAATCTGGCTCAGCTCGGCTTGAGCTCATTTAAGAAACTAACCAAGCTTGAACATGCCAAACTCGGCTTCTTCGTTCGAATAATACCCCTAGATACGGGATACCATCATACCTCATCACTGGACCATATATGCAACAAAAACATGAAGGGTTTTTGCTTTTGTAGAGTCAAGACTCAAGAGTGCTCCATATGAACTCACTGAGATGCTCATTCTGATGTATTGTTTTTCTTTTACTATCTACCTTTATAGCTTTATCCCCATTTTCCATCATACTTTTCTCTAATGGAATCTTGCTACTATTATATATATAATTCAATCTATGATTGATGCTTTATAAACACTGCCATGCCATCACTAGTAAAGGACAAACAAACTAAGCCATTAAATTCATAAGAAAGATATAAAAGAGTTTAGTCCCTCGGTAAAGTGATCAAAGTAGTAAACCGCTACCTTTAAGTTTTCCTTTTCCCTCCTTTAAAAAAGATATACTCCATTGTCTTCACCTTGAGCTGAGTAATCAGTAAACTCTATCGAGTATCTCGGTTTCTTCCTACTGTATCAATGGCGGTGGAGGTAAGAGAGGCGTTGTTGGAGAAGGCGTACTACGAGAGCTGCTCAGGCTGTAGAGTGGAGCAGCTCAAGGAAGCTGATCATTCGATTCCTTACAGGAAACTCTTTGCCATTTGGATCATTGTTCTCTCCAACTGTACGCATTTTCGATCCCTATATAAGCTTATTTCATTTGAATTATTTGGTCAGGGAAACCTGTCTTTGAAACTGATGTAGGTGATGCTTTGAATTGTTGTTAACATATAAGTTTGATGGGCTACTCCTCTCATGTGCAGCTCTACCCACATTCGTTCTCTTTCCATTCCTGTATTTCATGGTATGTGTTGGTGTCTTGGAAATGATATATTGTTACCGCTTTCCGTGTACATACTAAGTTAAGCATAGTCATACGTACCTGGTTTGTCGTTGCAGATTAGGGACTTCCATATTGCTGAAAGAGAGGAAGATATAAGTTACTATGCAGGTTATGTGGGTCAGTTAAAGTTCTCTATCAATCTACTACTAGAGATGTACCTTTTGTTACTGTCATATATCGACAACCAGCAATACTCGCAATCTCTTTTACCTCGCAGGGTCTGCGGTGATGCTTGGGAGAGGTTTGACATCAATACTATGGGGAGTACTGGCTGATCGTTATGGGCGGAAACCTGTGATTATCATAAGCACCATCAGTGTGTCCGTACTGCAACCTATTCGAACACTCAATTCCATTTCGCTTCCTTTCAGTAAGGGAAGAAATATCAAAATGACATGTTCATATAATTCGGGTTTCCAGGATTGTGTTCAATGCTTTGTTTGGCTTGAGTGTGAACTACTGGATGGCCATCGCCACCCGGTTAATGTTGGGTTGTATGAATGGATTGATTGGACCTATGAAGGCCTATGCAACCGAATGCTGTCGAGAAGAACACCAAGCTCTCGCCTTGTCAACTGTAAGCCTGTAACCTTCTAACATTCTGTAAATGTGGATGCAAAGCTAAGATCTATAGGCATTTGATTCTTGCAGATAACTACAGCTTGGAGTATAGGGTTGATAATTGGACCTGCAATCGGAGGTTTGCTCGCCCAGGTAAACCAGCTTGCGTTGCACAACACTTGGTTAAGTTGCCTACCGCATTTACTAATGGTGTATAGTTTCTGTCATTCAGCCTGCAGACAAGTATCCCAATATATTTCCTAGAGAATCGCTGTTCGGAAGGTCAGTGATCCGGTGCTTTCGAGTTTGCATCTCACATACTGATGATATGCTCTGATTTGCAGGTTCCCATACTTCTTGCCATGCCTTTGTATTTCGGTTTTCGCTATGGGAGTAAGCTTCTTCACATTTTATCTCGAGGTTAGTTCTCTAGCTTCATCTGACCATCTACAACAGTGTCTGTTTCCTGCAAACCAATGTATGAACCCAGCCTTGTTTTTTTTCAATCCTGATAGGAAACATTGCATAAGCATTCGGAAACCCGGTCGCAGGATGATTCATACAAGGCTCTGGAGTCTGAAATTTGTGGATCATCTCCAAAAGAAAGGTCACAAGGAGACCAAAAAAGAGTGACTACAAGTAATGGAAGCTTGCTAAGGAACCGGTTCCTGATGTCAACCTTTCCGGTTTACTGCATTTTCTCATTCCATGACATGGCTTACTCTGAGGTAAATTTCACAACTTTTTGTACCTTTCATACATTCTCCGATGATGATTGATGACGATGAGTTCAAATGAGGATCTGTTTTGCAGATATTCTCATTATGGGCCGTTAGTCCGAAGACCTTTGGGGGACTAGGCTATTCGACTGAGGATGTAGGAGAAGTTCTTTCTGTCACGGGTAAGAATTCGGTCATCATCTCAAGTATCTTCTTAAGATCACAATGCTTCGTGTTCCAAGTTTGCAGACGAATTGGTACGCTGAGGCGGAAATAGGGTGTGTTGTTGTGCACTGATATTTCTTTCTGTCAAACTCCAGGCTTTGGCCTACTGCTGTCCCAATTTTTTGCTTATCCACATGCACAGAGAATCCTCGGACCTGTCATGACAATCCGAATATCTAGTGTAAGTTCTTTGAAGTCCTGGTGATGCTCAACTATTGTTGGATTTGGTTGTCTAACTAAAATTTCAACCGCGCAGGTTTTGTCGATACC
The DNA here is from genome assembly GCA_963922045.1 of Persicaria maculosa. NCBI lineage: Eukaryota > Viridiplantae > Streptophyta > Magnoliopsida > Caryophyllales > Polygonaceae > Persicaria > Persicaria maculosa. Next base: position 8,911,539 of record OY998255.1, on the reverse strand, counting down.
TCTGTTGCAGACTTACCCTTTCATAGCTCTGTTGTCAGGGTTGAGTCTTCGATTGCTGCTGATTTGTGCGTCGATATTGAAGAATGCTTTCTGTGTAATGTCTTCTTTCCGCCTTTCCTTCCAAGTGATTGCAACTGTAAATAGTAATCTCAGTGTCATCAACATATAAGAACAAGATCTGTTCTCATTTGAGGCTTTTTGTTATGATCAGACATCAATTCTCACCAGTTTGTTCATTCTGCAAAACAAAGCAGTGGTAATCTTTCACTTCCCTGCCCATTTTTTTTGCGGTATGGTACCACTACGAAATCCTCTGTGAAGACTAATATGAGCAAGCCATTGACAACAGGACCAAGACCAGAGAGGAGCTGCAAATGGCATTGCTATGACAGTTATGGCTATTTCTAAAACTATTGGTCCAGCTTGTGGAGGTGCATTGTAAGTTCATCTAATCCGCTTTCTTCTTCACCGCTCATTCTCCTTCATAACTTTCGACTTAAGACGGTTGCTGGTGTTGTTAATTTACAGGCTTTCTTGGGCAGAGAAGCATCCATACACTTCCTTCCTCCCAGGTACTTGTACTGTCACAAGTTGTGTTGTGTTGTGGCTTTTGAATTTTGATCGGTTTGGATTCACTAAACTGTCTGTCACAGATTTGTTTGTTCTCACATAAGTGCAGGTTGTCAAATGGTGTATTCCGTGCTCAGTGTCACTGTGCTTGTGGGTTTAATGTTAACCTTCAAACCATTCCTGGTTGTGCGCGATGAGTCTACAAGGAACCAAGAAGCCAACCCGGAATCAGCAGATGTACCTCCAGGTTCTTAAGGAGGATTGACACTAGTATTAGGTTTACTTCTGCAAACAGCTTAGCATGAAATGGACCATTTTGCTCCCTAACTAGACCTGATCATTACCAGCTTGGTCGGGCATGGCAGGGTGATCTAGCCCCACCTGCTCGTTCTTCCAAAGGCTTTTCAAATAAAAATAAAAACTTTCATAATCTACCTGAATGAATAAATAAATATTAGGGTTTTCCCATCATCATCTTGAGTTCTGAATTTTACAGCACAAATGAAGAATCCTTCCTCAAATATAGTACTTCCATAATGAAAGAGCTGAAACAGCTTGAAACTTGAAAGTACTAGCTGTTAACAATGGTGTTGTTAGGAATAACCAACATATTCCCATTTTTTCTTCTAGCTGCCATTACTATCAAACTATATGTAAGCCCGTACTCCTGGACCAGTAACTAAATTCAAGTTTATTATATCATCTCTGAGCTTTAAGAGAAAATCAGACCTTGGTTATGATCCAGGATTTCTGACCTTCCAAGAGGACAAGCTGACAGTGTTTGGCCCTTTAAGTTGATCTAGCTGCTTCTTACCAAGCCGCAACAGGTACTCAACGTAGAGGAAGTTCTTCCTATCAACTTCCTTTGCATTGCGTCGAAACTCAACTTGAACAAGCGATTCAATCTGTTGTCTTTCTTCGGGTGACTTTGAACGGGCTGCTCGCAAAAAGCTTCTGTATAAGCTGAGCACTTGTTTCTGCATCCCAGAAAGCCGTGGAGCTCCCATGGCATCGACGTCACGCTCGACCCTTCACTTCAATGTTGCACCGGTTAAGCTAGCACAACTGCAGACTGAAAATTGATCACCATAGAACTATTCATTTCGCTGCACAAAAAGATGAATTATCTGCATTAGAAAGGATAAAAACAGCCCAAAGACAGCGATCATATGCATTCAACGAAATAATGAATTAAGCCCTGTGGCTTGAAATAAAATGCCACACCATAGGAGTAAATCAATGACGACTGCAAAATAATGCCCCTAGATTCATCTAATGTGGCTGCAGCAGGCACAGAATTGACCCCGACGCCCTTCTGTATCCAAATCTTGTTCCAATACAAATGCTATAAGCAAATACAGACACAATTCAGTAGCTTAACAGTTAACACCAAACCCTACAGTTGTCCACCCTTCCAAATTACACACAACCAGCAAAACTAGCTTCAAGTATCACATATATCATATATGCAAATCATGAATAATCATACCACTGAGTGAAAAAAGCAACTCTTACAATTAAAAAGTTTTCCCAATTACTACGTAGCAAACAACCAATTGACCAACAGAGCCCCATTTATATCCATTTGAATAAACTCGAGAAATGAAGATCTGCTTTACCTCCACAAATCGCTTGAAACTGAATAGAAAACTGGAGATCCGAATTGATAACTCAACACCTGCGAAGTAACGCCAATAGAGCAAATCAATTACCACCGAAGGCAAAGATTAACAAAATTAAGCACGTTTCTATACAAAGGAAATTAAAAGGGGGAAGTATGAGACTCGATATCGCATCAAACACAACAACAAACGCTTCACCGAAAGCTTCGGCTAGAAACACAGATCAGAGAAAGAGCCATCTCTTTATAGATGTGAAAACTTGTAATCCAAATTCTCCGAGAATAGCGATGAAAGTTGAGGGATAACGGAGATAGATCCACAAAGTGAGGGGCGAAGGCATCAGTTAGGAAGGCTTGTAGAACAATTACCTGCAAATCGGCTAGGGTTAATTGCAGAGGGAAGGAGAAAGAGAGACGACGAGAGGGGGTAGAAAGTAGACGACTAGAAGAACGTTGGATTTGGATGTTAACCTGTTTCTCAATTTCTTGTGCAGTGATAGACGACGACGATAGGGGTAGAGCCGTAGAGATGTTTCCGGTTCACTGAACCTTAAATATTGTGAACCGGCCTGGTTCAGGGTTTGGCGAAATACTAAATCGAGAGACCAAGAGAATTGGTAAACTTTGGATAAAAAAAAAAAAAGAATTGGTAAACGGACTCGTCACGGTACAAGCAAACAAAAGTGTTAAAAATAAGGATCCGATTCCAAGTTGAGCATGACAACGAAAAGTCCAGCACTTAAAAAAGTCGCAGAAGACTCCGGAATGACTGCGAATAGCGAGAACACAGTGAAGACACTAAGCTTTCACAACGTCTCGCCGTCGAAATACGGGAGCATAAACCCTTCAATGAAAAAGTGACGTTACTTGGGGAAGTATAGACCAACCAGAGGTGGATTTAGAATTTTTTGAGGGGTTGGCACAATTTTTTTAATGAATAATTTGTGTATTATTTTTATAAGAAATATTTTTTTATAAAAATATATGAAGAGAATATCTTATATTTGTAAGATAAATTATTGTTATTTAATTGTAAAATACTAAATAAATTATAAGAATTTTAAAATTATGGAAATATAGATTGAGAAAAAACAAATGAAAATATGTGAGTAGTGGGATTTGAACAAGGATTTATTGGGTTCTAAGATCATGCCCAACAGATTCCCCAAATTTTCTTAAAAATGGGGAATCAAAATTCATTTTCCTTAAAAAAAAATTTGTGTCAATTCCAACAACTTCTCCATTTTGAAGAATTGTAAATTATTTTTTAATTTTAGATTAATTTTTAATTGAAACTTAATGTACTTGACATTTGAGATGAAACTAAGAAAAAAAAGAGAACAGAGTCGTTCAATTGAGGCCCTGCAGTTGCAACCTATTACCTATCGATAGAGCACCCACAACCGGATCAAGCAAACATCAGATGAGCCGATCGAGAGAAACCTCAAGCAGATTTCATAGGGGTCTCGTTTCCTACCATCTCGTGTTGTCCGTGTGATTTTGTAGGTAGGTGTGAATTTGACAAACGGAGACTGTAAATTGAAATAAAAAATCGACATTGAAACTCAAATAAGAGTCAATTGAGATTCCCAATTGAAACTCAAATGAGGATTGACACTTGCCCGTAGTAGAACCTGTGATTGGACTCTCAAACTTTTAAATGCATCACAACTATTTAGTTACAAACAAAAAAAAACTAGTTACAAATAGAGATTTTCTATGATGAATTTTATCTGCAGGGCTACTCAACTATCTAGAACTCCAAAACAAGTGGCAAAATTCCTATTAACAGTAAGGAACCACAAGGATTGCAATCAGATTTACAATCCAGTAACAAAAGAAAACAAGAGGTAGGCAGAGAAATTATTAACTCGTGAGAAAGTTGGATTAACAATTGCAATCAGATTAGAAAGACCTGATCGAAGGAACTGTTGCAGCGGAAAAAAAAATGGAAGATCCTCTTGAAGCGACAGTTCTGACGACTATTTTCAATTGAATCAAGATGGCGAGGAAGAAATTGAATGTGGTGAATAGGCGGAACAATTGTGGTGTTAAAGCGAAATTACGGTGGCGACTGGACGACGAGCAAAGGCGAGGAGAGAAACCATGGACGCGGCCTCAATAAAACCTGTTGAACTAGGGAGTTTAAACATGGGAAAGAGGTTCTGCAAAAAATTTGGCGTTGCTGCATATATGGGGAAGAAACCCTATTATTCCTTCTCAATCCATATTTTGGAGAATGGGTTACGGAAGCTGTTGGGTTAAAAATAGGCCAAATATTCTCCAAAAACCCAAAATTCTCTAAAATAGGAAATCCCTTGGACATGCTCTAATGATAGGTAGTAGTTGAAGCTCACTAGCTCTAGCTCCTCTCTCTAGAAGATAATAAAACCCCCCTTTTGTGGGCAAAACTCCTAAGTAAAAATTCATCGCGCATAACGACATAACCCACCACCACCACTGACGTAACCCACCACCACCCAGTCGCGGAGCTCGGATTTTGATAAGGGGGGTGCTAAAAAAATTAATGAAATGTCTTTTTTTTTGTATACTTATTAAGAAGACATTTCATTAATTTTATCACATGAGCTAGATAATACTCTTACTTCAAATATCATTTAAAAATGCTATATTACCTTAAAAATAATAAATATATACAAGTATTTTTTTTTTCCAAGCCTGGGGGTGCTCAAGCACCCCTGGCTCTGCACCTGCCACCACCACCACCACCACTTCATGGATCTCCACCACATCACCACACCAACCCCGCTCCCGCCACCAAATTCCTGTGATTTAGCCCGCCCAACCTGAACATCAACCAACCTCTAATGAGGTCACGAATCTCTCCGAGCCCAGGAATCTCATATTCAACCGAGGAATTTCACCCCCTTCCACTCCCCCTATCCTCTCTATACCACGTCTTTTCTTCCCCTCCACCACTGCATCAGCCTCCCCCACCCCGTTCTCAACAGCTTATCGGGGGGACTACACTATCTCCCCCGACATCCTTGGGGGACATATCTTGCAAGGCAATGACCAAGTTCTTGTCTAGCAAGGAAGGGAAAAAAAATAAAGAAGCTAAAAACTTCATCCGTCTCAAAATACTTGTCGTTTTACTTTTTGGCACGTTTTTTAAAAAGCTAAAAACTCTATAAAATATTAATTTTTTTCCATAATTTTATAGATAATTGTATTAAGTATGAAATTATTTTTTAAATTAAGAAAATCATTGATATTTTATATATTTTTTACCGTTCTTAAAAAACGTGTCAAAAGTAAAACGATAAGTTTTGCGAGACGGATGTAGTACTAGTTATATAGTTATAAACAATTATATTTTATATATTTTGAACCCCTCAATTCTAATTGAGACTTGAACTCATCGATTCTAATCGAGACTTGAACCCCTCGATTTGAAGCCACATTGGGGACTACATTATCTCCATCGACATCCTTGGTTGTGGTTGTGCTAACCACTAAGCCACTAAAAATACTTGAATACTATTTCTAATTTTTTTTTATACACATTGAACTACAATATTCTCTTTTTTTTGGGGGGGGGGGGGTGTGGTGGGTGACAGTCCGGTATCGCCCACTCTTGGATTCACCCCTAGGACCAATGATGTTCCCCCACCTAGATGAGAGATCTTCGGAAGTCACGAACACTACCACGATCATCTCAATTTCCCTGATCTGGGATTTCATATTATTATCTTGATTAAAAAAAAGGGGTTGTTATTGGCACGACCAAAATTTCGCCAAACGCACAGTCGAACCATCGACTCGGGGTCGGAGACGACAACATCTTTACCAACACCAACATTCGATGTCGATAAACACCAATACACTGCAAGACTCACCTGACACGTTGCAACCCTGCAAACTTATACCAGCTAGCTTGTCGACTCTTCATGTCGTTGTCGACAAACACCTTGTCAATTCCTCATGTCGGTGTTAGCAACTTAGCCCCTATGCAAAACTCAACCCAGCATCAGCAACCCACTTGTCGACTTCGAGTTTTAACGCCTCTGAAAGCCGGAGTTTTCTAGATTTAACGGCGCGTTTGACAAGATTAAACCGACAACAAACCGTTTTTTTTTTAATTAAAAAAAAAACATTTTTATACCACTCGTAATTTGAATCGAAAAAAAAAACCGATAATATGAGATAGTGGGGCCCCATAACTCTACAGGTTCAAAACCTGCATTGACATTGACACTGAACTGTCTTGGAGGGAGATCTCTTTTTCCTTTCGGAAGTTGAAATTAGGGTTTATACTTGCCCTCATTCCTCCTCTTTTTCCTTTCCCGCTCCCGAATTGCTGTAGCATTTGAGCAGTGATCAATTAGGGGAAATGTCCGCTTCCTTTATCTCGATCTCGGCCAGCCCGGCGGCAGCGGCGCGGCGGAGGCCGGTGCTGACCGGCGAGAACAACAAGAGTAACATCGAGCTAGTCAACGACGCGATCGTTTCGCCGATCGCCGACAGAACCGCTGTCCCCGGCGATGTCAACGACGGCAAGATCGCTGGCGGTACTAACAAAGATTTAAACTACTCGATTAGATCGAAAGATGTGGCACAGATTAAGAAGACATTGCAGCCGAATTCGACCCCTCACCCGCGGAGAACGCGGAAAATGGCCTCTTCGAAGCCGGAGAGGCCCCGGTGGCGGACTGTTTTGCGTGTGTTTACCAAGAATTTCTTGCTCTTGCTTGTTTTATCTGGTTTAGTGCAGATGGTTAGAAAGTTAGTGGTCAACATTGGCAGCGATGGAACGGCCAATTTGGCGGGGTTTTCGGAAATGGAGATTCGGATTTCGAATGTGGAGTCGTACATCAAGACGACGACTAAAATGTTGCAGGCTAAACTAGAAACCACTGAAGAAAGATCGGATAGCGAAGTTTCGAGTTTGAGGGGTGAAATGAACAAGAAACTTGAGGAGAAGAGCGAGGACATTGCATCTAGGTTAAAAATATTGAATGAGAAGACGGAGTTTCTGGAGGAGACCCTAGGCCGCCTCGAATCGAAGGATTTGTTGTCAAGAGAAGATTTTGCGAGATTCTACGACGAATTGAGGTCCAAAAAAGGGGATTTAAGCCACAGTGAGTTGAGTTTGGATGAGATCAAGGAGTTGGCCAGGCAGATTGTGGAGAAAGAGATTGAGAAACATGCGGCTGATGGCCTTGGGAGGGTTGATTATGCCTTAGCTACTGCAGGTGCCATGGTGGTTAAGCATTCAGAGCCTTTTGTTGCAGGGAGAGGGGGTAATTGGTTTCCCTCGTCGAATCGGCATGGGGTTTGCAGTGATGCCGAAAAGATGTTGAAGCCCAGCTTTGGGGAGCCTGGTCAATGCTTCCCCTTGAAGGGGGATAGTGGATTTGTTCAGATCAAGCTAAGAACAGCCATCATTCCTGAGGCTATAACCCTGGAACATGTTTCTAAGGTATGCTTGCTTATAGTGACATAGCTGCTGATCATTTGGAATGATAACTTCTTTTTGCTATCTTCTTGATGACAATTTTGATATTTCCATTTAGCAACTTTACTTTTTAGAGTAATTTGTTCTACCTGTTACCTTTCTTTTCATTTGTTTGGTCATTTTTTGGTCTATCGGAAACACTCTTTCGGTTAGTTCGGGGAAAGAGCGCATACATCCTGACCCCGCTGAATCGCGGGACTGAGTTGTTGTTGCACTTTTTACAGTAATTTCATTTACCAAGTAAAGAAATTCAATGCAGAACTTCTATTGCTCTCCTGACTCCTGCAAAGTTGCATGTTCTAGTGAGCAGGAACTTATTTATTGGACTTCCATGTGACTTATTTTCATCCTCAAGAGGAAAATCAGTAATTAAATCTATGAATATTTTGTCTGATACCATATTTTTTTAATATTAAATCCATGGATTGTAAATTACTAGGCTGGGAAGAAACAGTCACTGAAGCAATGAGTATTTTTGTGTCATTGTGCTGGAAATTCCTGGAATGACTCAAATCATGAAAAAACTTGTAATTGTTACAGGTCTTGTAATTAACTTATTACTGTATGAGTTGTGGCAATCTTTGTTGTTCTTTTGTTAGTTAGTGAGCTTTATGGTTTCTTGAAAAAAAATATTATATGACACAGCTATCTTCATGAATGTCTATGCCAATTCAAATGGCAAGATATAAATAAAAGGAGCTGGTAAAGAACCCTTTGAATTACAGATATTGGCAGGATTCATGTAAATGGAATGGACTATGCCAACTGCTGACATATCTTTATCCTCGCAAAGTTTTGGATGCTCTTTTTCTGTCTTTTGTGTCTCAAGTGTGGAACTCATGAATGATTTTTTTTTTGTATAAACAGAGTGTTGCTTATGACCGATCAAGTGCTCCCAGAGATTGTCAAGTCTATGGATGGCAAGGGGCCGAAATAGCTTTTGATGGTGAAAAGATGCTTCTTACAGAGTTCACTTACGATCTTGAGAAGAGCAATGCCCAGACCTTTAATGTGTTTGATTCAGCAAGCTCTGCAGTTGTTGACACCATCAGGTTTGATTTCACATCTAACCACGGCAACCCTTCACATACTTGCATATATCGGTTAAGGGTGCATGGTCATGCACCCAAGTACCTAGTTCACTCTCACATTTAGAGGCTGTGCTACCTTACTGATTAGTGAATACATCGGAATCCTTTGTTCAACTCTTGTATTTTTTTCTCCTGTTTACGTACCATTACAATTCTCGGTAAAAGGATGCAGAACATTATAAAGTCTAAACCATACAGTTTTAGGAATTATACGATCTTATACTAGTAGTAAAGCATTGTATCCTCGGGTTAACAGTTTCTCTACCGAGGTTTCTGGAGATGAGAAGTTTTGCTTCATGTTTGCGCTTTATTGCTTACCCTCGGTTTGTTGAAACATTTGTTTCTTTCATAGAGCTCAGTTGTCGAGTCTCCATTCCCCAGAGCCTACTTTCTGGATTGGTTTTACAAGGTTTCATGCTTCACAGTAGTTGAAATTCTATGTATAGTACCATGTTTGGTTGCTGACATCCAGGAATGCTAAAAAAAGGATGAAACCCTCATCCTAAACCGCTGGATGAGGCTGATAAGAGATGTAGATCAGGAGATGTGTGCACAAGAGTGTGAATTTCATGCCACTGACCTTACACAGTTTCACTTGCTGATGCTGGCAACATCCATGAATTGTTTTTGTGCAAGCAATCTTGATAGACCCAAAAGGACTAGTAATGATCGATGACAGCAGGGTCTTTCACAGTACGTGATTTGTCTGGTTGAATAAATGCCAGATGTACGGAGTAATAGTTATGGCCGTGATGCATTATCCATCACGTTCAACTAGCTACAAAAGACAAGAAGATCATTAAGCCGATAGTTTAGACTTAAGTCTTACACGGAGTAACATATAATCTTTCCCTGTCAATTTACTGGCAAGAGGCTTGCAGGTTGTGATAACAATGACTGATGCTTTGATGTAGTTTTAACACAATAATGAATGACCCGTTAGATGAACTTGAATTGGGCCCTTGTGTTAGCTAGATATTTTGCTCTCTAAACTGACCCCTTCCCATTTACATCTCAATCACACTTGACATTCCTATGAACCGGGCTGACCCGGACCCGAACCCGATTGACCCGAAAATTTATAGGGTTTTCGGGTTCGGGTGGAAATAAAATACCGGGTCTGGTTTTTCGGGTTTTGACCCACAAAATTTTAGGCATATGAGTCGGGTTACGTTTTGACAGGTTTAGGAGACATTTTAGGTCAAAACATTGTGGTTGAATATTTTTTCTCTTTAAAAAAATAAAAAAATGTTGTTTTAGTCTATAAGATATTAACAACTTATTTTGAAGCTCTCAAACTAAATTACAGTATCAAATTATTAAGTTAAGCAAAATATAAATATATCATAATTTTTGAAGGGACGAATGTGTGTTCGATTTTCATACATTTATAACTTTTCACTCAAGTATCAGATTTAGACTTATAATATATCAAAACAAAGTAATCGATGAATAGAATGCATATATGTGATTCGTAAGATGATCGAGAGGGGGCATGTCCCCCCTTGGCTCCACATCTGGGACTTGTCTTCATCCCATATCCTAATGTGAATTGCACGTTGAAGACAATTGCCCAAAGATCAGTAAGTGATCGACACACAACAACTTGTGTTTTTGTACAAGCTTAATTAGATGGTGTTGAAGTCCTTCCCAACACTAACTAAGCAAATGTGGTCCTCTTAGGTTTTGTTTATACAAAGTTGGTGAGGCTCCTAATGCAAAGGCCCATTCTAAAGAGGACTATGTTTAGATTATGTCTTAATCCTACCTTAGGGAAGCTAATTAAGTAGGGCAATCAAATCAAATGACCCCCAAAGGGTTTGAAGCACATAAATGAAAGCCCCCAAAATGATGTCTGTGGACTGTTTATGGGTGTTGGGAGAAATGGGTTTGTGGTCCCTTTGAACAGGCTCAGCTGCTCTTCTCAAAGGGGTTTGACTCTTCCTTTCTTTAAGGACTTGGCTCATTCCATTTTTCTAAACTCCTTGAGAGTTGGAAAACATTGATTAATTAACTTCATTATGACTAATTATTTTATAACATAAGAGCAAGCCCAACAGCTTTGGTAAAAAATCTCTAAAATAGAGATTAAAATGTCAAAATCTCTATAAAAAAATTCACTCCAACTCCAACAGCCTCTCTATTTTACAGATTTTTATATTTATTAAAGACTATAATCAATAAATGTATTTATTAAAGATATTTAATTCTACATTTCTAAGAACTTAATTTAAACTTAAATCAAACATTTAACCTCACATTTGTTGGTGAACTATTATATGTTACCCATCTTCTTGCATGATATCTTAATTTTTATTATTATATTCTCATGTGATATTTTTTAAAAACAAAATCTAGTGATAAATTTGATATTTATTTATTAAATGCTATTAATATTGAATTTAGATTTTTACTATAAAAGTTATCATAAAATTGGATAAAATATAATCCAAACTTAATCTTATTATTTTCAGTTAGTTGATATATATATTTTATTATAAATTAGATTGGTTATTAGTCATATATGATTAATTAATTAAATTAATTAACTAATAAGGCTTAATTTATAATTTATAAAAATAAAATCATTCCAATATGAGTTATGAGTTCAAGTGAATATTTTTTGAAGTGAAAATTTTATAGACTAATTTTTTAATGTGAATTTTGTGGCATTAAATTGGCTGAAATTAGTTATGCTATTTTATTTATAAAAGTTAACATAGAATTATGATGTTTTGTTCTATCTATATTGATTTAACATAATTAATTTATATATTATATCAAATTATATCAACTTTTTAATTAATTTTTAAAAATAATTATATTTTTATTACTAGTAATTAAGTATGAAATTATATTTTTTTCTTTATTATGGGTGAAAATGTGGGGTTGCATCATTAAATTCTATATAGGGACAAGTGAACATTAAATTATAGAGATCAACTTCACTTCCTCCAAATTTAGAGATTTTTTCCCTCTCTCTATCAATTTCTCTATTTTAGAGATGGGTTTGGAGAAGCTGTTGGGGTGAAAAAATGGTTATTTTCTCTAAAATCTCTCTTTTTCTCTATTTTAGAGAAGCTGTTGGACTTGCTCTAAGAGGAGGAACGAGGTTAATTAGAAAAAAAAGGTTAATTAATTTAATTTTATTGAATAAAACACTTTGAATTAAGGGATACCCTTTGGATGGGTGAGGGGCCATGCACAATCAATTCTTAATTCTTCATTCATGCATGTTTTTAGTCCTTTTTCTTTTGAGTGGGGTGCATATGACTTCATTTAATTTCCTTTTATTTTTTTAAAAATAATTTTTTCAACTTTTTTTTAACAATTCCAAACAATTAATAATTGAAATGTTTGGTCAAAGAAATTGGGTTTCCTCTATATAATAAGATAGACATAAGAAAGTTTGAATATTTTTTATTTTGTGTACGGATGGATGCTTCATCATTTGTAGTTGAAGTTTGATGACCTAAAAAGACCTAAAATCCTCTCCCTTTTTGCCCAATTTGCAACTTACTTTGGCTTGAAGCTCCTTCTACTTCTCTTTTTGAACATGGTATCAACTATCATGTATTCATGTGTGAACAAAGCAACATTTTACGCCTAATATAATTCAATTATTTTATTTTATAACAAGGTTAATTTTAATAAAATAAATTGACAATTTAACATTTTTTAAAACATGTTGAAGTATGAAAAGTATTGTCGGTGGTTATTTGAAAGAAAATTAAATTTATGAGTATTTTTGTCATGTTTCTAATTTAAGAGTGGTTTTGTATAATTTCTCGCCTAAGGATAGATTATGAAAAAACAATTTTATTGGCGGTTCTATATTATTTACCCCTTTTATTTACTACCTCCAATAAAAAAATATTTGATTTCCCCCCCTATTTTATACATTTTTTTAATAAATTTAAAAATTCTATAAAATGATACTACCTCTGTTCCAAAACAGATGAGTTTTTAGATGATACCGTTTTTGTTTAAAAAATTCTAGATAGGGGATTATAATGATTTGTGTTGTTGAATTTTAAACAATTTTAATTGGTTAAGATGTGTGTAGTAAGTATTAAAAATAATAAAATTTATGAAAAAATTAGTGAAATAATGATTTTTTTTAAATGAAGTATTTTATTAAAATTTGTACAAATAACTAAAAGTCCATGTATTTTAGAACGAACATTGAGAGTATTTTTTAATTAATTAATTTTACACTTATTATGAATAAGTTAAAAAAATCAAATATTAAATAATTTAAATTAGAGTGAGTATTTATTTTACAAAATTACTGTAGAAAACAAATGGCGTCTTTCAAAGTCATGACTGAGGTGAGGCCTTCGGAGGCCCACACGTGCATTCACCCCCAACCTCGCTCTCCCCTCTTTCTTCAATTCCAAAAATTATACTCTGCAAGTCTGCAACAACTTACTGTAGAAAAATCAATCAATTCCCAATCCCACAAACATAACTAAACAAAATTATCAAAACTCAAAAAACCCAACACCTTAAAATGTGACCGACGACGGACAAACAGACAAACAAAGCGATTAACCCTTCAACAAATCTCCGGGTGTTCAGCTTCAGGTTTCCACGCCTCTGTTTTTACACTTCTTGTTGTTTCCTATGAAAATGGTGCGTTTCTCGATTGTCATTACCCCATTCTGGGTTTATTAATACCGGCGATTTAATGTTCTTGGATGGTCGTTCTCTCCCCCTGGTAACTGCTTTCCGGGTAATTCAATTTCTCTCCCCAACTGACAGTAATTAATCACTGTGGCTAGGGTTGGTTTGATTTCATCTCAAATATTGGGGAATTTGTGATTTCCAATTTTCAATTCAATTGATTGGGCGGAATCAAGAATTGGAATCAGGAATCGTCAAATTCCAATTTCTGTTCTGTATGGATTTGGATTAGATTCAATCTCATCCGTGGAATTGGAATGAATGAATTTGTACTTTATCTTGCCTGATTTGGATTATTTAATTAATTTATTGTTGTTCAATGTAACAGTTTAATGAGTCACCATTGATTCTGAGACAAGAACAGCCCTTGCAATACTTGAAATGTTTGTGAAAGATGAAGACAACAAAAGCAAGGTATTCCTTATTACTGAAATCTAGATCAAGTGTCTCCTTTAACTTCATTAACAATTAGCCCCACAAGAGAAAGCTTCATCTTAATCAAATATTAAAAAAAACCCTTTTAGATTTGTTCCTTCCATATTTTCTGGGGGTTAATTCAGTATTACACAGACACTTTTTCCTGTTATTCTTCATTAAATAAGTGATCTGTCTGCCACAAAAACCTCACAAGTTTTGTATAGGAACAATGTTTTTATAAGTCTGTTGTGGTTTGCAGTCGCTGATAGGAAGAATGTTTGGATCGAAGGAGAAGAAGACAGCGAGAGTTGCGAAGCAATTTTCGGGTGAGTACGAGACTAACTTCGTCTTTCTGTGATTCTTTCTTCCTTTGGATGTATGTGTAATGTGTTATATGTGTAATATGTGCTTCTATTGCCTTTAACTGTGAGATTTCATTCCCTTGGAATATATGTTTGCCCCATTGGCAGTTGCAATTCCATCCACAATGTAAATATTCTCTATCTGTAGACGAGTTCAGAATCGGTGCAATTTGCCGAAAGAAACGAAAAGTAGAGCTTGGAATGAACTGTAATGTGATTTCAGCTTTGTGTGAATGTATGATCTGGCCAAAGAGAGTCATGATTAAGAAAGGATAACGATAAAAGTCGGTAAGTCGCAACTTGGCAAGAAAATGGTCCTGGTTTATTGGCAGAGATTAGAATGTATGACCAGAAAATGCATCTTCTTTTTCGGATTGTGAATTTCACCAAAACAAGAATGGTATATGCTTTCCTAATCCTTATCCCACAATCGAAATGCTTTTAATCCAAAGCAACCTACAGTGTGATTGGCTTAGCTTCTCTTTCCGCCTCAATCTTTGAAGTATCGCTTTTTTTCTTTTTTGGTTGCTTGGTTTTCCTTGCCTATAAAGTTTGGTCTCAGTTTCATCTTCCTCTTACCATATCCAGAAGAATCGGAGTCTCTAAGCAGCTCGGAGCCTACTATGCCAACTACTCAAAACACCGCGCCCTTAAGGTACTCCTGCAAACTTGTATCTCTAGTTTGACATTTACTTACTCATTTGATAAAATCTTATATTGATTTGAATCCAGAGTCTTTGTGGCGACGTGGAATGTAGGAGGCAACCCACCTCCCAATGATCTCAACATCGACAATCTTCTTCAGGTCCATGATCAACCTGATATCTATATCCTGGGGTAATTTGTTTCTTCTATCCTGTTGAATCTATCTCAGAAAGTGTTTGAATGGTGGATCGGAGAGACCAACTTGCACAAACTGAACTTTTCCCTTTTGTGTGTCCAGCTTTCAGGAGATAGTCCCGTTGAATGCAGGGAACGTGCTCGTCTTGGAAGACAGCGAGCCCGCTGCCAAGTGGCTATCGCTGATCAACCAATCCCTCAACAAGTCAGCTGTCAAAGTACCAAGGCTGATGAGCACCCCAAGTGGGTCCCTCTTCTTCCAGAAATACTCGCTCAAAGCGGCTAGTAAGCAGTTCAGGACGGAGAGCAAGAAGAAGCTCAAGTCCTGTGACTGTGTTTCTGATCTGGAAAGACGGTATAATAAGGACTCGTGCTTTAGGTGTCAGCAGAGCTATGTCAGCGAGGACGATTTCTCTTCAGAAGAGGACGAGGGCTTCACCGTTTATGATGTCGCAGATTTCACCTCTTCATCAAACTCATTGAATCAAGCCAAATATGGCCTTGTAACAGGCAAGCAGATGGTAGGAATCTTTCTCACTGTCTGGGCTAAGAGGGAGCTTGTTCCACAGATTAGCCATATGAGGATCTCTTACATTACTCGCGGCCTTATGGGATGTCTTGGGAACAAGGTAAGGTACCTCATGACCTTAGATAATGATTAAGAGCGCCGAAAGTTCCCTATAATCTCACACCTTATTTTTTGCTGTTATACTCGTAGGGATGTATATCAGTAAGCATGTCTTTGTATCAGACGAGCTTTTGCTTCATTTGCAGCCACCTTGCTTCCGGCGAAAAAGAAGGGGACGAGCTTAGACGGAACTCGGATGTCATTGAAATACTGAAGAGCACTCAGTTTCCGAGGATATGTAGGGTACCTAACAGCCGGGTGCCTGAGAAGATCCTAGAACACGAGTGAGTGCCATTATATCGTCCATTGAACCATGTTTTAGGGATTTCAATTGGGATGATCCTGACATCGATTTCACTCTACTAGCCGGGTCATATGGTTAGGGGACTTGAATTACAGGATCACTTTGAGCTATGCTGAAACCCGAAAGCTTTTGGATAAGAACGACTGGAACAGCCTACTCAGCAAGGATCAGGCATCCATCTTACTCTTTTGGTCACTCGCTTTTCATTCATATTCGCGCGTATTTGCTGTTACTGATGTGTGGTTGGATCACAGCTGAGCACTGAGAGGGATGCTGGGAGGGTATTCAGAGGCTGGAAGGAAGGCAAAATCTCGTTCGCGCCCACCTACAAATACTCTTTCAACTCTAACACGTATCTTGCAGAGACCCACACGTCGAAGAGCAAAAGAAGGACACCAGCATGGTAACTGCAATGCTAGAGAGTTTTGCGAGACATCGCTATGTTTGGTCTACTCGTGGTAGTGATCCTGATCCGTGTATGTGGAAATGCAGGTGCGATAGAATACTTTGGCATGGAAGCGGGATCAGGCAGCTGTCGTATATACGGAAGGACTCCAACGAGTTCCAGTTTTCGGATCACCGGCCAGTTTGCGCAACGTTCTTGGTGGACCTGTGGTCCAAGGTATCCAACTCTGACAGGAGAGTCGGAATCGAAGACCTCTGGGCAGCTCCTAGGAGATGAGCGCGCGCTCGTGAGCAAGTAGTTCAGTCATCTTGGTGCGTCGAATCATTGCGATATCAAAGGGGTTAAATAACCATTGCTTGAAGGCTGAAGAAAGTTATCAATACACATTTTTGTTTCTTACCTGACTAGATTTTCATCATAAGAGGGGAAGGTGTAGAGATTGATGTAGGTTTGTTGGGGGATTCAGGGTTAGGGCATTGTATATGGACACGATTCGCGACTCGAGTCGAGATGCGATAAATGTAGGTTGTGATCTTGGAACATGAAAGAAGAAATTTGATGCACCAAATTAAAGGAATGCAATTCTAATGACAGTTGTTTTTTTAATAACATGTGCTCCAAGGGCATCTGTTTCTGTTATACATATTCACCAAGATTTTATGTAGCACCAGGGTGATTGATATTTATTTGAATCAAGATATTCTACATCACAATATGTTCCACTCCCTACAACACAAAAATGTTTTGACATTTATTTAATCTTCAAAAAAATTATAAAAATTATATTTATATTACTAACATCTATATTTATATATTCATAAAATTATATTTTTAAAAATTAAAAAGGCAATATTTAACAAATTATAATTATTAAAAAATTTAAAACATGATTTTTCAAAATAAAATTTTATGAATATATAAAAATAGATGAAAGTAATATAAATATAATTTTTATAATTTTTTTTAAGATTAAATAAATCTCAAAATATTTTTGTGTGGTAGGGAGTGAAGTATATAGTGATGTAGGGGATTGTATTTATACTGTTTTCTGCAACTTGGTAATCTGTGTTGATTCAAATTAGCTTATCAACAAGTGGAGTATCAACCAACACCCAACAAGAAGATGAATCAAAAGCATCATTCATCTCTTTAATCCAAGCTAAAGCAAGGAAGGTGATGATTTTTCCCCTTAAGCTGGTTGATTTTTTGGTTTTTCCACCCATGTATGTACATTTTGGTATTTTTAATTTGGTAAATAAAGAGTGGCCATCCGGGGTTTGAATTGGGGATCTATGGGTACTACCCACAAGTCCTTTCCGGTTAAGACATTCCGAAATGGTTGAGAGAGCTGGATCCGTGTAAACAGTCTTTACGGTGTAATTTGTTAGCAATGAAATTATTCATAGATACTAAGCGATTAGTCGTGCATAATAATGTCATTATTCACATATATAAACAAATATAATTATTTGTATTTAATAAAGGATTATTTATATGTATGTACGTACATATGAATAATCACTTGGTACTTATGAATAATGTATCAATGTCATTGTTCACAAGTTACTTTTAATCTAATCATTTGATTTTCTTAATCCAACGCTCCAGATTTGCTCACAAATTACTCAGTAGGGACTACTTATACATGATCTATCCTATATATAGGCAATAGATCATATGTACACCGCCCTTATGGTGTATCATGTTAACAAATCTTGGCCGTTAAACATCAACGATTGAGATTAAAAGTAACTTTTGATTATTCAGTGTTACTAACAATTATTCGTTAGAATGAAATTCACATTTTTACTCTTTTTTTTGTAAAGACAAATAATTACATTGTCATAGACGAATAACCATGCGAAAATAGATGAATAATCATGAGAAAACAAATGAGCAATTTATGTGTACACAATACTGTACGTACACCATAAGGGTTGTGTAAACTGAAAACTGTTCTAAAAAACTTTTGGTGGACGCTTGGCGACAAGGTACCGCTAAGTGCCAAGATGGTTTGACTGCCTTATTAGCTGTTTCTTGGCGGACAAAACAGTTTTTGATTATTCTCTTATATTTATCCCATAAACTATGTCTAAAACACATATGATGTAATAAAATCATCATGGTCATTTTAAAGTTGTCCAAATCAAACATAAAATCACATAGATATGTTCAAATATCTATCATAGCTTCATAATTGAAAATCGGGTTTGGCGATGATTTTTACCCACCAAAGGCCGTCAAGTTTCCGTATTGCACACCCCACCCCCCAAGGCTACCAATGTGTCGTTCCATTCCCACCAAGGTCCTCCCCTGCCAAGCTACCCCGCCAAGGCTAATAAATTCAGCACGGTGTGGATCTGCCAAGCGTCTTGGCAGCCTCCAAGACCCTTTTATATGACACTGGACCAACCCCTCTCTCTATACATAATAAGATGAATTTACCCAAAGTAATTTTTTATTACTCAATTGTCAAAATATGTTAAATAGTACCAAAATTAACATTTAGATGACTCAAGTTAAAGGTTATGTCAGGAAGTGTATTTCATGAACTAGTTAATAAGAACATGAATTCCGTCATTGAGCCAACTAAGCCTTGGCTCATTCTTTTATGGGGCCCATTTCAAAAGGGGAACTTTCAAGCTAATGTGACTATGGTTATTAGAGTCGTGATACGGATCGTACGATCCTAGGAAGAGTTCTGATCCGGATCGTTTGTACATACTCGTTTATACTAGAATCGGGGGTGGGATCGGTAGGATCGGCTAGGATCTTTAGGATCTTACGATCCTAACCGATCCTAGTAATTTAAGATATTGGTAAAATTAGGCCCATCCAAATTTTATTCTACAAAGCCCATGTCGTTATTTTGATGAAATTAAGCCTATTTCTATTTTTTTTAATTTTGTTTTAATTTTTGAGGACATTAAACCCTAAAATCCCTAGATGTCGTTTGTTTTCTCAAGTGCTCAACCCTCAAGTCTGTAGCGGTGCAGTGAACTAGTGAAGTGAAGCCTGAGGCCCTGAACTCTCAAAAAATGATGGTGTTTGTTTTAATTTTTGGGGACATAACTTGTAGTGAAGATGAAGCTATCGAGATAAATGATTATGATGGTGATGATGTTGATGATTTCCTTGAGAGAGATGTTGAAATTGTTTATGATGACATTATAAACTAGAGATGGGAGGAGGAATTTCTAATGTCTACGAGTGTTAGCACCTATCATATGACATTCAGGACAATCATGTGATGTGAGATGTGGGGTTTTATTTTTTTTGTTAATCTTGTTTCTTAGACCATTTTTAGCTTGGTTTATGGATGTTAAGTGACTTATTTAAACATTTTAAGTATCATATTATACCTTTTGACATATTATCCTCGACCAATTAGGAATGCTAAGGAGTTATTATTGACATATGTTAGTTACTTAGTTTATTTAAAGGAAGAAATGACTAGTTTTGTTTATTTAACTGGAAATAGTAAACAATTAGGAATGCTAAGGAGTCATTTCTTCCTTTAAATAAACTAAGTTATTTGTTGGCTATGACTTATTTATATTTGATTTTTTATTTGATTTTCACTTTTTGCTAGGATTTTACGATTCTACGATCCAATCCTAGATCCTTGCATCGATCCTACGTTAGGATCTCGATCCTAAAAACCATGCATGTGACGGAGGGAAAGTCGTTGATTTCCCTTATCAAAATAATTCCCGAACAAACAAACTAGTATAGGATGCAAGTAAGTGGTCGATCCCACAGAGATACAAGTATTGTGCAATTATTGATTGAAAGGCAGAATATGAGAATAAAGTAAATAAAAGAAATTAATCTAAACAAATGCAAAAGATAGATAAAAGAGATGTTTCCATCCACAAATTCTCAACATTGGTTGACATTATTGGTCGTTGAATCCAATTAAAGTATTCTCTACGAATTCCTTCCATCTTAGTTTGAATAGATTAAAGCACAAAGAGCACAATTAATCTCTTACACCTTTATGTAAACTAAGCACGTACAAAGATTTAACATAAAGATATCACAAATTCCTAAGAATCTAGGCATATGAATAACACCAAGTATGCAAGGTAACCGATGTTTAAGACACGTGTCGAAATCCCTACTTAGTCATGATCAAACGAAGGTTCTCACAATCCTAAGCATGCTACTACAGAATTCATTCAATGACGAGAGAAAAAATACCTAGCAAGATACTATCATGGTAGCTAATCACAATAATATCATCAATAATCGCAAGATATTAAAGAGAGAAATAATACTTCATTAGAAACTCACAAACAACCAACAAAGTCTCGAAAGTGTAGATGAAAACAACGGAGAATTAGTCAACCATAGCTTACCTAAATTCCTTCTCTTGAATGGAAAAACAAAACAAACTAATGAATTGAAATTGCTGAGAATTCAATGTTAGATACTTGGGAATTTCGTGGCCTCCCCCTATGCAGGAGAAAAGAGGTCCCTCTCGAAACCCTATATACCTTCCTAAAAGATAATGTAGAAAATATCCTAAAAATATTAAAACTGGAAATAATAAATAAATAAGTCTTAATCTGACTTCCTTAAACCCCAATGAATGGATAACCTTTGAGATTTGATCGAGTTTCCTTTCGAAAAGATAAGATTTGGCCTTAAACCGACATTTCTGTGGACGATTTTGCCGCCGCGACTCATGGTGTTCAGCTGAGCTCTCGCAGGAAAGTCACCAAAGCGAGACGAGGCATCTCGCTGCGGCGACTTTGAAGTTTTGCGGCCGCGACTAGAGCTGACAACTTCTGCAGACCAAACTTGTAATGTACTTTCCGGATCCGTCGTTCATCCGATTGACGCATATGAATATGCGTTGAAAAGATCTTTTCAAGGACTACAACTCTCATGAATACCACAGAAGCTGAATCAAAACGATCAAAGACCAAAAGATGGGATTTCTCCATATCCTTCATTTCTGCTCTTGTTCTTCTGCTTCTTAGCTTCCCAAATCGCCTTCTAATCCTTCATTGACTTGTTCCTTGCTCTTTGGACTTCCTCTTTGGTCTCTTTCCAAACTTCTCACCATGTCGGCACTACGAATCTACATAAAACCAATAAAATAGCGTAGTTTTCGAACTCTATAACTAAAAGGACATAATATGCAATTAACTCTAAAATATAACCAAATACCTATGAAATGCAACTAAAACTACTCTATAATGCTTATCAAAATATGCCTTATCATCATGATTCATCAAACAACCTCAAAAGTCAAAAGAACTCAAATATTTAGCCACTAATCCCTATTCGTTAGTTTGGTCTAACCCCTATTTGTTACTCTGTATTAGGTAGGAAAATTGAATGTTTACGAGAGTTCCTTTATTTTATATTTAGTATACTCCCTCATTTTTTTAATATAAGTCCTGTTAAAATTTGCACGTTTTTTTAAGAATTTAACGTCTATGGTAACATATTACATTTTTTTATCAATTTTTTTAATAATTTGATACTTATTAGTAAAAATATATAATTATTTAAGAATCGGAAATTTCACGAGGTACCCCTGAGGTAAGGGTTAATTCATGAGGTATACAAGTGTTTGACATATTTCACCCGGTACCCCTCAGTTTATAATCTTTTTTGCCTCGCGCCCTTCATGGTTATATTTAACGGCGTCCGTTAGTCTGTTAAAAAAAAAAGGAAAAACATTTAACTAAAACCCAAAATCTGGAAGGCAACTCCTAAGAAAGCTCGATTGTGATAGTTCTCAGGAAGGAGAAGCCGACAGTTCACAGGGAGGAGAGGGATCGCCTGTAGGCAACTCACACCGACGACGGTTCTGATGACGGACTTGTGGCGGCTATGATGGGCTCGAAGATGGGCGACAATAGGTACTTCTCAACTCACTTTTCCCCCTTTTACAAAGATTAGGGTTTAGGTATCATGAATTTTTTTGCGAAAATTTGTGTGAATTGTTGCATTGCCTTGATGATTTGATGTTGTTTAGGGGAGATTTTGGCTTTTTTAGGGTCAATTTGAGTTATGTGACCATAAATTGGGTTTGTGTAAAATTGTATAGCTTTGGAACACACACTGTTGAGGCCTTTTGACAGTGAAGAGGACAAGGTTTGGTAATTATAAAGCTTTCAATCATTGGGGGTGTTGCAAAAATAAAGGGGTCAAAGGATTCGATTCAAATGCGACAAAGAAGAAAAATCACACTTTGCTTGCTCATTTCATTCCAATGTCTTTGCTCAATTCATCAATACTTTTAATCCCTTGTAGTAATATATGAATATATCGTCATATATAGAGAGCTTTTGATTATAGTAGGTTTCAAGTTTAAGGCAGAGATTCAACTAATTTATTGCACATGAGGGACTTTTTGGAGATGATGAGATGGCTGGGATGTAGTTCCTGCATCAGGCTCTTCTTGTAGTGCCCAATTTTGAAAATTACCAAGGAGAACAAAGACCTTAATCTTCCTATAATTACTTTGGATGCACTTTATAGTATTCTGATGATAACTTGCATGGTTTGCATCAATTTTAATTTATTGGATATATAACTTAGACATTGTTTTACACTAGCCTATTAGCTCAAATGGTAGAGCAATGTGTTATACATATTGATTTGGGTTCAAATCCCAAATAGGCTACAAATCTTTGCTTTTGTTCATACACGCAAACTATGCTAATTTGATCTTAGCTCAAATGATTTATGCTCTACTATTTTTGACTAATTATTAAAACCCGAAATGTAGGACTACAAACTAGATATCATATTTTGAATTAAAAACCCCAAAATGTAGGACTACAAACTACGCTAATTGGAACTCATCTCACTGTAAGTTCTGAGGCATGTTCTACAAAAGGCCTACGCTACTGATTTCATTGTAATGCAAAATATCAAGGAATGTAGCTGGAAAGCTGCAAGCTATGACAGCAATTTAGTGTTATTTGAATCTTTACACATCTGTTAGTTTCTCCATGAGCAAGCTTATAGTGTGCACATAAATTACATGAGCAAGCTTATAAGCTATCAAATTACATGAGCAATCTTTACACATCTCTACTTTATGAATAAAATTGAGATTGACAAGTAGCCTAAAGCATAAAGCAGCAACCCACAACAAACCAGCCTTGTGATGTAATTTTTGTTAATTTTAAGAATATCCCATTTATAACATATGAAAAGAATGTGTTTTTGACATTAGTATGTTTGAAACACTACCTGATTTACAACCAAATTCCCAATGTGATGTAGAGAAATGAGTGTAGACCATTCCTCTTTCCTTAGTTTTTTTGAGGTCTTCTAACTTTCTAAGCTGTTAGGCAATGGCCCAAAGCACGAAGATCTGATTAGTTCTCAAAATACATATCCAATATCTCATAATTTCATTGAAAAGAAAATTGACACTACATATTTTTTCCCCTTAATCGACTAGTTGGTCAGATGCATTATGAAAGTTAATTGAGTACTATGAAAATCAAGAAACATGATCAGTGGCCATTGGCCAAATATAAGCATCAACACCATAATCATAACAGTAGAAGAACTTTCTTAAAGCCTATGTGGGATTCGAACCCACGTCAATGTGAACAACACATTGCTCTACCAAATGAGCTAATAGGCTTAATATAAAGGAAACTCTACACAGTATAATAGTAATCTCCTGCAAGGAAGCATAAAACTTACAAAGATAGTTGACCACAAAGTCAAGCGCTCTTCTCATCTGTTTTAAACCAAGCAAGAACTATGTATACCAACGTTGTAAGTGAGACTTTAACGGGGACCCTTGTAATAGTAGGTGCATTAAGTGCACCAAAATAAGCAAGTGAATGCAAAACATGACATGTATGGAAGGATAAGCAAATGAATGCAAATTATGACCACGCATTTGAACATGGCAAACAACAGTAACTTCAAATGGCAGTTCCAAAGTCTATCACACGGTTAAGCAATCCAGCATAAAGAACGTCATTGAAATTGGAGATAATTTGTTCGTTAAGGGGAAAAGGACCACATTATCATATGTTGACATTACAACAATAACATTTGGTACTGATTTTTTTGTTGCTAATGTATATACCTGTAGCAATATTACTGAGTTATTAGTCATATGTACACAGACACAATTCAGTCTTGAATACAGATAGTTATTCTGATACTCAATTCAACACACGGACACAAATTCAGTCTTTCAGTGCTTCCCAATTCTATGCTTACCAATTCAGTGTCACTCACAAACTTCATAATTTGAAACTCAAACTCACAAATTCAATCAATCTTGCACAGACACAAATTCAATGCTTCCCAATTCAGTCTCATTCACAAACTTCCTAATTTGAAACTCAAACTCACAAATTTAAGATAACTATTTTGATAGGTAGTTTTACCTGCAACCTAGATACTCAATTTCACAAGCTGACATTCGAAATCCCAATTTCGAAACCCTAATTTTCGAAAATTTTGAAAGACCACATACCTCTTTTATATAGCCCAGCTCCAGTTGCCCCTCCTCTCTAGTGGATTCCGGCGCGGCCAAGCTCCAGTCGGTGTAGCCGGTGGGCGTGTGTCACCTTCCCCTTTCTTCCTCGCCTTCTGCTGCCCGTGTTCCTTCTTTCCTCTTCCATGTATCTTCTTTCCCTTCCTTTCTTTCTTCCTTTGCAGCTCCGACCTGGCGCAGCAGCAACGGCTCCGATCGGCGGCGTTCTCACCGGCGCTGTAGCTCCGACCTGGCGGCCGGCCTTCGTGCTCCCTCTGGCGCGAGCGACGTGTCTCTTTCTTCGCTTCCTTCTTCTGTGTCCGTTCTTTCTTTTTCTTTCTTTTTTATTTCAAAATTAACGATTTTCACCGAGATCTGTTAAGTTTAACAGGGAAGGCCCGAGACAAAAAGTTTTAAAACCTCAGGGGCACCACGCAAAATATGCAAAAGAGTTGTATACCTCGCGAAAATTGCAATACCCCAGGGGTACCTTGCGAAATTTCCGTTTAAAAATTTGATAACAAAATTAATATTTTATTATAATTTTTAGGTTTTTGAAAAACGTGTAAAATTTAAAACATAAGGGCTACTGACAAGACTTCAAAACGACTATTGACAAGATAATTTCCTCAAAATTGCATAAGTGATTTTCATTCCTAAAAACAAATTACACTTTGACCCGAGAGGTATGCAATGTAAGATTTATCAATCATCATCCTCGTTTCAATCCAAGCCCTATCCTCCGTAGCCGCCGCCAACAATCTCCAAATCTCTACTTTATTGTTGACCATCAACCCCCTCTAGTCAGATCGATGCCTCCTCGCTACGCCGCCCGTATTCTTCGTAAGTGCCGCCTCTGTTGCACTAGGAGACATCGTCGCTCCTCCGCGCTACAGTGATGAGGACAGTTTTTTCAACGGCGGAGGCGGTGGTAGCGAGAATGGTTCCATCGGTGTGGGAGTGGCGGCGGCGACGGATGAAATTATGATGGATTCAAAGGGTTGCTTATAGAGGATGGAAGGGAAAGAGATAAGATTCACTTCTGATTTGTTTGATTGATAAACGAAATTAATTATTGAATTGATGATTTAGAAGATGAAGATTAGTTTGGTGTTGTTGCACTTTCGCATCTTGAAAAAAATAATTATTTTCATATAGGACTAACAAATACAAAGAACAAATTGATATTCAAAACGAAATCCAATTCTGCGACCACACAAATTGTTTAGGATGAACGTATTGAGGGATTTGGATGAATTTAAATTGGGGTGTATTTCCACTCTCAGACTAATTCAAAATTATTTTCGAAAAATGAAAAGGACTTGTATGTAATTTTATATAAATTATCTTGTTAATAGTCATTTTGGTATCTTGTCACTAGCCTAACTCAATTTAAAAGGACTTATATATTAAAAAGCAGAGGGAGTATCATTCTTTAACCATTTCTAACTTTCCTCTCCCAATTAACTATTTTACATATTTTATGATTCATATTCTTTCCTTTACACTCTTACTATAATTTTTATGCTCGTTCATTGATTTTTTTATTGTTATGTAATTAGCATACGAGATAATTTAGCTATCAAGGCCGTTGTGAATGAAATAATTTTTATAGGGAAAATATATTCTCTTAATAAGCAAGAATTTTTATTTTAATTTCTTCATCATAAATTTGAATGTAAGATCGATAAACTAGTTTTTCCACATAAAACTATGTGGACCAACGGCCCACAACTTGAGCCAGGCCCAAGAACATTGGATGAGCCAAATTGGACCACAAGTCCACAACCCTCCAACGATGTTAATCTTAGGGTTACAGAGAATGTAGACTAATACTCCGTACTGTATAATAGAATTAGGTTTTTTTTTTTTTTTGATAAGGTAATAATTCGAAGGTCAGACAAGTCTGACTCATCGAGAGGCCGACAAAGTTGGCAGACGGCGAACCGTCAAACATACAACCAAACAAACCAAAACATAAAACAATACGGTGCAATCTCAGGCAAATACACTCAACAAAAGACGAAACCTAGCACACCTAAACCAAACTGGATGAGGTCGAAGACGACGGACAAAGCCAAGCCCCACAATGAAGCAGAACCGTAGGCCGGCGGTACATCAGGACCCGATCATCCTGTGGGCAGTGAGGACAAAACTCCAGGGAAGCAGTCAACCCGAGTCAACCCGAGTAGTGGAGACGCCATAAAACACACTACCACGACCCCAACCTATCCCGACTCCGACAGTCAGAACCAAATCCATGGAGAAGCGCACCGAATCACGTAATCGCAGAGCTGTAAACCGCCTGAGAAAAGAGCACTCAAAAACCCAATTGGGATTTAATCGACCCTAATGGGATTTAAATACGCCCATACGAGTGGGGTTTGATACGAGCCCTCACAGGATTTCTCAAGCCCTTTCGGGATTTGATTCGAACCCTTAAAGGGTTGACTGGTTGTATACCAGTACTCCATATAAATATATATAATATATGTAAAAATATACTTATATGAGTACGGCAATTTTATGTGTTGTTTTTTTTTCCATTCATTGGCAATTTGGGCCCAAGGCAAAACCTTGGGCCCAAAGAAAAAAAACCCGGTCCAAATTTCGGGTCACCCGGGCCCAAGGCCACCCTTCAGGCCAAGGATGCGAAAACCCAAACGATTGGAAGGGCAAGTAGCTACACCGGAGGCCGCCGACCACCACAGGGATCGAAAGCGACACCAGGCTTTGCTAGGACGTCGACGAAGGCGGCGAGATTGAGGAGCAGGGAAGCTAGAGCAGCAACCCACGTCGAGAACACCACGCAGGCCGACAACCAGGGCCGAGCAGCGGCGGAGACAAGGGAGGATAGGGCAAAGGCGCAAAGCCAAGAAGGGGTGAATCAGAGAGATCCGGTGGTAGACCCGAGTTTGGAATCGAAGATTGATTAAAATCGGATAAGGCCGATCGATTTAATACCAAATCAAAAAGGGATTTGGGGATTTTGATTTCTCAACAACAACCTCACACCAGAGGGGAAAGAGGAGGTGGGAAGGAATGGAGATTGACAACGGCAGCCCACGGAGGACGCCAGAGGTACCACGCGCCTCGAACGGAGCACAATTGAGGCGGAAACCCATGAGGGAGGACGTGGGATGGGAAGGTGGGTGAGCGTGGCGGCTCCGAAGAGAACACCAGGGGTGGGAGAAGGGTGGTAGTGGTGGTGGTTAGGACCCGCATAGCGGGATTTGGGGCCCCGATCGGGGGATTTTCCGATGAAGGGTGGTGCAAGGAGCCAAGGAGAAACAAGCTCCCGGACTCGCCGTTTCCAGTCCCCTAAGGGGTTTTCTCTGCACAAAGTTTTCCATATATCCACATAGGTTATTGGTAAGACAACGGAACAACTATTGATAAAATAATTTTTTTTTTTAAAATTGAAGTTCTTCTTACATTTATCCAATTCAAAGATTGGCGAATGGTTTTTGCATATCAAAATCATTGAATTGGAGAATTTGGAGGAGATTGGACGAAGATTATAGTGTATTACAAACCCTTAAAACAATATTCAATGTTAAATGTTAAATATTTAATTTAAATATAAATATGACATTTTATATTGAAATAGTTTTTTTATTGAAATAGTTGAGAGAAACCAAAAATATAGAAAGAAATCAATAAGAATTATTTTTAAAACAATATTGAAAGAAAACTTTAAATATATAATTTAAATATAAATATGAATTTTTTTTATTGAAATAGTTGGGAGAAATAAAAAATATAGAAAGAAATCATGAATAAGTATATTTAAAATAATACCCCGTATTGAAAATAAACGTTAAATATATAATTTAAATATAATATCAATATCTAATATCTAATATCTAATATCTAATATCTAATATCTAATATAATACTAAAATAGATGTTAAAACTTGGCAAACTCTCCTTAATTATAGAACTGAAAATCCCATGTGGCGAATTTTTATGCCTCTTGGACCCACCTTAAATAATTAATTAACTTAATTATTAATTAGTCCAATATTGTAGTTTAAATAAAAATTTGTTATTCAAATATATGAGATTTTATATGGGTCCTCTACCCAGTTTTAAAAATGTCAATAATTGATATTCAACCGAGAATGGTTATCAATATTTATCTAAATCCATTGAAAATGTTTTTCTAATAGTTTATGGATATTTTTCAAAATTTGGTTACCAATGCTAATACAATATTTTGATCTTATATTTTAATGTAGTTTTTTAACTTTATTTACTTGAGTTTCACACTTAAATATATAATAATTTTACAATAGTATTTCAATCATTTCGTTCAATATATAATATTTATTTCATTTGATACTTCATGAAATAAATCAGGACCTAATGATTGTAGATGATAAAACTAATCATTTTAATCATGGAATCATTGATTGCTAATTTTATTTGACATAATGTGTTGATTTCTAATAAAATGTTGAAACCAAACTAAAGATGCGTACAACAAAACCAAGGCAAAAATATTCTACAAACAAAATTAATTTTAATCAGTTATAAAAACAAAAAAATTTCTTAAATCTTTAATTATTTGATCACATCATAATTCGAAGAAACTGTATCGTGGAGACAAAAATGGGCACCAAGGCATTAAGAATATATTACCTAGGCAAAATTACAGAAAACCACCCTTTAAATATGGGTGTTTTCACTTAACCACCCCTTAAATTCAAAATTACATAAAACCACCCTTTAAATGGTATTTGTTTACAACTCACCACCCTTTCAACTATTTTCATTACTTTATCATTAAATATATTATATTTTAATATTTTTAAACTCAAATTTGATTGTAAATATATTCAAAATTTGAATTTAAGGGGTTGATCATATTTTAGGGATTATTTTATTTATTTTAAAAAAATAAAATAAATATAGCCTAGAATTATTATATTAATTTATGGTTGAAAATGTTTATAGAATTTTAAAATATTATGGAAATTACTCTTAATTATTTATATTTTAAATAAGAGTAATTTACATAATGTTTTAAACATTTATAAACATTTTCAAACATAAATTAAGATAATAATTCTAGGCTTTATTGATTATTATTTTAAAAAATAAATGCAATGATCCCTAAAATATAATTGGGCTCTTAAACTCAAAATTTGAATATATTTACAATCAAATTTGAGTTTAAAAATATTAAAATATAATATATTTAATGATAAAGTAACGAAAATAGTTGAATGGGTGGTGAGATGTAAACAAATACTATTTAAAGGGTGGTTTTATGTAATTTTGAATTTAAGGGGTGGTTAAGTGAAAACAACCATATTTAAAGGGTGGTTTTCTGTAATTTTGCCTATTACCTAAGATACTTATCTTAATTAACATGTAATACATTTATTTTACAGGTTTCTTAAAAACGAAGATATATCCGACCAAAACTAAAAATGGGCACCAAGGCCTTAAGAATATACATACAAAACCAAAATTGTGCGCCGACACCTTGAATTCTTCGAGGAATGTGATTAATGAAGTTGTCATGATTTATATAACACACTTTTAATTATTGATCGAAGATGTAGATCAAGTTCGCGTGAAATTTTTCAGTTTAGTATATTTATCATTTGGATGTTTGGATTTGATTTATTCTTAGGATGATTGGTATTTCTTTAGTTGGATGGATGTCACATGGTCCAATCAAAATAATTAAAATTAAAATTGTTAAGTCGTTAGTTATTCTGTGTTATTACAACAATATATCCTCTCCGACATTTTTATATGCTTTCCATCTCAGAGTTCTTACAGTTTAATTCACCTAGCATTTGTCGAATGTGTAGTCAATCTAACAAAGTATTTGGTTTTACCCTTCAGCTTATTACGATAACAAATATTTGTTTAATGTTCAAAGCAACCCATCAAGTTACTAAAAAAATCAAAAGGAAAAATAATAATAATTTAAAACACTCTCTACATTAGTGCATGCAACTGTTTCTATCTAGAAATGCGAGACATTAACGTTTTGCAACATATATTATATGCTGATATAATATAACCATTGTTTTTTTTTTTCCAAATCAATATTATTTGTCTATACCATTTTCATTTTATTGTAATATGTCTAATATATAATGTAAATAAATTATGATAATATCTTTTAAACAATATAATATATTGTAAAATCTCGTGCGTCACGCACGGGTACTGTGCTAGTTTTTAACTAAAACAGTTGTGAGGAATAATAATATAGCAATTAGTCCGTCTATTGAGATTAAGGGCTTGTTTGGTGTGCAAAAGATCAATATAGCTTAAGATTAAAATCTAGATGAATTTTTTTGATGAAATTCTAGAGATCTATCAAAAATGACCAAATTGCAGAAAACCACCCCTTAAATAGACCCATTTGCAATAAACCACCCTTTAAATCCATATTTCAAGGAAACCACTCATTAAAAACTCTTTGTTAGCAAAGTCACACCCATCCCTAGTTTCCATCTAAAATCTGTTAAATACTTGCAATTACTGTTATACCCCTTATTTTTTATATTAAAATATTTTTTTAAATATTTTTTTAAAATAAAAAACATTAAACCTAAGATGTCCTTCTTTCTTCTCCGCCTTCTGGCCGCCACTTACCCCTGCCCCTAGAAACCGAAAAGAAATAGGGGATGAGAATTCAAACATGACACCCTTGGAATTTTTCAACAACGATGGGCAAGGAGGCAAGAAAGGAGAGAATTAGTGTGACCACAACCATCAGCACATGTGCCATCTCTAATGCTCACCATTGCTTACGACAAAATAAACATCACCCGCAGAGTTTAGATGAGACAATGAATCAAAGTGGAGCAACCGAAAATAATTTTCCCCCCTATAATCAAGTGTATTGGTTGATGTTGATTTGGGGCTTTTGATTAAAATTGGTTCATGGATTTTGTGTTTGAATTTACTGGTTGTGACCTAGGGTTTTCGAATCTGGCTTGATAAAGGAAATACCAACAATAGCTTGACAAGCAAAGAGCCAGAGACTCCTTGGTGGCCCTAGATCTGGTGGGCGACGAGTAGTGGTGGAGGCAATCATCGGGTGGGGTGCAGTAATTATCGTAGAGATGGAGAAAGAAAGTTGGAGAGGAGAAGGAAGACTGATATATTTTTTGTACGTATTTAATTAGTGTATTTCTATTTTTCAGTAATTAATTGCAAGAACCTAACGGAAAGTTGACGGAAATTGAGGTGGGTGGGACTTTGCTAACAGAAAGCTTTTAATGGATGGTTTTCTGGAATTATGCATTTAAAGGGTGGTTTCATGCAAATGGGTGAATTTAAAGGGTGGTTTTCTGCAATTTGGCCTTTATTTTAGCCTTTGTAGATAGATTAAAAGAGTAAATTCTTATTTAACATGACAGATTACATAGAGTTATGTAAAATTATATTTTCAAATATCGGAAAAAGTTTTACCATACCACTTTAAAAAGATCTAATAAGTTTGTACCAAATATGTCCTAAACCTAGGCCTGCCCACGGGTCAACCCGTGACCCGACGGGTTTGGCGGGTCGGTGATCCGCCGGGTCCGAGTCAGGCGGATCACGGGTCTTGGCGGGTTACGCGTTCGGGTTAGGATCGAGGGGTTTTGGACCCGCCGGGTCAATCCGGCAGGTCAACCCGCCAACCCGTGAAAAAACTAAAAGAAAAAGAACTAAAATTTATATTTATATGTATAATTTATAACAATAATAATGATTTTTATTATAAATTATAAATATAAATTATAAACAAAACTAGAATTCATATTTATAATTTATGATTTATAATAATAATTATTATTATTATAAATATTATAACTTATAATTATAAATATAATTTATAAACAAAACTTGAATTCATATTTATAAAATATAAATATAAATTCATATTAATATGCAACTCATATGCAAATGCAATATGTAATGCATTGTAAGATTGATCATTTGCTTATCTCCTTTTATAGAGTAGGATAATCCCATCCACCTATCCTCTCATTTCCGATGTGGGACAAAAAATCTCTCATTTCCAATGTGGGACAAAAAGATGGAACTTATTCACCAACACTCTCTTCCTCTCACATATTCATATTCACTTAGTTGTTTTTGTTAAATTATATTAATGGTTATCAATATTTTCATGTTATTTCAAATAGATCCATAACCTTATATTTATTTCATTGTTCAATTGTATCTTTTTTAACCTTATATTCACTTAGTTGTTTGTGTGATTTATTAAAACCATCATATTTCGTCCTATTAAAAAAGAGCTGAAAAAACAGCCATGACATTGTGTCTTATTTTTCACCATAAAAGTGCTAGAAAAGAGCTCAGCCACTGTTATGACAAAGGTCATAGCTGATTACCATGACATTGTATCTTATTTTTTTCACCATAAAAGAGCTAGAAAAGAGCTGAAAAAACAGCTGCTGTCATGAATGAAAAAACCATAACATTTAAGATTATTTTTTTACCATAAAAGAGCTAGAAAGGAGCCTGAAAACACCTACTGTCATGACAAAGTTCAAAGAAGCAAAGCCATGATGGTCACCAGAAACAAGCTACAAAAAGAGTTGTTCAAAGTCCTTTACTGCCATGACAGAGTTGAAAGGAAAAAGCCATGACATTGGTAGTTGTTTTCACCATAAATGAGCTAGCAAAGAGCTAGAGATTAATAACAATTGCAGGGAAAATTTTTGATTAAGATTGCTGCAGAATCAAGTGTATAATCAGATTTCCCACCTGCATAATCAGATTTAGATAGTACCATATAATACAAAATTCAAGGATTATCATCCTCATTTCCCACCCGCATAATTAGATTTAGATAGTACCATATAATACATGAGCCAAGGAAGACCACAATTTGATTGTATAGGATTAATCATCCACTGAATAAACCAATAAATCACTGCTGCAGAATCAAGTGTAATCAAGTGTTAAAACATGAAAAATCAATTGCAAGAATTCAAACACATAATCAAGTGTAATCATAAAAAACATAAAACGAATTAAAGTGTAAAAACCATAAGATGTACCTACAATCGACACCATAACATGTAGCCAAATTCAAAACCATTAGATGTACCTAAAGTCGATACTATTCATGCAAGAAATCAAGTGCAATCATGTAGAATGGTGATTTCCGTTCTGGCTGGTTTTTGCTAAAATCTCTCTTTGGCAGCTGAATATATATTCTGCTTGAAGAGGTTGCATCAAACTAGTATCCATAGACATTATTTTAGTCTCCTCACTTCGAGCTTGAAGTTCAATTTCCTTTTCTTTTAGAGCAACCTGCTTTTGCTCGATATCAATGAGCAACTGTAGTTTTTCAGCCTTCATACGATCAGCTTCTAGTCTTCTTGCCCTAAACTCTTCCAACTCTGAACATAATTTTGAAGATTCCTTGTCATCACCTTCTCTTTGCTCATTAGATTTTCCCTTTTTGTGTGCTTCTTTTGCTGCCTTTCTTCCAATAGGTCTCTTTAATGGTGTAGGTTCAGGAGCACTTCCATTCTCATCTTCCAAATTGATTGAAATTGAATCTTTAGCACGAGGAGCCTTGGATTTTCTACTTGATTCAAATTTTTTATGCTCAACCATCCATTTTTGTTGAAACCTCAAAAGATTCCAACAATGGTCTAATCCGAAGTGATGACCTTCTTTCTCTTCGTAGACAGTTTTGGCCTCTTGTAGCTGCAAAGAATAACGAAATGAGAATCATATGTGCATTCACAACTAAATATAATTAGTTGGATACTTTAATTTAAAGAGAATAAAGATAAAAAAAGTGTGCACCTTATCTGCTTCTGTGTATCCACTTTTGCGCAAGTTTTCAACCGCGGCATAATGTCCACGAAACCTACTCACACTAGCACTAATTTTTGACCAACGGCTTGTCAAGGATTTTTCACTTATTTCATCTCCTTTCTTATGCTCATGAAAGTATTGAGTAATTCTTTTCCAGAATTGGTTCTTCTTTTGATCGGAGCCTTTGATTGGATCTAAGCTTGTATTCAACCATGATGCAACAAGAATTTTGTCTTCCTCGTGGGAAAAGTTTACCGTTCTTTGAGATTTTTTTTTCTGACTTCTTGATGCTAGATGCAGATGACTCTCCAAATCAGTTTGAGCTTCAGTAATATTTGTCACTTCCAAGTTAAAACCACTAGAATGGTATTGACTCGATGAGAAATCATATGTTAATTGTGGTTCATTGAGATCATCAACGGATGATCCATTGTTGAGAAGGTCTATGAAATTCATCTGCAAGATATATGAAACAAACCAAACGATATATATCCCGAAAAATATTGAGATTTAAATGATTGAGATGTAATGAAAGTTTCATATAATCCAAGTAGCCCTGTTTTATTTTATCCATTTCTGATTGATAGTTCAATACACAACTGCTGTAAATTTAACAGGAATACAGCACACCTAAAAATTAGATTTTCATTCTCTAAAATTGAGATTTATATGATCATATAAATCCAACAGCAATACTGCAGAGCTGCTGTAAATTCATCAGCAACAGCACATCTAACAATCAGTTCCATATTCTCAATAAAATCAGATTGTCGTTCTCTAAAAAATCAGATTTTCATTCTCTAAAATTGAGATTTATATGATTGTTTAAAAAATCAGATTGTCATTCTCTAACAAATCAGAACAATATAACCATTAACCACCATTTTCCATTCTTTTTGTGTTGATTGAGATTCGTTGCTTGGTTGATGGTGTACTCTTTCAAGGCTGAAATATTTCCATCAGTTCCGATTTTTTGTTCAAAAGAGCATCCTAATCTGTTCTGAATTGCTTGGTTATTGAATTCTCAAAAACGTTTTTGAATTGCTTAACAATGACGGCTCAATTAACTTTGAAATTTCACCAGAGCGTGAAAAAGGTTATTTGATTAATTGATCCAACAGAGGTGGTAGAAGAAGAGAAAAATAGTTCAAGAAGGCTCACCTGCAGAAGCAGAGTCTTCTTTGTTGACAACTTGTCGAGCAGAGCAATCCAAATTTAAAGTCGGTTTTTGAGAGTTGAAAGTGGAAGAACGTGGGAAAAAGGATTGCTCTAAAAAATTTAGCGTTGCTCCACATTTGGGGAAGCTACCCTAGTTTTCTCATTCCCACCCTATTTTGGAGAATGGGCTGGGGAAGTTGTTGGACCTGAAAATGGCCCAAAATTTCCCAAATTCAGAATTTTCTCCAAAATAGGGAGGCTCTTGGAGTTGCTCTTAGATCCAGATTGAGACACCTTTTTGAGGAACGAGGAAATTGATCACATTTTTTTATTTTTTATAATGATTGCACAATGTATTTTTTGGGATATTAGATCCAGATTAAGACACCTTTTTGAGGAACGAGGAAATTGATCACATTTTTTTATTTTTTATTTTAAAAAGAGAAAAATTCATCTAAAAGATTGCATTAGACCATATTTATCAAGAAATACTAACACATTTGTAGATTAATCATCAACATTATTAATAAATTTCAAATATTATATAATATTTTATTCCAACATGATAAAATAACTTCCTACATTTTTAATTCTTACTACTAAAATAATTAAAAACATTTTTTGGTATTATTATACATAATTGTATTAAATTTTTTTTTTCCAAAATATAGTAAACATATTCAAAATTAATGCATATGTGTAGAGAAAAATGAATCTAGTATTGTGGTCATTTTTATTTTTATGTTTAATATATTTTTAATGTTGAAAATGTAAGTTATTTTTTTTAAACAAATTCAGTATTTCCAGCATTAAATCCTAACTGCCAGTCTCCCTTCACGTGGTGGGAATCTCTTAGCAGTTGTAGAGGATGACACGTGGCAAGCTCTTCCACCTTCGTTGCTTTGATCTGTCTCACCAAACGCTGTGTTTTGTTCCTTTTATATGCAAAACGACATAGTTTTATCTGTAACAATTATATAAAAAAAAACTATTACAATGAAAAACAGTTGAATTGCATTTATTATCGATGCTTCGGTCGATGCTAGCTCTAGCATCCGAACAAGCGACGCTTGACTTCTTTTTCATAAAATATTTTGTTTTCTCTCCTGACATTTTAAATAGTAACCAATAAACATGCCATGCATATTTATAGGTATTTGTAATTGTGGGGGAGTGGGGTGTTTTCCTCTCTTTCCTTGTTGTGGTGTTGGTTACATGGGATTATTCCAAGTGGCAGTGTATAAAATCATTTGGTTTGTAATAAGGTAGGTGCATTGGAGGATTGTCAAACATAGTTGTTTGCCTAAATGACCTACAAATTATTGAAATTACCCTACACAAGTGGGGATTTCTTTGGTACTTTGTAATCACCCTAAAAGTGGGGATCATATTACCATTTACCAAAAAGCCAACCGTTACATTTCAAAGAAAGATCCAATACTTTCTTTCACTACTTGTTTAGCTTTTACCAGTAGGGTAACTGTATAAATCCATCTTCATGCATGTAGCCTATTCATCAAAAAAGAAGGGTGGATCAGTGGGAGGAACCCACTTGTGTAGCTCTAAAACAAAGTTTATTAAATTCCTTTTCATTCAATAGTTAATTCTCCTTTTTGCCATTTATAAAATCTCAACTTTATACACTCATTATAAAAGCTTGAAAATTGTATTCAAATTAGTGGTTCAAAGAAAGCTATCATTTTAAAAGCTTAAAAATTGAATTCAAATTAGTGGTTAAAAGAAAGATCTACCTATGTTCGAAAATAAATATTCTTTTATTTTTTATCAAGTTTTTTTAAGGAGTTAAAAGTTATATAAAATATTACTTTAACACATTTTTTTAGGCTGGCACGGTACGGTACCGTGGAAAATTTTCGATTACCACGTACCGTACCGATACCATTCGGTATGCAACTTTCCCTACCACGTACCAACCGAAAGTTTCGGTAACCGAAGTGGTTGGTACCGAAAGGGTCGGTTACCGAACGTCGGTACCGTGGTACCAACAGAATAAAATTCAGATATCATTTACGTGATTTAATATTATGGTATCCGGTGGTACCGTCGGTACCGATGGTACCACCAACACTGAAACTATATATATATATATTCGGTACCATGGTACCAACGGGATTCCGTCGGTACCGATGGTACCGCCATAACTGAAACTATATATATATTTTTTATTTTTTAAAAAATATATATATTCGGTACCACGGTACCACCGGATTTTAATTTTCATTACCGTGTACCGTACCGACAATGATCAGTACCGATGTTTCGGTTACCGACTACGTGGTACCAAACTTCTGTTGGTACGGTTGGTACGGTAATGTATTTACCACCGCCCAACCCTACATTTTTTATACTTATTTTTTTTATAAGGAAAACATTCGAGAGTTAGGTAAGCCTGACACCTCAAGAGGTCGACTAAGTCAGCAGATGACGAAATCTCTAACATACAACGATAATTAAAAAAAAATGCAAACCAGACGAAGGCAAACTAACAAACCCTGACAGACGAGCGATCCTAATCCCAAAACGCCAGGGACAACATACACTAAGAACCGAATTAGCGCCTTCAATAAGTGACACCGCTGGCCAGCAGTACATCAGAAGTCTATGTGGGCAGTGAAGATCGACGATCCTCCAAGAAAATTTTTAAATCACGGAGTCGCTTCGATACACACTGCTTTGACCCTAGTCAGACTCAACTTTGGACACCAGCGACCCACCTAAAATAAAATCACCACGACCAACCTGAATTAGCGAAAAGCCACCCTAGAACAACGCACCGAGAAACTCTTACATGATTTTAAGGGTGCTTTTGAGATTTTGATTAAACCCTTGTGGTTGGATAAAACCTTTTCGAGTAAGTTTACCCAAATTAATTTTGTGTGTGTGTGCATGTGTGTGTGAGTCTCCAAGCTTGCCTTGTAACTTGCAAGCATAACCAAGGGACGTGGTAATCCGGATATCTTTGATGCCCAAGGAAACAAGGAGATTGATTTCGTCCGTCGGTGCCGGAGAGGGTGGGGCAATGGATTGGAGGACGGGCGAGACCATCAATCAACCACTGAAGCCCCAACCCAAGGCCGGAGGCGGAGGCGGTCAGAGCCGACTTGAGACAGCCGAAGTCAGGATCAGGCGACCGAAGCTGGAATTAGAGTTCCCCTTATTTAGAAAATCCAGATAGAGGATAAAGCTCAACTCCAGCTTTTACAATTTCGTAATGTACTTATTAGTAATAACTCATAAGTATAATTTCTCAAAAAAAAAACTAATGAGTATAAAACCGTGTTAAAAAAAATTACTCCCTCCGATCGGAAATATTTGATCTTTTAGGGGGTAAAATTTGATCAATAATATTTGATGTTTTATAAGTAATAATTACACTTTTCTTTTTACTTTTACACTAATATCAATATAAGTTGTACTTTTTTTGGCTTAACCAATTACATTTGTGCTTAATAAATGTGATGAAAGAGTAAAAATTATTTGATGGGGTATTTAAAGGCGGATGTGACATTTCTTAATTTCCGTGCATATCTCCAAAACATCAAATATTTCC
Organism: Persicaria maculosa; assembly: GCA_963922045.1. NCBI lineage: Eukaryota > Viridiplantae > Streptophyta > Magnoliopsida > Caryophyllales > Polygonaceae > Persicaria > Persicaria maculosa. The sequence goes on along the minus strand of OY998255.1, from coordinate 8,872,111 downwards.
AACCGGAGAGAGTATTATTTTATATAATTTTTTATATCTTTAAAGAAATGCTAAAAATTAAAAAGGAATTTTATTTTCAAATGGGGTAGTAAATAGCCAATTGGGTCTTGATGAGGGTGTCAGCATCCCGTCGTGCTCGATTATCAAAGCTGAGCTACAACCCGAGAAAGCGAATCTATAAAGCATTAGAACTTAATATTCATAACACATCTAAATAGAAGGTGAACCTTTGCATATATATTCAATGCATTTAATGATATTTGGAAATACTCTTGGGAAGTCGAAATGATCATTTCAATTCCCTGATAGATCTCTTTCGGTTTCAAACAGTACACATTCATCATATGTTTAGGGTAGCGGACAGATTGACCCTTCTGAGTCATTCATGCAACCACTATTACCAACCCTAACACAGATTTAGAACTACAAGTTCTCTTGCAAAAGGATGCTATAGGATAAACTACGAATTGTTTATAGTCATTCGTAATCTCTTTTCATTTTAAAAAAAAAAGGTACAAGTATAACTAGTAAATTAAACCGCCAATTAATTAGACAGAAAAAAGTATGCAGATTACAAGTTAAAGAACATGCAGCAGCAAAGCTTCCCTTAAAAGTAAGTAAAGTGCAGATTTGGTTGATCTCCTCTTCTCAAATTATAGTACTTACTGTGAAACCCGGCTGCATGCCATGGATAATGGACCCACTTATGTTTTTTTTAAATAATCACTTACAAGTGCATGTTTTAATTAAGTATCAACATGGATAATATTTTAATATCAAACGAGGTGTAATAATTTCAAGATAAAACAAACAGTTTTCCAATTTGAAATTTAAATCAAGTTTTAATTCCAAGGCATGGTTTAATTGTTGCTTATCTGTCTCAATCTTGTTCTTCCCTCATTTTGGCTATCATTACTTGAATGGTTGTCCACCTAAGAGGCTAAGAGAGACACAAAATCTGACCTTTTTTTTTTCCCTTCTGTGTGGGTCAAATTGAAAAAAATACCAAAGAGAGTGTAAAAGAGAAGCCTGCATTAGGAGCAGTGCAGATGGAGTGTAGTAGGAAGGTAAAAAAGATACAACAAAAGGTGATTCCCAATCCAGTTCAAAAGGAGACCAAAGCTCTCTCATGTACTCTTCCAATGGAAAGATGAAGCAATATTGCCCTAAACTATAATATATGTCCACAAAAATGTATTTGTTGGTTATCCGACATATAATCGAATCCAAATAGATATATCCAGAAGCAGGGGCGGAGTCAAAAAAAATCCGAGGGGGGGCTCAACTAAATTTTCGGGATTTTTTTTTTGAAGATATATATAAGATACAATTTTTGTTATAAGAAATATAGTATAAAACACACTAAATGTATGATTTAAATAGCTATTTTGAGTTTAAAATGCTAATAGGAGAAAGAAAATCCCTAAAATGAAGCTATAAGGATTCGAACTCAAGACCTTATCATTCTATTGCTCAACCCATACCAACTAAGCCAAGCAAACTTATTAATTCAATACTCTTTTTAACTATTTTTAACCCTTAAATTATCAAAAATTACAAAAAAAATACAATTTTTTTTTTTTTTTTTTTTTTTGCGTTTTCCCCCGACCCGGGGGGGGGGGCTCGAACCACCTCATGCCCCCCCTCCCTCCGCCCCTGTCCAGAAGTGACAATTGGATTGTTCAGGTCAGATTTGGATATACCCATTTGGTATTCGATCATATATCGGATATATTGTATGTTCGGTCGGATTCAGATCGGATCATGTAAGTTTTCGGGTTGGATAAGTTTGAGTGAAATGGATTCTGGATTGGGTCAAGTCGGATCACATTTAGTTTTATTATAAAATAACGATTATTTTTTGTTATCTTAATTATTGACTACGGAGTATTAAACATTATTTATTTAGTTATAATAGGTCTCATATATGTAATTCATGTTATTAATAGTTCCGAGTCAAGGCAAACTGGGTTTGTCCTGATCGAGTTGATCCAACGAGTCAAAAAACTCAAAACTTTTTAATAACATTAAAATATTATCAAAATTAAATTATAATATAAATATATCAAATTAACTAAATAATTATATTATAATTAAATTTATAAAAAATATTAAATTAATATTAGTATATAAATATATAAATATTTTAAGTATAAAAAATATCATATCTAAAATATCGGAATTAAATCTAAAAAATTATTGGGTGTTTTGGTTCAAATTTTTCGGATCGGATCATGTTTTTATACAAGTATAGATAGATATAATTGGATGTAGATATAACCCTATGTTTCGCTCCCAAAAAAATACTCCGTACTCTATAGTCACCCTATTCGATACTGTAAGTATTCAAAATAGGGGTTATGAAAATGCTACGCTACCTTTATTAATACAGTAAATGTAAGTATTCAAAAAAGGTCAGGGCCCACCCACCCTTTGGTCTGACCCGAAATTAAGCCCATTTTACGGAGAGACTCAGACTGCAGAAGAAGAAACCAAACCCCAAACTCCCATGGCGTCGTTCTCCATCTGCTGACCTCAAATTGAAAGCTTCCTTCACTTCATTCCATTCCATTCCATTGTTAAACTATGGGTTTCTTCTTCCTACTTTTACTCCTCCTACTCTGTTCCCCCGCCACCGGCGCCGGCGCCGGACCCCCACCCGCCCAGTCCGAGATCGACGCCCTCACCGCCTTCAAGCTCAACCTCCACGACCCACTCGCCGCCCTCTCCTCCTGGGACCCGCACTCTCCCGCCGCTCCCTGCGATTGGCGCGGTGTTTCCTGCTCCTCCGGCCGCGTCTCCGAGCTCCGCCTCCCAAGCTTCCATCTCTCCGGCCCGCTCTCCCCCTCCCTCTCCGGCCTCCCCTTCCTCCGCCGTCTCTCCCTCCGCTCCAACTCCTTCAACGGCTCCCTCCCTTCCTCCCTCTCCTCCCTCTCCCTCCTCCGCGTAATCTTCCTCCAGTCCAACTCCTTCTCCGGTCCCCTCCCTCCCCTCTCCAATCTTTCTTCCCTCGACATCCTCAATCTCTCCGGCAACTCCCTCTCCGGCCCCGTCCCCTCCGATTACCTCCCACCAAATGTCAAATTCCTCGATCTCAGCTCCAACTCTTTCTCCGGCCAAGTCTCTAGAAACTTCTCCAGCCTCTCCCGCCTCCAGCTCCTCAATCTCTCCTACAACCAACTCGACGGCGGGATCCCTCCCTCCTTCGGGCTGCTCCAGGGCTTGCAGTACCTCTGGTTGGATTACAACCGTCTCTACGGCACTCTCCCCGCCGCCCTCTCCAACTGCTCCTCCCTCATTCACCTCAGCGCCGAGGGAAACCAAATCGCCGGCGTCTTGCCGGTGGCCCTCCCAGCTATGCCCAATCTCCAGGTCATCTCTCTCTCCCGCAATAACCTCTCCGGCTCCCTGCCTTCCTCATTGTTTTGCAATGTGACCGGCTCACCGCCTTCCCTCAAGATTGTGCGGTTAGGGTTTAATGCCTTCACAGGGATCGATTCGCCGTCGGCTAAGGACGCAAGCGGCGGGTGCTTGAGCGCTCTGCAAGTGTTGGATCTTCAGCAGAATCGGATTAGCGGATCGGTCCTCGCTTGGCTGGGTAATGTGGCTTCCACCTCCCTTACTTTGTTGGACGTCTCTGGAAATTCGATTTCTGGTTCCATTCCTCATGAGATTGGGAATCTGGTGAAATTGACTGAGTTGAGATTAGCTGATAATGCAATTAGTGGTGCCCTGCCGGTTGAATTGAGAAATTGCAAAGCATTGCAAGTTCTTGATGTGGGAGGGAACCAGATTTCAGGTCAAATCCCTGCGTTTCTGGGTGATATCAAAGGGTTGAAGACTCTTTCACTTAGTGAGAATACGTTTTCAGGTCCATTCCCTTCAAATTTGGGTAATCTGTCGCAATTAGAAGCACTTGATTTGGGAAACAATGCCCTAACAGGATACCTACCTGCTGAGCTGATGGATTTAACCAATCTGACTTCATTGAGCCTTGGTGGGAACAGGTTTTCGGGTCCGATTCCAGATAGCATTGGCAACATGAAGCAGCTGGTGAGTCTGAATTTGAGTGGGAATGGCTTCAATGGGAAGATCCCTGGGAGCTTGGGAAGCCTTTACAAGCTCACCACCCTTGATTTGGGGAAGCAAAACTTGTCCGGTGAGCTGCCAGCCGAGCTCTCGGGTTTGCCCAATCTGCAGGTGATTGCATTGCAAGAGAATTACTTATCTGGGGATGTTCCTGTGGGATTTAGCAGCTTGCTGAGTTTGAGTTACTTGAATCTTAGCTCCAATAACTTCACCGGCCACATACCACCGACTTTTGGCTTCCTCCGAAACCTTGCTGTGCTATCTTTGTCCTACAACCACATTGGTGGCTCCATCCCTCCGGACCTTGGCAACTGCTCTAGCCTCAGAGTCCTTGAGCTCCGTCACGATTCTCTTGCCGGGAACATCCCTCCTGACCTCTCTAGGCTCTCTAGCTTGAGCAGGCTTGATTTGGGTAGGAACAATTTATCAGGTGAAATCCCACAGGAGCTTGGCTTATGTACAGCTCTCAGTGACCTGCTGCTAGACAATAACCGCGTTTCTGGGATGATACCGAGCTCGTTGTCCAACCTCTCCAGCCTAACAACCCTTGACCTCTCCACGAACAACCTGACCGGTGAGATCCCAGCTGATCTCGCAGCCCTGTCGCATTTAACCTATTTCAACGTCTCACGAAATCATCTCCAAGGAGAGATCCCGTCAATGCTGGGTTCGAGATTCAGCAGCCCGTCAGCCTATGGTGATAACGAAGACCTTTGTGGGAGTCCACTCAACAAACACTGCGAGGATTTCAACAAGACGGAGAGGAGAAGGCGATTGCTGTGGCTGTTAGTCTTCACCATCGGTGGGAGTTGCTTGCTGTGTCTGTGCTGCTGTTTCTACATAATCAGCTTGCTTAGATGGAGGAAGAGGCTACAGCAAGGCTCCGTGGGCGAGAAGAAGCGGAGCAGCACGTCTAGGGCCAGCTCCGGTGGAGGAAGTGCTGGCCGGGGCAGCAGCGAAAGCAACGGTGGGCCAAAGCTTGTGATGTTCAACAACAAGATCACTCTAGCAGAAACGGTAGAGGCCACCCGGAATTTCGATGAGGAAAACGTCCTTAGCAGGACTAGATATGGCCTGGTGTTCAAGGCCTGTTACAGTGACGGGATGGTCCTAGCAATTCGACGCCTCTCAGACGGATTGCTCGATGAAACCACCTTCAAGAAGGAAGCTGAGGCTCTCGGAAGGATCAAGAACCGAAACATCATAGTCCTACGCGGGTACTACGGAGGCCCACCTGACCTGCGGCTCCTCGTCTATGACTACATGCCGAATGGGAACCTCGCGACGCTCTTGCAGGAAGCCTCCCACCAGGACGGGCATGTCCTAAACTGGCCGATGAGGCACCTCATTGCACTCGGCATTGCCCGGGGGCTGTCGTTCCTACACTTGTCGCATATCGTTCATGGCGACATCAAGCCCCAAAGTGTGCTGTTCGATGCTGATTTCGAGGCACATTTGTCGGATTTCGGCCTTGATAGGCTGGTGGTGGCTACCGCAGCTGGCGAACCCTCGTCGTCTACCACGGTTGGGACTCTAGGGTATGTTTCCCCTGAAGCCGCAGTGACTGGAGTCGTGTCGAAAGAGTCAGATGTCTACAGCTTCGGAATCATTCTACTGGAGCTCCTGACAGGGAAAAGGCCCTTGACGTTTACACAGGATGAAGACATTGTGAAATGGGTCAAAAGGCAGCTCCAGAAAGGGCAGATCACGGAGCTCCTGGAGCCCGGATTGCTTGAATTGGATCCGGAATCGTCCGAGTGGGAGGAGTTCTTGCTGGGGATCAAGGTCGGATTGTTATGCACCGCGCCGGATCCGATGGACAGACCCACAATGGCGGACATTGTGTTCATGCTGGAAGGATGCCGGGTCGGGCCAGACGTCCAGTCATCGGCTGACCCGACGTCTCACCACTCTCCGGCTTGAGGCCGGAGACAGTTTGGGTAGCTGAATTGTTAGGTTAGGTGGTGTTGGTAGAGAGGACTTGATTGGTATTATTGTTTAATGTAAGGGTAATTTGGACTTTGAAGTCATATTCTTGTGAACTTTTGTCCCTTTGTGCGTTTTATTTGATTGGTTTGGTTTGGTTTGGTTTGGTTGGATCAGTAAATTTGGGGATAGTGAGTGATGGAGTACAGTTTCTGCGACGGACAAGGTGTCACTCTGACTTACCCACGAGCCTACAACGGCTATATTTCCTTCGTCTCACGTGACCAAATCAGAGAAGTACAGTACCATCTTCCGGGATGGCACCACCAAGTAGTACTTGAAAAATCCAGCTGTCCATTTCGTTGACTCAAGTGTTAACTGTACTTCACTTGTCTTCCTGAGCAAATTTTCTGCCTCAAAACCCCGTTTCACAAAAATATTTAAATCTCTAAATTAACATTAAAAATTTTTTATAAAATATATTTAGCTTTTACATACTTATTATAACAAATTTGAAAAAATATTAAAAAATTGAATTATATATATATTTTTAAAATATATAGTAACTATTTTTTTTTAATTTGGACAAAAAACATATTTAGCTTCTACATACTTATTATAACATATTTGGAAAAAAAAATCTTAAAAAATTGAATTATATATATATTTAAAATATATAGTAACTAAATATTTTTTTTAAATCATAAAAATATTTCAACCTTCATTTTTTAACTTTTTTTTTCAAATATATTATACTTATTAATAAGTAGGTAGAAGTTAAATATATTTTTTTTAAAATTTTTTTAATGTTAATTTACAGGTGAAATATTTTTATGGGACGGGGTTTTCCGACCACCTATTTCCATCCTAAATCCATCTTCCCCTGGAGTGAATCTACTCCTCCCTCTGTATCCGAGTACTTCTGGGTTCTCTCTTGCTCGATCGTCTCTGCGATCTTGTTTGGGGCTTGTGTTGATCGGTGGATTCCGCTTCTCTCCGTCCTGCCCGTTTCCTGGTCGGAGCTTGGACGGAGTTCTGCTGGTGTAGTACGTCTGCTTGGCTAATTACGATTGCCTTTGGTCCTAAGGATTTTTCTTGGGCCCGAGGTGGTCCACTGGTACCCTTTCTTGGCCCGAAATTGTATGCTTTGGGCCCAAGTTTGGGTTCCTTCGGGTAGACATTTTTTGGGAAAACAATTTTAAAAATCGGTATCGGTAGACATTTTGTCGAGTTGAAAAAACGATGTCGATAAGTTATTTTCAGGTAAAATGCATACCGACTCCGAAAATCAGGTTGTTTTGATTGTGAGTATAATAGCTAATAAAAAATACTACCTCTGTTCCAAAATACATTGCCTTTACTATTCACGCACGCTTTTTTAGGAGTTAAAAACTAAAAATATTAACTTTTTTATTAATTTTTTTAATAATTACAAACTTATTATCAATAAGCTTGTAATTATTAAAAAAAATTAATAAAAAAGTTAATATTTTATATAGTTTTTACCTTCTTAAAAAAGCGTGCGTGAATAGTAAAGGCAATGTATTTTTGAACGGAGGTAGTATTTTTTAGTAGCTATTATACTCACAATCAAAACAACCTGATTTTCGGAGTCGGTATGCATTTTACCTGAAAATAACTTATCGACATCGTTTTTTCAACTCGACAAAATATCTACCGATACTGATTTTTAAAATTGTTTTCCCAAAAAATCCATAATCAAATTTGAATTCAACCTTTCATTAACAAATTACACTATGAAGCTATTTTGTCATGCCATGAATGTCTACACAAAATTAAGATTGCAAAACATAAACTATAACGATCCGATCATTCCCCGTCGCAGCGAGCAAAGCGATTCGATGAATTCTGCTACCATGCCCGAAAAATTCGTCGCTTCCGAATGCATACCATACCGATGGAGTTCGTAGGGCAACGCTCCACCAAGAAGACGGTTCCCAATCAAGAATGCAAGATGAGCATCAACTACCAAACTATTAGCCTCCATCAGTTGCCCTCTCGCCATAAAATCGGCATAAGAGTCGGGGGAAGCCCGTGCAAAAACAGCCGAATCCAAGTAGCACTCGAGTAAGCTCGGTTCAACTCTGATGTTGCACACACTCCAAGCAAGATCAATCAATCCGTACACACGGAGGCGCTTGTCGCCCGTGACATCCGCAGCCAGCGAGGCCAAGTCGATGACGTCCCAGAACCTTAGACCGTAGGAGGCCTGAAGGGCGTCGAGGGAACGGTGGATTCCGAGCCCTACGAAGGTGATTTCGGGCAGCTGAAGGAAAGTGTCGAGCGCTGCATAAGAGCGAGGCGGCGTTATACACGACGATCTTAGATTGATCCAAAGGCAAAACGTCGCTGTAGCGAGCTTTAGGCCGTCGCTGCAGACGCTATGATCCGATACTCGGAAGTAGCCCAAGCCGACCACGCGCTTCGCGCCTGCTTCAGCATTGCGCGTGAGGCTCCGGCGGAGGTTTTTGAGGCCCGATTCAAGCTCCGAAGGGGTGGAGACCACAACGGTTTCCATAATAGTCACGGCGGTGTTGTCGACAATATTAGACATTACTCCGCAACAAGATGTTATGTGCCGGAAAGAAGATGATCGATATGTAACGTAGCTTATAGGGCGACGAATTGGGAACCCTGTCAATTTATAAGATTCGAAAGATATTGATCTAGATTTTGTAGAAATCAATTATATTTGTTTTAGCATACATGATAGATTCATTCATAGATATATAATGAGGATATTATCCTAAAACGAACATTACTCGAAAAGGGGATGAAATTCTAGATAATTTAGTTAACTTTATCTATATTCTTTCTATCTATATCAGTATTTTATATAGATAATTTAGATATCCTTATCGATATTCTTTATATTTATACCTAGATATACTTATATTAAAAAATCGATTGGGATCCTAGATAATTTAGATATATATGAAATCGATGTAAAAGTATAAAGAAATAACTAGTTCAGTTTCCGCGTCATTGCGCGGTTTATTTTTTAAATCATAATAATATGACAAATTAATATTGTAAAATTTTAATAAAAGTTAGTGTGAAAATAAAAATGTATAGTTTTATTGGTTGAAAAAATTACAATAAATGTAAACCATTTCGGGTTGGTTCAAATGACATGCGAGAAGTACCCAAAGGTCCTCGTTTCGAATCCCGCCCCGGGTGGCCACTGGAGGGTTTACCTAGTTGTTAACTTCAGGGTCCATGGGATTAGTCAGGTGCTACTTGCTAGTAGCCCCGGATACCCATGTAAATTAAAAAAACTACAATTAAATGTAATGATAACACCTCATTAAAAATGATTATCGCTTAAAGAAGTGTACGTATATATATAGATATTTTAAAATAATCTTATTAGAAAGAAAAAAAATACTATCACTATAATATTATATAAAAGATTTAACTAAAGATAATTTTATGAAAATCTCTTAGATGAAAGAGAGAATTTATAAGATATGTTCTCGTGCTTTTAATTTAATATAGTATATAAAAAATTACATATAGGTATCGTTATTTATGAATTCAAACCCCTTGGTTAGAAAATATAAAATATATGTTAAATGAAAACTTTAATCTACCATCATTAAACCAAAATCATACTTTAGATAATTTAATAAGATCATTAAATTTTGATGTATATAAACCAAAATTTTGAATTTTGAATTTTTTTTATGTGTATATAGATAAATTAATAAAATTTAATGGGTATATGTATATATATATCCAATTATGGATAGATTGAGATATATGGTAAATAATAAATAGGTTAATTGATTTATCCTAGCTAATTAATTAGATTATTATGGAAATACACTTACCTAAAATAACTTGGCATAAAATGACGACACGTGGCGAAATCGCTTCTCATTTAATAATATATATAGATATAGATAGATATATAGATATATAGATTTAGTCCAAAGCTCGAAGACCTTTGGGCCAATTAGAAAATGTCCCAAGTTTTCCCTTTGCTAGTAAATGTCCAAAAAATATTTCATAATTCCTAGACTACCCTTACCCTCATCTCACCTCTTCCGTGACTATTGCTCTCTCACTTTCGCCCTCTCCATGTATGTAATTGATTGTTCATCACCGAAGAGAGATCCGACAAGGAGATGGCCGAAGTGATGCTCCGGAGGCCAAGTGCTAACCGCCGAAGAAAGATCCGGCAAAACCTACTCAGTTAGCTTCGTCCACACCCGCACCCCCTCCCTCCTCATTCGCCGATCCTCTTAGCTTCTCCCGCCGTCCACGACCGCTGATTGCAGTGGCGAAAGCTCAAATTTCATTCTTCTGCTTTGAGAAATTGCACCTAGTGTTAGGTTGTTTTTAGATTTCCGTTGCAATTGTGTTTCTGCGTATTGTATAGAAGAGATCGATATTTGTTTGTCTGTTTGCAGTTCCGAATTAGCGTCGGCCGTCGTTCATCAAGGTCTGAACCGGCTGAATCCTGATCTTCTCAGACAGGCTCAATTACGTTGCTGAAGTCGACAGTTGCGTCGAATCCTCCGTCCCCGAAGCTAACGGCGTGGAGATGCTGCGGAGTGAATCGATCGGATGCTGTTGGGTTTCATTGCAATCCCCTTGTTGTTGAGTTTTGATTGTAATCAACAATCATATGCTGCATTTGGTTTGATCGTGATGCCGAAGTCGATGCAACGATGCGTTTAGATGTTTGTCATAATTTACCATGAAGTTTAGAATTGAATTTTTATTATTGTTTTCCATGAATTTCTGCATTTATTTAGTTCTTGAATTTTGGTATTTATTTACTTCATAAATTTTGGTAATAATGAATTAAATTTTCTTGAAATTCTGTATTTATTTAGTTCTCGAATCGGGCCAAACCTGGGTTTGAGTCAACCCGAGTATATCCGAGACCCCTTTTACCCAAAACTCGACGTGATCCGACCCGAACCCGACCCGATTGACAGGTCTAGTGGTGACAGCATTTATGTCACTATTTTAATTTTGATTACAGTGTCTATGACTTTGTTTTTATAGTGGTGACACCATTGACGACCCTGTTTTTATTTTGGTTACAGTGTCTATGACCCTGTTTTTATTTTGGTTACAGCGTCTATGACCCTCTTACCCGTTCACATATTAGAGGAGAAATGTCACCATATGTATTTTGGCTTCTCATTAGCCCCTATATGGTTTGTGTCTCCCTTGTCGTAGGGTTTTCCTTTGCTTACAATGTCTTTGACCATTTTTTCATAGTGGTGACAATGTCTATAACCCTATTTTTATTTTGGTTACATTGTCTATAGGGTTTTCCTTTGATTACAGTGTCTATGACCTTTTTTCTCATGATGGTGACAGTGTCTATGACCGGTTTTTATAGTGGTGACAGTGTCTATGACTCTCTTACCCATTCATACATTGAAAGAGAATTGTCCACCTAATGTCTTTTGGCTTCTCATTATCCCCTTAACCCTAAATCCTAAACCCTAAACCCTAAATCATATTGTACATCACATGTTCTTTTGGCTTTTCATTAACCCCTTTAGGGTTTGTACTTCCATTTTCCTAGGGTTTTCCTTTGATTACAACGTCTATGAACCTTTTTTTATAGTGATGACAATGTTTATAAAGCTGTTTTTATTTTGTGTTTCTCTAATCATAGGGTTTTCCTTTTGGTTATAAATGTCTATGACCTTATTTTAATAGTGGTTACAATGTTTTTGTACCTTTTTTTATAGTGATTACAGGGCCTATGACCCTATTTTAATAGTGGTTACAACGTCTATGTCCATCTTACCCATTCATATATTAGAGGAGAGCTGTCACCACATGAATATCGGCATCACATTAGCCCCTTTAGGGTTTATGCTTCCCTTTTCCTAGGGTTTTCATTTAATTACAGTGTCTATGAACCTTTTTTCATAGTGGTGACAGTGTCTATAAAGCTGTTTTTATTTTTGTTACAACGTCTATAGGGGTTTTCACTACTAGAAACACATGATTCCCCCGCACTTGTATCTGTCGCTATTCCCGACGGATTGAAGGATCTCGACGGGTTGGATTAATGGAAAGTTATCCGTTGGAATTACAGCCATCAGCATGTTGGAACCGTGGTGGAACGATGATATCGACGGGTTGGGTCGTTGGAACGATGATACCGGTGGGTTAGACCGATGGGTCCTTTTGCAACGGTTGTTTCCATGGCAAAGAAATCAATGGCTTGAATTGTTGGAAGACCCAACAGATTGAAACGTTGGAATGCCTAGGGCTAGACCACGGATGAAATCATTTGTGAGGCCATCCATTCGAGCCGTCGGAATAGTCTACGATTAATTTTTCCTTTTTTTCCAACGAACTACACCATTGTGGGGTTGAATTTCCAATATAATTAAAAATAATAGAAAAATGTCAATTATATATATATATATAATCATTTTTATTTTATTTTGATGTTATCAAAATAATTAAATTAAATATTAATTTGAAAGGGCATTTGATTCATAACAAAAAATTATAGCATACAGTAAATTTTAATAATAATAATAATAATAATAATAATATAAAACAATTTAATCAAATGTAAACATAATCATAAATTCAAAATATGAACTTCATTGCTAAGAGTAAAAACTAAAAATGCATAACAACTAACAATATAAACGACATCACTCATAACATCTTTGAGTTGAAAATAGTAAAAACATATAGAAAGCAGTCATAAAAATCCAAAAAGTAGAAAAGAGTAGACACTAGTCATAAGATAATCCCTTGCTTTGAATGCTTTGACCTCGATCAGTATGGACCCAAACCTGCATCATCGTCTTCATCGTTCGATGTCCCACGTCCACCATAATTAGAATAGTTTGGGTTCTCATCACCTTGATCATCCATTAGAGGGGATAGACCAGAACCGAGCAAGGCTTGGAAGGGCATGTCGCTTGGTCGAGGGTGAGATAGAACCTGGGACCTTTGAATCTCCATACTCTCCACCTGTTGTTTGTAGGTCCTTAATTCTCTAGCAAGAGCTTTATTTCTTTGCTCCTGCGCTTGAAACCGCACCTCCATTGATTTCATCAGCTCCACCATTTGGGTTTCGGTATTTGGAGTCGAAGGAGCAACACGAGCTGGAGGAGAGAGATCAACAGCTAGCAGAGGATCAACATGAGTTGGAACAGGAGGATTTGTAGACAGCTGAGGAGTAACAAAAGCTGGAAGAGAAGGATCGTCCGCTAGCTGAGGGGTAACACGAGTTGGAAGAGGAGGATCCTGAGCCAAAGGAGCAACACGAGGCGGCATGGAAGGTTCAGGAGCTATGGGAGAAGGATCCTCAGGTGGTGGATTAAGTACGTAGTCCCACTTGCGGTACGATGATCCTTGTCCATAAATTCTTCCATTCTTTTCACCCCCGACAGCTTGAAGCCATAGCATTTCTTCATCGTCTTTAGTTATCTCGGAATGAGACTCTAGAAAAGTGATGCGTAGTGCATTAAATCGATCCTGCACAAATGGGTGCAAATTCAATTTAATTTCGAGAGATAAACAGATAAAAAATTTAATGTAAAATGACAAGCATATGTATAATTAATTAAGATAAACCTACAAGACATCGCTTAGGTCGTGCACCCATCCATTTTTGGAGTCTTTTGCTGTGATATGTAGTATGCATGAGCTCTTCTGTGGTCATATCTCTACCATTGGCTTCCTTCTACAAATATAAAACACGTACAACATTATAGATCGAAGGGGAAATAATTAAACAAAAACATAAATGCAAAAAGAGTCAATTAAGGACTTACAAACTCTTTTTTGATCTGAGCTACTGGTTTAGAGCCACCAGCATATGTAGCAGTACCATCTTGGCCTTCAGATGCTCTATTTATCTTATTCACCTGACTATAGTGCTTGAATTTTGGATCATGTTTCCAATGCTTCATCATGGTAGCCCAATTTTGAGGACTAATCCATTTTGGTCTGATGTTCCTCTTCCAGCGGTACTCCAACCCGACAACATTCCATAAGCAGGAAAATCATTAATGGTCCATAACAAGGCAGCTCGCATAGTGAAGCTCTCCTTACGCGAAATATCATATGTCGGCACACCTTGTGTCCATAACAACTTCAATTCCTCAATCAAGGGCTGTAGACACACGTCTATTAGCTTCTTTGGATTGCGGGGACCAGGTACTATCGTGGATAAAAACATATTTGTGGTCTTCAAGCACATAGAAGGTGGAAGATTATAAGGAGTTATGATGATCGGCCAACAAGAGTAAACTTTTCCTGTTTGACCAAAGGGAGTAAACCCATCAGAACACAATGCCAAGCGAACATTACGAGTTTCAGATGTAAATTCAGGATATGTCCTATCAAAATTTTTCCACTCTTCACTATCAGACGGATGACACAACCTCTAAAAGCCAATCTATTATTGGACAAAAATTTACCTCTAAAAACCCATGTATTGTTGGACGGAGGGAGTAGTAAAAAACTTCTATGGAAGCTTAAAGTAGCCATAAACTAATTTACAATTACATTTGGTTAAAATCAGTAATACATATTACATGTGAATAAATAAACGAATCTCTTCCTAACAACTTCAAAAATATAAAAATAAATAAATGCTTATCGTCATAATAATAAAAAATCTATGTAGTAAAAATAATTAACGGTTATTAAAAAAATAACAATTTAATTTTATTTCATTTTCAACATATACATGTGTATATTACACGAAACTTATATCGAGTGAAAATTATACCTGCAAATTATGTTTTTATCTTATTTTTCTTCTTCTTCTTTTTCTATATAATATAAATGTATACTTCTTTTAGATATGGTTTCAACTGAAGTAACAGCCACAATAAAAATTAGATAGGGAGTTTGATCTTTTTATTCTTCATAGTATAAAGAGACGTCAGCTTAATTAAATTTGGATTCAAATTGTTGATGGGTTATAATTTTTTGATATAACCCAAGATTATATTACATGATTTTCTTAAAAGCAGGTTAAATATTTTAATTTATTTTATAAATATCCAAAACTGTACAAAATGTTAGAAAAAACAGTATTAAATTTAAATCTTTACTTTATTATTATACTATAATATAGCTATATAAGTTAGAATTTGATATATATGATTTTTTATTATTACAAACTTTCAAGCTTTCATATATCAACAACTATTCGAATCAAATATATCAACAACTATAAAAGAATTGAATGAAGGCTTTAATCAAAAATAAATTATAAAATTAGGATGCATTTGGATTTTCGACCTTTAATTCCTATAAATATAATTGGAATTGGAATTAAAATGATCGAAATATTTATTACTAATTAACTTGAGAGAACATTACCTTAACCAAAGCGCGCGATATTAATTATCCCCCGAGTAATCCAACAATATTAATTCCAATGTGTCAATCTAAAAAAAATTAAATGAATTTAATTAATATTAATGATTTATATAAATTGCAAATACAATAAATTGAAAGCAATCTGTATTTTTTTTTTTTGCAGGAAGAATGATAATGGTAGTTGAACATGAAATAATTAACAAAATGTCAAATATTACGAACATAAATATAATATAAAATCCACTAACCAATCAAATATGAAAATCTTCATCTGAATTTATTCATGCTAGCTCAAGCTCAACCGAGAAATATATACACTTAATTATAGGTGTGTGTGTGTATATATATATATATATATATATATATATATATATATATTCAAATTCCTACATTATTGGTTAAATTGTGCCATTTATGTTTAGAAGAAAAAGTTAATGAAACTAAAATAAAATCTTTACGTTTATTTTAATAACAGAATCTTTAAGTTTTAATTTATAATCAATATTGGAACTGGAATTTAAAATTTAAATTCTTTAATTTTATTTGTTAGTAACCATAATATTTTTGTTGTGTTTACATATCCATGTTTTGAACATATTGCCGGTGAATTTAACTTTACTCAAACAAGATGAAGATATTCATCAATCACATCGAAAATGATCCATATGAGAACCATGATACTACACTTTTGTTGGCACTCAGATCTTAATTTAAGATTAAAATAATACTCCGTATAAAGAATCAAATTTAGCATTGTAAGGCATAAAAAGGGAAAACATATCTGAAATAAATTAATAAGTACATATCAAATACCTCAATTTGCAACTCAGGTTAAACCTAACTTAGTTAGGTTAACAAGTGAAGAACACAAAGAGGGAAAGCGAAAGTCCACTTCAAGATTGAAATTAATGCCGCCGCCTCCTCTTCTTCCTAGCGCCTATCTCCTTAAAAATCAAAAATAAAATCAACATAACACATAGGTCAAAAATACAAATGAAATAAAACTCAAACGGTGTGATGACACCTATATTGTTGCCCAATACAATGAGTAGATTAAGAAAAATACCTGGATCTTTGATTGATCTTTGATCGCAATCAATTAAACCTTTTATCGAAATCACTGATCCAGATGATCGAATACACTCAAAGCCAGAATGTTGCTTAAAAATTAGCTCGATCGGTGTTTTTTGGGGTTTTGAAGACCATAGATTAGAATGACTAGGGGAAAGATCAGGATCTGCAAAATGGAGAATTAACGTCATTTTTTTTTCCCATTGATTGAAGATGAATCACATCTGTGAGTTTACCCACCAGATGAGAAATCTTCTTTAATAGACCTGCTACTACCGATCCACAAAATCTTGAACTAATTACACAAAATCAGGAACTAATTAAATTGGTTCTACAAAACAGATTATTCTCACGTCACTTTATATATATATATATATATACTCCGTATACAACAGCAAATATATATATATATATATATATATATATATTTTATTTGCTGTTGTATACAGAGTATATGGTAAATGTTGGATTTTTGCTGTTGGTTAACAAAAATCTGATTTTGTTAGAAGAAAATTTTAGAAAATAAATATTTTATGATATATTTTGGATGTGGGTGTGATTTGTACTTCGGAGGAAAATAATTTAATATAATAATTCAAACGGTAAAAACTTGTACCAATTAAACAGTTCCCTCGTATCCCCTTTCCATTTAAAATCTTGTTAATTTGTTCTTTTTAAAATAAAATAAAAAATCACAATCCACCTATAACCACTTCCCTCGTATATTCTGCCAACGGTTCACACCGTCAGTGACGGGCTTTGAGAAGTGCCAACAATTGTGGTTGTCGGGATTTAATTGCCCACCATGTAAATCGTTGGGATTCATTTGCCCACGATTTCATTTGTTGTAATTTTCCAACGATTAAAATTGTTTGTATTTACCAACGGTTTATATCATCGACAGTGGGCAGTCAAAAAGTAAAGACGGATGCCATCGTTGGGATTCAACCACCCACGACATGAACCATCGGCGTTAGGGGCAATGGTACAATCAGTTGGCAAAATACCGTCGGCGCTCAAGGCATTTCTAGTAGTGTTTCTTTTGATTACAGTGTCTATGACTTTGTTTTTATAGTGGTGACAGTGATTATGACACTGTTTTTATTTTGATTACAACGTCTATGACCCTCTTACCCATTCATGTATTAGAGGAGAACTGTCATCACATTTATTTTGGCTTCTCATTAGTTTCTATAGGGTTTGTTCTTCCTTTATGATATGATTTCCCTTTGATTACAGTGTCTATGACCATATTTTTATAGTGGTGAGAGTATCCATGACTTTATTTTTATAGTGGTGACAACAATAGTTACACTTTTAAATTTTTTTTTATTGTGGTGTCACTATTTTAAAAAAATCTAGAAAACTAGAAATTAGAAATTAGAGAAGAACTGTCATCACATGTATTTTGGTTTCTCATTAGCCCCTATAGGGTTTGTGCTTCCCTTATTATATGATTTCTCTTTGATTACAGTGTCTATGACCATGTTTTTATAGTGGTGACAGTATCTATGCCTTTATTTTTTTTATAGTGGTTACAACAGTAGTTACATTTTTTATTATTTTTTTTATTGTGGTGACACTACTTTAAAAAACTCTAGAAAACTAGAAATTAGAAATTATAGAAGAACTGTCACCATATGTATTTTGGCTTCTCATTAGCCCCTATAGGGTTTGTGCTTTCATTTTCATAGGATTTTTCTTTGGTTACAGTGTCTATGACCATGTTTTCATAGTGGTGACAATGTACATCTTGTTTTTATTTTGGTTACAACGTCTATAGGGGTTTCCTTTGATTACAGTGTCTACGCCCCCTTTTTTCATAGTGGTGACAGTATCTATGACCCTATTTAAATAGTGGTGACAATGTCTATGACTCTCTTATCCATTCATATATTAAAGGAGAACTATCACCACATGTATTTTGGCTTTTCGTTAGCCCCTAGAGGGTTTGTACTTCCCTTATCCTAGATTTTTCCTTTGGTTACAGTGTCTATGACCCTATTTATATAGTGGTGACAATGTATATGACCGTGTTTTTATTTTGGTTACAACTTCTATATATGACCCTATTACCCATTCATCTCTTAACTACGTTTTTCCTTTGGTTACAGTGTCTATGATTCTGTTTTTATAGTGGTGACAGTGTCTATGACCCTGTTTATATAGTGGTGACAGTGTATATGATCATGTTTTTATTTTGGTTACAACTTCTATATATGACCCTATTACCCATTCATCTCTTAACTACGTTTTTCCTTTGGTTAGATTGTCTATGACTCTGTTTTTATAGTGGTGACAGTATATATGACTTTGTTTTTATAGTGATGACAATGTCTATTATCCTTGTTTTTATAGTGGTGACAAATTTTTTTAAAAGTTTTTTTTAAAGAAGTTAGTGACTATATAAATATATGTAAATATAAAAGTAGCATTTAGCATATATATAATGAGATTACAGCTATCCCACCCACCTAATTAACTACACAACCCAACAGCCCATATATATTTTTAATCAGCTCCTCCTCATGTTGTAACTTCTAGACTAAAGACAAACATTTGGAAGGGACGATGCAGTGTTGTCGATTGCATATAGAATCAAACAACAGATATGTTCAAGGTACTTGCAAAATTAATTAATATCCAATAGTCCCAATAGACACTGATCGATCAAGCGCTTGAAATTCAAGGCCGAAATTTGCAATCGAACCACAGTAATCACTTCTATAACACGAGATCAACCGAAGAAAATGTCATCAAACTTAATTAGCGCAGTTAGCGGATTTGGGAAAAACCTTGAATCTAAACAATTATTATCGATCGATTGCATAACACGAAAATAAGTTGATCGGTTCTCGATTTCGCCGAACACAGAAGTAGCAACAAGCTCCAATACAGCGTGGAAACAACACACGATCCATTAGAAAAATAGCCCCAAATTCAACATGTAAATGAAATCTACTTAGGCCAATACTAAACTCAGCTTCTCAGCTTCGATCGAAGCCAACACCAACTTTAATCAATTCAGTCCATCAGTAACTAAGAAATCGATAGATCTCAGTGACGGAGGATGGAGAAGAGCGAGACGAGGCGAGGAGGGAGCAAACAACGTCGCCACCGGAGACGGCGAGAAGGAGGACGCCGGCGGCAGTTGTGTGGTCGGTCGGCGGCGGCGAGAAGGAGGACGCCTACTCCCCCCTGTAATCGACTCCCTCTGTTTGATTTTAGGGTTATCAAATTAATAACGCCTCTCGATCTCCGATTTCTCAGTCTTCGCTGAAGAATCCGCCGTCGACGGTGCTGGCGATGGAGGTTGTTGCCGGAGAGGAAGAGGCAATGGAGGGAGGCGACATTGAAGAGCTCGGCAGGGATGGAGCTATTTTTCCCTGGATCTGTTCAATTCGGGGGCAGAAGGAAAGAAAAAGAAAGAAGAGAATTATAACAGGGGTAAAAACGTCAATTGTGAACACCCACCTAATTTTTTCCCTCTTTTGTCATAAGACTTAAATTTTGACCAAAAAAGGGACACATACCAAATTCACCCAAGTATAAACTAGTGGTTAATTTAGTTTTAAAAATATTCATCCAAAAAATATTTTTGAAAAAAGAAATCAAATCATGAAAAAATTATTTATATATAAAATTATATTACGTATAGCGTAAAGTATATAAATTAAATCAAGCTGAAATAAAAAAAACTGGCCGACTTATGAATAACTTTTTTTCATTGCTTAAAATAATTTTGATAGTTTTAATAATTTATAAAATAATTTTATTAATATATATGAAGCGTTTCTAGAAAATCATCATCTTTATTACTTCAATGTGCTGATGTTTTCCATATTCTATGGAAATAGAGCGGATAATAGCTGAATAAATTAATATAGCCTGGGATGATAATTACTCAGTAAGTTAGTGTTGAAACCTGAATGCGTTTTACGATGAGACATGTAACGTTCGCGATGAGATTTGTTTTATGTTTAGGGTTTAATCGTCACTTTGAGTGTAACTTTGATTGACCGGGTTACCTGGGAAACGATTCTTTTCACCGTTAAGAGACTTGGAGACTTAAATTTCCGAGTTTTTAC
The DNA here is from genome assembly GCA_963922045.1 of Persicaria maculosa. Classification (NCBI taxonomy): domain Eukaryota; kingdom Viridiplantae; phylum Streptophyta; class Magnoliopsida; order Caryophyllales; family Polygonaceae; genus Persicaria; species Persicaria maculosa. The sequence continues at coordinate 8,851,577 of OY998255.1, read as the reverse complement.
CTCGCGAAATTTTTGTAGAGCTTCCTTTTTTTTCTCTCTCAAAAATCGGTCCTATTTACTAACGTCGAAGGGGGTATTTATATGATAAGGTCCTGAGAAGTCGATAAGACCTCGTGGGTGCACCACGGAGCAGAAACCACTAAGAAGACGCCAACGCGATGACTTCCACCTTTGTAGGAAGCGGGATTGGTAGCGTAGGTGATCCTTAAAAGGGTGCAAGCAAGGCTATGAAGTGACGTTGCCTGGGCAGGTGGCACCACGTAATACAAGCCAGTGCAAGTCTGATAGAGAGATGAGCAGGTGACTTTGAGATCGGAAGCAATCACAAACATGGAGTAGAGAGTACATCGATATGTTGATCGCGAAGCTAGGTTCAAGGAGCAGGTTCCAATTTGGATAGTGCATAACATGTTGTGGTTATCATGATCGCGAATGATAAGTAGAGAGTACATCAATATGCACAGGCACGGAAGGAGGGGTGGGTTGAGCTTTGCCACAACCCACCCCATTTTTATACAAACTATGTACTATATAACTTAGGTATGGAGCATGTACAAGGTAGGAACTGCCCTATTGGTATATATAAACCTTGCACTTTAACCCCTAGTTCCCAGGTTCAAACCCCTCCATAAATAGCCTCTTTCAAGCTCTTATCTAGAGCACCTCGGCTCCCCGGTGCCTTGGGCAGGTTCCTGGTTGGTTTGAATAGTGTCGAGCCTATGGCAGTTGTCGTGAGTTGGTAATTTGAATATTGAACGATTGAAGTAAACAGTAGTTGCTCATTAACTAAAACATCAAATGCTTTAGGGTAAACGGCAGAAAACCACCCCTTAAATATGCCATATTGCCCTAAACCACTCCTTACATTCGAAATTGCAGAAAACCACCCGTTAAACACAAATTGTTAACAAAAAACCACCCGTTACTTCAATTCCCTTTATTTTCCGCTAACATGCTTGAAATTACAATTTCACCCCTAAACATTTTGAGTTATCTATTAATTAAATAGCTAATGATAATATAAATTTTCCTTCAAAAAGAAAAAAATACATTTTTAATTTATTGGTAAATCCTAAATAAAAAATATGTGCTTTATTTTATAAAAAAAAACTAAATGAGGTCTATTAATTAAAAATCTTATAATATTTTTTTTACAGTTAATTAATTAAGTACATTTCGGTTACTAAAATAAAATTTCACCAAAAAAATAAAACATTTGACCAAAAAATAAAGGTTGGTGGTTGAATTGATTGAATTATACTATATATACTGTCTTTGTTTTTAAAAATATTTTAAAAGGTGCTTTGTTAAAAAAAATTCATTACATAAAAAATCTTTTGTAAAAAAATTAATTAAATCAAAGCATTTCAATCAATAGAATAAAATATCATAAAAAAAGAAATATTTTTCACAAAATAGAGATTGATATTTAAATTAAATGGATTATATTCTATAAATTGTTTTTCTTTAAAAATATATAATAAAAGATTTTGTTAAAATAACACTATTTAGGGGAACAAACTCTAATAATAAAGGTAGAAGGGTATAATGATAATCTAACATATTTTTATCAACTAATTAATTGCAACCTGACGGAATACTGGAAACGGGTGGCTTATTGTTAACTGTTTGTATTTAAGGGGTGGTTTCTTACAATTTTGTATGAAAGCTATATGCGCGTTGATCGCCACACTACTCTTCAGCCACTCCGGGCCCAACTCTATATCATCATCATCAGTAGCCACCTGGTACGTCCCCACACTAACGGCCAGGGCCGGACCTGAGGAGAGGCCCAACAGGCCGTCGTCTCAGGCCCAACTTGTATAGTGGCCCATAAAATCTGTTTTAGTTATATTATTATTAGACAATCCTTACATACACATAAAAGCATAATAACCTAGTTGGTTAGGGAAGTATGTAAAGATTGTTTCTTTACTTAGAGGTCCAAGGTTCAATACCCTCTTTCTTTTATATTTTTGCGTTTTATTATTTTTTTTTCCAAAACGTTTTGTGTTGTTTTTTTTTCCTTTGCGGTTGATTTTTTTTTTCAAAACTTTCTGTGATATTTTTTTTGCCCGTTTGATATTTTTTTTTCAAAACTTTCTGTGTTGTTTTTTTGCCTTTGATTTTTTTTAAAGTTTCCTCCATTTGTGGTTGATTTTTTTAATTTTAACTTTCCCCCCTATTAATTTTAACTTTGGTTATTTTTTTCATTTAAATTCCTATGATTTTTTTAAAAAACTTCTTGTGTTTTTTTTGCCTTTGATTTTTTTTAAACTTTACCACCATAATTTGCGGTTGATTTTTTTATTTAGCTTTTCCCCTAGTAATTTTAACTTTCATTGATTTTTTAAATTCCTATGTTTTTTTGTGCATTTGATTTTTTTAGTTGACTCTCCCCAGTTGGTTAGGCGAGGCTTCTTTGATTTTTTTTAAATTTTAACATTCGTTTAAATGTTTTTAGATTAGAAAACTATTTCAAAAACCATTTATTCTACCATAGCTTATGTATATACATACTATATAGTAGTGTGAGGGTCTCCCATAAAAAAAAAAACAAAATAGTAGTGGAGGGCCCAATTTTAAATTTCGCCTCAGGCCATAAAAAACTCAGGTCCGGCCCTGCTAACGGCCCTTCGTACACTCGCTTTCACCTTAAGGTTGCATAGCCTACTCGCCAGATTGATCGAGCCACTCGCTTCGAGCCGCTTGTCGTCCAGAAGCTCCGCGGCAAGCGCCCCCAAGTCGACGAAGTTCCTGCAGTGGCCTCAACGACCCCGTACGTCGCTAGAGCTGCTTTATACCGACGCCCACGAAGGTCACGTCGGGCGCCGCGAAGAACCGGGAGAGCGCGCGGATGTGCGGGTCGTTGAGGCCACAGTGGTGTAATATCGTCGTGTCGATGAACAGGCCGGCAGTGGCTGTCGCGGAGGGATTTTAGGGCCGACGGAACCTTATAAGCGTTTGTGACGGTGGTGGTTTTGAAAGCGGCGGATTCTTGGCCTTTGTTGAATGTGTAACGGAAAGTGGAGTCGAAATCTTCAGTGAACATTTTGTGGAAGTAGATTTTGATAGCTGCTGAATATGATGAGTGTTAAATTGGATGAATAGATGGACTGCAGGACTGATAATTGTTTAAGGAAGAGGGCAACCCAATTTATACATAAAAAGCCTTTAACTTGAATGTAATTCAAAACGTTGCAGAATTCTAGGGTGTGCAATATTTGTAAAAACCTGGTTCTAGGTATCGAATAAGATCAATCAAGTCATTTATCATATCAATCATCGCAGACTCGGTTCTAGATTGAACCGAATCTAGATCAACAGAAAACGAACAGGACACAATGTTTGTTTACGAGGTTCGGGAAAAGTTCCCCACGTCCCTGGCTCAAGAGAGCGTTCCACTGTGCACTAAAGCAGATCCGAAAACATACAAAACGATCCTAAGAGGGCTGACTAAACAAGAATCAATACAAGTCTCAAGAACGAATCATCTAATCAAAACCTACAGATCTATAAAAGAAGAAAATGGACAAAGAAGTGAAGCACTCCCTGATTTGAGGCGTCGCCTCGGAGCCGAAGCCGAGTCGCCGTCCGCCGCCATTGCAGTCCTTCAGATCCGGTTTGATTGTAGATGGAGGCCAAGATCTATAGATCTTCCTCTAATCCGTTCTTCAGCTCTCCATCTTGTTTAAGCCTCTCTTTCGTCTTCGATCTTCACGGATATGAGTTGTTGCGCTTGTCTTCTTCCCATGACTGCGCTCAAGAAAGGTCCCGGAGATCGCTTGCCCTCGAGCTCTCTCGCTCTCGCTGGATCTCCCTCACCTTTCAAGCACTCGGGCGCTCCAGGCATAGGCGCATCTCTCTCTTCTCTCGGCTTTTCTCTCACCGGAGAGCCATCCACCTTATCATCACCGGAGCAGCCATGGGAGAAGCTCCCAGGCTCTCTCGGCGGCGACGGCTCTCGCTGAAACCCTAGCCTCTGCTACAGTGTCGCTTCGCCTTGTATGCTGAACACAGGAAGAGAGCTTTTAAAGCTCTTCTAATCTCCAAAACGCAGTGTTGAAGAAGCTTTGAGAAAGCTGCGTCTGATGAGGCTTGAAGTGAGATGGGCTGAAGCTGTTGGGCCTTGCTGATTGCTGCAGATGCTTGTTACAAGCCCAATGACACATCATAATTTCCTAATGCTAAAACACATTACAGAAATTACATGAAGACTTAGGAAAACTAGAATTATAAACTCTACAATTTGCCCTCTTAAGTCTAGTTTTCAAGAAAACTGTAAAGAGGAAGGAAAAACCTAATAGCACAATGAAACGAAGTCTGTCATCGCAGTACCTGCACTTTCTCCACACACGGTTAGCAATACCAAGTATTCAGCATAACAAAGGAGATAGAAATTCACAATTTCAGCAGGTCTTTTTCATAGCAAAATCTAGCATATAAAGCATGAATTCAGCACATAAACAGATGCTTAAAGACTATATAGCAAGCTAGAAGTGTAACCATGAAAGCATATCTCATATAGACTATCAAGACATAAAAGTCTCTAAGGGAATGAGTCCCTCTAGTCAATGAGACACATGAGAGGCAATATCACATGTAATGCCCTCTCGAGGCCAATACCACAAGCAACACAGAAATAGCAAGCATTTATACAACTAATGAATGGAAATTAGCAAGTATAAGCAAACTGATTTTTTAATGCAAGTGAAGGCCAAAGCACATACTCTAACAGACCTAGACATGTAGGCAAATCAAAGACTTTTCATGAATTCATAAAAGTGAACAAAGCACTCAAGAACATGTGCACAAAGTCAATGAACAGAGTAGTGCACAACCAGGTAACACAGGCATGACAGACATGCTGCAGAACACCACACACGAGGAGGGAAAGCAAACTGAAATTTGATTCCCATAGGAAGAAAACATGTAAGGAGTGAATAAGCCAACAAAGGAAAGCCAACAGATTCAAATGATCAATCACCCAAATTATAAAGCAAGAACTTGCAAGTATTTTAAGATCTAAAGGAGCTCAAGCATGTGAATAGCATACATTGACATGTAAGACAACACACACAAACTCATGGCAAGACAACCACATGTCCAGCATGAGAGAGCACAACTCAGTGAGCTTATGAAAGCATGAGAGTTGTCCTTTTTGATTTAGGAATAGAAATACTTACCTTTGCCCCCTTAATTTGGTGAGTGAATCAATTTTCAAATCTCGTAGCTTCTGAACACCTAGTACACTTGGCCGTTTATTTTTCCTTTACTTTTTCTTCTTTTGTAGTGGAGAAGTTCCTCTGGTTGGTTTTTCTCCTTTACTCTACTATCCTCCAACTCTTAGAAGAGTCTGGCAGATGGGAGGGGCTGCAACGAGCCATCTGGAATCCCTTAGCTGCTTGGCTGACAAGTGACACGGTCACTTAACTCTTCAGAGAACGTTTTTTCTGACAAAACAGAAGACATGCTTAGTCATCTTAATCAGAAATATTTCACAGAGGATATCAAAGAGAGTAGGCAAGGAGGCAAGCACTTATGTGACATTTAAGATCCTCACAAAAGGGAAAAGAACATCACAAACAGTACTTAATACATAAACGCGCAGGAAATCCTAATAGCATGATTTTGACAATGAGGTACGGATTATGTAAAACATTTAATCATGGAGATAAACATGCTGAACAACACACCATAAACGCTGCAGATGCTTGTTACAAGCCCAAAGACACATCATAATTTCCTAATGCTAAAACACATTACAGAAATTACATGAAGACTTAGGAAAACTAGAATTATAAACTCTACAATATTTAACGGTCTTTTTTTGAAATTCAAAAATTTTCCTTGTTAGTGTAGTATTTGTGTAGTAGATGAGTACGTACTTTCCCCCCTGAATTCAAATAGGAGTATATTAAAAAGTGCCCCAGTCGAATGGCCCAATGGTGTGGAGAAAGGGAAGGGGTAAGGAGGTCTCGGATTCGATACCTGTCTTCCGCCTCTTTTCTTGGGGAAGATTTCAATGTTTACCTTGCTCCCTACTAGTGGGTCGAGTCGGTCGGTGCAAGTCGATTTACCTAGTACGTGGCTATTGGCAAGATTCTGAAATGACTATTAACAAGATAATATCTGTATAATTGCACAAATGGTCCTTTTCAATTCTGTCGGACTTTACCTTCATCAAGTATATCATAGGATTCTAAAAAATTTTAATTCATCAAGTTGCTGGTCGAATGGGATTTGCTTCCAAAATCAAGTTGCACAGGGTTGTTTGATTAGGCACTGCAATTGGAGTGACAATATTGATCGATGATGAAATGGGATTTGCAATTGGTGATCTGCTTAACAATTTTGGAAATAACTTTGATACAACACATTCTGTTGAATGCTCTTCTAAAATTCAAACCGAAATCAAACACAAGAGGACCAACAAAAAATCAAGACTTGACTGAAAAAGCATGGAGTTGCATATCGTAGGAGGGCCGGAATTGGTGAGCGGTTCTGATGCGTTTTGAGGGACCCCGCCATATCCAAAACCAGAGGAAAAGGCGTTGGGATGAGGCGCTAGATCAGGACTGATAGCAGGAACACCGATGGCGGTGCCACCTCTAGGCGGGGCGAAGACAACCGGAGATGGAACAGGAGAGTGTGAAGAAGCGGAAGAGGTAGTCGAAGGAGCAGGCATACCTTAGAGATGAAGAGGCTGAAAGTGCGAAAGATGTGAAGGTTGCTGTTCTCAGCGCTTTGAAAACCCGAAAAATTGTTGATCGTACTGTAACAGGAATTCCATTTAGTATTGCTGTCATAAATAAACACTGGGGGTCTCCCTTCCGGTTTGCTTCAATTCCCAATTAAACCCGGTTTAATCCCGGTTCAATGGGTGGATTCCCATTGATTTGTTAAGCCGTTTAGGCCTGTATATATTAGCCTTTGCGCTGAATACTGTGAGGGCAACGAATTAACAATGAATCCTTCATCTATTTCTCTCTAATTCTCTCTCGTTACTCTATTTCTTCATCTACCAAATTCCAAATCTAGATTTCCTGTTCCACTAGTATCAGAGCTCCATTCGATCCAAGCTATGACGGAGACTCGGAATCACTCGATTCAAGAGCTCAATCGGCATATGGAGGAGTTGCGGCTGAAAAACCCCGATGCGAAATACCACCATTTTCATGTGGGGCCGGGGAACCTACTTAATGAAGTGACCGACCTTCACAACGGACTTACCTGACCCGCGTCGAAGAAATCGACGCGGCCCAACCTGTGCCGCGGGAAGTTATGCTAATTGATTTTAATTACGAAGGACGGTTCCCTTATCGAGTTTTTCCTAGACAATTTGGAAACTTGACTTGCTTTACCTGTCGTCGTTGAATGTCTTGAGATTTATTAAAGTCAACCTTTAATAGAATTTTACACTAAAAACGGACAGGTTTTTCATCCGCGGAGTTTGACATTGTGAATGATGTAGACTCTCTTCAATTTATCAGACTTCTTTCTACGCGTATGATTGCTTTTTGATCCTCTTTCTTCTGGGTTCACTATGTCTTGTTCCGCCCTCTTCCCTTTCCTTTGTCTCCAAAAAGTCCCCTTCTTCTATGAAGTTTTTCCCTATTTATAGATTCTTGACTCTCTTGCATGTTACGCCACGTGGTGCTCAACTTTCAACACGTGTTATACTCGTGGGAAGTGAGCATGGTTGCCACGTATCTGTTCTTTTTCATCCGCGGACGATTTCCCTTGCGTGGTTTTTTGGACTTTTGTCCGCGGATAATAATAAAATGAGTTTCTTATTTGTTCTTTATTTAATTGTTTAGTACTTTTTATGTTTCGACAGATGTTTTTAGCATTGGTTTAGTCACAGCTCCTCGGGCCGTGTTGATTATGTCTAGTAATTGACGCGGATCGACAAAAAATATAAACATCTGTAGTTTTGTTGCCGTTATTGACTTCGATGGGGTTAATGGGCCTTTCCTTCATCAAGTCACGGCCCAATTTGGGCCTATTAGGCCCATTTATGTTTGGAATTTCAAACGTCGGTAATTTTTCTATAAGTTACCCCGTTCCGTTCTCTTTTTCACCCAACATTTGTCTTCTTCTACTTTCCGCAATCTTTAATCCTTATCTTTTAGCTTTCCGGCGGCGGTTTTCTAGGGTTCCGGCGGTTTGTTTTGAAGTTTCTGGTGGTTTTCTTCAGTTTTTCAAGGTATTTCTTCTTGCTCTTGGCTGTTCTTGAGTTTTCTTTGTTGAGTTCTTTGATTTTTTGTCCTTTAGATCGTAGATTTGGGTATGGAATCGTCTCAAAGGTGTTTTTTGGATGAAATTTTACTTTGTGTGAGTAAAACTTCATACAATTTTCTTCTAGTTTCTTTTAGAAATGGCTAATTTCAACAAGGAGGGTGACTCACTAGAAGATTTTGAGAGGGATGAAGGATGGAGAGGTGGTGCTATTTCATCCTCTCAAGCGCGTTCGTCTCCGGAGACGCTTTCTACTTCCTCTGGGAGTTCTTCTTCTTCCTCTGATGATTCCTCGTCGGAGTCATCTTCTTCTACATCCGCGTCTACCCCGGATCGAATTGGTCCTAATGGTAGCCCTATTAAGGTGAGAAGGCGTCGGAAGCGTTCTGACCCTGATTACTATTCTTCACCTTACTCAGTTTCTTCTTCTTCGAAGGGATGCGCGGATGGTGAAAATCCAACGGCCGTGGATGATTCGGGTGCTAGTTCTTCTGTGGACGCGGGGACATTTTCCGCGTCTCAGTCGGCGAATCAAGAGTCGGAGGAAGTTTGGATTCCTTATGAGCTTCCTCCTATTGGTTTAGCGGAAGCCCCTAAGGTAATTCGTTCTAAGGAGAATTTGAGTGACTTGGACACCCCTGTGTACGACTTAGGGGATCTTGATTCTTGTCTCTTTTTGGGGAATTTCAAACCTCTTCCCCCTCCAACCAGCCGTCCACCAGTTGTGCTTGAAAGGGTTCATCCATGGAGGTCCCCAGTGAGTAAATTGAGGGGTTGCACTACTCTATTGAACCTTGGAGATCTTGATGCTCTTTCGCAAGTTTTCCCATGGCCAGCGGGTGTTGAATTCTGTCTTCCTGAGGAAGGAGGTGGTTGTCTGGACGCTTACGAAGATTGCTTAGTTGTATATGCAGCTAGTCTATCTCAGGGTTTCCGACTTCCTCTTCATCCCCTTTTCTCGAAGTTTTTGGAGGAGTATAACCTAAGTCCTGCTCAGATTGTTCCCAATGGTTGGATGTTCTTTACAAGTTTTGTTATGAGGTGCAAGGAGATTGGTGTTGCCCCTTCATTGAAGTTGATGCTCAGTATTTTCTCTCTGAAAAAGGAGACTCAAGACACAAGATTTTATCAATGCAACTCAAGTTGTAAATACATGGAGAGGTTGTCTAGTAAGCCAAACTGGAAATATAAGTGGTTTTTGGTCCGCGACAGATCCGGACAAGGCTTTAGTTGTCGAACGGTGCCAGGGCCTTTTTGCTCTGCTTCAAAACCAAAAATTTCCAATCTTTCTCAGTTCAAGCTGTCCTTTTCTCATATTCCTAGATTTCCATGGGATAAAATGTTATCCGCGTTTCGTCTTGAGATGGCTGGCTTGAGCATGCCTCATCCGCGACTAGGTGGCTTCTTTGTTTAGTAATTTGCGCTTCCATATTTTATTTTTCTTAGAATGGGTAACTTATTGAGAAATGCATTGTGTTTTTCAGACAAAATGGATTTGGATGCACTTTTGAAGCGGCACAAAGCAAAATCGGGAAAGAAGAGGAAATCAAGTTCGGTAGCCAATGATCCTCCTGCTCCTCCTCCTGTTTTAGAAGTGACATCAAATGTTGATGTGAGTGTCGCGGACGAGGCTGGCGCTTTAGTTGAATCTTCGTCATTGGTTCCTGCCCTTCGAGAGAAACGCACTGGTCCATCCGCGCCGGATTCTTCAAGATCCAAAAAGAGGAAATTTGCCATAGCTGTCGGGCCATCTGCTTCAGATAAAAAGGGGCTCTTTTTGGAGGGTGTGGCTACTCTTCGTGAATTCCCTATCCCAGGTTTCGATCCAATTGACCTACAAGGTCTCGCCTTTCCAGCCAAGAAACGTTGCTTCCCGGAGCAAGGATATGTTAAACGCTTGGACTCTGTCTCTCTCTCCGCTAACTTTGATCGTTTAATTCAGTGGGTAAGTTTAAATCCTTTGGTTGTTTCCCATTAACTTTCTTGACTTTCTTGACGTGTTCTATTTTCAGATTTCCTTATTTTTACTCCGATTTTTATAGTTAAGGGTGATCCAGCCGGATGTTGAGAGACGCATGGTATGCGGAGAAGAAGACCTTAGGAAGAAGGATGAAGAAATCAAAAAATTGAACCACCAGCTTCGCATATTGGGGAATACAGTAGGGGATCCAGCTTCAGTGGAAAAGTTTAAGAAGAGATCGGTCGACCTTCCCGAGGAGGTGCAAAATCTGAAAGAGGCCATGGCTGTCTTACAGAAGAAATACGATGATTTAAAAATTTCTTCAATCTCTGCCGCCTCCCGCGTCAAAGAGCTAGAGGCTTCTGATGGTGTCTCGCAGAAGCTCCTTCAAACTAAACAGGCTACCATAGACAAGATGGAGGAAGACTTTTCCATTCTTCGCGAGGAGCTGTCTATTACCAAACAGGAGCTTGACATTGTGAAGGCGCGATCAGATCAGGACGTGGCTCTGCAATGGCTTCAGAGTCCTGAGGGTTTGAAGCATCTATCCTCTGAGTGGATCAAAACTGAGGCTGGTCTCTCTTTCCTATCTTCCGCGGCAAAGGCATGTCTTCAGACTCCAAAAGGTTCCAGTATTCTGAAAGACAAATGTTTTAGTTATTTTCGGAAGGGCATGGTTGCAGGGATCAACCAGAGTGTGATGCGTTCATCAAACAGCCCAGGTATCCCTTTGGAAAAATTCGAGCCTAGCTTGGAGAGTGCTGACTGGGGCCTCTCAAAAGAGGAGATGGACGCGAATGACTCTTATTCTGAAGGTGATGACGATGATGAAGCGGAGGAAGAAGTTGAGAAGGCAAACTCTCCTTGAAAGACTTTAGTACTTTGGGTTTTTTTTGTGTGGTGATGAAACATTGGGAATCTGTATATGGTTTCCTAGTTTTTGGTGTATTATTGAGATACTTCCTTTGTTTTGAAAATAGGTCGAAGATCTCTCTGGCTAAAACATTTGCGTTACTTGCATGCTTTGTTCGTAGTAAATATTTATATGTTTATATTCCGGATCTTCCAAGTGTTGAACGGGTTTGTCCTAGTGTTCAGGATTCGTCACCACTTGTCTTTATTCTTTCGGATGAATTTCTCTTTTTAAGGCTCCGATCTTTATCTTTTGTTATCTCTTGAGTTGAATTAACCGGTCGCGCTACTGCAAGTATCATGTCCTCCGGAAATTTTAATCCTTGGGCCTTTTTTCAAAAGATTGAGAATGTGGAACAACTTTCTCGGCTAGTGAGTATCTTTTTGATTTTGTTTTAAATGAAGTTTGAGCTTTCTCAACTTAAGCCTTGACTTGATTCATATGTAGGTTATGCCTCCTCAATTTGAGGCCGAGTATGGACCTCTCCCGCCTCGATGGGCCTTTCTTTCGTCTTATCTCGTCCGCGATTTTCCAGTGGCCGTATCATGGAGTGAAAACGGTCTTTTTCAAATTGATAATGGTTGGGATGAATTCCTCATGCTTCATCACTTGGGAGTAGGGAGTGCGATGATGTTTTTTCATAAGGGCAATGTCTCCTTTCAAGTTTGTCCGCGTCGTGAAGTCGTGGATGAACCTAAAGCTACTTCGGACCCAGTCTCTTCATCGTGCAGTTCTAATTGAGTTATTTCCGCGTTGTCCTTTTGTAGTTCTTCGAGCTTGTCTCTTGATATAAGCTTTTTAGTGGAACAAAATAAAGCAAAAAAGGGAATTCATGATTTCCTTACTATTTTCACATGTTTTCTCAAACTAAAATAAAAGGAAGGGATCTTTATTATTGATAATAGAAACTGCGTACAGAAACCTTTCATAGGGGTTGGATCCCTTTAAGCTCGTTACATAATTGACGCGGAGAATTTATTGAGAGATCAAGGATGGCTTATCTCTCCATTTTCTTCGCTATCTGGGCTGACAACGTCGACTTCAAAGATAGAATCACCCATGTAAGTGAAGATCAACGCGGACCCGACATTGACTCGATTTGCTTGTGTGAAGTCGCGCCACCCTTGGGTTAGCCAAAAAAGGCCATCTTCATCTTTGTCTACCTTCACCTCGTGTTCCTGGTTGGAGCGGGACCAGAGTCTAGCCTGAGTATGAGCGTCTTCATCGATTAGGACATACATGAGAGGGAGGCGAAGGGTTTGAAGTTGTTCTTCCCTCATAATGACTCTGTAGAAAGCCCTAGGCTGTGGGTTTGGATCCATTTTGTTTTTAAGTTTGCTCTTTACTCCTGGATGTTTTGGGCGAGTTTTATACTCGTCTCGTGAGGTTTTCCTGTCTTTGGTTTCGTCGCTTTTTACCGATAAGTAATTTTAATCTCCTTTGAAATTTTACTTTTATCGATTCTGGGAAAAGATTTAACATCTGGTTAATTTGTCTCGAAAAAGTGGGACGCGTGCCCTTGGTGGTTGTGCCACCCGTTGCATGTCACGCATGTGTTTCTTTTTCTTGTTTGACTGTCCCCCTGTGGCTGATAAGTAAGGGGTTTTTTACTGTTTTTTCCAACCTCATCGAGATGCGGGGATCTATTATAGTTCCTCCCTTGTCTTTTAGGGCAGACGGGGTTGTCGAGTTGGAAACCCGCTGGGCTTTCTTTCAAGCGATCGATTATCCGGAACAGTTTTTGCAATTGGTGAGCTAACTATATTAGAAGTCTTTAGAAAACTTACTTTTAACTAATACTTCTTTATTTTTTAGTTACTTCCACTTCGGTTTGAGGAGGAGTATGCCGACGCTATCCCTGGTCAGGTTTTTCTTTCGTCCTATCTATTGCACAACTTCATGGTTTGCATAGAGCGGCGTAACGGTGGTCTTGTTTACTTTGTCCGCGGATGGAAGGACTTTGTAGATTCTCATGGCTTCGAGCAAGGGGTTTCTATGATTTTCACTCATATGGGTGAGGCTCATTTCGAAGTTCAGGTGGTTGATCCGCGTGGGGGAAATAACGAGGATCGGGCTCCTCCTGAAACAATTTCGAATGGTTCTTAAAAAATGTTTAGTTCTGAATAAGGTTTTAGGCTCTTTCAACTGTTTCGTAATGTAGAGGTTTAGCCAGCTTATAGCAATTACTCCTGGGAATCTCTCTGTTCATGCATGTTAGTCTTTCGAGGTTTATTTGTCATGATGTTCACCTCACAGGATTTCTGAGAAATTCAGTAATAGTGTTTACTATTTATCTCATGCATGGTGCCTGTGGTTTTTGTCTCAATGATGTGACATTTCAAGCTTATTTGTTCAATACTTTCAGTTTTTCGACACATGCCTGGATCTTTGTTATATAAAAAGGAGAGTGTAAGAAAGAAACCATTGAACTCATTGCTGTGCTTTCATGATGCCTTCTATGGATGGTTTACCTTGGTCCTTCTCTGAGAGAATTAGTTTTCCTGAGCAACTTCTCCATCTGGTTAGTTTGTTTGTTGTTGATTTTTACTTTTTATCAAGTTAGTTTATCTACTAGCATCTCTTGAAATCTGTTTGTTTTTGTTAGTCCTTGCCCCTATGTTTCGAAAATAGACTTGGGCCAGGTCTTCCCAGGAATATCCTTCTGTCTACTAGGATTCTTCGTGATTTCCCGGTGGAGGTTACGCGTGGAGACTATAGGGTTCCATTTTTGAGGGGTGGTTGGAATGACTTTGCTGAGACTCACAGCGTCCACATCGGTTCTTCTCTCACCTTTATTCATAAAGGTGAGAATCGCTTCGACGTCCAGATCTTAGATGCTGTGGGGGATGAGGTGGACGCGGAGTGGGCCTCTTCAGAGTCAGATGATCCCCCTTCAAATGGATTTCGTTTAAGTCAGGGCAGAACTCGTATCATCCCAGGGCGTTTTCCGCGGATATAGGTTGAAGGATGCTTGTTTTAATCATGTGTCAATCGCTGTGATTTCTTTCAATAATTATGATACTTTTTGGGAATCCCAAAAGAGTATCTCTTTTGTAATATTTCAATTGTGGTTCACTGATGAGTTTGGTTCTTGGAAAGGTTGACCATACTTCAAGCACTAATGATCTGATTAATAATGAAGTGTCATCTTTGAGAGTACGGATTTAATTAGAGACCTGTTACGGAGCCGAGCTCCAGCGTCTTAGGACTTTATATGAAGTATTATCTCTGAGAATGCGGATTCGATCAGAGGCCTGACGCGGAGCCAAGCTCCAGCGTCTTAGGACTTTATATGAAGTATTATCTTTGAGAATGCGGATTCGATCAGAGGCCTGACGCGGAGCCAAGCTCCAGCGTCTTAGGACTTTATATGAAGTATTATCTCTGAGAATGCGGATTCGATCAGAGGCCTGACGCGGATATAAGCTCCAGCGTCTTAGGACTTTATATGAGGTATCATCTCTGAGAATGCGGATTCGATCAGAGGCCTGACGCGGAGCCAAGCTCCAGCGTCTTAGGACTTTATATGAAGTATCATCTCTGAGAATGCGGATTCGATCAGAGGCCTGACGCGGAGCCAAGCTCCAGCGTCTTAGGACTTTATATGAAGTATCATCTCTGAGAATGCGGATTCGATCAGAGGCCTGACGCGGAGCCAAGCTCCAGCGTCTTAGGACTTTATATGAAGTATCATCTCTAAGAATGCGGATTCGATCAGAGGCCTGACGCGGATATAAGCTCCAGCGTCTTAGGACTTTATATGAGGTATCATCTCTGAGAATGCGGATTCGATCAGAGGCCTGACGCGGAGCCAAGCTCCAGCGTCTTAGGACTTTATATGAAGTATCATCTCTGAGAATGCGGATTCGATCAGAGGCCTGACGCGGAGCCAAGCTCCAGCGCCTTAGGACTTTATATGAAGTATCATCTCTGAGAATGCGGATTCGATCAGAGGCCTGACGCGGATATAAGCTCCAGCGTCTTAGGACTTTATATGAGGTATCATCTCTGAGAATGCGGATTCGATCAGAGGCCTGACGCGGAGCCAAGCTCCAGCGTCTTAGGACTTTATATGAAGTATCATCTCTGAGAATGCGGATTCGATCAGAGGCCTGATGCGGAGCCAAGCTCCAGCGTCTTAGGACTTTATATGAAGTATCATCTCTGAGAATGCGGATTCGATCAGAGGCCTGACGCGGATATAAGCTCCAGCGTCTTAGGACTTTATATGAAGTATCATTAAGTGCGAATCATCATAGAAAGCGCCCTCTAACCGCCTTATTTGATTCTTGCGGGGGCGACTCAGTTTTATATTTATTTAGCTGTTTAGCGATTACACATAATACTTTTTTAGATTGTCCGCGTTCCAAGTCTTGTTCAGGATGATTCCTTCGGGAGTGCTGAGTTTATATGCGCCTTTTTGAACTTCTTTGATAATTATATATGGTCCTTCCCAGTTGGGATCTAGCTTCCCCCCTGATGTAGCTTGTCGTAGCACTAGATCTCCTTCTTTAAGATGCCGCGGGGAAATTCGTTTATCTTGATACTTGGAAAGCCTCCTCTTGTATTCTAGCTCCTTCAAAGCAGCTGTCATTCTGCGTTCTTCTATGAGATGGAGCTCAAATTCCAGTGCTTCATCATTGATGTCCGGGTCATAGGTCATTATCCGTGCTGACGGTATCAATCTCTCCACTGGGATAACTGCGTCCATACCAAAGACTAAAGAGAATGGGGTTTCTCCTGTGGGAGTCTTTGCTGATGTGCGGTAGGACCAGAGTACTAATGGTAAAAGTTCTGCCCAACGCCCTTTTGCTGTGTTGCCGAGTTTCTTTTGTATCCCATGTAACAACTGTCGGTTGGTTGTTTCCGCCTGCCCATTCGTCTGTGGGTGAGCCACAGATGAGATTTTAAGATTGATGCCCAGTCCCACACAGAAATCTCTGATCGTTTCGCAATCAAATTGTGGTCCATGGTCTGTAATTATTGTTTCGGGTACTCCGAAGCGGCAAACAACATTTTTCCACAAAAACTTTCTCACCTTTTCCGCGGTTATTAATCCCATCGCTTCGGCTTCCACCCATTTGGTAAAATAATCAACTAGGACCAAAACATATCTCAACTGTCCAGGAGCAGTGGGAAATGGACCGAGAATGTCCATTCCCCAAACGGAAAAAGGGCAAGCTCCGGCTATACTCTTCATTGTCTCAGAAGGACGGTGATTTAGATTTCCGAACCTTTGGCACGCGTCACATTTCTGTACATAACTTTGGACATCATGTCTCATAGTAGGCCAATAATATCCTAGCCTGATTGCTTTGGCCACAATTGCTCTCCATCCTTGGTGATGCGAGCAAACCCCATCATGCAGCTCCTTCACCACTTGACTTCCTTCTTCTGACGATATGCACAATAGATATGGTAAGCAATACCCTCTCTTGTACAGTTTTCCTTCCCTGATAGTGAATCGTGAGGATTTAACGAGTATCTTCTTAGCAGCGGCTCTATCTTCAGGTAGGGTACCTTTGCCTAAATAGTCCGCGATTGGTGCTCTCCAGTCTTCCATCTCCATTTCTTGTACTTGATAGATTTCTTGAATGAGTCTTCGGTTACTCATTCTTTCAAGAATCACCTCTTTTTCTACTTCCTCTGGCATTACAGCTCCCAAACGTGCCAACGCGTCCGCCTGCTGGTTATCATCCCTAGGAACAGCTGTCACACAAAAACTCAAAAAAGCTTTGGAAAGTGCTCGCGCTTTTCTCTGGTAATCTGGCATTAATCCAGTTCTTGCTTCATATTCCTCTGTTATTTGCCGCGTCACGACTTCTGAATTGGTGTAAACTGATACTTGCCTAGCACCTTTAATCAAAGCTATTTCCAGTCCAGCTAGTAAGGTTTCATATTCGGCTTCATTATTGGTAGTTTGGAACTCCAACTTGTAGGCATAATTGTACTGCCGTTCATCAGGTGCTGTTAACGTAACCCCTGCTCCGCATCCATCTTTGCTAGCTGCACCATCTACCCTGAGTGTCCACTCACTTCTTTCCGTTAGAGAACTCGATTCGAAACTTGTCTCGCTGATGAAATCGGCCAGAGACTGAGCGAGGGTTGCTTTCCGCGGAGTGTACTCTATCTCAAATTCTGTGAGTTCGACTGCCCACTTCATCATTCTTCCTGATAAACATGGTGAGTGAAGGATCTGTCGCATCGGCAAATATGTCATTACTCGGATAGGATGATCTTGAAAATAAGGCCTTAGCCTTCTTGCCGCGAATATTAAGCACAAGATCATTTTCTCCACTAGTTCATATCTTGTCTCCGCATCCTGAAGAACACGACTGATGTAGTAGACCGGGAATTTTTCTTCTCGCGTCAAGACTGCACTGATGGTGACATTTTTTACAGATAAATACAGATGGAGGACCTCTTGTTTCTCAGGTTGGTGAAGGGTAGGAAGCGATGTCAGAAAAAGTTTTAAATTTCCAAAAGCTTCCTGTAATTCAGGAGTCCACCGTATCGGTCCCTTTTTCTTGAGCAGAGCAAAGAAAGGCAACGACTTATCCGCCAAGCAGGAGCAAAAATGACTCAAATAGTTCACTGCTCCATTTAGAGATTGTAACTCTTTGATCGTCCGCGGTGGTTGAAGATTTTGAATTGCTGTAACTTTTTCAGGATTTACGTCGATTCCTCTATGGCTAACCATAAAACCAAGGAATTTCCCAGAATCAACCCCAAAGACACATTTTTCTGCGTTTAAATTCAAACCTCCTTTTCGAAGAGAATCAAAAGTTTCCTGTAGATCCGCGACGTGATCCTCTGCTCTTTCACTTTTGACGACAATATCATCAACATAAATCGAAACATTCCTGCCAATTTGATTACGGAAGATCCGATCGACTGTTCTCTGAAACGTTGCCCCAGCATTTCTGAGTCCAAAAGGCATGACGTGGTAGCAAAAAATTCCCTGACTGGTGATGAAAGTCGTAGCTTTTTTGTCTGAAGGATCCAGGTTTATCTGATTGTATCCTGAGTAAGCATCAAGAAAACTAAGGACTTTGTTCCCCGTGGTTCCATCGACAAGCTCATCTATGGACGGTAGTGGGTAACTATCTTTTGGGTAGGATTTGTTAAGATCAGTAAAATCGATACACATCCTCCACTTCCCATTAGATTTCTTCACTAGAACTACGTTTGAGAGCCATTCAGAATCTTCCACTTCCTCTATGAAGCCCGCTTCTAAAAGTTTATTAGTTTCCTCTCTTGCCGCGGCAGCTTTTTCTGGTGCCATTTTTCTCCTCTTCTGCACTACGGGTTTTGTTCCCGGACGAATCCTTAAAGTATGTAAAGCTATCGCAAACGGGACACCTAGCAGGTCTCGAGGACTCCACGCAAAGATGTCTCTTGGCCTTGTTATGATTTCTAAAACTCTAACTCTTTCTCTTGTTTCCAGTGCTTGTCCCAGATAGACTTTTTCCTTTGGGTTAGGAAAGGGTGTAAATGCAATTTTCTCGTCCGCGGTTGACACCTTGACTTCTGTCGGCCGGACCTCTAGTTCAGCTTCTGAGAGTTCGACTGAGTCACTGTCTCCGACCTCGGATTCACAATTCTCACTTATACACATTACTTCTTTATTTTTCTTGATGGAGGTTAAATAACAGCTTCTACTTTCTGGTTGTTGTCCGCGGACCTCGCCTATTCCTCCTCCTGGTAACGGGAATTTTCCCAAAAAGTGGTAGATTGAAACTACCATTTGGAATTTGTATAGCGAGACACGGCCCAACAAAGCATTATACACAGTGGGAATCTTCACTACTGTGAACACAATATTTTCCATACGTCTGTTAGGAGGCGTCCCCAGAACAACTGTAAGCTCGATCGTGCCAGCCACTTGTACTTCTCCTCCTGAAAATGTGATCAGCGTTCCTGGATACGGTTTCAGCGAAGCCGCGGAGATTCCCATTTGAGAAAAAGCTTCCCATGACAGGATGTCCACAGAAGACCCAGTATCAATAAATACTCTTTTTACGGTTTTGGCAGCTATCTGTGCGTGAATGACCAACGGGTCTGAGTGCGGCATTCTTATTTCCTCCGCGTCTTTCGGAGTGAAGGAAATATTCTCATGCTGTGTGAGAGAAATTCTTCTACTTGACGCGGATGGTGGCTGTCTTCCTTCCCTTTCATAGTTTCTTTTTTCCTGCCTACTGGACCCAGCCATAGACAAACCTCCTGCAAGGGTGTTGATGAAGCCTTCTGGTTCTGGTATTTGACCTCCTTCTGTCTTTCGAGCTTCTCTTTGATTGACAGATCTCTGGGCTACTGGCGTGTTGTTGTACCTTCCTCCGCGTCCTCTTCTTCCTCTCCCCCTTCCCCGGCTGTGGAATGGGAAATCTCTGCGCGGATCTTGTTGCCTATCAAATCGTTCTTGTGGATTCCGAGATTCGTCAAACCTAGGACCTCGGTCCTCCCATCGAGGTCTGTGATCGGGTCGGTTCTCCCTCCTAGGTGGAGATCTCATATTGCGATTTCTGTGTTGATTCTCTCGTGGATGATGAGGACGCGGATGATTTTCCCTACGACAAGATCCTTGACCCCTTTCTAAGTTCATATGCACTTCATCACGGTGGGGACGGAAATCTATTGCCTCTGAATGATGTCTAGGAGGCTTGGCTTTCTCTTTTCTGAATTTTCCTACCAATTTCCCAAAAGGTCCTGAATTCCCAGTATTCGCCTTTGAGCTGGACGCGGCTGCTTCCTCTGCTTCAATCTGTCTAGAGACCCGCTCTCTCAAGTCATCATAACTTGTGGGCTTTTTTCGAAACAAATATGTCTTGAAATCCCCTTCAGCCAGATTGCCCATAAGTATGATAATAGCCGATTCGTGATTGAAGTTAGGGATTTGGACCACCATACTGGTGAATCGAGTGAAAAAATGCCCCAAGGACTCCCCAGCTCCTTGCCTGATGGAATTCAAATCGAGCATAGTCTTCTTTCTTGACCGCGCACTCCCGAAATGAGAAGTGAAGATGTGGGACATTTGGGCGAAATTGGTCACGGACCCCTTGGGAAGGTTGGTGAACCAAGTTAGCGCGATCTTTGTTAAGGTTGAAGGGAACGTTCTGCATAACATGGCGTCATTATACTCGTTTATCCCCATTGCAGTAGCAAAATGACAGAGATGATCTTCAGGATCAGTTGTTCCATCATACTTCATGAGGTTCACATCTCTCCATCGCTTTGGTACTGTCGCGGAGCAAATCTCTTGAGTAAACACTGATGGGAAACCGGCTGGTGCATTTTCGTTTCTCTTCTCTACAGAGTTAGATTTTGTAGAGGTAGAAACAACTGTTGACTTATCCCCGCATCGATGTTTATTTTCTCTGTAATAGTGATCATTTTGCCACGTCTGGTATGGCATTTCTTGGTTCTGAAAACCATAGTTCCAGTTACCGGGATTTTCATAAGCAGTGTTACGTCGATCAAAATTCCCATACTGTCCTTCTGGTCTATAATTTCCTTGCTGACGCGGATTCTGCCCCCATTGATCATAGTAAAAGTATTGAGCCTGCTCCTGTTGAAAAGGGTTTGGCTGTTCATGTCGCGCTTCATAATACCAGAAGTTTTGTGGGATGAACCCTCCGTCTAGTCCATACTGATTACCATAGGGTTGAGGAGGAGTTTCAAGGTTCTGTTCCCCCATTTCAGCATTGAGATTAGTTGGGGGCGTCAGCGGGACATACATGCTAGAGGCTTCTTGATCTTGGTGATCCCCTTGACTCATGTTCTGAGTCTGATAATTCTGGCTATCACTCATTTCCTTGCTATTGTGAATCTGTCTGTCGTCAGAAAGTTCGATGTTAGATATCTGAAAACTTATATTTATAGATTTTAATCAAATTAATAAGGAAACCCCTTAGTGTGAGGGGGTTCCCACAGACGGCGCCAGTGAAAACCCCCGATGCGAAAGACCACCATTTTCATGTGGGGCCCGGGAACCTACTTAATGAAGTGACCGACCTTCACAACGGACTTACCTGACCCGCGTCGAAGAAATCGACGCGGCCCAACCTGTGCCGCGGGAAGTTATGCTAATTGATTTTAATTACGAAGGACGGTTCCCTTATCGAGTTTTTCCTAGACAATTTGGAAACTTGACTTGCTTTACTTGTCGTCGTTGAATGTCTTGAGATTTATTAAAGTCAACCTTTAATAGAATTTTACACTAAAAACGGACAGGTTTTTCATCCGCGGAGTTTGACATTGTGAATGATGTAGACTCTCTTCAATTTATCAGACTTCTTTCTACGCGTATGATTGCTTTTTGATCCTCTTTCTTCTGGGTTCACTATGTCTTGTTCCGCCCTCTTCCCTTTCCTTTGTCTCCAAAAAGTCCCCTTCTTCTATGAAGTTTTTCCCTATTTATAGATTCTTGACTCTCTTGCATGTTACGCCACGTGGTGCTCAACTTTCAACACGTGTTATACTCGTGGGAAGTGAGCATGGTTGCCACGTATCTGTTCTTTTTCATCCGCGGACGATTTCCCTTGCGTGGTTTTTTGGACTTTTGTCCGCGGATAATAATAAAATGAGTTTCTTGTTTGTTCTTTATTTAATTGTTTGGTACTTTTTATGTTTCGACAGATGTTTTTAGCATTGGTTTAGTCAGCGGCTCTCTCAAGCTCGGCAAGTCGAAGAAACGACGAAGCAATTTGAGGCAGTAAGGCTTGAGTTGCAGCACGAATTGAAGCAGACAAGCACTAGAATGGAGCAATCGAGTTCCAGGCTCGAGCACGATCTCTCAGATCTGAAGAGAATCATGGCGTCGCTGGTCATCAACCTCAATACGGCAGCATCTTCGTCAACCAGTGAAGCTTCAACGCAGGTGCTTCATCAACAATCTCCAGCGGCCTTCGTTCCGCCCGGGTTTGCTCGATCTGTGCCTGATCTGACTGGATCTACGAGACTGAACTTCGGCGGAGCCAATCGATCTCTAACGTCGGGGGAGCCAGGCGCTCAATTTGGCCAGGCAGGTCAGTTCTTACCCGGAGGTCTTGCTGCGCGTCTGTCCAAGGTAACTTTCCCGAAATTTGACGGGTCGATGGTCCGGGAGTGGCTCTACAGCTGCGAGCAATTCTTCCTACTGGATAGCACTACCCCAGAGTTGAAGGTGCGTATAGCCTCTCTCCATCTAGAAGGGAAAGCCCGGCTATGGCACCACACCTATATGAGGAGCAGGTATGATCAATTTCCAACTTGGCCTGAATATGTTGCTGATATTTCTGCGAGATTTGGTCGATTATATGATGATCCGCTATCTGAGTTGGTGAATCTGAAACAATCTGAGTCTGTCATTGAGTTCTTGGACAAATTTGAGTGTGCTCTGATTCGATTGAATCTGCCTAACGACCATGCCCTAAGCATCTTCTTAGCCAATCTCTACCCCCATTTACAGACACATGTTAGACAATTTAAACCTCAATCCCTTTTTGAGGCTGCCAAACTAGCTAGCCTCTATGAGTCCACTTTGCAGCTGGCTCCTCAAAAGACTTCCCAATCCTACCCCAAGCATAATACCTTCTCTAAACCAAATCAAAGCAATGATCGACTATTACCTACCCTTGCACAAAATGACCCGAACACCAGTATTCTGAGTGCAGGTCAAGGGAAGACGGCAAGGGCATACTCTGTAAAAGAGATGGAAGAACGAAAGAGCAAGGGGTTGTGTATGTACTGTGATGAGAAGTACACTCCGGGGCATCATCTAAAGCATCGAAAGGCTCAATTGTATATCATTGATTATGATTGTGCAGATTTGGATGAAGTAAATGAGCAGAGATCCCCATGGCTGAATGGGTACAGCTTTGATATTTCATCTAAGGGTCCTCAGGTCTCCTTAAATGCCCTTAGTGGGGATATAGGTCCCAATTGTATGAAAGTCCAAGGATATTGTGGCAAGCGGAGCATAGGCATTCTAATTGATCCGGGTAGTACGTTGAATTTCATCGATGAGAAACTAGTGAAGCTTTTGGACTGCACTTTAGAGCCCACACTACCTCTGGTGGTTTCGGTGGCCGGTGGTAGCAAGTTAACATCCAACTCTATTTGCAGGAACTTATCTTGGTCTATGCAGAGCAATGCATATTGTGATGAGGTGAGGACTCTACCCTTGGAGGGATGGGATCTAGTTCTTGGCATCCCATGGTTAATAAGTATGGGTCGCATCATATGGGATTTCACCAACATGACTATGGAGTTCTAAGTTGATGGGAAACCTCGAGTGCTCCGAGGAATCAGCAACAAGGGCTGTCGGATCTTTATGAAAAAAAAGGGTGTAGATGGAGCTGGTGTGGTTGATGCACTGCTGGAAAGGGAAGTTGCTGTTAATGGGCCATCCAAGGAAGAGGTTACCCCCTTGCTGAAGCCAAGCTCATCCTCTACTGCTGCCAACCGCGATGTGCTTCAGACCACACTTCTTCCTGATTTAGAGCCTTGAGGACAAGTCTCTGCTGAAGGAGGGAGTACTGTAACAGGAATTCCATTTAGTATTGCTGTCATAAATAAACACTGGGGGTCTCCCTTCCGGTTTGCTTCAATTCCCAATTAAACCCGGTTTAATCCCAGTTCAATGGGTGGATTCCCATTGATTTGTTGAGCCGTTTAGGCCTGTATATATTAGCCTTTGCGCTGAATACTTTGAGGGCAACGAATTAACAATGAATCCTTCATCTATTTCTCTCTAATTCTCTCTCGTTACTCTATTTCTTCATCTACCAAATTCCAAATCTAGATTTCCTGTTCCACGTACTGATCCTGCTTTTGATCTTGTTCAATTTGTTGAATCTGTTGGCTGCAACAAAGGCGACATTGTTAGGGTTAGAAGAGTACGTTATGGAGCCGCAGAGGAGCGATAGGGGGAGGGAATTGTGTGCAATTTTTAGCAAAAAAAAAATAAAAATAAATAAATTTGTGTGCAATTTAGTGAAATTGTCTTGTTTAAAGCCCTAATGAGAATTGGGCTCAACGCAGACGCACCTGATGCCATGCCCTACATAATGGGCTGGGCCAGTGGGCCTAGGTGAATTAAACCACCAGTTTTGATCAAAACATTCAATAATTAGATGACATGTAAATTACTTGTGGTGTGTTTGGATTCCATTGTATTTTCATTATAATGCAATTATTTTACCTCGTTTTATGTGTTCGTTTGGTTGTAAAAATAAAAATTTTATAATAATCGAGGTAAAATCGTAATTTAACCAAATAATCACATAAATCGAGATAAAATAATTGTATTTTAATTAATATATCGTGGAATCCAAAAACATTATAATTTAAACACCTTAAAAATTTTGGTAACCAAACATCGCCTTATTATTTTGCATTATAAACATAATGCATTTGGAATCCAAACACACCAATTGACCTCTTGCTCAAAAAATAAATCACATACATATCAATTGATTAAATTGACGATTTAAATATGTTTTAAAGTATACGTAGCTATATATTTTAGATTATTTTCAAGCAATGAATATAAACTCAAGATATATATCATGTACTCCTTGTTTGATAAATTGTTGCTTTTGAAATTTGAATGAAGTTATTTTATCTTAATCAAAGTGTGGAAGAATAAACTGTTCCAATTTTATTATGAACTTTAGATACATAATATATACTTTATATAAATATGATATTATATATTTAAAACTTTATACAGCTCAGCAATATTTAATTCAATCATATCTCATAAAATTCATGCACTGTGAATTTATTATATACATTTTAACATACTAGTATCAAGTTAATGCCCTTCGAATTTTAGATCAATCAACATAAATAAATTACAAATTAATCTTTATGCGCAAAAATATCAACTATCAAGTATGGTAAAATGTCAAATGAGATTTAAATGCATGCATGGCAATTATAAAATTGTGCAGTGAATCCTATAGGCTCCTATAAAAATACCAAAACATTATACCTTTTCTCTTAAAAAAAAAAGTTTAAACTAATCGAAAAAGAAAAAAAATGCATAGTCATTATAAGTGATAAGATAACCACAAGAAGTGATTCTGATAAGAAAACCACAAAGCTTATAACGTTACTTGCCAACCAAATGCAACTAATGAGAGTATTATTTGTCAGTTGCACTCGGTTGGCGCGTGTGTTGTTTGGACGTGCGTGCCCCAGTCCCTACGTCGTATGATATACTGTTATTTAACAATGACAGTCTGGGATAATCAAATAGGAACACTTGTAGAAGCCTTTCGATGTGGGTGTTCTCGAGTTTCATGAGAACGCCCATGTTAATTACTCAGGCACATGTGGTTTAGATGAGTTAACCCATAAAACCGTAACTAAACTAATATTTTATTTTGTTATTTCATTCAACTAAATCCAACAGGTGGAAAACGCTGATTCGAACTAGTTCGAATCACATGGCCTTAAATGAAACTTTTTCAGATTAATAACGACCATCTTTCCTCATTTAAAAAGACGTTGAATGACAAGAATCATACTGACTTTTACCGTTAGTCGAAACTAGAAATTCTCTCATATACGACTTGCCAATTTTGAATATATTCACAAAAAAACTAAAACAATATTTAATTTTGTCATTTTATTAAAACAAAATCAATCAAACAATAATTTATGATATAATTATGATTTGCCATTTTTATCAGTCCAAACACCATGGTGTGCGTTAGAATTAATGTCGTGTGTTCTAGCACCCCAAATAGTAAATTTATACCTTCAACTAATGATGACTATTAGCAACAAGTACATGTCGTTTCCATAGAGAGTGCGTGCGTCTTTGGCTGAACATAGTAAGTAATCAAGCATCGTAGCAAAAGCAATAGTAGTAATAAGGGAAAAGGCAATAAGTAGAGTAGTGATTGAAACAGAACTTAATAATGAGATGATAATATAGTTCTACTTATATTCGCAACATAGGTAATTCCATGATTATCGGGTTGTTAATTTGGTTATACTTGACTATCTTAGTGTCGGTTTGTGCACATAGTTGTATAACTTCCTGATTCGATCACTATCAACCTTAAACTTTTGCATGGGGTTCGAGAAGTAATAAGCTAGTCCTTGATCTACATAAGCATACAATTCATGTAATTCATGTATATTCGACGTGTCACATGGTTGTCAACCCAACTATTGCATCTGCTAATAATAACATTAAACTATATGTCATTGCTCTTTCATATGCATGAATTCCAACCTGTTCATCAAGATATGTTTGCTACTATATCGGATTAATTACAATAGTGGATTTAGCTATAAACACTTAGCCCGTTGTTTACCTATCTTAGTGGCCAATTTTTTTTTATTTTTTTTACAGTAGGCAAACAAGCGGAGCTGCCACTATAACAGTAGCACTACTCCTGGATCATCCTGAAAGATGTTGTTACAAAACTCCCTATGATAGGGGATAGATTGCAAGTTACAAGTAATACCATTCATGGATATGCAATCTGCCGACATATTAGCTTCTCTGTAAATATGATGCACCTCTGCCAGTTCAAACTCGGAGAGAATGATAGAAATGTCTTCAACTTCCCTCATAACTTCCCATCTCGGACACTGCTGCTTCTTTATCGATTTAACCAAGACTTGGTTATCGCATTCCAAACTGATTTTCAATATGTCTTTATCTTAGTGGCCAATTAAGACGAATAAATTAAACAACATAAACATGTAAAGAACAAGAGTAACGAATAACTAAATATGTATAAACCAAATATAAACTATAGAATAGCATTCAAACAACCCTCACATGTCCTTAACCTATGCATAAAATATAAGCAAAACTATATCAAAGGTTTAGTCGAGCATGACTTACCGAAAATAGCGGAAAAGAGAAAAGCGGTGTGAGAGATGTAAAGTGGTGACTGAACGATATGCGTGGAATGGCTTAGGAGAGTTGTATTAATTTATAGGCATAGGAAACCCTAGGAGTCGAAATTCTTAAGGTAGAAGTGAAGCCCAATGGGCTAGATTCGACCGAGAGAATATCTTTTGGAAACTGCGATCGGCGGGTGTTGATGGGGTAGCGACAGGCGCCGATTCATCGGGTGCCACAATATCTTCAGCGGGTGCCGGTACGGTCCTGTGACCACTTTCATTTAAAGCCATGTGATTCGAACCTTAAATGAAACTTTTTTAGATTAATAACGAACCATCTTTACTCATGTAAAAAACACGTTTAATAACGAGAGTCATACTAACTTTTACCGTTAGCCGAAACTAGAAACTCTCTAGCTCCTTTATACGACTTGCCAATTTTGAACACAACGATCCAATTAGGAAACCCTATTGGGATCCTCGATAGGGAGTATGAGATCAACATTGTTATTTAGATCTTACATAATTTTATATAATTTTCTGTTTACATAAAAAAATTATCTTATAATATACACAAAATATCTATTTATTTATATTATACATTTAACTTAAATGTAATAACATCGTATAATTTTCTATTAAATGAGAAAACTTATGAGTTTTAAAAGAGAAACGTACTCATGAGGAAAATCCCGAGGAATATAAACGGGAAAAAATTAAGCAGGACGAGGATTCTTCAATGGGGATAGGGATCGGGTTGGATAAAGATGGATCAACTTGGTGCAATGTGGACTAAACCATTGATTTCATTAAAAAAAAAGCATTTTCAATGTATGCGAAATTGGTAAAATAATTCTGATATTTTTTTTTGGTAAAATAATTCCCTTTGGCATCCAATTAACACTAATTTTCTTCCATTTTAGCGTTTAAATAGATGACGTGTAAATTATGTGGCCTCTTATTCTAAAAAATATACCATACCGATCCAATTGATTGAAAAAGTAAACACTTTTTCTTTTAATTAAATTGTTGCTTGTACAATGTTTCAAATGAGATATTTTGCACGATTATGAAATTTGAATGAAGTTATTTCATCTTAATCAAAGTGTGTAAGAATAAATTATTTCAATTTTATTTTGAAATTTAGGTGCATAATACACTTTAAATCTGATATTATTTAAAAACACCGTACCTATACAAGTCAACATAAATCTTTAATTCGATCCTATTCCTATAAAAATTCATGCATTATGAATTTATATAAATTTCAACATAATAATATCAAGTTAATGTCCTTCAATATTTAGATCAATCAACATTAATCTAAAATATGTCAAAATGTCAAATGAGGAAATTACACACAATGTACAGCCAATCTTACACGCTCCTGGTTACTCTAGAGTCAGACGTCGCGTGAGTCCTTATACTCTCTCATATTTCATGATGGTTAATTTATCTGTCAATTCATCGACCTCTCAAGTTACTGAATAATATGTTATTGAGTATCTCAAATCCATTCCTTTATCAAACAAAAATCTTACACGCTCCTGGAAAAATCCCAAAAATTAAAAGATTTTCTTTTTCCTTTTTCTTTTTTCTTATTTCCAGAACCCTAAACAGGCAAACCTTCCTAATACGCAAATGCTCTTCACCATAAAATGACGTCCTGGTTCTCAGTCCCAAACACACAGCACACTGCTCTCCATTCATCCCTCTCCCTCTCCCCAAAACCCTCTCATCCATTGCTGTCTGTGAGAGCGCCGACGACGATAATCGATCTGCTCAACGTAAGGTATATCTTTCACACATTTCCATGATATGTCTTTCTTGTGTATTTCCTCTCAATCCTTTCTATTGTACGTTTTAAAGATCGATTCGGTCCCAACTCGTCGGAGGGGAGCTTTGGTTGTAGATGATGGAGTTATGGATTCATTAGTTCCATTAACTCCTAATCATATATACAATCATATATATCGGAGTTAATCCATTTTCCGCAATTTGATTTGAATTTTTATTGTTGCTTTTCAAAATTTCATCTTTCAATCCAGACTTCAGTATATGTTTGGGGAATTGATATATCAAGCTGAGCTAATCAAGTTCTACTTGGTTAATTAGCTGTTCAATGAAGAGTGAGATTCATTATTTCTTGTGTGTTGGGCAAGATCTTTTAATTTATTTCTTCTTTTTTTTTTCAAAAAAAAAAAAGAAAAATGAGATTTATATATATGTAAAAAAAATAGTTCAAACATGAATTTGTTTTTGTTTTTTTTAATTACCTAAAGCATATCTACACATCAATTGGCAGCCAGATTTGAGAAACACTGGATCTACATTTAAGCATATATTGCTTGTTTGTTGAACAAATTTGGGTGTTATCTGTCGGCGGATTGAAAAACATGTGTTTTATAAACGGATTGTGAAACATATGTGTTTTATAAACGGATTGTGTTCCAATAGAGTTTTAAACAGGCCGGTGTAGTTCATCTGGTTGCTTTGGAAATGGATGTGTATAAACTGTGAATGTTTTTAGGCTGTTAGATTATGTCAATCCATTTTTTTTTTTCATTTCGCTCTTTATCACATCATTTAAACAATCCATCTCATATTTTTTTTATTCATGTCTGTACAGCTCATCTCCATTTAACATATTTTCATTATTTTTTTTAAATTATGTAAAATATCTGAAATATTATATCTATATATCATATATGTAGACAAAAATGAAATATGAATATTACAAATAGGGTTTCCCCCTTTCCTTTTATAATAGAGTATTTTTAACAAAAACCTCTATATTTTTTAAACAAAAACATCTTTATATAATATAATCCATTCAATTTAAACTCCAACCTCTATTTTCTAGCCAAATGCTTCAATTTTACGGTGATATTTTATTTTTTGGACCGAAATGCGGGGTTTTTCTCCAAGGGCACCATGTATATTATAGAGTTTTTATTTTAAAAAAACACCTTTTAAAATTTTCAATTTTATAAATAAAAATACTTATTTTATATAGCATAATCCATTCAATTAAACCACAAACCTTTATTTTCGGCCAAATGTTCAATTTTCCTATTATATTTTATTTTATCAACTGAGATGCTCTTATTTATTTAATCAATTTTTGAATGTCACCGGAAAATTAAAACATTTAGTCAGAAAATAAAGATTGGTGGTTTAATTGAATGGATTATATTATTTAAATATTTTTTAATTAAAATTTTAAATTGTATACGGTATTTTATTTGGCCAAAAATAGAGGTTGCTTTTGTTTAATTTTTTTTAAAAAAGTGTTTGGTTTAAAAAATAAAAAAAACTCTATAATATAAGATGTTTTAAGAAAGAAACCCTTAAAACTTTAAACCGCCCATTGTAGATCGATCCACTTAGGCTACAAATCCTAACTTATCTGCTTCTATGATAAATGTTTATTAATGCAGATCGATCGATAATGAACCCACAAGAATTAGGGATGAACTACTTAGGAAACGTGGAGCATGTCCCGCCTCCTCATGTACAAGTACAAGCGGAGGCTGAGCAGCTACTGGAGGAGGCCGCGGCCGCGGCCGCGGAATTTGACATCGAAGAGCTCGAGAGCCGGATGTGGAAGGATAGGTTGCTTCTGAAGAAGCTGAAGGAGCAGTTGAAGAACAAACCGGTGAACGAGGCAACTACAGCAAAGCAACAAGAGATGGCTCGGCGAAAGAAGATGTCGAGGGCGCAAGACGGTATTCTCAAGTACATGCTGAAGATGATGGAGGTCTGCAACGCTCAGGGCTTCGTCTATGGGATCATCCCGGAGAAGGGGAAGCCGGTTAGCGGTGCTTCTGACAACCTCCGCGAATGGTGGAAGGACAAGGTCAGGTTCGATAGGAATGGTCCGGCTGCCGCCATGAAATACGACTCCGACAACTCGCTCGCCATGTTCAACATAAATGGTAACAATGTAGGTGATTCAAGCTCTACTCATAGCCTGCAGGAGCTCCAGGACACTACCCTTGGCTCCCTACTCTCGGCCCTGATGCAGCACTGTGACCCGCCCCAGAGGCGGTTCCCTCTGGAGAGGGGGGTGCAGCCGCCGTGGTGGCCCACTGGGAAGGAGGATTGGTGGTCTCACCTCGGTCTTCCGGAGGATCAGCCTCCACCTCCTTACAAGAAGCCTCATGATCTCAAGAAGGCTTGGAAGGTGTGTGTACTCACTGCTGTCATCAAACACATGTCTCCGGATGTTGCCAAGATTCGGAAGCTCGCTCGTCAGTCCAAGTGCTTGCAGGACAAGATGACTGCCAAGGAGAATGCTATTTGGGCATCTATTATCAACCATGAGGAGGGTTTGGCTAGACAGATGTACCCTCACTTTGTTCAACCTGCTCCGCCCCAAACCGGCTCTGTTGTCATCTGTGATGCCGGTGACTATGATGTGGACACCGGCATCCAATGCATGGGGATGCCTAATGCGGTTAAAGGAGAGACGTTTGAGTTCCCAATCGATTATACGGACAAGAGGAAGCAGCCAGCCGATGGTGGGTATTTTGCGTCGTCAGGAGTCACTAGGAACTTGTATGTTTGTGGCTACTTTCAGTGCCCTCACAGCAGCTACCTCCATGGCTTTCAAGACAGGAACTCAAGGAACAACCATGAGATGGTCTGTCAGTTTCGGCCTAAGTGTACTCGCTTTATGGGATCAACCTTGTTCGGAGGATCTTCAAGAGCTCATCAATCCAACCTACCCATCCCATCTATGATCAACAACCCTAATCCAGCCTCGGCACCAGTCATTTCCCAATCCCCATCCTTTACCGAATCCCTGCTGCCTCCACCGCAGTATGTGAACCATGGCTCTTCATTCAGCCAGCCCAAATGGGTCTCTTCCTTGACTCAGCCAGCGCCCTATGTGAACCATTCCAGCCAGATGAACCAGCCTCAAGGGACTTTCGCAGCGCCAGTGATAGAGATACCTGACGATGGGGTGAAACTGATTTCAGACCTATTGACAGGTTGTGATCCCTATCCTCAGGAGAGCAACTACCTGCAGCCTCACTCTCAGCAGCAGTTTCAGTTTCAGGCAGGCAGCGGCTTCTCTGGCCATGACGGTATGTTTCACGGCACTCTTAATGGATCCCAAGGAACTAACACCAGACTCAACAATCCGGTCTATTGCGCAACAAATATGGAGTTTGATCCGCCTAGCTCGTTTGGTTCGTCTTATGGGAGTACAAGCACCGGTGACAGTGTGGGTAGCATCCAGTTCAACACTACTTCAACCAACCTTGATCCATCCGGTGATCAGTTTTCTATGGATCAGATGCAGAGGCAGGACAATCCCGGCTGGTTCTTTTAAGCAAATGGTCTTGGATCATAGCAATGGGAGGAGTTGGATGTGTGTGTCTGAAGGTAAAAGTTGTTGCTCTAGATTTTCACTCAGATTAGATAATTCCTCAGTTTAAAGTTTTTAGTATCCTTAGTTTCGATTCAGTGGATCGACACAGTTTGTTTCGAGACTCTTATATATGTACTTCACTCAGCTTTGTTGTAGGCATACATCCATCTATGTAATGTACATCCAGTTTCTCCCTATCTTAACTGTTTGTGTTCCAACTTTAATCATCCTTTGCCCACTCATTTTTCTCCTTACTGCTTATTTTTACACGGATTTGAATTGCGCGGTATATGCTGATATGGTTCATAGAGACTTGATCTAATAATCTATGTTGCTTTGCTGATAACTTCGAATGCCAGTGGCTCGGATTCTAACTTTAATTTCTTCTTTGCATTCATCTCCTTTGCTATTTGTCCAACCATAAGTAATGTCTTTTTTTTTTTTTTTTTTATTATTATTATTGTCTTTTTGGTGATCCCTTAGAGCATGCATGATGCACACACTCAAATGAGTGTCTTATTTTTTTTTTTTTTAAAAAGAAAATGAAAATCGGGTGTTTTATGTTAGTACACTTCAGAGATATTTTGTATAGGAAAAAGTGAGAGTTTCTTCTGCGAGAAGCAAACATAGAGAAAGAGAAAATTTTTGCCTGCAACTTTTGACATTTTTAGCATTTTATTTTTAATTTTCTATTTTTGTTCAAAGTAAAGATACTTTCACCCGTGTGTGCGTTGCGAATGCTCTTACATGGGTTGAGAGGAAAAGGAAGTTGAAATTATTAGGATATATTAGAATAAATTATTAGATAATTAGGAGATTAGTTAGATAGGTTTGATTTGCTCTTATCTTATTCTCTTGTACGCATATATATAGGCCTTTATCATATTAATCAAAGTGTGGTTCATCCCACCAATCTCTACATAAATGCTTTTGTAGGAACAGGAAATGCTTTAGCACAAGTTAGGCAAAGTAATAGCTACGAGGAACCGAATGTAAGGTTTATGATTCGGACTGAACTATGAGGGACCTCGGCCTGCACGGAGGTAACTGTCACAATATATACTAGTCATATGCATACTCACACTGTCTTCTTTGTTTCTTCCTCTTCTTTTTTACTATTGTTTGAAATCCGAAACCTTACAACCAAATTCAAAGAACATATATGACTAATTTTTTACTAGGAAAACTCCGATTCCTACCCACCTTCCTCTTGATATGTTTCCACATCTAAGCAGATGTTGGAGAATACGAATCGTCCTATAACTGTTATCGTTAACTGAAAGTAGAAATTTCCTCGAGAGTATGACTTGATTATCATTTGTGGTTTTAGATGAGTTAACCAATAAAACTGTAAGCAAACTGGTATTTCAATTTGTCGTTTTGTTCAACAAAATCAAACTGTTGGACAAGCCAAATATATATAGTCACTGACTGACCTAGTAAGTTCGAATCACATGACCATAAATGAATTTTTTTTCCTGATATATTAATAATGAACCATCTTTTACTCATGTAAAAAAAAGAGAATATATCGTACTAACTTTTACTGTTAGCTGAAAATAGAAGTTCTCTTAGGTGTACGACTTAATTAATTATCGTTTACGTATACATGACCATACCGTTAACTGAAAGTAGACATTTTCTCAGGGGTATGACTTGATTATCATTTGTGGTTTTAGATGAGTTAACCCATAAAACTGCAAGCAAATTGGTATTTCAATTTGTCGTTTTGTTCAACAAAATCAAACCGTTGGACAAGCCAAATATATATAGTCACTAACTGACCTAGTAAGTTCGAATCACATGACCATAAATGATTTTTTTTTTCCTGATATATTAACAATGAACCATCTTTTACTCATGTAAAAAAAAAAGAGAATATATCATACTAACTTTTACCGTTAGCTGAAAATAGAAGTTCTCTTAGGTGTACCACTTAATTAATTATCATTTACGTACACATGATCATACCGTTAACTGAAAGTAGAAATTTTCTCAGGTGTATGACTTGATTATCATTTGTGGTTTTAGATAAGTTAACCCATAAAACTTTAAACAAACTGGTATTTCAATTTGTCGTTTTGTTCAACAAAATCAAACCGTTGGACAAGCCAAATATAACTGGCAACTGACTGAACTAGTAAGTTCGAATCACATGACCATAAACGAATTTTTTTTTGTCTGATATATTAACAATGAGCCATCTTTTACTTGGTAAAAAAACGAGA
Organism: Persicaria maculosa; assembly: GCA_963922045.1. NCBI lineage: Eukaryota > Viridiplantae > Streptophyta > Magnoliopsida > Caryophyllales > Polygonaceae > Persicaria > Persicaria maculosa. The sequence goes on along the minus strand of OY998255.1, from coordinate 8,817,003 downwards.
ATATGTCGTACTAATTAACTTTTATCGTTAGCCGAATATAGAAGTTCTCTTAGGTGTAACAATTAATTATCGTTTATGTAGAATTTTGGACATATACATAAAAAAAATTGGGATTTTTTTGGTAAGTGTCCATTTTCTACAAGGCCTTTTGCAAAATGTCCATTTTTATTTCCCCTTTTGCAAAATGTTCTAATATTACATTTTTACCCCTCCTTCCCATTCCCTTCCTTCCTTCCCATTTTTATTTTGACCATTGACCGGTCAAAGTCAATGAATTGGTGACACAAAAAAAAATTTGGTGACACGTTTTTTTTTTTTCGATTTTTTTTTACGAAATTAGTGTCACCACCTTTATAAGTGGTGACACCGGTCAATGGCTTTGGTGACACAACTTTGGTGACACATGTATGATGATAAACAAATTTTTGGGTAATTTTTTTTTTTTACGAAATTAGTGTCACCACCTTTATAAGTGGTGACACCGGTCAATGGCTTTGGTAGTTTGGTAACACAACTTTGGTGACACATGTATGATGATAAACAAATTTTTGGGTGAATTTTTTTTTTTTTACGAGATTAGTGTCATCGCTCTATCACTGTCACCACAACCAATATCGCTGTCACCACCACCCATATCGCTGTCACCACCCTTATTGCAGTCACCACCTCTATCGTTGTCACCTCCTTATCGCTGTCACCACTCCTATCGCTGTCAACACCACCTCTATCACTGTCACCACCACCTCTATCACTGTCACCACCACCCGTATTGTTGTCACCACCCTTATTGTTGTCACCACCTCTATCGCTGTCACCGCCCTATCGCTGTCACCACTCGTATCGCTGTCACCACCACTACTATCGTTGTCACCACCACTCCTATTACTGTCACCGACACCCATATTGATGTCACCACCCTTATTGCTGTCACCACCTCTATCGTTATCACCGTCCTATCGCTGTCACCACTTCTATCGCTGTCACCACCACCCCTATCACTGTCACCACCACACATATTGCTGTCACCACCCTTATTGCTGTCACCGCCTCTAACGCTGTCACCGCCCTATCGCTGTCACCACTCCTATCGCTGTCACCACCACTTCTGTAGCTGTCCCCACCACCCCTATCACTGTCACCACCACCCCTATCAATGTCACCACCACCCTATCGCTGTCACCACCCTTATTGCTGTCACCACCTCTATCGATGTCACCGCCCTATCGCTGTCACCACCACTACTATCGCTGTCACCACCACCCATATTGATGTCACCACCCTTATTGATGTCATCACCTTTATCATTGTCACCGCCCTATCACTGTCACCACTCCTATCGCTGTCACCACCACTCCTAACGCTGTCACCACCACCACTATCACTGTCACCACCACCCATATCGTTGTCACCACTCCTATCGTAGTGACACTGTCGGCGGTGACACATACAATAACAACTTTTTTTTGGTGACAGATTTGTTTTTCGAGTTTTTTTTACGGAATCATTGTCACCACAATTATCAATGTCACCACCCTTATTAGAGATGACACTCTTGGTGACGCATGTAATTTCATGATTTTTTTTTAAAAAATATCGTGTAATCAAACACAATATGACAAAAATAAAAATAAAAATAAACATATAATTTCATGAAAAATCTAGTGTAATCAAACACAATATCACCATTAAAAAAAAGTGTAATTAAACAAATAAAGAAGCTGTCATCAGGCATGCAAATTTAGAGTTGCACATAAATCACATTTAGTCAACCTCAAAGGATCAGAAACTAGGATAGGCAACTATGAGGTTACATCAGTAAGACCAAAGAAAGTGCAAATTAAAATTCATAAAAACAAATTACACTCAAAGTAGATCCAGAATTTCAATGGGGAAAAACAGATACAAATTATAAAAGCAAATACAAACACTCAACAAAGGTAGGAGAATGTACAAACATGTTGGAACAATACAAAAGGCCTAAATGTTCCCAGTCGCTCATTAATTCAAGAAATAAAACACAAAAAAGAAACACAATCATGCCGACAGACTATCAAGCAAGAGACACCAACAGAAACAGGATCAGATCTTGGAGGACAGATCGATCTACTAATCACGGCAATCGTAAATTTAGAAAGTGCAAAAGATTTCAAATGAGATATATCAACTAATCGAGTCGAGGAAACATGTTGTGAGCTGAATCTGCCATGTTTTACAGCAATTTTTATATCGATTTTTGTATACATTTCATACATTTGGGCTAAGATAGTACAGAAGCTGTGTAGTTAATGTTTATTTTCCAAATTATGGGATCTACACCAGTTTCTGTTTAATTCGCAGAATTCGAGGCATTTTACAGCAATTCTACAGAAGGTCGGAAAAGCTCGGAAAACGGCTACAGAAGTCCAAGGTCAAGGAAGCAGCGGAGCCAGTCGAATCAAGCCGAGAACTCAGGCTACTCGATCTAGACTAGCCCTTACTCAATCTCGACAAAGCATGTCCGAGCAGCCTTGGTCGACAGGGCCTGATCGAGAAAGCCAGACCAACCCGACTTCCGAAGTCTACTCGATCTCGACAAGGCCTAGTCGAGATCGACGAAGCCCAGACACCACACCCGGAGTCGACGAGGAGAGAAGCTGCCCGAGAAGCCGAGGACGGCAAGCCGAGCACACCCTACTCGATCTCGACGAACCCTTGTCGAGATCGACAAAGCTACCCGAGCCAGTCCGAGGAGGAGTCCTCGACACCACCACAGAGAGTCATCCTCGACCAATCCTAGTCGATCTCGAGGACTCTTTGTCGAGATCGACGAGCGCCTGAGTCCAGATCCGAGCTTGTCGAGCACACCAACCCGAGAAGACCTAGTCGACGGATCAACTCTGGTCGAGATCGACAAGGCCTTGTCGAGGTCGACGAGCATCGTGAACCAAGTCCGAGCCACATCGAGCAGAGCTAGCCGGGAAGTCCAGTCGACAGAGAACCCTACTCGAGGTCGACGAAGCCTTGTCGAGGTCGAGTAGACCAGATCCCAGAAACGCGTCGACGAGTGCCTATCCGAGTAGACTTGGGATTCCTTGGGTCCAAAGCACGAAGATCTATCCAAAGATGATCAATTCTATCCATGGAAGGGAATCTATCAAGACATGAAGACTTACCTAGTTTAAGTTTTATCTTTTCCTTTTAAGATTTAATTCCATTAAGCTTTTATTTATCTTTTTAAGTTTTAGATAAAGTTTTAGATATAGATAGATATCTTCTTTCCTAGAATAGCTAGGGAATGAAGCCTATAAATAAAGCCCATGGGGCTCAGTTTCAATCATTCAATTTTCAGTTAGAGAAGTAGTTCACAGAGACGGTTTAGGAGTTCAGAGGTTTTAGGGTTTTGGCGTTCAACGAGAGTTGGATCGCCGGGATTGTAAAGTCTTTGAATTTAGTTAATGCAAGTTATTTCCTTTCAATCAATGATGTTTGAGTTTGCGATGAAGCGCGAGTAGTCCACCCACTTCTAGGGTTGGGGCGAGCCCGACGATAGGCCTGCATAATTGAGGTAAAGATCCGACTTTTATCATGTTTAGAGCATTTTCCTACTTGTTGATGTGTTTATTGCCCATCTAATGGAGATCCATGTTAACCACTTGGATTATAAACATAAAATCGGTAGAGACAATTAGGGTTTCTTGAGAGAGTTGTCTAATTGTTGGAAAAGGCGAAAGCTTAGTCCTTTAATGCGATTCACATGATTATCTGTTTGATTCTACCTTATGCATGCTTGGTTATTGTCGTTGCAAACCCCAATCTTGGAAGTTCTTTTACATTAAAGTTTAAGTCGAAATCCCAAAGCATTTGTTTTTACTTTCTTTATTTTCCTTTCGTTTTTATTCCCTGCTCTTGTCGATCTCGACCAAGTCTGGTCGACCTCGACGACTAATTCCCGATCTAGCATCACTGTAGCTTGAGTGTGCAGGCCCTCCACGAAGACCAACTCGACCCAGACGAAGGCTACTCGATCTCGAGTAGAGCCTTGTCGACCACCCTTAGCCGAGCTGCTGTGCTGTGTTCGACTGTGCCTGACCCCTGTCGACTAACCCTTAGTCGAGGTCGAGTACCACTGTTGTCGACTTCTGATCGTGAGATTTCACCGCTGCCTAGGATCCGCTGACACGCTTCCTCGTGGATCGATCCTGACTTCCCACTGCTACATCAGGAGGAGGTCTTGTAATTATTTGCGTGGGCAGAATCTGGTTTGATTTATTTTGTTATATTTCATACTCGATTTCCTCCTAACAACAAAACACACCAGATTGCACGAAGCTGGCGGCGGAACGCAGCGAAGTTACAATTAACAGTAAATCTGAACAAACAAATTACAATTCCAGGGAAGTTCAAATTGCAATCGGCAATATACCTCAAATTCCGAAATCCGATTTCAAAAACTAGGGTTCAATCGTCCAATTCGATTCACAAACCTGTCATTGTTGCCCCCAAACGATGACGTTTGCAGTAATCCAACAGCTTGGCCATTTCCAGGCCCTGAGTTTTGCTCCGACAAACATTCATGCAGATGTGGACTTAATCCGCATACGCCACCGTGCTCTAGGCCTCTCCTTCAATTCATTGTCTCCGCCTGCGCCAGCTGAACAATCCTCCTCGCATTCTCAATCGTCAGTCCACCACCGCCGCGACGCCACCGCATCTCCTCCCTCGTCACCAGATCCGATCCGCCGCTACCACAATTGGCCGAAGATCTAGATCTCAGATCTGGATGGAGAAGGGGAGCTTGGAGAGCGAGAGGAAGAAGCGTATAATTTGCCCTCTTTACAGTTCAAGGGAGAGGCGTATAATTTAATAACAGGGGTATATTGGGGTTTTCATAAAATTTATGGACATTTAGCAAAAGGTAATTTTAAGTGGACATTTATCAAAAGAGGTATACAAAATTGGACATTTAGCCAAATAATTTCAAAAAAATGTAACTAAAACATTATTAAAATTTATCATTTTAGTAAAACATAATCGTACAATATTTCTATAATTATGATTTGCCATTTTTATAAATCCAAACATCTTTTAATCTAGAACTCTACTCTTTAAAGTCATAAATTTTTTGTCATATGGATAATGCATAAATTAATTATAAATTATAATAAAAGTAAAATACAAGCAAGTTTGTAAAACACTAAATTAACTGGATAAACCAATTGACAAGCTACAAAATAGGCACAATGAGCACCCACCTAATTGCTGAATTGATAGATGCATCTTACATTCATGTTCACGATATATAATTCTACCCAAATTCTATTTGCATTTTTTTTTATAAAAAACATTACTTTAAAGATTTGATATATAATAGTATTATTTAGCAATCCACGTTATTAAAAAAAAATCAACCATGGTAATTAACTGTCACAACATACATGTCATATACATACATTATCTTCTTTGTTTCTTATTCCTACTTCCTCTTCTCTTTTGCTGTTGTTTCAAATCAGAAACCTACAATCCAAAGTTAAAAAGAATGTATATGACCAATATTTAACCAAGAAAACTCCCGATCGATTCCTACCCACCTTCCCCTTGATATGTTTCCACATATAAACAGATGTTGTAGAATACTGAGAATCATCCTAACTATTACCGTTAACTGAAAGTAGAAATTTTATCAGGTGTATGACTTGATTATCATTTGTGGTTTTAGATGAGTTAACCCATAAAACTATAAGCAATTTGGTATTTCAATTTGTCGTTTTGTTCAACAAAATCAAACCGTTGGACAAGCCAAATATATATAGTCACTGACTGACCTAGTAAGTTCGAATCGCATGACCATAAATGAATTTTTTTCCTGATATATTAAGGGTGTTGTTAGATACACCGCAAATCACCCTTTTAAAATGCACGTTTAATCCAACGTGCAACCTTTTTAATTAATTAACAGGGTTTCTTAATTAGTTAGCCCACAACAAACTTGCACGTCCATTCCGACGTGCAAATTTGGGGTGTATTTATCCGGACCGTATATTAATAATCAACCATGTAAAAAAAAGAGAATATATCATACTAACTTTTACCATTAGCTGAAAATAGAAGTTCTCTTAGGTGTACGACTTAATTAATTATCGTTTACGTACACATGACCATGCCGTTAACTGAAAGTAGAAATTTTCTCAAGTGTATGACTTGATTATCATTTGTAGTTTTAGATGAGTTAACCCATAAAACTGTAAGCAAACTGGTATTTTAATTTGTCGTTTTGTTCAACAAAATCAAACCGTTGGACAAGCCAAATATATATAGTCACTGACTGACCTAGTAAGTTCGAATCACATGACAATATTTGTTTCCTGATATATTAATAATGAACCATCTTATACTCATGTAAAAAAACAAGAGAATATATCATACTAACTTTTACCGTTAGCTGAAAATAGAAATTCTCATAGGTGTACGACTTAATTAATTATCTTTTACGTACAATTTTGGACTTATACATTAAAAAAAATGTAACTAAAATAATATTAAAATTTATCGATCATTTTAGTAAACCACATGAGATGTGGACAACAAATAAATTAGTAAATTGTTACAATATAGAAACTTTTTTTATCCAAAAATTGATTTAAAAATTAACTTATCACCTAGTTTCTAAATTTTTTATTTGATAATTGAATAGTATTATTATATATATTGTGTGCATAAACGAAGTTAAGGTCGGTTTTTTTAAATTAAAAAATAGTCTCTATAGTTCGTTTATCTAGTACTCCCTCAATTAATTAAAATATATTATTTTATTATTCAAAAAATTGTATAAAATATCAACTTTGCAAATATTTTTTTGTACTAATTTATTACTTATTACTAATAAGTATGTGTTTATAAAAATAATTTAAGTTGATATTTATACAATTTTTTATCATAAAAATGTTCGTAAATAATAAACTTTTTTTCCTTAACGGATGAAGTATAACTATAAAAAATCTAAATTCATTGATACTATAAATAAAAATTGGTAACTTTTTTTTTAGTACGGAGCCATCGAAAAGATTGGCACGACCATCAACCTAGGAACCCTGCTCTTTAAAGTCATAAATTGTTTGTCATATACTCTTATGGATAATGCATAAATTGATTATAAATTATAATACAAGTAAAATACCAATTGCTAAATAATACTATTAGGAAAAATGACAAAAAATAATACAAACTATTAGCCATAAACCAATATCAATACGAACATTAAAACTACCAACAATAATACAAACCAATTCACATTGAACCAATTTTGATACGAAAAAAGTTTCGATCAATTTTTCAGCCAAAATTTTGACTTGGTAATCGAACGTTAGAAAATTTAATGACATTCCATCACATTGTTAGCGTTCAATGTATTTTTGTAAAAAAAAAACAAATTTGAGTGCAACTGTCCCAATTAGATGAATAAATTAACCTTATAATCCGATTTATATTGATAATTAGTTTTTATTTTCAAACATTATACTTGTGCATTTGATAATATGATGCCATGTTATTAAATTTTTTAATATTTAGTTGACGTGTTGAATAATTAGCCAAAAAATCAACCGGATTTTTTTCCGTAACGAAATTGGTTTAATGTGAAATAGTTTATACTACTAGCTAAAAATTTGGTTTAATGTGAATTATTTTTGGTAGTTTTTAAAGTTCGTATTAATATTGGGTTCATTACTAATAGTTCATATTATTTTTGGTGGTTTTAGAAGTTCGTATTAATATTGGTTCATATCTGATAGTTCGTATTGTTTTTGGTCATGTTTCCATACTATTATATATCAAATCTTTAAAGTAATGTTTTTTTTATATAAAAAAATAAATGCGACTAGAATTTGGGTAGAATTATCATGAATATGTAATCTGACCTAATTGATATATATCATATGGTATTCACTTGAGTTGTGTAAATTTCACTTGCACTACGCCAGACAGACACTGAGGCGACGAACAGGCCAAATCCCGTCGCTTCAATGCATTTCTAGCGACGGACTATATCATCCCGTCGCCTGAGTTTGGTCAACCCACAGGTCAAATGGGGGATAGCTCTGGAGCGACGGAGGAGGACTTTGTCCGTCCCTTGAAGACATTTCTGGCGACGAACCAAAGTGATCCCGTCGCCTGAGTATTTTGTGCCGTCGCCTAAGTTTGGTCAACCCACAAGTCAAATGGGGGATAGATCTGGAGCGACGGAGGAGGACTTTGTCCGTCCCTTGAAGACATTTCTGGCGACGAACCAAAGTGCTCCCGTCGCCTGAGTTTGGTCAACCCAGAAGTCAAATGTGGATAGCTATGGAGCGACGGATGGGGACTATGCCCGTCGCTTGAGTGATTTGTACCGTTGCCTGCATTTAATGTCGTGACCTGCCTCATTGAATGCTGTTAAGGTTACAACAATAACCTTAAACCGCACCATTTGTCCGGCCGTCTTCTTGTTCTTCATCTCCTTTATTTTCCCCCATTTTCCATCTTTTCCATTTTTAAATTTCAAATAATTTACATAAGCTAGGTTTGTAAAGATTGAAGAAGACTAACAATATATTTTGAGTTGTGGTAAGATTTGTTATGCTTTATTTTTTTTTACTTGTAATTTTAAATATTGATGCATTTGTGAAATATTGGTTAGATTTGTAATTTGGAATTTTTGTTGTAGATCTAAACAAGTTATGGGGTGATTGAAGAAGTCACTTGAGTTTGTAGCAAGGTTAGTGTCATTTTTTTTTTAATTTTTTTTATACATATTTTGTTAAATAGAGGGAAGAATTGTGAAATAATGGTTAGATTTGTAGAAAGGAATTTGTTTGAGATTTTGAACCTTGTGATAGAGACTTGGGAAATGTTGATTGAATTATTTTACAATTACTTTTAGAAATGATATTTGTTGTTATTGAAATTTGGAATGTGTGATGATTTAGGTTAGAATTTGTGGGAAATATAAATTGTTTGTTTGTATTGGATTGGGATTTGTTGTGTTTAAATGAAATGTGTGATGGATTTAATTTGAGATATGTGACATATTTAACTTAGATTTCGTATTATATATTTCTAAAATGATATTGAATTTGAAAATGAATTTGTGTGATGGATTTATATTTTTAAATGATAGTGAATTTAGAAAATGGATAAGAGATGGATGCAGTTTCCTCGTACGTCAAATGTATATATTCATGGGATTACTAGTTTCGTGAACAATGTGGCTGCAAATGCAAATGGGAGGACCTATTTTCCTTGTCCGTGCGACCATTGCCATAACGCTCGAGAATCTGTGAACATCCCAACAATGTTGAACCACTTATCTTATTATGGTATGTGGCCGGATTATACAGTATGGGACAGTCATGGAGAAGATCCAGTTGAGCCGATAGTTTCCTTGCGTAGAACGCAATACATAGAGCATAGGGCTTCCTCTTCATCTGGTCATGATCCCACCATGGACATCATCCATGACAGCTTTCCTTATCATGCTGGGTACGAGGCGGGCAATGACCATGATTTTTGTGATATGGTCGATGATGATTACCAAAAATACGAGAGGCTTTTAGCGGAAGCTCAAGCTCCGTTGTATCCTGGTAGTACAAGGACTGTTTTGACTGCTATTTTATGTTCTATGAAGTTGAAGGTGGAAAATCGCTGGTCAGATAAGAGTATGGATGGCCATTGTCGTGAAGTTTGCAACAATCTTCAACCCGGACATAGATTTCCTGCTGATTGGAAAAGCATTCGAAAGGTGTGCAAAGATCTCGGATTGAGCTATGAAAATATTCACGCATGTGAGTATAACTGCGTGTTGTTTTATAAGAGGTATGCAAATGAGGAAGTTTGTCCCATATGTCATACGTCAAGATGGAAGTCACGTCAAGGTAGTGACAGGCGCAAAATCCCTAGAAAAGTGGTTAAATACTTCCCTTTAACTCCCAGACTGAAACGCTTGTACATGTCTCCGCACATCGCAAAGCAAATGCGATGGCATGGCGAAAGGGTGAGGAATGATGACCGTTTGACACACCCTGCAGATGGGGAGGCATGGGTAGAGTTTGATAGAACGTTCACTCATTTTTCTAGGGATGTGAGGAATGTTCGGCTCGGATTGGCAACTGATGGATTCAATCCATTTGGGAAGCTAGCAACTCTCCATAGCACATGGCCTGTCATTTTGATGCCATATAATTTGCCTCCTTCGATGTGTATGAAAGAGGAATTCAACATGTTGACTTTATTGATCCCAGGTCCTAAGTCACCTGGGAAGTGTTTGAGTGTGTTTATGGAGCCATTGATCGATGAACTTCTGCAGTTATGGCATACTGGAGTGCCCACATTTGATCGATATTCACAGTCTATGTTCACAATGAAAGCAGCAGTTTTATGGACTATTAGTGACTTTCCCGGTTTAGGGATGCTAGCTGGATCAACGACGAAGGGGTACAAAGCATGTCCTCATTGTTTGGATGATATTTCTGCAACATATGAGTGTGGGAGGATGGTATACGAAAGTCACCGTAGATGGCTTGCAAGTGACCATCCTTGGCGATCCGCTGGTCGTGCTTTCAATGGGAAGAGCGAATTCAGGTCAAGACCTCGTTCGTTGTCCGGGGAGGAGATCTTATCGAGGATTGATAGGTATGAACACCAAACTCTCCTCTTTTTTTTTGTGTGTATGTGTATTTGTATTTACGTATTTTTCTTTCAACCACGACCAGATGCATGTTCCCCACCCTTAGCTTGCATCCACAGTTCAAGACTCCATCCAGTTCGAAGAATCGATTATGCTGGACTAACAAGTCCATGTTTTGAAGATTACCGTATTGGCCATCTATGAGAGTGAGATATTGCCTTGATGTCATGCACATTGAAAAGAATGTTTTTGACAACATTATTGGGACCACTCTCTCGATTGAAGGAAAGTCCAAAGATGGTGCCCAATCTCGTGTCGCTTTAAAACGGAGAGGGGTTCGATCATCACTACATGCAAGGGGGAACGGACAACTTCCTCGTGCTCCATATGTGGTGAGGAAGGAGGATCTTCGAGAGGTTTTCGAATGGTTTGCTAATGTTAAATACCCGCATGGTTATGCTGGGAGTTTGAAACATAAAGTTAAGGTCGGGTGTTTGAAAAAATGCTTAATTGAAATGACTCCTTATTTCGCTGATTTTTTAAACATCAGCAACCAAAAAGTGAGAGCAGCTACTTTCAGAGACTATAGCCTATACAAACCTTATTGTCAAGTTTCTTCCTTGGTTGTAGAACACTGAATTATGCAGGAAAAGTATTTTTCTATTAAGCAGAGGGATTCATTAGCTAGCCCATTTTCACAAGAATTTATCTATGCTCTTTGTGGTTAATGTTGATTTCAGGATGTGCAACCGAACATGAGATAAATTTATGTGTTCATACTCGCACATTATTTGCAAGGAAATACCATGCTTTACTTATCTAATTTCGTTGAATCTGGTTGTACTTGAACTTTTAATTTTACGGAAATTTCATTTTGATAATATTGCTGAATACTACTTATTGCAGGTGGTAACAATATGCCTACAAGTCAATTTCTAAGAAAAAGCTTGTAACTAAAGAGGATAAGGAGGATATGAGGAGGAAGATTCAGATCACTCAACATTTGAATGGTTAACGTAACATTGTGGAGTTTAAGGGAACTTATGAAGACAAGGCTTCGGTGAATCTTGTGATGAAGGTGTGTGCAGGTAGAGGCCTGTTTGATAAGATCATTGTGAAGGGGCTTATGAGAAAGTTATAGCTTCAATCTTGAAGCAGATTATGAATGTTGTTCATGTTTGTCACTTCATGGGGGTGATGTATAGGGATTTGAAGCCTGAGAATTTCTTGCTTGCTAGCAAGTATGAGAATACCTTATTGAAGGCCACTGATTTTATACTTTCATTCAAGAATGAATGATGTTGTAGGCATTTGGGATAAAGTTGAGTTGATCGCGTGCTTTGCACGCGACAACAAAACTAGTTTAAAAAAAAATTAATATAACTTATTGAAAAATCAAAATATCAGTTTGATAACAAAAAAATCTAAACTAAATCGAATGCTTATCACATATCTATGTATTTTATCATGAATATTAATCAGTATTCAAATCTATTTTATTACTAAAAAAATTGGTGATTAACTGAATATAAAGTTATGCTTAGAATTCAAATGAAAGATGTATAATAGTTCTCAATAAAATCCAATTTCAAATTTGATTAAATAAGATGCTGCAAAATATTAATCAGTAATCAAATCTATTTTATTACTAAAAAATGTGGTGATCGGGTGAATATAAAGCTATGCTTAGAATTCAAATGAAAAATGTATAATGTTGCTAAATAAAATCTCATTTCAAATTTGATTAAATAAGATTCTAAAAATGATGATTTTATCCAATCAACTAATACTTAACAGGAATCATTTACATACTCCTAATATATAAATTTAAAAATACAAAAATTATTCATTATTCAGTAACCAGATATAGATTATTGTTTAGTCTTTATTTTGGACAATTGAAATGAACTTAAATTAATTTAATTGAAGATGGAGTTTAAACAGATAATTAGCCACTTATCAAACCTAGATTGTTTTCATAGAGTTAATGAAGGTAGAAAAAAAATTATTACTCTAAATATGAAAATTTGATTTATTCGTATGATGATTGGTATTTCTTTAGTTGGATGGATGTTAGATGGTCCAATCAAAATAATTAAAATTTAAGTTGTTTAGTCGTTAATGTGATTCTATATTATTACATCAATATATCTTCTCCGACATTTTTATGTGCTTTCATCCCAGAGTTCTTAAAATTTCATACACCTAGCATTTGTCAAATGTGTAGTCCACCTAACAAAGTATTTGGTTCTACCTTTTAGCTTATTACGACAACAAATATTTTTTTAATGTTCAAAGTAACCAATCAATTAAGTTGCTAAAAAACAATCAGAAGGTGGAAAAAATTAAACACTCTCCATATTAGTGCATGCAACTATTTCTGTACAAAAAGATGAGACATTGATGTTTTGCCACATATATTATATATTGTTATAAATTTTTTTTTTTTTCCAAATTAATATTATTTGGCCATATCATTTTCATATTATTATATTATTATAATATATCTAATATCATATAATATAAATATAAAATGATAATAGCTTTTAAGCAATATAATATATTTTGCAAATCCCGTGCGTAACGCACGGGTACTATTCTAGTACATATACTAAAACCGATGCATTGGGGTCTGTGTGGCGGCACGTGAGTGAATCTGCCTACGTGGCGGCGCGAGAGTGCGTCTCGCAAAGCTTTCTCCCGTCAAAAAGGAAATCTAATCAAAATAATTATTTTATTTTACCATTAACACATATAATTGGATAGATGGAATATCTTATAAAAGAGTAAATATTATATAAGGAAAAAACTATATCAATATAATTAAACATAGTAGTAGTAATAATAAAAATAATTAATAAAACTAATTTTCATAATCATACTTACCAAAAATATTAATAGATAAATATGTAATATTTGATAGGTGCTATTTTATTTATATTTAGATTATTTTTTGGTGGAAATAATTATTTATATCAAAATCAATCATTTAATAATTGTTATTTTATATCTATCTATATTATTTTTTGAGGCCAAAATAAATAATTAAAATATTATATAGCTATATATGTAGCCACAATCCATCCTTACATAGATATTTTAGTAAACTAATGTAATAAATATGTACTACATATTTAATAAAAAAGAATATTAAAATATTTTTAAAAATCAACTATCTAATTAAATTACATGAGATTTAATTAACCATAGATTAGATAAAAAAAACTTTCACGTAGTACCTTATAATTGTGAATTTTATTTATATTTTGAGAGAATCTAATTAAAAGATATTTAGATTATATATAACCTATCGAACTAATTTTATTTATATTTATATTATTTTTTGGAGGAAAAATAATTTATATTTAGATTAACACATTTCCCGTACACGGGACGGGATCTGGACTAGTTTTATTTATATTTAGATTATTTTTTGATGGAAAGAATTATTTATATCAAAATCAATCATTTAATAATTGTTATTTTATATCTATCTATATTACTTTTTGAGGACAAAATAAATAATTAAAACATTATATAGCCATATATGTAGCTACAATCCATCCGTACATAAATATTTTAGTAAACTAATGTAATAAATATATACTGCATATTTAATAAAAAAGAATATTAAAATATTTTTAAAAATCAAATATCTAATTAAATTACATGAGATTTAATTAACCATAGATTAGAAAAAAAAAGAAACTTTTACGTACGTAGTACCTTATAAATGTGAATTTTATTTATATTTTGAGAGAATCTAATTAAAAGATATTTAGATTATATATAACCCGTCGAACTAATTTTATTTATATTTATATTATTTTTTGGAGGAAAAAATAATTTATAGTTAGATTAACGCATTCCCCGTACACGGGACGGGATCTACACTAGTAGTTATATAATTGGGGTGATACTGTTTGCATTTCTGATAATCAGTTTGGATTCTTGCAAAACAGGTTGTCCATTGAAACCAAACATACACCTAATGGGATGGACAATAAGGTAGGTTGGGGAGAGGAAGAAAACCAACTACTCGAGTATATGAGTGTCAAGGAAACTCATATGACAATATTTGTGATAGATTACATAGGTCTCCTATTGTATAGTGGACTAAAAGCCCGTTAAAGCTCAATACCTTTGTAACCTATATATATGTTTATCAATGAATGGAAACCCTCAAGGAGGACATTACAATTAATCTCATACTCTCACATGGTATCACAGCCTAAGATCCAAAGGCCCAAAATTTCTCTCTCTCTCTCTCTCTCTCTCTCTCTCTCTCTCTCTCTCTCTCTCTCTCTCTCCTTATTCTAACCCTAGCCGCCGCCCTCACCCCTTTGCCGCCCCCCTACCGCCGGCGCCTCCATCCCCTCTCCTCGGCCACCACCGACACCACATCCCTCCCTCTCGCCTCTCCCTCTCTCTCCCCTGTTACAATGGCCGACCCTCCCCCTACCACCAACAAACCGCCCTTCCACTCCGCCCTCACGATCTCTAATATAAAAAACTGCATCCCTATCATTCTTGATCATGAATCCAGCACCTACACCATGTGGTCGCACCTCTTCACGACCCATGTTAAGGCTCATAAAGTCCTCCACCATATTGACTCCTCCGTCAATCGCCCTGAGAGTGAAGACGACGATCTCTTCGCTCAACTTGACATCATTGTCCTTCAATGGATCTTCAACACCATCTCAAAAGATCTATTGACCACCATCCTCAACCCCAAAGACAACGCCTTGGCTGCCTGGAAGAAGCTTTAGGATCTCTTCCAAGACAACAAGTCCACCCGTGCTGTCTATCTCGAGCACGAATTCTCAAGTTGCAAGCTTTCCGCCTTCCCATCGATATCCGCCTATTGTCAGCACATCAAGACCCTGGCTGATCAACTCGACGCCGTCGACTCCAAACCCAGTGCCACCCGCCTCGTCCTCCAGGTACTCTCGGGTCTCCCTTCTGAATACAACGCTGCTGCTACTCATATTCAGCAGACGGAACCTCTCCCTACATTCGAAAAGACCCGTTCTCAATTGATCCTGGAGGAGACTCGCCTTCAACGTCAAACCACAGAAGCCGCCAAGGATAAGACAACATTGGTTTCATCCAGCGACATCGATGAAACCTTTGCCCCACAACCCAGCCGAAACTACAACCAGCAGCAGGGATCGAGAGGCGGCGGCCACGGCCGCAGCACCCAGCGGCGGCCGCAGCAGTTCGACTCTCCCCATCCCTCTTGGTACCCCAACCCAGGTTACCCCCCTTGGATGCCCTTTGGCTACCCCGGCTTGTCGTATCGTCCACCAGCCCCGTATCCCAGCCGCCAGCAGGGCTTGTTGGGTCCTGCTCCTCGACCCGTCGGGCATCAGGCCTACCCGTCGTCGTCTGATCCGGCATACACTTTAACTGATGTTCATCACGCCTTCTCTTCGATGCAGCTGGCACCTCCTGACCCCGCTTGGTACATGGACACTGGCGCTACCTTTCATATGACAAACTCCTCAGGTACTCTCTCTTCTTTCTCTTATAAGGGTCCTGCTCATTCTATTATCGTCGACAACGGTGGTCGCCTTGCTACTTCGGGCATTGGCCAAGCCACACTACCAACCCCTACCAACCCATTACACCTCAATAACGTCCTTGTTGCCCCCAAACTTGTCAAAAGCATTATCTCTGTCCGTCGGTTCACCACTGACAATAATGTTTCTCTTGTGTTTGATCCGTTTGGTTTCTCTGTGAAGGATCTTACTACGAGAGTTACTCGCATGAGATGTAATAGCACCGGGGAGCTCTATCCTGTGTCGTCGCCCTCACCTTCCAGCCTATCAGGTCCAGTCGCCCTCTCGGCATCATCATCCAGTCTTTGGCATGCGCGCCTTGGTCATCCTAGTCCTGCAGTTTTAGATTTACTTCGTTCTAAAAGTTTTGTTCAATGTAATAAAGAGACTCGCTCTAGTTTATGTTCTTTTTGTCAGCTAGGCAAGCATGCCAGACTCCCCTTTCAGCGGTCTTTCAATACTACTTTTGCACCTTTTGACATCATTCATAGTGATATTTGGACATCTCATGTGCCTAGCAAGGAGGGTCATAAGTATTACCTTTTGTTTCTGGATGATTATACACATTTCTTATGGATTTTCCCTTTGCACTTTAAATCTCAAGTGTTTCCTATCTTTTCCAAATTCCATACTTACATCAAAACACAATTTCACACCTCTATCCAGTGTTTCCAATGTGATAATGGTCGTGAATTTGACAACAAGGAATTTCACACTTTCTTTAACACCAATGGGATATCCTATCGCTTGTCCTGCCCCTATACCTCCCAACAAAATGGCAATGCCGAACGAATCATCCGAACCATTACCAATATGATGCGCTCTCTCCTCTTCCACGCATCCATTCCCCCTATATACTAACCTTACGCCTTAGCCACCACATGCTACCTCCTAAACATTCTCCCCTCCACCACCCTCAACCATCGCTCACCATTTCAGACACTGTATTGCACTTTGCCCAAGTATGATCACCTTCGTACCTTTTGGTGCTTGTGCTTTCCCAATCAGTCATCCACCGCCCCACACAAGCTTCACCCACGCTCCACCCCTTGTGTCTTTCTTGGTTACCTGTCTGATCATCGCGGCTACCTCTGCCTCGATATCAAGACACACAAGATCATTCTCTCTCGTCATGTCACCTTTGATGAGTCGCGATTCCCCTTTGCGTCTCATACACCCCCTGTGTCTCCGTCAGAGTCACCCTTCCCCCATTTCCTTTTCCCCCAAAGCTCTCCCGGTGCTCCTGCGTCTCCCCCTCCCCTACCCCCACCACCCCCTACCACTAGACCACACACCCGCAGCGTCTCCGGTGTCTTCCGACCTCGTCAGATAGTCTCCATGACCACCCCCCATCACCCCGCTATCCATCCTCATGGCCTAGCAGCGACGTACCCTCGCCAAACAGCCATGCCGCGGGTGCCGCATGATGCTGCGCCCGCAGACCATCAAAACCCCATGCCCCCAGCCTCGCATCACCTACTGGCGGCGGCCGAAGCAGGGCATGCTGCGCCCTCCGCGTCCCTCGCCGCCTTTGAACCCCTTGCCCGCAGCTCTGCTGCGCCCGCCGCCTCATCCCCATGCTTAGCCCCTCTTGCCCCCGTCCTTCCCGACTCCCAATCACCCTCTGCCTCCACCCAGACGGCCAGACCTCCCTCTCCCACATTCCCACCTCCCACAAAACATCCCTCCTCGACCCGAATTGGCAGGCGGCTATGCTCGACGAATACAGGGCCCTTACGAAGAATGGTACTTGGGTTCTTGTTCCTCGCCCTCCTGAGGCAAACGTCATTCGTTGTATGTGGCTCTTTTGTCACAAGTTCTGCTCTGATGGGACGTTGGAGCGCTACAAGGCCCGTCTTGTGGTGAACGGTAGATCTCAGCAGGCAGATATTGATTGTGATGAGACGTTCAGCCCTGTGGTCAAGCCTGCCACTATCCGAGTGGTCCTGAGTCTGGCTTTGTCGCGCAACTGGACCATCCATCAGTTAGATGTCAAGAACGCCTTTCTGCATGGTCATCTGACCGAGACAGTTTACATGTTTCAGCCGCCGGGGTTTGCTGATGCTGAGCGTCCAAAGCATGTCTGTCTCCTCAAGCGCTTTCTGTATGGTCTTAAACAGGCTCCACGGGCGTGGTTCCAGCGTTTTACCTCTCATCTGCTTCGTTTGGGTTTCACTGGCAGCCGTTCGGATACATCTCTGTTTATCTATCGCAGAGGCTCAGACTTGGCATTCCTGCTTCTTTATGTCGACGACATAATTCTCACCGCCTCTTCTGATGCTCTTCGGACGTCCATTATTTCGTAGTTGAGTGCGGAATTCGCCATGTCTGATCTGGGTCAGTTGTCTTACTTCTTGGGAGTTGCTGTTCAGCGTCATGCGTCTGGTCTGTTTCTCTCACAGAGTAAGTATGCTGCTGAGATTGTTGCTTGGGCTAAGATGGTCAACTGTATTTCAGTCGCCACCCCTGTCGATACATCCAACAAGCTCAGTGCTCATTCTGGTCCTTTGGTTGATGATCCGACATTGTACAGGAGCCTCGCTGGTGCTCTTCAGTATCTCACTTTCACCAGGCTTGATATCAGTTACGCCGTTCAGCAGATCCGCTTGTTCATGCATGCATCTAGGGAACCTCACTTTCAGGCTTTGAAGTGGATCATTCGGTACATCAGCGGCACTCTCGAGCTCGGCACCACGATCACTCCTTCCTCTAAGCTTGATCTTGTTGCTTACACTGATGCGGATTGGGGTGGTTGTCCTGACACACGTCGCTCCACGTCTAGTTACTGTGTCTTCCTCAACGACACTCTTGTGTCTTGGTCAGCCAAGCGTCAGTCCGTCGTGTCTCGCTCCAGCGCTGAGGCCGAATACAGGGGTGTTGCCAACGTTGTCTCCGAGTGCTTGTGGCTCCGCAATCTTCTGCTTGAGCTACGTTGCCCCTTGCAGAAGGCCACTCTGGTCTACACTGACAACGTCTCCGCCGTCTATCTGACTAGCAACCCAGTCCAGCATCAACGCACGAAGCACATTGAGCTTGATCTCCACTTCGTCAGGGACAAGGTTGCCATTGGACATGTCCGCGTTCTACATGTCCTGTCCTCCTATCAGTACGCTGATATATTCACCAAGGGTTTACCTAGACAGTTGTTCATTGATTTTCGTTCCAGTCTCACTGTACGGACCCCTCCCGTTTCGACTGCGGGGGTTTGATAGATTACATAGGTCTCCTATTGTATAGTGGGCTAAAAGCCCGTTAAGGCCCAATACCTTTGTAATCTATATATATGTTTATCAATGAATGGAAACCCTCAAGGAGGACATTACAATCAATCTCATACTCTCACAATTTGGAGGATAAGTAGGTGTCGAGAACGTATATTAGAATATTTAAGAACGTGTATAGTGACGCAAGAACTTGTGTGTGTACATTTGGAGGGGATCACTTTCTTTGGGATGGATGCGGTGTCAAGGCTAGTTCAGGATGAGGTACATATGATATTGTGTTTGTAGATAGGGCCGGAAATGGGGCACAGATATCCAATTCATCTGCTCTATCCGTATCATTTTTGCGGGTGAAAACCCGCAAAAAGCGGGTGACGGATGATACAGGTGAAGTGGGTGGCGGGGTGGGTATGGATGATGATTTTTCACCCAATACCCGCTCCAATAACCCGCTCCATTAAACCGCACCAATAATCACCCAATAAGTATCCAATAACACAATTAAACATATGATTTTACTTTTCTACACCTTAAAAACCCTAAATTTATTTGTTTTGATATCACTTCCTCACATTAATTTTATGTAGTGCTTTTATATTTGGGTTTATAATGTTAGAAGATTTCGTAGTTAATTTGAAAATTAGATTACGTAGTTAATCCAAAAATGTTTCTATGTTGTGATCTTATTGAGATTCCCATTTTTTTTATAAGTTTTATATTTTCACGTATTGTTAAAGTAGAACTCGAAATCTTTTCTATTTTATTAGTTATGTATACTTCACGTATTTTTAAATCCGAACTTAATATGTTATTATTATTTTTATAAGGAAAAATTTCGTATAATGTTTTAAAATAAAAATAATTAGTTCTCTTATTGGATATCCAATAATCACCCGCATCCAAGGGTGAAGGATTTGCGAGTTATGGAGCGGGGCGGGGCGGGTTGGGTGATGGAATGACGATTTTCACCCATATTCCGCCCCATTTTCACCCCTATTTGTAGATGATTCGAGAGTAGAGATTTGTAACATGCTAGAGTGTTGAGGGGAGCATTGGAATAGAAGGGGATTAAATTAAGTAGAATCAAATCTGAGTAGGTAGAGTATAGTTTTGGGGAGATGTCTAAAGCTAACAATAAAATAAGATCATGTAGGGATATCGTACCCAGGAAGGAGAGTTTCCAATACTTAGAGCAATCACAAAGCCCATATACCATCATAGTATATTAACTTGAAAAAAAAAAAAGGTAAAAAAAAACAGAAAATGTCAGAATGGAGTGTCTTGCAGAGAGAACAGGTTTGTGGAAGAAGACACTCTACTCACATGGGAAGACACTCACCCTGCAACTCTCACTGACATTTAATTAAAAAAATTCTTTTTTTTTTAAGCTAAGACACTCAAGGGAGGATGTGCATTGGAGATGCTCTTAGGGTTCTTCATGTGGGAGCAATGGAGGGATAGTTATGGTAAGAAAATTTAACATTGAATTCAAATGGATTAGCAAAAATGGATGAATGCTTGAAGAGTTTTTGTAGGACAACAAAATGCCCCTAAAATTCATGGGTAAGTTCTATAAGGTAGTTGTCTGATTAGTTACGTTATGCGAGTAGTGGCCTATTGCAATAGTGATTGTATGACAAAAGACAGATGGTGGCACAAATTAGGACGTTGAGTTCGATTTTGAATGTAGCAAAAATTAGGAATTAAGTTATCTATAATAGAGTCGGAGACTAGAAGTGGCTAGTATTGGGGATAGGTTAGGTAAATTGTGACTATGTTGGTTTGATAACATGCTGAGAAGATACCCAAATGCCCCATTTTAACCGCGTACGAATTCAATTTTCAAAGATGCTTGACGCATCAGAGGTCACCTAAATCAGAGTTGGAAAGAAGTCGTCAAACATGATCTTAACCTCATGTCACTCACAGAAAACATGACGCACGATCGAGATCATTGAAAAGGGAGCCTACTGGTGGAGGAAGTGTAGATTTGAGTTTGAGTGGACTTGATACATGGGTTTGGGTGGTTGAGCCCAATGTTTGTTTGAATTGGGGTGAATTATTTTGGACTTTAAATAATATATTGTTTTCAAAGATTATTGAATTTTACATAGTACGAAGACAAAATTACCCCTAATAATAATATAAAAAAAACACATTTCTTTTACAAATAAATCTTTTTTTACCTTTATACAGAGTTTATATTATTCCATACCCCTTCAACCCCTTTTCAAGTAGTAGTTTATAAATTTCGTGCTGCTATGCGGTGGCGAGGTTTGATGATCTTCTCCTTCGATTTGGTTTTGGCTTTCGGAGTCGGGATAGGCTGGGATCGTGGTAGTGTGTATCGCGGCGTCTTCTCTATTCGGGTTGACTGCTTCCCTGTAGTTCGTCCTCACTGCTCACAGGATGATCGGGTCCTGATGCATCGCTGGTCTACGGTTCTGCTTCAGTGTGGGGTTTGGCTTCGCCAGTCGTCTTTGACCACATTCAGTTTGGTTTTGATTTGCTTGGTTTCGTTGTATTGTAGAGTTCGTTTGCTTGAGTTTGCACCTTTTTGTATGGTTGTATGATGTTTGTTAGGTTTCTAAACGGTCTTTCGTCTGCCGGTTTGCCCGGCCTTCGAGTTTCAGATATGTCTGAACTCGAATTCTTACCTAATAAAAAAAAAGTTTATAAATTTCAATAATTTTATAAATTTCATTCAATTTATCAACCTCATCCCATATAAACCCTAAAACAAGTAACAACCCATAAAATGATGAGAGTGGTTACTGTTTTTTTTTTTTTAAAAAAAAAAAAACTGGTTAGTAGGGGCCAAGGCCAACTCATTGTGGGCAATGCTCAACAAAGATCTAAAATCCCACAAATCCAACGGCTATTTTGAACTGTTTGACCCGCCCAAGCCAGTCCCCCACCCGCACCCATCACCCCAAATTTGAATCTAATCACCTCCCGGCTCCCACTAACAAACCGCCCCCCGAAAAAATAAAAATAAAAATAAAAATAAAACTCCTTAATTTTCATTTGAACTTCCCATTGAACTCTGAGCCTCTTCTTTGTTTTTTGAAAATTGAAACCTCTCCCCCTCTCTTCGTTCAGTTATCTCCTTTTCAGCTTTTCTCCCATCCCCCTCTCTCCTCTGTTTCGGTCCCCCGATCATGGGTTGCTGCTCCAGCAAGCCGAATCCATCTTCAATTTTGTCGCCTCACCACCCCCATCCCGCCCACGATCAATCCAGGACCGATACCAATTGCAGAAAATTGAGTGCGGAGATTGTCACCAAGGAAGCGAAGGAGCCCGATGAGAAATTAGGGTTTAGAAAGAAAGAGGTTTTCGTAATCCAACACCGGAGGAGTCATGACAAGAAATCCGAGCAAAAGGCGTCGTCTTTAGATTCAGATGCGGCGAATTTCCCAAATCCGGAGTTTGGGGATGGAAAAACCCCGGCGAGCAATGTGTTGGCCATGGCGGCGAATGGAGCGGCGGTGAGGACATCCAGCTGCACTAAGGAGGAAGTCGATGCTATACTCATCCAGTGTGGCAGGCTTAGCCGGAGCTCCTCCGGGAAAGGGCCGGTCTCCGGGAGTGCGAGGAAGTACTCGGGTTCGAAGAGGAGCCATGATTTTGATAGGGAGATGGGTGTCTCTGCTGAGCTCAATTGTGAAAATGTCGGCGTTGATGATGATGAGAGGCTGGTGAGGAGGCACTCTAGAGGATCCCATCGGAGGAGGACTCCTAGCCGGAGCCGGGAGAGGGACCCACAGGACCAGAGGTCGGGTAGCCGAGAGCGGAACTCTACCTCCGGTGGGGGTAGTAGGAGGGTGAGTAGGTCTCCAGGGAGGAGATCAGATAGCCCGGTCACCAGCTCCGCGGCTAGTAGTAGTAATGGTGGGAGGCCTGGGAAGATGGTGTCCGTGCCTGCCACGGTGCCGGTGGAGAAGAACAGCAATGATTGCAATGTGAAGAGGGTTTTGGTGAGGAGGAATGTCGGTGAGGGTTCAGCTGCTTCTAGAGGCGCTACACCGCCTAGATCAAGGTCCCCTGCTGCAAGGTCAAATTGTGTGGATGCAAGTGGAGTGAAGGTGAGTAGCGAGGGTGGCAGCCAGCAGAACCAGGCATCTCTCAGCCGGAGCTCGTCGAGGAAAGCCGAGCATTCTCCTTACCGGAGAACACCATTGAATGAGATTGATATGCACTCTCTCCCATTTCAGCCCCTTGCAAACCGGGCTAACTCCGTCAAGGGTCAGTTGAAGTGTAATGAGATTGAGGAAGTGGTTAAGCAACCTCTAAATTCGGTTTCTCAGGTATACTCTCTTTTTTCGACATTAAAGCTATAAATTGTGGATTGTCTGCATAATTGGTTTATGATTGTACAATGGCAAAGACCAATGTGTAGATTAGTCAATAAGCCGAATTGATTGTTTTCGTTTCATGGTTGCTTTTGCTATCAGGATAAGCTGTGTGTTGATCTGAACAATGCAAAAGTTGCTGTTCAAGGAGCTCATGGATGTAGGAGTTGGGGAAATGCAGCTCAAATGAACTATTGTAGAGTGAATGAGAATCAGCCACATTCGGGTTCTGAACAACTTTCAGAGGATAAAAGAGAGCAATTGAAGACAACTGGGTATGATCCTGCGGCCAATCCTGTCATACAGTCTGGAGGACTAGACACTGTGAAAATGCCTATGTCGCTAACGAGGAGCAGATCTTCAAGACGGTCCAGGGACCTTGACATCAATGTGGAGGCTTTGTTGAATCCAACTCCTGCCACAGACTACAATTTGTTGCTCCTTAAAGACATCCAGAACTTCCATCAAAAGACCAATGCCACTGCTGTCAGTGACACGAATCCGAGTGCCAATTCTCCATTTGCCAAGACTCCTTTCTCGCTCCCAGAGTGCCTCAGTAAAGCCTGCTCAATTGTCGAAGCTGTGGCTGATCTCAACTCCTCAACCAAACCCAATCTTTCCTTCACTTGTGCTGATGATAGGCAAAAAACCAGTGCCACTGGAAACTTGTCATATGTAACCAGTTCGGTTGATGGGCAGAAGAGGCAGGAGAAACCCAAGGTTCCGTTTATGGAATCAGAAGTAAATGGCGAGGATAGTTTCATGGAGCCGAGTTTGCACAAGTATGTGACGGTTAGGAAGAGGGGTAATGGTGTCGAATCATTTCAAGGAGGAGACTTTGATGAACTAGAATCTTTGGGGAGCAACAGTTACACTTCAGGTAGCCGGCATCAAGGCGTTTCTTCATCATCTTGGGAGCCTAATTCTGTTGATTCTACAGATCGTTGGACATCATCAAGGTCTAGAGATGGGGTGAGCCCTGTTACTCTTGAGAGACATGCATTTTCTAAAGAAGTTTCTGAAATTCATGAGGATTTCAAGAGGAAATTACCAAGTAACCGCAGAAGGGAATTGTCTGACCAACAATAAAGAGGACTGTCTCGTTCTGCAGTAGGAGCAGGAAGGTAGAGAAGGAAGATCTTCTTCACCAAGCTCTTATCTTTTAGCAGCTGCACTTTCTCAATCATGTAAATTGTTGTGAACCAAAGTTTATTTTCTCGGTGTTGATGTTCGGTCAACACCGCCAGCATTCTGCAGTTGCATACTTAGCAACCATTTTCTGTTCCCAGATTTTGTTGAATTCAAAGGACCCTTCTTTCCCTTTTTTAGTAAATTGGATTTCCGAGCTCTACTGTTATTTGCTTGAAACTGTAAGAAACTTGAAGCAATCTCTTCGTCGAAGATGTAATAAACGCTAAGCCATAACCAATCAAGATTCCCATTCAGATTTCTCCTCCTTGGCTTGCGTACCTTGTTGTATATGGATGGTATGAAGTTATTAACCAAGCTATAGTGATCAGCTTTGTGTGATACATCAAACATTTGAAGCTAGCTCGGATGATGTTTATTCTTGAAACAAAATTTTCTTTAAGATGATCTTCAATCACTGGGGAGGAAGAATTTCAAGCCTCGACTTATTAGTTGCAAAGAAAGGCCCCGGAAAAATCTTACGTGTTAATCTAATCTTACATCCTTACAATTTGCTGTTGAAACGCCCCATTCTGCCTACATTTGACACAGACGTTGCTAACTGCTAATTTGGGTGAATGGTGGAAGATTTGCTACCACTCATCATATAATAAAACTTGAAGCTACGCTGCATCAAACAAAGTCTTAAAATAGTTGTTGATCAGAGCTTGCCTTCCATTTCTGCATCTTCCATTGATGTTGCCCCCTTCCTTAAATCACCCATTTGAACTGTGTCAAGTGGCTCGCCTTGATGCCTTCAGCTTTTGCCATTGCAGCCAGCAGAACCAGGCTCTTTGCCTGAGCTTGTTGAGGGAAGTCAGCATTCTCCTGGAAAACAATTGAATGAGATTGATATGGAAGTGGGTTACCTTTTCTGAATGCATTTTGGTATATAATTTTAGGGAATGCATTTTGGACACACATTAAGCAACCCAAAAAAGGAAATATTTACTCTTAAAAAAATAAATTTTCCTAATTTTAATGCCATAGCCCTAGGCCAATGTATTAAAAGTTAAAACTAGGGTATCTTCCTTTTTTGGGTGTCTAATGTGTACCCATGAACACACGTTACACAAAAGATGATTTTAAATCAACCCATTATAAGAAAGACATGTGCATGTAGACTGTAGTAGATTAGCCAATCTAAATTCCTTTTTTTGCTGCTTTGGCCTCACTCTGATACTATACAGATACAGAATACAATACAAGAAAAAAGTCACTCTTTCAGCAACTGGTTTCATTCAATCCCATCTTTCCTTTTTATCTTGTGGATTCCATACAAGGAATTCCAAAATGTATTGTTAAAATTAACCAAAGATATATTTTCCCCACAAGGGTTAGTAGTTACAGTATATACATACCGAAATCCTGAACATTTAATCCAGGATCAATCAGAATATCTCCCTATAATACCATCAATCAGGCTACTGTCTTGCTGATTGATCAACTGATATAACTCCATGAGATTTCATGCTTGAATGCTGAATCTCGCGATGAATGAAAACTGGCATCTATCATGTGCCATCCAGATTGGGCACAAATTGTGTACCAAGAAAGTAGACCATCATGATGTTTTGAGTTCTTGTTCATTACCAGAGCGCCCTAATCATACCTGACACGATTCCAAGGGCTTCATTTGTTTTTTTGAGGCTATATATTTCGTGTTTTGAGGATTGGTGGCTTCATGTTACGTGAACTGGACAGTTCTGCACTTCAACTGGACACTTCTTCATTGCGATAGTTTACCATGTAGATGGCAATCACAGTAACAGCAGCCCCAACCAGTTGCAGATTTGAGAAGCTCTCCCCAAGATAAAGAAAACTGAGACCAAAGGCATACCATCAGTATATACGAACGAAACACAAATGGGAAAATGGAAAATTGTGATTGGCAAACTATGTTGACTTCAACTTACCCGAAAACGGAAGCAAACATTGGGGTTAGAAAGGTGAGGGAACTCAGTTTTGTCAGACTACCTGAAATGCACAATTCATCATCAACATGATAAATTTATAATTTTGAAGATGAAAGATGATCAAATCACTAAGATTTTCATCAAACAGAGAAAAGAACTGATGCTATATCACCAAGGTTTCTTGCTTCGTGGCATCTAAGAGTAAAGATTTCTTGGTCTACAAAGGAAAGTAAATGACATTTAGACGATGGTAGTAAAAGGATAAGCACGCGAGAACAACCTCTTGTTGCATTGTAGAAGAACACACCATAGCTGATGGCACTTCCGAAAATTGAAGTATAAAGCAGAGCTGCAATGTCACTTGAATTGAGCTCGTTGAGGCTCCCAGTGAAGCCAGGATCATGATTAAGAAAAGAGATAGCGAGGAGAGGAAGACCACCAATAATCATGTGCTGGAAGAAAACTTATAGGTGTTAATATTAAGATCAGCGGTTTCATGGCTCAGGACCATCCACAGATTGGACACAGCATATCTCAATTTTTATTTATCGTGTTAAACAGCTTGAAAAACTTGTGGAAGAAAAGGCAAAAACCTACCCATCCTGTTGCCATGATAGGATCCGAATATTTGGAAACCCAGCGCACCATAACTGTCCCAATGGCCATACTTTGTGCAGCAAGAAGCATCCACCATTCTCCACTTCCCCATAATGAAAAATTATTTCCATCAATTTCAATTGCCGGTACCTGGAAGTGTACTTTTTTACTGTCATTTTGAAAGAAATCAAAACATGATAAACTGACTCCTACTATAGTTATCCACAAGGTTGCAAACTGCATAGAACAGCTAGTCCAAGAGATGATTATATTACACATCTACATGAAATTACGGTTTGAATACCATTATGATCACTTCAAACTAGTCTCAAGAAATCTGTGACGTAAATGAATAAGCCAAGTCTACTAATATGGATGCTCTACAATCTTTCGATCCTAACTGAAATGTGAAGGATTGGTTAGAATCTTATAATCTTCTGGAGCCGAAATCATTCTCAAGCAGTCAGTTACGCATATGATCTAAATACTATTGGGCAATGAATGACAGAAAATACAATCTTCAGGATACATCCAGATTTTCACAAGGTTAAACCAGTTTCCAAATGACAATAAATGGAGGGCAAGCAACTAGTTAAGTGAAATGGGATTTATATGTCTATGCAAATCCCCTAAAAATGAAAATACCTCAAGAAGCAGAAGTCCTACAACACCAAGCACCAAACCAGCAGCTCCAACATAACCAATTGATTCGCCAAATAACAAGGACGCAAGTATAGCCACTGTAAGAGGCTGTGAATCAATTATCACCTGCACTAGTTTGTTTCAACCGTAATCAGGTCCACATTCCAAGCCCTTTATAAGAATGATGAAGTGCTTATAAAAGCAATGACTCAACTCTTGTCAGTGCCTCGTTGCTAAAGAGGCACCAACAAGAGTTGATGGAAAATTCAAAGTTGCCTTTATGTGCAAGATGAATGACCACCATTGAATTCTTGGAGAATTAACATAAATGGTGAATCACACTTACACTGCCCAGGCCAGCAGATGTCCTCTCCAAACCTTCAGCAAGAAACCCCTGCCAAATGCAAACATGATAATATTAAGGTCATCGATTTAGTCTTCACACCTCAACGCATAAGAATTAGCAATATGTCGGCAATAAATAAACTCAATTCTGTAATATAAAAAATTAAGGTAAACTTAGTCCTGGCTTGACCCAACTTCCATTACAGCAACTCTTCTCCCATAGGAAAAAACTGTGATAGAAACCCATACATATGACTTCTTAGAAATTTTCATTTGCTCGAATTTGCCTAGTTTCATGAAACTGAATTTGTACAAAATATATTAAGCTAAGCTCCAGAATTACAGTTCCTTGATCATATAAAGTTCAATCTGAAATTCTGATAAAATGTCCTCCTTGAGAAAAAATAAAGTTCTTGCAAACAACCTGCAGCTAATGAAATCAGGCAACAAAAAGAAATCGAATTGAAATGGGATGAAATACCTGAAAGCAAGAGGCATCCACAAGAGCAAAGAGTGCAATGGAAAGCCAAGCAAGGAATCCAGAAGGCATAGGCCTTCCTTTGGAACTCGCAAACCCAATCAACAGCACCCCAGCCGGAATCAGCCTGAACGACGACACAAACAAAGGTCCCACCTTTGGCAAAACCTCCTTCATCGCCACCATGGCCGTCCCCCAGAAGAAAAAGGGCGAAACCAACACCGCCCATTCCCACAAATCCCCAACAAACCCTAATCCCCCCTCCATCTCCGGTTTCTCGACTAGCAGATTCTCCCCCAATCCCTCCCCATCAGTCGAATTCACAACGCACTCCACATCGGAGCCCGTACCGATGCAATCAACCGATTGCTGCATACGGGATGATTCTTCTGCGGATTCAGCAGCGCTGTAAACCCTAACCCTCCGCAGCGAAACCCCCCTCGCCCGAAAATAAAGAGGTCGAATTGGGAAGTGAGCATTGATATGACTGATTGTGGAGAGTGTTGGGGAAGGAAAGGTAGGGAGATGAATGCGATGGAAGGAGGAGAGAGAGGGGTGGGACGCCATTGAAGAGCTTGGCTGTGTCTGTTACTACAGAGACGAGATTGCAACAAGTGGGAAGAAGAAAACAATCAAATGTTTTGTAGGCGAAGTAGACAACGATGCATCTGCAGCTGCAATGATATTTCGAGGGAGGGAAGCATTCCAAATTTGTAAAAGATCTTTACTTTGAAGCTTTGATGAGTTCAACAGTGACTGAGTGAGGTGAGGGGTGAAGATGATTTGAGCTCTCGATTGATTTTTTTTGGAGGGAAATGTGTGATCGGCAGCCAACCACGTTTGCATTTGGAATTGGCAAAATTGCAGAAAACCACCCTTTCAATAGGGTATTTTCCGGAAAACACCCCTTAAAACCAGAATTGCAGAAATACAATCGTTAAAACTTAAAACCATTTTCTTGGCAAAGTCACGCTGATGGCCAAATTTCTGTTAATTAAATATTAAAGTGCGTAAAAAGTCAATTATATCCCTTTTTTTATTATTATTATTTTACTCCATCTAGTCGGTATTAATTAATTTTTAACTTTTTAACATGTTTTTCAAAAGTAAAACACTATATAGAAAATAGATATAATTGATATTTTATATATTTTAAAAAGTGTATATTACTAAAAGGCTTCTTGAAGAAAATAAAAATTTGAAAAATGATATTTCATATAGTTTTTATTATTCAAACTAACTCCGACCTCTAGAGAGAGAGAGAGTTTATTTCTCTATAAACCCAAAACACCACCACCAAAATCAAACTCCTCCTTTCACCACCACCACCGCCTTCACAAGTCACAACCACCATCAATGTCAAGCAAAAGCAATTGTCCTTTCCAACTCCACCCATTTAATTTCCCCTTCCAACAAAAATCACATCTCCACTTTATACAAGTAGCCGACTTTATAGGTCAGAAGGGTATCATTAGTAATAGATCTACTATTCCTTTTAATAAGGAACTTTGTACCATAATCATTAAGAATGATCAAGGAGTCAGATTACAACTTGTGTAATCGCTTCTAATTCTTGCCTACTGTAAAAAAAATGTCAGGCCAAAAGTTTATTGTAGTGAAAACTTAAGGCAAAAGAGAAGACATCCGATTGACAAATATACTACAACTACAACTACATGCCTTTTTTCTGAGCTTTTTTTTCAGAAAAAAAAAACTAAGGACACCAATAATACGTGGGTTGTGGGTGCTCTTAGGAGTACTGTCATTGGATGATCTTGAGGGAAATTTTCGCACGATTTAGGAAACCGTTGTAGAAAAGCTTCTCACGGTTTTTAGAAACCGTAGCCCACCGCTTGTTGGGCTTGAGGCCCATTTTGGGTCCACTCCAAAGAAGTGATAAAATGCTAGGATTTTAACATTTTTGATGATATAAAAGAAGGGTGGCAACTAGCTAGGAGAACAAGTTGCATGAGTAGCCGCCAACTCGCCAAGAACCAGGAGGAAAAGAGAGAGGAAGGAGAAATGAGAGAGGGGGAGGGGCAAGAGGGTAAAGCGCGTTTTCCGTCTCTTGCCTCGATAGATTGTTTCTAGTCTTTCGATATCCGACAACAAAGATTTGTTGGTATGTTTTCTCTTTTAGGGTTTTATTTCATTTCTTTTTTTTTTTTTAAAAAAAAAACACAAATTGTAGCATCATCGTCTGATTCATCTGCTCCGCCATGGGAGCAACTGCGAGACCTCGATTTCGACGGCGAACAGAGCGCAAGAGGCTGAATCGACGCAGGCGCCGTGGTGGTTGGCGAGGGGAGTCAGAGGAGGCCTCGATTTCAGCGGATCTCCTCCGGAGAAGGCGGTGGCTGCTGGCAGTGGGCGGAGGAGTCTAGGCGGAGGAGGTGGCCTTCAACTCCGGAGGCGAAAATGGTGGCGCCAGTGTTGGAATGTGGTTGTCCCATATCGGTTATATAGAGAATACTTGAACAACATAACATATAAGGTTGAAGGGCTACTCCTCTCATTGCCAATTGGTTTTGAGATGGAACCCCGTTGGGTTTATGTGTTGTTCGAGTCTCCCGTATGTCGGTTATATAGAGAATACTTGAACAACATAACATATAAGGTTTAACAGCCAGTGGGCGGAGATGGTGGCGGCGAAGATTGGATTGGTGATTGTTAATGTGCCTTGAATCATTGTTGATCGGCGACGCATCGGGGGGTCCGGGGGGCTGCGGTGGTCTCTGCCTTTACGGTATGCGATGTTTATTGTAAACGGGCCTATCGCCTGTCTATTTTGGGCTTTCAGTCCATTGTCTGTTTAGGGTTCCATGAGTCTCTTCATATACTCATTGAACGCCGACCCCTTGTAACCTCAATCTGTTTTGCTTCCTCTAATAAGAAAACTGGTTCTCTGCCTGTGGACGTAGGCAACACACCGTTGCTGAACCACGTAAATCTCTGTGTTGTTCTTCACTTTATTATTCTCGTTATAACAATGATGACAACGATGATGGAGGCAGAGGCGGTGTTCAGCTCCGATGGCCAATCTCGCATATGAGGTGTTTAACTGGGCTACAGCCTACCATTTGTCCTTTTTTTAAATAAAAACTAAAACAAAATCCTAAAATGTGAATAAAACGCGGTTTGAACCCGCGTTTTTACAACAAAATATAATTTCACCCTGTCGGCAATTTGAAATTGACGATTTACATTAGAAACGCGATTTAAACCGCGTTTCTCTGTGTAAATCTAACAAAAATAAATATTTGTGTAAATATTTTAAAGTTAAGAATATTTTGGTAAATAAATATTTTTTCGTGAATATTTTTAAAAAAAATTCCAAATTCCCATCTTTTCTTGTTTTCTTCCCCACTTTACAAACTTACAACTTACAAGTCCAAGGATTTAGTTTCTCTACTAAACCTCCAATAAAATAACCTCTCATGGATAAAGAAGGTGAGTCTTGAGCTCCTGAATCTTCTGGAGACAAGCCTTTGCTCTTTCAAGTGCCACCTCCACCCTTTCATCCTCCTTCCCCATTTTCACCCTCTTCCTCTTCTTCTCATTGCCCCCTTTCACTGTCCCAAAGCAGCCCCTTTTCCACTTCATCCCACTTGCTGCAACTGCTTCAATCCAACCCCAAAACAAATCAATCAACCCCATTAGAAATCAGCACAAGCTCTACAATTAATGAAAGCAATTCAAACAAATTTCCCCACCTTCAAGTTCCACCTCCACCTTGTTTGGCTTCTCCATAAAGCAGGCGTTTTTCCTCTTCATCCCACTTGTTGAGGCTGTTTCAAAACCCAAAACAAAGGGCAAATAAGAAATCAACTCATATAGGAAAAACAAACACAGCAAGCAAGCAAACAAAGATCCCACCTTGGGTGGCAATGGTGGAATTGGAAAGGGTAGGGTGGTGTTGTTTTTGTTGGTGGAGGGAGATGAAGGAATTGAGCTCAACCTTGAAGAACTCAAACTGATTGGGATGGTTGGATTCAAGCCTTTCCAGTTCTTCTTTGGCTGTCCCTATCATCAACTCCAACCAATCAGAA
Source organism: Persicaria maculosa (assembly GCA_963922045.1). Classification (NCBI taxonomy): domain Eukaryota; kingdom Viridiplantae; phylum Streptophyta; class Magnoliopsida; order Caryophyllales; family Polygonaceae; genus Persicaria; species Persicaria maculosa. The sequence goes on along the minus strand of OY998255.1, from coordinate 8,784,015 downwards.
CCTCCTTTCATCTCCATCTCCATCTGAAATGCTAACAAGAGGGCCTTTTGGAGGTGCCCTTTTATATGCTCCAATTCATCACATTCTACAAAGTTTAGTTCACCTTTGCAAGTAAAAGGGCATGAGAGAGATTGGGATAAATGGAAAGGTCTTTGTGCTTTGTCAGGCATTGATATCTGAGCTTTGATTAATTAGAAGTAGAACCAATTAATTAATTAGGTTTTAATTGGATTGAATGTTTGCCAGGTAGGAAAGATCCTTCCATTCTTTACTCTCTCCACTGTCTTTTTGTCTGCTGCCCTTCACAGTGGATGGATGCCTTGTTCTTTATCTGAATTTGGCTGGATAGGCATGGGGTTTACAATTTCTTTTACACTGTATCAATGAATTTCTATTTGAATTTCTAAAAATGTGTATAATTTGCCACGAATGGGTGGTCAACTTTTACTTTAAAAAGGGGTTTTGATCACGAGGCCTACCTAGTGTAGTGGAGTTTGGATCTTCTACACCCTCCTATACACCCCACCATACACTCCTTAATTATTTTGAGTATTTATTTATAATAAAAAAAAATTCAAAAATTATAATTTTTGAATTTGCTAGATACACCACAAATTACAAGATTAAAAATGCACGTTCTTAAGGACGTGCAAGCCTTGTGTCTAATTAATATTTTTTTTAAAAAATTAACCCCTTTTAATCATGCACATCCTTAAGGACGTGCATGATTTGGGGTGTATATAGCCAAACCGTTTTTTTATTATAAATAAATACTCAAAATAATTAAGGGGTGTATGGTGGGGTGTATAGGAGGGTGTAGACTGTAGAAGATCCAAACTCAGTGTAGGGTAGTGTAATAAATAAGGAGGATGTGTCTCATAGTTTTGTACAGGACAGAGTACTTAGGCCATGTTTATCAAGGGATACTAGAAATACTAATATTTTATTCTTCTTACTCCGCCACATCATCATAGCATCTCATTCTCATTTTTCCCACTTTATCAATAACATCCCTAGTATCCCAAAACCTATCTTTTCATACCCACTCAATTTACAAATCTACCCATCCCCAACAATTATTTTCATTCTCGATTATATTATTATATTCATTTAATATTATTAAAATATTAATATTAAATTAATATTACTTATAAATGAAATAGTGCGAACTATATATAACAAAAAAAACGAAATTAATTAAATAAACAAAAGCGACATTATTATTTCAAATTCTTTCATAATTATAATTTAATTTTTTTTATAATATTTTGCATATTTATAATAAAAGAGAAATATATTTTTAAAATATAGTCAAATATATTCAAAATTGATGTCTACATGTAGGTAAAAATGAATTTAGTATTTTGGTGATTTTTTTTTATTTTTTTTTACATTTGTTTTTCCGGAAAATTGATTTTAAAAGATAAAACTACCTTCCTCCAGAAACGAATCCCGGCCGTCCATTTTCGTCCAGTTGGCAGCAATCCGTGTGCTTTCCTACGGGCGAATCCAGTGGCGCCACGTGGCTCCCCCTCCCCCTCTGCAAATGTGGAGCAGAAGCACAGTACACCCATTTCACCTTTTCCTCCTTTATAGTATCGATACTCAAGACGTATCCGGCTAGTATCCTTCTTTCAACTTTTACAATTTTTTAATAATAAACTGCCTAGTATTGTGAACAGTTTTGGCCCGATAAAACTGCCCTTAGGGTGTGTTTGACATTCTGGTTATAATGCAAAATGATAAGGTGGTGTTTGGTTAATACAATTTATAAGGTTTTTAAATTAGGGTGTTTTTGGATTTTCCACGATGTATTAATTATAATACAATTATTTTATCTCGATTTATGTAATTATTTGATTACATTACGGTTTTACCTCGGTTTTTACGAGATTTTATTTTTTACAATCAAACGTTCACATAAAACGAAGTAAAATAATTGCATTATAATTAAAATGCAATGGAATCAAAACACACCCTTACTGCTACTATTTACTCAAGGGTGTCCTTTCCTTGATTGCTTGTACAATACGATACGGAGATCTTCTAGCCTTACTGGTTAAGGTATTTGTTGGGCAAATTATGTTTATGGTTAACTACGTTTTAATCTGTACAAGGTATACTGTATATGGATTATAATTTGTGCTGTAGTCCTATTGGTTATCATTTTTTGAAATAACTATCAAATTTTTTTCATTGATCAAGTGTTATTTGAAGTGATATAAAAATGGTGAGGTATGCCGAAATCTTGATATGGAAAAAGTATTAGTTGTGACTTGTGAGTATCAGATATCATAAACACATACTTATGTTTATAACAGTATGATATAGGTATTAGATTGTTACTCCCTTTTGTTAATTGAAAATGATATTTTAGTGTGTGATTAGCCTTGTTTGGTACCCATATCTTGATATGAGGTATGAGTATGAATATCACTCATATTCATATCCAGGGGCGGAACTTAGTGTAGGCGGGGGTGGCCGGCCATGGCCCCCTCGGACGGAAAAAAATTAATGTCATGTGTAATATATTTTTATGATATATAAAAAATAAAAGAACATTTTAACAACTAATAGCTTTAGTTTAGTTGGTAATGATTATTTTAATCAACGAGTTGGAGGTTCAAATCTCCACAACTCCTTTTTAAAGTATTTTTACAAAAAAATTATTATGCACTTGGTATTAAACAAATAAAAATCCAAAAAAATATTATGTAATTGGTATAAAACAAATATAAAAAATTCGAAAATATTTTTTGGCCCCTCCGACCAAAGTTGTCAGGTTCCGCCACTGTTCATACCCTTGTTTGGTATATGGGTATATAGATATCAAATTGATATACTCCATATATCCATATATTCATCCTTTTGTAAATATTATCATTTTCACATACCCAAAAAATTGAGATATGGGTTTTATATCAGTTTGCTTCTCCTACTTCCCTCTTCATCGTTCTATGTTCTTCGCAAGTCCCTCAATGAGGGCAAAGAGGTCCCTCAACCTCGATGTTTAAAACAAAAGTTTGAAACTTTTTTTTATATAAAAAAAAACAAGCGGAAATATGATCAGTTTAGAACAACATTTTTACAAAAAAAAAAACAAGAAAAACACATGTGGTCAAACGAATCTAGAATCGATTTGTGTTGAGTGTATATACCACCCATTCTCGGTGCATATATCCTTACCGTTCTCAACCCATCCCCTATCCTTTTGAATCGAACCCATGTACTTGAATGACTATTTCTAAGAGCAACCCAAGAGATTCCCCATTTTGATTTTTTAAAGAATACTATGGTAGTTTTTTGATCTAATAGTTTCCGCATTACATTCTCCAAAATAAATAATAGAGAGAAAATATGGAGTAAACTCTTAAAAATATTCAAAACATCTTACTTATAATTTTCTAATTTAGAGATTATTTTGGAGAAGTTGTTGGGAAATTGAGTATCCCAAACATTATTCTTTAAAAATATTTAAACATCGGAGTATATGCATTTTAGGGTTGCAGACTTGCAGTGACCGATTACCATGAAGCAGCGGGGGAGAGTTCTGAAGAAATGGACGAACCGCAACGTTCCCGACGATCTCTGGGCCGAAATCCTCTCAAGGCTCCCCGTCAAATCCTTGCTCCGGTTGCGCTGCGTGTCGAGTTCATGGCGGGCCTTGATCGCCGATCCCAATTTCGCCCGCTTACATATCACTAATTTCAGCAACAATCGCCTTCAATCCCGCCTCTTCGGCATACAAGGGCATTGCGGCAAAGTCGAATTCGTTGTCAGATGGAGCAAAACTCTCCGAGCCACTAAGCTTCGGTCGTCTGAAATCGCTACGAATACGATAACAGGGAATGTTGTCGGCTCAATTGATGGATTGTTCATGTTTAAGCTGAGGCACCGGCAGTGTTCTAAAAATTGCGCCTAGGCGCCGCCTGGGCGCTAGGCGGGAGGCCACCTAGGAATTTTTACGCCTAGGCGGTCCTCTAGGCGGATTTCCGCCTAGACACTGCCTTGTCCCGCCTAGGCGCCGCCTAGACCCCGCCTAATCCCGCCTAGCCCGACGATTATTCAATTTTAGCTTCTAGACATGTTAATAGTCGACTTTGGGTTTTTTTATCCAATAAGTCGGGATGTATTTGCTTTTGAGTTGAATATAAGATTTTGGATTTTAGGAGGCTTAGAGTCGCTAGTCGGACACGTACTTTTGCGTTTATTCACTTTAGTGTTAGTTAAGGACCACAAATTTGGGTTTATAAGTGATATTATAGATTATTATTGCATTATATGAATTATTGATATGTGTTATGTGTTAAAATATAAAGAAACAATCAAGTTTGTTCTAAGTCCGCCTAGGCGCCGCCTAGGCGCTAGGTGGCCACCCACCGCCTAGCGGCCGCCTAGCGCCTTTTAGAACATTGGGCACCGGGTTCCCACAGGCACACCTGAATTAGAGCTGTGGAACCCCTCTATTAGGAAAACCCTAATCGTTCCTCCCGCCCCTGAATTTCCCAAACAAATGCTTCGTTTGGAATTTGGTTTAGGGTTTGATCCGGTTATTAAGGATTACAAGCAGGTCACATTTGTCAAGACGAAAGGCGGTGGCTTTCGTCACATTGCGGTTTACACCGTCGGGACTAATTCGTGGAAGACGATTGAGTTTGAGTTTCAAGGTGAGGGGTTCCAGACCTGGCGCAATGGCTTCAATTTTATTGATCCACATAAAAGTTTCTGTCTTGTGGGCGTTCTTTACGCCCTTGCAATAGATTCTGCCGGAGCTGAGGATGCGAATTCGAAGTTGATTTCATTTGATTTGGTGAGCCAAGTATTTGCTTGCACCAGATTGCCGCTTGATGATGCAGTCTTGCACGCTCAGGTGCTCACATTGACTGATTGTGGGAGTTCACTCGCATTGGTTAAAATGTCGAGTCCTGTAGGATCTATATGGGTGTTGGAAAGCTTAGGAGGCTCATTGAGTTGGACTCGACGCCACACCTTTGATACATTGATCCCTGAAGACTCTGGTTTAGCTTGGACCTACAGATTTTTCTGCCTCCTAAGGAAGGATGGAGATGACCTGATCTTGTTGAATCGGACGAGTGGTTTGATATCTCACAACCTTGAAACCCGCAAAGAAAGGATCATAAGGAAGACAAACGTATATGGTGGTCGTACATGGCCATACATTGAGAGCTTGATACTGCATTGAGTAGATTCGGAGTTGTTTTATTTTCTGTCGCCTGTAGCTGATGGCATATGTTGTTTTTGAGTATTTCGAATTTGGTATATTTTGGTTAACTTTGTTTCTATATATATGAGTATTGGATTGATACTCCTTGTTGATTGAAAATGATATTTCAGTGTGTGATTATTGTTTGATAAAATATCAAAGCATGTATGAGACATAACAATCTCCCAAGCTTGTTGAGATTTTTTTTTGGCTGGGATCAATGTTGAGAATTACTATAAAAGAGAGAAATTTGCCATTGAAATTTTGTGTAGATTCACCTAATGTTACTGTAATGTACACATGGCACATCTAAGGATCAATGCCAAAAGAGCAAGTAGGAAAACAACTTCATCGACCATGGAGACTCAAGAGCAAAAAACCACCGAACACGCCACCAAAGCATACTCCATCGCAGCCACCGCCAGATGAAACGACGAGCCTCCCGCCACCCAATTTTTTTTATCCAAATGAACACTTTACTTAATTTGGAGTCTCTTGCGTCGTTATTTCTGAAGACCCTTTCATAGTATTCTTCTTTGATTCACCCTTTTTTTCCCGAAAATTTCGGGTTTTAAAGCTTGTTTTTTTTTTACTAGGTAAGAATTTGAGTTCAGGCATATCTAAACTCGATGGTCGACCAAGCCGGCAGACGGGATAAGTGGATAACCGTCTACAAACGATAACAAACAACAAAACAAATGGTGCAAACCCAGGCAAACGAGCTCTACAACAAACCGAGAGTCCGAGACCCAGGCAAACGGGTTTTAAAGCTGGTGTATGAAGGGTTTGAGTACCCTATTGGTTGTAATTGGGAGGTATCGAGAAAATAATCAAATCACTTTACCTATCTTCCTCTATCTCCTACCCGATCTCCCTCTTCCTACCTTCTTCCTCACCTTATTCTTCTGCTTCTTCTCACCTTGTTCTTCTTCTTTCTAATCAACTGTTAGGCGGCTATCTTGGGCCGTAACAGATTTGGTATAAGAGCCATTCGGTTTTCGTGACCTAACTCGTGAATTTCGAAAAGTTTGAAGCCCTCAAATTGACGTTAATGGCCGACGGTGATGCATTCAAGGTATTGCAAGATTCCATCAAAGCCATGAAGGATGCTTACCACAAGATGATGGCAAACGCAGAACTAGTGAGTGCCACCTTGCGAGAGATTACAGATGAAGGCGACTATATGTCGATATTGACATAGCTTCGGACGATATCTCAGGAGGAGGGTGCAGTGGCCCAACGATCGATTGCAATTCAAGGCCTTTGCCAAATAACACAACAACACTAGAAACCCGAAAGCATAAGCTGTCGACGGAAACGAGACCGATTCCTCATATCCACGCTTCAATAGCAGAGGAATTTCCTAATTCCGCGTCGATTGCAATCGATATTCTTAGATTTGAGCCCAAAGAACGAGAAATCTGCAGCAACTCTTCTTTCAATATTCAAGAATCGATCGATCAATCATGTTCATGGAGCATTGATATGAAGGGAGAGATGGGAACTTCGAAGGCATCTCCATCCAAAGACTTTGAAGACCCATATCATACAAAGCCGCTGATCCATTTCCAGCCTTTGAAGGTAACCTCTTACTTTCTAAAGGTCCCTGTTATTGTAGAAGAATCGAATGGACTAGGCAGATTTAATGGTGTTCGTGAAATTGAGATGTTGATTGAGTGCAAATTGAAGAGCCAAAGTTAAAAAACCCACAGTGCAGACAATGTGTTTGTAAAAATGCATAGGGAGGTTGCCAGATTAGTAACTGATTTGGGGATTGAACCCCCTTTTGATAGAGGAAAAACACCAGTCCTTAAACCCCCTTCATCAGCGTTGGTAATAGCATGTGTGAATTGGCTGATTTTAGAGTAATTTCAATTGAACTGTGTGAAAGCCCAAGTGCACCAAAGGGGTTTGTAAAATTGTCAATGCAAGTTGAAGCATCATTTGCAAGCGTGGCGGCTATGACTAATAGTAGGGTGCATGTTAGGAATTTGGTTTTTGACCCGGGAATTATGGAAATTTGTATGGGGCTAAGTAATTTCTTGGAGAATTGTGTTTACACCGATTTGAAGAGAACAAAGGGATGTCAGTTCAAGTATGAATTTGAAGGATCTTCTCCCCAAGAATTCAAGATGGTTGATATTGTAGTTCTTGCTCATTAATCTGACAAAGTGGAGAGATCATTGATGAAGTTTTTCATAAAGTTAGAGGAAGAATGGTTGTGCCTTATAATAGAGGTATATAAAGAGATGTCGCAGTCATGGGGCCAGGGCATCTCAATGGGCAGTTGGATTGCAGCTTTAGAAACAAACATTGGTTTGATTTTCATTTTCGATCCAGGTGGAATTTTGATGTCATGGAGCTCAAGAAAGTGGAGATGCAACTTGCGGGTGGAGCATGGGCAAGCAGGTCTTCATCTGGGGAGAAGGAGGAGATGCAACCTGTTATCATCCAATTTTTTTTTTACTGGAAACAAATGGGGGTGATGACAATTATGTGCTCACACAAGAAGTACATGATTGCTGTCATGGAATTCAAAGATTCTTAGGAGCTGCTGCAGAAGTGTGAGGAGTTCGTGTGAAGCTGCAACGAGCATATCCATATTTTTTTGGAGTGGTGAGGTATGTGTGTTAAAGTGACATGTTTGCCTAGGTAAACAGGGCAGTGATCATGGTAACAAGTGCAAAGGCATGGGCACTCCTGCACAACAGCACACGTATACAAATGACTTTCACCTCCATCCAGTAGGTTTTTATTTTTGGAAACCAATTTGAGTTTTTGGTTGCTGCCTACACCAAGGGGCTACATATGTGCATGCTATAAAACGGTACAACACCCTATTAGTAGTCATTTTCATTTTCATTTTCAAATGGGCTTGTGAGCGAATGTATTTTCATTTTCAAGTTTCTAACTATTAGTAGTTTCCATTTATAATTTTGAATAAGCTTTGGGACAAAGCTTTTGTAAGGGGGGTGCATTGTTATGACCCTATTGTATGTCCTTCTTAGGTATTAGGGTTAGGGTATAAGTATCCTATTGGTTGTAATTGGGAGGTATCGAGAAAATAATCAAATCACTTTACCTATCTTCCTCTATCTCCTACCCGATCTCCCTCTTCCTACCTTCTTCCTCACCTTATTCTTCTTCTTCTTCTTCTCACCTTGTTCTTCTTCTTTCTAATCAACTATTAGGCGCCTATCTTGGGCCATAACAGAGCCTCCCGTCACCCGATTTTTTATCCAAATGAACACTTTACTTAATTTGGGGTCTCTTGCGTCGTTATTTGCGAAGACCCTTTCATAGTATCCTTCTTTAATTCGCCCTTTTTTCTCGAAGATTTCGGGTTTTAAAGCTTGTGTTTGAAGGGTTTGGGCTAAAGCTTTTTTTTTTATATATGTGGTTTGATTTGGATTTGAGGTGTAGATCTGCTGAAAAGATCTTGATTTTTCGGTCTTACATCTCTATCTATGTTCAAAGTGAGATGGTTTGGTAATCGAAAAGGTAGGTAGTGGTGGAGAAGCAATTTAGGTTTTATGCGATTGAGAGTTTCTTTATATTAGGGGATCCATTGGGGAGGAGTTGAGTTCTTATGCTAATCATCTTTTATTGGGAAAGAAAATCATAAAAAGAAACAAACTAACTACGGGTGGGCGCGGGACGGGATGAGACGGGACAAGAGTGGAACAGGGCCCGTCCCGCTTAATTTTTTCCGGGACGGAACCGGGAAGGGATTCACATTTTTTTTTGAATCCCACACGGGCATTATCCCGCACGGGACGAGATGAGCCTTGTCCCTCAAATAAAAGTAATAAAATATTATAAGAACTTGAAAAATATCCCCTCCGTTCTAAAATATAAGTCGTTTGACTTTGTGACATATTTTTTAAGAGCTAAGAACTATATAAAATTTTAAAATAATATTATATTTATTAATACTAAATATAATATTGTTTTTAAAAATTAATATTTTATATAGTTTTTATCTCCTTAAAAAACGTATCACAAAGTAGCAAGAACGAAATGAGTAAACACTAAACAATGTTTTTGGGAATTGGAAAGAAAAAAGGGGCGTTTTTGGCCTCGGACCTTCAGTTGTTGCCTTTTGTTTACTCCGTACTAGGGCTGTTACTTGAGCCGAGTAGCTCAAGCTCGGCTCGGGCTCGGCTCGAAAAAAGCTCGACTCGGGCTCGCTCGAATTAAATATGAACCAAGCTTGAGCAGAATTCTGAGCTCGAGCTTGGCTCGAGTAGCTCGTATAGCTCATTTTATAGGTGAAATTACAGTTCTCCCCTATGTTTTATTTAACCCCATGTAAATAAGTTTTATTTAACCCCTTGCAAATAGGGCGTATATCTCGTTTCGTATGTGAAATTACAGTTTTGTCCCTAGGTTTTATTTAACCTCTTCTTCTAAAGAGTCTGTCAGACGTTTTGCCTTTTGGACTCCATTCACTTTGAATCACAGATCTACATTTTGTGAGTAGCTCGAGCTCGACTCGGCTCGGCTCGAGAAAATGAGGCTCGAGCTCGAGCTCGGCTCGTTTGTAAACGAGCCGAGCTTGAACACCCACTACTTGAGCTCGTTAGCTCGTATATTAGCCCTACTCCGTACTAGTATTCGTTACCCGTGCGTTTGCTCGTTTTATTAATAAATTATGTTAATTATATTTCTTTTGCTCGTTTTATTAATAAATTATGTTAATTATATTTCTTTAATTTATCATTACGTATATTATATTTTAATATCTTCAAACTCAAATTTGATTATAACTATATTCAAATTCTGAATTAAGGGCTCGATTATATTTTAGTGATCATTTTATTTATTTTTAAAAAATAATAATAAATAGTTAATAATTTTCAACTTAAAATATGAGTATGATCTATTTTATTTGTTATAGATAACTTTTTTTATTTAAATTTCCCTAAAGTTTAAAAAATTAGGTTATCGATTAATCATATAAATTAAATATAATTATTAAGATAATAATAGTAGGCTATATTTTTTTTAAATAAATAAAATTATCCCCAAAATATAATCAAGCCCTTAAATTCAAATTTTGAATATATTTGTAATCAATTTAAGTTTTAAAAATATGAAAAATATAATATATTTAATGATAAATTAACGAAAATAAATGAATAGGTGGTGAGTTGTAAGTAAACACCATTTAAAGGGTGGTTTTTTTTTAAAATTTTGAATTTAAGGGGTGGTTAAGTGAAAACACTCATATTTAAGGGGTGGTTTTATGTAATTTTCCCTATTTTATTATATTATATTTTACTTTTTTATGATTAGAAAATATTTGATAGGATTTTGTAAATTGAAAAGATTTTATGTGGTACCTATTTTCAATAAATGATAGGTATATAACTATATATTAATAAAGAAAAGGAAAGATAAATTATGTAAAATATTGGAGAAACAAAAATTAAATGTTATATTTTCTCCTTGGGATGTACGTGGTATATCAATTTTAAATGGTAAAACTAATTCAAATAATCCAAACTTTGGTGGGGTGTGTAAGTAGCACCATGAATTTTACAAAGTGACAAAAATAACCCAAATTCTTCCTACTATGTGCTTATATTACCACCAATGTCCTTTTTAAAATAAAAAATACCACCTAAATGAATTTTTTTAATCAAAATTATACAAAATAACCCAAACTCTTACTACTAGGTTTTTAATCAAAATTACACAAAAGATAAAGAAAATTTAAATGAATTTTTTTCTTACTTAAGATAGTTGAAAAAAATATCGCTAATTTATTATCATATTTTAATAACCCAAAATATGGTTTGAAAAAATGATGTAAGTTAGAAATATTTTTTAAAAATATTTCTCAAATGAATTTTTAAATTTATTCTTTAATTAAAAAATAATAAATTAACAAAAATACTAAAATTAAAAATATATTTCACTTGAGAATATTTTTAACTTATATAATTTGTTCTAACCAAATTATGGGTTTTTGAAATACGAAATAAATTAGCTAATTTTTTTCCCAATTATCTTCAGCAGAAAATTATACAGTATTTTTCATTTTAAAAAATGTATATTTTATGTCATTTTGATTACAAACCTAGTTTAATATTGTTTAGGTCCTATTTGAAAAATATAAAAAGTTATATAATTTGAGAAATATTTAAAGGGAATATAAAAAAGTTATATTTTGTGTAATTTTTATTAAAAAATTCATTTAAGAAATATTTTACAACAATATTTCTAACTTTTATAATTTTTTCAAACCAACTTTTGGGTTTTTAAAATATGACATAAATTAGCGATATTTTTTTCAATTATCTTAAGTTAAAAAATTATTTTTTATAATAAAAATTTACCTTTTGATTAAAAAAAAGCCTTGTTTAATATTTTTTTAGATTTTATTTCAAAACTATAAAATTAAGTTACGTGATATTTTTTATTTTAAAAATGATATTGGTGCCCGATGGTAATAGAAGCACATAGTAGTAAAAGTTTGGGTTATTTTTATCACATTATAAAGTTCATGGTGTTACCTGCTCACCCCACCATAGTTTGGGTTATTTGAATTAATTTTACTTTTGTAAAATTCGTAATTTAATTAACTTCCCAAAACCCAATTGGTAGAACTTCAAGCAACTGCCAACAGTTGAAGCTTTGAAGCCGGCAATGGCGGACCTGCAACACGAGTCAGGTCAGCGGCAACCAGACGGATGGCGGCGAGACCACGGGGTGGCGACCCAACCGGTGACGAACTTCTAAGAAGCTGGTTGCTTTCAATGGTGGTCGAGCGCACCCAGCCGGCGATGGCGGACCGTGGAACACGAGTGAGGTCGATTTCAAGCCGTTCTAGCTCTTTCCTTGTCGATTTTGGCTCGTCTGGGTGCTGGTGGGTGGTCTGCTTTTCTGCGCTCGACCTCCTTCCTCTTGGGTGCGTTTTCGTTCATCCTCCTAGCTGGGTCGTCGTCGTCTTTCATGGCGTCCCCGGTCTGAAAGACCCAATCCCTCCCTGGGGTTTCTTTTCGCTCGTCGCCTGGTCTTATTGTGGGGTGGGGCTATGCGATTGGTGGATGTCCGGTCGCTCCCGTGGTCTTGCCGCCGACCTTCTGATTGCTGCCGACCTGACAGGTGTTGCAGGTCCGCCATTGCTGCTTCAAAGCTTCACCTGTTGCTTCAAGTTCTATCGATTGGGAAGTAAATTATATTATGAATTTTACAAATTTGACCACAATTTATTATTAATTTTCTATTGAGTCCAAATAGTGAATTTTGGACCTTATATCAATTTTGGTTTAATGGATTATAGTTTGTATATGAATTGATAATTTTGAAAGTTCGTATTATTTTTGGTTCACCGTTGATACTTCGTATTATTTTTGGTCATTTTTCCTTATTTAAATTGCTGTATAGTAGTATCATAGTATATGCTTTTTAGGGTTGCAGACTTGCAGAGTGACCGATTACCATGAAGAAGCGGGGGAGAGTTCTGAAGAAATGGACGAAGCGCAACGTTCCCGACGATCTCTGGGTCGAAATCCTCTCAAGGCTCCCCGTCAAATCCTTGCTCCGGTTCCGCTGCGTGTCGAGTTCATGGCGGGCCTTGATCGCTGATCCCAATTTCGCCCGCTTACATCTCACTAATTTCAGCAACAATCGCCTTCAGTCCCACCTCTTCGGCATACAAGGGCATTGCGGCAAACTCGAATTCGTTGTCAGATGCAGCAAAACTCTCAGAGCAACTAAGCTTCGGTCGTCTGAATTCGATATGAGATCAAGGGATGTTGTCGGCTCAATTGATGGATTGTTCATGTTAAAGCTGAAGCATTGGTTGCACAGAACCGAAGGCAGACTGGAATTAGTGCTGTGGAACCCCTCTATTAGGAAAACCCTAATCGTTCCTCCCGCCCCTGAATTTCCCAAACAAATGCATCTTTTGGAATTTGGTTTAGGGTTTGATCCGGTTATTAAGGATTACAAGCAGGTCACATTTGTCAAGATGAAAGGCGGTGACTTTCGTCACATTGCGGTTTACACCGTCGGAACTAATTTGTGGAAGACGATTGAGTTTGAGTTTCAAGGTGGCTTCAATTTTACTGATCCACATAAAAGTTTTTGTCTTTTGGGCGTTATTTACGCCCTTGCAAGAGATTCCACCGGAGCTCAATCTGCAGGGAATTCGAAATTGATTTCATTTGATTTGGTGAGCCAAATATGTGCTTGCACCAGATTGCCGCTTGACGATCCAGGCTTGCACGCTCTCACATTGACTGATTGTGGGAATTCACTTGCATTGGTTAAACTGTCGAGACCTGTAGGATCTATATGGGTGTTGGAAAGCTTAGGAGGCTCCTTGAGTTGGACTCAACGCCACACCTTTAATACATTATCCCCTAAAAACTTTTGTTTAGCTTGGAGCTACGGATTTTTATGCCTCCTAAGGAAGGATGGCAATGACCTGATGTTGTTGAATTGGAGTAGTGGTGTGATATCTCACAACCTTGAAACCTGCGAAGAAAAGATCATATGGAAGACAAACATATATGGTGGTTGGACATGGCCATACATTGAGAGCTTGATACTGCATTGAGTAGATTCGGAGTTGTTTTATTTTCTGTCGCCTGTAGCTGATGGCATATGTTGTTTTTGAGTATTTCGAATTTGGTATATTTTGGTTAACTTTGTTTCTATATATATGAGTATTGGATTGATACTCCTTGTTGATTGAAAATGATATTTCAGTGTGTGATTATTGTTTGATAAAATATCAAAGCATGGATGAGACATAACAATCTCCCAAGCTTGGCTT